>JAPVLO010000023.1:9498647-10829559 GCA_027257055.1 Cephalopachus bancanus
TATTTCCCCTGCTATCCTGGCCCTTTGGGGCCCTGGATCACCATCTCTGAGACACTCAGAAACCTCTCCCTCAGAGGCAAGTGGGAAAGAGACACAATGACACGAATGCAGGACTCTAAAGGAGCAATTATTTCCTTCTCAAGTAATTCCCGTTATGTTCCCGTCTCTCTCTTAGCCTTCTGTGTATTATATGAACTTAATTCTTCTCTACCTGAAACACCATAAAAAGGCACTTTTCCACACTTTCTATCATTTCATGATCGGCATTATGGAGGAATGGCATCTTTTGCTCCAAAGTTGTTCATCCAGTGGAAATAAAACGGCATCAGCTCATTTGCATACCCTCATCTCCCTGATTAGCGTGCCCAGGGAACTGATGAATATGCAGTTATGTACCTGCCTTCCCAAGCAGTTAATAATACCTGCTACAGGGTATTATGCCCAGAAAGTAGGCTTGGAGCAGATATTGAATTATCTCTTACTCACATTAATGCACAAAGATGGAACATGCGGGAGACAGAAAAACACTCCTCCACTTCCCACACAGTCCCCTCAGAAATTAAACTCACTGGGGTAAGGAAGAACTTCTCCCTGATGGCTTTGGCAGAAGGTGAGTAGGGAGAAGAGAAGGCAAGAGAGACCTGCAGGCTGGCCCACTCTCAGTGGGCACATTCACCCACAATCCAGGGTAGGGCCCAGAACCACACAAAGTCACCCAACAACACAGGATCTCCTGGATGCCAGACACAGCATCTCCAGCTCTTAATGCAGTAGGGTATCCACCCATGTTATAGGCCAGAAAACTGAGGCTTAGTGAGGCAAGATGCCTCACAAGGTCTTACTGACAGTGGTTTTAAAACTTAATTCAAACCCAGTCTTGTTTAACACCAATAATTCATGAGGGGATGGATTTTGTTCCTCTGTGATATCTCCATCAGACAAAATGTCCACAACAGAACAGAGAGCCCTTGCTTCCTGGCCACCCTCCTCCTCAGTTCTCAGCTTTGTAGCCAGACGCCAAGAAATCCCTGGAGCCTCAGTTGCCTGGCCATCCTTCCTACGTCCCTTGGCCCCCATCATTACCACGACCTCAGTTTTCTAAACGCCTCAGTCTCTTTCTGTGTGAGCCTCCTAGGACTGCAGTAACAGATTACCATAAACTGGGAGTCTTAAGCAACAGAAATCCATTTTCTCACAGTTCTGAAGATCAGAAGCTTATATCAAGGTGTCAACAGAGTTGTGTTCCCTCCACAGGCTCTAGGGGATTATCCTTCCTGCCTCTTCCAGCTTCTGGTCACTCCAGTCTCTACCTCTGGTGGGGCTATTTCTGCAAAGCACCTTCCTGAACCTGCCACAAGAGGTGAGAGGTTGAGAGCCATGTCCCTATAGTCTATCCAGAGTCTGTCAAGGGTGTTATGGTGAAGGCTTCCATGTGTGTCCAGCTCCTAGCCACCTCCTCAGGTTTAGAGCTTAGGGTTGGCATGGCTCTCCTCCCCCAAACTGGTGCACATTCCTGGATTTTTTTTATTGCATTCCATGTTCTCTGAGCACCCATGGGCCAGATCCCACACCAGGCTTACTGTGCAGAGGTATGAATAGGATGCAGACAAGTGTATATTCTCCTCCAGAAGTTCTTGGCCATGATGAGAACTGACGCAAATTGACATGTCCATGTCGTATCAAGGCTTTGCTTGTGGGTTTTTATGGCAGAGAGGGGCTCAGGAAAAGTTCCTAAAGGGTTGAACCTTAAAGGAGGTAGAGGAGCAAATTGGTTGCATCACAGGAAAGAGTGCACAGTGCAGCATCCAGAGCAGACAGGTATGGTTGGGGTAGACCGTCTTGATGATAGAGTGGGCAACAAACCTACACAAGCACTGAAATAGTGTAGGACCAACCCATGAGTGCAAGTGAACTGGGAAAACACACTGCACCAAGGCCAGTGTCTATGTTGTGACTTTGCACTGTGGTCCTGTAGAAGGTTGTCTGTCTGGACAGAAGGCCAAGGAGTTCCACGCATGGTTTCTTACAACTGCATGCAAATCTACAATTACCTCAATTTAAAAAACTCCAATTTAAAAATGCTGAAAACATGCTTCAGGCATCTCTTTTGAAGAGCCCGGAATGACACACCAGATGCTCAGGCCACATCCCACACCATGGCAGGCCAGTGTCAGGTGTGAAGTTCCTTGGGTAGGTAGCAGCATCCCAAAACCCTACTACACACAGGGCAGATGTGACCTTAGCACCCTGGGTGAGGGTTGCCAGATTTAGCAAATAAATGGCACCCAGGTAAATATGGATTTCAGATGAAGAAAAAATAGGTTTCTAGTATAAGTACCCCCATTCAGTAATTGCAGTACCTGGGGTGTAGTTATACTGAAAGAAAGTGTACTGTTTATCTGAAATTCAAATCTAACTGCGTGTCCCATATTGGATTAGTAATCCTTCTGTTCATATGAACAATAGTAAATCAATGAGCAAATAAACACACAATTGCAAAAAGTTGCAATTTTATGTGAAGAACATCACCTGGGCAATGAGATAAAATGAGAGTACGTGTTCATGCATCCATATGTGTATGTGTCTGTGTGGTGTGTGCACTCGAGTGTGACCGTGTGTGTGGCAGGGACTGCAGGCTGCCTGCACCTGTTTGCCAGGCACTCAACCAGGGTAACCCCTTTGCTCTGTTCCTGGTGTCACCTGCAGCTCCTAGACAGGCCTAGGCTCAGCATATGTCCATTGAATGAACAAAACAGTGATTAAGGAGCAACTTGGACAGGCCACAGCTCAGCAGAAGCCACCCTGATGAGCTGGGTTCAACCAAACTGAGAGATGCCAAAGTGACAACCACATCAGGGGAGACAGCTACTGCATGGAGACCGACAGAAAAGGCACTGGTGACCACCAGGTGCCCCAGGCTTCAGCAGCCTAGGCAGGCCCTGGTTCCTCTCAGTCACCCTGATCTCACTCTGCAGCATCTTATGATGGAAGGCACCCTTGCCTAGTGGCCTCAGCAGCCCTAATAAAGGTGTTAGTTCTTCCAGATATATTCTCATTAGGGGGATTGCAGGGTCATATGGGAAGTCAATTTTTAGACCTTTTGGGTTGCCACACTGTTTTCCACAGAGGTTGTACTAGTTTACACTCCCATCAACAGTGTAGAAGTGTTCTCTTTTTGCCACATCATCTCCAACATTTGTTATTTTTTGATTTATTGATGATGGCCATCCTGACTGGAGTTAGGTGGTACCTCAGTGTAGTTTTAATTTGCATTTCTTTGATGACTAAAATCACTCTATAAAAAAGGTACCAGCACACATACGTTTATTGCAGCATTGTTCACAATAGCAAGAACATGGAACCAACCGTGCTGCCCAACAAAAAGAGGACTGGATAAAAAAATGGTACATATACATGATGGAATATTATACAACCATAAAGAACAAAATTATGAACTTTACAGCAATCTGGATGGACTTGGAGTCTATAATACTGAGTGATCTTTCCCAGGAACCAAAGAACTGAGTATCACATGTTATCACTCATAAGTGGACCTTGGAACAACTATTGTAATACTATAAGAAAAGAATTGGCAGTAGCAGGAAACTGCAGACTGCAGGGGGGCAGGAAGGTGGGATTGGCAGTAGTGGGAATCTGCCTGGGAAAGGGGGGGCACACCTCATCAACAAGGGTACCTGCACAATGAACATTTGTATACCTAACCCTGAATTGTACCCCACATCTTTATAATAAAAATAAATAAAAGTTTTTTTAAAAAGATGTTAGCTCTGCATAGGTCAAGATTTATTCTAGGGTCATGATACACAAATTCTGAGGGAAATTGTTAAAGGCCCCATCCATCCAAATAGTCTAATCTCCTGCACCTTGGATCTACCAGACTTCAAGCCACTGCCTGGTCCTTCTCTTCAAGTTCATCTTAAGTGCGATGCTCCTGCCTCTCTCCCAGCCCCTGTTCTCTTGTAGGTTTTAGATGGGACTTTGGAATTAAATGATTTGCTCTGTTGATAGAGTCAGGGGCCTCTCAATTGCCTTTATTTTCATCAGCATCTCTAAGACACCAGCCACTTTCACATTTGAATTTGATTCTCTGGGTTACCCAGTGAAGTTACTATTTCCACCTCTGATTTTTAGAGGAGGAAATTGAGGTGCAGACACTGTATGTGGCTTTCCAGGATTTCAGGGATCATCAGTGAAAGGAGCAAACTTCTGTGCCCAGTGTCTCTTCTCCAGGCCTCTAGACTCTGGCAGACTGAGGTGCCAATGTTGCCACCTTATTGAGAACTCACCTCTAGTGAAGACTGGACCAATGATAGGATGCAAAGACATGTTATGAGCACCTTAGATAGGGCCACTCAACTCAATGCATAGGAGACGCTTGGGACATTTTTAAAGGCAAGTTCTGGTCCAAAAGGGCTAACTAGCTCCTTGGAGATGCTGGTCAGCATGGAGGGAATGCTGTGCAGAAAGCTCGGGAATGCACACACCCTGGCCCTGCATGCATCAGAGCTAGGTTGGGATGATGATGGTGACCCAGGGAAACTCTGTGCAGCAGCATGGATAAGGCCCACCATGTAAGAGCCCAGTGCCTGGGGAGAAGTGAAGGGTCTCTTTTTGCCCGGGCAAATGGAGTGTGATAAGAGCCATTGCTAGTGCAAATCCCAGAGTGGATGGACAGTGGGTGACTGGTCACTGTGGGAAGGTCTAACTGTGGGGACGGCAGAGGAGAGGGTAAGTTGTCACTGTTGATATAGATAGAAGACTCTCTGTTGTCAGTATACAGAGAGAAGGTGGGATGTCTAGGGCATAGATGCCACCAGACAGACAGGACATGGGATAGGAACCAGATGAGACAGGGTCACAGTACCCCCTGTCACACACTCACATACTTTCTTTCCAAACTCTGACACATTTAACCTTACTATGGTAGGCTCCTCTTACTTGTCCTCCCATTTTGCTGAATGAATTCCAACATCTCATAAGATAATAGATGTGACTCCATATAGAAAATGCTGCTTTATGCACGGAGCACATCAATATTTTAATTAAGAACACACCACTATAATGATCACTGCTGAGGCCAGTATTCTGTGTATCCCAGAATCGGGGACACATGAGCGACAGGAGTACCTACTACCTCTTCTCTCTCAGCAGATGGGTCCCCAAGTGGCACTTTTCAACCCCAGTCCTCATCACAAATGGAACACATGAGGGAGGGCCTGACTCTCATGATCTGTCAGCATGCCTACCTTGATTTCCCATCCTCATATTTGCATAATATGCACTATGGGAGGGACGCCGTGTGCAGGCAAGCTACTCCCCAGCAATCCGGTCCAGATTGGAGTCCATAGCAGCTGCAATCCATCATGCTTGGACTCCGGCCGGAGAGCTGGTGATGGCCATTCACTCTCGGGGACCAGCCCAGCCAAAGGCCCAGCGAGAGCAGTGATTGATTAACAAACACAAGCCGAATTACTCTCTGTAATGGTGATGAATATGGTTTGGACCACTCTGGCAATCACGGTTGTTTATCCATTTTTAGACTCATGGAACAGCAATCACGTCTCTTCAGCTGACCATTAGCTCCCACACCAGCCCTGCGGCTGGTGGCGATGTCAGCCTCCTTTCCAGGGGTCCCATCTGTCGGGGGGAAGCAGTGGAGGGTAGGGCTGTACTCTCCTTCTCCAAACAGAATTCTTCCAACACAAGCTTCTCAAAGTCACATGGGTCCACATGGAGGATTCTGGGGTTGTAATCATCAGCTGGCTTCACAGGGAAAACCTGCTGCCTGGTCCCTGCAGTGATGGTGAGCTTACTGTGCCAGCCAACCTGGCCCACTAGTGTGGGGACTTGCAAGTTTCCTTTGCAAAGCCATCCTTTAGGATGATATTCTGCCCACATCTCCCATGCTGGCCTAGACCACCCTCTCTAGAAGGCCTGTTCTTTGAACCTTCCAGTAATAGGGTCCTCATGGTATCATGGATAGAATGAGGACAGAAGTGACCACACTAAGGCTGAATCCAGGTCCCTGTCTTCCAGGGATTTTTACCTGGACTGGAGTCCTGCTCTAAGGTCCAGGAGGGTTTCCAAAGCCTACATATGTGATACGAGAGTTGAGGGACTTTTCCCCTGCCCCACTTGACCACAGTGTGCCTGGAATTCTGCACCTGCTCAGAAGTGTATCCCCAATACTGAAGCTGTGTGCTGGAAACAGTCATAATCCAGATCAAGGAGAAGTAAATGCTTCGAGGGAGCCTAGAATATGGTCAGGGGATGTGGAAATCAATAGGACTTGCAGACATAAAGACCAAGACACAGACTTGGGGTAGAAATTATTATTGTGGGGAAAGCAATTAGAAGACTATATACTCACACAACAAGCAATTTCTCCATTCTAGCACATGTGCAACCAACTCTAATTCAGGACTGAGTGTCAGGCTTGGGTGTGTGCGTTCATGTATTATTTGTGGGGCGGGGGCCATGCGGTGAGTATCCTGGGGGTACAATGGCATATGGGAGTAGGAATAGAGTTACTATTGCTGAGGAATTATGGGTGGCCAAAAACATAACAAACCACAGCTGTCAGATGCTCAAATTAAATCACTATTGAGGATAAATTTTTTTCCTCTTAGAAAATTGGCAAAGATTATGAAGAAGCTAAACAGGAAGTACTGGAGAAGGAAGCAAGCATTCTCACACTGTGCAGGTGGGACAGTGTACCGTGACCACTCTTCAGGAGGACAGTTTCCCAGACTTGCTGGTATGCTGCATGAGGAGGTCATGCAGCAACAGCCTCTCCTGCATGAACTTCTCATGCCTGATTATCCTCATAGGAATAACCACTCATATTTCGAGCTCCCACTTCTGCCCTCAGAACCACCCAAGGCAGGCCAAGTCTACTTCTTGGTCAGCAGCCCCAGAATCAGGTCCATAATTTGTCCACTTTCCTAGCCCAAACTGACTGGACCAGGAGTGCACAGCTCCTAAGACCTCCATCCTGCTGATAGCCTGCCTTTCACCAGGGTGGGCCAATGGGGCAGAGTATCCTCCATGTGAGGTGAGACTTACTGGGGACCAAAGACATTGCATATTTAAGGACCAGATCATTTCATGGGTGTTTTTGTGGAGTTGTGTGCCCTAAATTCCCAAAACATAGGAATAATTATTGTCTTGAACCTATGTGCAAAACCTGCATGCTTTCTTGCCTAATCTCATCCTGCTCTGTCCTGGACACCCCAGGATGGTCCAGTGGTATTCAGGGAACCAGCTATTTTCTAAAGGTGTGATCATAAAAGAACCACAGGGTGCCAAAACTAGAAGATTTCTGGAAGTCATTGGGATGTACTGCTTTGAAAGGTGGCTAGAGTCCTGTGTAAGGCCTCTGAGAGGACAGGTGCCACCTCCCCTCCAACTGTCATATCCACTTTATCTGCACCCTGCGTTGGAGTGCTGCTTAAAATCACATGGAGTGCTGGCTCTTAATTCTGATGGAACTGTGAGAGGCAAGGTATAGCTTAGTTAGAAAAGTGTCCACAAAACTTTTGAATGTACAAAATACCACAAGATTATTCACTTTAAAATCGTTCATTTTTGTGTTATGCAAATTTCACTTTGATATTTTAAAATGTGTCCAAGCTAGAATTGGACTTCCTGGATTTGCTCCTTAGCCTCACTTGCTGGAAGTGTGATCTTGATCTCTGGGGAGGTGTTCCATCCTTCCTTGTTCAGTTCCCTCCATAGGACTATGTGGTGATCTGGAGGGTGAGATGAGTTAAGGTACAATGGAAAATGCTGACAGTGGTTGATAGGCAGGAGGTGGTTGGGGAGTTTGGACTGCTATGATCAGGACTCAAGTTAGCCTTATTAAAACCCTCTGTTTTAGCCGGGCTTGGTGGCTCAGCCTGTAATCCCGCGCCTTTGGGAGGCTGAGGTGAGTGGATTGCCTGAGCCCACGGGTTCGAGACCCGCCTGGGCAGCGAGACCTCATCTCTACAATAAAAAAAAAAAAAAAAAAAAATCAGCCGGGCGTGGTAGCGCATGCCTGTAATTCCGGCTACTTGGAAGGCTGAGGTGGAAGGATCGCCGGAGCCCAGCAGGTCGAGGCTGCGGTGGCCAGGAGCGGCCACTGTACTCCAAGTCTGGGCGACAGAGTGAGACTCCAACTCAGAAAAAAACAAAAAACAAAAAACAAAACCCCTCTGTTTCATAGGCAGAGAACCTGAGTTGAAGTTGTAGGAAGACTCACTCTCACTCTCAAGGCTTGATCTGGCCATTGGGCACTTCAGAATGGTTTCCATTACTTCCTCCCTTGTTCCTTAGCTGCCACCTGAATATAAAAGATCTGTAAAGCCCTTGTGACACTCCCTGGAGCTGAGAGATGCCCCAGCAGCAGGGACATGGCCCAGGGTCTGAGTCTCTAACATGTGCCGATGTGAGACAATTTAGGGCTTCTCTATGTGTTTGCTTAATAAGGTGACAAGTCTGAGGTCTCACTGCATTTTGCTTGGCAGGGTTACATATGAGATCCAGATTATAAAAAATAAAGCAAATGACAATCTACGTCCTTGGTTGTTGAATGTCCCAGTGCTCCAGGGCACTGGATCCCAGCAAGGTACACTGTGTTCTTAATAAAGCCTTTGTTCCTAGCTCATGTCTAGGTCATAAAAGGATCAGGCACTCAAAGTCCTTGTCCAACTTGTTATATATTGTTCTGCTTCTTCAAAAGATGTATTTTCTTCTTAGAACATTATCTTCAAGGAGGAATAAGGAACATCTACTTATCTTAAAGCTATGCTGTGGGAAAACATGATGTATGAAAATCTGACTGTACAAAGCAGATACATTTAGGGGGCATTATTCATCTTGCAAAGAAGCAAGAAAAATTTGTATTTTCAAGAGGGCGCACATAGGCTTTCTTCAAAGGCAGCTGTTCTCTACATGCAAATGTTTATTTAAATGTACATATTCCTTGAAGAAAGAAGCAAGGGAGGGAGGCAGACAGGAGACCTGGGACTGTTGGAGATCTATCATAAAAGGATGAATCAATAGAAGGATAGAAATTACTTAACATAAAAATCCTTAACAACACGTCTCTAGTGCATGAAGTTAAACCTGACATGGCTTAGGCGATGGTTGTTGACATAGAGACATACCAAGGAGAACACAGCAGGCCAAAGCCACGTGGGAGCTAGACTTTCTACACATGAGAGAGAAGGCAGACCTGGAATTGGGCTCCATGACTTGCCTGGGCAGGGGTTAGACTAGTGGGAAGCTGGTTCTAGACTCCTCCTTTGGTTCCCATTTCCACACAATGCTCTTTGTAAGGAGCCTTCCTGCAGGGATGGGCTTCTGCAGACATACGAATCCTGTAAGAGATGCTGCACAGGGAGAAGCAGCTCCCTAGGAAGGGCTGCTTGGGCCTCTGCTCAGTGTGGAGCTTCCAAGGCCGTCCAGTCACCTGCTTCCTGAGCTGCTAACGGTTATGCTAAGGAAGGGTTGAGGTCTTCTAGACCATTAGAGGGAGCTGGTCTTGCTAATCCTCAAGCTCTGAAATGTCATCAAATGATAGAAGACAGGAAGTCCTCCAAGATAGTGACAGGGAACACTGCAACAGGGATTGTCACTTGTTTGAGTTTTTCAATTCATTCATTGATTCAGCCCATATTTATTTAACAACCCAACAGCTATGTCAGGATAGAACAGCGAACAATGTAAGATGGGCTGTAACCTCTCGGGTTCCAGGTTCCAGTAGAGGGACAACAGCAGTCTGCACCCACCTAGGTGTTGTGATGAATGAAGTGAAAAATCAAGGTGCAGTGAAAGAGGGGTCCCTGGGAACAGCTTATTTAGAAGCTGCTTGATCACACTAATACAACTGCTTAAGGGGCAGTAAGATCGGCTAGGTGAGGCTGAGGCATGGGAAAAGAGCTTTGCTAGCAGAGGGTTGGTATATGACAAAGCCCTGGCATAAGAAAGAGCTGGCTCACACTGAAATACCACCTAATTCCAGTCAGGATGACTATCATCATTGATAACTCAAAGAACAGCAAATGCTGGAGAAGATGCGGGAAAAAGGGAATAATTCTATACTGCTGATGGGAGTATAAACTAGTACAACCTCTGTGGAAAAGTGTGGCATTTCCTAAAAGATCTAAAAATTGACCTTCCATATGACTCAACAATTCCATTTCTGGGAATATACCTAGAGGAATTCAAATCATTCTGCAGAGAAGATATCTGCACACACATGTTTATTGCAGCATTATTCACAATAGTAACAACATGGAACAAATCGTACTGCCCATTGAAAGTGGACTGGATTAAAACAAATGTGGTGCATATACATGATGAAATATTACACAGCCATAAAGAAGGAAAAAATATGAACTCTGCAGCAACTTGAATGGATTTAAAGTCTATTATACTCAGTGATCTATCACAGAAACCAAAAGCTGAGTCCCACATGTTCTCACTCATAAGCTGATCTTGAATATTTCTCATAATACTATAAGAAAGGGTTTGGCAGTAGCAGAATGCTTACAGGGAAAGGGGGGGCCACATAACATTAATAGGGCTGCCTAATCTCAAGTCAGGTGAGATAGGATCTAAAGGGAGACCCAAAGTTTACCTGTATGAAAACCTCTTATCTACCTGATCCTGAATTGTACCCCACATCTTTAAAAAGAATTAAAAATAAAAAAATTTAGAAAAGAAAGAGTTGGCTCCTGGGATGTACTAGAAATGCCTCTGTATAAGCAAATCCTAGGGGCGTGAGAATAGCACTGTGGGGTCTGGGGGAAAGACTCAGAGGCTTTAGATCTCATAATGGTGTCAACTAAAAAGAGGTGAAAAACCAGACTGTAAAGCAGTCAGACAAGGTATTTATTGGCATCTCAGGAATTGCAATTCAGGAGATAAAAACTCAGTTAGAAGCCAAATTGTGTTCTGAAGAGAGGAAGAGGAGTAGGTGGGACTTTTAAAAGAAGCTGAGGGTAATTGTACAAGTTGCTCTGAAAGAATGATCCTTGGTGGAAGCGGGAGCTTAGTACACGAGCCCCTGGTTCATTGATTGTTGCTGTCAGGAATAGCAGCACTGGCAAAATTCAGTTGTTTTCCAGGATGTGTGAACATGCTGGCAGCCCTTCTTAGTATGGCTTCTTGACTCCGCTGTAGAGCTCTAAACCAGAAGGACGCCATGGTGTGCATCACATTTCACAATGGTGAGTCTCCATGGGCATGTTCTAAGCAGGGTATCACCATTTGATCTAACATCTTCAACAGCCTATCTCTGACTGCGGTGGGCAGAACTGATTACAGCAGAGAAAGAATGAGGGAAGGATTCAAAGAATGTCACAGTCTCCCCCAGCAGGGGCAAAAGGGGCTTAGTAGGTAGGAACTGGCAGAATGTAAGGAGATGAGTTTGAGATGGACTTTGAAGGTAGAATGTGTAGGAAGTAGAGATGGCTTGGATACAGGAGCTGATGGCGATATCCCTCCTGGATTTCTTTCATAGTATCCGAGTGGATGGAAATAGAACATGGACAAAAAGGTCAAAGGTCACTCTCTGAGCAGGTTCAGTTTGCAGATGAGATAGAGGGTAACAAGATCTGCTGGTAGGTGGATGCTCAAGTCTAGGTCTAGGTCTAGGTCTTAGAAAAAACAACTGACTTGAAATGAGAAAATTTTCTAGATTATACAATTTATACAGGAATAATTCAAGAGAGAACTGAGGTAAGAACATGGCCCAGCCTTTATACCTTTGACGTCAGAAAGAGCAGCCCCCAAGTCTGTCCATGAATCTCCCCTGAACTCAGCAGACCCAGCCTGAGTGTCCTCTAAGAGGGACCAGCTCTGGGACAAGTCCCACCCCTCTTGGCAGGCCTATTGTCACCTGAGTAGGGACACAAGGACAATGGACACACTGAGGAGGTTAGAATAGAGACACTCCCTCAGTGGGGAGGTCACAGCAACTCCAGGGCTGGACTGCAGTGTGCCTGCATGTGCCCCACGGGCCTCAGATTAAGATTACACTTCCTTTCGTGTGGATTATGGAGACAGTACTTTTCCAAGTGCTATTAATTTGTTTTTATCAAAAGAATACACATAATTATTTAAGATTTTCAAACGGGTCAACTGGCCCCCAGTTGTGCACCTGACCTCATCAGACCTCATCTGAATTATCTTGTTTTTCTCACAGTCATTGACATCTATTTAAGTCATAGGTTGAAGTCTCTGGTGTTCACGTGCCAGTTTCTGACAGTAAATATCAACTTTCTGCTTTGGAGTAATTTGGCTCTCTATGACATTAGCCAGGTCACATCTCTTACCTTTGCACATCTCACAGCTTTGTTTTCTGTTCTTTCAATTCTAATGGACACTTTGAATCCCCTCGTGCAGGTTCAGGGCATTCAGCACTAATCCTCCCTTCAGATACTCATTCTCCACACCCCCAGCACTCAGTTCCACTTGGTCCAGGCTGACAGCATTGCTTCCTGCTCTGTGTTGGTAAGTTTCTAGGTGGCTCTGATGTTGAAATATGGTTATTGATGTTGGTATCGTTATGAATGTGCACATCCCCAGATCCAGAGCCAAAGATTGTACTGTGTCCCCAGGACCTCCCCACCAGGCTGTGTTGCTTTATCCTGGCTGGCCTTGCTCTGTTGCCTACATCTTTCATTTTATCTCACCCTGAGATTCTCTTGACTTCTGTTCTGGGAGGTCCCGAAGATCTCAGACATAGCTCTTGGGGATGAGGACTACAGGGGCGACAGGAAAGGGAATGGAGTTTAAATACGGTGGTCAGGAGAGTCGTGCCAAGAAAGTGCCTGTGAGCAAAGGCTTTGCAAATCTGAGAAGGTCCCATCCCTGTCCTCATGGTTGCAAAAGTGAACGTGACACCATTCCTTCTCTAGGAGTTCCAGGCACCTCTTGAATTCAGGGCCTCAGACAAAAAGGCAGATGCCCAGCATACCTGGTTCATCTCCAGGACTTCCCTGCTTCCCCCTGCAAGGGCACCTCTGGATCTTTATCACAGTGACTTATAACCACAACACACAGCACACAAGGGGGGTTTTCTCCTGGCCATCTACGGACTCTGTGTCCCCTGGCTCTGGAACACTGCAATGGGTCACTTATTTTTTCATGTTCTCTTTTCTCTCTCAGGATTTGCTAATTGAAACACTGGTCTTCTCCAAAGGCCTGTCTCAGATCACCCTTTGTTCACAACCTCACATGACTTAATAGTGTAGTTCATCACACACACACACACACACACACACACACACACACACACACACACTAAACACACCACAGGCACACACTAAACACACCACAGGCACACATACAGCACACATCAGCAGATGCACACTCCCTCCTCTTTTTTACCTGATTGGGACAACTCTAGGCTGGGCTCTGCACTGAGCTTTTTATGAATAAGAAATGTCTTTAGGGCTCTCTCTATCAGGAGAAATCTCTCTTTCTCCCCCCCCCTCCTTCTCTATCTCTCTCTCTTTTCCTCTCTCTTCCTCTCTCAATATGAGCCTAGATATCCTTAGAATGAATGCATCATCAAATTTATTTAGCTCCTTACTATGGACATTAAGATTTGCTTCATAAGCAATTTCATACCGAGTGCCACCGCCCCAATATTTTTGTGCACATGCACAAGTAGTTCTGTGTGACAGATTTGCAGTCGCACTTCCCATCTCTTAATTTAGATTTCTAGAGGTGGAATTGCTCAGCACATGTGCTGTCACTTTTTATAACAACACACAATTGTTTCCAGAATGACTTTGCCAATCTTTCTTTACACTAAATGTCTCTTGGTGCTCCTGAAAACTCCCCCTAAATTAAATTATCCATGGTTAGAAATGATTGCCAATGTGCTACAGTGTAATGACATAGCGTCGTTGCATTCGGGACTGCCGATTCCTGGGAAGACGTGCATCTTTCATATGTTCATGGCCATGTATATATTGCTGCTTCTATAAATCACCTGTACTCACTGCCTATTTGTCTTTTTTCTCTTATTGATTTATAGGAGTTCTTTATTTATTCTGAGTGTTAATCTGGTTTCTGTTTTATATGCTGCAATATTTTCTCCCGCATGTAACCTGTCATCCCACTTGGTTTATGGTGACTTTTGTTATAACACTGTTGAAATTTTTCACATAGCCAAATATTTTTTATGACTTCTAGGTTTAAAGTTTTGATTTAAAAAACTTAATCCACTTCACAATTATAAGATAGTGTCTTCAACATTTTCCACTCATTATTTGGTTTAAAAATTTTTTCCTTTTAGTGCATTGATATCCCTGGGCTCTTTTTCGGGTGCTCTTTGACTTTATGTCACAGCAACATTCGGTGGAGGGAGAAAGGATCTTCTTCTGTGAATGAGGAGACAGCATCTCAGAAAACATTTTTTTTTTCTTATTTTCCCAAGCCACTTAGTTTGAATCAGCAGAAGCAAACTCATTGGAAAACAGAGAAGTCCATGCTGGTGCTTTCTGCAAACTGAGACAGTTAGGCAGAGAGCACTGGGTCTGCATGCCCTGATCCCCACAGCCAAGGACATCTGTCCACAGCAGCTCTGACTCAGGAAGGGGAAACCCCACTGGTTCTGAGAATTGGGGTGGCCCTACCTTCCCCCCAACACAATAGGCTCTGAGCAGCAGCAGACCCTGGCCTGCTCAGGCTGGCTCTGGCCATCCCCTTATTTGTGTGACCTGAGGTGGTATCAGTACAATTGGCATCCTCACATACATCTTCCATGTTGGCAGCTCCATGGCTGATGATGTTCACATGTCCAGTACTTTCATGTCCATTCAGGCAGGCACCAGCCCCTTCATTCATGCTTATGTGGGGGCCTGGTTCTCACGACTCTCCTGAGTGTGCTTGGCCATGTGGACAAGGTGGGTGGGGTATCTCCAAGCATAGACTGCAGCCATACCTGGCCATGGCTCCATTGATCCTGGTTTTGGCTCCTAGTCAAGGCTTGGGCCACAGCTATCCTGAGGACCCACCTCCAGTACCTGCTGTGGGGAGGATATTGCAGAGAAATTCCCTCTCTTCTCTGCTATCCCATCAGTTCACAAAGATCCCTGTGCTGGGGCATGTCCTTAGCCTAGAACTTGGCATGAAGGGCTGGCTGTGGCATCTGGGTACAGGGGTTCCTAACGGAGATCCCTCTCCTGCAACATCTCAGCCATAATGTGTGTGTCCATAGACACTTAGGTTTTGACTTAAGTTACCTCTTCTCAGAGAAATGTTGAGCAGAGATGGTTATGCCCACTTCTGAAGAAACTGAGGCACTTGGCATCTTCAGGTAATGAGAAATGTCAGTTACTGGTTTTCCTTGCTTTGCCTACCTAAGGGTGGGACTCAAGGAGCAGCATATGGACCTGAGCTGGGCAGCATCTGGGTTGAGTCCCACAGTCAGTTTGGACACTTATGATCATGTGACCCAGCTAGTAAAGGTCCCCACAGGGAGACAGAAGCAGTGTTGCTGCTGCTGGGTGGCCATGGGGTTCTCTCGGCTACTGGAAAGCACCCAGCCAGGCCGGAACTCAGGGGGTACTTCCTGAATAAAGTAAACTGAGAGGAGATTCTTCTGTTTCTGAATTCTTTTGACATCTATTGGCTTCTCTGGGCCAAAGACACTTGTGGAGAAGGAAAGAAAGAAGGATAGTCTCCCTTATTTCAGTGTAGGCCAAGACTCAGGTCACTGCAGAGTGTCCGGATCTATAGATGTCAACAGGAACCTAGCCCAAGCTCTCAGACTCCCAGCTCCAAGGCACACATCTCTGTCTGCAGAGCATCGGTAAAATAAGAGGGAATATGGAGGTATGAGGAGCCCTCCCTGTAGCCACGAGGGCTTGGACAGGTGCCCTGGAGGTGGTCAAGAACAAGAGCAGGTGGAGCTCAGCTCTGTGTATCTGGAGCCTGGGGCAAGCACTGGTCAGTGGATCACTTCTTCTCTGGAGGAGATGGGTGAGAGCCTTGCAAGCCCTACTCCTGCCCTGTGAACCTCATGACCACTCCATGACTCTTGAGGTGGGGAGGGCCCATGAATGGATGATATTCTTGCTCATGTTGTACCATGAGCCTTTGCCAAAGGGAAAACTGAGATCCACAGAGATCTCTGTAACCAGCCCCAGTATCTCAGTAATGGGGTAGCCTGCCTACTTGCCTAGCCCTGAGTTTCAGATCTACTCCAGGTTTCTGGCCTCCACTAACTGCAGGTCCTGGTGGGGGGATTCCCTCCCTGCATCTCTGACAGATACGCTCTCCTCTGCTCCCTGCTCCCAGCAATCTGATGAGCCAGGGAGGCCCTGATCTGAAGCCAGGCCCAGGTGCACGCCAGTGCCACTCAGCCGAGACAAGGGTCTGATGGGGAAGGATTACAGGGCATGAAGAAAAACAATTCCATCTGTCTGCTAACCTAGCAACATCAATCAAAATCTGCAAAAATCACTGGGGGATGGGGGGAGGCTTCCTCCTGGAGCCTGCCTGGAGGAATCACTGGCTGGTCCCTAATGACTGTGAACCAAACTTGCCAGCCTACACTAGGGCCTGCTGCAGCCTCACCCCTGCCTAGAGGTCACACCAGGCAAGTCCACACTGCTGCCTGACCCAACATGACTGGGGTGGAGGTGAGGTTCTGGGTCACACACAACCCCCAAAGTGACTGATGCCATCCAAGACTCTGCCTGGAGGTGTAGCCTTGAGTGGCAGGGGGGCATCTCCATGGCCCCTGGTAGTGCACAGCACGCCTTAAGTACCTGGACTCACACACACACCCACTCCAGGCATCACCCCGTGTTTGGGCCTGAGTCCCTATTTAATAGACAAGAACAATAGTTATGATGCTGAGGCAGCTCAGAGCAGCCCCACCAAGTTTGCTGACCGGGAAGGCAAGTGAGGCAGCTGCTCAGTGTGCACCTCTCAGAGAAGATACTTTTCTAGACCCTTCCACAGACAATCATTGGCTGACATGAGAAGACTCATAAGGGTACAAACGGTGGTGCTACCTTTGACTGGCTGTGAGCCTTTGTCTGTAAGATGAGGAGCCTGAGGCCTACACGTCTTTCAGAAGTTTGAGGGATCAGGATGGAATAAACACCTGGCAGGTGGCAGGTCCTCACAGAGCCTCAGCCCATATTCTATTTGACACCTCCCTGCTCTGTTGTCACATTTATGTGGTAGTAAGGGATCTGAGAGCCCACTTACTGACTCATGTAGCCTGAGCAAGGGACCTCAGATGCTCTTAGGTGCTCCGCAAACCTGCGTGTAGTAGTGCTGAGTTGCTTTTCAACAATTCAGAAAACATTACATTCTCATAAATTCCCGTAGACGCCCTCTCATTTGGCCTAATTAGTGAATCTTTCCTGTTTATGGAAGAAGAATCACCATTCACACAAGACAATATTTCTTCTCAATTATTTCTGGGGGTGGTAGTTACAGCCCAAGCCTAGGAAGGGGCACTGACTTGGGGCCCCCAAACTAGTATTTCTTTGTGTCCTTAAAGTCCAGACAGGTACGAGGTTGAGGACAAAGTGCTTTTTGTTAGAGGCCCTACCCTGAGGGGTCTTGCTTCTGTTGTCAATCAGGGAGTTGTTCTGTGGCAGACAGAGGATCTGTTATGCAGTCTGGGCATCTGAAGGTAACCATGGCAGTGAGCAGGTCACCTGAAGACAAGGCCCCCCCTACCATAGTCTCACCTGCCTGAGACACAGCTGGTATAACTGGCCTTATGGCCCACCCTGAGTGATGCAGCTCCTCCCACTGACATGAACACCCTCTCCCCCCCACCCCGAGAGACAACTGCTCTGCATTTGTCTTAGTTGTTGTTTTGTCAGTCACCCAAACCACACACCTAACACCACTGAGTAAGCCTCCCTGCAGAAGGAAAGTTGGGAGTAAAGAGATGGAAGCTGTCCTAGAACAAGGACTCATACCTGTTAATCCCAGCACTTGGGAAGCCAAGGCTAAAGGATTGCTTGAGCTCAGAGGTTCAAGACCAGCCCAGGAAACATAACTAGACCTCATCTCTACAAAAAATTTTTTTTTTTAAATTGGAGTCTAACTCCATCACCCAGGCTGGAGTGCAGTGGGACGCTCACGGCCACCCCAGTGTTGACCTGCTAGGCTCAGGCGATCCTTTCACTTCAGCCTTCCAAGTAGCCAGAACTACAGGAGCTTGCTACCATGCCCAGCTAATTTTTTTTATTTATTGTAGAGATGAGGTCTCGCCACATTGCCCAGGCTGTTCTTGAACCCATGGACTCAGGCAATCCACTCACTTTGGCCTCCCAAAGTACTGGGATTATAGGCTTGAGTGACTGTGCCTGTTCAAAAAAAAATTTTTAGGGTCCCTGTAATCCACCAGTCCAGACACTTCCCTCCCTTATGGCTACAGGAGGGGATAGATGGGGACCCTCAGTACCTTGGGTAGCCGGCAACCTCTGCCCTCTGCCAGCAGCTTCAGTCTCTGCTGTGGGTCCCAGCTTCTAGGGGATTTAGTCTTCTGTGTTAGAGGGGCTTTGGCCAGCTTAGGGACTACTCCCTGACTGCACATCCCTACCCTGGCTGTGGCTGCTCATTCCCCAGCCTTGAGCAACCTGGAGGAGGACATGCTCATTTGTGTAACTTTCTCCAGAGGAGTGTTGATGGAGTTAAAATTGGATTTCTGCTCAGATTGATTATCTAATGTGATAGAAAAATATACAGTCTGGGAGCAAATTTAGATTTCAGTGAAAAATTAAACTGTTATACCAAGTTGCCCACTGAAGCGTTAAATGCATTCTCTATGTAATTATATCAGCAGATAGCAGTGACGATACGGCTGTCACTCCAGCTGCCTCTCTGGAGGTGCTTAGGACAACACGCCACAGATGGCCGATACCACCTCTGAAGGCTTCCGGAAGAGGAGGAGCCCTAATTGATTTTATTGGTGTCTTTTCCATGAAAAGGCTGTTGCCTTTCTTTGAGTTTGGAAAAAGAGATTGAAGAATACTTTGCTTCAGAACTTCTAGAATAAAGTGACTCAGGCATCCACAGGTAAAAATGAGGGAGGAAAAAAACTCAAAAACCAGAGATGCAGAAATTGTGGTTTTACAGGTGGTCAGAGGTATTTGGCATATGCTGTGTATGATCCAAAAAGCTGGATGGAAAGGCCTCCATGTAAATTATGGTGCTCCATGGCGCCTTCTCCCACGAAGGCTCCCAAACATTAAATTCTTACTGTCAGCAGTCTCTATGCTCTGTGATTTGTCGTTTCAGTCATTAGCAGTACAGTAATTAGGTTTTGGTGGGGTTTTTTTCTCTCTCCCAGGCTTAGAATGTAGGATCAATAGCAGAGATAAGTTAACATAATTGGATTTCTGGATGGGTCTTTTCCCTTCTCCCCTCTTCATCTCTAAGTGAAAGGCTCCTCCTGCATTCCCCACCCACCCCTCAAGCCAGTCGTGCCTTGTGCACCACAGCCTGCTTTTCCCCATCACCTCTTACTGGGCATCACACCCACTTCACAGTCTGAATAGGGTCCCATGTGCTCTTCCATAAATAAATAACTACACAGAGAGATGACTGCATCAAATTAAAAAATGTGGATCAAGATGGGCAAGAAAAATGAGGGAAGGTGACCATTACAGTTTTCCTTGGAGACACATCCCTGGACTGACTTGAACGTGTGGCCCCTTCATGATGGCTGCTCTGGTCACACCTGAGACACAATACCTGGCCACTCTCTGCAGGGCTTTGTTCCAACCTGAAGAATGACTTCTGCTTTTTCCACTGTCTAAATAACTTTGACATGTGAAGAATTAGTAAGAATTGGAAGAAATAAGACATAACACACCTCTCCATGTGCCGCACAGGCATAAACACATGGGTCCTCACCATCTGAGAGCGTGGCTATTCATGCCAACTGACTCACCGCTGACATCAGGGGCTGACAGAGACATTTTAATATGGCTGAAAACATTGTTTTGAGCTCTGGGGTTTGCTCCTGTGACTCTGGAAAGGAACCACTTTACCCAGGGAATACAATGAGGACTGTGCCGGACCCTCTTCTGAAGGTTAGAGGCAATTAACTATGGGAAGGGAATCCCTTTCTCACATCTTTTATTAATCCTCTGCTATTGTTTGCTCAACAAATCGCTGTGATTGGAGGTCACAGGGAGTTCAGAATTGCTGAGTAGCTCTCAAAACTTTGGTGTTTTATTCTGACAACTTTCCCCAAGAGAACTCCTGAGTCTGCAAGAAGTCAGGGCTCACGTGGCCTTTATGCCTAACTTGGTGAGCAAAATGCTAGATGAGTAAAGCCCATTGAAGTCTAGCTTAACACTGGAAAATAACTTGGAGACTGGAAGAAGAAACTAATACAGTGCCAGCTCCCGACTTCTTTGTTAGCCCAAGACTGAACTGACACTGAAACCTGAAACCCTTGGCCCTAGCTCATTGTTTCCCCAGGACCCTGATCCTGCTCAGTGTTTTATCCACAGTGTGCCTCAGTTACTGTTTAGGTAGGGTTTTCCAGAGAAAGAAAACCAATCAGATATACATATATAGAGAAAGAGACCTGTTGTAAGGAACCGGCTCATGCAATAACGGAGGCTGAGACGTCCCACCACCTGCAGGCTGGATACCCTGGAGAGCAATGGCGTAAATCAGGACAAGTCTGAAGGTTTGAGAACCAGGAGAGCTTGTGCTGTAAGTGCTAGTTCAAGGTCAGGAAAAGGCTGATGTCCCGGTTCAAGCAATCAGGTAGAAGAAAATTATTTCTTCTTCTGCCTTTTTTGTTTTATACAGGCCCTCAAAATATTAGATCATGCCCACTGCACTGGGAGGGCCATTTGCTCTACTGAATTCACCACTTCAAATACTAATTTCATTCAAACCACCCAGAAACAATGCTTAATCATATCTAGGCACTCCAGGGTCTGGTCAAGTTGACACACATTTAACCATTATAGTCACCTAGTGGAAAGGTAAAGATGATGGTGGTGGTGATGATGATAATGATGTTGGTAGTGGTGATGATGATGGTGGTGACAGTGATAGTAGTAGTCTAGTAGTAATATAACGGAGCCAGCCTTTAGTAGCAAAAGACAGCTTGGACTTCAGCAAGTTCTTCTTACACATATTAAATTCTTCCCTGTAGCACACCTCAGTTGGCAACATTTTCCTACATGAAAACATGTAGCACAAACTGGGCCTCTTCCATTTAGTACATTTTATAGGGTTCACAGTGGTGGTTATTGCCTAGTTGAAACTTCCCCCTTCTGATTGTATCCCCACTTCTGTCTTTCCCACTAGCCTGTGGTGGCCTGGTCTGTTACTCCGTGCTCCTTCTCACTCATTCATTCATTTTTTAATTCAGTTAACATTTGGAACAGAAGGGAAGCCACATGGCAGGTGTGGGCAGGCCAGGCTTACCTGGTCTAGATGTGATAGTCATGTCCACAATGACAAAACTGCTGTGTGGTGACATGTGGCATGGGTATTGGTGTGGACCTTGAGACCAGCCTACTCCAAAAGGTTCTCCTAGAACTAGACAGTAGCAGAGTCACCACATTCCCAAGTCATGGCTAAAAAGTTACTTAGAATCCTCTATAGACCCCAGAAGGTAGTAGCTTACAGAGTTTGAGGTCTTGCGGTTCTTTTCTCCTGAGTAGAAGGGGATACTTAGGGAAATCTATGCTCAGGGACACTGCCAAATAACCTCCAATGATTGGAAGGCTGACCTGACAAGCCGGCAAGTCAGAGTCTACTCCTGACACCTGCCTGAAGTTACAATTTGCCTTCCCTACTTCACCATGAGGAATCTCTACCCCTTGAGCTCACTAAACTCCCAGAAATCTCATTAGATATTACAAAAATGTCTACCATTTCTTCCCAGGAAACCATATCTATACCTATTCTGTTGGCAGTAAAGTAACAAATATTGGAGAGGATGAGAATTTCCAGAGTTTCTGATTTTACACATAAGCAAAAATGAGTTAAAAGCTTGGAAAAACTCTTAGGCATCCTTTCCCAAAGTTGAGCACCTCCTGCTATATGACTAGTAATTGCATTTCTAGGTATTTATCCAAAGTAGACTCTTGAACACGGATTAGGAGACATGCACAAGAACCTCCACCTTTTTTTCACAATAACAAAGACAGAAACAATGATTCAAGTATCTGCAAACATTTTCTGAAAAGGACTGGAAAAAAATGTTTCTGGTTTTGCAGGCCACATGGGGTCTGTCACAACTTCCCAACTCTGCCCTGCAATGCACAAGTAGAGTTGATGTGTGAAGGAATGGGCATGATGGTACTCCAATAAATCTTTATTTACAAAAACAAGTGGCAGCCAGGTTTGGCTCATAAGCCATCATGTGTTCCTGATATAATGGAACATAATGGTTAAAATAAATAAACGACAGTAATGTAATGGTATGGATGAATGTTAGCAATTAAGTATGAAGTAAAAAAAGTAAGATTGCACACTGCATATTACTCTTTGATAAAGTTAAAAACAACATTAAATCCAACAATATAACACACATATACATATTTAAGAATACACATACATGTGATAAAAGTACACACAAGAAAAGAATAAACACTAAGCTCAGGGAGGGGTTAACCTCAGGTGAGTGGTGATGCCTTGGGGTGTGTTAGAAAGGACCGGGTTATTTTATTTATTTATTTTTTTAAGTTGGAGTCTCATTCTGTTGCCCAGACTGGAGTGCAGTGGCTGCTTCCGGCCACCGCAGCCTCGACCTGCGGGGCTCCGGCGATCCTTCTGCCTCAGCGTATGACCGGGTTCTTAAATAGAAGTTATGATCAAGGTCCCAGGAGAGACTTGGGGAAGTGGGTTTATGGGTCTTTTCTAGATTATTGCAAAATGATGGACCCTGTTCTTTGCATCTAAGATGAAATTTTTAAAAAAGGAGAGAGCAAGGGAGGGAAATGAGAAGGAAGGAGAAGGGAGAAAGCAAAGAGAGGGAGATAAAGCAAAAAAAAATGAGAGAAAGCAAGAAAAGAAGAAAGCAAAAAAAAAAAAGAGTAAAGAAGGAAGAAAGGAAGGAAAGAAGGAAAGAAGGAAGGAAGGAAGGAAAATTCCAGATGAAATAAAACAAAAGGACGAAGATTGTCAAGAGCAGGAATGATGTACCCTCCTCGGCAGACAGTTTGAGGGTGGCTTACCCTTTTCAGGTTATTATTAATAGCATACCTTCTGTTTTGCCTTGAATTTCTGTTTGGTCTCTCTTACTCGGCGCAAGGACAAGAGACAGAAGTATAAAGAATTGCAGCCCTAGAGAGGTAGACTGCCAAGCAGGAATGCTGAGCGCAGTCCTCCTGAGGGCCATCTGCTCAGGAACAAGTCTCCCAGGACTCTCAGGGAGCAGTGCTCTTGCCTGTCACTGTCTAAATTGTCCGTGCAACTCAAAAGAGCCCCTCTCTTATTCATTAGAATACGTTTTTATCAGCTAAGTGCTTTTCAAGGGCTTAAAATACCCTGAGACGCTTCAAAAGCAGTGGGAGGAAGGGCTGTTTCATCTTCCTTATTTGTCAGCTGTCCAGAGTATTGGGGGCAGAACTTCAGCATTCAGACAATGCAGCACATCATTTCACTCTGTGGTTCTAGCCTCCTCTCCCATCACATTTCCACTCCTAAGAAAGAGATCTTAATACAAGCGAATTTCTTGGGCTTCTGCGATGAGTTGAAAAACAGCCATAAATGATAATTACGGTATATCCTCAGATTAAGCAAATATTTTAGACTTTCAAAACCTTGCCATGAGCATGTTCTTATTTAATCCTGGCAACATCCCAGGGAGAGAAAAGCAGCAACACACTGGGGCTGGTCATGTGGACCATGAGAGCAGCTATGAAAGTTTCAGTAATTCTTTGAGCTGATTGTTGATCTCAACCACTAAGCATTAAATTTCATAAGCTTGTAATAAAATAAATTATATTAAAGATGAAGGTAATGAGATATAAAAAGAACTATAACTCAACCAAAAAAACCCCAAACAAGCAAACAAACAAACAAATCAGCCCAATTAGAAAATGAACTAAAGATTAGAATAGACATTTCTTCAATGAAGATCAACAGATGGTCAGTAAATGTAGTCATGCATCAGTTAACTATTTTTTCGCCAAATCACAGACTGATTATATTACTGTATTTTTTCTGTACCTTTTCTGTGTTTATGATGTTTAGATACAGTAATACCATTGTGTTATAATTGCCTATAGTACTCAGTACAGTCACATGCTGTATAACTCTGAAGCATAGGAGTAATGGACTCTACCATACAGCCTAGGTGTGTAGCAGTCTGTACCATGTAAGTTTTTGTAAGTACACTCTAATGTTTGCACAATGACATTAACAGCGTACATTTCTCAGAACGTATTCTTGTCAGTAAGTGACATACGACTGTATATAAAAAGATGTTCAACATCAGTATGCATTATGCAAATCATCATCTCAAAGAAATACCACTTCCTACTTACTAGAATGGTTATAATTAACAAAATGGACAATAATAAGTGTTGGTGAGGATGTGAAGAAATTGGAGTCCTCTTACTTCACTGTTGAGGATGTAAAATAGCACAACTGCTGTGGAAAATAGGCAGTTTCTCAAAAAGTTAAACATAGAGTTACCAGATTTCCCAGTAATTTTACTCCTTCCTAGGCATACACCCCAAAGAATTGAAAGCAGGGACTCAGAAAGATTCATATACACTCATGTTCACAGCAACATTATTCACAATAGCTAAAATGTGAAAACCACCAAGTTTCCTTTAACTAATGAATGAGTAAACAAAATGTGGTCTATCCATACAATGGAATATTATTCGGGTATAAAAATAATGAAATACTGACACATACAACATGAACGAACCTTGGAAACATACTCAGTGAAAAAAGCCAAATACAAAGTGTCAAATAGTGTGCTATACTACTTACATGAGTCACGAGGAAGAAGTGAATTCACAGACAAAAAGTAGAATGGTGTTTACCAGGAATGGAGGAGAAGAAAAAAGGGGAGTTAGTGTTTAATGGGGACAGAGTTTCAGTCTGGGATGATGATAAAGTTGTAGAGAAGGAGGATAGTGAGGGTGACCAATATTATGAATGTACTTAATGTCACTAAATTTTGCAGTTAAAATAATACAGTTTATATTATACATGTACATGCATTATTAAACAAGTAAAAAGCAGTAATCCAAACCCATCCCTTTCCAACTTTCAGTGCATCTTACTGTTCTCTACGGTGGTGAGGTTGTTTGCATCTATGAATCTGTTGCCTCTACACTTGCCTCCTGCCACTGTTGACTTCAGAAGCTCTGCAGGAGGCCAGAATTGGATTAAGGGACATAATTGCCTCAGAGCTCTAATACACGTGCCTTCTCCTTATAAGAGTGAGATGTGCTTTCAAGAAATGTTGAAAAATCAGCAAGATCAAACCATTGGGGAGGGAAAGTCCCTACCCAGACCCCTGTGTAGCCTCCGGGGATTCACATATGGTCATAGTACACACTTTGGAGCCATGGGAGTTTTTTATACAGAGATTGCTAATCCTCATGCAGGACTTACTATGCATAGGCAAGGTGGTGATTTGCAAGCATCTTACTTGAGTTTATTCACACTCATGTGCTGAACTGCATGCAATTGTTCTCGTCAGACACTGGTTGACCTGAGTGTCTCAGATGATGTTTTTCATAAGATGGTGTTTTACCTCAAAGCTCCTCAAAGTTCAGAGCTTTGAACTTTTTTTATGGTTTTGATTTTTATTCGTATTGTGGTCTACAAATATTAAGACAGAAGATACTTCCATGTGATTGTGGAATCCTCTGAGACTCTTCAACCTTAGAAGAGCAGATTTAACAGATGAAAATGCATTTGGTTTGGGAGCAGACTCCATATTAAATGTCAATGTGTAAAGTAACAACTACAACTGTAGAAGGCTGTGGGGGAGGGAAGGAGGCGAAAGGCTGAAAATGCAGGAGAAACTTATATGGAAGCTGGAACTGGCAACCGATTCCTGATCAAAACCCGAAGTGCCCAGGCCATAAGAGATACGATAGACAAGTGAGACTTCATTAAACTGACAAGTTTCTGCAAAACCAAAGAAACCATCAAGAGAGCAGGTAGACAGCCCACAGACTGGGAAAAAATATTTGCCAACTCCATGTCTGACAAAGGCATCAAGGCTCTACAAGGAACTCAAACTGCTGAAAAGGAAAAACAAACAAATAGCCCCATTACAAAGTGGGCTAAAGATATGAATAGACACTTCTCAAAAGAAGACATAAGAGCAGCCAACAGACATATGAAAAAATGTGCAGTCTTACTAGTCACCAAGGAGAAGCAAATTAAAACCACACTGAGATACCACATAACTCCAGTCAGAATAGCCATCACCAATAACTCAAAAAATAACAGATACTGGAGAGGATGTGGTGAAAAGGGAACACTTCAAAACTGTTGGTGGGAGTGTAAACTAGTACAACCTCTGTGGAAATCAGTGTGGTGATTCCTAAAAGTTCTAAAAATTGACCATATTACTTAATTAGCAGGTTGTAGCAATTCCAGGGTCCTGGAGCAGATTAGGAACAGAAATTTTTAGAATATAGTTAGAATCCCTGAAATCAGCAAAACCCTAAATATAAAATGTAAACAGAAACATATATACAGAAATCTAAATGTAACTCACATGTGCTGTCACAGAGGCTTTCTACACCAGAAGAAAAAGAAATTCAATAAGCTGTGCTGAGCTAATTGGTGAATGATTTAGATCACCAACCCACAGCTCACATCAATGCAAACCTCACATGGATTCAATATATAAAAAGCAAAACCACAGGAACCCTAGAAGTATGTATAGGCAAAATTTTCTATATTATTGAGGGGGGCAGTGGAGAAGACTATTATTATAAGTAGAACAAATCAACAGAAAAAAATTTTAAATGTGCATGTAAGATATAGACATATTTGTAAAAAACAATGAGGTTTCAGTACACATCAAGGGGACCAAATGTCATTTATCATTTTATCAGTGTCTCACTGAACAGGTTTTTAGAACTTGAGATATTTTTATTACAAGAGAAAGCTTTATCTGGTCACAGTGGAATATTCTTTACAAATTTAAGTTATAATTGGCAGTAGTAGAACATTCTTAATATATGAGAGAATCTGATTTTTCAATATTTCATATGAAATATTTATGTCTGTATTCATAAATGAGATGCTCAGTTTCTGTTATATTATTTTACTTTCCTTGTCTGAGTTTGGAATCATGGTTGTATTGGCTTCATGAAAGGAGGTGAAAATTTTCCAAGCCAGTCTATACTTTGAAAAACTGCATATATGCTTTTAAACAAATATATGGAGATAATTCATAGCTTGAAAAAACATTTAAAACATTCTATAGGATCCTAATGCTTTGGAGGGAAAAATGCCATAGTTGTATCCTCCACTTTCTCCTTCTTGTTTGCCTGGTCAGAATATCTAATTTGGGGTTATTTTGTCTCTGTCACTCTCTCTCACTCAGTGTGTGTGTGTGTGTGTGTGTGTGCAGAGAGAGACAAAGGGTAGGAAAACGATAAACCAAGAAAAAGAAGGGAGAGAACCTAAAAAATCAGCATTTCATGAGAGACCCATTTTATCCTTGGAAGGCTGAGGCGGAAGGATCGCCAGAGCCCAGCAGGTTGAGGCTGCGGTGGCCGGAAGCGGCCACTGCACTCCAGTCTGGGTGACAGAATGAGACTCCAACTCAAAAAAAAAGAATATGCATTAATTCACTCCTTTAACAAATATTTGCCAAGAATTTACTGTGTGCTTGTAGAAAAGTCCCTCACTACTTTAACATCTGTGCTATTTTTCCTTTCCCAGTCCTTCCATTTTGCTTTAAATAGATTTGAATTTTGCCTTAAATAGATTTGAATTTTCGGGAAATTCATTTATTTATATTTTTCTCAAAAAATTAGTTTCTTCTAATCTCCTTGGAAATTAGGGGTTTCTTTTTTCTTCATTTTCCAATTCACTAAGTTGGATGTTTAGTTCATTTCTTTTCTTCCTTTCTGTTCCATGAAAAAAGTAATTAACCTCTAGGTATAGTTTTGTCCACATCTGCTAGAATTGTATACATGCTATTCATTTTTATTTTGCTCACATCTACTATAGCTACATATATATACTGTTCATTTTCATTATTTTAAAAGCGTTATTATTATTATTGTTATGTTTCCTTTACTTTCTTTTTTTTTTTTTGAGTTGGAGTCTCACTCTGTCGCCCAGACTGGAGTGCAGTGGCCGCTCCCGGCCACCGCAGCCTCGACCTGCTGGGCTCCGGCGATCCTTCCGCCTCAGCCTTCCGAGTAACCGGGATTACAGGCATGCGCTACCACGCCCGGCTGACTTTTTTTTTTTTTTTTTATTGTAGAGATGAGGTCTCGCTGCCCAGGCGGGTCTCGAACCCGCGGGCTCAGGTAATCCACTCACCTCAGCCTCCCAAAGGTGAGGGATTACAGGCTGAGCCACCGAGCCCGGCTTCCTTTACTTTCAATGGCTCTGATTTGTGACTTAAATTTTATTGTATCTTGGTAGACGAATGTCGTTTGTATAATTTCTTCTTTTTATTGCTAAAGTTTTCTTAGTGACTTGTAAAAATATTTCGCAGCACTGAAAAAGTATATGCATTAATAGCCGGGCTCGGTGGCTCAGCCTGTAATCCCTCACCTTTGGGAGGCTGAGGTGAGTGGGTTACCTGAGCCCGCGGGTTCGAGACCCGCCTGGGCAGCAAAAACCTCATCTCTACAATAAAAAAAAAAATCAGCCGGTCGTGGTAGCGCATGCCTGTAATTCCGGCTACTTGGAAGGCTGAGGCGGAAGGATCGCCGGAGCCCAGCAGGTCGAGGCTGCGGTGGCCGGAAGCAGTCACTGCACTCCAGTCTGGGTGACAGAGTGAGACTCCAACTCAAAGAAAAAGAAAAAGAATATGCATTAATTCACTCCTTTAACAAATATTTACCAAGAATTTACTGTGTGCTTGTAGAAAAGCCCCCTCTATAGAATAGCAAATTTAATGATATTAATTCCTTCATTGCAGTGGTATCACTCAGGGTATCTTTGGCAAAGATTGGGGACTTTTCATTGTCCCATCTGGGAGGATGCCAGAGTGTGGGAGGATGCTAGTGTGTGGAAGCCAGAGATACTTCCAAACGTAATCCACAAGTAATTATTCCAGCCCATATGTCACCACTGTTGCAGTTAAGAAGCCCTGCTTTCACGCTAATATCCTGTTGCTCTTAATAGCCTCACTTGATTTTGGTATACATAATCTCACATCAGCTTTTAGTAATAATAATGTATATAGTGTCTTCCCTGATCATTTCTGCTAGTATTTAAATGGAAGTTGAGGCTTTTATGGGGGGAAGGGCATTTGCACAAAGTGTTAATTGCAGAAAACTATTGGGTGGTGACTTCAATCTGCTGAACTTTTTATTAACAAGACATAGCTATTTTGTTTAACTCAAGAGAATGCTGCCACTTCTACCTCTTTCATAAATGTGTGAGTTAAAACTGTCTATCTTTTTATTTTTAACCTGGGTCACTTTGCTTGATGTTATTCTTTCTAAACTGTACTTCACAAAAGTTTGTGTTTTTAAAATCTATCAAAGTTTGTATTTCTCAATTGGAGGGGCATGGTTGAGAGCATTTATTTTGGGGGCTTAACTGTTGTGTTTCATAGTCCTGCTGATATCTACTCTTATGTCTTTTTTAAACTTTCTTTTATTGTTTCCTGTATTTTATACATAAAACATTTTATTTTAATTTTCTCCAATAATTTTGATTATTTACACTCAATTTATTATTTCTATTTAAAGCTACATTTACGGTTCTGAAATCCACTTAATGTTTCCATTTCTAAACTCACAAAGAAAATGGTATTTTTAAAATATCCGTACGTAAGTTAGGGAATTTTGAGTTTTTTACCTACACTCCTCTTTTTTATAATTAATTATAACTGGAATTGGCTTTGAAAGATATTAATATTCCCTTTTATTACTCTTTTATTATTTTATTCGCATTAAATTTTATAAGCACGCTTACCACAACTGTTGAGTCTTACATCTCATAGATATATATTCTGATCTATAAGAAGACTTTGTGTTCTGAAGTAGCTCACCTGGGACAGAAAAAAATACCCTAGGCTGGAAACCACAAGACTTGTCATGCAGAGGCAGTATCTGGATTCATCCTGGGTATTATTATCAGAGATAAATAAATACGGTGGAAATTACCTACAAATATATAAAATAATCAGCAGTGGTTCTCCCTTGTCCTTTTCCTCCACCTTTCCAGTTCTGTAACTCGGGGTGGGTCAATTGCCCTACTGCCAGGGTCATGTCTCATCTCCGCTCCCCAGGTGCTCTTTGCACCATGTACCCGAGAGCAGCCTCCTCTTGCTTCTTGGCAGGAAGAGCCTCTGGAACCCAGATGTGTCCTCCTGGTGTCTGTGGCATTGCTCCTTCACCATCTGGCACTTAGTTTTGAGCTGAAGAATGTTGAATCTGGCTGGATTTTATTTCCAGTAAGGTTTTTCTTTTTCCTCTGCTTGGATATGTTAATCTCCAATAATAATGTTTGGGACAGGTTTAGAAGACATCTCTGCATGGTGAGTCTCATGATGTCCAGTATGGAGGACTTCTACTGCAGGTGAAGCCCCCTGGGATTCCTAGTCTGCTTACAGATGCAGACCCTGGTGAGAAAGGAGGCGGTGTGCTGTCAAGACCACCTTTGTTTCTGGCTCTTCCTCTGCAGGAATCTCTGTGGAGACATTTTTTTTTTCGGGTTCCCATCTCCCCTGACTTCAGGCATGTCCTAAATCATCACCACTTGTGATCTTCTGGCATTTGAGTAGTCTAAGCCCCCTCTGAGGCCCCTCCCATATTTAAGCCTGAATAGAGTCTCTCCTATGTGCACCACTTGCCTGAAACACTGGTGCAGAGACAGTGCTCACTGTTGATTATAATTTCTTTTTATTTCTATGTCTTCTGGACTCAGCAGGAAATTTTACGTGGATGTTGACTTTGCCCCCAGTGTCCGGCATCACACCTGCACACAGTATTTTCTGATTTGTATTGAAATACCCTTTTTGTTTTATTTTTGTGGTCTCTGATCATTCTGCTTCCACATGAGAAGAACATGTGCCTGCTGTGTATAAGCCATTTCTCCTTGTGTCTGCCAATGCCCCTAGGTTTTCTCCTGGATGCTGAGAGAAGGCACAGCTGCCATTTAAACCTGGGGCCAAGTGGAAGAAGGAGCCTTTGTCCCATTTCCTGCTGCTTTCAGGGATCGGCTCATGAGGGTATGCTGAGATGAGAGGGGTCTCTGTGACCCCTTTCTCTTGTCATTTTCTATATTATGGAATTATGGAATTACACTACTCCTGCTACTGTTTATTTCACCACTGGTTCCATAAAATCTACATTTCTTTCCAGGAACCATAGGTGAGGGGACCTTTGCCCCAGTTTCTATGTGCCCATGCCACCTCTCCCTGAAATGTGGGTACCAGGGGATGGGCCTCATATAGAGGGGAAGGCTGCCTCCTTCGTTACCAGCAGAGTTTTCAGATCTCTGATCCAGGGAGGAGAGGAAAGTGGGTATAAAAACCCTTCCATGCAATCCCCTGGGGTTCTGACTCACAGGTCAAAGTGACCCTGTCATGGTTTTATTTCTTCCCCTATTGCCAGCTAGGACAGCCACTGAAGACAAACCTCTGTTGAGAGTCTCTTCTCACATCCTGGATTCAACACCCCATCACTGCTGCTATGCTATCTAGGTTTGGGAGTTCAGGAAGTCAGGGATTTCTCTGTTCACAAATTTAGAGAAATTAATGATAAAATTCATAAGATTAAAAAAACAATTTTTAATTCATCTTTCTTTAATACATTCACTGAACATACAGCATTGTAGAATTCAACAATACCATGCCGCTAAATAAAAGTTAAAGTTAAATAAGACAAAACGTCAAAAATCCCTCCTCTTTGTATTTTGCTACTATTTAAGTGTGTATAATCAATTTCAAGGGTGGGGGAAACTTCCAAAATGAAATGTACTGGAGATTTTCTTTTTTCTAGAGTAATTTATCCAAAACCATTAAAATCATTGAGTTTGCAATCGTTACCTCCTAATGGTTATTGAGCCTGATTCTGCCCTGTAGCAATTTAATCTGGAGGAAAATCAGTCCTCTTCGTCCCTCCAGCCTCACTGAAACTCAAGGTCAATGTGTGTTGGCTTTATCTGAGGACAGGAGCCATATCCAAATTGCCTCAAAGTTTCGCTTTAGAAAATGTATAGCTTAATTAATATAAAACATTGTTAAACCACACAATTAACATCTCGGAACTAGGTGTGCTAATGGATAGATTTAGCAAGCATTTACTGAGTTTCTCCTGTGTGCCTGATACTATAGCCAGATAAAACTGCCTTTGCTCTCCAAAAGGTCAACTAAGAGTAGCCATAACGAAAGTGAACCAGAAAATTTACAAAAGAAAAACATAAAAGTGAAAGTAAGCACATTAAATTATGTCTATATTTCAGAACAACATACAAAAGACCTCTGGCCACCTGTGTGAGATTGTCAACGATTATAAAGCATCCTCCCCACCCCAATTCCATCCCATCCCATGTGTGTAGGAATCAATTTTCCCTGGCTCCCACTGGTGCTACCTGGGATGCAAACTGGGCAAGCTGACCGAGGAATCATTGGCAACAAAGAATGCAGTGCCTGAAAGTAAGTGCATGCTCAACTCTCTCACTTGAACAGATTTATCCTGAAGAAATAACCAGAAAAGCATACAGGGATGTGATTATAAGTGTTTTCTAACTGAAAAACTAGAAAACAAGAACATACCAAGCACTAGTGAAATAGCTAAATAAATGATGGTGCACCCACATAATCCAGTTCCATGTGGATATTAGAAATGGCAGAGTGTGCATTCATTAATATTGAAACAAGTTTTCCATATAGTGGGTAAAAAGAAAAACGATTTATGAGAGTGTGTTCAAAATATAATCAATGTTTTCATGGGAAGTTATCTATGTGTCCACATGTACATGCACATGCAAATCAAATGCCTGAACACTTATCCACATAAAAAATGAAGGAGAAGAGTGTTGACCTCGGCAGAGAGAACATGCATCTGTCCTATGAGACATGAGAGCTGAAAGGTGAGAGAAGAAAAGCTGAACCATGGAGCAAAAAGAGAAGAAAAACAGAGGCTGCTCATGGACAGTCATCTTCATCTTTCCCCACTGCAGATGACAAAGTCAAAGAGGAAGCTGTATAAAAATGCAAAATAAGCCGGACTCTGTGGCTCAGCCTGTAATCCCACGCTTTGGGAGGCTGAGGTGAGTGGATTGCCTGAGCCCGCGGGTTCGAGACCTCCTGGGCAACTTGGTGAGACCTCATCTCTACAATAAATCAAAAAAATTAGTCGGGCATGGTAGTGTGCACCTGTAGTTCCAGCTACTTGGAAGGCTGAGGCGGAAGAATCGCTGGAGCTCAGCAGGTTGAGGCTGCGGTGGCCGGGAGCGGTCACTGCACTCCAGTCTGGGTGATAGAGTGAGACTCCAACTCAAAAAAAAAAAAAATGCAAAATATGTCCCTCTCAATGTTCCTTCATCATTATCCTTGGAAAATAAGGGGGATTTATCACTACTTCTTTTCATGAGAGATGAACTCAATGCCCAGTGCTCTGTCCCCATTCCGTGCCAATGTAATAAGCATCACTGTAGAGGCAAGTCCACTGCAAAGAGAATCTCCTCCTCCTTTCTCCACCATGCCCTAGCGAAGCCTTGCTGCTTTGTGCCTGCATGGAATAGGGGGAAGAAGTTGCAGCACATTCTTCTCATCTAGTGACAACTTTTGGAAATTCTCTTATCATCTAAACATATGATGGAAGACTATAAGGAGGATGTTGGCTGAGTTCAGTGTTCCTTACGGAGAATTTCCACCTCCTCTGCTCTGTAAAAAAGAACTATTTAAGGAGTCTGTGCCTTCCCCAGCACCACAAAGTGTTAGGAAGCAGAGTGCCATCAGCTCAATTGTTTGTTCTGTCATGAACAATTAAGAGTTCTGCAATTGCAGTTACTGCTTTTGCTGCTATTTTGATACTAGCCCAACAAACACCCAGGCAGCTAAATTCTCACATCTCAGTTGTTTGGGGTTATAGGTTATGCTTTCTAGCTGAGAAGTGCTCACAGTAGGTCTCAGGGTCTCTCTTCGGGAGAAGGGGACATTTTTCCTTTATGGAAGAAGTCCTTCCAGGACTCAGATGCAAGTCACACTCATGAAGTCACATGTGTCTCAATTTGACACCAATAATTCCAAATATTTGGGCTGTCCACTGAGTCTTATATGCTGAAACTCTGTCTGGCATAAAAGCTGGACACAAGGAATTTAGCAAATATTACCAATAATGACCAGTCAATTCTCCAATTACAATCTTAACACAGTCTAAAGTCTTTCTGGAAAGTTCTCAAGGTCACTCCCCCATGTAGTACAGAGAGCTATGGTAGATAGGCTCTCAGAAAATGTTTGGTTTACTGTGTAGGTGAATCATCTGGTCAGCTGGTTTTTACTCACTTTCCTTCATAATCTATTTTCTATGTTCAGGAAACAGGGTGCCATTTCTCTTCAGTTTCTATTAAATCCAGCCCTTTAGAAAAGTTCTAAGGTTGATTAGTCATTTGTATCTAAGTATGATTTGAAGAAAATCTCTCAGCCTTTGTTTTACTGCTCATTGTGTGAGCTTTCAACATAAGTCACGCTACTTACTCAATTCTGAAAACCTAGATGGAAAAGACACCTCAATCTAAATACAACTTCAGCAGGGAAGGTGTAATTTAGATTAGGACAATCCTGCTAAATGTACTCATCAGTTTTAAAATCAAGTCCTGATCGCAGAAGAGCTAAATTATTTTTTAAAATAGGATTGTCTGATCAAGGATATCTAGAAATGAGAACATCTTCCATTTATTCATAATTCCCATGTGTGGGGCCCTGGGCTAAAATGTTATAGACACCAGCCCAGAGATCCTTGGAGGTGGGTGTTGCTTTCATTGAAGTGGACCAAAAATATTTCCTTCCCCTCCTGAATTCTGAACCAACAGGAAATAAGACAAAGAATGGAACTGAAATACCATCTTTATTAAAGGGACATCAACTCTGGCTTGTGAAAGTGTGACCTTCTCCACACATTTTTGTCAAAATTAAACATTCTGACCACTGTCTCCAGCACCTAGACCACAGCCCATGGCTCCTCCAATCCTGATAATAGTTTCAATGACTGTCTGCCACTGGCAGGCAGGTGAAAGTTTGCTCCCAGAAGTTCACAACAAGGTCAGAACAATTGAGTTTACTCTAAGACTGCTTTGTATCCAAAGCTGAAAACTCATTACCTTTTCTCTTTCCATCCTGAATTATGTCAATCCATGTGGTCCATACAGCCCATTAAAGGGCTTGCAACAGGATTAAATGACAGCATCAGTGTGAATGCATAAATCTCTAAAATAAGAAAATACCAGCCAGGCTCGGTGGCTCAGCCTTTAATCCCGTGCCTTTGGGAGGTTGAGGTGAGTGGATTGCCTGAGCCCGCGGGTTCGAGACCCGCCTGGGCAGCGAGATCTCATCTCTACAATAAATCAAAAAATCAGCCAGGCGTGGTAGCGCATGCCTGTAATTCTGGCTACTCGGAAGGCTGAGGCGGAAGGATCGCCGGAGCCCAGCAGGTCGAGGCTGCGGTGGCCGGGAGCGGCCACTGTACTCCAGTCTGGGTGACAGAGTGAGACTCCAATTCAAAAAAAAAAAAAAAAGAAAATACCAACTTGGCACTTGTGTCCACAGTTTAATAAGCCACTCCCATTATAAAAGTCTTGGGGAAAAACTGAAACTTTTTCAAGTCAAATTCTCAAGATCAAAGGAATAAAATAAAAAGTAAATGTTGTCATTCAGTAAAAAATATGTAAGTGATGAACATCTTCTTTGATTCCTCATTTTCCATAGACTTCCCTGGGAGGGCCCTGTATCTGGGTGGAGGGATGACTTGGTTGCCTCATGGAAATGAGTGTAGGTCCCTCAGGACCTCAGAGGCTGGTTTTGTGCAATTCTTCAGAGCTTTGTTTGACCTTTTAAGTGGCTCAGAACTTGTCCAGGGAAGAAGGATGTGAGTTATGGAATCTCATCAAAGAGTCCAGCAATGGGAATTTATGCAAACTTTGCTACAGATATGGAAACTGAGACTTGATAAGTTTTCATCATGAAATGTATCTCAGGACCGGTAGCTATGCAGACTCCTGTCTTCCTGACCCCAAAGACTGGTTCTTCCAAGATCCTACACCAGCTAATGAATAGGATCCATTGAGTGAGAGGGGCTCACATCAGCACTCAACGCTGCCCTGAGCTCTGCTAGAGGATTCTGCATTGGGCATGCTACTGACCAGTCATTTTCAAGGACAGGCTGTGATTAAAACCACTGGAAACTTGTGAAGATGTATATTTCCTCATAGATACAGAATTTTGACATTGGACATGTGTGTGGCATGATTTCTTTCCCAAAGAAGAACAATTCCAATATTGGTCATTTGACCAACATGGGATTTGCAGGTTTTCCACTTAATGTTCCAGGCCAAGTCTTGCGGAATAAGGAATGAAAGCAAAGCTCAGTTCTCAGACAACTCATAGAATAGTGGCCAGTTCTAACGACTGCCACCAGCCTCATGTATAAGGGAGCCCTTCACCACCCTGTAAACAACCATTTGCAATCATTTATTTCTTAAGGTTTTATACACACACATACACACAAAATATGTGGTCTTGACTCTTCTTCCCCCTCTTTTGAAAACATCTAAATCTCCAGCCACAAACATTTCCAGGTCTAAATGAGAATGAGGGAATAGTTCAGGCAAGGCAAAGACAAGGATGAAACATGTCATGGAAGACGGAGTCCATAAAAGATTTGGCCAGAAGAAGACACACTGGCTCCAAACTCAGGAGCTACAAATCATCCGGAGCTTATTGCTTTGAGATCACAAGAAAGGGAAGCAGGCTGGTGCTCCACGATTAAACTATAGGTTGAGTCAGTTCCAAGTGTTTTGTATGTTCAATAAATGAAAAACTCCCTCAAAACAGGAGCTAAGGATTCAAAAGTCATCTAACACCCAATTCGTTTCAACTCAACAATGAGAAAATGAATTTCCTCTGACACCTGCAACCACCTTTCCCAGTGCAGAAAGGAAGCCCTTCCCCTCGCTCCCTGAAAGGCATTAGGTGGCTTCCTGCCAGTGGAAGCTTCAAAAGAGCAGTGTCCACTCATAGGACCTGTGCTGTATCTCTCATATTTGTAGACTGTTTGCTTTAAAACTTCAAAAAAAAAAAGAGCTTCTGAATGATCTAAAATAATGTTCAAAATCTCTACATAAATACTGAATGTGCCAATTATGAATGATTGGATATGAGTAAGAAGAACAAGATTCTTGGGAAGAACAGGAATGTAGGAGGCTGCAGGTACAGCTGGATACAGGCAAAAAGGCACCCCTAGCCTTTCACCAACACCTTCCTACTTTCACTTTGCTGATCAGAATGCTTCTCCCCCACAGCAGTTTGGTTGCTGACATCCCTAAATTTACACCTTCAGTTTTGGCTGCTGGACAATGATACTCATCACAAATCCAAAACCACCTTGGAAGAAAAGTTTGTTGACCAACATTGAGTTAGATGCTGATTCTAGGGCCATGACATGATATTCAAGGGCAGGAGCATCCTGCTTCAGAGTGTTTAAGGGGACACTCATCTGTCCTCTGCAGAGTGTGTGCTATGGAACAAACTTCCCACAGCAGGCTTCCTGGCTGCTGGCCCCCAAACCTTCCGTCTGACCCTTGTATGTTTCTAACTTACCAGGTCTTTGGATTCCATAGGAAAAAGCATGTGAGAGTAAGGAATGAAGAAAGATTTTTTTCTTTATTCTATTAAGAGCCATAAAAGAAAAGCTTTCTAGAGTCATTTGACAGGGGAGAATGGCCCTGCCCACTCTAAAGCACAGCCCGCAAGACCAAGACTCCCAGCATGAAAGAGAACAAACATTGCTGAGGATGTCCCAGCTCAGCACTCACAGTTAGATGATGCTCAATGTTTGCAGTTTAAGAAGACCAGGAGGTGTGCAGTTTCACATACAAAATGATTGAAATTTTACCCAAACCTGAATCCACAGCTATATCAAGAGAGAGGACATCTTAGTTTCAGCTGCAATAATGAATTATCATAGACTGGGAGCTTAAACAGCAGATGCTTATTTCTCACAGTTGTGGAGTCTAGGAAGTCTAAGACCAAAGTGTCAGCTGACTCAGTGTCTGGAGAGGACCCTCTTCCTAGTTTGCAGATGGCTGTCTTCTTGCTGTGTCCTCCATGGTAGAGAGAGAGCATTTCTCTTGTGTCTCTTATTATAAGAGCCCTAATCCCATCCACAAGGGTTTGTGACTTAATCACCTTCCAAAGGCCCTACCCCCAAATACCATTACATTGAGGACTGGAGCATCAACATATGGATTTTAGAAGTACACAATAATTTAGTCCATAGTAAGGGGAAAAATAGAAAAAATGAAGGAGGAAGGGTGGAATGGAGTGAGAGAAAAGAAGCGAGGAGGGAAGAAGAAGAGAGGGTGGGAAGGAGAAGAGAATAGAGGAGTAGAGAGAGAAAGATGAATAATATATAAACATAATGTATAATGCATAATGAATAAATTTGGACCCCCTCTTACCAAACAGGGCCAGGTTACTGGGGTAACTCATACCTGTGCTTAATGAGAGAATCAATTTATGAATTGTTGACTTGACTGATTATGCTGACCTGTCATCCATGAAATCCAATCAGCAAAAAGCTAGTTCTGCAACCAAGTGCATATATTCTGTTTCTTAGTAAAGAGAAAACATAATATCATAGAACCCAGAGCATAACCCCTCTGAGACTCCTTGACAGAAGCAGACACCATCCCTGATCCTGGTCGCGGTGACTTCTATGAATGTGTTTCTCATACACTGAGGAGTTCAGACTGAGTAAAATCTGTAGCAGCCCCATGTTCTTATGCTCAGTTCATGGGAAGGTGTCCTGTTGGGCTGCCCTGGATAGTAACACATCACTGTCCACTAGCTTCCAAGAGATGAGGCAGGAGAGTTCTTGTTCACCATGGTGTCCAGGTGTCTGCTTGGAACATGACGGTGTTTATTAAACATTTATAAATCAGAGGCAAAGAAATTTCACAGAAAGGCAGGAGGCTCCTCTCCTGTCCCTGGCCTTGTTTCACTTCACGTGCCCCACACTTCCACTGAAATCCAGCAGACCCACATGCTCCAGCCCTTTCACCTTTTCCAAATGTGTGATAAATCTCCATGGATTACTCCCAAGCTTTCTCTTAATACGTATTAATTTTGTTTTATTTTAAAATTGGTTCAGCTCTTGCATGGGTCAAAAGGATGTTATTTATTGTTCCTCCATTAAACCTCAACAAACAAATAATGTAAATTGTGAAGGAGATTGTCGAAATTGACTTTTTGAATAGTTTTTATATAGTTTTAGAGGAACTTAATGTTACTCAGTAAATTTTGACTTTATTAGGTTTAGTGTTGATATTACAATATTTAGGTGTGAGTACTTAAAGAGTAGAAATAATGCAAAATATTTAAATCGGTAAAAAGATCAAATCAACTAAATAAAAATGAGTGAAGAAGAGAACAACGTGTTAGAAGAATAGTCAGTACAAAGTCCTCAGTAAGATTGCATAACTAAATTTAATATTTTATTAATAAAATAAAGACAAGTAAAAAATTGCTAAAGAAAATATAGAACTCTATGTATATGTGTATACACACATACATACAGGCAAAACATGTGCTGTTGATGAGAGATATATCAAAAAGGACATGACTTAGAACAACTGAAGGAAAGATACAGAAAGTACCAGAGAAATACTAAATAAGAGTGAAATAGCCAAATTTTATCAATAGCATATCTGTTACAAAGCACATTATCAAGAATAAAGAGGGACTAGTACACCATAAGAAAATGAATTATTTTTCAGGGTCATATAACAATGATAAACTTAATATGGGAGCATAATTTCAAAATGAATAAAATCTCAAGGAGAAATATACAAAAACAAAATAGTGAGAATTTGATACAACTCTCAATACCAGAGGGGCTTCATAGACCAAAAATTAGTAGAGAAGGATTTTTTACAACATAATCAATAAACTTTATATGATTCTGTTTAGATGAACTTACACACAAACATTTACAAGACACTTAGAAAAAGTTCACCAATTACTAAAAAAAAGTAAGTATTTATGGACTGTGTTATTTGAACTCCACATTTCAAAATGAGAACTAACTAAGAAAACAGTCTCATAAATATAGAGCTATAAAGACTTATTTCTAAAGGAATCATAAACCAGGAAATTTATAACGGAAAGCAGAAAATATCGGAAATAAAATGACAACATAAATGCCATACATTGAGACTTCTGGAGTATAGATAAAGCATTACTTGGGGGTTCAACAATCTTTTTCTGTAGAGGGTCACATGGTAAACTTTTTTAAAACACCTATTGCAAAGCACAGATGGTAGTTAATAATACACTGCATATTTCAAAATAGCTATGAGAGTTGGTTGATATATTAACTACCTTGATGTAATCATTCCATATTGTGTGTGTGTGTGTGTATCCAAATACCACATTGTACTTAATGCATATATAATGCAACTATAATTTTCCAATTATAAAGATTAATAATAATTTTAAAAATAAAAATATATTTGACTTTGTGGGCCAGCGTCTGTTCTATCTACTCACTGCTGCTGTTGTGGGGAGAAAACAGGCATAGACAATACATAAATAAACATATGTTTCCCTGTTCCAATAAAACTTGATTTGTAAAAACTGATGGCTTGGATTTGGCTTCTAGACTGTAGTTTGCAAAACTACCTCATTTAGATGAAAATGTACTATCTTTAAAACATCTAGTAAAATCAGAAAATTTTAAAAATAAAGCTTTACTTAAAACATTAGAGACTGTCAAAATAAGCCCAAAGAAACTAAAGAAGAAATAAAATATATCCATAGGAACATAAATTGCTCTACTGAATGACACCTGCGCACATATATTCATTGCATCACTATTCACAATAGCAAAAACAAGGAACCATCTGAGATGCCCATCTAAAGTGAATTGGACAAGAAAATTTTGGTACACATACATGATGGAATACTACAAAGCCAAACAGAATAACTAAATCATGTCCTTTGCAGCAACATGGATGCAGTTAGAGACAATTATTCTAAGTGAACTATCACAAAAAAACAAACAAAAAAATTGAATATTATATGTTCTCACTCATAAGTGGGCCCTGATGTCTGGACGCATGAGCACAAAGATGCTAACAGCAGATGTTGAGCAATGCTAAAAGAGGGTGGAAGGAGGGAAGGCTGAGGGACACACAACCACACACCAGGCACCAAGTCCACTACTGGGGGAGAGAGGGGTCACTAGTAATCCAGACCTCACCTGCATGCAATTTACTTATGTAGTAAATCCTCCTATGTACCCCACGACTCTAAAATAAAACCAAATTAAAATTAAAAACTGAAAATATCTAATTACTTACATTAATAAAATTAGAAACAAATGATAGAAATAAAATTAGAAACACATAGTTATTCGTCTGTTTTCTACTGTTATAATAGAATACCATAGACTGGCTAATTTATACAGAAAAGAAATTTAGCTGGCCCACAGTTCTGAAGGCTGGGATGTCCATGAAAATGGCACTGACACATTACAAGGGTCATATCATGGCAAAAGGCTGAAAGTTGGAAGTCAGCATATGAGAGAGAACACAAGAAGCTGGGCTCACGTTATAAAACCAACTCTTGAGCTAACCAACCCACTCCTATGATAACAATATTAATCCATTCATGAGAGAGTGAAGCCCCATGACCTAATAACCTCTAAAAGACCTTACTTCTTAATACTGTTCCAGTGGCCATTAAATTTCAACATGAGTTTTGGACAGGACAAACAGTAACATCAGAGCAACCAAGAATATCAAAAGCTGCCTTATTAAGATTAAAAAAAAAATAGACCCCGTTCTAGTAAGAGTAATGAGAGGGAGAGAAAGGTGATAAATAAGCGTTATTAAAAGAGAAAATAAATCCGTAAGTATAAACAAATTAGAGGCTAAAAAATAAGATAATACTATGAACAATTATAACCCAACCACTTAATAACTTTGAATCAGAGTAGATATTCAAAATATAATTTACCAAAGTAATTTCAATCAGGAATATACTAAGCAAATAGATTTGCAACTATGAACAAAATGTAAGAAGTATTTAAAAACCCACTGCCATTTCTTCCCCAAGCCATAAAAACCTTTTTTACTCAAGTTCTTCTTTAATAACAGATAATTTCCACTTTATATCAAATTTTCAAGAAATTAGAAAAAGATATATTTTCAATTCTTTTTATATAGGAAAGAAAAAGTTCAATTTACTTCTGAACATAAATGAAATCATAAATAAAATATAAACAAACCAAATCTGGAAATGTATAAAAGTACCATGATACTCAACAAAAGCTTAACCCTAGAAATGTAAAGATAATTTAATATTAGAAAATATTTGTATATACCTCCCCTCTGTAATAATAAGCCAATATTCCCCCACATTTCTACTAGGCAGTGTACTAAGTACTTCACAGACTTGAACCAATCAACCCCCTTAACTGTTACACTGCACTACCTCTTGTTTTCCATTGCTGTTGTTTTTTAATTATTTTTTATTTTTTTTAGTCAGAGTCTCACTCTGTTGCCCAGGCTGTAGTGCAGTAGCATGATCACAGCCACCCTAGACTCCACCTGCTACACTCAGGTGATGCTTCTGCCTCAGCCTTTCCAAGTTGCTGGAACTACAGGAACACAACACCACACCTGGCCAATTTTTTATTTATTTTAATGTTTTGTTTTGTTTTTTATTGTGGAGATGAGGTCTCACCAAGTTGTTCAGGCTGACCTCAACCCCTGAGATCAGGCAATCCCCTCACCTCTGCCTCTCAAAGTGCTGGAATTGCAGGCATGAGTCACCATGCCCTGCCATGCCTCTTGTTTTAAAAGATGGAATGGGCAAAACCACAAGCTCATCTCAGTCAAAGCAGGAAAGCATTTATTAAAATTTAATCTCCTTCAGTACTATTCCCAAGTACACACATTGAGAACAAAACAACGTTATGATGTTGCCATATTTGTCTTAAACTTCCATTTTACACTATACATAAATATATAATTCAGGTAGATTAAGGATCTAAATGAGCAAAGAAACAGAATTATAATTTTAGAAAATATCTAGGAGAATATTTTTATAATATTGGGATAAGAACCAGTTTCTTAAACAAAGCACAGTAAGCACTAACCACAAAGAAAATATTTGACAAATTTAATTTCGTTAAAATTTAAAACCCCCGAGTAACAAAAGATACCAAGAACACAGTGAAAATATAACTCTTGACCGGAAGAAGATATTTGCAATGCCTACAATTTTTTTTTAATGTAAAAGGAAACTTTGAAACATGAATAAGAAGACTAACCATGCAATGAAAATGGTCAAAGTACATGGACAGGCCATCCACAGGGAAATAATCAGGTATAGCTAACAAATATATAAAAAATAGATGCCCAACTTGAATAACTGGTGAATTGTAAACTTAAGTAGTAACAGCATGCCAGTTCCCATGAATTATGGAAACACTATGGAGCTGGACAGTACTCCTAATCTTAAAGATCTGCAGAAATGGAAACTCTTCAACATGAGGTATTGCAGTTAAATTGATGTAAGTGCTTTGAGGAGAAATTGATCAACCCTTAATAAACTTACAGTGTAAATATCTGTGTGTATCGTGTGACTCAGTCACTTAAAGTCTAGGTATTATCTGTTGAGAAACATCTAGGATAAATTATCCTCATAAAGATTAAATAGAATAATTGTTACAAAATGATCATTTAGCAGAGAAAAAAGTGACAATAATCTATTATTTCTCATTGGGAAATGGAAAAAATAAACGAGTTTATTTAGATTAGCAGTTCCCAATCTTTTTGGTATTAGGAACAAGTTTCATGGAAAACGTTTTTTTTCATGAACTAAGGTGGGGGGGTAGTTTGGGGATGATTCAAGCTTATTATATTTATTGTGCACTTTATTTTTATTATTAATACATTGTAATATATAATTAAATACTTGAACAACTCATCGTAATGCAGAATCAGTGGGAGTCCTGAACTTGTTTTCCTGCAACTAGACCATCGCATCTTGTAGTGATGAGAGATGGTGACACCACCAAATGTGTTGCTTATGTCCAGTCTACTCCATCATCTTGTGTTGATTGCTGTCACTGCAGAAAACTCTGCTTCACAAAGATAGGACGCTGGAAATGGAAGCAGGCTTTTCAGTACTTTTGTGGCAATCTCAGGATATTCCACCTTGACTTTAATCCAAAACACATGGAGATTTGTATTTGTTGCAAACATACTTTTTTTTTTTTGAGTCGGAATCATACTCTGTCACCCAGGCTGGAGTGCAGTAGCACACTCATGGCCACACCAGCGTCAACCTGCTGGGCTTAGGCAATCCTTCTGCCTCAGACTTGCAAGTAGCCGGAACTACAGGCGCATGCTACCACACTAGGCTAATTTTTTATTTATTGTAGAGACGAGGTCTCGCCAAGTTGCCTGGGCTGGTCTTAAATCTGTGGGCTCAGGCAATCTACTAGCCTCATCCTCCCAAAGTGCTGGGATTACAGGCTGAGCCACTGAGCCCAGCTGCAAACATACTTTTAAGGCCACTGTCATTTGCAATCTCAAGCAGTTGATGCTCTTCTAGCATGGACAAAATAAATTCACCTAGCTTATTCATAATTGGGTCGTGAACCCATTCCTTCCCAGTTTTGGGGTCTTTTGTGTTTGGGAAGTAATACTCAAACTCTTGAAAGCTGAGATGGGTGAACATGCACCAGCTGGGAGAAAGGAGGCCCTGGCTCAATCTCTTTAGAAATCTCTGCTAATATTTAAAATATGTAAAATATCCCAGTGTGCACTTATTGCCTCCACAATTCCAGTTTGGCTTTGAATGTAGTCACTTAATCTTCCAACTTCATTATAGTTGTCATTCTTTCCTGAAGTGACAGATTGAATTTGTTGACCAGGTTGGATATGTCACACAAGTAAGCAAGTTTTCTGACCCATCCTGTGTCACTGAAATGTGCTGCCGGTGGTGACTGTTTTTCTAAAAGAAATCTCTGGAATGGTTCTCATAACTCAAAAACTCTGTCCAATGATCTACCTTTAGATAACCATCTCACTTCTATGTATAAGAGAAGATGTTTGGCATTCGTCTCCTCCCAGAGCTGTGCAAACAGACATGAGTTAACGACATATACTTTAATGTGGTTGATAATTTTAATTATATCCTGCAAAACATTATTAAGTTCAGGTGACATTTTTTTTTGGCTAGCTGACATTTCTCTATGTATGACACCATGCAGAGAGTCACATTTAGAAGTGAGCCCTTTGACCTGAGTAGTGAAACCAGAAAGCCATTCAGTCACGGCAGCTACTCTGTCTGTGCAAACACTGGCACAAAACGACCAGATCAGTTTTCCTGATATGTAATCATTTAAAGACTTGAATTGTTCTGCAGCCATGGTATTGGTTGGCAACAAAAGTGCACATAACACATCCTCATGCACATCCTCCTGAAAAATATATTGCACAAAAACAAGCATTATTACCTTATTGTCAACGTCAGTAGATTCATCAACCTGGATTGTATACCATGACTCATTAATCCTCTCTAACAATTGTGCCTCATTATCCTCTACTATTTTATCAATTCATCTAGTCATAGTGCTTGCCAAAAGAGAAACACGTGCCACCTTTTGAACTGCAGCCCCTCTTAAAATTTTATAATAAACGTCCTTAGCAGCAGGCAGGATCATCTCTTCACTAATAGTAAGGGGCTTCTTAGCTTCAGTCATGCCGTTAGCCACTAAGAATGATGCTCTCAGTGCAATCGTTGCTTCTATTCTTCGTGTTCATTTTTTTTTTTTGAAAACGTCAAAGGCTTGTCTTTTATTTATTTATTTTTATTAATCAATATTTTTTATTATGGTGTTGTGGGGTACAGTTAAGTGTTAGGTATACAAGTACGTTTCATTCAGGCACCCTGTTGATAAGAGGTGTTTTCCTGTCCCCAGACAGATATTTGCTGCCATTGATACCATCTCCCTCCCCCCCATAGTTTCCCACTACTGTCAATCATTTTCTTATAGTATTACATTGGATGTTAAAGGTCCATTATATGAGTGAGAACATATGACACTCAGATCTTTGTTTCTGTGAGATGTCAGTACTATAGACTCTAGTTCCATACAGATTGCTGCAAAATTCATGATTTTGTTCCTTTTTATGGCTGCATAGTATTCCATCGTGTATATGTACCACATTTTTTAAATCCAGTCCTCTTTTGCTGGGCAGCATGGTTGCTTCCAGGTTCTTGCTATTGTGAACAATGCTGCGATAAACATACGTGTGCAGGTATCTTTTTTAACAACCCCATTATAAAATGGGCAAAAGATATGAACAGACACTTCACAAAGGAAGACATCCGAGCAGCCAAGAGACACATGAAGAAATGGTCAACCTCACTAATCATCAGGGAGATGCAAATCAAAATCACACTGAGATACCACCTAACTCCAGTCAGAATGGCAATTATCAAAAACTCAAAAAATAACAGCTGCTGGAGAGGGTGCGGCGAAAAGGGAACACTTCTACACTGTTGGTGGGAGTGTAAACCAGTGCAACCTCTGTGGAAAGCAGTGTGGCGATTTCTAAAACCTTTAAATATCAACCTCCCATATGACCCCGCAATCCCCCTACTGGGAATATATCCTGAAGAAATCAAATCACTCTATAAAAAAGACTTGTCTTTTAATACAGCGTGCTTGGTCTCCATGGGGCAAAGCGTTTGTGTTTCATAGCTTTAGTGGATAGCCAGTCATCACATATTATACAAAGTAGGCTTAGAGAATATCAATCATCTGTTTCAATGAACCCGTAATTTAAGTAGGACTCAGTATTTTCTTTTAAATGCAGCTTTCTTTTTATTGGCAGTCTTAGAGTCTTCTACTGTCTCATCATTGGGTCTTTCCCCATTTTCAAAGAAGCTTTGAGTTTAGTGATATTTGTTTTTTACTTATTTTTGGCTGGCATTGGCTTGTGGGCTTACCAAAACTGTCACTGAGACAAATGTGCAATGTGGGAAAGAGATGCAGATGGAAGTGGTAAATAAAATAATAGGCAGGCCACGTGGGGACTAAAATAAGTGTCGGATTCTGACTTAAAGCCTGCAACCAGATTAAGCTGTACAATTGAAGCACATCAATTCACTTGCCACTCACTGAGAGGGTTTTGATATGAGTCTTCAAGCAGTTGATTCATTGTGGTCTCTGCGCAGTAATATCTCACTGCTAATGCACATCTATATTTACAGACGCTACCCAGTGCTAGCATCACTGCCTCAGCTCCACCTCAGATTATCAGGCATTAGATTCTCATAAGGAGTGTGAAACCTAGATCCCTCACATGCACAGTTCACAATAGGATTTGTGCTCTTATGAAAATCTAATGCCACCACTGCTCTCAGGGAAGGTAGAGCGGCAAAGTGAGTGATAGGGAACAGCTATAAATACAGATGAAGCTTCACTTGCTCAGCCACCACTCACCTCCTGCTATGCAGCCCAGTTCCCACAGTCCATGGATTGGTACTGGTCTGGGGTTTGGGAACTCCTGATTTAGGTAATGGATAATAAATAAAAAATAATATGAACACAATAGATATACTGGGTTGATACATAAGTTTATATCGTTTTACACTTGCCCGTGGAATGCAAATGTGGCACAATGGTTGACTGGTCATGGTTGATCATGTGTGCTAATTTTCAGGTTGACTGATGTGGATCATTATGGATTAAAGCATTTAAACAATCTTCATCAAAGTCCGATGACCTTGCTGAACACAGAGACTCATTCAAGTCAAAGTGGCCTTCTTTGAAATGATAAGACCATTTTTTTTTGTCGTGCTTTCACCAATAGCATTCTCCCCATACAGGGCACAAATGTTTCAACCGCCCTCCACATTAAACTCAAACAGAAGAATATGCCAAAAGTGTTTGTTTGGTTTTTTCCACTTGACAGCTCATCTTTCTTAGCACTAACTTTCCTCAAATCTGCAAAATGCAAGGTGTATTCACAAGCACAACATTGTCACTCCAAATGACAAACAATAAACAGACTCCCAATACCTATTGCCATGCCAAAAACAAACACTATAAACTTTACATCAACCCAATGCATGCACTGACATAGATAAAATTCAAAGCAATAATTTGAATGTTAAGAGGACAAAAAAGTCATAAATATGATAAGTAATTTAAAATAAATATTTAAATGCAAACATAGCCATAGATATTATATATGGATACTGCACGAAAACATGCATTGTAAAATCCATGGAATTATGTGGGAATGATACTTTCACAGAAACTTTCACAGAAAGAGTCACTCCTATAAAGGGAGGGGCCAAAGAGCCAAAAGATGCAGGGCTTTTGCTGCAGCTGTGATAGCATAGCTTTGAAACAAATATGCAGAATATCAACATGGACTTATTCTTGATGTGCATAGGACCCATTAAATTGCTTTTTGCATTTTTCCGAGTGTTTTAAATATTTTATAATTAAAATAACATTGTTAAAGATTAGCACTTAATAACATACATACCCACTGACCTACAAACTCCAATCTCATTTTCTGTGCTAGGACATAAACATATTCAATGTTCTGCTTAAATGTCATTTTCCTCAAAGCTGTCCCCAGCCATACAAGCTAAATAGCACCAGCCACTTTATTCCCGGCCATATTTCTTTTCACATCTCTTATCACTACTGGAGACTACTTCATTGCTCCATTTATTTGTTAGTTTATTATAGGTGCCTCCCCTCCACAATTGAATATAAGCCCCATCAATAGCAGGGCGGGGGCAAATAGTGACTACTGTTTGTGGGGTGGCTGAAGGGTCAGTGGCCACCGGTACAATGATTGTCATAAAGCTCAGGAAGGAAGATAATAGATCTACATGTACCCATTCCAGGATCTCCAAGACCAGTGGAGATTGAAAAAAGTCATAGACCAACACATATAGGCTGCTGTTCACATGAATGAAAACAGTACTATGTATATATTTCTGTTGATACACAGAAAACTACCTGGGAGGAAGAAGCTGCACCCCTATTTGATTTTAATCATGATCTCAGAAGAAGAATTGGACCAGGGTTTATAAAATATAGAAAAAATTAGCTTCATCATAGAGCTTGAAATGTAAAACCTAAATAGCATGTGGGTATTATTATTAGGGCTGCCTTCTGACTTCATGAACCCTGGGCACTTTTGCCTAAACCGTTCCTTTACAGTCTCTCTCTCTCTCTCTCTCTCTCTCTCTCTCTCTCCCTCTCCCCCCCCCTCTCTCCCTCTCTCTCATTCTCTCTTCTCTCTCTCTCTCTTATGCTTGCACTGGTATAAAGACAAATATACAAATATTACATATTAAAACATTTTCTTTGATCTAAACTTTCACTATTTTTCTTCTGATTATAAACCATTTCACAGCCCTCAAAAGTCCTAAGGGCCCTGGACCCAGTGGGTAAATCAGTTCTGATCAAAACCTCATTAAAACATTTAAATATACTTATGGGCACAGAATGCTTCACACTTCAGGTTTTACATTTGTGAAGTAATTTTATTTTAAATATTATGCAAAATAGTGAGCCCCTTTCAGTGGGAGGCACACACAGGAGACACATTTGGGAACAGAACACATTTTTATGTTTTAAAAGCAACTTTCAATATAACCATAAGAGACAAAATCTTATAATATGTGAAGCATGGCTCTATTGTTTTCAGCAAATTTTCCCAAAGGGTCCTTCCTTTGATGGCTGGAGGCCTCCTCCTGAGGACTTACTCCCTGAGGTGCTAAACACAAGGTGGGAATATTCAGGATTATAGTCGTGGGTTTTGGAGTCCCACAAGCTGGGACCCCAAGTGAGAAATATTCCATGCAGGTAACTATAGCCAACTGCTCACTCTCTCTAGATGGGGGAGGGGAATAGACTCTATTGTCACAGTGAAACATGAACAAGGAACTTAGGGGTAAGCCTGGCACAGTGAGGGCATGCTTAGAGCATCCTCCGGATCCCAAAACATAACATTGCATGATAAAAGGCTTTAAAGAAATAATTTAAAAACAACTATGAGAAGAGAACAAGGCCAGATTCTGCTGTGGAAATGATGGCTAGATAGGTTGTATGGCCCCACTCTTCACAACCCAGAAAACAAGATCAGTGATAACACAAGCTCTGGTTCTCCCCAAGCTGGGGCCTGAGCTTTATTGAAAGAAGCTGGCTGCATCCTTGAGTCAGGCAAAGATGAAAGCACACAGGTGCCTAGACAGCCCTGTGCCACTGAGGAGCCAGACACACATGAAAAGTCCCTGGGCTGGGGCTAGGAAAGCAAGATGGAGACATCAAAAAATTGCAGAACACAGAAAAAGAATCAAAGGAGAAAATGAAAATTAAAGATTGTCCTCATGTCAGTTTTAAATATATAGTAGTAAATTATTTGACTCTGCCGACATTGAAAGCGGGGATCTCTGTCTCTGTCCCTGATTATCAGGAGCTTAGCACTCTGTGTAATCCACAGAAGGCAGTGTGAGTAGTGCTACATTTTTTCCAAGGCTTTTCCAGAGAAACTAATGTCGTCTGTATCTTGACTCTTGACTTAGAGCCCTGAGTGGCCTAAGAAACCTGTGTGTCCCAAGGCCACCATGTTGAAAAGAAGCCGAGTTAAACGAGAAGCCACATGTAGGCAGGGCAACCACAGATGGTGCAGCAGGGATTCCACCGTCCAGACAAAGTGGATGAATCACTTAAGTATGAAAAGCAAAACTAAGGGGAAAAAAAGAAAGAAAAGCAAAGCTTTACAAGTCGTGGAAGAAATTATGAAGACTATCTTATGATCTAAGAATATGAAGAAGTTTCTTATATACAATCTGAAAAGTAAAACTTGATTCAAAAATGGCCACGTTAAAAGTAAATCTTCTGCATCACAAAGCATCCCCTTGGAAAATGAAAGCCATAGATGGAGAGAAGATATTGCAATATATATAATAAATAATACATCACGTTCAAAATATGCTAAAGAATCTTATAAATCATTAAGAAAAAGACAGCTTTGTCTATAGAGTCCTGAGCGAGGGACAAGGACAGATCATTACAAAAGAGTAAACTTGAAGAACTAGTCAACAACATGTGGAAATATGTTCAATCTTATTGTTAATCAAGAAAATTAAAACTATAATGATATGCCTTCTCATGCCCATGGGATTACCAAAAGTACAAAGTTCCACAATACCAAGTGTTGACAGAAGAGAGAAAAAGCAGGAGCTCTTGTATAGGTTGATGAGGTTGTAAATGTGTAAGGACATTTTGGAAAGGAGTTGACAATATCTCACTCACGTATAGCTCGCCTAAGGATGTTCCCCCAGAATTGGCTGTCATAAAGAAAACAGAAACCAATTTGGATGTGCTTTATTCCTCAAATGGAAATTACAGAGAAGTTAAAATGAATGAACTGCATCTATGTGTAATGATTTGGATGAATATCAAATACAGCATTTTTTAAAGAAATATGCACAATGAAATGTACAACATGAAACCATTTATCTGTTTTGTAAAACACATAAAAACTAACTCCACCTGGCTTTGGAACACACATATGCATTAAACGTTGAAAACACAAAAGGGAGAGAGGCAGGTTATACATTAACTTTTGGATAATGTTGGCCTCTGGAGATCTGGGGTGCTGCACCAGGCAGAGACTATGGCAGTGCTCAGGAATACGCGAACAGGGATTTAATTGCATTGGTAAGGTTTTATTTCTTAGGAAAATATTTAAAGCAAATATTTTAAAAATGAATAAATCCGAGTGGTTGGGAATAGCTATTTTATATGTTATTAACTTTTCTCTAGGCTGAAATGTCTCATTTTTTAGAAGGTCAAGTGAAATACTGCCTTTATACTAGATAAAGATGTATCTGGTCTTTTTGACACTGCACAAAGGGCCACCTGTCACTGCTCAGCCACGTCTAGGGATCGTGGGGCTGGTGCCCAAGGCTGAGGCCAGACTCAGACTAATCCACTGGCTCATATTCTTAATGTGTGTGTGTGTGTGTGTGTGTGTGTGTGTGTGTGTGTGTGTACTTGCTCATTGTGTGCCTGTGTACAGAAGTGTATGTGTGTGTGCGCGCACACACACACACACACACACACACACACACACACATATATATATACTCATTCACTGTGTGCATGTGTGCCCATGCTTGTGCCCAGTACATATCTGTGTGCATGTGTGCCCATGCTTGTGCCCAGTATATATGTATCTATGCAGGGATAGGCATATGGATAGGCCCTCTGCACTTGCTGTCACTTTGAAGTTTCCCAGCCACCCTCAGGGTTCGCGTCCTCACTTCCTTAGGTTTCTTACTGAAAGCCCTGCTGTGGCAGGCCTTCTCTTGTCACCTGACTTAAAATACACCCCACACATGTGTGACCCCTACTTGCTCTCCCACATACCAGTGTAATATCCTTCATAACACTTACTCCTCTTAAAGTATTTCAAATGTGTTTGTTTATTTGTCACCATTTGTCCCTCTCTACAATATGAGATTCATAAGAACAGGGCCACTGTCTATACCTGGTGTTCATTACTCAATCCCAGTGCCCAAAACAGCATCTGACACCTGGCAGGTGGGTGTCATTTGCAAGGAATATATTTGTCTACATGCGAATAGACATGCAGGTATAAGAATGTGTGCTTGTGAGCATGTATGTGTTAACATGCAGATGTGTGAGAACAGACATGTGTGAACATGCATGTATATACCAGTGTGTATACATGATTGATCATGTCTTTGCAATGAGGTTTTCAAATCTGTGTCTTGTTACCAGGATTTCCTGAAGATACCATCACAGTCAAGTGGTCTGTCTGATTCTTTTTTTTTTTTTTTTTTTGAATTGAAGCCTCCCAAAGGCGCGGGATTACAGGCTGAGCCACCGAGCCCGGCTTGTTCAGCAATTTTTGACCAAAAACAGCATGACCTCTGTGCCCCACCTCCCTGTCACCCAGGCTGGAGTACAGTGGCACACTCACGGCCACTGCAGCCTCAACCAGCTGGGCTTAGACGATCCTTCCACCTCAGCCTTCGAAATAGCTGGAACTACAGGCATGTACTACCATGCCCGCTAATGGTCTGCCTGGTCCTGAACCACAAGACACCCAGAGGGGCCTCGCCTACACAGATAGGTGGCACAGCAGGGGAGGGAAGGATCTGAGCATGCCCCTGAATCACCTGATGTGCAAGGTGGGACCCCAAAAACCTGGAATTATCTTTTGGAGGACAGGTCCCTTGAAGTACAATTAAAATTTGTTCCTCCAAATCAAATGATCAACTAAAATTTTTATCTAGAAGTTTTGAGAAGGTTGCATCATGATTTGTGGACGAAACATCCCAATTTGTGGCAAACAAGTGACTGCTTCTTCCATCATGAAAACGCACCTGCCCACAACATGCTGAGTGTTCAGCAATTTTTTTTTTCTGAGTTGGAGTCTCACTCTGTCGCCCAGACTGGAGTGCAGTGGCCGCTTCCGGCCACGGCAGCCTCGACCTGCTGGGCTCCAGCGATCCTTCCGCCTCAGCCTTCCAAGTAGCCGGAATTACAGGCGTGCGCTACCACGCCCGGCTGGTTTTTTGATTTATTGTAGAGATGAGGTCTCGCTGTCCAGGCGGGTCTCGAATCCGCGGGCTCAGGCAATTCACTCACCTCAGCCTCCCAAAGGCGCGGGATTACAGGCTGAGCCACCGAGCCCGGATTGTTCAGCAATTTTTGACCAAAAACAGCATGACCTCTGTGCCCCACCTCCCTATTCACCCAACCTTGCACCAAGCAACTTTTTTTTCCCCCAGATGAAACAAGTCCTCAAAAGGAAATGTTTTGCCAGAGTGGAAGAGGTGAAACAGAAAACAGTAGAAGCACTAAAAGGCAGTAAAGTGAACAAGTTCAAAAACTGTTTTGGGCAGTACAAAAATGTCTCAATAGAAATATTGCATTCAAACAAAGAGTACTTTAAAGGTGACTGTAGTTTAAACATGCAAAAATAAGTACACAATTTTTATGAGCAAATTCTGGTTTTGGGGGTCCTCCCTTGTATGTGTGAAGGCAAGAGCCCAAGTGTGGCTCCTGTGACACTGTCCTTGGCTGCAAAGATGTCTCCTCCGAGCTTCCAGTTCTCAGTGTAAGAGCAAGCTGGTATGTCTGCTGGCAGTGTATAGGTGCTTCATGCCTTGCAGGCAAGTCAGAAATGAAGGAAAATGTAGGCTTCTAGGAAATGGAAAGGCAATTAGGACGTCTGCGAGAAAATGAGACTGCACATGGCATTGTAAAACATCCCCGCTATTGCACTTCTCACATGCTCCCCCCACAACCAAATCAGTTATATTTAAATGTCTAGAACCACTCGGGCTCGGTGGCTCAGCCTGTAATCCCACACCTTGGGGAGGCTGAGGTGAGTGGATTGACTGAGCCCGTGGGTTTGAGACCCGCCTGGGCAGCGAGACCTCATCTCTACAATAAATCAAAAAATCATCCGGGCATGGTAGCGCATGCCTGTAGTTCCGGCTACTCGGAAGGCTGAGGCGGAAGGATCACTGGAGCCCAGCAGGTCAAGGCTGCAGTGGCCGGGAATGGCCACTGCACTCCAGTCTGGGCGACAGAGTGAGACTCCAACTCAAAAAAAAAAAATGTCTAGAACTTTAAACTGAGCCAAGTCCAAAAGTGAGATTATTTGGGGCTGAGTTAACATATACAATGAAATATTAAATAAGGCTTACTGGGCCAACAAGAATATATGGAAGTGGAGAAGACAAAGAGGATATTAAAAATGCAGAGAAAGATGAGGCAGATAGCTGGGACAAATAATGAAAAATAGTAAAGGAGATAAGGTGGATATTAGAGGAGCAAAGAGACACTGAAATAGATATATGTATCGAGAGATGCTAAACACACTTTTAAAAAGATTTTCCACCCGACGCGGGCAGCTCACTGATGGATGAAGTAAAAACATTTTTAAATGAAATCAAACAGGGCTAAAAGAGAGAAGAAAGAGAAGTAGGTAAACCAGTAAATTAGCTTTGCTCGCATGTGCTATGCACTATTTATGAGGGCTCAATGATACCAGCGGATCCCTGGGTGGGCTGGAGCTGATGCGAGAGGGTTTTGGATGTGATCAAGCAGAGACAGTGCTCTTGGACCGCTTCCACTGAACCTGGAGGGTGAGTCCCAGAATATTCAAAGGTGAAGATGCAATAATTCAAATGTGCATGCAGGATTTCAGGATGGTTGCCAAAACCCGCAGAGACCAATAACTTCAGGCAAAAGACTGCGGAAAGACCAGCTTTACATTTTTACTGAAGCAATGGGAAGTTTACTCTGTAAGCCTTGAAAAATTCCCGAAGGGATCCTACTCATTCCTGGAGATTCTAATGGGCCAGTGCAGACTGTTAGTCAAAAAAGTCTTTCTCTACATTATGTCACCCATCAGAGCGGGCTGGGGACTCCATCCCACTTCCAGATGTTTGCCCTACAGAGCATAAACCACTGCCATTCCTACGCTTCCTGAAGGTCACTACATGAGGATGCCCACTTCTGGACAGAGGTTGCTTGTGCAAAATGAGCTCAACAACCACAGGAGGTTCTGTGCATTAGGTTATTTCGATACTTCATTTGGTAAGTGTATGCATGCATGCGCAGGATAGAAATGTCTGGAGTTTACTTTAATGCATTAAAAACATTTATGCTATTCATCTTCTATGAACCATTCACCATGTAATTCAGAGTGGGGCAAGGGGATGAGATAGCCACAGTGCCTTTCTCAGTATTAATAATACAATATATGCACTCATTTATTGTCTCCATAAATATTTAATGAGCCCACTTTTCATGTTCAATAACTAGTTGTGATAGGTTAGTTATGGTAGCTGTTAAGGAAGGGTGCAGAGAGGCCCAAAGAGCTAGTGGGAAAGTCCACTTTTGGTTGAAGAATCTGGGAAGGTTTCCTGGAAAAGATGTCAGACCATAGTGGTGGGGTCATGGAGGAGCTAGGGAGAAGTGCAGGTGCCAAATAGCACGATGAAGGCATGTACAGGAAAAGGTCTGGTTGGGATGAGAGTAAGCCCTCCAAGCCAGGAGCCCATCCTGAGGGTGGGGGTTGGAGGAGATGCTAGAGCTGGGAAGCAAGGGCAGGTCTGAACCCACCTGATTCACAAAGGTTTCTTGGCAGGGTTGTGAGAGAAGAGAGGTGGAACCACAGGTGAGGGGCTGTAGTGAAAGGAAGAGATATGTGAGCCTGCATCACACAGAGAGGACAGTGATGAGGATGCTGGCTGGGGTGTGCAGTCCACCAAGAACTGAAGGGCCAGCAGGTGGAGTGTGTAGGATCCCAGAGGAAGATGTGAGGGAAATCTGGGTTTACACCTTGGTCACTGGGCAGACGGTGATGCTCTGAGGGTGATTAGTCACAGCGCAGGGACATGGGGCAGGGAGGAAAACCTCACCCCAGGCAAGCTCAATTTGAGAGTGGGATCCAGGTTTCTCTAAGCACATCAGTGGCTCCCCATTGCCCTCTGAATAAAGCCCAAAGCACAGAATAATCAACGGTCCTTGGGTCTTCCTCCCTGACTCTTGTGCCCAGAATAGCTGCCCTTTCTTCCCCCAACGTCATCTCCATAGCCAGGCATTCTGAACTACACAAATCCAGCTCCCAAATAGTTCCGATGCACTGATCTCAGGACATTTATATGTGCTGTCCTTCTTCAGGAAGCAGGCTCTCATTCCCAACTCCATGTGCCAGCCCACAGCTCTGCTCTCAAATAAAAGGCCCTTTTCAGGGTCAGAGTCCCATCTGGGAGCCCACATTTTGGGTTCAACACATGTGCTTCAAATCTTACCCCCTTGAAATGTCACTGTCCATGGGTCATTCATTCTAGCCTTGAGATTCCCTAGGGTAGCACCTTTCCCAGTCATCTTCCCGTTCACCTCCATGGAGAAGCATTGTTCCTGGCACACAGAGGTGCCTCTGCTTTATGAATGGACCATGACTTTCTGCAAATGGAGAAGTTCGTTGCTTGCCTGGCTTTTCTTCAACTCTGGGAACTCTGCCATGTCCCAACAGTCATGAGTCCAGGGCACGATGGGGCCTCAGGTCTGGACCAGATGATGTAGTGCAAGCTCAGGCTCAGGAAAAGGCTTGGGTATGTCCTGAATCAACTCTGTCACTGGTCTCACCATGACTTTCCTCCCCAAACCTCAGATGGCTGTCAATTTCCTGCTACCAGGTTGCAGGACTGGGAACATCATTCTCTCTACAGAATATGTGTGTGAGCCTCCAGGAGTTGGTAAATAGAATGGGGAGTTTTTAGAGAAGTTTACTTTTGCAGTACTTAGATTTGTTTATGTTTATTAAATATGTACCCATCAATAAAATGTCTTTGGAGGGTTTTCAAAAATTAAAGAATTGCATCTAAAAATACTGACCTTGATATTCAGTGTGCATGGATAACTCCCTAGTCCCGGAGACATCAAGATGAAGATGTGACAGCATCCATGACTGTTCAGGGGGCCTAGGGAATGCAGAAAAGAGGTGTCTCTCCCTTCCCATGGTGCCAAAAATAGTCTTGACAAGTGACTGGATACGATCATGTCAGATTTTAAAAGTACAGCCTGAGAATTTGAAATCCGCTCATTTCCCCCCCAACTTTCTTATTTATTTCTTCATTAATTCTACATATCCTGAAACAACATTCATTCATTCAATGAGTATTTGCAGGCACCCTGCAAGCCCTGGGGCTGCCACAGTTGACCACCCATGCACAGCCCAGTCACATGCAGCTTGTGATCCCGAGCAGTGTGTTAGAAGATGATTTATTTCCCACCCTCCATGATAACTGCTGAAAAAAAACAAGGTCAAGATGCTATGAAACCCATGGGAGGGATCTCATACAGTTGGGGGTGTAAGGAGGCTACTGAGAAAACCCCTTGGAGTTCAGAGTTGTAGTGACTGTAAGGAAGAAGAGAAGGGTCCATGAGAAGTTCAGGAATCCAAGTCATAGAACCCTTCTCAGGGAAGGTGCCATGCTGGGCTGTGCGAAGTCATGGAGTCTCCTTTCTACAGAAACAAACCCACCTCCTCTAAACAGCAGGATTCAGACTGTGGAAAAACCTGCCAAAGTGGTTGATGGAGGTTCTTTCTCATTAGATCCCTGACATGCAAAAGGAAGAGGACCCCCCCTTCTCCTCTTCCCTCACAAACAACAGCCTTTCCTTGTCCCTTGTCTTCAGAAGCCCCTGGACTTGGAGATGGGCAGCTGAGTGCAGGAAGCAAAGGTGGCGGGTTGGCCAGGATAGGGACCCTCAGAGCTGGGGGTAAGAGTTTGAAGACTGGGCCAACCTCCTGCACAGTCATTCAGGGGTAGGTGAACCTGAGACAGGGAAGGGCACTCGAGGCTGCCCAGATGATGCACCACTTAACACTGTAGCCTAGGAGAGACCACAGTAGTCCCATGGCTGAATTTGGCCACCTGAAGAACTTCCAGATCTCCAGTGACCCTAGCATTATGACTAGGAAAGGAGCAAGTTCAATACCTGCCTAAAATTTAATGAGTTCTAGAGGTGGCTCAGAGGAGGTCATGTCTGTCTTTCCTGCAGGGAGTTGAAGAATTGTGTATGAGTCTGAACTCCTCTTTTTGTCCCCTATCTTACTTTGTATTGGTCTCTCTCCCACTGTGGTTAGTCAGGCAACCTCCGCAGAACCCTTACCTTTTGTCCCCACCCAATGATTGTTCTTTCTCTTCCAACACTGCTTTTCTTGCCACACATTTATTTGGGTTATAATCCTGTCTCCTTGCTGGTTCAGGGAGCTCAGAGGTTTGGTGTGTGTGTGTGGTGGTGGGGGTTTACTTTTAAAGTGGTGGGAGTCCTGTGGACCACAGGAGAAAATAAAACCATTGTGGGCATCCAAAAGAAGTGGAGTGACAAGCTGCATGACTAGAAAGGGTTGAGCCCCCACATGGCGCCTCTTGTCAAGTTGGAACTTTCCTCAGCAAGTGTCACTCAGGGTGTGATGAATGGGGAAAATTTCCAAATGGAGTACAGAGGAGCTCTGAAAAGTGGTGAACACCAGATAATGCTTAGAGCTAGTCCCAAGTCGCATTGAACATAATTTGCTCTGATGAGGAGCCCACACTCAGTGCAGGTGCCCAGGGAACCAGATGAAAAAGATTCCACTGTGGTCACATCACCTTCCACTTGGGAAAAGTGGATTTGTGTTTCCCACTAGGGGAAAGCAAATGCCCAGTGGGGAGGACCTGTCAGCCTATCCCTGGCCCTCTATTCAGGGGAGGAAGAGGGACAGGCAGCCTGACAGCACCTATATCTTGAAGGCATCACTCTCAACCTGTTGGCTCCTGGTGTCTTGAAATGATTCCTCTCATGGAGGAGCAGGAGAATCCCAGTTCCTGGAACACAAGGAATGAGGAGACCCTGCCTGGGATCCAGTGAAAACTCACAGCCTCCAGCACCTCCCACCCCTTCTAGCACTACTTGGGCCTCTCCTGACATACCTCACCCCTCCCAGAAACCCTGCCTTTCCCTACATGCCTTCCTGACATACTCTGCTCCTCCTGACACACCCCTTCATCCCAACACACCCACTCCTCCTAGAAAGCTCAAAGGCTGCCCCTTGGTCCTTAGGAACATCTATATGCACCTTGCCAAGGCAGGTCTGGTGCCCACTGGCAGGTGCTTGGGTCCCAGCATTCCACTTGATCTGCCAAGTCAGGCAGCAACACCGACCCACCTGGAAATTACAAAGACAACAGGTTCTGTGAACCATAAAAACCAGGTGTGCAGGAACCCTGGAAAGGGAAGCAGGTCCCAGACTAGCAGGTCTCACTTGTCTCCTGTGGGAATGTCTGGCCCAATGATGAAGACTACATCTTCCCTGACAGAAGGAAGATGAGGAAAATCCTCTCCTTCAGACATCTCTAGCTTTGTTTCCAGAACCTGAACTCTTGCTGTGCATGAATCTGTGTGTGATTCTGAACTCCTCTTTCTGTCCTCTATCTTTTTTTTTGAGTTGGAGTCTCACTCTGTCACCCAGACTGGAGTGCAGTGGCTGCTCCCGGCAACCACAGCCTCGACCTGCTGGACTCTGGCAATCCTTCCGCCTCAGCCTTCCAAGTAGCTGGAATTACAGGCATGTGCTACCATGCCCAGCTGATTTTTTTTATTTATTGTAGAGATGAGGTCTCGCTGCCCAGGCGGGTCTCGAACCCGCAGGCTCAGGCAATCCACTCACCTCAGCCTCCCAAAGGCGCAGGATTACAGGCTGAGCCACCAAGCCCGGCTTATTCTCCATCTTACTTCATGTTGGTCTGTCTCCCACTGTGGTTAGTTAGGCAATCTCTGCAGAATCCTTACCTTTTGTCCGCATCCAATAATTGTTCTTTCCCTTCCAGCTTTTCTTTTCTTGTTAACATCAATCCAAGGACATCTCCAATTCCAGCCTCTCTCTCTGGACATCACTCCCCTTTATATCACTCCCATTATGATCTGAATGTTTGTATTCCATCAAATTCATGTGTTGAAGTCTTAACCCCCAAGGTAATGGTATTAAGAGGCACAGCTTTTGGGAGGTGAGGATGTCATGAGGTTGAAGCATCATTAATGGGATTAGTGTCCTTATAAAAGATACTCCAGAGAGCTCTCTCACCTCTTCCACCATGTGGGGACACAAAGAAGGCACCAGATTCTATGAGGGATGGGCCCTCATCAGACATTGAATCAGTTGGCACCTTAATCTTGGACTTCCTAGGCTTCAGAACTGTGAGAAATAAATTTCTGTTGTTTATAAACTAGCAAGTCTATGATACTTCCATGGAGCAGCCTGAACAGACTAAGGCAATCTCCATACTAGTTGGAAAATTAGAAGGTACATTTGCTCCTTAAAAGCACCTTCACTGAAGCTGGTTTCAGGCTCAAGGCACAAGTTCTCTACCACCTTCTGTGAGGTGGCCCTCACTTTCACAGGCCTTGTATTATTAAGAGAATTTAACCACATTCCAGGCAGGAAACTTTCCCACTTTTTAGCACACAGAAGGCTTTGTAGATAATACTTTTCTTTAAAATTCAGTAATTATGCATTTAGCTGCTACAAACCACAGAGAAAAATCTGCATATTAAAGAGCCCATAATTGCATAATAAGCACTTACTGTCAATTGCATTTTGCTACCATGTACTCTCTGTCCCCTTTATCTTAAAAAAATTCAAAAACAATTACACAAACACTAAAATAAATCAAGTACCAAATGTCAGGTTAATGCAAAATTAAAGGTTTGCTTTGAGCACATAGGTTTCAGTTCTAATATCATAAGTTCTAGCCACATGGGATGCATGGCATTGCACTGGAAGTTGCCACTCTTTGTGGGATGGCCTAGGACTTGAGCCACCTCAGACAGGCCAAATGGTAAAGGACTCAAGAGGCCACCTCTGGAAAAACCTGCTTGGATTTGCATCCACCAAAGTGTTGTGTAATTTAGACAAGTTTTATAACCTCCCTGAGTCTCAGTATCTTCATGGGGAAGACAAAAATATATATCTCATAGATGTTGCTGTGAAAATGATATGCCTATGCAATAGCCATGTATTTTCATTTTTGTTCTTCTCAAAGATTTCTCAGAAACTGAAGCCCTGCCCTGTAAATGAGAGATGATGAGTGATCCGGAGACACTTTGTGACTGCCTCCCTGCTCTGAGCTGTGCATTGGTCCCAAATGGGAGGAGTCCTGGTCAGGGCACAGAGGCAGGTAACCAGAGTCCAAGTGGGATGGAAAACAAACTCATGCCTAGACAGCCACTGAGAGCATGCCATCCACCAGCTGAGCCTGACAGTCAACTCTCAGGCCTGGAAAGCTCACTTGCAGATTGAACTCTGCTGGCATCTGCCACCAATAACTGCCGGTCATTCCCTCCCCTGCCATATTCGGAAGAATCACACACAGAATGGGGGAAATATTTACAAATTATGCATCTGACAAAGGCCTAACATCCAGTATTTACAAGGAACTCAAAGTGAAAGGAAGAAAACTAACAACCCATTAAAAAAGTGGGCAGACAACATGAACAGACACTTCTAAAAAGATGACATACAAGCAGCCAATGGACACATGAAGAAATGCTCAGCCTTACTAATCATCAGAGAAATGCAAATCAAAACTACAATGAGCTACCACCCAAGTCTGGCAAGGATGGCTGTCTAATAAGTCAAAAAACAACAGATGGTGGAGTGGCTGCGGAGAAAAGGGGAATGCTTCTTTGCTGTTGGTGAGAATGTATTCTAGTTCAACCCCTGTGAAAAACAGTGTGGCGATACCTAAAAGAACTAAAAATTGGTCTTCCATATGATCCAGAAAACCCTATCCTGGGAGTATACCTGGGGGAGCAAAAAATCTCTCTACCTAAAAGACACCTGCACATGCATGTTTATTGCTGCACCATTCACAATAGCAAAAAACGTGAAACCAACCCTGCTGCCCATCAAAAGTGAACTGGATAAAGAAATGTAGACAATACACATAATGGAGTATTATGCAGCAATAAAAAGAAGAACAAAATCATGGACTTCACAACAACTTGGATGGAGTTGTAGATCATCATGCTAAGTGAGCTAACACAGAAATAAAGAAGTGAATACCACATGCTCATGTAAGTGGACCCTGACCACTAGTCATATTAGTCACATTAGCACAAGGGTGGGATTGGCAGTTGCTAAGCACTGCTAGGAGAGGGAAGTAGGGAGGAGGATGGGGGCCACATGACAACACAAAGGGTACCTGGTCCTCTGTCAGGGGAAATGAGGTTCAGTTAGAAGATAAAACTTGACCTATATATAACCTACTTATGTAGTTAATCCTCACTTGTACCCTACATCTCTAAAATAAAAATAAAATGTCTACACAAAAACAACAAAATAAAATAAATAGGGTGAAAAACACTACCTGCTCCCAATTTTCTTATAGCTGGGTGGTCACATGACCCAGTTCTTGCCAGAAGGTGTCACACCAGTAGAAGTGCTCTGTGAATTCTCAGAGAGCACTTTTATTTATTTATTTATTTATTTATTGAGTTGGGGTCTCACTCTGTTGCCCAGACTAGAGTGCAGTGGCCACTCCTGACCATCGCAGCCTTGACCTGTTGGGCTCCGGCGATCCTTCCGCCTCAGCCTTCCGAGTAGCCGGAATTACAAGTGCGTGCTACCACGCCCTTGATTTATTGTAGAGATGAGGTCTCGGCTGCCCAGGCAGGCCTTGAACCCACGGGCTTAGGCAATCCACTCACCTCAGCCTCCCAAAGGCGTGGGATTACAGGCTGAGCCACCGAGCCCGGCTTTCAGAGAGCACTTTTAAAGGAACACACTTGGGTGCGTCTTCCCTTTGCACTTTTATTTCATCTGCCTGGAATGAGGATGCAATGCTGGAGGTGAAGCTGCCATCTTATGTCCATTAGGCAGCCTAGGAGTGGTTGAGCAGAAAGATATGAGGAGGCTGTGTCCCTGATGGCATCATAGAGTCAACAAGCTACCCTGGATCTTGGTAGTTGAAAAAACCAAAACCTTATGTTGTTTGTACTCCTCTTTTGAAAGATTCTTCTTTTTGCACATTAATGGATGGTTGACACCCAGTGAGCACTCAGTATAGAAGTTACTATTATTTCATAATAACGACATCTCTAGTCTTTAACATCTTAAGCCTCTGACTCCTCCAAGGGGATGGGCCTATAGAGAGAAAAGTGAGTCCTGCTGGGTGTTCCAAAACTCTCCTGCTGAAATGACTTGGGAAGTTTTCCTGCTTCCACTGCCTGTGAACAGAAACCCAATTTCTTCCACTACTGGCTCCTGAGGTGTCATGTCAAATCTCAGCTCAGCCTATACTCCTTCCTCTTCTGACCAAACCTTTCAAGGAAACCCACTGGATTCTGGGTGACATTTGCTTCTGGTTTTGAAGTCACTGAGAATTAGGCCTTTTGCCTATCTTGCCTGTGAGCCTCACTGTACTGGTGAGCTGACACTGCTCCCTCCCATCCTTGCCAGGGTGCAAGTTGCTCTGAGTCAAGGGGCAGAGCTCAGAGTGGCAGGTCTTTCTGTGCTGTAGGTGTCTGTCCTCCCCTCATGTTGTTTCTCAAAGCTCTGCTCAAGGATGCTGAGTTTCCACACCACAGTTATCTCACAGAGGAATTGGGCCATGGGCCAGCTCTGGTTGCTAGAAGCTTTCACCTGTCCACCATTTCTCCCAGGATGCTGTGCAAGCATCATCATTTTCCATGTCTGCCAGGGCATTGAAAAGGTAGAGCAATCCTAGTTGGCCTTGATCCAGAGAGCATCCCCTAGACAAAGACCTGGGAACACAAAAGCTAGAAGAGCCCCACTCTCCTTCAGCTCCTTCTCCTCCAGATGCCGGGAGAGCAGCCTCAGACAGTACAGCACCTGTGAGGGCATCTCCACCTGCTGTCACCTTTCTCCAGACACTCAGAGTTTACATTCTTCTATTATTCAGGCCTCAGTCCAAGACCACTCAAAGGACCTCCCCTGGACCCTTTCTAACATGGCACCTCATAGAACTCTCTTCTCTGACTTGGCTTAGTTTTTTTTATTACTGTCCACTACCCTGACTTGTGCTTATCAGCTTCTTCATTGTTCAATACCTCAGTTCCTACCAGGATAAAATCTGTTCAGGCAGAGATTTGGATTGGAATAAATAATCAAATCAACTGGCCTGGGCATTATAAAAAGACCTCAACTCTACAAAAAATCAAAAAATTAGCTGGGTGTGGTGGCGCATGCCTATAGTCCCAGGTACTCAGGAGACTGGGGTAGGAAGATCACTCGAGTCCAGAAGGTCAAGGCTGCAGAGAACCATGATCATGCCACTGCACTTCAGCCTTGGTAACAAAGCAAGACTCCGACTTAGATAAATAAATAAACAAACGAATGAATGAATGGATGAAAAGTCCTTCTTCCATCTAACTTGCTGGTCTATCTCCCCTGTGCTGCCCTGGTTCCTTGCTTTCTAACTATCTTAGGTCCACAGCTCTCCCTCAAGTCCCTGTGCCTTTGCAGAATGTTCCATTCCTCAGTGTGCACATGTTCCCAACTTCCAAGGATGGCTGTAGCTTTCCAGTGGCGCTGGGTATACTGGCTCCATACCCTTCTCGCCACACTCTGCCTCACTCTCACTCTGCTCTTTGTGACATCAAACTCCAAGACCCTAATCGTAGCCAGCACATCACAAGGATTATTGTTCAATGAATAGATGGGTCAATGATGAACAAATGGCAAGAATTACAAGAAAATTACAAGTAAAATCCAATAACAGAATAGTTTTTTGTTTTGCTTTGTTTTTTAAAGAATAGAATTCAACAGCCAAGTTCTGTGTATGAGAGTTGAAGCCAGAACCAGAAAAATAGTAAATAAACAAATCTGTCATTTGATTCCTCTGCCCTGGAGGCAGCTAGCTGAGTCCCAGGACACCACAGCCTTCCACTAATTAGTTTCCTTAAACCTGCCAAGTGCTGCCTGGTTGCAGGGACACGGCCAGGTCTGCTGCCAGCCTGCATCCCAGAGATATAGGTTCTGGTAGCCTTTTCCCTCTAAGGAGCAAATGTGGCCCAAGACACCCTGACTGTGACACCAGCACCAGGAGCAGAGACAGCTTCCAGCTATCAACTTCAGCCACTCACTGAGGGGAAACGTAGCTCTCAGAACCCAGTACCTGCAAGAAGAGAGTCCAAAGGTTGGTGCTCAGGGGTTGTTGTGGCAACTAAGCAGAGAGTTGCATAACTGACTGCTCAGAGAGAAACTCCATACCTCCCTGTCGAGCCCTTTTCCCTCAACATGCTGGGGAGTCACTGTCTTCTAGCCTGAAATCTATTTCAAAAATGCACTGAGCTTGTGTGTGTGACTGTGTGTGTGTGTGTGTGTGTGTGTGTGTGTGTGCGCGCGCGTGCACATGCCACTGCATAAAAATAAATCTTTATGGAATTAAGATCAAGAAGCACTCTCTTGGGCTAAAGCTGTCCTTTTATATGGTATGTAGCATGAAGGGTTGGTGTAATGAGAGGGCTGGGACCTCAATGAAGTGAAGGTTATGGTAAAGTAATCAGGAGAGTATGAGGAGCTAGGTGTAAGAAAGTCGAGACCTATGGGGGTATAATAAAGAGCCCCAAGTTGAACCAAGTCCCAGGGAACAGTGGGGAACTCCCACCATGGTCACAAGCAATACAAACAGAGACCAGCATCTTGGTAGGTGGGATAAATCTTCTCAAATTCCAACAGGGCCTCCATGGGGTGCCCTGGGTCTGTGTGGCTGGCTGAGTCAGCACAGAGGGGCAAAATGTGCAGGGTAAATTTTTATTTCTGGACTGGTGACCACTAAGGAGGTCAATGTAACAAAATAATGAACTTAGGAGTTCAGGGTAGCTGAAGGGCAGAGAGTAGGACTGGACAACTCAGTTGTCCCATCCCCTTCCAACTTAAAACTGAGATTTAGTTCTTGAGATCTTCCTCAGCCATCGGTATCAAATGCCCATGAACATCACAGTCACTCAGAGGCATATCACATGCATGTATTTTAATCCTCGAGATCATCTATGAGTCCAGTAGCATCTGTTTCATTTTCAGGAAGAAACCTGAGAGGTAAGGGATAAGTCACTTTTCCAAAGTCACAGAGCGGCTAAGTGGCAAAGTCATAACTAAAACATGTGCTTTGGTCCTGTCCCCCACCCCCCGCCTCAGCTAGAATGCCAAGGGGAACACATGGAAAAGCCACTGGAAATCCCAATAACAAATGCATAAAGCAAATTTTAAGATACAAGAAGCAAAACTTCAAAATAAAAATATTTCACTAAGAAGTAATTTTTAAAAACCTAAAAACATTCTCCAGATAGTCCAGTGCTCACAGATTTTTCTTGTGTCTGGCCTCACACTAATCTTTGTGCCCAAATATAACAAAAACAGAGAATGTCAGAAATGGAGGGCCCCTCTTCCTTTTCGAGATATGCTTGAAGGCCAGTGCCAGCTAGCCCTAATATTTCTACCACTGTTTCCCTATCAAGAGACAGAGGAAGGGGAGTATTTGGGAGCTGCCCGAGGGTGGGTGAAGGAACCAGGACATGACCTCCATACTCAACTCCTGATCCTGCTGGGCCTGTTCCATACTCAGAGTGGCTCAAAAAATGGCCTGTTTACTTGGAAAAGCCCAAGATGTAATCTTTTTAAATGAGTCTCTTGGGAAGCAGCCTTCAGCCTCTGATTCCCCTGCAGTTGGAAATAGAGGTGGGTTTGCCCAGCCAGGAGTCTTCTGGAATACATTTGCTGTATGCTCCTGAGGGAGGGAAATCCACATGTGCTAGTATCTAGAGGCGATCCTGTCACAGGGCACATGTCAGTTCTGAAGTCACATGACTGTTCCGGAGCATGCTGGATATCTCAGGCCTCTGCCTTTTAACTTTTGGGACCCTACTTGGGAGTTGCTCACCTTGCTCACAGTTGCAGGATCGCTCTGCTGTGGGATTCCTTTCCTCCAATTCCCAAATCCCTTTCTCCATTTCCAGAATCCCTCCCACTCCCAGAATCCCTTTCTCCCACTCCCAGGATCACTGCCACTCCCCGAATTCCTTCCTCCACTCAGGAATGTCTCCTTCCTCTCTCAGAGTTCTTCCCACTCTCAGAAACCCTCCCATCCCCAGAATCTCTTCCTCTCACTCCCAGGATCCTTCCAACTCCCAGAATTCCTTCCTTCACTCAAGAATGTCTTCCTCCACTCCCAGAGTTCTTCTAACTCCCAGAATCTCTCCCATGCCCAGAACCCCTTCCCTCACTCCCAGAATTTCGCCCACTCCTAGAATCCTTTCCTTTACTACCAGGATCCTATCCCCCACTTCTAGAATCCCTTGCTTCCTTAGTATCCTCCCCACTCCCAGCATCCCTCCCACTCCCAGGATCCCCTCTTCCACTTCAAGCATCCTTCACATCACTCCCAGTATGGCTTTGTTTTCATACATCCCTTCCACTTCTAGGCTGTCTTCCACTCCCATGGTGCCCTCTGCCAAGGTTGCTCCACTTGCTGTTGGACAGAGACCCTCTGGCCACAGGCCCCAAGGCCTTGGATCCGAGTGTTCTGCCTGGTGAACACAGGCCCCTTTTTCTGAGAGCTATTTCTCCCACTCCTAGATGCTTCCTCTCTCAGGTCAGCAAACCCCCACCTGTGGGGACCCCCTCTGAACTCAGAGCCTTTCCACCCTTGATCCTCCTCCATCACCCTGAAAAGCCCACCCTCTGGGCCTAGGAGGAGATACAAAAAAACTCAAGCCCTTAAAAGTATAATACAGATCTGTCATTTTGGATTACAAGGTAGGAAAAGTGAGGACGTAGGTGCTTCCCTCAACCCCCAGAAAAGAATAAGAGGGGAAGAAGTTTACTGGCTATTTAATCTCATAATTACTAACCTACTACAGCAATGGATATCATTTAGTGAACATCTAATCAGTGCTAGGTCCCTTGAAAAACAGTCTCTGTGCCTGTGATCCCTACTGCAACCCTGCAGGTAGATGTGGTCATGACCTTCTACAAATGAGAAGACGGAAGGTGGTGAGGTTGTGATTCATCCAGCTCCAGCAGAGGAATAGGAGGAGCCAGCACCATGGGAGCAGGTCTCTGCCCTCTGCATCACCACCTCCAGTCCTGCATCCTGAGCCCTTGTACCCACCTCACTTCTAGTCCTGCATTCTGAACCTTCTGTAACCACCTTACCTGGCCTCTCCACGCCTACTTCACTTACAGCCCTGCACCCTGAGCCCTCTGTACTTACTTCACCTCCAGGCCTGTATCCTGAACCCTTGTTCCTATCTCACTTGAAGCCCTGCATCCTGAGCCCTCCATGCCCACCTCACCTCCAGTCCTGTATCGTGAACCCTCCATCCCCACCTCATCTCCAGTCTTCCTAGGATATCTCAAATGCTCTACAAATGTTTTCTTACATCTTGTAATTTGGATATTCCATACTGGATGAAATGCCGTATGAATACTTTATTTATTTATTTATTTTTTGAGTTGGAGTCTCACTCTGTTGCCCAGACTGGAGTGCAGTGGCCGCTCCTGGCCACCGCAGCCTTGACCTGCTGGGCACCGGCGATCCTTCCACCTCAGCCTTCCAAGTAGCCGGAATTACAGGCATGCGCTACCACGCCCGGCTGATTTTTTGATTTATTGTAGAGATGAGGTCTTGCTGCTCAGGCGGGTCTTGAACCCGTGGGCTCAGACAATCCACTCACCTCAGCCTCCCAAAGGCGTGGGATTACAGGCTGAGCCACCGAGCCCGGCTTGAATACTTTATTATATACAGCATTTCATTCCATGAAAGTTTTGGCTGTTACAGAAATATAATTTTTCAAATGTATGTCTGAGCTTTAACTTTTGTATTCTTATAATATTTCTCATAAACTAAACTTTCAGATCAGAAAAAAAGCCCTTAGTTTTCGAAAGTAAAGTCATACAGTAATGACTACTTGAATATTTTAGGTACCCAAATGGTCTGCTCCAGTAGAGGGGTCACCTGGAGAAACACGGGCCACACCACAGGCAGTTTGTGTGTCACTGAGCATACTAGAGGTGCTCAGTGCAGGCTCACTTGAGTGACATTTTTTAGTCTTAAGTAATGAAACTGACTTTGCAAAATGCCAGAATTTTCCCACACAATTAAAAGGCTTAATTAAATTTAATTTTTGAATAATTTAAGGGAATATATGTGGTTTTCAGTAAAGGATGAGATAACTCTTTGTATACATCCACTGGTCATATGTAAATAAGGGATGCTCTTTTTTACAGGATGAAAGTTCCCAGAAACTTGAAGAAATTCTCAAATTTGTAACCAAGTTGTTCACATCCTCTGAAAACATCCTTTCTACTTCTGTCCCTGGTCGCAATTGACATCCTGAATTTGGTATATATGTTTTCCATGCATTTTAAAATTTTGTCTACAAATATTTTATTTCCATAAATTATAAATATTATTCTATGTCTCAAAATTTCATATTAATGATATACTGTGTGTATGTTGATAATATACATGATTCTACAATATGTCCTTTTCCTTTTGCTTTCTTACTGAATTATGTTTGGGAGGTTCATCTTAATTGATATATGTATATCTAGTGCATTCTTTCTAATTGACAGAGTCATCCCATCACGTGATAAACTACTGTAGCCGGGCCTGCTCTATTCCCACACAGACCTGTCCTCCTCTTCTTCCTGGGCTCCTCTCCTGAAGCCAGTGAACCAAGTGACTCCCATCTCTCTGGTGGGGAGTGGGGAGGGACAGCAGTGATGGCAGCAAACTTTCTGTCACTCACTTGAAAAGAAACTTTACAGTTAATCTCCTGCTCTTTCCCCGACTTGACAGCTGCACTCAGAGCTTTCTTAACTGGACTCTACAGAGGCCAAGGCAAGGACGATTGTGAGGGGCTGAGCTGTGTCGCAGACCCCAATTGTCCATTCTCATAAGGATGGCATTATGTGAGCAAGAAATAAACCTCTCGGGCTTTGAACAGAATCTTAGTTTTACTAGCGAATACAACTGTATCCATTCCCTTCCTGAGGAGCATCCAGGTTGTTCCACTTTCTATGAAGCTATGAAGTCTGTTCCAGTATATGTCTTCTTGAGCATGGTGAGAGGTGTTCAAGATCAGAACTTACAGGCTCATGGAGTTCACCCAGCAAGGCCTGCATGTGCTGTTGTGCAGGTGTAAGACAATTCTTTCATGCCATTTCATTATCTTCATATTTCTCTGATTACTAATGAGCATGGCCACCTTTCTATGTGTTCTTCCACAGGAACTCTGCCTCTATGATCTGATTGTTTATGGTCTTTACCTCATTTTCCATGGGATCATTTATTTCTTGTGTGCATTCTGTTTATATTTTGGATCCATCCTTTGATATCTGCACTTACTGTGTTTAACATCTCTTAATTGAAATTGATTCTTTCACTTCAGCCATGGTGTATGTTGTCAGATGTAAATTTTTTAATGCAGAGATCTTTATTTTTTAAGAGAGAAACTATACTATTCGCTTTTGTGATGGCTCAAATATTTTTATTGATGATATTTTATTTCTCCTCTTTAATATTATTTCTTATTTTTCCAGTTATGTATTTATTTTCTTTTGTACACTTCAAGTTCTATTTGTCCTTTTAATGATCTAACAGCTTTCTCTCCCATCGCAAATCTATCAATCCTCCATTATATGTAACTGTATACACACATGGATAGGTATTTGACCTTTCTTTTCCCTGCTGCTAATGTCCCTAACAGAACTGTAATTGTGGACTCTATTGGACCCAGGGGTCCAGATGTAGCATTCTTTTATTTCCCAGTTCTCTTTCACTTCTTAGTTTTGTCAAAGTAGCCTGGGATTGTAGAGGTATTGTTTACTTTTCAAAAGGGCCATTCTCTAGAGTCTGGAAAATCAGTCCCTTCCAGTCAGGGCTGATCGCTTTACACATAAACAGCTATGCCTTCTGCAAGAAATCTGAGAGCATTTATTTAGCTTGATTACATACAGGTGTCTGGCAAGAGGAAGATTTATTGAATTTTTAACTGTCAGTAAAAATAGAGAGTATTGAACTTTCTATTTTGGTAGCCTTTCTGAGCAAGGTCAATACTGTGTTATTTTAGTCCGAAGCTGAAGGTTGATGACGTCTGTCACCTGTCACCCCCGAGTTGATATTCATAATCCAAACAATTCTCTGCCTGTCAGGAGAGCAAAAGAAGCATGTCCCTCGACTTCCCTGATAACAGGAGTCACAGGACAGACAGCCTGCATGGGCGAAGAAAGCAGACAGGATATGGGATGGTCCAGATGGGATCTCCATCTTTGTCCTGGAACCTGCTGGGCCCAGCACTTCAACCCCAGGTTCTCTCCCACAGCAGAGGTCTCTGCCTGGATCATTTGTCAAATAGGGCAACACGGCCAGCAGGACTGTGAGTTAGGTTGACCTGAGTGGAAGAGTCACCCTGTCTCCACTCAAGCTAGACAGACTTTAGGTGATCATATAACTCCATGAGTCTCAGTTCCCTTGTGTGTGACATAGGAATCATGACATCGTACACTGTACTTTGTACACCTCAAAGTTCTGGTTCTTTCCACTTAATATCAGCCTACACTGAGGCACACATGGTGTCTGACTTCAAAATCCTGGAAGGTTTCAAGCAGAAGGTAGGTCTGAGCCTGGACCTGTGTTGGATTTGGACAGTAAAGATGAAGACGGAGGTCCTCCAGAGTACAGAGAACCTGAGCCAAGGAAGGCTGATGGCCCAAGAGGGCTCAGTGTTGGCCAGCAGGCTTGGATGTAGAGGGCACACTTATTTGCACATGAGGTCTTGCCTAGATTGAATCCTGGGAAGAACCAGCAGTGAATACCACACACAGAGGCGAAATTTTAGCCTGAAGACATGGGCTGCCCTGAGAAGTTTCTGATACAGTATGAGGGATGAAAAGTAGACCTGTGCTCACAGTGAGATTCTCTGAGGAGCCCATGAGGAAGGGCCCTCTCTGTGAGATCACTACCTCCCACCCATACCCAGGCCCCCAGGGAGGCCCCCAGGCAGGCCCCCAGGCAGCTTTCCCCAAACTGTGGCCTCTCACTTCATCCCTCAGCAAGACCTCACCCATGAAGCCAGAAGGAGGCAAAAGGGTGGAATATTAGGGCTACTGGTTCCATCCTTTCTGTGGGTGGCCCCTTGTGATGTCTAATATTAGAAATCACTGTTAACACAGAATCACCCAAGAGGAGATGCTGTGTGTTTACTCATAGGCTAAGGAAGACTGTGGTGAGCCAGAGACTTTGGGGAGGGCAGGCATGAGGAGGAACAGCCTCTGACCAAGCCTCCCCAGACCCCCATGGATAAAGGTGAATGTCCAGACACTGGGCCCCGCTTGCTCGAACAGAGCCTTTGTGCCTGTCACAAAGTGCATCCCACACCAGGAGCCAGGTACCTGGGAGCCTCCTAGAGGCCAGCACCTACCTCCTCAGGAAGATTAAGAAAAAAAAATTCTGATTAATCCTAGAGCTATTGAGGTCCCAGGGAGGCCCTGTTCTCTGTACCCTGATGCCTGTCTGTTCACTGAGTATTTCCACCAAGGTTCCTTTCTGCATTTACAACCTAGCCTATTGAATCTTGAACTCAGGGCTTCCCCACCAGTCGCCTGCTCCTCTTTCTTGTCCTTCTGGGTTCCCCATCCCAGTGAATGCAACTCCATCAACATCCCTCATGCTCAAATCTTAGAATGTCTACTCCTCTTCTCATCTGTCAGCCCAGCACTGCCCTGAAACATCACCAGGGTGATCTCTTACTTAGTCTTTGCAGACACTCGCTCACCCTAGATCTGGAAGGGATTGTCTTAAAAAGAAGAATGGTCTGCCACACACTTCCCCTTCCTGTTCCTCTATGCACAAAGCACATTTCACTCTCCATGTGACTTTAGCAAAATCCAGGGACCCTCCAGGGACAATCAGGGGAAACCTGATGTCTACAGGCTTTCACCCTTCTCCCAGCCTGCCAGCGCCTGCCTGGGGCCCAGATGATTGCTGCCCACCCATGAGGGATGGAGGTGAGAGGAGCCTGACTGGGTCCATCTGCTTGCCCTGTGAAGCCCAGAAACCCCAGAGTCCTGAGTCACAGTCTCCCTGACAGCATGCTGAATTGGGACTTGTAATCTGTCTTCATTTTGATATAAATTAAACTTCAAGCTCTTCATCCCAGGCTTGTGCAACACAGTGCCTTGGGCCTCCATATTGTCCCTCTGCTTCCCGGAAACTGTAGAGCGAGCAGGCAGAGCACCCCCCTACACATACTGTCCTTTGAGGGACATGTGCTGACGCTAAAAATAGACCACAGGCAGAGGAGGGCCACCTGAGAACTTTCCATTTTAATATTTTATGTAACTTTTGAAGTCAAGTTTAAATATAAAATTGAGCTGAATGACAACAAGACGGAGAAGCAGTTCCCAGGCAGAAGGATGCACCGGGGGCCTCACTGCAGCCTGGATTCTGCAACTAGGAGATCACAGGGATGTTTCTCTAGAAATGGAGAGACTTCCAGAAATTGAGAAGACTGTAGGGGAGCAGGACTTGTGGCATCTCGCTCACAGATCTCACCCCCCACACAGAAAACGTCTGAGGACCAGTACAGCAGAAGCCATTCCCAAACCCACGTGGAGCTGGAGTCCAGGCTCCCTCCCAGCTCTGACTTCACAGAGCGGTTGGCAGAGAGAAAAGCACTTGGAGACCCAAGAGCAAGTGTCAGAGGCAGAATCACTAAGACTGGCATGTGGACTCAGGGTATGACAAGAGACTGCATGAGGGTGTCTGTCTAACCTGGAGCTAGAATGCCTCCATGCCACATACTGAGGTGCTGTGAGGCCATTCTCACGTACAACCTCACAATGCCCGTGTGATGTGGGAGGCAGGGAATGCTTGTCCCACCTTTACAGGCAAGGGGAAGGAGCTCAGTGAGGGGACACATTCCACCCAACATTGCACATCCAGTGACTGAGATCCACCAAGACTGAAACCTCTGATTTGTAAACTTGGCAAAGTAGCCCTGGGTCGTATGTGAGCTCCCATTTGCAAAATACTAGTGCCTTACACTTCATGCCCGTGTTTCAGGAGAGAAGGGCAGAAAGCGATGACTGTCCTTCTTAGGGGAAAACTAAGGAAAAATGGGTGAAAATAATAACCACCACCAAGTATCCACTGAGCGTCAAGATATTCACATACATTGGCTCTAACCATCCCAATAACTAAATACAAATTATTGCCTGTATTCCAAAAAAGATATAAAACTGAGACCTGAAGAGGCTAATGAAAGTGTCTAAAATAAATTTAAAAATTAGCCAGATGTGGTAGCATGAGCCTATAGTTCTGGCTATTTGGGTGGCCATGAGTGTGCTATTGCACTCTGGCAAAGAAGTAAGACTCCAACTCAAAAAAAAAAAAGAAAGAAAGTGTCACGACCACCCAGGGATGGAGGGATAGGTGGGAATTTGACCTGGACTTTCTGTCTCCAGAGCTAGAACTGGGACCTTCCTGCCCTTCCCTGCCCTCTCCTACTTTATTGCTCGCTGTGCTCAACATGGGAGTCGTCTCTCTCCAAGTACAGCTGAACTCTCCTGGAATGACAAGTCTACTGGACTCCTGGACACAGTCTTTTCAGAAATGTCTTTCCCGAGGACAGATGCATTTACTTCGCAGAGCAGTCCTCTTCAGAGGTCAAGTTCCTCCCCAGGTCTCTGCCTCTCGACAGCAGGGGCAGCCTGGCGTGGCTGACCTTCACCAAGGCCTTTTTTCCAGCTTAGCAGTCAACACTGGCATTTGGGGATCTTGTTTCTGGGGACACTGGGGCAATATATCTTTCTTGTCTCAGGGACATACCAGTTGTCTTCCTCCAAGGACACTGGGGCAGGTCACACTGCCCAGCAGGTCAGCACAGCAATTATAAGGTCTGTGAACTTCGCCGGTCTGGGTGTCTGATATCTGGAAGAGAATTTGGGAGGAGAGTTCTTTGTTAGCTAAAGGTCACTGGGAAACTAACCTTTGCAGTGTGCAAAGAAGACAAAGGCTGCCTCTGCATCCGGACCATCCTTTTAATTCATGCCCACAGCTGGGATTGAGCCTTCTGAAAAATGCAAACTCACGGCTCCAAACTTGCTGTCTCAAGATCATCTGATGAGGACAGCAGGGAGTTCACTAAGATTCCGGACATTTACTAAACTCCCTGCTCTGTAGCACGGCTTGAGACAACACTGTCTGAAAAGGCAACTGGGGCAAGAAACCATCTCTAACCATGCAGGATTTTCTAGTTCCTAGGCAAGGAGGCTGGCACAGCCATGCAGAAGAGGCATTGGCCCATGGTGCCCCCCTGGGACGAGCCCTGGCAGCCCACTCCTGACTCCTCACCAGCCGCATTGCATCTCAGGCCACTACCCCCAACCCCCTCACTCTTTATTGTAGATCACAGCCTCCTCTTGAGCCTGGACCCACTCCCCTCCATCTCCTGCTCACCAAGGGCATCCCATTCACCCTGCCCAACTGCGGTTCAGGGCAGAGACTTTGGGGAAGACTTCTTCTTCAGAGCCACTCCCACCTGCCTGCAAGCCCTAATTGAATGGAAATTTCCATGGTCTGATTCCCATCCACCCTGGAGCGCCATACCTGGCACATCTTACAGAGTCCCGGAAGGGGTGGGAATAATGAAATGATGAGTGAACAAATGACAGGGACTCAAACAAAAGCTATGGGGCTACTCTGTCACATGATAAAATACATTATCAATGTGTTGTGCTGAGCTCCCTGTTTGCTTCTCACGTTGGCATTGCCAAGGAGTAAACTGAGAAGGGATGGAGTCCTGCCTGGGGGCGCCCATACCTGCACTGAGGGAAGATACTCTCAGAGGTGTCATACATCAAGGCGGCAGGCAGACTCACCAAGTGGCTGCACATAGACACAAGGACAGGGAATGACAGGAAGGCCAGCAGAGAGCTGGAGAAGGGAAGTCTTCCTGGGAGAAGGTGCCTTTGGATACACTTTGATTAACTGGAAGGAATTGGTAGACAGGCAGCGGGAAGGAAGAAGTGAGAGGATGGTAACATGAGGGGTGCCATTAGCCTCATGAGGGGTACCGTTAGCCTCATATGAGCTGCTGTGTACAGACCCTACAACCCTACTTATTCCCCAGATGGCAGCCCCTCTGGGGTTTCTGAATCAAAGGGAGTGTGTTTGTCTAATATTAATATATATTTCCAGTTTATTTCCAAAGAAAGATGCTGCAAATCTAATTGCCACCATCACTGACAGGAGCTCCTATTGTCTTGCTTTCTCACTGACAATTATTTTAAGCATTGCCAATCAAATATGTGAAAGACGTTAAGCCAATTAGTTATATAATTATGAGTAAATATGAGTTTGAACTTCTATCAACAGTTCTTCTTTTTAAATTGCCTATTTACACCCTTCATTAATTTTGCATTTTTTCTATTAGAATGTGTCTTATTTGGTTCTGGGAATGCCTTGTCCCTGGTAGATATTTGACTTTAGGGTTTCTGAACTTGCTCCCAGACTCTTCCTTCAGCGAGAGACAGATCAGTTCTGGCCAACAGACTCCAACCTCACTTTAAATGCCTTGTGAGGATAAGAGGTATTTGGAACTTGACAATCTGTAACTGCCAGCGATGTCTGTTTTTCTTGGGAAAGTGTGTGCACATTCATACACACATGCACATACAAATACACAAAAGGGTGCACACCATGGGCATTGGATGCCTAGCCTTCTACAGTGCACATTTCAGAGACCCTGTGCCAGAGCTTCCAGGAAGAGTTGGCATCTACCCAGACCACAATTTCAGACACACTTAAAGAGATCTCTTCTCAACTGACTTCTGGATTTTCATCTCATCCTGCGAGTAACTACACAGAATAAGCCCATGCTAACAAAATGTGATTTTTAAAGGGTGATTGGATACAAAGTAAGCAATAAAAAATTAGTAGCTTTTTTCTATACTATTAACAAGCAGTTAGACACAGAAATAAATAATAATCTATTTAAAGATGGCAACATAAGCTATTTACACGGCATAATAATTAAATGAGAAAGGCGCAGATCCCATATGAGGAAAAACATTAAATTGTGCTGATAGCCTAAGAGAAAGACCTGAATAAATAGAAAGGAACTTTGGGTCTACCAGGAAAACTTGACATGATAAAAATGATTTCTTCTTTAGTGTTTTATTATTTAATCTAACTATAGATAGAAAGCAGTCCCAAACAGAATAAGAATGGAGTTTTCTTTGACACTTTACAAATAATATTAAAATTCATGCAGAAGAATAACTCTTTTTTATCTGAGAGTATGTTTTAAAATACTAAATAAAGGAACACTCACCTTATCAAGGTTTTATATAGAGTAGCTAAAATCAAAGCACCATGGTTCTGGCCCAAGGATCAATGACTAGATTAGTGGGAGAAAACTCAAAAATATATAGGTCCATCTTTTCATGGACACTCAGTTAATAGTGGTTTCTTAATCTCCTGTGAAAGGATAATTTATTTTATTGGTATTAACATACCTGGTTACTATTTGGAATTTTAAAAAAGATTTCTACCTCATAGCTAATCATAATAACTTCAACATGGATCAACAATCTAAAAGTATATAAAAACCTAAGAAGATATTGTACAATAACATTTGGATAACTTTCAAGTAAGTAGTTTTCTTGCAACAGAAAAATCAATAAGCTATGTTTGAGAATATAGATACATTTGAATACACAAAACTTTTTTAAAAGGTGCATGTCAGATAATTCTATAAGCATGCTCAAAGGACAAACAATATTCAGGAATTCTATGTGTAACTTATCTGATCACAAGGAGTTAATACCCATAATGGGTAAGACGTTTCTGCAAATGAATATGAAACATCTTAATGACAAAATATAAAATTAACAAAAGTTTATAATAAGCAATTTAATAAGAAAATAGAATGTTAATATGTATTTAAACTTGCGTTTATTTTATTAATAATTATATTACTTATTATTGTTCACTTACTTGATTGGCAAACGCAAAAGAAAATGTCAGGCCAACTTTCAGGCAATGGGCACTCCTGTCCTGATGATAAAAATTAGAGTTGCAGCAACTTTCTTTGGAAGTAATCTGACAATACCTATTAAAGTGGTATGTTGACTCATAATTCTTGAATTTCAAAGCTTTCTCTCCAAAACAAGAGCACCACAAGGGAAGATGTCTGTCAAAGTCTCTGGACAATTTCTGTGTTTGCTTTGTCCAGTGTAGAGCCACAAGCCACGTGTGGCCATTGAACACTTTAAATGTGGCCACTATAGAATTTTTATGTCACTTAATCAGATTATTTTATGCTAAAATAGCCACATGTCTCTAGTGGCCACCATATTGGACAGTGCAACTCTAAACAGTCATGAAGTCAGTGATCTGGATCTTGGCTAATGCTGCAACAGCAGAAAGTGAAAGAAAAAAGAGAAAACATATTCTACCACAATTGATAGCTGATTGGACTTCATTCTTAATTCAACAAGTATTTATTGAGTGATATATCTGGCAATCCATTTGGAATGTGAAAAGCATTTCTACCTCATGCCTAATGATGGCATAAAGCAGATAATTATATTTTCCCTTGTGAAGTTTATATCCTAGGGTGGGAGCAGGGGTAAACCTAGACATGAAAATAAGAGACCTAATAATAAGCACTGATTATATATGTCTGCCCACCAGTCTAGGTTAATTGAGGGCTTGTGAGGAGACCCCACACAGAGATATCTGATACTTCTGTTTTTCAACTCCTTTGTCTTCCATCAAGTCATTGATCTACGGCTTCTGGGAGCAGAGGACAGTGACTCACACTGAAAAGGAAAGAACTCTTATGACCTCCACAAGTCTTGCTTTGAGGTTTGGAAAGTCCAGAGAACCTCCAGACAACTCTGGAGACAAATAATCAATCAGCCAGGAGTAGTTTCAGCACCAACCAGGAGAAATTTGCTTCCCCAACCATGTGACTCTGTTCACCCTGGCTCTGCTGACTCTCTCTCCCAGGGCTGCTCCTCCCAGCAAGGTGAGGACAAGAGCATGGATGGCTAGAGTGCAGCACACACTTCCAGTTCTTTCTGTTCAGCAGGTGCCCAGAGCATAGAGGGTTTCTTCCCTTTCTTTCTGTGCCCTGCCCTCCTTCAATTGGTTCATCTATGAAATAATAGAAGATGAAAGAGGACCATGGCAGAGACTGGATTCTGCACTACAGGGTCTCACAATTAAGTTTGTAACAGTGCCAGCATGATCTTATGTTGGCAGTACTGTATAAACAATTCAGTAAAGTTTCATAACCTTGATATATGTGTCTCACAGCTGTATTCGTGTCGATGTTTGGTGTTGTATTGGAGTGGCATTCAATACTGTTAAGTGATTTTGTGTGCCATCGTGAGAATATCAGAGCTTGAGTGAGAGTAAAGAACAAACATTAAATTTCTTGTTAAGCTTGACAAGAGTAGAAGTGAAATCAGGGACATGTTAGTCCATGTTTATGGGGATAATGCCATGAAGAAATCGCCAGTGTCAAACGGATTGAACATTTTTCTGAGGAGAGAGAAAGCATCAATGATGAAGAGAGGTCAGGATGGCCAGTAATGAGCAGAACTGATTTTTTAAAATTGCAAAAATCCATCAAACTGTGTGTCAAAATCATCAGTTGACTGTAAGAAGCATAAAAGACCAAATAAACATTGAGAGAGAAACAGGAAAATCTTAACTGAAAATCTTGGCATGAGAAAAGTGTGTGCAAAAACGGTCCTGAAGGAGCTCTTGCATCACAATAATGCACCAGTTCACACAGCACTGTCTGTGAGGGAGGTTTTAGACAGTAGACAAATCACCGTATTGGAACACCCTCCCTAACTCACCTGATCTGGCCCCTGATGACTTTTTTCTTTACCTGAAGATAAAGGAAATATTGAAAGAATGACATGTTTATGACATTCAGAACATCAAGGGTAATATGGCAATAGTTTTGATGGCCATTCCAGAAAAAGAGTTTCAAAATTGCTTTGACAGGTGGACTAGGTGCTGGCATCAGTGCATAGCTTCCAAAGAGAAGGACTTTGAAGGTGAGTGTAGTGACATCCAGCAATGAGCTATGTAGCACTTTTTCTAGGATGAGTTCGCAAACTTAATTGTCAGACTTCATAGGCTTCATGATTCACTGAGGGATCTATCAACTGGGACAACTAATAGGCAAGTTATAGATTAATTTTCCCTTTTTTTGAACGACATGTCTCATAGGGTGATCAGGAGGTTTAAATAGAAGATCTGATGGAAGTCTCTCAGAACAGTGACTGGTCGATACTGGATGCTCAGTAAATATCAGCACTATTGTTATGATTTCTCTGTGTCTAATTCTTCATCTGAAACTGGATTTTTGACAACCGTCTTACCTAGGATCGTTCTGCAAATTAGATGAGGGATGTGCACTAGTGACTGGTACATAATTTTGCTCAGTATTTGAGCTTTCATTTCATCACCATCATGGTCTCATCTTGTCTTCATGTTCTTCATCTTCTGTTCAACACACAGTGGAGAAGAGGAGACAGCAGTGCTTGAGGGAAGGAGAGGCACATGGCATGTGACCACTCTTCTAGGAGAACATCAACAACTGTGGGGGAGGGGCAGAGAAAGAGGAGATACCCACAAGGACTGTGAAGGGGCAGAGAGGAGGGAGGCCTAAGAGGAGGTGTCATGACGGAGAGGAGTGAAGGTGCCCACCAGAGTCAGTAAAGTCAGGGGAATGCGAAATATGCAATTGGATGGGGCTCTTGGTCACCCTTGGTGGACAGTGACTGAGGAGTTTTACTGGCAAGGTGAGTGCAGAAGCCTGACTGTGAGGGCTACAGGTAAGTGGAGACAGGAGCCCAACAAGAAGATTTTAGAGGGACCTGGGAAGGAGGGGGTGCAGAGAGGAAGCCAGGGTGTTAACTGAAGGGTGATGCAGAACCCTAAGAGGTTGTGCTTTGTTTTATTTTGATTTGGTTTTGGTGGGTTTTACTTTGATGTATTTTACATTGCTAATGTCTCTTAAAAGAGAGAAAGTTTTGAGCCAGGAGAGATTTGGGCTGCATTCAGAGGCCATGTCAATGGTACTTGGGGGCTCAGACCCAAATCTCTGAAGCTCTCATCTATGCAGGGGACACTTGGCCTGACTCCCTGAGGACTGCCCATTATCTCTAGAGTACCACAAGTCATTGGCAAAACCAGGCCAACCTCTAGGGGGTGGAAGCACACCATTTGCTAAAGCACTTGTCTCCTGGACTCCCAGTAATCCCCAGGAAACAGAAAATTGCACTGGAGAAGAAAAAGGTGCATCAGATGCAATGTGGACCTCAGAGGGTTCCCTGCCTCAGGCAGGTGAAGTTGCTTCTAAAAGAGATGAGGTGAGGCCAGGAGGGTATGTCCCATGAAACAGCTGTCAGGAAACATTCAGGGGCATGAGAGACTGCATCCAGTGTGCTACCCAAGAATCACCACCAGTAATTCCCCAGGGAAAAACTTGCTCCATTCCTTGCCACTCTCAGAGAATGCCCACTCAAGTGACAGCTGGTTCTTCCATCAGGCAAGAGGGGGCGGGCAGCTATCCAGATGGTTCTATTCCGCAGCTAGAGCTGGGGCAGAAAGGAAGTTTCATTAACAACATGACAGGGGTTTGATTTTTCCCAGACTCTTTTGAGCTTTCTGACTGCTAAGCGTTATGTAGGTTGTAAACTAGCAGGCTATGGGTGCTGGGAATTCAAAGAGTAAATAAAATGTATATTTCTTACACTTGCTAAGGAAAAAAATCAATATCACATGTGTACTGATGCTAGACAGGCAGTGAAATTATTAAGAGCGACACGGATCTGCATGCCAGGCGAGGACATTCTGCATACATTAGAGGAATAACTTATGTTTTCTTTATGGTGATATTTTTATTTAAGACTTCCTCCTGTGCCAGAGCAATAGCATTCTTACTTAGCAACACAGATCAAGTCTTCATCCTTCACAAAATATGTAAATAACAATGAAAGCGGCATTAAGGGAGCCTCTTAACAGCCAAGAGGAAGAGGAAGAAGTAGGGCATGGGCTCCAAAGACCAGGGAGACCAAAGACAGCCCTGTGCCAGCCATTTCTCTGCCCCTGGCTCCACCCAGGTATTTCTGTTCCAAGTGTCCCCACTCAGATGTCCTCACCCCAGGTAAACGCTCTTGTTCTCCTGTCAAGGTAGAGTTGGTACCCAAGAGCTTCATCCAGGAAGAAAAGGGGGTGGGGGTTCCCGCCTTGGCCTCACCACATTTCCCACCTCACATTCATCTCCTTAGGAGGAAGCCCTGTCTGAAGAGCAGTGTCTTTGTGATGAGATCACTTATTGCCATTTTCATACTTTGCTAAATGACCCAGTTCTGCACACCAGCCCTGCCTCAGGAAAGCGGCAATCCCTTCTACTCAGTGGCAGCTGATTGCAGGGATGGCCCCAATTTCTCATTGTCTGTATGCATGGCCCTCATCCTGTATGACCTCAGAGTTCTTCCATCAAGGTGGGGTGCCTTTCCCACCCAGGACTTCCTGGAGCCCACAGAGTGAGGAGACCAAGGTTGTGGGTCCATCCAGTGCGTTGCTGCTTGCTCCAGCCTGTGTCTGGCCTCTGGGAGAATAAGAGATACGTGGAGCTGGGGTGAGACCACCTGACTTCAGGTGGGCAAACAAGCCCAGCCGAGCTCCAAAAAGCAGCCCAACTGACTCCTGATGCCCTCGTGGTGCATTTGTTTTGCCATGTGTTGATTGTCTGTTACATTGTTATGGCAGTAGATATTGATCACCCCATCTGCATCACCCTCTGATAGATCTCTAGATTTCTCTTTCCCTGCTGGATGAGGCTAACTTTCAGAAAGGTGTGATTCTCCCTGCAGAAGAGAGCCAGGTCAGTCAGGGAGAAGTCTCTTGAAAAGAGGAGCCTGTCTGCACCCTGCATAGGGTGACTAACTCCCCCCCTTTGCCAGAACTGAAGGTTTTTCAGGACACAGGAAAGGCCCCCACGTATACCTGAGTGTGGTAATCACCTGAGCCCAGGAAGCAGGAGCTGAAGCTCCTCTCCTCCACACTGGACAGTCGGGGTCTGGACTCACATTCTGGTGCCCTGGAAAGTCCCCTAAAGACCCTGGCTCAGGCATAGAGTAAGTTCTTGAACACCCCACTCTGCTCATCCTGGGACCCCATCCACAGGAGCAGGTTTCTTCCTCTCTGCCAGCTGCAATGCTGTGCCCACAGACATGTCCACTGCCTCTCTAGAGAAGCATTTTGGCTTCAAAAAGAAGACTCATACTACCATTGAGAAGCATGGGTCCACATGTTGGTGAACTCAGCCTGACACAAAGATCCCATCAGGAGACACTGGCATGTAGTCTTCCTCCCTAGGGCACCACCTCTTCCCAGGCTCCCCCGTGCTCCTGTCTTGCCTGAAAGAGAGAGAAGAGACCGCTGACGGGGCAATTGTATGCCTTGAGTAGGCATAGACTATCTGCTAGCTGTCCCAGGTGCAAATTTAAACATGTAATCAGGGCCGCATCACCTTTAACCCAAGGTCTGAGCATCGGGGCAGAAAACTGGTTCTGCATGGCATGGAAAATAGTTATAAAATTTGTAACAGTTCATATTCATAAAATAATCAAAATTCATGACAGCATGATAAGATAAAGCTTTTCTGCAGGAAAATAGACACACTCTCTGAGACTCACCGGAGCGATGTATCAAGCATCTGTTTTAATTATTCCATTTCAAGTAATTCTGACTCTGATATTACTATGGGCACTACCAGACTCCCAAGTTTACATGTACATAGCCAAGCCTAGGGTGTGCATCCCGCCACAGATGGAGGCTCCATGCAGCCCATCTGCAAGGAAGACCTGCCTTGCTACCTGAGCCCTTTGACTCAGGATTGCCTTCCAGGACCCACCATGTTTAGGCGGCTGGCTCTAATTAGCCCCCAAGTGGTTCTTTAACTCAGGACTTTATGCAATCACAAAAAGAACACCCAAACCCACACTTGGAAACAAGCTCAGACACAGCTTCACAAATGAGACAAGATGAGTTATTGACAATCAACTGTGATTAATTCACATCAGCTTGGGTGCTGTTTCCAACCTCGACCTCACGTGGAACCAGGCAAACAGGAGTGGTCTGTTTTCAGCTTGGGTCCAGAATCCAGAATTCCCCTCCCTGTCTGCCATCCAGGGTGTGCTGGCTTTCCTCAGCCAATCCGGGTTCCTTTCCGCACATGTGCTTCCCAGCCATTGGGCCATTTTTCTCAGGCCCTTGCAAAGGAACTTGGTCAAATTTTAAATGAGAGTCTGAGCTGCATTCCGAGGGCCTCTTGCCCACCATCCTTTCATGTAATGCTGCGTCCTTTCCCTCAGGAGAGCCCATCTGCCACTTTGCACAGCCTGGCAACTCAACTTCAGCTTGGGCCTGCCTGACTCTCCTTCCGTGACCTTTGTAAACCTCACACATGGCAGAGGGGACTCTTGTCACAGGTAGAGCTGATGGTGCTCACTTAACAGCTGGGGCTGTAAAACCAGGTTTGTACACAGCAGAGGTTAACCCAGAGGATTGCTGAGCAGCTGGGATATTTTCTTTCACCCTCTCTGTTTTTGCATCTACCTCATCCTCACATTTCTCTACCATACCTTAGTGACTGAGTATGGTGAGTTGCACACACCTGGAACTTTCCGCAGCAGCATAAGAATAGTTTAGGCCTTCACAACGCAGCTTTTCTCACCTCTCTGTCCACACAGACGACCAGGACCGGTAGGTCAAGTGTTGCCCAAGCTTGGGACACAGCCAGGCCTGCACATTTGTTTCAGGTAAGGGTCTTCTTTTCCTTCCCTAGGGATGGAGAGGAACTGACTTGGAGGAAGGACCCACCAGAGCACACTCACAGATTCTGTCCTCTCTCCTCACCCTTCGAGAGTCCAGCAAGGGCTCACTGGCAGCCATGGCTGCAGCCTCTTCAGGGTTGCTTCACCTGAGGCCTAGCTCAGCTTCTCCCTGTAGTGGGTTAGAGCCTTGACCCAGGACAACCTGGTGCCCACTCTGCCCAACCTAGGATTCCTGGATCCACACCCTCAGCCTGTACCCACAGGGGGCTCCTCCCTCTCTTCTTTCTCCACACCCAGGCTGTGGGCTACTTAGGACTGGGCCTTGGGTGTCCTCTGTGTGTCCCCTCCATGCCTCACACAGGATTCAGCAGCCACCCCAGGGAAGGTTTACTGAATGAGTAACACAAGAGCAGAGATCAACGGTCAAGGTCAGGTGAGGACAACTGAACTCTACTTCCTGCAAGGATTTTGGGAGCACACATGGAGCCGCTGCACGCCAAGCTGGGTCACATCAACATGATTCAAACCCTTCTCAGTTGCAAAAGTGACGGCGGCACCAGTGTGAGTCAGGGAAGGGCACACAGCTGTGTCAGGGGCCTTTTCCTCTGGTCTGAATGTGCTGGCAACCCAGTGTACTTAAGAGTGCTCTAGGATGCTACAGGCGGAGACTCAGAATCCCTGATGAGGAGATCTCTGTACTGCCCCTCCCGACGCCCACAGTCTTCGCTCCCAGCGGCCTGGACATGCTCAGCCTGTGGAGACCACAGGCTGCCAAGGGAGGTGCCAAGCGGGGCATCTGTTCTCCCGAGTCGTCTGTATCTCGGCCTTCTTGCTGTTTGCACACACAGAAAGAGGAGGAAGTCTCAATTTTGCGCCTTCCAGGAGGTGCCAGTCACTTGGGAGTGAGTTGGTGTAGGTCTCTCTTCATGCACAGACCACGGTAAATATTTGGTTAGCGCCACAATTGGTTCCCCCACCATCAGTGTGGTTCCCCCACTCCTCACGGCCCTGTGGTGGAAGGCCATAGGAGAGAGGGTGCCACCTGAGTCTCATGGTCCTTCTTACAGCTGCCCAGATGTGGCCCTGCACTGACCACTTCCAAGTTGTGTGACAATTCTCTAAGGTCCCAAACAACCAGGTCCCCCATCTCCACCCACTAAAAGGATAACACACTGAGTCCCAGCCACCATGAACTAGGAGGACCAAGATGTGATATGTGCCCCAGGGTCCTTCCCCAGTGCTCTGAGACAATCATACCTGCACACCTGACAGTATCTGTCCTGTGCTGCAGGTCCTGCTCCTGGTCACCTGCGATCGGGTCCATAGAGCAGAGGGGCTTCTCTTCTCTGGGTAGAACTTAAGCCCAGAGATTCATAAGCAAGCCCAGGGCTGCAGGTGAAGGTGGCTGAGCCTTGGAATTCTCCGGACACCTTGGGAAGATAACCCTGTTCTCTGTGGTTGTTTGCTCTGTCATTGATAGCAGGGCATGACCTGGTGTAACAAAATGCCTTTCTCACTAATGCATATCGATTGTGTCATCACTTAAGGCTATGCCCACTCTCACCTCACAAAAGGTTGGTGGTGGCTCATAGGGTACAGTCCTTACATACCACATCTTGCCAAGAGCAGAGGACACAGAGGTCCTCCCAGCAGGAGAAAGTCAACTGCACAGTAGTGTGGATACCTCATGCCTCTCGGAGGCCATAGGGAGCAGATGGCTACAAAGTTTCCAATTCTAACAGTAGGGGGCAGGTGCACTTACTGGCAGGGGACCTTGTCATTCCTGGTACCAGGCTCAAGCTGATGTTTATCTCATGGCTGCTGGGTCCAGCAGTGCAGAAATCAGCTTCCCAGAAACTCCATTTACAGAGCAGCCTTGTAGTGGGGCAGAAGGCAGAGGGGCCACAGGGGTCCCTGTGCTCACTGCTGATGATGGGAGACAAGGTTTCTATTTGCAGACCTGCTCTCTGCACCAGGAAGGAGTTTATTCCATGCCCTTGATCAAGCAGAGCCTGGAGGCTAGAGTGAAAAGATCTGTGCTCCCCTCACTGTATCAGGCCCTCAGGAACCAGGGAAACTGGGCCCCAGAGCAGGAGGGACTGCATGTTTACCAGTGCCAGGGACTCACAGATAAGGATGGGGGCACACCTGCAACCTCAGAGATCAGGCTCACTTCCTTACACATTGCCTGCTTGAAATGCGTGGCTCTAGCTTTTTGTACAGCCAATGCCAGGCAATGTCCAGGACTCATGGCCAGGGCTCAGGTGGGAGGGAGCAGGGACAGGCCAGGGACATTTCCAAAAGCCCACCATTAGAAGACTGTGTGTGAGTGGTGGTAGATTGGTCCCCTGCAAAGATAAAAGGTAGACAACCTAACCCAGACCCTTCCCCGGCCAGGTGGGGATGTCTGTTTTTCTAGGGAATGGCACAGGGAGCCAACTGCTGGCTTCCAGCTGCTCTAGGCTGGGCATTTCCAACAGTTCAGGTATGGGGGATGATGGGGCTGGAGGAAAGTCAGCACTTCTCAGACCTCAGGACCCCACACAAGGAGGATAGTAGACAACCAGCTCTCAACAGATAAACCTGGCAATGTCGCCCTATTTGGGTGGGTGTGCAGGGATAGTAAGATGGATTCTGTTAGCTGAGCACAGTTGGCAGCCTGTTCCTGTATCCAGCAGGGCAGGGGCAGCATGTTGGGGAGGGCCAATGATCTCTTCACATGGCTTTGGGGACTGGAGGCATGAGCCTTGCAGTGCTTATTCTTTGGTGTCCCTGGGGCTTTCACCTAAACACTGAAGCATCTCTAGGTTCTGCTCAGTAGCTGCAAAAGTGTGGACAAAGGTGGGCTCGGTGACTCAACCTGTAATCCTGCACTTTGGGAGGCTGAGGTGAGTGGATTGCCTGAGCCTGTGGGTTCGAGACCCACCTGGGCAACTTGGTGAGACCTCATCTCTACAATTAATCAAAAAATTATCTGGGCGTGGTAGCATGTGCCTGTAGTTCCAGCTACCTGGAAGGCTGAGGCGGAAGGATTGCCGGAGCCCATCAGGTCGAGGCTGCGGTGGCCGGGAGCGTGCCACTGCACTCCAGTCTGGGCGACAGAGTGAGACTCCAACTGAAAAAAAAAAAATGTGGACAAGAGGCAGGATTGGCTGGAAGTCTCAATTGTGGACAGATGGAGTAAAACTGGGGTAGAAATGTCACTGTTTTCATGTTTTTCTATGGCAGGAAAGTAGGCAGAGTGGTGGTTTTGTCTTTGGTCCACACGGCAGTGGGGGAACAGGCCAGGATTCAATGTCCTGATGTCTGTAGTAGTAGCCAGAGTTGTAACCTACCTTTGCAACCCTCCAACCAGAGGCAGAGGCTTCTGCTTAGAAGCAAAAATTAACCCACCAGAGATAGCACCAGGGCCACTCGAGAGTTGAAACTGCAGGCTCCAGGCTCTTCCATCCCTATTCCCTCCTAGATTCTAGAAGGAAATGGGAGAATCAGTTGCCAAAGCTCTTGTTAACATGTCCATTCATTCATTTAATAAATATTCACTAGGCACTAGTCAAGTATCAGGCATACATCTGAGCTCCATAATTTGAAGATGATTTATAGAAGAACAATTTTACATGGAGACTCTTCATTTATTTTTTTCAGCAATAAGCCCATGCTGAATGCACAGAATCACAAGCTCTGTGGGTGAGAGTTTGAGCACGAGGCCCACAGAGGAGGGGTCTTAGCCTGGGCACTAGGCTAGGAAGGTGGTGCCTCTGTTCTGGCCTGGCCCAAATGTGGTAGTGACTTGGGATGCCCAGGGGAGTGGGAGGTGGAAGTTGAGGGAAGGGACTAGGGAACTGGAAAAACAGGCAGGAAGAAGCAACAAGGAGATCACTATGGACGTTGTCATTGCCCAGAACTGTGTGTGAGGGAATGTAGTGTGTGCACTTGAGAGACGGGTACAGGAGGATTTATACACTGATTCCCTATGCATTCCTGATGCTGGGTGGGTTCTTACATAGGCTTCTGGGGTTGGAAAGCCCCTAGGAAGAATGGAGAGATTGGATTGGAGGCTCACCTGAAGCCTGTCCAGCCCACCACTAGTAGGATCCCATGGGGTTCCTTAAGGCAAGTGTGAACACTTACTTTGGCCTCCAGTAGCCAAGAGGATCCAATGGTCCCATCTCCGGGCATTCACAGCCCTGGTGTGACCCTCTACACTGGCCCAGAGCTGGTCTGTGCAGCCCACAGAAACTGAAAGAAGTCATGGGTCCCTCCACATTAGGTGATACAAGACACTGGCACCCTCTTGGGCTCACCCTCCTTTCTGGGTCTCCAAGTCATGCCATGGGGAGACCACACTGAATCCCCCACTGTAATTTCCATCCTCTGAGACTTAAAGCAGAAGCCTCAGCTTAAACCACCTGTAGGTCAAATCCTAGAAACAGTTATGACAGAATGAGTCCTTGTTTAAAACCACTAAGTTTAGGGTATTTTGTTAAGCAGCAGTAGATGCCTAATGCAATCCCACTTTTGATGTTAAGTCTGTGGGATTCTGTTTATTCTATATTGTTACCTTTTAAAGTTAATTTATATTGCACAAACATAACCAAGAAATACGTGACATATTCTTTAAAGAAAAGTGAACATCAGCAACAAGACTGCTCTGACCTCTACAGACACCACCAGAGTCACTGACTCTCCATGACCTTCCCATCTTCCAGCACCACTGCCAAGAACCCCAGCCAGGGACTCCCCACTTTCATGCAACTTTACACCTGAAATGAAAGTTTAGTGTCCCATAAAATTTTAAAGTGGTATGTCGTTTGAGTTTTGTCAATTCATTTTAGATCATGAAGAAATCTTCACTTTCAGCAAATAAAGCATAAAATTGTTTTATTTTTGTTCTTTGGGGAACTAAGTTCCCCACAAACAAAATGTTGGAGCAGAGAAGCTTTTGAAGAGTCATAATCTGTCTACAAACTCCTACACAGAGCACCTGCATGCACGGCAGAGAAGAGCAAGACATCTTAGATCGAAGTGCCTGTGTGTGCACATGCCTATGCGTGATGTGTATGTGCTAGTGTGTTTGTGTGGGGAGGGGTGTATGTGTGTGATGTGTATGTATTAGGTTTATGTGTGGCATGTATGTGTAATGTGCATGTGTGTTAGGTGTTTGGTATATGAGCGTGGTGTATGAGTGTGGTGTGTCTCTGTGTATGGTGCGTATGTATGGTGTGCATGTGTGTTATGGGTGTATACTTGTGTGTAGTGTACACATGTGTTAAGGGTGTGTATGGTGTGTGAGCATAGGGTGTCTGTCTATGTGGTATGTGCATGTGTGGTATATGTGCGTGTTAGGGTTTTGTATATGTGTGGTGTGCCTGTGTGTTAGGGGTTTGTGTGGTTTGTGAGTGTGGTTTTTCTGTGTGTATAGTATATATGTGAGTTCGGGGTATGTGTGTGGTGTGTGAATGTGATGTGTCTCTCTGTGTGTGGTGTGTATGTGTGATGTATCATTGTTAGGGTTGTATGTGCATGTCTGTGTGGTGCATGAGTATACTGAGGGACACTTTTGCAGTCTTACCAATTCTCATTTGAAATTCCTGAGGTATCTCCCCAGAATCCTGTCATTCATCTGAACCACTAAGAAATTGGCTGAAATGTCTGAATTCAGTTTGAGGTTTGGCACCCAGGCCAAGGGGTGTATGTTTATGTGTGTGTACGAGGTCTGACATTTAAATTCATGACCTTATTGCTACTGTGTGCTTATGTTGGCAGCACTATATAAACAACTCAGTAAGGTTTCATAACCTTGGCATATATCAGTGTCTCACAGTTGCGTTCATGTAGATATGTGGCAGTGCCTTGCTGAATGGTGTTCATTATTGCTGTTGCATGTGCTTATGTTCTGTCATGAGAATGTCAGAGCTTGAATTAGAGCAAGGAGCAAACATATTTCTTGTTAAACTTGGCAAGAATAGAAGAGAAATCAGGGACATGTTAGTTCAAGTTTATGATGATAATGCCATGAAGAAATTGCCAGTGTACAAAAGGATTAAACATTTTTCTGAGGGGAGAGAAAGCATCACTGATGAAGAGAGGTCAGGACGGGCCGTAACAAGCAGAACTGATGAAAACTTTGCAAAAATTTGTCAAACTGTATGTCAAAATCATCAGCAGAATATGAGAAGCAGAGAAGACCAAATAAACATCAATAGAGAAACAGGAAAATCTTAACGAAAATCTTGGCATGAGAAAGCTGTGAGCAAAAATGGTCCTAAATGAGCTCTTGCATCATGACAATGCACCAGTTAACACAGCACTGTCTGTGAGGGAGTTTCTAGCCAGTAAACAAATAATTGTATTGGAACACCCTTCCTACTCACCTTATCTGGCCTCCAATGATGTTTTTTCTGTACTTGAAGATAAAAGAAATAGTGAAAGAAAGACATTTTTATGACATTCAGGACATCAAGGGTAATACAGTGACAGCTCTGATGGTCATTGCAGAGTGAGAGTTCCAAAATTGCTCTGACAGGTGAACTAGGTGCTGGCATCAGTGCATAGTTTCCCAAGGGGGGGTACTTCAAAGGTGACCATAGTGATATTCAGCAATAAGGTATGTAGCACTTTTTCCTATGATGAGTTCGTAAATTTAATTATTAGACCTTGTATGTGTGGTTTACATGTGTGTTAGGTGAGGAATCCAGGCCTCCTGACTTCAGCCAAGAGTTTTTCCATCTAGAAGGAGCAGAACCGATTTCTTTAGTAAATCTTGGAGTGCTGCAGGAAGAGAAAAGTTCTTTCCCATGAAGACATCTAGTCACACATCAGTCACAGAGCAGCTCAGTCCATGATGAAAGGGTCTGTACTATCTGGAAATGTGCAGACATCCAAGTGCACCAGTGTGAGTTCTGTTCAGGATGGTAATTTATATCATTATCTCCTGCTTCTGCAGAGAAAATAAAATTGTCTTCCTTAAGGAATGGAGAACATTCTGGCACTGTATATTATTTTCTAATTTCAGGACACCCCCACCCCCACTCCAGTATCCAAATTCAGGGTGGTGAGCCCTGAAGAAGTTGCCTGGGCTCTCTGTTGGTTCCCCACAGCCTGTATCTACCATGTGTTGTTTCTCAGTCCCAGACTCTACCCCTCCTCATATCACACTTTCTGTTTTCATAAATGGAATTTATGTACATAATAAAAAGCCAAACGCCACATGAGAGGTTTTCAACAAAGTCAGCAGTGCCCTGCCTCCTGAAACTTCTTCTTCCTGCTCTTCAGAAGTGAATAATTTCAATCAAATCATGCAATCTTGTATTTACCTCCATTTTTTCCACAAAAACATGCTTACACTTATTTTTTTCTTGATTGTTTTCCTTTAGATTATATATATTGATTTTCTAATATAGGAAATGATGGTTTTGTATTAACTCACTTCCCCTTCAAACCCCAACAACCTTCTAATAAGGGGGTTTCAATTTCATCACCCACCACAGTTAAATCAATGCTCAATCCATGCAGAACTATTGCTATGCAAATAGTGTTCACAGCTGAGTCACACCACATTTTACTTCCTGCAAATGTTTTGTTTACCTCAACGTTAATATTTCTTTTCTGTACCTATCACTCATTTATCAGCATGTTAGAACGAAAACCTCTTTTCACTATGGCCAAGCACACCAGGTGTTCTAGCAGATTCTTATTCTCTACTTGGTCCTGGGTGGGTTCCTACATCCCTAGTGGAAACTTCTGTTCTACTTTAGTCAGAGGCCATAGCTCTAATGTGTAACTAGATCTCTTCATGGGAAAGAGTTTTCTCTGACTCCTGCAGCACTCCAGGATTTATCTAAAACAGATAGTCACACTGTCTGCCCTCTGTTCTGCTCCAGTCAGAGGCCATAGCTCTGGGGCCTGTTGTACCCCAATCCTGACCCCTGGGATCCCTATTATCCTTTTCTTCTTTCCACCTCCTCATTTTGGAGTTGGTGTTTTCTGGATCCCGTGGATTTCTCTTCTTGCTTTTCACACTTAGTTCAGTGCAGCAAATTTTTTAGTAGTTTCCTACAAAAAATAAAATGTATGGGAACTGAAAATATTTAGAAGTTGCATGTCAATCTTCAAAACCGATCAAGCGTTTTGCCAGTTGTAGCAATCTCGTCTGGAAATTACTACTCCTCAGAAGTTGGAAGACATTGTTCCATTCTTTTTGAGTTTCCAGAGTAGCTGTTAATAACTCTGATGTCATCCTAATTCTGGATCTTTTTATGTAACATGTTTTCTCCCCTCCATCTTTCCTGACCAGTACAGTTAATATTTCTTTTCATTACTGATGTTCTGAAATTTCACAGTGATGTGCTTTGAGGCTGTGTTTTGTTTGTTTTTTATTATTCTTTTTCTGAGTATTTATCTCTGTTCTAAAAACTAAAGTCCACTTAAGTCCTTCAGTTCGAGATCTTCTTTATTATTTATTTGATAATACCTTCTTATTTCATTTTGCATTTTCTGTACCTTATAGTTTTCTAGTTTGAATCTCTTAAATTATTTTTTCTAAATATATTTACTTCATTTTTTTTTTTTTTTGAGTTGGAGTCTCACTCTGTCGCCCAGACTGGAGTGCAGTGGCCGCTCCCGGCCACCGCAGCCTCGACCTGCTGGGCTCCGGCGATCCTTCCGCCTCAGCCTTCCAAGTAACTGGAATTACAGGCATGCGCTACCACACCCGGCTTATTTTTTTATTTATTGTAGAGATGAGGTCTTGCTGCCCAGGCGGGTCTCGAACCCGTGGGCTCAGGCAATCCACTCACCTCAGCCTCCCAAAGGTGTGGTATTACAGGCTGAGCCACCAAGCCCGGCTTTACTTCTTCATTTTCATCATATTATCTTTTTGTACATGCAGTACTGTCTGGATTGATTCCTCAACTTTGACTCCTAACTTTACTTCTTATCTTTTTTATTTCTTAGATGTCTGTTCTCATACTTTAAATTTTTGAAGTTGTATTCTTATTCTCTGATTTTTTTTTTTAATTTACATCTTCTTATTTCCCTTTATTGTCTCAGTCATAATTGAGTTATTTTTATCACTAAATGACTATGGTCCCAGTCTTTCATACTGGGGGTTTTCCCAATGTGTAAGGATCAGTGATGTCTGCCAATATCTAACAATAAGACTCTGGAATAATGATGGGAAGCTCTGTGTGGTGGGTGGGGCTTCCTAGCCCTGGACATAACTGGCAAAAGACAAGGGAGCAACTTGGCTCTGTCACTGGGGGTCTATGATCTAAGAGACCTGACAGGTTGCTGGAGAAGGGATGGAAGAGTCTAAGTCCAACTGCAAGTATTCAGGAAGCCCAATAAGATCAGAGACTAGTGGGACTTGGTCTCTACATGCTTATTATTCACTCAGTCACCCAACTTTTGCCCCAGTCTTTGGTTGATCATCGTGTTTGCCAGCCTAAGATAATCAAAAGGGTCAGAATCTAGTTTAAGGAGAGTTTATTAACATGAAAAGCTTGAGGAGGAGCCATCTAAGAGGCACAGATTCCAAGGAATGGAAGTCAATATTCTGAAATGTAGAAGTTTGAAATTGTTTATAAGGACAACATTTAGGAAAGCTTAACATAATTTCGGTATCTTTCTATGTAAAACTTGATGCATAGATACAAGGATCTGACTCGCCAAGGTGGTCTTTTTTCATTTGGAAAGATATTTTTTAACATTCAACACCAAAGATGCAACAATTGTGTTATCTTGGCCACCATCTGGTCTGAGTTAGGGACATGAGGTACAATAAGGAAGGCAGTTAATCTCTGTGACAAAAACCAGAGACTGGAAGGTGAGAAGGTCTGGTCTCTGATCTCTCCTAGTCATTTATAGGAAAAAAAACAATGAGGAGGAGAGATAATCTATTAGCTAAGAAACAGAAGTTACAAGCATACTACATGACTCCATTTTCAGAGCTTAACTTCCCCCCTTCCCCACCGCCCTTTGCATAATTTTATTTCTTTTACCTATCCCAGTGTACGGAGTGGATCTGTTTTTCTTTTTCAGAGGTCATTCTTCAGTACACTGTGTTGTTGCTGTGAGGACACTGTGGTCTAACTTTTCCTTTTAGGGGTTTTTAATCAACTCTCCTGCTTCGGACATCCCCAGTATTCAACAATTCAGGTGCTTTTATTTTCCAATTCTAGGCCTTTCCAGCATCCTAGGGCTCCAAGAGACTCATTTCTTGTTGACCTCTTTTCCATGGAAGACGTTGGTTTAGGTTTTTTTTGCCTATGTGTAGTTGGTGACCACTCATGATACTCTCCAGCACTACCATTGAGTAGACTTCTTCCCAACATTGTCTTGGCTCCAGTTCTCTTCATTCACATGGTTTTTTGTGCTTTTTGTTCTTTGGGTGTCGTCTGAGGGCAATAAGGTGAGGAAGCAGAGGGAAGCACTGGGCCAATGCAGATTGCTTCCCAGATCCCTGTCTCTGAAAATCAACTGGGACCCACCTTCAGAGATCTGGACTCAGGTAGCCCAATGTGGTGCTTAGATATCCATTACAGTCTCTCTCTCTCTCTCTCTCTCTCTCTCTCTCACACACACACACACACACACACACACACTCTCTCTCTCTCTCTCTCTTTCTCCCTCTCTCTTTGTGAGCCAAGAGAGTGAATAGCTTGCACACTGAGAAAGATTGTGCTAAGCTCGTTTTATAGGATGTCTCTCCATTTATTCAGATCTTATCTGATGCTCCTCAGGAATGTGCTGTCATGTTTCTCATATAAGGATAATGAAGATGATTATGATCACGATTGCTAATGCTCTCCAGGCACTGTGCTTAGCTTGCTTCCAAACCCTGCTCTGTTCTCCCTCTTGGGGAACTGAAGAGGCAGGTGCTCCCACTAGCCCTCTCTGACAGGGAAGTAAAGAGGCTCACCTGAGATTAGGCAGGCAAAGGGGACAGAACCAAGATTCCACCCTAGATGCCTGTAGCGAGAGCAGTTATGTTTTCAGCTATTGCTCAGTCCCACGTGTGTCCTATCCCTCTCTTGCTGGGTTTTCGTAAGGTCATTTTTGTGTGTTTTAACTCTGAGGTAGGGTAGGGCTAGCAGGAGAGGATCTTCCAAGAGGATCTCCAGGGCCTGGTCTGTCTCTTCTACCCATGGCTATCCTGTAACCTGGTTTCTTTCAATCCCATTTCATATCAGGCTCAGAGTTCTTGTACCAATGAGTTGCTTTTACTTTTACAGCAAGTGCTGGGTGGACTGGTTGGGAATGATGGCCATGGGTGTCCAGGCAGAGACAAGGAAGAATTTCTTAAGGAAACACTCAGAACTGGAACAGAATATGGTGAGGAAAAAGGCCCTCAGTTGGAAATTGAGAGCCAAAAACGGGGTCCACAGAGTCTGAGCAAGTTCTCTCCACTGGAGGCAACATCTTGAAAAAAACAAGTGATTAACATCAAACTCAAGCACTATCATGAGACAGAACCAGAATGCTACTGCTGTACAAGCCAATGGAATTAATTTTGTTCTGTTGTCTGTGCATTTGGGGATGACTGGGTAGGGAGAAGGGGTGGGCAGACAACTGCTGCCATCAGGGCCTCCGTGTTCTTAGGCGATGCAATTATGTCCATATCTTCATTTCATCTGCCTCCTCTCACCCCCTACAGTTTGCAGAAACAGCTACAGGAGGGTTATGTGCCATAAACCCTGCCCCAGGCCACCTGTCCCAACTCTGAAGCCTGGTGCCATGTGGAACCCCTGAGTCGAGTCATCAGCAGCCACCTTCTCAGGAGTGGAGTCCAGAAATGACTGTTTTGGTTGGCCAAGGCCATGGCTAGTGTGCCCATGGCCCCTTGAGAACTCTGCCACCCTGTGCCGGCCTCTGGCTTCTTCATGCAGGGTTGTGCTGCTTACTGGCATATCTAAATGCCTGGTTTCTGCTTTTCTTTGCCAGTTACCCTTTCATCCCCAACATGTTCCTCATGACAACCTCAGTTCTGAGGGCTGTGCCACTCCAGGCCAGCCTACTTTTCAGACCCAGCCTGAGTCTCTCTGCTCTGTGATGCTTGGCCTGCAGGGATCCCCAGTGGCCTCATAGCTGTGGTGCATGCTGAATAGTCTGTCCTCATCCTCCTGAGAGCCCTACTGAACTCTGGGCATACTTGCATCCCACCAGCCAGTCAGTACACATTCACTGGGTGGGGGACTGATCAGGGAGGTGACACTTGACACAGAGAAGAAATGGAGATGGGTGGGGGAGGGCTGCCCCTACAAGGACTCTTATAGAGCCTAAGGGCACAGTCCCTCCATAAGCATGCTCAGAGCTGCAAGTGCTGAGGAATGCCTGGGGTACAGGTACAGGGTTGGGTGAATAACATCCCCAAAGATGTCCACAGTCTCATCCCTGATACCTATGAAGGTGACCTTATGTGACAAAGGGACTTTGTGGATGTTATTAAATCTCTTGAGATGAAAAAATTATCCTGAATGGTCAAGTCATCCAAGAACCATTATCATAAGTATTCTTACAAGAGAGAGGCAGAAGGGACCAGACAAAAAAGGAAGTAAAAGAATGAGGACAGATGTGGTTCTGCCTTTTTCAGGGACACCACAACACAATATTTGAGTGAAATTCTCTGGTCTGATATCTTCCTTCTTCCCCTAGGGCTGCTATACTTTCTCTGCTCAGGACAACTGGGGGGCCTTCTTCCTTGTCTTTAAAATTATAGATAAACAGGAACTGCTATTATCAAGAGTGACCACAGAACAGCAGCACAGGGGAGGGCTCCACTAGCCAGGCTACTTAGTCCAGGACCCAGTGCTGACACTTCCTGTTTTGGGCCCTGAGCTAGGCCCTAACCCTCTGTGTCTCACTGTTCTTCCTCATCTAGAAATAGGGATAATAACAGCATATCCTCATAAATCATCATGAGGACAGAATGGACTTCTACATGCCATGCAATAAGAATAGTGTCTGGTGCCTATGATTGACAGCTGATACTAAGGTCAAGAGAGCCAGGAAGATTGCAACTGCAATAAGACACCACCCACCACCCATCGGGTGTCAAAAAAAATCAGTGCTGGCACAGTTAGGAAATGAGCATCCTGTTTATCAGGTGGGAATGTTTTACTGTTATTATCTTTTTTAACAATAAGCTTGAAGTTTTTATTAAAATTAAAAGCATGGTCAAACATTCCACGTTGGGTACTCTGTCTTATAGAAATACTATCTGTAGCACAGGAGGACTTATGCACAAAAATGTTGGTAAGAAAACTCTTCTTGTGGCAAAATAAAAAGAAAAAGGAAGAAAAAACATTAAATCCATGCAAATATCTTTCAGTAAGTTTTTTGTAGATCTATTGCACAGTGTGATGAATATAGCTGGTAATAGTATATTGTACATTTCAAAATCCCTGAGAGTAAATTTCAAATGTTCTTAGCACAAAAAATAAGTATTTGAGATGATGGATATGTTAACTAGATTGATTTAATTATTCCACATTGTATTCATAAATCGTAACATCACTTTGTAACCTATAAATATATAAGACTATAATTTGTCAATTTACAATCATGCTTTTTTATAAAGTACCTAAGATACATGCCTGCTGTGCTTCCTGTATCAGACACTTGATATACAACATTGTTAACAAACCCTAAATATTGAAAACAAAAGGAAACAAATGAATCAAAATATGTGTCGACTTGGTAGCTTAACTTCATCCAGAGGAATTATTTTAAGTGAATTTAAAATAATAACTTGTACATCCTTATTGGTTATATCCTCAAGCTCAAAATACTATTAACCCATTGTCTCCTAACAGATGCTTAGTAATGATCAATGATCTTGGTATTGTCTTTCCTACTATGACATATCAGGCAGCTATTATTTAATCTAAGCTTACATATATAGCTTAGAAGTAACATCTATAGGATTTTGTTCAATAAGCAAATCAAGTCCCAGAGTCACGTACAGAGAGCTTTTTGTACAGAGAGCGTCCTTTTGTACAGAGAGCGTCCTTACAGGGTCACGTGTACCTGTGAGGAATTTTATGTGTAGAGAGGGGTGAGGCCAGGTGCTTCCTCACTCCTGTCCTCAAGGTTTGCTTCAAGGGAGAGGACCCAAGTGAAGTCCACACATCTCCCTAGTCGTAATAATAAGCAGCTTTTGCACTTTAGCAATAAAGAAAAAAGTACAGGCTGGACTTGGTGGCTCAGCCTGTAATCCCAGCACTTTGGGAGGCTGAGGCGAGTGGATTGCCTGAGCATGTGGGTTCATCTCAATAATAATAATAATAATAATAATAAATTAGCAGGGTGTGGAAGTGCATGCCTATAGTTTCAGCTACTTGGAAGGCTGAGGTTGAAGGATAGCCGGAATCCAGCAGGTCGACGCCGGGGTGGCCGTGAGTATGCCACTGTACTCCAGCCTGGGTGACAGAGTGAGACTCCAACTCAAAAAAAAAAAAGAAAGAAAGAAAAGAAAAAGAAAAAAGCACAAATTCTGAAACCAGAGCAGGTCCTAGTCTGTACTTCAACAAATACCTCTATTGTGTCTGAGTTCAGCTCCAGCTCTGGATGGAGCACCTGTTACTTTGGGTTCCTATCTGTCCCCAGGGACCTGTCACTTGAGAGAGAGAGTGAGTGGATGCAGGGCTCACTTTATGTGCAAGAATGTTTCCTGGGTGACACTGGCCACCTGGTGTGCTGGCATAATAAGAAGACAAAACACTTTTATGATGAAAAGATTAATTCTTAATTTAAAGACGTCCTATAAAGTTGTGGTAATTAGGACAACATACTACTGGTTTATGCTGAGATAGGTAGTGTAGGTAGCATTATATCTGTTTATATAATATGCAAATATATTAATATTGTATAATGTATTATTACCTGTATTATATGAGTATGTATATTTTAAAATACATAGATAAGGAATACATATAAAAACATTGATCAGTGTGTGCTTACCAGATGTTTTCGTTATGAAGTCCCTCTTAGCTCTTGTTGGCCATTGCTTAGATCTATTTTTCTTTTTTTTTAAATTAGGAATTGCAAATGTTGAAATTCGAGTACAGCCATTTCTTCTTAACCCATTTGCTATCATTCTTGTCTAAAGAAGACATTTTTCTCATCAACCATCTGATTACCTTGGTCCATTTTGTGAGGGAAAGGCTGATAAATGCTTGATTCTTCCCCTACTGGTTTTCTGAATAAGTCATTGATTCTTTCATTTTTCTAAAAGACAGGGATATTTTTTGAAGGTCATTATGAACTCCTATATTTAACTTACTTCATGTACTTCGTTAATTGTAACCATCATCTTTGATATTTAAATTGTCTCATGTTTATATGTATATTCATATATGCAAATGTGTGTCTGTATGTATGTAGCCAGAATGGAAATACAGAGATTATTACTAACAACCTGTTTAATAAAAATATTTAAAAATTATTTTCCATGTGAGCATATATCCCACAAAAGATGTCCAATGAAATTACTGTCCTAAAGCCATTTAAAACAGTTTAGTTCTATGGGGTTACATTTCTAAGTTAATTCCTATTTTGTTTCATTTATTTTATTTCCCTTTACATTTTTAGTGGTTTTAAATTGTTTCATATTTTAATTAAATTTTGTTTTTTTATATATTGTATAGCACTTGTACACTAAGCACCTTGTTTTCATATGCATTCACTTGTATTACCTTTGTACAAAACAGGGAGGCTCTGCTATTACCTTTGATACAGATAAGAAAATCAAGGCACAGAGAGGCCAAACATCCTACTCATGGTCATGCAGGATCAAGGAGCAGAGGCTGTCCTGGGGGCAGCAAGAGTCTTTACTCAAGGCAGGATGCTAAGGGGTGAAGCAGGCAGTCATGTCTGCACTCACCTTCACCTTCACCTCCACTGAGGAGCACAACCCTGGAACATGTGGTCTGGGTGAGAGGGAATTGTCCATCCAAGGAAGAGGCTGTCTGTGTCTTTTGCAGTCCTGGGCTGCTCTTCCACCTTCTCAACTCCAGGGAAAAGAACTTGGCACACACAGTCCACATGCTAGGGCCCCTCATGAGCATGTGTTCTGCCTGGTCAACTACAGACCCTCTGAGGGCAGTGCCCACCTAGATCTCCCAATCCCCAACCCCTTCTCCATGTAGAGCAGAGAGGGCAGGAGTGCCTGGGGGCTCGGGATTATTCTCACTGCCCTGCTCAATATCTAGTACCTAGTGCTCAGTGCCCAGTAGCTAGTGCCTGGTTGACCCCTGCTCCTTCCTACATTCCCTATTTAGGCCCAGTAATGCATAGCCAAGCCTCATGGCCAATGTGCTGAGTTCCTGCATAGTGCCCACTCTGCACACTCATGCTCCCACCCTTTATTCTACTGGGAGAGGGGTCACAACTGCCTCTCTTGTCAACCATACTTTAGGATTCTGGACCTTGTTCTGGACCTGGTCTGGCCCACCCTCTGGGTCTACTTGACCTTCCATATCCTCTCTGCCTGGAGCCCCCATCTGCTGACCTGACAACTAGAAAGTCACTCTCCCCTGACCCTTCAAGAGGCTGGACTCAGAGTGTCCCCTGCTCCTTTTCACCCAGTTGTGGACTACTGACTTTTCCTCTAGTTGAAATATTCTGACAAATTCCTGCTTTGGCCACTCCAGCCTGGCCCCTGCTCAAGTCCTCTCTTGGCCACAGGTAGTCCGTTCCAGCAAGGCAGGCAGTCTGGGTCATATGGGGTGCAGCCAGGATGCCAGTGGACCATGTTTGGTCCCAGTGGCTCCCCTGACCTCCCTCGGGGCTGGCAGCCTGCAGCAAAGTGCCCTGACTCAGGTCATCTTCAGAGATGGGGAGAAATGGCCAGTCTCAGTGACTATGACAAGAGCAATATGTTTCTTGCTCTTCCCCATGCCATTGACTCACTTCTGCAGATAGGTTAAAAATAATGTTGAAAGTATCTTTCATGAGTCAAAGAAAACCACCCAACCACTCATCATCATCCAAGGATGGGAGAGAGAGAGACATATATTTTCTTCTATACTTTCCCAGGTATTTTCCAAATGTCTGAAATGAGCATATCTTATCCTCACTGTCAGAGAACATTTACATTTAAAAACTTCTCTTGGACTCTCTCCATGCAGCAGACACTGTCTCATGTAATCCTTGGGGCCAGCCCATAAAATAGATACCTGTATTATCATGCAGAGGAAACTGAGGCACAGAGCGGTGTGGCTTGCCCAGAGCAGTCAGTTTCTGGGGTTTGTTCTCTTGCCCTGAGTTCTACCTTTGTTCTGAACTATGTCTATGTTATCATGCAAGTGGGCAGCTTGGCTACACTTTGACCTGGATCCGCTGTGAGGCTTGAAAGTAGAGCCAAATCCCCACTGAGGCTGGGCACAAAGGCAGTCAGCACGGGGCAGGGGGAGCTTAGTTTACCTCCCAATTCACTTTTCCCCAGGGTGGCTCCAGCACCAGCCTTTCCTCATCTTGATCAAAGCCTCCTCGGGCATCTGCCCCCACTCACAGCCTCCCTCAGATTCCCAAACCCAGATCTGCTCCTAAATTGCAGCTGTCACCATAAGCCTCAAGACTTCTGGGTCTTGGATGCGAGCAGTCAGTGCTGCACCCTGAGCCTGTGGACACCAAGGACACCCACCCCAAGGCTCCAGAAATGCAACCCCTGACAACTACTGATGCCAAAGACTTTGCCTCCTGATTGATTGTCCAGCAGTTCTCACTTTTTACCCCCAAATGAAAAAGGTTTCACACAATTGACAGATTATGAAAATAATCAGTCTGTCAAAGTGATTTTTCTTCTAAAGAGTATAGACGCTATCACCCCCAGTGTGCAGGCAGCTATACTCAGTATGCATGAGACCAAGGGGGTATGTTATTCCTCCTTCAGGACAAAGTGACTCCTAGCCCAAAGTCAGTTGCCACATCCAGGAACTGAAGTTGCTAATTTCCACAAAGCACCTGGGGACACAACTCCAGCCTGGCATCCAATCACTCATCCTCATCCAAGGATGAGAGAAAACCACCCAACCGCTCATTATCATCCAAGGATGAGAGAGAGAGAGAGAGACATATATTTTCTTCTATACCTTCCTGGGTATTCTCCAAATGTCTGAAATGAGCATACCTTATCCTCACTGTCAGAGAACATTTACATTTAAAAACTTCTCTTGGACTCTCTCCATGCAGCAGACACTGTCTCATGTAATCCTCGGGCCAGCCCATAAAATAGATACCTGTATTATCATGCAGAGGAAATTGAGGGTGGGGTGGAATGGGGTAGGGTGGGGAGTGGGGGGTGGAAGGTGGAAGATTGGTGTGGGGCGGTCATGCCTTTTAGTTGCTAAACTCTCCTAACCTTGCTTAACTCCATCATCTGGTGGGATTTGGGCTGAACTAGAAATCATACTTCCCCCAGGGAGCAGGAGGCCCATTTCCCAAGCCCCCAAGGTTCAGGCTCAGTGACTCTGTGCCCAAGGGGTCTCCTTTCAGGACTATATTAGGGCAATTCTGAGGCCACGGTGCACCCTGCTTCCTGTCTTCAAATAAGTTTCCCATAACTTTTAACAAGGTACTCTCATTAAAAAATAAACAAATACATTTCAGGGTCAGAACGAGTTGCCATTGGGAAAACCATTCATAGATTCAGAACCCATAGCAGCACTCCATTTACTGAGGGCCTCCTCCAGATCGTGGGGCTCTCTGTGACCCCAACTCATGAGACATGGGCTTGAGCCCAGCAGGCAGGGCCTCACTCTGGTCCTGAACCCAGCAGGCAAAGGTAAGGGAGGCTGGAAGGAAAGCAAGCAGGCCAGCCCTATATGCGTGGGATGTGTTTTTCCATGAAATTCCCACAAGTGTTAAAATTAGGCTCAAAGAGGCCAGGGCATTTGCTCAAAGCACACCTCTAGGACTCAGTTGGACCAGGAATGGTCCTCGCCAAGGTTCGCCCAGGTCTTCTCAGTTGCAGAAAGAAATTTTCTGAAGCAATGGACCAAGACAAGAGAGGCAAAGGCGGCTTCTTTTCCCAGATCATCAGAGCACATGCTAGATAGAATCTCCCCTTGTGAACACAACGTGCCCCAGGCAAAGTTGGCTTCATGATTAGATAAATTATAAACCATTCAATTTATCTGCTCATCTCTCTAATTAGACTTCCCTGAGACCTGGTATCTGCCATGACACAGGGTCCTGCACCTTTAATAAATGGGAAGGGAATGATGCTGCCTTAATCTCCCAGAGCCTCAGAGATAAAAGAATTACTCTGTTTACTTTGGATTAGAGAGGAGCTTTGACCTTGAGTTGGGAGTCATTGTTTTCTGAGTCAACTTTCAATTGAAAACATTGTTGTCTTTCAAAGAAAACTAGAGCCCTGAAAATGTAGCAAAGCGCAAACAATGCATGGCCAACGCTGGGACCTGGGTAAATCAAGGGCCTTATTAAAAGAAAATAACCGATTTCAAAATGTTATTGTATCTGGAGATTGAGTCCAGAGGCAACAATGTTTGCTAATCTCCCGAAACTGCCTGGGGCTGATCTCGATAATGCATGCCTTAGCAATAATTAGATCCTTAGTAGGCTAATTATTTTGTGAATAAAATCAAACAAAATCAAGTAATTAAACAACAGAGATGTCTAAGTCTCATCCTGAACATTGTTGAAAGTCTGATTTAACAAGGGGTTTATGAATAAATAAAGGTGTAGCAGAATATGCTGCCCTCACTGGGTCTGCGTTCCCTGTTCAGACATAGGAAGCGCCTCGTGACTCGTGGTAGCTTGCAGAGAGCAAAGGAACAATAGCATCACTGAGTGCTGGATGCACTGGAGTCCTAATATAGGCAACTAGGGAGTGTCAGTCGTTTTCTCCTTTGAGCCTGAGCTGGGCTTGCAGAGCAGAGCTCTCAGGATCTCCTATCAGCAGCAAAGCGAGGCAGACCGTGAGGATCAGCCAGAACTTAGGGAGAGAGACAATCTCCACCCTCATCCATCACCTTGGCAAGACCGTGAACCGAAGCACACAGTCTTTGGGGCCTCTTGTGAAGCCTTGCCTCTACCCTGTGGACCATGTGGCTATGGGGTGCTGATCCCTCTGCCAGTATCATCCCAGCAGTCTCCCCTCATAGAAATAGGAAAATAGATGCTTATGATGCCAGAAGTTGGTAGAAACTGGCCCAGAGTTCCATAATGGGAAGATGATCAAGGCTGGCCTTGAATGATGACTCCACTATCAGCACAGGCACCCATCTGTTCTGTTCATGAAGCCTCCAAAGCAGATGGAAACTTTTTTTACTTTTTGCTTTCTCGTGGGATGGTTTCTGTCCATGACTCCTGGGCAGACTCTCTACCTGTCTGTGCTCAGAGCCCTAGGAGGAGTGGAGTGGAGTCAGGATGTGCCACAGGGCAGTTGCTTCTCAGTGGGGGGGGGGGGTGAAACAGGCTTTGCCAGGCAGGCTCAGAAACCAGACTCCACAATTGTCCTGGCCTATGGCAGAAGAGAACATAGTCGCAAACCTGCTGAAGTGAGAGGCATCCCCTAGGGCCTGACAGAACCTTCTGGAAGTGTGCTCTGGCTTCTGGTGTAGGAGAAACTAGCTGTTTCCCACGTGGAAACCCATTCTACACTTTTCAGCTTTCTAACCCCTGTGTTTACTTGAGGTTCACTCAACAACTGCTGACCAGGATGGTCTATATAGCTGGGGTCCCAGAAAGGACTGCTTAGGATTTCTGGGGTCTCTGGAAGATACCAGGTGCCCAGGAGAGATCAGGGGTCAGCCAACTTCTTCTCTAGAAGGATAGATGGTTTCAGATAAAAATGGATATTTTATAAAGGTCAGGTAATTCTATGAAGAGGTAGATTGGAAATAATTTAGGCTTTATGGACAATATAGTCTCTGTCCTTATTCAACTGCTGTTGGGCTGCATAAGAAACACAGACAATAATTAAACACATGGACTTGACCATGTTCCAATAAAACTTAATTTACAATGTCAGACTGAGAGCCTGTTTTGGCCTTTGGGCCATCATTAGAGGACCCTGAAGGGAGACTAACCCATCAGGATCTGTGTTCCAACCCACCTTCTGCCTCTGTCAGCAGACCTGGCTCTGCCTTTATAACCACAGGGGCCACTTGCCCCCTGTACCAGCAGATCTGTCCCTTCTGATGCCTTGGGCAGGTGAGTCAGCCCAGAGGCAACACTGTCACCTTCACACAGGCCCATTTCCAAGCTCTTTGCTGTGGTAATGACAGAAGGAACCCCCTCACTAGAATGACTGCCGCAATCTGACAGCATATATTGTGTGTACAACATCAATTAATTCATTGTCATGTTCAGAAATAAACAAACAATTGAGGCATAAATTGAACACAAATTTAAACCAAAACACTCAATATATAGCTTCTGGAAAGCCATGTAATCAAATGTGTAAGACCCGAGTCCTGGGGACGCGGTTGAGGCAAACTCAAATCCAATCTCACAGCTATTTTTATTTGGGCCACTTACTTCTCTGAAAACTCTGTTTATACATCTGGTATATAAAAAAGTGTTCCTGAAAGTTCTTGCAAGACAGTGTATACGTTCATTCTAGGTTCTCTTGAAATGATGGCTCTTGTGTGTAGGGTCACAATTCCCAGCAACTGATCCCACCTGGAAAATAAGCCATAGACTTTTTTGGCCTGTGGGTCAGGCTCCTAGCCCAGTCAGGCAGCATCTTGAAGTATCCCTCTCTTCAAAGAAATCAAGCTTTAAATAATAGCATAATAGGAGAGAGGCAAGTACTAACTATAGAATTAACTGCATGCAGAAAGATTTGGCACTTGGGATTTGGGGAGAGGAGGAAAAGTCTGGCCAGGCACCCTCAAAATAGTATATTTATGTTCGATCCTTGCCCAAAATACAGACGCCACATTGGCGCAGGTACAAGCTGTCTGTTTTCATACAGTCTAGCAAGTCTGGAAAATAAACACACCACCCCTGAGTTGTCTGCCTGCGAGGAACAGAGGAATCCGATTAAGCCATTTCCATGGAGTGGAGCTGTTCAAACCAGAATAAAACGGATTTAGAAGGTACAGTGTCAGTGGCCGTTAAAATGCGTGGAGGGGGGTGAACATTCATCGACTTCAAATTGGTTTTAAATGTTGTCTGCTCTTTAATAAGATTCAGCTCTATGAAGTTATCCTTTGAGCCTGGGGAATGCTCCGTGCACTGCTACCCTCCTCCCAGACGCTGGGCTGAGAAGAGACTGGACACTCAGGTCTCTCTGTGTGTGTCTGCCCTGGGCCTGGTTGGGCTTTATGTTGGGACAGACAGAGGCCAAAATTGCAGTCTGAAACAAGACAGAGAGGCACATTGGCAACAAGCACCAGTGCTGTCAACAAACAGGCAATCTCTGGGGCACTGGTGTCTGAGCATGGGGGCACTGTGTTTCCTTCGCACCCTCCCTCCCCTCTTACAGGGCAGACACTCGATCCTGTCCTGTTTACAGGACCTGTTCTGCCTCCTGGGAACCCAGCAGTGAACAACAAAGACGAAGTCATTTCCCCCAGGGCCTTACATTCAAGAGGAGAGATAGACATAAACAAGATATGTCACAAAATAAGCAGCAACTGACAGTGGTTAAGGCCAAAGAGAGACCAAAGTAAGCAGGCAGGACAGGAAGGGAGTGAGTGAGTTTGAGGAAGGAGTGATGGTGAATTGCAGGTGAGGGGTCCAGGGAGCTCCCAGAGAATAACTTCCATGAGACCTGGAGGAAGAAGGAAGTGAACCCTTTAATCAACTGTAGAAAAAGAGCCAGGGAGCAAGAACAGTATGTGCAATGGTCCTGAGGCACATTCAGGACCAGAGAATGACTAGGGTTGAGGGAAGGAGGGAGAAGCAGGAAGAGGAGTCTATCAAAGAGAGAATAACAGAGTGGACTTTTCTGGGGGAGAAGTCACCTGGCCTTGAGTGGCAGCAATAGGTCCTTTGCTTACATGTTCCAGGACCACTCAGGGGTCAAGCAAGGCCATCCGGGTGTAAGGTCTCACACTATCCCAGGTGAGGTGAGGGAGAAGCCAATAAAGACCATCTTGTGGTTGGTTCACCCTCTCCTTGCCTTCTTGCTGGGCAAAGCACAGGCTTCCCCGGCCAGCACCAGACCTCTCATATGGCAGGTCAGAGCCCAGCATATGTGAGGACAGTGGGCTTGTTCCTCAGCTAACATTTGCCTGCACCCTGGATCACCCACTCTTAAGGCTTTCCCTCCTGACACATGCACACACTACATACTCTGGGCCTGCAGCATGCACAGTTAATAGGGAGGTGACCCCTTAGCAAAGTGCTTTTCTGTGACTGTCCAGTCAGAGGCAGTGGGAGCACCTCTCGGCACTCCTGCATGATAGGCCCTGTTATACCCTGGGTTAGAGGAAGGGCACCAGGGGATGGCAATGCCCTCCAGCTGTGGCTGGGCTTCTGGCTCCCATGTGCTTCCCAATACACTAGGGAGGCCTGAGAAGGGACAGAATAAAAAGCTACAGGACGCTGGCCAGAATCCAGCCAAGCTGGTGCCAACAGTCAGCTGGGACGGACATGACATATTCACCCTGTGCCAAGTCCTTGGGGAGCATCTTCATCATTCTGGAAAATGCCCATTTCTCAGCACTCGGTGACAAAAGGTAACAAATGGCAGCAGCAGTCTAGTCAGCATCTCCCTACCCCAGCAGCTCCAAGCTAAAACAGTTCACCCCCTGAGAGGGTGTAGCCACCCCTGCTCCCTGTCTGCTTCCCATATGCAGCCAGAAGAGGCCCTTGTCCTGGAGGTTGCTGTTCAGGGCCTGAAGCAGCTTTGCATCAAGATTTTAAGAGGCCTCCCTCATTATATCTGAGCTCAATCACAAAGGCAGCTGAATCCAAAAAGGCACTGTCCAAAGCCTTGGGCTCCCAGGAAGCCCTTCATACAGGATAAATCACCCCCAAAGTCTAGGGAGAACAGCCCAGCCTCAGGGTCCTCAAGTCAGAAATTTGCAATCCATCCCTTATGGTATCTCCCAGGCGACAATGAGTAGCCCCCAGCTGGTCAGCTCCCACCCACCTCCTGTCTTGTGACAGGCCCAGACTCCCATGGTGGATGCTCCAATCTTGTTAGGCTGGGTAAGTTTCCAGGTGAGAGCAGCCACCTTGGGGTCTGCAAGGGGAGACAGAGATGGCCTCCCATATGCCCTGACTTGGTGCTGATCCTGCTTATGAAATGCTGGTCTGGGCCTTCAGGCCGGGAGAGCCTATCTCCGTTAACACTGCAGCCAGCAGGGAGGGAACGGGGAAAGCCTATGTGCACATCACCTGCTGAGGCCTCGGGAGGGAGGATGGGAATCCTGGGCTCCAATCCGCATCTCAACCCTTAGCTTCTGACCCCTCCTCAGCCTGACCAGGAGCTCTCAAATCTCCAGACCACCCTGGTCAGAAAAGAACGATAAGATTGCCAGGGTGGAAATGACATTCCGGGTGCGAAATGCAATTGCAGGAATCCCAGGACAGCAGCAAGTGAAAGAAGCAATAAAAATGTTCCACAGCCAGAGCCGCAGGGCCACACTTGGGGAGCTTCCAGGCAGTAAATCAGAGACTCTCTTGAAATAATTCTTTGAAAACAAGATTGTAAAATATGCAAAGCATCTTATGCTAATGATGGATACTTAGTCTGAGTATTTAATCTTTTCCTTATTTCTTCCAATCTCACCTATAAGGTGGACAGGCAGCTGAGGCTTTCCTCCACTGACACCCAGTCATAGGGGTGACTGTTCTCCCAGGAGTATCCTGAATGGGCCTTCTTCTGGGTACTGGGAAGGAGTCACCACAAGCCTTTGAGATGACTCACCTTGGGTATATCTTAGGGACTCACAGACTTGCTAAAAGCCTCTCTTTCAGGTGGCAAGCTGAGCTGTCCCCTCTGTGGCAGGAAGTGAGGCTACCCAGGTTGTGGCACTCGGATCTTCCCAGGATCTGAAGGACCCAGTACTGTTCACAGTGCAAATGTCCCCCTCTAACTGGACCCTAACTCTTGATTGGGACTAGGGACAACCCAAATAGAGCAAAACCATTTGGGAATGACCCACAATGAAAGCATTTGCCAGTCTCTTGCTGGAGGCTGAGCATGAACAGACACTAATCCATTCATCCTCCCTGCAAGCCAGCCTGGAGCACAGTTCATGCCCGTCTTCACAGAAGAATGCAGGGAAAATTCGGAAAGCAAACTTGACTCCCTCAAGGATCACAGCTTATAAGTCATGTACCAGGCAGAATGGTGGCCCCCAAAGATGGACTCACTGGGAACCTATGAATGTTCCATCTTTGGAAAAAGAGTCTTTGCAGACATAACAAAGTTAAGGATCTTGAGATGAGTTCATCCTGAATTATTTTGGTGTGCCCTAAACCCAGTGGCTGGTGTCCTCATAAGAAGAGATATGGACACACAAACAGAGAAACCCAGACCATGGGATACTGGAAGCAGAGGCTGGAGTGATGCAGTCACAAGCCAAAAAAGACACCAAGGTTTGCCAGCTGCCACCAGAAGTTGTGAAGAGGCAGGAGGATCCTCCCCTAGAGGTCCCAGAGGGAGCATGGCCCTGCTGACCCCTTGATTGCAGACTTTTGGCCTCCAAGAATATAAAAGAATAAATTCCTGTTGTATTCCCCCAACACTCACCCAAGTTTGTCATATTTAGTCATGTCAGCGCCAGGAAACTAATACATATAGTAGAGTCTAGATTCTGTCCAAAGCTTATTCGCCTCCTCTGCCAAGTGTGCCCTACACCCCCAGATAACTTCTGTTGGGGTGGGGCCCGGAAGCCAATGCACTGCCCCAAGTCCCAGGTCCTCTGCCCAGGGCAGAAGGAAGAAGCAGCCTCCTCTCTCCTCCATTCTGTAAACTCACTAGTGGCAATTACTGTCTCAGAAGACATTTCAGGATGGCAGGAGACAATTCTTTAAACATGAAGTCACATGTTAGCTGAGACTATACCATTCACAGGCTGAGTGCGTCCACTGACCTCTCATGTCCACTAATGTTAAAGCTCTGCAGAAATGCAGGCTCAGTTGCTGGGACCATGCAAGGGCAGCAGCAGAACACTGTGTCCTGAGGTTCAAGCCTGGCCCACACAGGCCTGAGGAAGGGGAGACTGGCCTCAGGTTCAAGATGGTCTCTCTCACTGTGGGAGGGGAACAGATGGCTCCCTTTTTGGCCCAACTTACTGAGAAGCAAGTGTTAGAGGGACACATCAACCAGAGATGTCCTGTGGTTTTTGTCTTTGTGGACCACAACTCATACCATCTGCTTCTTCCAGGGTGATAGGATTTGAGGACATTTATGCCCACGTTCACAGTCCCCTTGAAGTTACTACACAGAAGTCATCCCAGTCCACCACTGTCCCATGTTATAGATGACAGAGGCAGACAGAGAAAGGCCTGCACAGTGTCCCGAGCTGCCCAGTGGCCAAGCTGTGTGGACTCCAGTGGGGACTCCTGGGCTGCCCAAGATCCTGGAATTCTGCCTGCCTGAGCCTGGCTTCTCTGCCATGGAGCTGAAGCTGACAAGCTCCCTCCAGGATGAGCAAGAAATGTCTCATTTCCATCCACAATTGAAAGAGTCAAGGGTCTTCAGACAGCCAAGGGCCACTTTCACAGAAATGCAGTTCTATGTCTCTTCAGTGCAACTGGTAACTTGAACTATGGCCAAAAAGTGTCTGGAGGTAGCGTTCTGCTGGGTCTGGCTATGGTTTGCATGGCAAGAGCAGAGAGCATCCACCAGAGGGGCCAGGCACTCCATGGAGCCTCGGCTCAGCTCTGGAGCTGTGTTTGCGTGAGCACAGGGGTTACAGGCCCTTCTCCATTATGACTCAGGCAGACAAAGCACAGGTCATGTCTTAGGCAGTGCAGAAGGTTTCCCACCAGTGAGAACTTCAAATCTAGCAGGCGAGTCTGTACAGGATTTATGTGCCAGCAGCTATACCTCACTGAGGCAAAAGGAGACACAGCAGGCCTCCCTTTCTCTTTCTGTCATACACACACACACTCTCACACACACTCACTATTGCTTCTAGGGTGAAAACAGCAGTAGGAGCTGCTGAAAATTGTCCCAGACCTTCTTGTGCAAAGGGGGCTGTCGCTGTTCTCTCCTAACCTACCTTCTGTGGGCTGGCATTTCTAGCAGCAGACCCGATCTGTCATTAGCTGCTGTTGGAATATCCTGAGACCAGGAGACTCAGCCACACTCAGCACATGACCCTTATTTCTTCTCATTTCTTCCCAGATAGCTCCGGATTCCATTATGCCCACTTAAGATGCTGTAGGGCTATCCTCCCCAGAGCATTCCACAGGCTAAAGAGTTTCTTCCGAACTGATTTTCATTTTCAAACAAAGAGAAGTGACGTTTCTGAGTTTTGCCAGCAGGTAAGTGTCTGATAAGGCCATGTCAGACCCACAGGGAACCTGAGTGGAAGAACGTGGGCTGAGTGAGCGGGCACGTGGCTTCTCTCCCTTCCCTGGTGCTCCTGGGCCAAGGGAGAGCCAGGTCTTAAAACCCCATGCCTCCTCAGTTTAAAGACAGCCAAAGGAAAATTCACCATAGCCACACACACATGCATAGGCATGCATACACATGCATAGGTCCACACAGGGACACACACAAACATACACATGTACATACCGACATACATGAGCATACATTATGTGCACTGTTGATTCATGTGCAACTTAAGACATCTTGAATCTCAAACATCAGACTTCCCTGAACGCATCAGACAGGGCCAGAGAGAGGCTGTCTGATTGGCAGCTTTCAACAGATAGAGCAGGAGACTGCCATCTTTAAGGACCTATCATGTGCAAATTTTTCTTGTATCTGCTACTTAATTTTCACCACTACCCGAAGGACTTGTGCTATGATTGACTTTTTCCTTAACTAAGACACAGACTTTGAGGTCTGGTCATTTCCAATCCTGGGCCCACTGGACCACAGAGTCCACTTTCTTCCTCAAGGTCACACTGCCCTCTACAGTGAATGCAAATGCAGAAAAACTGGTCTTCCAGTGGATGCGTCCATGCTCATGGGTCTGTCTCTTGATATTTTAGTTTAAAATGTGATGAAGTATTCCTATTTAAAGACAATCATTACATCTCCAATGTTTGTGCATACACATAAATACTTACACAATGGTTCAAAAATCTGTCAAGGAGAGGAGCTGGGAGTTCATTTTGATCAGACATTCTACCAGACGCTGAAGGCCTGGAGGGGCAAAACAAGTGACAGAGATCCTCCCACTTGCCACCCTGTTCACTGTCAACTGGACCATCCAGCCTCTGCTGTTCTCCATCAGACTCCACACCAAACAAGGTGATCCTTGTCCTTGTATTATCAATTCCATGGGATATTGGTGCCCTGCTCCTTCCCCAGCTAGAAGCATGCAGATGAAGACAATGTTTACTTTTTCAAACTTTGTCAAGGGGGAGCTAATGGATGAGGCAGAAGATCAAGAGCATTTCTGGACTGGGCAGGTCAGCAAATGTGTAGTCTGTACAATGAAATTTGCCAACAGCCTCATGAGTCAGCTGTTTAATGTGACTCTCATCATACTCACAGACCCAACTTTGTCCCTGGCTGCTCCCCCACAGTCACCATGCATGCCAGGCTGGGCCCCTGTGGTGGGTATTCCTCCATTCCCTGCAAGCTCCAGAACCCTCACAAGTGCTGCTCCCTCCTACACCTCCATGCCTTCTAACGGATGAACAGCAATTTCTCCTCCATGTGTTGTCTTTTCTTTCAGGCCTTTGCACATCCACAAGAGCCCTGCTGAGCCCTCAGCAAGGTGATGTCATCTCTTGCTCATAGGTTTTCTATGAATGCCCTACGGAGGTGACCATCTTAAAAACAGCTGATCCTGAATGCCATACACAGTCATTCCAGGCCAGGCCAGTCTTTAAAAAATTGTGTAGATCAGATAGCAAACTACACAAATGAAGAATAAGAATGGGCAGGGGAGTGACTTAGCCACAAGGTTCTGAAAACAGCTCCATCTTAACCACCAAAATGTGAGATCCTGGTGCAAAGTGAGAGTATTTTACATTTATTCTATGACAACTTCCCATCCAGCACCTAGCTTGGGAATTTGTGTGAAGTTGGTATTTGATAAATATTTACTGAATTAAATCATGAAAGGTTTTCCATTAACTTATAGTTAATGAAAGTATTTTAATAGTATTCTAAATAAAACCTAGAATTATTTTTGTACTTCTCCTTCCCTAACTGCATGTAGAAATACCATCTGGGAACAAATAGAAGAAAATGAAAATGACAGGAGAAATGTGTTGTAATATCTTTTTGGGCCATATTTTTGGTGAAACCATTACTCGAAATACTGGGAAAAAGAAAGTGTTTATTAATGGCAAGTAAACCTCAAAAGTTTTAGCAGGTTCCTTTTCCTTCAGATAAGAATCCAATTATGTAAATGCATGTACTTTCTCCTTCAGAAATAAGGCTCCAAATAATAGAACATCAAATTCCAACTTTAAATTTTGTCTATTATTTTTAACTTTTAGTGTGGAGGTAGAATAAATTTTATGCTGTGAAGGAGAAGAACACCAACTCCTGACTGTTCTTTCCAAAAAGTATCTACTTTGAAAATGTAACTTTAAAAGGCTCACAACTGGGACACGACAATGAAAAAGACTAGAGAACAGATTAGATCCTGTTAATCACTCCGTGAGGAAAACTGGCTAGAAATAGAATGAGGCAGAATCAGTCCCACTCTCTAGACACAAGCCTTGAGGCACAGAGAGCTTAAATAACTCACCCATTGTGGCACAGCTGGAGGGTGGCAAACTGGCGATTCAAAGGTCTGTGTGACACTAAAGTCTGTGTTTTATACCACTTATCTGATAAAAGCAAGAAATATCTCACTAGGGTCTATGCTATCTTGTTGCTCCAATGACTACCACTCTAAGCTAGGCTAAATTAATTCCTTTTATTTAAAAAAATGATAAAACAATCCTACAAAAATAAACTCAAAGAAAAAAGACATAATATTTTAGGGCAAAAAAAGTCAATTACATGTGTATATTTAAGTTTTTTAAGTTCCCATAAAATGTTCTCAGGTTTTATTGTCGTTGTTGTTGTCATTGCTGTTATTGTTTATACAGGCAGGCAAGTTGATTATAAAGTTTATCAGGGAAATATAAAAAGCAAAAGTAGCCAGAAAAGTCCTTAAATAAAGGACAGTGGGTAGAAGGCTAACTTGTCAAATATTAACACATTCTGTTAAGTCCTCTATAATTATAATAGTAAGGTGTAGTGCATGAATAGAGAGACTAATGGCAGAGAATAGAAAATTCAGAAATAGACACAATAGCATATTAAAATTTAGTGTGTATTAAAGACAACATCACAAATAACAGGAGAAATATTTTATGAGTAGTATTGGGTAGCCTCACCATATGAAAACTAAGGTTGGATCTATTTCTCACAGTATATATGAGGGAAAATGTCTAACTAATAAGTTATCCAAAAAAACAATCAAGTACTAGAAGAAAATACAATGAGCTTGGCTATAACATCTAGGATAACCTTGATTATACAAAAACTGAAAGCACCTTTGCAGAGCAAAAATACCACAAGCAATACCACAAACAATGTTGAATGATGCATAACATGCTAGGGACAGATACATGGCTTACCATAGATTCAGAGTAATCATCTTCAATATACATAGATTTTTAAAAATAATGAATAAAAAGTTCAAATTCTCTTAGAAAAATTAGCTGGAGACATGAACACAGAAAATAATGCAAATCTCCACTAATCATGAGAAATGCTGTTCAGCAATTCTCACAAAAACAGAAAATAAAAAAATTAAAACTTCATTTATCTGGACAAGGCTCCAGACAATATGGAGTGAACACACTGCACCTTGTGTATCCCACTGAATACAACAGCAAATCCTACACAGAATGCTTGGTGCAGCTATCTGAGGCTCTGAAAAACAGAAAGTAGCACATTGATTTGTGAAAAAGACCAGAATCCAATATTTTACCAAGTTGCTATTAAGATTACCATTTTTTTTCTTCCAGTATCACCTGACCTGGATGTAAAGGGAGCCCATGAACTATAAATGCACAACAAGCACAAAGAGAGAAAACTGAAATAAGCTGTCACTTCTGATCTGATGTAAAAGAATACATAAGAATCAGACACAGGTGGAGAAAGCCTCACTCTTTCTTTTCTGTCTTCTCACTTCCCAGCCATCAGACCAGACAGCAGAGGTGACTGTGGCAGCACAGTGACAGAGAGCAGTCAGTCAGGCATCTGAGATCTTGAGGGAGGACAATATTTCTCTCTGACCAGAAGCACTAAAATTCAAGAAGGTGTGGTGACTCCCTGTTGTTCTGTTGTTCTTTCTGTCCTTCTAGTACTTGGGCCCAAATGAAGATGTAGCACAGCAAGTATGCAGCAGGGCCAGGACACTAAAGCCTCGACTCTCTGTTCAGTACTAGGAAGAGTAGCTGCAAAGAACCAGAATGAGTTAGTGAGATGAGGGAGGAGAGGGAGATTAAGATAATAAGCACATAAAGTTGTATGTAAAATTAGAGACTCACCTCTAAGCTGTGCACGCATGAATCTGACCTGAAAAGCAATCTGCAGACTTTGAAACCAGTGGTGAGGTAAACTATTACCTCAGACAGGGCACAAGATGATGTACACACAGGATTGATTTGAATAGCACACAGAAACTTGAAAACTGAACTGATGTTAGAATTATAGTCCAATGCCTGTAATTCTGGCTACTCGGAAGGATGAGGCGGAAGGATCGCCGGAGCCCAGCAGGCGAGGCTATGGTGGCCGGGAGTGGCCACTGCACTCCAGTCGGGGTAACCAAGTGAGACTCTAACTCAAAAAAAAAAAAAAAAAAAAAGGAGGCTTGAACGTAATCTGGTTGACTGCTTGTTAAAACAAAACAAATGAACGTAAATCAAGACTACTTTTAGTCTACAAAACACAGAGTCTCATAAAATAATGTTGAAGATGTTCAAAATACAATCTGAAATCCTGCAGCATATAAGGCAGTGGGGTGGTGGAGGTAGCAGAGAACTCAACTAAATTCAAGAAGGACTAGCTATTGGAATTATCGGACAAAGACATCAAAGCAGACATCATAATCATGCTCTAAGAAGTAAGGTCAACATTCTTGAAACAAATTGAAAAATGTGTACTAGCAGATAAGTAGAAGATCGAAGGAAGAATAAAAAAATTTTAGAACTAAAGTCTTCAAAAATAAAAATGTTAACAAATCATAGCATGAAGTTCATACTACAATGGAGGTAGCAACAGAAAGAGAAATTGCATTAAAAATAGATAAGTGTAAATTATCTGTCTGAATAACAGAAAAAAATTAAAAATAGAAACAGGGAAACACCTTCGGGTCCCCTCCCACTGTGGGAGATTTTCTGTCCTCTCAATAAATCCTGCTTTAAAATAAATGAATAAAATAAATAAGTAAATAATATAAATATAAACAAGACCCAGAAACTTGTGAGCCAATATGAAAAGGTCAAAATAGTATGACATCAGAGACCCAGAGGAGGGAGAATGTCATAGAGTATTTGTAAAATGTAAAGGAACAAGCACTAAAAACTTACCAAATTTGATGAAAGCTGTAAACTCAGAGGGGTTCACGAAGCTCAGTGAATCTCATCCAGGATTAATTCAAAGAAATTTATGCCAAAACACATTATAATACAAATTTTGAAAATTGAAATCAAAACAAAATTCTTGTATGAATCCAAAGAAAAATAATGTATTTTATATAGAAGAATAATGATTCAAATGAATGTGGTTTTTTAGACACATTTTGTGGTTGTCATTATTGTTTACAGTGTTCATGAATTGAATATAAATTCATCTAGATACAAAGTAGTAAACACTATGGAGGTAAAAAGGAAGTTGAATGACAAGTGAAATTAATTTTTCTTCTCTTTTATTTTATTTTAAATATGTGGGGTACAAGTTCACATATTTGGGTGCATAAATGGTCTGTGCACAGGTGAAGTTTGGGCCTCCCACTGGTCCTCACTTCCCCTGGTTTAGGATCAGGTACCCTAAGTAGTGTTCTGTGCCCCTCTCCTCTCTCCCTCAGCAGTGTTCTGCTACTGCCAATCCCTTTCTTGTAATGTTACCTGGACATAAAGAAGGACAAAATTATGGACTTCGCAGAAACTTGGATGGATTTAGAGTCTATCATATTCAGTGATCTATCTCAGAAACAAAAAACTGAATACCTCATGTTCTCACTCATAAGTGGTTCCTGAACATTTATCACAAATTAAAATTTTTTATTTGGAAAAATTATAGATTCACATGCAACTTTATGAAGTAATAGAGATCCCATTTATCTTTTATAAAGTTTCCTACTATTGGTAACATCTTCCACAAAAAATAGTATGCTATCACAGCAGGATATAGCACTGATATAGTCCGGATACAGAACATTTCCATCATTATAAAGATTTCTCATGTTGATCTTTTATGAGAACACCTACTTTTCTCTCTCCCCAACACTCACTTTAACTACCAACAATCACTAATGTGCTCTCTATTTCTGTGATTTTGTCTTTTCAAAAATGAAACATTTTCTATGTTTTTGACAGTTTATGTTAGTTCTGTGTTTTGGTCTTCAAGCTCTGAGATTCTTTCTTCTCCTTGGCTAATTCTGCTTTCCATGCTTATTAGTTTATTATTAATTTCCATCACAGTATTCTTTACTGCTGTTATTTCTGTCATCAGCTCCTTCCTATTTTCCTCTTGTCTCTCCTCAGTTTTTTTTTTATTCTCTCTATTAATGTCTTGATGTTTGGGCTTGTTGCATGTGACCAGTCATTCTGGGGGCTAATACTATAAGAAAAGGGTTGACAGTGGCAGGAAACTATGGGGGGGCGGGGGGAAAGGAGGTGGGATTAACAGTATCAATATCGGTCTGGGGATGGGGGGGCACACCTCATCAACAAGGGTACCCACACAATGTGTATTTGTATACCTTACCCTTAACTGTACCCCACAATTTTAAAATAAAAAATATGAAAGAATGAAATATAAACAGAATCATACAGTATGTATTCTTTTGTGATTAGACTTTTATTCCTTCAGGATAACTTTCTGGAGATTAGTTCACATTGTTGCTTGTATCAATAGTTGTTCATTTTTTAATTGCTGAATAGACTTCATGGCATGAATTTACTACAGTTCAGTTTGCTTACGCAGCCACCTACTGAAGAAATCTGGGCTATTTCCAGCTTTGGCTATAACAAACAAAGTTGCTATAAACTTTTGTGTACAAGTCTTTGTGTGTATATATGATTTAATTTAGTTTGGGTAAATACCAAGGAGTGGTATATAAAACATCTGAGGCTAGGTGAGGGCTTCAGGCTGCTTCAACTCATGGCAAAAAGTGGAAGAGGAGCCGGTGTGTGCAAAGATCACATGGCAAGAGAGGAAGCACAAGAGATAAACCGAGAAAGCCAGACTTTTTGAAAAAACCCACTCTCTCGGGAAATAATGTAGTACCAAGAGAGCAAAACTCACTCACTCTTCTGAGGGAGCATTAATCTGTTTGTGAGGAATTTGCTCCCAGGATTCAAATACCTCCCACTAGGCTCCACCTCCAAACACTTCCACACTGATGAACAGTAATTTCAACATGAGTTTTGGTGAAGACAAATCAATTCATGGCAAGTGAAACAAATTATATGGTGCCCTAGTTCTCAGAAAGTTTCAATAAAAATTATAAGCCTATAGCCAGACTGACCAAAAATAAAAATAAGAATGATCAATGTCAGAAAGAAAAAAGGGTACACACACACACACACACACACACACACACACACACACACACACACACACATACACACACACACACACACGCATACACATACTTAAATGGAAAAAGAAATTGTATATATAATATATGCTTTATATGTATGTATGCATAATGTGTATGTACATATGTATAATATATACATACACATATATGTATATAACATTATTATATACAAACATAGATATACACAATATATATAAGTATATATCACATTTTCTTATGAGGAAGGAGGAAATATAGTTGAGGGAGCAGAGAAAGAAAAATGTATAAGTTTAGTGGCACTTATCCTGAGACTACAAGATTGGCTTAACATTTGAAAAGCAATCACCGTAATTCATCATCTTAGCTGATTAAAAAAAAAAAAGATAATTTCAGAAGATGCAGAAAATGCCCTTGACAAAATTCGACATTCATTCACAAAATAAAATCTTAAACAAACTAGAAATAGAATGAAACTTCTCCAAATTTATAAAGGGCATATACAAAAAAAGCCAGCTAACATCACATTTGATGGTGAAATACCAAAATGCTTTTCCCCTGAGATTAGGAGCAAGCAAAGACATCTGCTCTCATCATGCCTTTTTTACATTGTACTTGAAGTTCCAGCCAGTTCAATCTGGCAAGAAAAATGAATAAAAGGTGTACAGATTGGAAAATAGTAAGTAAACATGACATTATTCTCAGCCTACAGGATAACCTACATAGAAAATTCCTATAGTAATCTATAAAAATCATTGTTGTAATTAATAAGTGAATTTAACAAATTGCAAGAGGCAGTGCCAATGTATGAAAATCAATTATATTTCTTTATATTAACAAAAAACACTCAGAAATTAAAATTGAAGAGCAATATCATCAAACATATTACATACTAAGGACAATTTTGATAAAAGATATGCAAAATATACCAGAAAACTATGAAACTTGGTGAAATTTCAGATGTTACTAATAAATGGAGAGATGCATTGTGGTTGTAGTTCAGGAAACTTGTTTTTGTTAAGATAACTATCCACCCAATTGATCTGTGTAGTCAATACAGTCTCAGTAAACATTACCACAGACTTGAACTTATTTATCTATTTACTTACCTACTTAGATAAATAAATTGTCTGGCTGATTCTAAAGTTTATGTGAAAATGCAAGGACATAGTTAAATTAGTTTTCAAAAAAAACAAAGTTGGCCAGGCACAGTGGCTCAAGTCTGCAAACCTAGCATTTTGGGAGGCCGGGGTGAGAGGATTTCCTGAGTCCAGGGGTTCAAGACCAGCCTAGGCAATTTGATGAGACTTCGTTTCTACAATTAATCAATCAATCAACAATAAGAAATAGCTGGGTGTGGTGGCACATGCCTGTAGTTCCAGCTACTTTGAAGGCTAAGGTGGAAGGATCGCCTGAGCCCAGCAGGTAGAGGCTGCAGTGGCTTTGAGCACACCACTGTACTCCAGCCAGGGCAACAGAGTGAGACTCCGAATCAAAAAAAAAAAAAAAAGAAGAACAAAGTTAGAGGGCTTACACTACCTAAGTTCAGGACTGACTATGACGCTTCAACAACCAACACAATGTTATCAGGGAATAACTATCAGCATAAAAACCATTAGAGCACCACAGAGAGTCCAGACAGAGATCCACTTGTGCTCAACTCATTTATGGAATAAGTATCAAGGCAATTATATGGGGTGAGAATATTCTTCAACAATTGGTGCTGGAACAACAGAACATGCATGCACAAGAAATAAATAGACATCTACTCCTGTCTCCCGTAATAGACTTAAGGATAAAGACATAAAAACTATACAACTTTATGGGGAAAAAACTTGATAGATAACCTTAAATCAGCCAAATATTTCTTAAATTCATTGCAAATAGGACATACTATGAAGTGGTGTAACAGTAAATTGGGCTTCATTTAAAGTTTAGTTTGCTCTTTGAAGAACAATACTATAAAAATTAAAAGGTAAGCCACAGACTGAGAAACAATATTAAATTTATGAATATAAAAAACGGCTTACACTGGAATTATGTAATGAAATACTACAACTCAATAATGCAAACAACATAATTAAAATTAATTGGCCAAAGAATTAAGCATCCATTTTACAAAAGGAAATATACAAATGGGAATTAGGCACTTGAAAAGATGCTAAGCATCATTAATCATTAAAGAAATGCAAATTAAAACTGCTACTACATACCACTACATTCCCACTAGAAAGGCTAAAGTTTAAAAAAACTAATCATACCAAGTATTGCCAAGGTTATGGCACAACTGGGACTTTCATGTACTACTGGTGGGAATGTGAATTGGTACAACCACTTTGAAAAATGGTTTGGCAGTTTCTTCAAATGTTAAAGATATACCTAACAAATGATACATCATTCAAGTTTTAGAGGTTTACTCAAGATAAACTGAGCACACGTACACACAAGGACTTGTGTGTGAATGTTTATAGCAGCTTTACTGACTATAGGCAAAACTGGAAACAACACAAATGTCCTTCCACAGTGAATGGGTAAACTAATAATAAATTATCCATTCAATGGAATACTACTCAGCAACAAAAAGAAATAAACTATGGATGCACTCCACATCAGAGATGCATCAAAATAGACACGCTAAATAAAGACACACAACAGAGAGAAAATACTCTGTGATTTCAGTTATATAAGGTTACAGACTTATTATACACATTTATAGGACAAAACCCAGGTTGTTTGTGACCTGGAGATGGTGATGGCAGAAAGTGTGGGAAATATAGGGGCATGAGGAAACTTAGAATGGTGGTGGGTGGGTAATTGACCCCTTGATTGTAATGTTGGGATAACAGGTTACTGCAGATGCCAAAACACCTCCAATTGAACAATTTAAACAGGGCAGTTTATTATATGTCAACTGTGTTTCAACAAAGCTATACAAATAAAAACAAGAAGTAGGTTTGATCAAAAAGCAAAAAACTCCTTTTTTAAATGCTAACAAACTTGGTAAAAATAAAAGAGAAAATAATCATCATAATGAAATAATATAAAATATATAATTCCAAATTTTAAAAGCTAAAGGAATAACAGATGTATTTCAGAAAATGTAAAAGAGAAACATTGTCTGAAGTAGAGTAAAAGTAACTGTAAGAGGAAGATTACCAGAGAGAAATTTAAGATCATCAATTATAAATCTTGCATAGGCATCAGCACCAGATGGCACATAAGTATTTTCTCCAAAACTTCACATTTAATAGACAAAATCTTCTAGAATTTACATGAAAATGAAAAGTTTCAACAGGTTACTAAAAATATTAATCCATCACACTTTTAAAAAGACTTTTTTTTTTAAGTTGGGATTTCACTCTGTCACCTAAGCTAGAATGCAGTGGCAGGATCATGGCTCACCACAGTCTCAAACTCCTGGGATCATGTTTACCTCCCACCTCAGCCTCCCAAGTAGCAGGGACTCCAGGTATGTGTCACCATGCCAGTTAATCTTTTTGATTTTTTTTTAGAAATGAGGTGTCACTATATTTCCCAGGCTGATTTTTAACTCCCAGTCTCAAGCAATCCTCTCACCTTGGCTTCCCAAAGTGTGGATTACAGGTGTGAATCTCTGTGCCCAGCCTCCAAAGGCTTTATATCAGAAATAAAACTTTAGAAAATTTATTCATATGCATTAATTGATTACAGAGAACATAGGACCTGTTAGCCTTGACAAACAGAAAATGCATTCCATAGATGAAATACACATTAACAATTTTTAAAAGTTTTAGCAGATTAATAATACAAAGAATCTTCTTTAAGTTGCTACCACAAACCTTCAGCAATACCCTAAATAATAGTGAAAATTAATAGTATTTTCATCATCTAAAATGGATTACTTTCTATTACTCTCTCCTTATGCCAGTTATTTTTTAAAATAAAACATTTATTACCACAGTACGCATAGTAGTCGATCGCTTTATTTGTCTGTCACCCTCAGAATCTAAGTAATAGAGGGACTTTGTTCCATACTGCGTCCCCAGGACCTAGAATGGCTGGCATAAAACTGCTCCTTAAGCAGTTGTGGAATGAAATAATAAGAAACAAGGCTCTTGCGATCATTGCTACTTACATATGTAGAAAGTTTTCAGTGCAATAATACAAGACAAATGAACTATAGGTGTTAAAAGAAGGAAGGTTTTAAGAAATATATAATTATAGATGAAATGACCGTAGCTGAAAAAAAAATCCATGAAATGACACGGAAACTACAAGAACTATTTCAAGGGAACAGAAGGTGGCTAGGCCAAAATACTTCAACCAGTAGCTTCAATATATGCCTACAATAACCAAGTAGAAAATATAATATCTTTATAATACAAATTAGCAATGGAAAGCTCATAACATTTCTTATAAAGTGTATAAGAAATGCTACATCTATATGGAAGTTATAAACATTGATGAAAAGACATAAAAGAAGTCTATCTAGATGGAAAGGTATACCATGATTCTATGCTGAAGAGTTAACAGTAAGGTACATATTCTGCCCAAATTACTCTATAAGTTCAAGGCAATTTCAATCAAAACCCTAATTTTATACTTTGAAAAATTTAATATTAAAGTCTATTTGAAGTAGAAAATTGGCAAGCCTAATCATAAAAATATAGATGAAGAATACAGAAAGGTTTGTAACCAGACATCAAGCAAAATCGTATAGCAGTGTATTCAAAATAGAAAGTATTGACACTGGATAAATAGAAAGATCAATAGAAAAATGAATACTAAAACCCAGAAACAAGCCCAAGAATACCTGGGAATTTGGCATGTGATAAATATTGCACTGCCAAATAACATTGAAATGATAATTTCGATAAATTGTTTTGAGAGCATTGCAGTCTATCAGAAGGAAAATAAAGATAGATAATTACTGCAGGCAGGAAATTTAAAAATTCACCTTCTAAGCTACATATGAATTCATGTGTAGTGAAGAAAGACAGATTTGTTAGCATGGAAACTAAAATATCTGATAAAAATGGCATCATGAGCAATGTGAATAGAAATACAGAGAATGTACTTGCAATACATATAAAAAATGAGTATTCACAATGTATAAGGAAATACATACAGCAATAAACAAAAAAGGCAACGGGGAGAAAAAGAAAAGAACATGAATAGGCAATTCACAGGAGATAAATAAGATGGCCAATAAAGAGAAGCAAACTACCCCACTAAGAGTCAGCAAGATGGGGATTAAGAAGTGGAGAGACATTTTAATTATAGCCATTTTGATTGGTATACCTCTTGAATTTAAAGAGTAGACAGGAGTAAAACAAAACAAAGCAAAACAAAAAACAAAAAAAGAGGGTGAGGAGAGCACATTCAGATGAACTGACTAGCAGAAGGAAAAGTCTGTTGTTGCCTAGTGGTTGTTGAGTCTTGGGTAGTCAGATGCCAGGAGGGGAACCCTTTTGGAGGACAAGTAGACCATATGGATCTTAATTCAAAAGTTATATTGTCTTTGCTCCAGTTAGTGCTTCTGAAAATGTGTGGAAGACACACTTGTGTGCGAAGACACACACCAAAAATGTTGCTTGCATGTTCATAGGTCAGGATTTTTTTTTTTTTTTTTTTTTGAGACAGGGTTTCACTCTGTTGCCCAGGCTGGAGTGTAGTGGCATGATCATTGCTCATCACAGCATCAACCTCTTGGACTCAGGGAATCTTTCTGTCTCAGCCTCATGAGTAGTTTGGACAGGTTTGCATCACCATGCTCAGCTAATTTTTCCACTTTTTGTAGAGATAGGGTCTTCCTTTGTTGCCCAGGTGTCAAACTCCTGGCTTTAAACAATCCTTTCACCTCGGACTCCCAAAGCGCTGAGATTATAGGCGTGAACCATCTTGCCTGGCCTCATCAGTAGGATAACTGTTAATTATTTATGTTGTATCTACACTGAGAAGTATTATGAAATAATCAAATATAAAAAGGCAGTTTTCTTTTTGTGTATGGAAAGATCCTGTAACATTATATTAGAGTACAAAAACCGAAAGGCAAAAACATAAAAGCAGGTTGATGTCACTTGTGTTCCAATAAATTGATTCCTGTCTACATGTGCATGCACATGCTTCACCTACATGTATGTAGGGTTGAAGGCCACAAGCCAGCATTTTTTTTTTTTTTGAGTTGGAGTCTCACTCTGTCGCCCAGACTTTAGTGCAGTGGCCGCTCCCGGCCACTGCAGCCTCGACCTGCTGGGCTCTGGCGATTCTTCCACCTCAGCCTTCCAAGTAGCTGGAACTACAGGCGCACGCTACCACGGCCGGCTAATTTTTTGATTTATTGTAGAGATGAGGTCTCACCAAGTTGCCCAGGCGGGTCTCGAACCCGCGGGCTCAGGCAATCCACTCACCTCAGCCTCCCAAAGTGCAGGATTACAGGCTGAGCCACCAAGCCCAGCTCATGCCAGCATCTTAATGACTGCTTATCTCAGAGAAGGGAGAGTCGAGTGTGTGTGCAAGGGCTGAGTAAGAAGCGATGAAGTGAAATTATGCAATATTCACTATTGCTTGAGCTTTTACTCATATTCATAAAAATACAAAGTAGATGGAGAAGGAGAATGAGGGGAAGAATTGTATCTAGGACAGTGATTTAAAGGATGTTTTGAAGTAGTAGAAAAAGGAGGAGCAGGAGGACAGAACAGGGAGGAAAGGCGAGCCAGTCATACCAGGAGGTGGGGAAGGAGGGAGGAGGAAGTGGGAAGGAGGGGAAGAAACGAGAGAGGTGAGAGAGAGGAAGGAGTGGGAGTAAATAAAAAAATGAACAAGAGAAGAGATTCCATGGCTGAAATAGCAGAAAGAAATTGATTTTATCAAGAACATCTCTCTTTTCATTCATGCCCTTTTTATTAAATAGTTTTAAAAATTTTGTTTTTAATTGACATTATAATTTTACATTTTTATGAAGTACAGTGTGATTATTCAATTCATGTATATACACTGTGTAATGATCAAATCATGATACTTGATGAATCTATCACCTCAGATATCTATCATTTATTTTTGGTAAGAGCACTTGGAATCCTTTTTTCTAGTATATATTTTGAGATATATACTGTTATATTATTTGCTGTAGTCATCCTACTATGCTATATAACACCATAATTTATTCCTTCTACGTAACTTTGTACCCTTCAACCAACTTCTCCCTGCCCTCCTCCTGTTCCCAGTCTTGGACATCTATCATTCTCCTATGTGATCAACTTTTTTAGTTTCTACATATCATATAAATATGTGATGTTTCTTTCTGTACTTGACTTATTTCACTTAATATAATGTCTCTAGTTCCATCCATGTTGCTGCAAATGATAAGATTCTATTCTTTTTTTTATGGCTGAGTAGTATTCTATTGTGTATATGTAGATAGATAGAGATAGAGCAAGATAGAGAGATCACATTTTCTTTATTCATTTGTCTATTGAACACTTGGGTTGACTCCATGTCTTAGCTATTGTGAATAATGCTGCAGCTAACATAGGAATGTACACAGAAAAATGCTTAACATCACTAATCATTAGGGAAATGGAAAACAGAACCACAATGATTTACCATCTCGCATCAATTAAAATAGCTGTTATCAAAAAGACAAAAAAGAATAAAGGTTAGAGAGAATGTGGTGAAAGGGAAAACTTGTACTTTGTTGGTGGGAGTGTAAATTGGTACAGTCATTATTTAAAACAGTATAGAGGTTCCTCAAAAGATTAAAAACAGAACTAGCATACAATCTAGCAATCCCACTATGGGGTGTATGTCCTAATGGAATGAAGGCAGCATGTAGCTCTGTCTTTGTGGTCAACTGTGAGCAGGGGTCAGTTGTTTCTTACACAGGTCAGTGGGTTCCTGGAGGGAGACTGCCTGGCCAGGATGAACTTTTATTGTCCTCACTGGAGTGTCACTGGAACAGCCCTCTTGCCCAGATCTTGGACTAGGCGGTAGAGTCCCAGCTGAAGATCAGTTTCTCTCCCTGCATGACTGAGTCTTTGCTCTCTGATCCTATTGGGGGTCAATGTGCTCCCCATCCCCATGGACATAGGGTGTTTAATTGAGAAGCCCTGCTCTGTGTCAAGAGGAGCTCCCACTGCAGTCCCAGACTTCCTTCACAGAAAGCTTATGCAGGAATATGGCCTCAGAAGGGGGATCTATACGAGTCTATCAAATGCTGAGAGAATTGCCCCGGTGCCGCCTGGATTGGAATCACTTTCAGACAGAGGCATAGGGCAGCTGTCAGGATAGGGGCACCAAGAGATACACAGCCATGCACCCCATTCACACCAACCCTGCTCCCTGGCCCATAGACCAAGGCAGGATCCCCGTCATGGCCAAGGAGCGATTGGTTCTGGTATTGGCAATGGGTATTGACAAAGGCCTTCAAAGTCACAGGTTGATTCACTGGATCAATAATGGTGCAGGGGAAATAATTAAAACTGTCAGATTTAGAAAGTATTAAAGGTACTTAGAGTTTTCTGCCAACTATGGAAAACAGGGATTAATGGTGTTATCTTGAACACTTCTGAGTTACTGAGTAAGTTATTAAAGTCCTTCTTTGACACTCATTTGCAGTGAAGGGTCAACATCAAAGGTTTCAGACACAAACTATTTGAGTCCATTAACCCAAAGTACAGCTGTTTCCCCAAAGAAGTCCAAACGAAGGCCAAACGATTCAGAGACATCTTTCAGAAGAGGCTATAAAATTAAAAGGCACTTAGAGCTCTCGCATCACACTGTCCCCCAGGGTCTCTCCATGAATTTGATGACCGATGGTCTTGGCCACAAAGGATGGGCCCCATCTAGTGAGAACAAAACTCAGAGAGGGTCTTGGCCGAGTCCTGAAGCCACTAAGAGACTCGGAGTCTTGCTCTAGAAGTGTGACTGTCACACGATTGGAGAGAGTCTGGGCTGGCCTGAAGCAGGGACACAGTCCACTGAAGCTAAGTGTGTGTCTGTCTGTGATCCCAATTCACTGCTCTCTAGGGACCTTGGACTGTGCCAGGCAGAACTGCACCTTGCCCGGTCTGGGAGTAGGAGAAGGTGTCCTAGAGGAGAGGAGATCAGCCTCTCTTCTGGCAAGGCTGGGTTTCTGCTCTCCTGTCTTCTGGGGGCCGCTGTGCCAACCCCTTTCCTTGAACTCCTTCTGCAAACCTCCTTCTCTATGCCCCTTTGATATGTTAACCTCTCTCTCCTTGTCATTCTGCCCTTTGTTGCCATTTTCTCTCTGTCTCAAAGTTTCTAGCAAAAGAAGAGGCCCGAGACCCAGAGGGTAGGAAGAGGCCCTGGACCAGAGAATGGTGGGAAGCAACCACAGAAAGTCTACTGTTGAGATTGTCTCTGCCCTGAAGCTCACAACTCCTTGAGGGCAATGAACCTCACTGAACAGGGGCTGTTAATGTCCTTCCACTTCAGAGGACAGAGGTCACAGAAGTGGGTGTGATCACCGGGGGAGGCACTCATGTGATCCCTTAATGAACCACATGTGTGCCATGGGCTGGGTTTGGGGCCATAGGAACACATCCAGTGGATGGCATCCTTAGCCTCAAAGAGCCTGGGAGTCTGCTGGTGAGTTCCTGTCTGTGAACAGGTGGCAGTGTACCTTCACATGGTCTGGAAAGAAAAAGTAGAAGAGCAGTAGAAGGGCCTCAGGACTGAAACCCCCTCACATGCAGCTGACTGAGAGAGGAAAAGAAGAGAGAAACTCCAAGAACTTAAATGTGTTGTCAGCAAACAGGATGGACTCTCCGTGCCATGTCTGAGCTCAGCCAAAGAATGAAGAGGGACCGCCAAGTTCAGTCACAGAGACAAGAAGCTGGGGGAAGTCTCCTCTGGAAGCACTTCCTGAGAAGGGACATTGAGCCAGATCTGCTGATTCTGGGGGACAGAGAAATGTTGCCCTCCGGAGCTTACATTCAGGGAACAAGCTATTGGCCAGGAACAGCTGCTACTGGACAAGAGGCAGGCCTACCCTATTACTTGGGAATGAGAGCAGAACACAGCTATTTCCAATCTTGTACCCCCTTGCTGCCCTGGACATTCTCTTGGAGGTGACCACCACAGCCTCCCCTCTTACCTGGCCAGATGCAGGCCTGGGCCCCACCTCCCTACCTTCTCTGGTGGCAGTGGGTCTCCACAATCCCTATGTTTCCTATGCTTTATGCAATTCTCTCTTCTAACTCCCATTGGTCATTGACGTATGGGGACTATGAAAGTCACCACCACAGGCAGGGAAGTACAGGACTGGGAAGGATGCTTCCCTGTGGCCTTCATGTATAGAATATGGTCTGTCATTAAGTGCTCATTACTCATCTGCTGGGGGAGTGAATACAAGAATAAATGTATAGTAAAGAAAAATGGCTGAGATAAATATGCCAAAATGTTAGCAGGGGTTACCTGTGAGCCTGAGGCTTACAAAAGATGTTGGATTGTTTCTTATTTTTCTTATGTACATGATTTCTACAAATAGAAAACAAAATCAAGTTTTTCACCAAGTTAACAGGTTTTCTATGTTTAAGAGAAATGTCTAAATATATAAGAAGGTCTACCTGCATTGAGTGTTTGAAAATATGTATTGCCTTGGGATTCCAAGGATGGGCAACCTCTCACGTATACTTTTTTCTTGAAACTGTCTGGGATATGATGGAAGAGCAGCTAGTCCTTTGGGGCCAGAGACTACCCTTAACTGAGACACTGTATGAGCCTGGGCCATCAAAGCCCTCATAGGGCACATCTTCAGAGGAGTGTATGCATAGAGATTGTCTGTCCACATGAGGTGAAGGATGATGGAAGGGGGGCAATCTTGGGAACCATTAGGTGTGGGAGACATGTAGTGAGATTCTGCTCATGAAGCTATCCCACGATGAGATTCTAGGCTGTGCACATATGAAGCATCATTAGAAAATAATGATAAAGACAATGATGAAGATTGTGGTGGTAATGATGGCAGTGGTGATGATAATAACGGTGGTGGCAATGATGGTGATGGTGGTGATGGTGATGATGACAATTAAAATGATGATAAAATAGCATTGCCTGAGAACCCATCTTGTGTTTTATAAACATCATCTCTTTTAATTCTCACAAATTCCTTCTTAACAGTTGTTTGGTGGAATGATAATAGTACCACACAGATAACATCAGGGCAGCTCTTTACTAAAAACATACACATTCAGCCTCCTCAGGCACATGAGATCAGTTGGGGAATCTGTCACGGCACAGAATCACAAGTTCAGAGAGGTTACATGTCTCAGGCAGGTTCACCTAGCCTTGGAACCATGGCCCACTTCAGCCTCCTTGCTGGGTGCTGGGCGTCGAGTGCTGCAGGTCTGTGTTGGCAGAGTAAAAATAGAGCAGAGATCAGAGAAAGCAGAGAGCCATGTAGATGCTCTGAGTTTGAGCACACACATCTCTACACGCCTTGTGTGTACTGGCATTTCTATCCTGCATCTCCTTGCCTTATCTCTGGTGATATCTGTGACGAGCCCCAGGGCATAGAGTTGCATTTTGTGGTGGCAATGCCAAACAGAATTTGACCACAAAGCAGCCTATGGGGGGCAGTAGGGCCCAAATTGTGCACGGTGAACAGCATGGCCCCCACGCCTCCCTGAAGATAGAACAGATGCAGCGGGTCTCAGGCCAGGGCAAGGGTGGTGGTGGAGCCTTCCTGGGCTTGAACACAGCAGTTAATCATGGACAAATGATCAGGAAGACCTTCCAAGTCATATGGCATCCTACTCTCTGTGTCTTGGACACATGCCCCGATGCCATCTCTGCATTCCCTGCCCAACCCACAGTGACTTTCTGTTCTGGCCTCACCTTTCCCTGTCCACTGACCTGCCCCTGTCTGCACATCCATGGTCCATGTCCCTGCCAGAGCTGAAATCAGCAAACCTCTGCTGAGTTAGCTTATCCTCATTGGGCATGACCAAGGATAAAAGAAAAGAGTGGGTCACATGGGAACATTCAACCCAAGCTTGCTTTCTTCCATTTTTAAATGAGGATGCCAAATTAGCCAGGCATGTGGCACATGCCTATAGTTTCAGTTATCCGGGAGGCTGAGGAGGTAGGGTTGCCTCAGCCCAAGAGGTCAAGGCTGTACTCCAACCTGGGTGACAGAGTGAGACCCGACTCAAAAAAAAAGAGGATGTTTATAAAAAATAAAAATCAAACCTCATAGAGATATTGGGAAAGATCAATGGTTTCTTCCAAAGTAAGAAACAAGGAAGCCCCAGCAGTTTACTCACTGGGCCTCATTTACCCCTCTGCATCACCTCCTGCAACCACTGCCCCCTAGGATAGGGGGTCCTGAGACCCTGCGAGGTACAGGGATTGGGCAGGCTCACAGGTCCTCAAGTTTCTGTGAGAGGCTAGACTTCATCCATGTCAGCTCCAGCTCCAACCACAGCCACTCCAGTTCCCAGATGTTCTGAAGGCAGAGGTTGCAGTGTCCCACTGTGAGAAGATGGGGTGGGGCTTCAGGTCTGCGTGCCATCCTCCAGTGGCTGGACTCCAACTTTCTGACACCATGCTGGGGACCTCTGTAAAGAGGGACAGCTGGAGACACCAGGTCGTTGTGCTCTTTGGGGTAGACTCAGTCTCTCTCTCCTAAGCCCCGTGAGGACCTGAGTTCCCTGACCAAGGTGTTCATTTCCTGCAGCCTCAGTGCCGAAGCCATGGGAGATGCTCTTAGATTGTGACCTAGACCATGGGGATGAGGTTTTACTTCTGCTCCCAGTCTCCCAACAGATGACTTGCAACTGTCTTGACTCTGGGATCCTCGGATGTATTTACTACCTGCACAGTGGGGTCTGAAGCACTGTGCAGAAGGGTTTAGAAGGTATAAGGGCATGATCACAGAAAAGGGGGCAAGGGCAGAGGAGGAGCCAGAATTGAAGAGTGTTCAAGTTCTAGAGTCACTGAGCACAGAGCGGGCCCAACCCCCTCCTGGCCATCTCCCTCCACACAGCCAGCCCAGGGAAACTGCAGTTGTGGGCACAGCATTCGGCCCAACCAGGGGACCAGAAGCTCCCATTCTCAGGTACCTCCATCCCAATCCTTTACCCTCTTCTGAATCACACCAACACTTTGGCTACTTTGAGGGTGTCTCTGAAACTTACTCTCCCTGCATTCCCACATGAACACAGGTCCTGGCATGGAGTAAGGGCCCTGTGTGCTGTGGATTCAAGACAGAGGTGGAAAGCCAAGTGCAGCAAGATGGGAGCCAGGTGAGGGGCACAGACAGGAAACCCAGAGTGGGGAAGGAAGAGAGGGTCATCACCTGAAACAATGGCCCCACCTGGGATGCATCCTCCACTTCCTGGTGAACTTCCTTAGGTATGCTAAAGACACATTCACACATATACCACACACACAGCACACACCATACACACCACTCACAAAAACCTCATGTCATACGCACCACACACAAATACCACACAAACACCACATACCACACACACCATACCCGAATATCACATATCACGCATACCACACACAAATACCACACAAACATCACTTACCATACACACACCCATGCACCATACCCAAATACCACATACCACACACATACCCCTCACAAGTACCACATACCACACAAACACCACATACCACACCCACAACACACCTGAATATTACACATCATGCACACCACACACAAATACCACACAAACACCACTTACCACACATACCTCACACCCAAATACCACTACCACACACATACCATACACTAATACCATCAAACACCACATACCATACACAAATACCACACAAATATCACATACCACACACAGTGCACACAAATGCTACACAAACACATACCACACATACCATACACACTCCACACATATACACACCACACACCACACATACATACTATACACATCACACACTACATACCACATGTCGCATACACATATGCACAAACACACACTTACACACATACCACACCATTTTACTAAATGGAATTATATCATACAGCCTAGACTTTACTGTGTATAATTTTGCAATATTTTTGTTGTAATGACATACCTATAGCTTTGGTCTTTTTATCATTGTATAACAACGTTAAGGCCCATGTACACTTTTCTGTGCCTCACTTTTCTTATACAACACCACACTGAACATATATCGCCTGCTCCTGGGTGTCTGGGAGGGCGCTGACATCCTCACTTCAAAGTCTGGGAGACGCTCTGGGCCGCAGATGTTTCCTGCCTTTGCAAATAGTGCAGTGATGTCCTCCTGCACACAGCCTCCTCCAGGGCTGCTCTTTTTTCTAAGGGTGGATATTCAGGATGGGAAGGCCAGGCCCAGTGTTTTGAGTACAGTCGGCCTTCCACATCCATGGGTTCCCCATCCATGGGTTTTGCATTCGTGGAGTCAGTCAACCTCATGTCAAAAATGATTTTTTTTAATATCAATGCAAATTAACGGTACAACAACAAAAGTAATACTAATTTATCAATAAGTTGTCACAACAGTTCATAGCATTTGCATTGTATGAGGTACTGTAAGTAACCTAGAGATGATTTCAAGTATGTGGGAGGACTTGCATAGTTATATGCAAATACTACTACATTTTGTGAAAGAGATTTGCGCATCTGTGTATTTTTGGTATCAGCAGGGGGTCCTAGAACAAATACTCCTCAGATACCAAAGGACAACTGTAGTTTTAATTTCAATATATATTCCAAATGACTTTCCAAAGGAGCGGTTATAATTCACATTTCCAGCAATAATTTAAGAATGCTCTTTTCTTCATATCTTCAGCAAAAGGTGTTACTTTTATATTTGCCTGTCTGAGAGGTGAAAATTGGTATCTCCTTATTAAAATAATTTGCATTTTCTGGCTACTTGTGACTTTGTATAAGTTTTCAATACAATGTTTGAATATTTGGTAACTTTCTAGTAAGTGTCTATCCATATGCTTTGCCTAAGTTTCAAGTTATTTATCTTTCTGAAAAATCAATTTGCTAAAGCTCTTTATACAGTATAGCTGTTAACCCTTCGATTGCTTTCTGCATCATAAAATGTTTTCTTTAATCTTTTTTACTTATGACTCTCGTTCTGGTCTCTCTTTTTTTGCCAGATATTTGTTTAAATATGGTTATATATGCTTCTCTCTGTATTTTTAAAATAACTTCTTAGCTGCCAGTGTTGGTTTAAAACATTTGTGCAAACCATAGGCTATACCTATATTCATTTTCCTCTTTTATTACCGTTTCATAGTTATTATTTGATGTCTCTATTTATTTCTGAATGTGGTAAAAAGTAGAAGTCCAGTTTTCTTTGCTTCTACTTGGATAGGTAGTAGAGTCAGCAGTTTATTGCATAAAGCATCCTTTTTCCCACAGAGTGAAAGGGCCATACTTTTCATATATTCAATTTCTACATGTGTAGGTCTCCTCTGGCCTCTCTGTTCAATGCAGTTTCATCCATTCCTCTGTCATCATTCTGATTACAACAACTTTCATTTCTCAAAGACAGCATCCATCTTAATTTTCTTTTTCATAGATTTCTTGATTACATTTAGTCATGTATTTTGCTATATAAATTTAATTTTAGCAAAATTAAACATACACACAGGCCTCAGTATTCTATTTGGAATTACTTCAGAGTTATCTATTAATTTGTGGAGAATTGATATTTTTATTTTCTTATGTCTTTGCATCCAAGATCCAAATAGTCCTTTGCAGCCATTCCAAATTTGCTTTCTGTCCTCCAAGATTTCGTAATTCTTCTGTGAGTTCTTTGCAGGTTTGATCCCCATGTCCCTGGCCACCAGCCCTCCCAAACCCCTCTCATTTTGCAAGGGCTTACTGCTGTGCCACACTTCTGAGAAAGGCAGGTGCCTCCATACACAGTGGCCTGCCATCTGGTTTGGCAGCATGTCAGCCTTTTACTTGAGGTAACCTTTACTCTTGGAAGACCCTGCCCATGGAAGACCTGACTCATTCGATCACTCAAGCACCCCCCATTCCTTCTCTCCTTCCAACAGTGAAGAGACCGTAATGACAGACTGGGCCTGTGCTCAGAGCAGAAGATGCACAGGTGGATAGACACAATCCTTTCCTTCAAAGAGGTCAAGATTTAGGTAAGGATAAAGATGAAGAAACAGATATTTTCACTGCATTTAATTCACATTTATGAAGTGACTTCTATAGGCTGGGCCTGGGCAATGAAATAGACATTGTTCTACTGAGTAGGATGAGCTGAGCCAGGGCATAGTCACATGGTCAGTTATGACAGCCTAAAGGCAAAGACTAGGAAACAGACAGGGAGAGTTAGGAGGCAGGGACAACTGCAGTTGGTTTAACAGGATGGAGAAGAAGGTGCTGGAGGCTTTCCTGGTGAGGGAACTGGGGAAAGATAATCGGGTGGGCAGGAGGGTGGGTAAGGGGCATAGTGTCTCTGCAGTCCTGGCTACAGGCTGGCAGAAGCCCATTCCTAGGGTACATTTACCATCCTGATATGAAGTTCAGAAGGTGATTCAGGCCTCCAGCTTGATCCTTAAAAAGATCTGAGGGTAGGACGAGGTTCTGGACTCTCAACTTGTGTTCTCTTTGGGAGGGCTAGTCCAACAGCTGACTTACTGGCTTTTAATATGGAGGGAAACAAGATGTTCAGGTGAGTGTGTTCATGTGGGTGTGAATCTTGAGCCTCATCTCTCAAAGGAGGCCTGACCTCATCACCAGGGTGAGGGAAGAGAGGCCCAGTAAGAAGGCAGCACATCTGCCTTCAGCGGCTTGCGTAGTCTAGAGAGACAGAGGGAAATTGGACTTGGAGAGCTCAGCCCATGTTCCCCCGCTGCCCTGTGCACAGAAGGAGAGGCTGTCAGCCCGGATTGATAATTAAGCCGTGCATCTGCCTCCTGAAAGATAAATTCCAGCATTACCAAGGTTTTCTATTTCACTTAACTAAAGCTGAGAACGAAGAAGGAACAATTAAATGCAACCTGAGGCAACCCAAAATATTATCCATCAAATGTATCACATCCAATCCTCTCGGCACATTCATCAAATTGTCAGTTATTCCAAATACGGTTTTATCTTATTAATGCTAATTTCTTTCACGGAAAGACTAGTGATTTTACCTTTCAGTGGTTATCAGGGAGCTGGAAGAAATGTTTTGCATTTTAATTCAGCAGGTTGCCTTATTTATTGTCAACTTATTTATAGCTAGCTGCCAATTTCTTAAATTCTTGGTTGTGAATCTCTTTCCTGAGGCTGGACCAGGATGGCAGTTCCTATGGAATGGCATTCAGGGACAATCAGGTAAAGATTTTTCTGATTTGTCCATTCCCTGCCTCAGTGTAGAAATACGGAAAATGGTTCTTGTTTGAATGGTACACATGGCCCCAAGGAGACACCTTAAACCCTAAAAGAGTACCAGGTATGTGGGGAGATGGGACAGGTTTGAGGACAGGGTGCATATAGCTTGGTGGCCTCCATGATGACATGAGTGGAAGTCAGGATCAGTCGAGTCACTCCCATATCCTCGCTCTTCACAAAATAAACTCCTTACAGATGCTCAGGATTCAGGCAGTTGGTTTTAAGTAACACATTTGGAAATGATTTGATGAGTCAGAAATCAAAAGACTGTTTGGCAGAAATGCTTAATGAATAGCCAGTCAGCAGATCTGGAGAAAATATGGTCGATAAAGGGACAAATAATGGATGAACAGTGAGAGATGAAATAGTTGCTCATTCTTGTAGCCATCACAGGACGATGAGGGGGTGGTGTGCATATGTTTTGATGTTACCGAAGAGTTTCTCAATGATCATTCACATCAAAATCCTCACGCAGTGGAATCCTAATGCAGCTGGTGTGATTGGTCTCTTCCTCACTTGACAAGCTCCTTGGGGATATGCTCTTAAATTCCTGGTGATGCATTCTATATTCCTGCTAAATTCTCTCCAGTGGAGGGGTGTGCCCCAGGTGTTAGCGTCAGGTCTGGACCAGACTCAATATGAGGACCTACTCCAAGATTGATCTGATTTAGATTACTGTGGAAAGGGCAGGCAAAGCACATGACCACAGCTTCCAGGAACTTAAAGGCCAAGGGTGCCAGGTCCCACATAATTGGAAGGACACCTGGCAGCAGGTATATAAATGCTATTGTGTATGTTTAGTGGTTAACTGCCAAAAGCCCATGGCAGCTGTCCAGAGGTATGTGGATGAGCTGAAATTGGAGGTCAGATTCAGTCGGATGACCTGGATAGGAGAAAATCATTCTGGATTGGGAAAAGCACCTTAGGCTTACAGGGAACTATGAGAAAGAAGAGAAAACACATCTGACTGAGAATGAAGTTAAATAAATTGTTAAATAAGTTGCAGAGCTAGGAAGGTTTCCACTAAGGAAAATGGACAGCTTTGATTTTTTTCCAAAGGAAGGAATTTTAGTATTTAGTTGCTATTTATTATTGCTATAAAATAGCAAATTATTTTATAATATTTTAAATAAAAATCATTGTATATAAGTTTCCTATTTTATTCATATTTCTTCTTGTTAACTATTACACACACACACACACACACACACACACACACACACACACACACACAATACAAAGCCAGCCACAGTGAGTCACATCTGTAATCCCAGCACTTTGGAAGGCCAAGGCAGGAGAATTGCTTAAAGCCAGGAGTCTGAGACTAGCCTGAGCAATGTAGTGAGACCTCAACTCTACAAAAAAAAATTATCTGGACATGGTGGAGCATGCATTTGGTCCTAGCTACTTGGAAGGCTGAGGAGGGAGCCCAGAAATTTGAGGTTACAGTGAGCTATGATCAAGCCACTGCACTCCAGCCTGTCTGACAAAGCAACATCCTATCTATAAAAACAAACAAAAACATAAAGAATAGTGTAGACTCTTCACTTATTGTTTTTAATAAGGTTTCAAAATAGTTCCTGTTTGTTTCTGATTTTTATTTTTGAACAAAATGATCTGTATATGTATATGTAAAAATCTTTCTGCTCCTCCACTATTTCAGTTTTTCTTCTCTCCCCAGAGGTAGCCATGGAGCAGGGCCTGCCTTCTACCTAACCAATTATCCCCTTTCTCCTCAGTAACAAAAATCCTGGCTTTATTCTGAGCAAAAATGTTCTCCATAAACACACCAGTTTCTCAGCTTCCCTTGCAGCTAGGTTTAGCAATGAGAGAATTGAGATGTAAACTTCAGTGTTGGGAATTTTGGGGAATGTCCCTTGAAGGGAAAGAAGCATACTTTCATCCTCTTTTACTTCCTTTTGCTACTGGCCTGAAATAGAGATGAGATTTCAGGAACACCAGCAGCCATCTTGGAACTTGAGAACAGAAGATATTCAAACAGAATGGAGAAAAAAAAAAAGCAGGGGGTGGGCAAGTGCACAATCCTCACTTCACCACAGAGTCACCAACAAACCTTGAGGTTTTCTTGGTGTTTAGACTTCATAATTATATGAGAAAAGTGTAATTTCCCAATTTGTTTAATCTACTTTTGTGTAAGCTCCTTTCTGTGTTGTGTTACTGAAAGCTAGTCTGAAGTGGCTTAGTGAGTCACACTCCCAAATCAGGTATTTATCAATGCCACCATATTTACTTATATAGGCACATATCCCTATACAGTGTTTAATATCATTCTGCATATTTTACATGTTATAAAGTCATATTTTGTAGGACATTTCATCCTACATGTTTTCCTTCAACATGATTTTTTGAAACTCATCCACATTAGTAAATACTACTCTTTTTTTTCATTTTCATTGCTTGACAGTGTTCCCATTTATATTGGTAAACATATAGGCGATTTCAATTTTTTTGTGTTATTAAAAGGAATGCTTCATTTGACATTCTTTCAGACTTTTTCCTTTCTCACATGGTCAAAACCTTCTAGAGATTTAAGTCTAGAAGAAGAATTTTGGGGTCATGAGAGGTGAATTTTTGTTTCATGAGCTCTTGTGAATTACTGACTTGCCCATCCCTGTACTCCCATGGTAATGAGGACTCCATGTCCCCACAGTGCCTGTCCTCACCAGTCCCAGCTGTGGACTGCTGTTTAAAGTTTCAATAATCAGCTACCTTTGATTGTATATTGCATTGCCTGAATTTTTATTTTCCTGATTACCATTAAGAATTTTCTTTGTGTCTTTGTTAATTATTTTTTTCCTTTTCTGTGAAAACTCTGTTTATAGTTTTTGCCCACTGTTTTGTTTAGTTGTTTGTCTTGATTGCAGTTTCTTGTAAAATAAACTGGTTTTAAAGGTTTTAAAATATATTCTAATATATAGAATATTAAAATATATTCTAAAAATAACACTATTATCACTTCATGCATTGCAATATCTGCTGCAGGTCTGTGGCTTGTCTTTTCAACTTTTATGATGTCTCTTATTTCACAGAAATTTAAAGTTTAATGTGGTTGTATTAATCAATCATTTCTTTTATGACTTGGGCTTTCTGAGTCTTGTTAAACACATCTTTTCTAACTCAAGGTCATAAAAATATAATTCCATATTTTCTTCTAAGTGTCTTAAAATTTTACTTTTGAGAAACTTGTCTTCAGCCTACTTGGAATTTACTTTTATATTAGATATAAGTTAGAGATAATTTTTTTTATTTGAAAAACAATAGTTCCAGCACCATTTATTACAGCCCAGCCTATTCTTCCTCTTGGCTCTGGGATGTCCCTTCTCTCTTATTTGAATTTTTTATATATCATAAATCTGCTCTCATGCTTTCTTTTTCTGCCCTTAAGGACTTCTTTTTGTCCTTCAGTGGTGTTTTGCACTTTTTTTCCCCAAAAAATGTTTTTGCAAATCTTCTTTTATATCTTACATTGAGAGTTAACAGAAGCTTATCATGGCAAAGGGATTTTCTCTATTGCATTTTCCTTTTGAGCAACACAGGTTTTAAGAACTGGTTAAGTGAATTAAAATGGCAACCAAGCCTGAAGAATCCTTAGCAGACAAAGCCAGTCAGGACTCAAAAGTGACCTCATCCTTGCTTGGTTTTCAAGCATAATTGAAACTTAACTGAGCTATTTCTCATATATGCCTACATCAAAGAGAAACAGAATGTAAACTCAACCAGTAAGAAGCAGTCAACAAACTGATAATGATATAACTAGGGACTTTCCAGTGGGACAGACCAAATAAAGAAACTATATAATTGCAACCAATCAAATATTTTCTCGACTTTACTTCTGTGTCCATCCAATAAAAACCTCCCTCAAGGCACTCCCAAGTCACTTCTGGTTTGGGCTACTTGATTCTTAAATCTTTGTTTCCTCAAATAAACTATTTTTTTTAATGTGGGGTTTTTGAGCAAGATGGTCATGGAACAGGTCGAACTGTGAAAGTCTCCGCAAAAGTGTCCATAAAGACTCTCTGCATGAGTGGGTGTGTGCTGGTGGGTGAATGAAAATCTGTCTGAGGGGAGACTCAGGTTCATGCACTGAGGGTACTCCTCCAGAGGTGACTGCAACTCCCCACATCCTGAGATTGGACATCCATATGTGCAGGATCATCTGCTGTTCTGGGGCTCTCTTGAGAGGAGGCAGCAGAGAATAGCTGCCTCTCAGCACCAGCACCCGGCCCATGCCAGCACCTGCAGCAGCAGACCTGGCATGAGAAAGCAGGTAGTAGAAATCTGGAGTAAAGCTCCAATGCTAGTGATGGAACACTGATGGGTGCCATCTTTTCAGTCCCAGGACCAGCAGAGACTTGCATTGCTTCACTCAGCTCCACCCGGCCTCCATCTTGGGACCCAGAGGATATTATCTCATCAGCCTAAGAGAGACAGATGCCCCTCCCCCATGAACAGACAGGTCAGATCTGAGTGGGAGACTTGACAACAGCAGCAGCAAATAGGGTGAGTACAGATCTGATCCATCTTCCTCCCACTGTAGTCTGTGGGGCATCTGACCCATGCTGAGAGCAATGCAATTAGCCTGCACTGAGAGTGGAGCGGAGGGGCTGGAGACTAGAGCAGTCCCCTAAGAAAGAGGCCTGAAAGGAACCTGGACTCACAGAAACTACCAGAGAGCGAGTCTTCTTTTTCTTGTTTGTTTTTTGTTTGGGTTTTAGTTTTTTTCCTTTTCTTTTTCTTTCTGTTTTTGTTTACATTTTTGTACTTGCTCTGTTTCTATTATTTCATATTTTTTTTTAGGTTTTCTGTTTATGTATGGATATTTTTGAGGGAGAGTACACTAACAGGAGTGTTTTTGTTTATATGATTGTCTGTATATTTTTGCCTTTTTGTTTTTTTCTGTCTTTGTTTGTCTTTCTGTTTATTCATTAGTTGGTATGCCTGTTTTCCCTCTTCTTCTTCTCTCTCCCAACCTCCCTTTTGTCTTTCTCTTTCCTTTTTCTATTATTTTCTTTTCCCTTATCTCATTTTGCTTTCGGGGGTAAGGAAACACCCCCCCCCCGCATAAACAGATAGTAAGGAAGTGGGAAGTGGGTTCCAGGGGGCCCACACACCTCTCAGTGGATACTGGAATCTGCAGATAGCTTCTGAATCACAGTTCCCCCCTCAATTAAATCTCAAAACTGCAAAAAGCACAGGCCACCACCCCTAGTCCAGCTTCAGAATTGAACAAAACCAGAGGATCTACATAAGGAAGAATATGAGACTGAGCAAACAGAAATAAAAGCTATCTCCCCATCACTAAACAACAGAATTAAAAAGAGGCCAAAAAAGGTATGTGTGGGGGGATACAAACCTACACAAATGAAGAAAAAACAAAGAAAGAATATGAGTCTCACACAGACCCCTGGGAGGTCAGTCACTGAGAATATAGACTCCAGAACTAAAATAATGATGAGCCCCCAGAGTGACTGGTCTCACATCACAAGCCCAGATAGCAAGATATTAATAGAAAGAATAAATAGAAATGAAGAGAGAGAAGACAAAAGAATGAAGGAGTTGATAACTGATATAACAGCAATAAAGAATACAGTGAATGAAATAAATAACAAGCTGATAAGCATAGAAAGCAGAATTAACCAAACAGAAGAAAGAATCTCAGAACTTGAGGACCAAAATATGGAATTAACCCAAACTGTTAAAAACATAGAAAAGAAGTTTACAAAGACAGAACAAAACCTCCAAGAGATGAGTGATTATTTCAAGAGGTCGAACCTGAGATTAATTGGAATCTCTAACGCAGATAGAGAGACAGAGATCACCCTGGAACGAACATTGCATGAAATTATCCAAGAAAACTTCCCTCATTTCATCAGTGACATGACCACTCAAAAACAAGAGATTCAGAGAACTCCTGCAAGACAACAAATGAGAAGACCAACTCCCAGACACATAGTAATTCACCTACACAAAATGGGTATAAAAGAAAAAATCCTAAAGGCAGCAAAAGAGAAATGTCAGACTACCTACCAGGGAAGAACAGTTAGCAGACTTATCTACAGAAACACTTCTGGTTGGGAGAGCTTGTAGTCCAATCTTTAAAGTTCCCAAAGATAAACAATTTCAACAAAGAACTACCTACCCAGCTAAGCTAAGGTTCATCAGTGATGGAGAATTAAAATCTCTCCCAACATTCAATCCCTAAGAGTTTATGCTGCCTCCAGACTAGCTCTATAAGAAACACTTAAGAAAGTATTAAACACAGAAGAAAGGAAGAAAAGAATGATAATGTCCTTCACAAGCATGTAGTAAAAATATTGAAAACACACATGTATCAACCAAAAAATCAAAAGAAAGACAAACAAATAAACAAACAAACAGCAGCAACAACAACAAACTCTATCAGAACATCATGATAGGAACAAACTCTCACATCTCAATAATTAGCCTGAATGTGAATGGACTAAATGCACCACTGAAAATATGTAGAATGACAAATTGGACAAAATATCATGGGCTACAATACATTGTCTTCAAGAGATTCATCTCACCAGAAAGATCACTCACAGACTCAAAGTAAGAGGATGGGAAAGAAAATTTCAGGTGAATGGAACACAGAAGAAAACAGGAGTCATGATCTTAATATCAGACAGAATACCCTTTAAGCTATCAAAAGCTAAAAAAAATATGGAAGATCACTACATAATGATAAAAGGTTCAACTCATCAACAAGATATATCCATCCTAAACATATGTGCAACCAACATAGGAGCACCAACTTTCACAAAGCAGTTTCTAGGTGAACTAAAAAAAGATATTGACTCTAACACGATCATAGTTGGGGACTTAAATAACCCATAACATCCCTAGACAGATCATCAAGACAAAAAGTAAATAAGGAGATCTGAAACCTCAATGTGATGCTTGACCAAATATACTTAGTTGATACCTACAGAGCACTCCACCCAACAGCCATGGAATATACATTCTACTCATCACCACATGGAATGTACTCTAAGATTGACCACATCCTTAGCCATAAATCAAGCATAAACAAATTCCATAAGATTGAAATTCTGCCATGCACCTTCTCAAACTACAGTAGAACAAAAATAAATCTCAACAACAACAAAGTTCTCCCAAAACCCACAAAGACATGAACACTAAATAGCATGGTGCTAAACAACTCCTGGATCAACACAGAAATCAAAACAGAGATTAAGAGATACCTAGAAACAGATGAAAACAAAGAAACATCTTACCAAAAGATCTGAGATGTCATGAAAGCAGTAAGAAGAGGGGAATTAATATCTCTACAAAGCCACATATGAAGAAAACGGAACGATCACAAGTTAACAACCTAACAAATTGCCTAATGAAAGTGGAAAAGCAAGACCACCAAAACCCTAATTTCAGCAGAAAAATCCAGATCACCAAAATAAAAGCCCAAATTCGGGATATAGAAGACAAAAATATAATACAAAAAAATCATTGAAACCACAAGATGGTTCTTTGAAAGACTAAGCAAGACTAATAGATCCCTAGATAGACTGACCAAGAAAAAGACAGAAAAAGCCCAAATAAATACAATCAGAAATCCAAAAGATGAAGTTACAACTGACCCCAAAGACATACAAAAGATTATCAGAGATTACTATGTACAACTATATAGAAACAAACTTGAAAACCAAATTGAAATGGAGGACTTTCTTACATCACACAACCTCCCCAGGTTGAAACAAGAAGAAATCAAGATCCTAAATAGACCAATAACATCCCAGGAAATTGACTATATCATAAGAAAACTACCTACAAAAAAAAGCCCTGGGCCAGATGACTTTCCAGGAGAATTCTACAAAACGTATAAGGAGGAGCTGATGCCAATCCTATTGAAAGTATTCCAGGCAACTGAGAAAGATGGAACTCTCCAAATCATTTTTTGAAGCTAACATTACACTGATACCCAAACCAGGTAAAGGTCCAACAAAGAAGAAGAACTACAGGCCAATATCCTTGATGAACGTAGATGCTAAAATTCTCAACAAGATTCCAGCAAACCGTACCCAACAACACATCTCAAAAATCATCCACCATGACCAAGGAGGCTTCATCCCTGGGATGTAGGGCTGGTTCAATATCTGAAAGACTATAAACATAATTAAACGAATCAACAGATGTAAAGAAAAAAGCCACATGATTGTATCATTAGACACGAAAAAGCTTTTGATAAAATCCAGCACATTTTCTTGATAAAAACCCTCGAACATCTAGGCATAGATGGAACATATCTCAAAATAGTAAGCACCGTCAATGAGAAACCCACAGCCAACATACTGCTAAACAGACAGAAGTTGAAATCATTTCCCCTGATAATCAGAACGAGATAAGGATGCCCACTCTCACCCCTCCTGTTCAACATAGTGTTGGAAGTCCTAGCTAGAGCAATCAGACAGGAGAAGGAAATCAGCGGTATCTAAATAGGAAAAGAGGAAGTTAACTTATCCCTCTTTGCAGACAACATGATTCTATACCTTGAAAACTCAAGAGAATCTTTTAAAAACTTTCTTGTACTGATAAAGGACTTTGGCAAAGTCTCAGGGTATAAAATAAGTGTGTAAAAGACAGTTGCATTTCTATACACCAACAATAAACAAACAGAAACTCAAAAAAATAATAATAATAATCCCATTCACAACAGCCACAAAAAAAATGAAATCAGGCTCAGTGGCTCAGCCTGTAATCCTGCGCCTTTGGGAGACTGAGGTGAGTGGATTCTAGCCTGCGGGTTTGAGACCCACCTGGGCAGCGAGACCTCATTTCTACAATAAATAAAAAAATCAGTCGGGCATGGTAGCTCATGCCTATAATTCCAGCTACTTGGAAGGCTGAGGCGGAAGGCTCACCGGAGCCCAGCAGGTCGAGGCTGCAGTGGCCGGGAGCGGCCACTGCACTCTAGTCTGGGCAACAGAGTGAGACTCCAACTCAAAAAAAAAAAAAAAAAAAATGAAATACCTTGGCATCTTCCTAACCAGAGACATGAAAGACTTTTACAATGAACACGACAAAACACTGCTCAGAGAAATCAAAGATGACACAAACAAATGGAAAACTATTCCATGCTCATGGATTGGAAGAATCAACATTGTTAAGATGTGTATACTACCCAAGGCAATCTACAGATTTAATGCAATACCCATTAAATTACCAGCAGCATTCTTCTCAGGCCTGGAAACGACAATACAGTAAATTCATATGAAAATATAAATGACTATGAATAGCCAAAACAATCCTCAGCAAAACAACAACAACAAAGAAGAAAACAAAGCAGGAGGTATCACACTCCCAGACTTTAAACTTTATTATAAAGCTACAATAATCAAAACAACCTGGTATTGGTACAAGAACAGGCATACAGACCAATGGAACAGGATAGAGATTCCAGAAACAAACCTCAATTTCTCAACCAACTCATCTTCAACAAAGCCTCCATCCACCTCCAACATTTTGGGAGAGGAGAACCTATTAAGCAAATGGTGCTGGGAAAAATGGCTGATCACATGCAAAATATTAAAACAAGACCCCTATCTATCCCACACACAAAAGTCAACTCTAAACGGATCAAAGACCTAAATGTAAAACCTTAAACTATAAGAACCTTAGAAAATACAGGAGACACCCTTATGGAAATTTGAACAGGTAACCAATTCCTGATCAAAACCCCAAGTGCCCATGCCATAAGAGATAAGATAGACATGTGAGATCTCATCAAACTGACAAGCTTCTGCAAAGTCAAAGAAACCATCAAGAGAGCAAGGAGATAGCCCGTGGACTGGGGAAAATTTTTGCTAACTGTATATCTGACAAAGGCCTAATATCTAGGATCTACAAGGAACTCTAACATGCTGAAAGGAATAAAACAAACAGCCCCCTTACAAAGTGGGCAAAAGAGATGATTAGACACTTCTCAAAAGAAGACATACAAGCAGTCAACAGATACATGAAAAAATGCTCAGCCTCACTAGTCATCAAAGAAATGCAAATTAAAACCACACTGTGATACCACCTAACTCTAATCAGGATGGTCATCATCAATAACTCAAAAAACAACAGATGCTGGAGAGAATACGGGGAAAGGGAGCACTTCTACACTCTTGGTGGCAGTGTAGACTAATGCAACTTCTATGGAAAACAGTCCAGCAGTTCCTAAAAGATCTAAAAACCAACCTTCCATATAACCCTGCAATCCTTCTACTGGGCATTTACCCAGAGAAACTCAAATCACTCTAGGAAAAAGATACCTGCGCATGCATGTTTATTACAGCCTTGTTCACAACAGCAAAAACATGGAACCAAACATGCTGCCCATTGAAAGTGGCCTGTTTAAAAAAATGTAGTACATGTACACAACGGAATATTATTCAGCCACAAAGAAGGACAAACTTATGAATTTCACAGCCACTTGGATGGACTTAGAGTCTATAAAACAGAGTGATCTATTACAGAAACAAAGAACTGAGTATCACATGTTCTCATTCATAAGTGGACCTTGAACAGTTATCATAATACTATAAGACGAGGATTGCCAGTAGTGGGAAATTGCCAGGAGAGGGGCAGGGAAGGATTGGCAGTAGTGGATACCTGCATAATGAACATTTGTGTACTTAACCCTGAATTGCACCCCACATCTTTAAAATAGTTTTTTTAAAAAAAAAATGTGATGGTGCCTCAGTTTACCTTATTTAACAGAATAGAATTGGGTATTATATATTGGCCTTTCATCCAGCCTCTGTGATGATTAGTTCCAATGGTTTACAGATTTTCTTGCGTCTCTTAGACAATCATAGCCTTGAGTTGTTCAGACTTAATATAAAGGTAGTTTTGCCCCTTTCCTTTCAATTCTTACATTTCTTCTTTCTTTTCTTTATTTGACCGCACTGGCCAAGACTCTAGCACAATACTCACCTGAAGCCAGAAGAGCAGCTATCCTGTGCATCTTTCCACAGGGCCAGTTTTGTCTATTTATTTATTTATTTATTTATTTATTTTTACCAGATTGCTTGTTTAAAAAAGGTAACTTTGGGGTTGACTGGTTCCCTTCTGTGTTTACTTATTTTCTGTCTTACTAACTTATTTCTCTGGTGCTTGTGACGGGTCAGTCAGTCCTCATCAGACATTTCAGGGGCTGCCTTCATTTCTCAGGCTGACTTGCAATGAGGTGTCACATGAAGGGCTAGTTCTGCCCAAAGAACCGTGGGCAGCAGGGACCTGCCATTTGCTGGTTGAGGCAGCCAAGGGTTAGTGCTCTCTGCCATCTCCCCTCCAGCCCCCCATGGCAAGGTAACCTGGAATGCCATGTTTCCAGACAGAAAGAGAGCTATTTAACCCACATGTGAGTTGGACATGGCATGACCAAGAAATCAAGCTTCATGGTGTTAAGCCATCAAGATGAGTAGTCTGTCCATGAGGACCACTACCTTTCACGACCTGATAGAAAAATTCACATGTGGGGAAGGGGGGTAGCCGTAATGAAATCCACAATATGCAAATGTAACTGATTTATTAAAGCCAAGATGTGAGTGAGTCTACTGTCTTCCAGTGGGTGGAAGAGAGTAGTCCACTTTGGCAGAACAACCACTGGTGGTGGTAAAAGTGTGCCTGCCGACAGAGCGGGCCATGTTTGTCAAAAACTCCCAAGGGAGAATGGGTTCAGGAGGAGAATGGCTGTTTTCCAAGACATCAGAAACATGAGACTCACAGGGTTAGAAAAGCTGATTTCTTCTAGACCATAACCATATCACTAAGAAACAGAATTAACATACTTCTTAAAAAAAAACTCATTAAAAATCTCTTTGTTAGACAGCATCACTCGGATGACTTGTATACCCTTTCTCTTTAAGGATGAAATTCTCCAGGAAACCAAATAAAGTAAAGAAAAAAAATGCAAGGGAGGTAGAGACAAAGTTGGAGGTGGAGGTGAGAGAGCACAGAGCAATGGTACACATCTCAGGTTTAAGAACCACAGGTGATGAGCTCTTGGGACGTTTTCACTGACACCTGGAGCTGACAAGATGTGCCAGTCTATCAGAACTCTACCAGTTATTTAAGAAAATCAAATTGGTAGAGTAACTTAGAGCTTGAACTTAAAAACCTTCGACACTAATCGTGGCATGAGGAATGCGCTTACTCTCCCTTTTAGTACATTGGCCTGTGAGAAAAGTCCTCAGCTGAATGACCAACCACTAAGAGAAGACAGGATGTCTCTTCACTCCATGATGCATGCTGGCCTCCCCTGCAAAAAGGCCTCTCACTTTTTCCTGATTTCCACAGTGACAAGCTCCCAAGATCCCCCTAGGGGCCAGCATCCCACTTTGTGGGGAGACCTCAGGTGGGTCACTGACATCTGTCATCACCTGCACAGGCGTGTTGGCAACAGGAACTTTGAGTTCTTTGAAAACTGACACCAAGTAATCAATTTACTCACCTTCTGCTAAGTAGTTTAGGTGATGGAGACTTTCCTGAGCAGAGGGAATAGAAATAGAAATCAATAAATGCATGTGGACTGACTGACCGACTGGGTGAATAGATTCATTCACTGATGAACTCTTCACACAGTCCCTGCTACTCAGGAGCAGGAGACATGCTGCCTCCCTGTCCTCCTGCCTCGCCCAGCACACAGTTACCTGAGTGGGTGCCTAACATTAATCATTTGAGAAGGGAACATGTGCAGGCATGGATGGTGGAGGAATGAGGGCCATTTCCCTGTCTCCCATTTTCTCTGAGTCCCAAGTCTATATCACATGTCGGATCAAAGGGCTCTTCGGGCATAAGAGCACAGTCTTACAGACCCAACCTCTGGATGCTGAGGCAGAGACTTGAACAGGTGAGCATGAAACTTCCTGCTTTCATGGGCCCCTGGTGCTCCGGTGGTATGGGGGTATTGTCTGGATATGGACTGTTTACCACTGTACCTGGCTTCTTCCTTTCTGAATGGTATGCATATTCCCAGGAATGACTCATGGAATGCTGGTGACCAAGCAAAACGGAAAACAATGTAGTCATCATGCTTAATCAGTGTAATTGTACACACTGGATAGGAACCCGAATGAGTAGCTTGATTGCTTTGATTATAAAACTGCTCACTGTTCTGCCCCAGGTGTGGATTCTTCACCGACCTGCTGCCATTGGTGCCTCCTGAATGTCCTGACATACCAGTGTCTTTCCCCACTGGACTTTCAGGTGACTTCTTTGGAATAGGTAAACATTATGCACCAGCCCTTTCATGTTTGGGGTTACTGTATTGCAGGTGGGCTCCATGATGTCCCAGTCATAGATATCATTTAGCAGATGAGCAATGCTGCACCCAGGAGAGGATGGCATATGACTGGAAATGGATACTCCACCACACTCACAAGGGAGGTGGCTCCGGGTACCAAGGCCTCCCCGGCCACCTCTGTGTTAACTCCCTGCGTGGACACTCCCTGTTAGAGGGAATGGGATCTATTGTGCACGCGCCTGACCTGATGGGCAGAAGCGGTTTGGCCACAGGCCTGAATAATGGGTTCTTTTGGCCCTGCTTGCGTGTGCTGGAGCAAGGTGACTCAGACCCTGAGGGCTGGATTTCAACATCTATGGGATGGAGAGAGTTACACCTGCCCCTGGCAGGAGGTGAAATGGGGGGACCAGATGAGACCACCCATGAGAAACGGTGTGCCTCATCCTTGGCCATGGGTGCCACTTGACACTCAGAACCTGCAGTGAGAGAACTCAGACAACGACCTCTGACTTCTCCCCAGACTCTGAGGTCACACTTGATCTTCTCGGAGGTTTGCTTCAGCTCAGTTTCTTCCTATTCTTCCTCAGCCATCTTCTCCATGGACTCCCCCAAAGTAGGCAGACATAGGAAAAGATCTCACTGCTGCTCAGAGCCTCATCCCAAGTGTCTGTGCCAGAACTCCCAGCCAAACTTTTGCTGCCTGCTTCTGGTTTGGAATTTTCTGGAGAAGTCTGGGGTTGGGGTGAGCAGAGAAACAGAAGGCCTCCTTTCCTTGCTCCACCCAGAGCTGCCCCATCTCCCCCAGAACACGTTGCTGTAACCCTAGCATATGCTATCTTCCCACAGCAGGCCTCCCGGTCCCCCAGCAGGCCCTACTCCAGATTGATTCTAACTCATCATGTTGTGTACTTTTGTTTCCAATTGTCTTAGTTATTTTGCTAATTAGAAAAATCTCCCTTCATTGAATCAGCATTTGGGAGGCTCCCAAGAGAACTGACAAGTGTGCTTGGGTTTTCATGGCCGCAGCTCTGCACAGTAATTCTCACACAGGTTAAGAATAAAATCACAATCTTGCCAAAATGTCAGGAAGTGTGATCTCTTCATATTTTCCTGTTTCTCGTTCTTTGTCTTTTTTTAGTAATGTTTAACGAGGGAAAATGTCCATGACTTTGAGTAAATGTTCTTTCTACTGTTCCTATGGAAGGACAGGGAAAAGTACTTAAAATGATTAGCCTCACTCTTTTCTAATCATGGAAAATTGACCTATTGGGGAAAATGAAATTTGAATTTCCTGAAGAAGTATCCAAAATGTTGACAATCCGCCATTTTTGTGAACGTGGGCTCCTCTGGGGATGAGAGGAAATTTGACTGAGTAACCTTAGCATTACGTCTTCATAAAAGGGTCTTACTTGCTCTAATTGGTTAGCTCAATAAAATAAGCAATTTTATGCTTTCTCTCGAAATATGTTTCAGACACTTAGTCTGAACATGGAGATGTAATAGGCATGGCTATCAATGTGTACATATTGGTCCTTGTAAAGACAATAATGAGATTTAGCTTGTAGGATATTAAGGATAAATTACATGCAGTCGAGTTTACAGAGCAAACTGGTAGGAAAAGGGATTACAGCCCAGGTCCCTGAACCTTAGACGCTGCACTGGCTCCTTACTCTGGGCAGCAGCACATTGCTGGAGAGAGAAGAGTATGCAAATAAAGAGTACAGAGCCTGGGTGCTGGGCTGGGGGCACAGGCATGTAGAAGCTGCTATGTCCATAGGCAGAGAGATGATCTGAGTGGAGCAGAAGTAATGGGCGACGTGAGTGTTCAGGATGCATTTAGGACCAAGGGAGTGCATTCCAGAAGGAAAGGCTGCATCACCTTAGCAATAGGGCTAGCTCTGTGTTGAGTGCTTGGGCACCTAGACAGCAGGGCTGGCCTTGGCACAGGCATGGAGCTTGGAAGAGGCAAGAGGGTGGGGCCCAGATCCCTGGGGCCCCTGACACTGACAAGTTCAGACTCCTACAAAGGTAGTTTCTCAAACACCATAGGTATGTGAAGGGCAACAATCACTGTACCAAGAATGCCATGTGCAGCCATGGCTGAACCAAGGCTCCAGTGTCCCTCTGCAGTACCCTTGAGGGCTGTACTTGGCCTGGGATGTTTAGTTTCTGGCCCCTTGTGAATGACTCCCGAGCCCTTATTTTGAGTCCTTGTCACCAGCCACGGGCTATTCATTGATGATGCCAGTCTAGGGCTCAGAATATGCCTGACCTCAACCATAACCACCACAAAGCATCCCTTACTTTTCCAGGCTGCTTTCTCAAGGCCAGACAGCACTGGTGAGAGGAGGCATTTCCTTAGCAAGGAAGCTGTGAGAGTTCTGGTGCTGTGAGACCCTGCCAGGAAGGGGATCCTGTAGATGGAATTATGTGGAAAGATATTGTGTCCTCAAGTTTGCATTGAGGCTTGTTTTGACACCCTTGGCTCTGTAAAGGAGCCATTGGGAGGATTGAGACTCTGGGCAGAGACAGACATCAGTCAGAAGCCCCAAGAAGGAGCAGTGGGTTTAGGCTCAGGAAGATGGGGATGGATCCCACTCGGGGCCAGGCTGCCAGTCCTGGAGGGATGGGATGGGGTGGGGACAGGCCCTGGGTTTTGAGCATAAGGACAGCAGAGTAGGACCAGCAGCCCCAGATTCTGGAGAGTGAGTCCTCAAGTTACCTGCTGAGGTCCTCAAATGCCAGAGACAGTGTGGTGGGTTTAACTGGGGGAGAAGCAGTAACAACACAACAGGCCATCCCACAACCTGGGCACCATGTGCTGGGTCATAGTGATGGACCCTATTCAGTCTCCACAGTCACAGTATTGTCAATATTGTCACAGTATTATCACTCCATATCACAAAAATGAGCCTAAGACTGAGGAAAGGCAAAGACAAAGGACTCGCTGTCATCAGCACTTAAATCTTAGTTCTTTTACAAATGGTTAAAAAATGCAATTGACTAAACCCAGTAAAGGTGGATTACCCACTCACATGATAGAACCATAGTCCCAGATCCCTCTGGCTCTTCTTTTTTCCTCTCACTTCCCACCTCCCCTTTCAAGGGCCCTGTGATTATACCAGGCCTGCCTAGTCAATCCAGGTGAATTACCCTTCTCCATCCACAACCTCAGTTCTCTTTACCACATAACTGAACACTTTCATAGGCTCTGGGGATTCACCCATGAACCCTTTGAGGGTCATTATTCTGCTTTCCATGTGAGAAATGAACCATGAGTAGTTTAATCCATTCTCTGATGATATCTGAGTAAAAAATGTCCCTAATCTGTTGATGAAATAACCAATATTGGCAACAGCTTTTCCCTGTGCCCCACAAATCAATGCCCTGGGAATGACCTTCCTCATGTTTTGGAAACTGGCCTTGTTAGGGTTAGTTGGGATACTTTACACATGGAACATGTTTCTCTTTATTGGGTGAGTGGAGGAGAAGGAGGTGGCCTTACATGAGGTGCCCACACCTGTCTCTCATTTTCCCTCACAATTCTCCTATCTACTTCTCATATGCCCCTCACCTGTCCCTCATCTTCCAAAATTACCTTACCTGTCCCTCACCTGTCTCTCACCTTCCATCACCTGTCCCTCATCTTCCTGAGTTCCCTCACCTGCCCCTCACAATTCCTCATAATTGCCTCATCTGTTCCTCAGCTGTCCCTCACTTTCTCAAATTCTTTATTTGTCCCTTACCTTCTCATACCCCTCACCTGTTCCTCACCTTCCCTGGGCCACATTATCCTTGTGACTGTGAAGGCTCATTCAATTGGGCTTCCCTGCATATCCTCTAAATTTCCCTGTTCCTCCTCCCTGGCTCCCAGACTTAGAGCATGCTGGCTGAGAAATTTATTTTGGTTTCAAGAATGAGACATTTAAAAAATAGAGGCACCTGGGTCCTCTTGTAGCATCAACATCCTCATAAATCAAAATTCCTTTGCAGGACAGAGAGAACATTTAAAATAAAGCTTGTGAGCCCACAGAAGTTCAGATTAGCTGTGTGCAGAGATAGCTCCCAAGGCCTCCTGTGAATTTGGTCGAAGCAAACTCCTCTAAAGCTTCTATGTTTTTTGAGGTCAGGCGGGCAGCTGGAACATGGGTGTGCTTCTCTGGGTTTCTTTTTTTTCAGATAAGAAATATTTGGCTGTCAAATGCTCATTTATCTTTTTGTGGGGGAGCATCCCTGTTGTTTAGTTTGTATGTAATGAATACATGATTTTCCATGCAGTATGTTTGCAGTTGCAAACATCTTCTAAATGCTTTAAGCAGGAAGGAGCATCCCAGTGTGGGAGTGGCAGGTGGGGGTGGAGGGCAGGAAAGTGGAGGGGACAGTGGAATCCACAGAATTCTGAGATGCTGGAGATGAGGAGCTGCTTTGGGATCCAAGGTGCTAACTACTGGTCCAAGAGAGAGAAGGAGTATGAGGAAGAGCAGGGAAGGACTTTGACTCCCATTGGGAAACCCATTTCCAGCCCTGCTTCTGCCGGGTACCACATGGCTGCTGGGGAGGCCCGAGTGCCAGACCCCCACCTCAGTATGCCTATCGAAGGGAGGGACAAAAGAAGCTCCAGAGATCTGTCCACAGAGGAGTCAGAGGCTCTAGTTGCCACTCCTGTGTGGATGAGACTTGGCACAGCTGGAGGAGTTACCTTTCATGAGCCATCAGGATATATTTTAGTTATGAACAAAGAGAGAAAACTTGCCTCAGAAGAGAATCTCCTGCCAAGTGATGATGGCCTCAGCAATAAACCATGTTTCCAGGAAGCAAGAATATCCCAAAGAGTTGGCAAGTGAGTTACAGTCAAGTGCTAGCAGTGCGACCCTCTGGGCAAGTGAGTTAAAGTTCAAGTGCATCTTGAGGGGATGTTCTGTGCTCTTATGGCCCATCCTGTGGCATGACCACCCTTGCTTCTGCCTGCTGCCTCCTCCTGCCCAGGCCCCCACGTCCCAGTGGAATCTAAGTTCCAGTCAGGCACTGAAGTGGGGTCAGAGGAGGCTCTCTGCACTTCCAATGGTCATTGCATTTGTCCTGGTTCACACAGGCTATAGCAGGGCCTAGACAAGGCCTCATGTCTGGTGCAGCATTAGGTCCTTGGTAGGGGCTGACCCAGAGTATGCTGGAGAGAAAGGAAAGGACCCGGTCCCAGCATGGCATAGGTGCCCTACCCTACTGCCCCCACTCTGACCCTCTGCTCACCTTCCCACAAACAAGGACACAAGACTTTAGTGATTGTTCTTCATGATGGGCAAGATGCAGTAAAGTGAACATCACTAGACTGTGGGGTTCTCCAGGATATTAGTTACTACCGGAAGCACATGCACATACATACACATGCCTGTGTGTTGAGGCCATGGGGAATTCTATGAAAGTGATTGGCGGTTCAGGGACACTCACACACCAGGCACCTCAGAACAAGCCTGTTGTGCATTTTACAAAGGGCATAGAGCCAACTGGGCAAGGAAGAGGATGCCTGGCTCTGCTCTTCTGACTCCACAGTGCAGTCATGTGCAGATAATATGGCTGGAGGCTCAAAGTGGAGCACATGGAGTGAGATCAAACCTTGAAGAAAACCCCCCACCCTGGGGTCTTTTCCTGACATGAGTAGTTGACAAAGTAGAGGGAGTTGTGACCTCAGATTCTCCTGGAAGACCTGAACTCCAGGTGATGTACTTCCAGTTCAGGAGCACACAGAGTTCTAAGCTCCGGGGTTGGACTCACCTCTTTGGGCTTGTTTCCTTGTACTCTGGGAAGGGCACAGTCTCTCCTTCCCAGAGGAGCAGCGAGGTTTAGAGTGTAACCCTCTAGAGATGGCAGGTAGGGACATCCACACACAAGGCACCTTGGAATAAGTCAGCTGTGCATTTCACAGGTACACATTGACAATGAGCCAGCTGGGCAGGTAGGAGGACGGTCCACTTTCTGGCCCATGGACCTACAGATGGAAGCCAACTCCAGGTTCTTGCTTTCCACTATGGGCATGGGCTTTCAGATCCCCTTGTTCTCTGGGGTTAAGAACTTGGGCAGCCCCCCCACCCATCTCTGCTTCTGCGTCTGGGAAGGATCTGCTGGCACTCCCTCAGTGTCAAGGTTTCTTATTCTGGAAATTTCTCTTAATGGAGACTCCTGCCTCTGCCTCTGTCCTCATGCTCGGCCACCGGTCAATCAAGTGTTTGGCAGCATCCATGGGTCCACCCATCAACTGGGTGAAGGAATCTATTTAAGTGTCCCATCTCTTTCCCTACCTGCCACCTCAGGTATGGCCAGTTCAGCAAAAACCCCACCCTCCCCTCTCAGGTAGCCATTCTGAGCCAGTTTGAGGGAGATGGGGGATGCTGTGCGACCACAGAGAACCAGTGCCTAAATCCAGTGTCTCTGACTGGACTCTTCAGTCACAAAACTGGCTGTGATTTTCCCTGTGCCTCCAGAGGCAGGAACAGTAGAGGAGTTACTTACATGCACCATAAAACTCTGCTCACTGTCTACCCACAGTCATACCTAAGCCCAGATATATGTGATTATTTCTGTGAGGCTTATAGCTTCTCAAGTGTGAAGAAACACACGTTCCCCTAGAAGGAAGTGAGGACACCTTAGCTCTACCATAGCTGCACTGTGGAGTCAGGAGAACACGATCCTATATCCTCCTCCCTGCCCAGCTGGCTCATTGTCAATGTGTACCTGTGAAATGCACAGCAGATTTATTCCAATGTGCCTTGTGTATGGATATCCCTGACTCCCCAGTGACTCTCATGGAATTCCCCACAGCCCCAACACCCAGACATGTGTGTTCATGTGCATGCGCTTCCAGCAACGTCTAACGTCCATGAGAACCCCACAGCCTAGTGATGTTCACTTTACTGCATCTTGCCCATCACAGGAGCTCCTTGGATTCCCAGACCTTTGAACTGAAAGGCTCTGGGAACAGCAAAAGGTGCCAGGCAGTCTCTGGGAGCCATGTCTCTTGGTTAATTTCATATTCATTTCAAGAAGCACTCTCAGCTTCAGCTTCCACCCATGAGATGGGGCAGATAGGGCAATTCCTGCACTAAACAAGTGACTTGTCTCTCCTTTTCACACTGCTTTTGCCCAGGTGGCTGGTCTGTGTGGATCCTACCTACATCTTTCCCCACTTCTGACCCCTGGCCTCTGATTTCTGTCAGGATCACCAAGTGGGGCCAAGAGCTGCTGGCAGAGAAAGGGGGAGGAGAGTGAGGTGGAGGCTTTTCATCCTCCTGTAGAAAGAGATTGGCATGTCCCTTATCTGCAAGGATTAAGGAGGCACCTGATTCCCAAGTCCACCTGACCCTGGGACCACCTGACCCCCAAGCCCACCTGAACCCCTGGTCCATCTGTTGGCTCCCACTAGCCTTACAAGGCTTCTGCAGCTAGCAAGTTCTGTCCTGGGTCTCCACGAAAAAAATATACAACCTAGGAGACAGCCCATTGTCTGCTTGGGGCCAACTTAAAGTGACTACAATTGTGTAGTCAAGGCTGAAATTTGGTGTAAGCATGAAGGTCACTACAGATTTCAGGGAAAGGGACTGTCCAGAGCCTGCCTAGATGCACATGAGTCTTGCATCTGCCCACAAGTCTAGGAGCAACCTCTCCTCCATCTATTCTCAGATAGGGCACATTCCAATCAGGCCTCAGAAGTACAAAGGATGGAGTCCAGGCTCTTCTGTGATGGAAGTGGTAACACAAGGGGAGCAGATCATGAAGATTCAATTGTGTCTGAGACCACTACTAAGGTTCAGAGGGTCATGAGAAATTCTGGTTCTTTAAATATGGGAAAGCCTTGACTCTACCCTTTGGAATCTCAGACAAAAGAATCCAAGAGAAAACAAACTCCCTGGGTTGTGCCCCGATTTACACATACTAGTCCCCAGACTTGTGTGTAGGTGCAGCCCCTGTTAGCCCAGGACCTCCAGACCCACCTGACCCCAGGCTCATCTAACTCCCAGGCCCACCTGAGGCCCAGGTCCCCCTGACCCCAGGCCTACCTGATGCCCAGGCCCACCTGACATCCAGGCCCACCTGACCCCAGTCCCACCTGACTCCAGGGCCATCTGACCCCCAGGCTCACCTGAACCCCTAGTCCATTTGCTTGGCTTCCATTAGCCTTACAAGGCTTCTGCAGCTGGTAAGTTCTGTCTTGGGCCTTCACGAAAAAATAGGCAGCCTAGGGGAGATCTCATTGTCTGTTTTGGGCCAGCTTAAGGTGACCACAGCTGTGCAGTCAAGGCTGAAATTTGGTGTAAACATGAAGGTCTTTTTGAAAGCAATACATGAAAAAAATATTCCCTTTTATAGTCGTCAATCGCTCCCTCTCAATGCTGGACAAAGCCTATCTTAGGCTTTGTCTTCACCTCAAATACTTTAGATACAAACAACTGCAGCTATGTCAACTGGAAGTTCTAAAACTAGAGTATCGCTTTGCAGAGAAGATCATTTCAGGAGCATATCTACATGGACACCACAGGCTGATCAATCAGAGTCATTATCATTCAGGATTCTGAGTGATAAGTTTTTTATATAACTGTCAAAAATAATATGGTAACTATAAATAATTCTGAAATAAGGCTCTCTTATAAATGCATATTAACCATTTGGGGGAGAGGAGGGAGGGTTGCATCTCAAAGGATCCGAATCTCATCTCAAATAGCTGTTCACATCTCATACTCAGTATGTGAGCCGATTATACCTCTTCTTGGCACCCATCAGGCCAAAGATGTTGGCAGGTGATAATATCACCAGAGGGTGAAAAATGAAGCACACTGCCAGTAGTTTTCAATGTGATTTTTTTTGCATCCTATCTCAGCCAGCACACAGCTCTCTACTATGCAGCTCTGGTCCAGAAAAATTCTCCCTTTGCATTTTCACAAGTCTGTACTTGGTGTGCTGAATTTGAGCCACTTTACGTGGGATTTGATTCTGGCAATAACTATATAAATATACACATATACTTTATTGCAGTGATTGTAAATTCACATGTGGTTATAAGAAATTACAGCTATCTTGCTCATTTCGCCCAGTTTCTCTCGAAGGGAACACTTTACAGAACTATAATATATTAATAAAGGTAAAACCAACCAGTCTTATTCAGATTTCCCCAGTTGCTTGTATTCATGGGTGTGTGTTTTTAGTGCTATACAATTTTTTATTACCTGCAAAGGTTCAGGTATCCATCACCATAGTCAAGGTAGGGAATATTTTCATCACAAGGATCCCTCTCGCAATCCTTTTATAATCACTCTCAGCTCCCTCATCCCTAACCCCTATAAGCCATTTATCTGTTCTCTATTTCTAATTGTTGACATCTAAACTACTATGTATATGCAATCATACAGTATGTAATTTTTTAGGGTTGGACGTTTTTGCTCAGCATAATTTTTTGGAGATTCATCCAAGTTGTTGCAGGAATCAATGGTTCACTTCTTTTTATTGCTGAGTGGTTTTCCAAGATAGGGACATACCACAGTTAGTTTAACCATTAGCCCATTGAAGGACATCTGGGTTATTTTCGCTTTTTGTCTTTTATAATAAAATACAGCAGCTTATAAACATTGGTGTATATTTTGAGTATACATTTATTTGGGATAAATGCCTAGGATTATAATTTCTGGGTTGTTTGGTAATTGCATATTTTGTCTTTGAAGAAACTACCAAGCCAGTCATGTATGTGATCCTGTTCATCTGCATCCACATTGGCATTTGATGCCTACTCTGTTGTTTGAGTCATTCTGGTAGGAGTATAGTAATATCACGTTGTAGTTGTAAGTTGCATTTCCTTCATGGTTAATGTTATTGAACATCTTTTCATGTGTTTATATGCTGTCTATTTGTGCTCTTCAATGACTTTTTAAAAATGTCTCGTGCCCATTTTCGAATCTAATTTTGTGTTATTTAAGTTCAATTTGAGGAGTTTCCTATGTACTCTAGATACTAGCCTTTTGTCAGATGTAGCTTGCAAATATTTTCTACATGTAGCTCATACTGTGGTTCATTTTTTTAACCTCTTCATGAAATTTCACAGAAAAAAAATCATTAATTTTGTGGAATTCCAATTTGTCATTATTTTCTTTTTAAATAGTGATTTGGTGTCAAGTCTAAGAAATATTTGCCTAGTTACAAATTCTAAAGATTTTCTTCCATTTTTTACAAAGAGTTATAATTTTACCTTTTACTTTTAAGGTTATGATTCATTTTGTGTTAATTTTTATGAAGCTTGAATTTTAAGTAGAGGACCATTGTTTTTGTCTATGATCCCATTACTCCAAGATCATTTGTTGAAAAGGCCATCTTAGCCGGGCTCGGTGGCTCAACCTGTAATCCCGTGCCTTGGGAGGCTGAGGTGAGTGGATTGCCTGAGCCCACGGGTTCGAGACCTGCCTGGGCAGGCAAGACCTCATCTCTACTATAAATCAAAAAAATTAGCCAGGCGTGGTAGTGCGCGCCTGTATTTCCAACTACTTGGAAGGCTGAGGCGGAAGGATTGCCGGAGCCCAGCAGGTCGAGGCTGTGGTGCCCGGGAGCGGCCACTGCACTCCAGCCTGGGCGACAGTGAGACTCCAATTCAAAAAAAAAAAAAAGAAAAAGAAAAGAAAAGGCCATCCTTTCTCAATTGAATTGCTTTTGTACTTTTGTCAAAAAATTATTTTAGCATATTTGTGTAGGTCTATTTCTGGGTCCACACAAGTAGATGTTTTCTATTATATTTATCTATATATCTATTCTTTTGATAATACTACATAACTTTGCTTACTTTATATATACAATAAATCATAATATTGGATATTCCACTCACGTTATTTGTCTTTCTTGATATTGCTTTAGCTATTTTAGGGCCTGTGACTTTCCATATAAATGTAAGAATAATTGTCTATGTATACAGTAAACTTTACTGATTTTTTTTTTTTTTTTTTAAGAAACAGTGTCTCACTCAGTTACCCAGACTGTAGTACAGTGGTGTGATTGTAGCTCACTACAACCTTAAGCTTCTGGGCTCAAGTGATACTCTTACCTTAGCCTCTCCATCAGCTGGGACTACAGGTATGTACCCCACACCTGGCTATTCATTTTTCTTCTTCTTTTTAAAAAATGTGTTCTTTTTTTTTGTAGCGTCAGATTCTGGCTATATTGCCCAGACTGAATTTGAACTCCTGGCCTCAAGTGATTTACCCACTTTAGGTTCCCAAAGCACTGGGATTACAGATGTGAGCAATTTTGCCTGGCCTTTACTGGAATTCTGATAGAAACTGAATTAGCCTAAAGATTAATTTGGGGACTAAAAAGAATTAACATTGTTACTGTGGTAAACCTATCAATCCATGACCATGGTATATTTCTTCATTTGCTTACGTCTTCTTTGAATACTTACAATAGCATTTTAAAAAATTTTCAGCATATGGATCCTATATATGTTTTGTTCAGTGTATGCTGAAATGTAATATTTCATTTTATTTTGAGTGACTACAAATGATATTGTGTTTTTAAGTTCAATTTTCTTATGCTCAGTTATAGATTTGCAAATATTTTCTGTTGTTAATCTTATATTCTACAACCTTGCTGAACTCATTCATTCAAGGAATTTGTAGACTTCTTAGAATTTTTTATTTAGAAACAATCGTGTCATCTGCAAATTGACATACTTTTATTTATTTACTTCCAGACTATTTTTTTTTTTGCTTTAATTCAGTGACTGGAATGTCTAATAACACGTTAAACAAAAGTAGTAAGAGTCAATATTTTTGCTTCATTATCAATTTTAGAGAAAACACATTTCATATTTTACCATAAAATACAATTCTAGCTGCAGGTTTTGTTTTTACTTTCTTTGTCAAAAAGTAATTCCCTTCTATTTCTAACTTGCTGAAAGTTTTTCTCATAAATCGGGATTGCATTTTGTCAAATGCTTTTTCTACCTCAATTGTTATAATCACATGGCCTTTTTCAAGCCTGTGGATTATACTGGCTGATTTTTCAGATGTTGCATACTTAAATAAATCCCAGTTAGTCATCAGTATAATAATTTCTATACATTGTAGAATCCAATTTGCTAATGCTTTGTTGAGTATTTTTCATCTTAGTTCATAAGAGACATTGTAATATTATTAGTCTATGAGTTTGCTTGCTTGTTTGTTTGTTTTGATACTGTCCTTGTCTAGTTTTGGTATTACGGTAATACTGTCTTCATAAGGTGTTTTGAGAAGTGTACCCTTTTCTTCTATTTTCTAGCAGATATTTTATAAAATTGGTATTAAGTCTTCTTTAAGTACTTAATAGAATTTCCAGTAAAACTGTGTGAGACTGAAAATTTCTTTCATATAAGCTTTTCAATTACAAATCAAGCTTTTAAATAATTTTAGGACTGTTTAGACTTTCTATTTCATCCATGTTAAATGTTGGCAGCTTGAAGCTTTAAGAACTTGTTCTTCTAAGTTGTCAAATGTGTGAGAATAAAGTTGTTCATGGTATTCCTATACCACATTTTTAAAAGCTGCAGGATCTGTAGCAATATGCTCATTACATTTGTGATATTAGTAGTTTGTCATTTACTCTTTTTATTTTTTAAAAAAATTCTGGTGCAGATTTACTAAGAGAACCAGCTTTTTGTATCCTCGATTTTCTCTACTGTTTTTCTATATTTAATTTCATCAGTTTCTGCTCTTATTTTTATTATTTTCTGTCCCCTGCTTGTTCTGTGTTTGTTTTACTCTTTTTTTCCAAGTTGTTGAGGTGAAAATGTAGATTATTGACTTGAGAGCTTTCATAATTTCTTATGTAAGCATTCAGTATTATAAACATCATTCTCAGCACTAATTTACTTGCATCCAACAAATTTGGATTATTGTGTTTTTGTTCCATTCAAGTCTATGTATGTTTAAAATTTCTGTTGAAAGTTTATCCTTAATCTATGAATTATTTAGAAATGTGTTGGTTAATTTTCATGTGTCTAAAATATTTTTGTTACTTATGTCTAGTTTAATTCCTTTATGATCAGAGAACACACTTTGTATAATATGAGTACTTGTAAATTTGTTGAGGTTTGTATTATGACCCAGGATATGATCTATCTTGGTGAATGTTTCTTGTGTACATGAAAAAAATGTATATTCTATAGTTGTTTAGCGTTCTGTGCATGTCAACTCAATACTGTGTTTTGATTGCATATTTAAGATCTTCTATATCATTTTTAATTTTCCATCTTTGTTCTCTCAGTTGTTAAGAAGCCATTGTTAAGGTCTCCAACTATACTTGTGGATTTGTCTCTTCTTTATTGTTTGGTTGTACACACATTTGGGATTGTCATGTCTTCTGGTATATTAATCCTTTTATCATTATATAACATCCTCACTGTCTCTAGTTTCTCTTTGTTTTGAAGTCTGTCATATCAGATATTAATGTAGTCACTGCTTTTTATTCTTTTATTAATATCTGTATTGTGCACTGTATATCTTTTTCCACTCTTTTACTTTCAGTTTATTCATAACATTGATTATAAAATGAGTTTCTTGTAAGCAGTATATAGTTGGATTCTGTGTGTGTATGCAGTGTGTGTGTGTGTGTGTGTGTGTGTATGTGTGTGTGTGTGTGTGTGTGTATTCTGCAGATCTATGTGTGTGTGTTTTGGATTTGTATGTTTAAACCATTTATACTTCAGGAAATAATTGATAGACTGACATGTAAATCTCCCATCTTATTCTTTTTTCTTTTTTTTTCATCAGATTCTTCTTTCTCTTTTCTTGCCTTTCTCCTGATTACCTCATCATATTTTAGGATTTTGTCTTGATTTATGCATAGTGTTTTTAGTGTATCTTTTGGTATCCTTTTTGCAGTAATTGCTCTGAGAGTTTCAACATACATCTCTGACTCTTAACAATTTATCTGGCATCAGCATTTTGCCATTTCAAATAAGTGTGAAAATCTCACATCTATTTAGGTCTTTTTGTCATTCTCATTTTAAAATATAATTGTTTTGAGTAGTACAAGGTGTTATTTCATTTTTATTTTGTAAAATTATTTTGTTTTATTTTCTGCCTTCTTCCTTGTTTTTGGTCCTTCCAGATGCTCCAAGATTCCTTCACTTGTCATTTTCTTTCTGTTTGAAAAACTTCCTTGGCCAAGTTTTAAGGATAGAGCAAGTTAATGATAGATTCTTTTAGTTTTTCTTCATTTGAGAATATTTTCATTTCTGCTTCATTCTTGAAGTATAGCTTTGCCAGATAGATATAGAATTCACAGTTTAACAATTTTTTCAGCAATTGAAAAATGTTGTGCCACTTTCTTCTGGTCTCCATGGTTACAGATGAGAAATTGTCATTCAAATTGGTGTTCTTCTGTAGGTGATGTGGGTTTTTTTTTGTTTTTTTTTCCTGGATAAATTCAAGATTTTTTCTTTCTCTAGTTTTCAGATTTTAAGTTATGCTGTATCTTGGTATGGGTTTATTTGGTTTAGTCTGTGTTTTTTCAAGCATTCTTGGATTGATGACTGTATATCTTGTCAAATTCTGGAAGCTTCCAGTCATTATTTCTTCAAATTCTCTTTTAGCTTTACTCTCTTCCTTTACTCTGGGGCTATGATGACATGAATTTGGGTCTTTTGTTACTTTTTCACAGGTCCAGGAGGCTTTGTCCAGTTCTGTTTCAGTCTATTTTTTCTTTCTTGCTCAGATTAGGAAAATTCTACTGTTATTTCCTTAAGAGCATTGACTTTGTCCTGTGTTATAGCTACTGTATTACTGAGCCCATCCAGCAAATATTTTTGTTTTTCACATTTTCAGTTCAATATTTTTCCTTTGGTTCTTTTTTATAACTCCTATATCTTTGCTGAGCTTTCTCTATTTTTTTATTTGTTTCCACGGTATTTGCAATTGAATTTTGAAATACTTTATATGACTACTTTAAAATTTTTGTCAGATGATTCCAACATATTGGAACTGGTGTCATTTGATTGTCTTTTCTCATTCAAGTTGTGACTGTTTGGTTATTAGCATGATAGGTGATTTTCAATCATATCCTGGACATTTTGTCTGTAATGTTAGGATAGTCTGGGTGCACTTTAAATCTTTCATGTTAGCAGTCAGTCACCTGTTTATACTCAGTGCACAGGCCCTGGCCAAATTGAGTGTATTGTAGTTTTGATGACAGTTTAATTTTCAGTCTTTGCTGTGTTATTTTGGTTTTCTTTGTTTATCTGGTACCAGTGAGACTCACATTCGTTCTTACTGATGTTACCTAAAAAGATAAAAGGAATTTCTCCAGGCCTCTGAGTATCTACTAGTGAAGAGAAAGATGTGGTGAGACATCCCCATGAGTACTGTTGCTGCCTTAGTCTCAGGTTGAAAGGGGAAGTCTTGAGCATGAAAGAACAAAAAATGTTTCTCAGCTGGGTCTCTTCTGGCAGGCTTATCTACTTATCTCTGTGTTTCAGTAGAATAGGGGGTCTCAGGCACAGCAAGAAAATGGAGTGCCTCCCCTCAACTCCCTGGCTGCTTGTTTCTGGCAGGGACCAGAATCAATTCCCCTACAGGTAGTGTCAGAGGAACTTTTGCAGGGTTCAGATGAGGAATGAACCTGGCTGGACACTACTCTCTGTTGCTAAGCAAGGAGCCAGGAATCTCTCCGTCTTGCTTACCTTCTTCTCTTGGTTAAGAGGCACAAGACATCCTGATACCGTGCTGTTTCTTCCGCCCTGAAAGTATCAAACCAACTCACCTCTTCTTATTGTCTTCCAGAGTTCTCCTTAGGTGTCTCTTCTATTGTTTCCAGAATTTATAGCAGAGCTCAGCAGAGAAGAACAGGGAGAAACGAGGCTACCTCATCTGGTCTGGAGCATATATCTACACATTCTTTTTTTAAAAATGAGATAAATTTATATGCTGTAAAATTCACCACTCTAAGTGTACAATTCAGTCACTTTTAGTGTGTTTACAGAATTACACTAACATGATCACTGATTGCCGAATATTTTCACCATGTTGAAAAAAAATTTCTTAGCAGTCATTTCCAATTCTCTTAGCTCAGCTCCTGAACTGGGGTCAAAGATAAAGATACCGTGCTACCAGGAATGCATAGCTGAATTTGGGAGAGAGAAAACGATTAAACAAGCTCCCGCCAAACACAGCATAATCATTTCATAAATGAGATTTTTAAAAGTTAATCCCAGAAGTGTGTGAGCAGCAGCCACTGGGATGGGGAAATGAGTGTTTCTCAGTCAGGCCAATGCCAAGCAGATGGGATCCCCTGCAATTCTATGCCAGGGTCAGGGCTGAGGGAGACAAGGGAGGGGCCAAAGTTCAGAATGCATGTAGGTTCCTGTCCTCAAGGTTGTAATCTGAGCAAGGTGTCCTGAAATATTGCCCCCTAGGTGACTCCCTTCCTTCTAACGTGAGCCCTGTCTGTAACCTGGACAAAGGGAGACTCCCTCCTCACCCCATGTTTTCACATTTAATTTTCATACAGTAAGTCACCAAGTGCAATGCTGTTCAACTTATAGCCTAATGACAATGATTGGGGAAAACAACAACGAGGACAACAATGAAAACAAGGTCTATTCAAGGGGAGAAAGTACAACCACTTAAGGAAGTCAGAACTTCAGGGTTTTTCAATTACAGACCAGCGAGGAAATGTAATATACCCCAATCAGGTCTACGTGAAGGAACCTGGGAGTTCAGGCTCCAGGGGGGCCCAAGAAGAGACAGGTGAGTGGCTCAGGGGTGAAAATCTCCCAAGTGTAGACTACAAAATTCCTCCAGATGGAAGGTCCCTGCCAGCCCTTACCCTCCACACCCTGTCATGTTCCCCATGGCCAAAGAAGATGGATAAGAGACAGATGTCCATAGCTCCACTCCTAGGCCTGCCTGCTGCTCTCTTGAAGGTACTTCAGGTTCCAAATAGTAAATGGGACTCCATGATTAGAAGTAAATGCTTGTGAACGGTACAAGGAAGCCGTTTATCATTTCAAACACTTCCCCTGAGGTACATATGCATTATACAGCATTTATCTTTATTCTTCTGCACTGTAGCAGCCAATCAAAGAGTCAGCTAATCTTCCTGACTACAAAACTATCTACTAAAACATTTTTATACAATGCAAATGTTCAAGATTTATCATCTCCTGTACCCATAACTTAGAATGCATTAGGCTGGTGTTATCAATTTTAATAACAGGCTTCCTAGCTAAAATTTGGATCAACGTCACTGGGTTTTTCAAAATTTCATTACTAGACTCACTGAAAACACAATATCCCATGAAGAAAGCATATTTCTCTTGTCAGAAATAGGAATGACTGTGCTGATAGCTGGCTATGACTTTCTTTTCCTCCCTCTTATGGTTTTTATATCATCTCAGCTCATTTGATTTAGTTGTCCTATATTTCCTTGTACCTGCACCCATGGGTTTCAGTGGCTTTTCCTGGCTTCTATATTTTAAGTTAATCTACTAATATCTTTGATATGTTTTCTTATAATTCCCAGGAAAAAGAAGCATTCATTTTCAAAGAGACTTGTAGCATCTGCCTTCACCAGGAGATTCTTATGAACAGCCACCGTTCAGACTTTCTTTGAAGATGCTTCTTCTGAGATGTGACCTTGACCACGACCTTATTCCCGGGGGGGGGGGTTGGTCAGTTTGGAGAAGCAGCCCCAAGGAAAGCCTGTGGAAAGCCTGTGGGTTCAGTTTTTACTGCAAAGACCAGAAACCAGCTAAGGACCCTAATCTTTCCCAAATGTTCTGCAAATCAGCCTGAGTTAGTTATCCTCCCCAGTGGGCATGAAGTCCTCGACTCCCCTTGGCTCCGGGACTCCAAAACTCAGAGTACCCTGCCCTGGAACTTTCTTTTTGAAAGGCATATGTGGCAAATACCTTAATAGGGTAAAAAGCTGGTCTTACCCAGTTTATCGCTGTGACTGGCAACATAAAGCAATTATGGATCATTGATGCTTTTAATGCCCAATGCTGAAACTCATGTCTCATTGCTCAGACACCTGCTATCTAACACAGACATGATAACATGCATGCCACAGTGAGAATTCTCTCTCCCCAAAGGTCACAGTGTGCATGTTCATGCAATAGACAAATGTTTGAAGAAATTCATAGTAAGTGGAATCAATCTCTCACCTTGCAGCAGTTGTCATAAAAAAGAACAAAACCATGAGATCAGGTAAGATAGTCAGATGTGGGAATGGGAGTGGGAAGTAGTGGGAATGGCTTTGAGTTCTATAGTGTGCCGACAAGGATGAGTCACGCTATGATCCCTAAGAGACAATGGAGACCAGCAGGAAGTGGGGGTTCCCACTTGTGAGCCTTGAAAGTTGTCACTTTGGGTGCCAGGAATGGGGCTTCCATCACAAGGCCTTCTTGGCAAAGGGTTCAGCTGGTGGGACAATGAAGTAATTCTTCACTGACCCTCACAGTGATCTGACACTCAGAACTACAGGTTGTGTCACCTGGATGTTCAGATCTATGTGCACAGGTATTTGGAGATTGGGTAGACTGTACTCAGAGGGCTGTAGGTGTGGCATAGTATGTATGTTTATATATGCATGTGTATAATTTGTGTATGACACGTATGTGGCACCTAGTGTGTGTGTGATGTATGTGGCAAGATATGTGTATGTGGTGTATGTGTGTGGTTTATTTATGATGTGTGTGTAGTATTTGTGGTGTGTCTATATGAATATGTGTGTGTGTGTGTGTGTGTGTGTGTAACATGTATTGTGTGTGGTGTGTGTGGTATTCAGTGTGTGTGGTGTATGTGTAGCATACATTGTGTGTGGTGTGCAGTATGTGTTGTGTGTGAGGTGAGCAGTGTGTAGTTTGTAGTGTGTGTGGTGTGTGTGGTGTGTGTGGTATGCAGCATGTATGGTGTATATGTGGTATGCAGTATGTGTGTGGTGTGTGTAGTGTGTGTGATTAGCATATGATATCAGCATGCAAGTGAGGGGGGTGTGCAGTATTTGTGGTGTGAGGTGTGTATGTGTGGTCAGGTTTCCTGAAGGTCCAGGAACCATGGGAACTAGGAAAGGCCATTGTCACCCTCTGTCAGTTGACGAGTCTCTCAGGGTGCATGCTTTGACTTAGGGGCCATACCTGGTGAGCAGCTGCTTATCTGTCCCCTTCTCATCCTCAACCAGGGCCCAATTGTGGGCTGTGGTACTCACAGTTACCATGCAGCAGAGAGAGATGAACTGTGGTGCAGAACATGCTTGCAGTCAAGAAGAAGTCATAGGAAAGGTGTCAGGAGCTGACTTTCACAAACCTCAGCAAAGCCTCAAGGGGCAGGTGGGCATTGAGAACACTCACACAAGAAAAGGCATACAGAGGGCCCTAAGAATTCTGAAGGTAACCTGGAGTCTCACCTCTGGGCTTCCTTTTACATCTCCTTGGACAGCCTTGACTGCAGTGTTACCCATGGTGAGAAGTAACAAGATGTCACCAGGACCTGGTAATTATGGATCTGCTGGGCTTGCCCTGCATGTGCCTATTGCTGAAGTCTCCACACATCCCACCCAGAGGTGTTAACTGCTGGGCACAGATGGGGCACATGGTCCTGACAGTCCTGCTTCCTCGTCTGTGAGCCAGCCTCTGCCTGCCCACTGCCAGCCTGGGCTGGCGTCTGATCCCTCTGCTCAGAAACATCACCAGATGCTCACATACACCACCTGCACACTCTTCTAATTCTGCTTTCCTGCATAGACAGAAAAGTCTGCCTGGCATGGTGCATTTTCATAAATCTTAAAATCATACATGCAATGTGCTTTGTTTAAAACCTAAAGCAACAGAGCCAAAGAAACTCCTGGGACGACCTGAAAACGTGTGGCATCCTTGATAAACATGTGAATGGATGACTGTGGTTGCTTTTACGAAGTCGGGTCATTTCCTGCGCCACAGTGGCTGTGTGTCTCCATGAGTAAGTGTTTATGGTGTTCCTCCTTCAGCAGTTTTCTCATACGTGATAGTTTTAAAAGGTCCCAGGAGACCCACCTGGTGCCTGGGGCCCTCCTGATGCAAGATTAAATTGGAACATCATTCACACTTCATTACAAAGACTCATGATAATCAAAATCCTTAACCCAAGAAAATAAAAAGACAGTCATTAGACTGCAGTGGCAGTGATGAAATACTGAATTTTGTGGGTTGTGACAAGGAAGGCCACACCCCGCATGGCCAGCTTAAAAGCCAGCCAACAGGAGGCAGAGAACAAGAGGAGACTCTTGCTTGTACTTACGTGCATACTCGACCTGTTTCAGGGTCACTGAGATCATTAAGGAAAAAGGGGGTCCTGCCTTCTCAGAGGCGGTCATGAGATTCTCATTTGTATTTTGTATTTCTCTTTTGCCAAGAAGCAAAGAACAGGCTGTGTGAGTCAACTTACCATCTTCCTCTCACCACCTAGGCTGGGGCACAACTTGGTGAGGTGAGAACAGGATGCTTGAGGAAGAAGAGGAGTCCTCATCAGGCTAGTATGGTGGGAAGAACAGGCTTACAGGAGGAGTTGGGGAAGCTGTGGCTCCCAGGGTCCATGACATGCCTAGGTGGCTTGCCCTTCTGAGCCACATGTGCACCAAGAGAAAGAAATGTGCCAGCATGGCCCGAAAGGGACTCCTTAGCCAAGGTGCCACAGTCTCACAACATCTCCATGGAAGCACCAGAAATTGTCCTTTATTTTGGCAGCTGCAATGTGACAGAAGTCCCCTGGGGGAATGCAGTGGCAGACAGAGGGTTGGAACCATCTTTTCTTAAAACATAGTCAGTGATCTTTCTACTATGGCCAGCTCCAACTCATTTTTAATTGATTGAGAAGATTTAGAAGAGCTCCTCTGGGCAGTGCCCTGGGCACTAGAAAGTCCATCTGTTTATCTAATCACTTAGAAGCAAAAGTAAAATAAACTAACTCAAACAGAATTCCAGGAAGCTCTGTTCAGAAATGGGGTCGATTCCTGTCCAGGGCCTTCCTCAGCGGCACAGCACCCTGTTGATGGTTACCTGCTCCACTCGGCAGCCCCAGAGGAAACCTGGATTCTCCCCAAACAGGTGACTCTGGCGATGCCAGAGACCCTTCTGTCTTAGCTGATGTTTCTTATTTGCAGAGGTTCAGGCCCAAAAGCAAAATGTCTAATTTGATTTGCAGCTTGCTGATCTGATGCAGTCACTTTTTATCCAAAATGATTTCTTATCATAGACAACCAAATGCTCTTCTCAGGAGCCTCATACTGGTTCTAAAATCTCATATATTCACTCTGAAAATTTAAAGATAAAAAAGGAAAGCACAATGAACCCAGGGATGTGGATGTTGGCTTCCTCTTTCTGTGGAGCCACCTCCCATGAAGGTGTTTACAGATTTAGGTTTGGGAATTACAATGTTCCTTCCTCTGTGTAATCTTAGGGAGGTTTCTAAAATCTCTGGGCCTCAGTTTCCTCCTTTGTAAGATGAGAAAAATAATAGCAATTTTCTTCTAGGATTCTTGTGTTGATTCAAAGATGTTGTGGATGCAAATTGCTTAATATGGGGTCTGACAAAGGCTCAGCGCTCAGTCAATGCTATTGGCTGGTATATTCTCATGGATACGAACTCCCCAGTATGTTATTATGGGGAGGAAATGACTCTCTATGGGGCAGGCTGAGCCAAGAATGGAAGAAGGAAGGAACACTGATCATGATCTAGTCACAATCTGAGAATTTACATGAAGTTCCCGTTTTACTTTTTGCTGAAGAGTGGAATGCAGTGGAGTTGGTGCTGTTGTGATTTATCATGCCCATTTCACAGAAGGAATGAGGGAAAATGCTTGTCCAAGCCTGTTCATAGACAGCAGAGTCAGGAATTCAACACACAGCCTTTGGGACTCAGGTTGATAAATGTTCTGCCACGTATGAGATAAGCCCACTCCCATATTCAACAGCTTCACATCCATGGCTCTCAATGGCCCTGAAGGCTCCTTGAAGTGTTTGGGGCAATGCTCGACTGAAGGGGTGGTCAAGACAGCTCTTTGGCCCCTTGGAGCAGCTCTTCTATCCTTGGGACTTACTCTGTAGTGGCCCAAGGGAACTCCCTTGGGCCACTACAGAGCAGGCAGCTTCTGCCTTGGAAGATACCCCAGTTCCTGCAGTGAGTAGGACTGTGCTATTCTAACCCTTGCCGTGCAGTTTGAAGTCTAAGGGGCTTATTTGCTGATGAGCTGACTGGTTTTCTTCAATGTGACTGCTTAAAAGACATTGTGAAGTTCTGCTTTTTGCACCCCAAATTCCATATACATCATTGGAAGTTCTTCTGTTCCACCATCCATGAGATGGGGTTTCTGATGGGAGGTAAAAACTGACGGCTTCCACTTCCTCCTATGTAGGACAAGAAACAGGACTAAGAGTGGAGCACTTCCTGTGGGCATGGGCAGGAGCTGGCCCCAGGAAACATATTTGAGACTGGGCTTCAGAGCCCCTTGTGTCTGGAACATGTTGCCTCGGTCCCCTCAGCATTTCTTAGTCCCACAGGACAGTCAGAAGCAATTTGTTGTGCTCTCCCAGGTGGGGGACTGCACCAGATACCGGTCTGCCTCTACTCTACCCAACTCTTGGCCAGTGTGGCCTCATCCCAGTCCATGCCAGACAGTGCAGTGGGGTCAGGTAACAGTAATTCCCCCCACATATGTGGGATACTCATTGAGAAGAAACAAAGCCAATGTCAGCACCGGACTGTGCTTCTAAGCACCTGCGGCTGTCTGAAGTCCAGTATTCAAGTGCATTATGTGAGCTTTGTTCCCCAATTTCCCTTCCCATGTGCTGGAAAGGCAGCAGGGGGCTGGGCTCCACACCACAGCTGCCCCTGGCTCAGAAGTCATAAGCTACTCTTATGGACCACCCATCCCATTCCACCCCACTGCAGCAGCATGCCCTTCCCATGCCATATTCTACAGCTCTCTGCATCTCATAATATCAGCCTACATGTTTCTTTTCACATCCTCAGCCCCTAAAAAGGGCCTGAAAGTGGAGAAGGGAATCATGGAAGTGAAAAAAATGAGTCAGCTCAAGAGAGACTGGGCCCCTTTCATTAAAGCGGAACCCAGCCCCCGGCAGGCCCCATCAATTACTGTTGGATAGTTCCTAATCTTTTTATATATCTCCCTTACCAGTCCAGCATTTTTAGTGCCCAAATGCCCCCTTATCCTTATATAGGACACATCACTACATGAGCTGTTTGTCTCAGCCAAGAAGAGCTGCTCTCAGAAAAATTGTCTAGAGGTGGATCTGTCCTGCCTTTTCCAGGTTTTGGTGATGCCAGGTATTTGTTGGCTTGTGATCACATCACTCTAATCTCTGCCTTTGTCTTCCTTTGGCCTTCTCCTGTGTGTGTCTCTCATCTTCTGTCTCTTATAAGGACACCTGCCATTGGATATAGAGCCCAACTTAAGTCCAGAATGATCTAAATGTTCTTCACTGAAAGACATCTGCAAAGACCCTATTTCCAACTAGTGGCCCATTAACAGGTTTCGGGTGGGCATGCATTTTGAGGGCATGCTGTCCCACTCACTATAGCACAGAACTCCTTTTTCCAGCTAATATTTAGACGACAAGCACTGGCGTGGGCAGCAGGCACAAAGCGGTCACACCGATGTTAGCAGTGTCTCCCTGAGAACCTGCTCTTAAAGCTTCATGGGAGGACGAGTTACAGGATGTTCCTGTGAAATGCATTTCAGGGAAAGGTCAGACTTTACACATGAATACCCTGAATTTGTATTTCAAATTCATGTGCTATGTTCCCTGCAGTAAAACTATCAGCTGAGCAGAAAATATTTTTCCAATGAACCATTTCCTTAAACAATCCCATAAGTGTAGTCTAATGCTTTGGCGATGGGCACTGTAGCAATTGGCAATGATTTAACTTTCAGATTGGAGATTGCCAGCTGATGGCCCCACTGACAAATGACTATAAAGGCACCCTGCAGGGGAGGGCAACGCTTTCTGCAAACTGCCGCAGTGTAAGACCAATGGACACCCATCTCAGATGCAACTAATTAGCACCAGTGCCCTCTGTGCTTATATCTCATGTGTGTCACCCATGGACTGGGCTCAGGAGAGGGGCTTAGGCTGGCAATTGCCCACCATCTCAACAAAAATTGTGAGCCCAAGAATTTGTCCGGAGTCCTGGCTGAAACTTTACCTACTATATCCACCCCCCACCCCGTATCTCTGCAGTCACAGTACTATCCCTGCAGTATCTCCCAGAGACACCCCAAACTTCTGCAAAAAACACCCTTGAGAAAATTCACAATAAGGCATCTTCTGAGAGAGGCCTCTTCTGCTACTCTGTGGCTTAGAGGCAAAGCACAGCGGTGGGTGGGAGGGCTACTCTTACACAGGGCTGAGTCATGACATCCTGGACCCATCGACAGGAGGTTGGTATGGATTCCAAGGGGCAGCCAAAGCTTTAAATACAAGGCTTTAAATACTGCATCACTGGGCTACCTGGGTCTTCTGAGTAATGAAGGGAGCCACAATCCAGTGAGTTGAGTGCATGGAATTGCATGAGGCCACAAGGGGACTTATTTCAGCCCTGGGCCAGGTGACAAAAATAATGCCTCATAATTCCTCCATCCTGTGTATCCTGCTAGGCAGATCCTCTCCGTCCTTGCCCATAGTGTTCTAATCAGTTATAACTAGAGCTGTTTCCTATACCTTTCTCCCTATTTGAGTTCTACAGGACTTCTGTATTTTTTATGTTTGTCTCATCTACAATCTGTAAATGCTGGCTATTGGAAACAAAACATACAAAACTATCTAAGTGATGTGTTTGATGTCAAGATGTTAGAGGAATGAAATCTGGAGAGTTCTTTTAAGTACCAGGAAAGGCTTTTATATCCAAGATGCCAAGAACCTTCAAAAGAAAGAGATCTCTGAAGAAGACTCTCAAAGAAAAGCATCAACAGTTGTCTTTTGTTAGTTTTAATTGTGCCCCTACAAAAATATTCAAGCCCTGCCCTCCAATACTTGTGAGTATGACCTTACTTAGAAGGAGGATCTTTGCAGATGATCAAGGTTAGGTGAGGTCATTAGGGTGAGCCCTCTTCCAACATGATGGGCGTCCTTATAAAAGAAAAACACTTGAGACAGGCACGTACAGAGGGACAATGATGTGGAGAGGCCCAGGAAGAAGATAGCCATCTACAAGCCAGGGAACACCTGAAGCCACCAGAAGCTGAAAAGAGGCAAAGAATAGATTGCCATTCAGCCTCAGAAGGAAGCAGCGCTGCTGACACTGTGATCTTGGACTTCTAGCCTCTACAACTGTGAGAGAATACATTTCTGCTGTTTAAGCCACTCCATGTGTGAGGTTTTGTTATGGCAGCCCCAGGACACTCACAGCCCTGTGCTCTTTCAATAGCTGCCATTGCCTCTATGAGATGAGGAGGGATGTCACTGGTGAATGGGTCTATGTGCTAGTTTCATGGGGACAGGCGTGGCAAAGTTGAGCAAGCCGTGACCTGTGGATGTTTTAAAGGCCCTTTGGCTGTGCTCCAGTTACCATTTCCAACCTGAGCTCCTAGTCAGACAGGTTTCCAAAAGTTCTCTCTTCTGCTCAAGATCTTAGAGGCTCTTGCTACTGGGGGAGGTCATTATACCAGAAACAACAGTAATTTACAGATGAAAAAGTTGACTAAAAGCAGGCTAGACAGCAAGGCCCCACTTAGTTGGTCAGTCAATGGTGACCTGCACACTCAACTCAGTTCTCCTTAGCCTACTGTGAGTGTTTCTCCCTTCATGTGCCAGCCATGGGAATGAGAACTCCTTGTGGCTCTGACTTCATTCATCTCCTTATCTTCCTCACCCACTCTCTCATTCCTTCACTCAGAAAACATTTATAAACACTGCCATGACTTGTGCTGGAGAGTGAGGGTCACAGTGAAGGCAGTCAGCTCCAAGAAAGCAAGTGCAAGGCAGAGCATGGCAGTCTCAGAACCATGGTGGTGGGATGAGGCTGGAGGAGGAGCTGACACGTGGGTCTGACATGCAGTCATCATTGCATTGAGGCTCGAGGCCCATTGCTTGCTGAAGGATCACAAGGGTCCTGGGTGTCTAAAACGTACATCATGAGGACCAGTATTGGAACTTCATCTTGAGGTTCCAAGTGTTATTTTGAACTGTAGTGGGTCCAAGAATATCATCTCCTAACCAGTGATTCTTCCCCACTCTTCATCTTTTTTGCAGGTTATGACAACGCAGCAGTGATGATTTCTCTGGCAATTGTACTCATTGAAGTCACAAAAGGTTAAAAAGCCATTAAGCATTCATTATGTGTCCCTATCAAAGTTGTCTTAATTTCACCAAGACTTGTAAGTTTCTCTTTAAGGAAATATGCTCTTAGGATTTGAGTGTGATTCCTCATTAACAAAATGGCAAGTGCAAAGTTATATGTCAAAACCCTGACTGATGGACTATAAATTGGCTCTTCCACCCAGCAGGAGACTGTAAGTTTCTGCATTAGGAAGGTTGGCTCCCTCAAGGCGATGAGTGTGTCAGCTGTCATTCAATGTTATTTAATTTCCCTGTGAGGGGACATCGATGGGCATTGTAGATTGATGCTAGATGCACCAAAGTGCCCACTGGAGACATCTGATAATGCTCCTTATTTCTTCCCATTATCTCATCTACAATTTGAGAAACAGATGCTCAATATTGCTGAAATATTGATATTTTCTTGCATTGGCCAATCACACCTTCCTTGGCTTTGGAAACCTTTCTCTCTCCTTTTTTTATACATTGGTTGAAAGGAAAGTCTTTAGCAATAAAGTATTAATGCAACAGGGGACCTATCTCTAGGCTACAGAGGGACTCATTGACAAGGAATCTCTATCCTCACTGCAGAGTCATATTCTGAGGGCTCCATTTCTTCCCAAGACTTTTCCAACACTCATCTAACTGGTCTACTCATGTCCAGTTTTACATCCTCAGGGGAGATGCCTTTAGTAGGGGAGCACAGCAAGGGAGCTACACAAGTAACAAGATGACCACCTTCAGTTATTTCCCTAGATCAGAAGGCTCTAACTCATGGAAGGAGAATGCAGGGCAGGGGGGTCAGAGCACTCTGCATTTCCCACCCAGCCAGGATATGCTCCTGGGCAAATCTTTCATCTTTTATTGTCTCTTCCTCTTCAACAGGTAAACATTCCATTGGAAAGGTCTTGCTATAGGCTTACTCACAGACACCAGTTGACCCGGCCCCAAGCCTGCTTACCAGGGGCAGAAATTGTGACCATGGGAGGAAATGCCCTGTAGCCAGGGCCAGGAACACAATTTGCCGGACACAATAGGGACTTGTTCAAAAGCAAAAATCATGTCAAAAGCACTAAATTTAAAGTGTTTTTTTCCTTTCTCCCATGGTCTCTCCCACCACTTACATGCTATTTAATGTTGTTCTAGATTTTTTTTTAATTTTAAACTTTTTTTTTTTTTGAGTTGGAGTCTCACTCTGTCTCCCAGACTGGAGTGCAGTGGCACGCTTCCGGCCACCACAGCCTTGACCTGCTGGGCTCCGGTGATCCTTCCGCCTGAGCCTTCCAAGTAGCTGGAACTACAGGCATGCGCTATAGTGCCCAGCTAATTTTTTGATTTATTGTAGAGATGAGGTCTCGCCAAGTTGCCCAGGCAGGCCTTGAACCTGTGGGCTCAGGCAATCTACTCACCTCAGCCTCTCAAATTACGGTGTTCGTCTTCCTATTGCACACACCAGTTTTAAATACAGAGGCAAGAGTATTTCTTTCTTATGGAGATTCACTGAAATTACACAAGAGGTATTTCAGGTATTTCACAGCCCTTGTATGCACACATAGTTTGCTTTCACGAAACAGTGGAAAAACTGCAGAAAACAAATGCAGCGGTTTCTATTTTACTTCTTGTCATGATTACAATATCAGGAGTAAGAAAGAGTAGGCCTGGGTCCATTTTCCCTTTATGCTTGTTGTAACACTGTCTTCTTTCTGTGTGAAGTGAGTTTTGGTTTGAATGAGAAGTGTGGCCTTTGGGGCCATTCAGCCTGTTTCTCTCCTCCAACCCCCTCAGCGGTAGCCCTAACTCAATTGTGTTGTGCTTAAATTGAGCCTCACTGACTCCACCCATTGTGGGTCTACTGGAAATCTATATATGTGGGATGTCACAAACCCTGTCTGCAAATCAAGCATCAAGAGACATGGGAGTGTATATTGCACTTATCCCCTCTGCCCACTCCTTTGTTCTATGGGACTTCCAGCATTATTCATTATTAAGAATTTCAGGACAAGGACATTGAACTATAAACCTAGAATGAAGCTCAGTTGAACAATACACAGGTTCTAAGCCTGTGAAGCAGGCCCGGAGTCATCACAGAGGAGGTGTGCACTGCAGGAGAAAGGAAATGATGTGGGCTCTCTGCACAGCCTGGTGCCCACGTTTCCAAGAGAGTCTGATGAAACCCCAGAACATGTAGGCGGAGGGACCAGATCTCAGCTTCTTCCTGGATCTGGACCAGAGAAGCTCTCTTCCTAGGTCCCAAATATGCTGAGACCCCCACCAGCTGAAACCCCCACCTCTCATCTCTCTGCCCTTTTCTCTTCCATGGTGCCATCAATTTTTCCACCTTAAGTCTCCATCCCTTTATTCCTCCTATTGCAAAAATCCCACCCCACCCTACCCCATGGCAGCCAGTTCTGATCTCAGGGTGCCTAAAGCCTAGGCTGAAGATCCTTGCCTGAGGCCACTAAGGGACTTGGAGCTATCACACCAAGAACCTGGGAGACTCTCACAGGCACCACCTAGGAGACCAAGCCTCCTCCAGAGCTGAACCAGCAGGGTGGCCAGCACGGTGTAATGTTCAGAACCAAACAAGTTTGGCTAGGGAGCAGGGCAGGACTGGCTCTCTTGGGCAGGTATCTGAGAGCAGGACAAGGTTCTGGAGGGCAGAAATGCAGTGTTTGGGCATAGGGAGCATGGGTAGAAGGACTGAGGATAGCATCGGGCACATACACATTCATGGTAGATGAACTCTCAGGAGAATTTTAGGCAAAACCATGCCTCTCACAAGGTGGATAGGGCGGGAGAAGCATCCAGACGCAGTTTTGAAGCCTTTGCCCACAAAACTGGTTATGAAGCAGAGTTATGTGGCAAGTTGCAACTGAACTGGTCTCTGGGCTCTGTCCAGATACACAAACCAATGGAATCAGTGGAAACTCCCTCACTCCCTGAGATTCCCACACAACTCCCAACTTCTTATCCTTGCCCCACCTGCCCAGACTTTTATCCTCTCCAGGTGGAGCCCAGTGCCTCCTCCTCATTCTGCCAGGCCTGGTTGCTCAGTGGTCAGTCCACAGCTGGGTCCCACCATCTTCCTGAACTGCTGTGTCCACAGTTGCCCCCACTGGAAACAAAACCTCCTCTAACTTCTCACTACGCCTTCACCTCTGACCCCTCAGAAGGAACCTGCTCAAGACGCGGGAAATGAGGTCTGTCTCCTTAGAGCCTGGGCAACCCATCTACCCACTGCACAACAATTTCTTGTCCCAGTTTCTCAGCTCTGGGGACACCCATGGCCATTAAGAAGGGGGATGGAGCTGGGAAAGCGGAGCAGTTTGGAGCAGCTGGGCGGCTGCTCTGTCCGGTGGGAGACACCCTCCGTTGGGCATCTCTGCACCCCCGTCATAGAGCTGGGGTTTGCTTCCAAGTTGGGCTGATGGCCTCACGCTCTGATTGTTTATGGATTCTATTTAAAATAGGACTGGAGAAGGGAAGTGGAAAAAATGGAGTGAGCCTGATGCCCAGGAGGGATCCAAGTCTGAAAGCAGCAAACAGAGCTTCCTTCTGAACTGAGTACCTCTAATCAGGGGCCTCGCTAACTGCCAGTGAGTGTGTCTCCAATATCCCGTCCTGATGGCACAGGAGACAGAGCACATCCACGATGCAGCAGTTAGGGCCCTTGGAGATGCTTCTGGCAAGCATCTGGACAGGAGTTGTGGCAAAAATGGACACTTTAGGAAGAGCCATGAGATTCCAGGGGGTGGAAACAGCCCTGGATTAGCTTCCCGTGACTGTCGTAAAAAGTTAACACAAATGCAATGGCTTAAAATAACAGAATTGTGTTGTCTCACAGTTCTAGAGGCTGGAACTCCAGGAAAAGGTGTGGGCAGATTTGATTCCTTCTGAGGGCTCTAAGAAAGAATCTGCTCCAGGTTGCCCTCCAGCTGCTAGTGGTTGCTAGCGACCCTTGGTGTTCCTTGGCTTGTAGATGCTTCAACCCAATTTCTGCCTCCATCCTGGCATATCCTTCTCTCAATGTGTCTGCCTCTGCCTTTGTGACTCTTTTCTTCTTATAAGGACACCAGTCATATTGGACTTAGGACCTACTCAATTCTAGTACGGTCTTATCTTAACTAATCAATCTGCAAAGGCCTTATTTTCAAATAAAGCCAACCTGAGGTTCTGGGGACTAGGACTTCAACACATTTTTTTCAATCATCTTTTTTGGATGGGATGCAATTCAACCTACAGCAAGCACTTCCCACTAAGCTGCATGCCTGTGAAAGGAGGGGGTTTCTGAACCAGTGAACTGGAGCCTCAGGCTGCTCCACTGAGCCTGGGGGGCCCATGAACCCCTGTCTGCTGGATAGTGTGGAAGAGCTATGGATGCCTCTCATTGTTCAGAGGATCTGGTGTTGAAAACTCTGATGCTCCAGCACTGGAACAGATGAATGCACCTCTGCCCCCTTCACATCTTCCCCCAATGACCTCCCTGTGCCAGTTTCCCTGTGAGAGTCATTTATTGAGAGCCTTGTCTGGCTGGTTGTTGAAGTGACTCCATTCCATGCTCAGTTGTGAACCCAGAAAGTTCTATTTGTCCCAACTCACACTACTCTCAGCTCTAAATAATGCTGTTCCCAGACATAGGTGCATTTTAGGTAAGACCATTTGAGTAATGAATGATTTCAGGCACAGGTGTCCACACATAATGGACATATTCCGGAGTTTGTGGCCTTATTAGAGCCTCTCAAATCATCTCACTTGACCTACAAGAGAAGCCAGGCAAGGCTTTAGATACCTGGCACTAATTTGGCAAGAATAGGAGCCACCTAATTTCTAAGCTGGAGCTTTATCCAGCATCACCTCATCAATCTCTTGTTTTGTTAGTCACTCATTCTTTAATCCAATCACAGCTGTTGATGAGAGCATACTCTGTTCTGGTTCCAGGCCAGGCACAAGGATGCTGCAGTGTGCAAGTCAGTGAAGTGCCCTCCTCAAGGTGCTCACAGCCTCTGGAGAGGGAACACTGATTTACAGTTACCAGTCTGAGCAAAGAGCGGGAGCAGGGCAGCCTGTGTGAGCCCAGTTGGACCAGGGAGAGGAGGCCACCCCAGGAGAATCCCTGAGCAAGGGCTGGGGGAGGAAGCAACCACCTTCATGGTGCAATGTGGACAGGACTGGCTCCACCAAGACGATTCTGGAACACATCTCCTGTGCCCCAGGCCCACATGGCTGAAACCCATATCCTTCAAAGTTCAAGGTCATTGATACATGTTTTCTTGTCCAGAGCCCAGTGCCCTGGGACTAGAAAGGCCTGTGTCCCTCTCACCTCCAGGATCCCACAGATGCAGGCGAGGGGATGCTGTCCTGGGTGCGGTCACATCATTTTCTCTGCCCATCCCTGTGCCCCACCCAACAGTCTGAAGGCCCTGAAAATTAAGAGAGGGAGAAACTAATTAATTAACCAGGGAGGATGGAAGAGGCAAGAATCAGACCAGGCTAAGCAGAGGGTCCCCGTGATGGGAAGCAGGAGGGACAGAAGAGAGGCCCTGGAGCCTGCAGATGTGTTCCCCCATGTTTGTGGACAGCACTATTTAGCAGGACACTGACTCCATCCTGCTTTATCTTCAGAACTTTGGGGGATGAAAATCTATCCCCAACAGACGGGGCTGGAGGCTGGAGATACCACAGGGTAAGTGAACTCTGAGATTGTGGGTGAGCTGTGCCTGCTCCTGACTTGAGTGGGAGCCTTCTTCTGAAACCTCGAGTGTGAAGCCATGTGAATGTAAAGGGGAAAGAGCAAGGGGCATCCACAGTGGCAGCATGATACCCGAGACTCAGAGTCCTCATTTCCAAGGACATTTCTCCATATCAAATCTGGGATCTTCAGTCTGCAGCCAGGCCTGGGTTGGCCGCAAACTCAGAGAGGAAGGCTAGCAGGGGCCTGTTAACCCTCCTAGGATCTGCAGAGCCTTGGATGCAGGGACTGGAGAAAAAGGAGGAATAGCATCGGGAGCACTGTGTCATCTTGAGGCAGGAGTCTGAGTCTTAGCAGCTGGGTTGGCCTGGTCATGAGTGGGTCTCCATGAGTTTGGTCAACCCAAACACGTGATGTCAGACCACTAGCCCCACACAGCCCACTACAGCGCTGCTGTCTCCTCCAAGTTCCGAGTCCAGCACTTGCTCCTCCACCTCCCTTCCTTCTCCAGGGGTCTCATGTCTGTATCCTGTAACCCTTCACCATGCTTCCCCAGGGTTAGCTGTTCTGTCCAGTGGGGAAACAGAGAACACTCCACCGTGGATCCTGCCTTTCCTGTGAGGCTTTGGGAAATGGCTGTCTCTCATGTCTTGGACAGTCAGCCCCAGAGGAGACTCCACTGAGTTCTCTGAAAGTTTTGTTTTACAGGGATGGGGTCCCTGGAAGGATGAAGAAGCTCCCAAGATGGCCAAAAACACCCTCCCCAATCCACCCACAGCCAACCACAAGGGGCACAATGGTTTTCACTCTGCAGTCTAAATGGGAGTCCTTTTCCCCAGTAGCCGTTCTGGCATGGAGAGCTCTGGAAGAACCAGTGGTGCCCCAGGGAGAGAAAAATCCATCCAGGGAAGCTCTCTACCCAATTTGTAAAGACCTTACTGGGAGCTTCCTTCTCTTCTTTCCAAAATGGAAAACATCAGTTAGGGCTGACTAACCCTCTTGGGGGCAGTTCAAAGAAAAAAATGAGATCCACAGCTCCAAAGGATGAGCAAGCCCCCAAAGCAAGGGCTCCACTGCCCCATGGAAGGACATGGGGGCAGCACTGGGCACAATGCACATGCGTTGAAAAAATACCATCCATGTATTCTTCGCTGGCATCCAGAAGTCAGCTCTGCCCTTAGGGATTCTCCAGGCCTCTCTCATCTCTGAGGTTGAGGCTCTTGGTGAGTGAACATCCATCCAGAAATCCCCTTATTTAAACTATCCCCATGGAGGCCAAGAATGAGGAAGATGAAGGTCTAGAAGACCAGCTGAGCTTCTCCTTCAAGCTTGTGGAGATACCTGTGACACATGAGGCAGGCAGGGCATTGTGTTCTTCTGGGGAGAGACCGTCATGCCTAGACAACATCCCCGATCCAGGCAAACTGTGTAGTGAGTCTGGGTTCGAGAAAGGGCCATATGGCCACCACTGACCTCAGAGCATTCAGAGAATTCCCCCAGCACAGGTGGAGTCAGGCCTGGGCCTTAGCACCGTTTTCTCCATGGCTCTACCGTGTGCCATGGCTCTCTGGCCTCATTTTGTAGAACCTGAGACTGAAGCAGATGCCCAAAGAGGTTGGTTAACTAGCTTGAGTCACGCAGCTGACTGGGGCAGACCAAGTGGGTCATTTTCCCATCATGTACTTATTCTCCCCCCTCCCATCAAACACGTATCAGGAGCCAACCTGGCAGAGTCGGGGTTGGATCAAGACGTCACAGATGGTACTTGCAAACCGGGAGGCTCTGGACAGAGTTAGGAGATTCTTCTCACAAGCTCAGAGTGCTCTAGTTTTCTCGGTCTTCCCTGGAAAAACTGCACTGCAGATATCTCTGACTTTGAATCTAATCTTAGTGCCACCTACACAGTAAAATCCGAAATTACCTACAGTGGTGCACACATCGCAGAGGTGCTGCTGGCTGAAAGAGGCCTGGCATGTCCTTGGACTCCAAGCATCCTCCAGGGAGCTGGACCTTCAAGGACTTCAGCTATGTGCCTGAGTTCTGGGTAAAGGGTGGCAGGTTCATTTGCGCATCACAGGCCTCCTCTATGTCTTTATTGGCTTGGTGGAAGCCTCAATGCCTTTCTCCAATTCTTTCCTGGAAGGAGTCATCCTCAGTTAGGCTGCCACCTCCTCCAGGTTGACTTCCCTGACCACTCTGCGACTTGTGGTACTACCTGGCCTTTCCTCTGGGGATCCCTGCCTAAGCACTCGAATCACACTATCCTGGATCCCATTGTCTGGCTTCCACCCACCTCCCTTACCAGACAATATCTTCCTAAGAGCTAAACAGAGATACTTCCTTCTCCAGCCTACAGCTCAATGCACCGGCCTAGACCAAGCACACTGCAAGCCCTCATCCACTGAATGCCTCTCTTTTGTCAAGTGAATATTTGTGGATTCTGTACATATAATCTTAAGATCAAGGTCCACTGCCAACCTGGTATCACTGATTATTGTATGCTCAACACTGGGCACTGTATGTGATCTGTAATAGGTGTTAGATAAACTGGGAGTGAAGGAATGAACGAAAGAGTGAATGAATGAGTGAATGAGCAGGGCAGATGAGAAGAGGAATCCTCCCCATTGTGCCAGATGGCATCTAGAGAGGCACACTGGGTCCTGAGGACAGAAGTATGAGGATGCCTTCTGGATGGGGATACCTAGAGCCAGGGGCTGGGAGGTGGGACAAGGTCACTCCTCTCTGAGCACTGCTCTGCTTTCATCTTCCTCCCCAACAAATAAGACATTTGTTCTCCACCCAGAGTGCTCCTTTCTGACTTGATTTATTGCCTTATTACTAAGTCCTCCTAGAGGTATGGATTTTTTTAATACAATTTACATTTGGGGAAAATTGATCACCATTCTGTTTTCTCCCCCTGAATCTGAATGAGAGCTGCCGGTTGGTTGCTGAGGCTCCTCCATGCCCATGGTCTGCCAGAGGAAGTCCCAAGCAGGGTCCCTACCTAGCCAGCACAGCCAGGGACTCCAGGCAGAGGGCATCTACTTGACTGAAACAGACAATGAAAGTCCACAGGCCAGATCAGCTCTGGACAGGTAGCTGAGTCTCCCAGAGCACAGTGGCCACTAGCTGGGTGTGACTCCAGTGTCTGGGGCCGTGGAGGCTATGCCATTCCTGCCAAGGGTCAATGGCTGGCCCCTGCCTTCCACTGGGTCTCTGCTCTGGTCTGTAATGTGGGGGTAGCTCTGCCTTCCTCGGGGTTGGTGGGGAGCCCCTGGGAGAGCACACTGTTATTCTAAATTCCCTTTCAGATGTCCCGTCCCAAGTAGTGTGAGCCTCATCACCATCCTGGGACAGGCTGGCAGGTATTGATCCCTATTTGCTAATAGAAAACACAGTTCAGAGACATAAAGTGACTTACAAAGTCCCGCAGCTCATAAGTGCTGGAATTAATAAGACAAAATAAAGAGATGCCTAAAGCCGATCCCGAAGGTGCAATTGCTCTGTAACCTGAAAATCCCTTACCAGTATTTAATTTTTATTATCTGTATTAATATATGGGATACTGAAATAAGACCTTTGTAAATTAAGTGCTAAACGAAATTATTAGCTATAAATGTTTATGATAATAACAAAAACAGGTGAATTCACAGAGGTGTTAGCTGCAGAGGTCAAAGCCTGTTTCAACCCATTTATGACCACTGGCCACTCGCCTCTGTCCTTTGCTTCTGCACTCTAGTTGGCTGCATTTCTCAACTCTCTTTGCAGTTCTTGGCCAGATAATGTAAACAAGGAGCTGATGCCATCCCCAAACCTGGTCCTTAAGTTTTACAAAGAACATTCAGCTCCATCACTTTCCATCCACTGGTTGGACCTTGAGAACTCCAGGGACTTGGAGGAGGGTGGGCTGCATGGGGGTAGGAACCTGGAGACAGTTGTATACCACCCCCACCCCAGTGAACCAGCATGAGCCAGAGATGACCATTGTGTATTAAGCTCTAAAAATACGAAGCTGTATTGAGTCTGTTAGTTTACCCTGACTGATTATAGAAGTTCAGTGCTGCTGTACAAAAAGAAAGAAAGAAAGACAGATAATAATAAACAAATACATATGATGTTGACTTTGCAGATAAAGAAGAAAAAAAGAAGGAAATTAAAAAAGGAAAGAAGAAAGGGAAAGAAGGAGGGAAGAAAGGAGAGAGAAAGAGAGAGGAAGGAAAGAAAGAAAGAAAGAAGGAAAGAAAGAAAGAAAGAAAGAAAAAGAGAAAGAAAGAAAAAATTAGGAACTTCACAGTAACTTGGATGGACTTAGAGTCTATAATACTGAATGATCTATCACAGAAACAAAGAACTGAGTATCACATGTTTTCACTCATAAATGGACTTTGAACAATTATCATAATACTATAAGAAAAGAATTGTCAGTAGTGAAAAATTGCCTGGGGGGTCAGGATTGGCAGTAGTGGGACACTGCCGGGGGAGGGGGGCACACCTCAACAACAGGGGTATAAACATTTGTATATTTAACCCTGAATTGTACCCCACATCTTTAAAATAAAAAATTAAAAGAAAGAAAGAAAGGAGGGAGGGAGGGAAGGAGGGAAAAAAGACGAAAAGAAGGGAGAAAAGGATGGAGAAAAAGAAAGAGAAAGAAAGAAAAAATGACAAAAAGGGAGGAAGGAAAGGAGAACAGGCAGGTAGAAGGAAGGAAGGAAAGGCTAGAAGGCACTCTGAGGCCCTGGTTAAGTCAAGTTACTGACTGTGTGGGTTCCCTGTGGGTACTGTCACAAATTAGGCCAAATTTGGTGGCTTAAAACAATAAAAGCCGGGCAACCCCCTCGGGTCCCCTTCCACTGTGGGAGTTTTCTGTCCTCTCAATAAATCCTGCTTTCTCAAAACAAAACAAAAAAACAATAGACGCTTATGCTCTTACAGTTCTGGAAGATATAAATTCAAAATTTGTCTTATGGGGCTTAAACCACATGTCAGCAAGGCTGGTTCTTTCCAGAGGCTCTAGGGAAGACTCTGCCCCTTGCCAATTCCAACCTATGTGGTTGCCAGCATTTCTGGGCTTGGGGCCGCATCACCTCAATCTCTACTTCTATGAGTTTCACTCTTTTCAATTCCACATAAAGAGGAATCATCAAGTATTTTTCTTCCTGTGTCTGCTTATTTCACTTAGCATAATGTCCCCTAGCTTCGTTCATGTTGTTGCAAAGAGCAGGATCTCCTTCTATTTTTAAGAATGAGAAAGATTTCATTGTGTATATACACTGTGGTTTCTTTATTTATTTATTCGTCAACAAGCACTTAGTGAGTTTCCACATCTTGGCTATTGTGAATTATGTTGCAATGAACATGGGTGTGCAGATGCATCTTAAGGATACTGATTAAATATACAACCCTTGGCCTCCAACCTTGCACAGAGAAGTATGTGGAGACTGTGCAGCCCACTGTGACTTCAGGGTGCACAAAAATGGAAGAGGAGAAAGTTCCCAGAGAAATAGTGTTCAGATAACACCCACAGGGCAGCTCCCACCAGAGGGCAAGACAGGAGCCCTTCTCAGAGCTCCCTACCTAGGCCAGTGACCTTGCAATCCACCTGACAGGATCCTAGAACTACACTGGGCCCATGAGTGCCGTGAGATCCTTCTCACTCAATTCTCCAATTAGTGGTGTTGCTTTCTGTGTGCTTTGTTTTGTGATACTGTATTTTTTATTGCTGCAAAACTTAAGGAACATCATTTACCAATGGACCCCATCATGACAAGCTTCGTGCTGGTGGCTGTATTTTGTTTTCCCATGGAAGCCTGGAACCTTTCATCCCTACTTTCTTGCAGTTGAAAAACAAGTAAGAAACATGCCGAATACACTGTCCACAATAGTCAGTGAGCCAGTGCAGAACATAAATGTGGAACACATTTTCCTGACTCCAAACTCACTCTTTTTCTTCCATGCCCTGCCCCTCTCCAGCAGTGATGCTTATTATTGGAAAATTCCTCTTTGTCTTTTTAAAGAGCGATCAGAGTACACTTCTGCAGTAGCACAATGGAGCAGAAAGTTTTCTATTCAATTTCCAAGTAAAGCCAAATACAAACAGCAGAAAGTATAAAATACAAGGGAAAAAAACATATTCTGGGAAACCAGAGACAACCACATTGTAAACCTTAGATTATAACGAAAAGTGTCTAACACAAGGATATTTGGACAAAACGTGGAAGACCACTAGAAGGAGCTATAATATGTTATAGATCTCAGAAAATGTATCAAATTCTCTGAGAACAGAGAAAAGGTTCCCACCTATGAGCTCTTGCCCAAGATGCCTGTTCTGGTGGTGCTAAGAGAATGTTCCTGCATGCTGTTCTGAACCACAGAATGAAGGTCACTTAGGCCAAATGGCACAGGCATGCACTCATGCAAGGTGGGCACAGTGGAGTGCAGTGGCTGAATCACTTTGTCACAACATGGTAGAGACACTGAAGGAAGAGGTATAGGCCAGAAACATTACTTGAGTGAGTTTCCACATCTTGACTATTGTTAATTATATTGCAATGAACATGGGTGTGCAGCTGTGTCTTAAGGATACTGATTAAATACACAACCCTTGGCTTCCAACCTTGCACAGAGAAGTATGTGGAGACTGTGCAGCCCACCGTGACTTCAGGGTGCACAAAAATGGAAGAGGAGGAAATCCTACACCAAATCCTATACCAACCCCTCCCCCTTTTTAAAAAGGCATTGCTGTCTTCCAGTGTGTGTGTATATATGTGTGTGTATATATATACACACACACACACACATAATTAAGGCCAAACCAAAGTAAACACAGTTCTAAGCAGAATATAAATGTTATAAGCATATATATTTATGAATATAATATAAACTATATATTTGGTGTACTATATACGTAAATATACAGTGTGTAGTGTGTGTATATAGATATAAAAAATTAAGGTCAAACAAATGTAAACACAGTTCTAAGCAGTATGTATATGTTATATTTATATATGAATATGATATAAACTATATATTTAGTATATATATAAATATATAGTGTATATATATGTGTATAATTTGACAAAATTACACACACACACAAACATCACAGAGAGCAAGTAGGCAGAAAGAAATGTAAATGTCCTCGTTTATTTAATTATAAGTAGGAGACTTTTAATAGTACTTAAAGATAAAAGACTAAATTTTAGATTCTTGCAGGTATAAAATTAACCATTAGAAGTCTTATAAATAAATGACTAGACAAAAATCAGCAAATGATTACAATATCCAGGAAAAACATAAGTGAGTGAATTTTTTCCTTTTATATAATGGGTGGTTAATAGATTACCAAAAGTTGAAAATGTAGATATAAGTTCTGAAAAATGTTATACTAAAGGCTATGATAAGAAAGGGTTTGGCAGTAGTGGGAAACTGTCAGGGGAGGGAGGTGGGATTGGCAATTGTGAGAAACTTCCAGGGGAAAGAGAGGCACATCTCATCAACAAGGGTAACTGCATAATGAATATTTGTATATCTTGCCCTGAATTGTACCCCACATCTTTAAAATTAAAAAAGCTATGATGTAATAACCTAAAAAAATAAGACAGATGAATTAACTTTCAACATTATCAAAAGGAAACACACAAAGAAAGAAAATACAGACCAAAAAGTAAAAAGGCAGAAAACAATGGAAGTGTTAAAACGGTGAAATAACTCAAAAGGAAGTCAATGGAACTATGTTCAAATGTGTATCACAGCAGCAAGTGCAAACAAGAAAAGTCTACCTATTAAAAGAAGATTCTTGGGTTAAGTTAAAAAAAAAACTAAAACCTGCATATACGCTACGATATATATCTAGAATAAAGTAATAAAGATGTGTGGACAAATGCAAACCAGAAGGGAGCTGGAATCTCAATGTTACTATCGAATAAGATTGTGATCTACACAAAGAAACCCTGAAGGTGACTTGGACACCACTTCAGGATGTTAGAGAATACAAGTCCAAGTAAGATTCTATCACACATGCACTGTAAAGGCAAACTTGCTACTCATCAAGCAAAACTAAAGGAAACAAAATAAAATTTTGATGTGAATGAGTCTTAATTTTGGGTTTCCTGAGGTTGCAGGGCTAGAAACAAGGATTTGGATGAGGAGAGCTTGGGAGGCAGGAGGGGGAAGGAGGGCTAGTGGGAAGGCCAACTGCTGGTGAGTGTGTCACCTGTGTGGGCATGACTTTTTGGTTCCTCAGCACCTCTTTGAAACCCATGTCCATGTACCTCAGAGTTGTTTCTTTGAGGTGGGAGACTGAGGAATTGGCATCCATTCCCACTCTTCATGGGTGAAGACTTGCTCTCCATCCACAGCTTTCCACAGTTTTAAAGAATGCCTGAGCAGAGACACCCCACGACTCAGGAGGGAGTGTGGCCTGGGACACGAGAGACACCTGTTTTAAAGAGGAACGTACCTGCCTCTGCTCATCCATGAGTTTGAGTAGACATAACACAGCGAGCCTTTGGAGGAAGGAGTGACAGGTACTTAGGAACATGTGGTAGCCACATATTTCAAATCCACTCTGAGAACAGGGAATACAACTTCTTCTCACATGCAGAAAATGACCATAAGCTTGCACATGAAACAGAGCTCAAGGCATTCTCAGAAAGCCACCTACAACTGCAGAATCATGGAAGAAAACAAAAACAAAAGTATAATACGATGCAGTTCCAACCATAGGACTCTATTAACTTTATGCTCAGGACAAAATGGTTCATCGTTTTAAATTATGAATTCAAATTATCATTAATTAAATCAATCACTCAACCAAAACATTAAAAAAAGCAAAATAAATATTTGGAAAGCAGAAAGAGGGATTTTATCAAGGTAAAATAGAAATGAATGATGTGCTTTTAAAAGTAGAATTAGTAGGTAATTTCCAGAGAAACATCTTTACAAAATTTCTATAAGCTATATAATAAACTTAATTACACAAGAGAAACAAATAAAAGAAATAAGCAAACACAAAATGAAGATTTAGAATAGGAAATAAAGAACACAGATAAAATTTTTTCAGCATTACATAAATGCTTTGAAAAATTCCAAGAAATAAGTGATAGAAACAAAGAACAGAGTATTCACATGTTCTCACTCATAAGCAGACCCTGAACAACTGTTGTAATAATATAAAAAAGCAACTGGCAGTAGTGGGAAACTGCCGGGGGGGGTGCGGGGACGGGAGTGGGAGTAGTGGGAAACTGCCAGGAGAGGGGGGCATACCTCATCAACGAGGGTAACTGCATAATGAACATTTGTATATTTAACACTGAATTGTACCCCACATATTTAAAATAAATTTTTTTAAAAGAAAAAAGTGATTATGCAAAAATGTATATGCATCTGTGTGTATATAAATATATACACACATATATACTCATATACATGCACACATATTCTCATATAGGTACATATACACACGTATGTATGGAGATAGAAAGGGAGACTAAAATTTTCCTTTAGATGAGATTGGAAATCTAAATAGGCCGATCACCATATACAGAATTGAGAAAGTTGCCCAGTAATTACTTCTTTTTAAATCACTATTGCCATGAAAATACTTTACTAAATCCTATCAAAACTTCAAAGAATAAATGATGCGAAGTTATTTAAGCTTTTGGAAACCTTTTTATTTCAAGTTTCAAGTTTTCAACTATAACCAAGATATTATGTATACACACAAACCTAAAAATGTGCCTCACTTGTGAATAGAGCTGCAAAAATTCTACACAATGTATTAACAAGTAGAATTCAACAGTTCATAAAAAAAAATACTATGACTAAGTGTGGTTCTTTCTAGGAACCAGAAGTGATTCTGTTTTTAGAATCCAATTAGCAGATTATATTCATAAAGGCTAATACAGCAATTCTTAATGAATCAAAATACATTCTTGATAAAACTATAAAATATTTAAAAGATTAACAGCTGATTCCTCAAAAAAACGTAAGTGAAGAAATATAAGTAGCAATAAATATATGTGCTCAAATCACGTAAAGTTAAAGAAAAGCTCATTTAATGCTCTCTTCTTATGAAGCCAGCCCATCAGGCACTGGATTGACTGAAGAAGTGTAGGAGCAAATCCCTGATACCCCTTTAGTGACCATGGAACTTTCTGTATTCTCTTTGGAGTGTAATTTGAGAGAATCTCTCAAATTTTAAAATCTCTTTACTGTTTCTCCCAGACCCCTACATTTAAAATCCTACCCTGCACAAATACATGCACCTAAGAGCAAAGATATATTATAAAGATTTCTATTTTTTTAGTAATTACAAATTCCTAGAACCGATCTAAGTATATCTCATCATGGGAATGAGTAAATAATTTATGGAACATTATTAAGCTATTAAAAAATGCAAAACAGGATGTATATAATACTACTCAGTGTTTTTTAAAAGAGTAATTATATATACAAACAGAAATATTCATATAGCCCAGTACAGGCAAGATTTCCGGGATTCGTAAAAAAATTTTAATAGCCATCCTCTGATATTTATATTTCTTATTTCATTTATATTTTGATATTTTATTTTGATGGATTAAGCATGCACATGCATACAGTACATAGGCATATATATACATATATATACATGAGCACACACATATAAATACATATATAGCACACATACATAAGTATGATTGGGGGGTGTGGTTTAGTGGTTAGGAGTGCCATCTCCAGTCCCAGGGTTTGAACCCCAGCTCTGCAACTGATTATCCCCTGTGCTTGAATTTTCTCAAGAATGAGAAAATTAAGTAGCATCTGCCTTCTATGATTGTTGTGAGGATTAAGTAAATACATCTCAAGTGCTTAGGGCAATGTCTCACTTGTAGGCATAGTTCAGGGCAGCTATTTTCACATTACTTGTGTTATTGTTATTAAAGTGTTCCAGGTTCTGATCCTCAACTAAAGAGGAAGTTCAATGAGGGGATTGATGTCCTTATTTTCAGTTCCACAGCAGAGTTTCTGATACATCATAGAAATATGGCCGGGCTCGGTGGCTCAGCCTGTAATCCCGCGCCTTTGGGAGGCTGAGGTGAGTGGATTGCCTGAGCCCGCGGGTTCGAGACCCGCCTGGGCAGCGAGACCTCATCTCTACAATAAATCAAAAAATCAGCTGGGCATGGTAGTGCATGCCTGTAATTCCGACTACTTGGAAGGCTGAGGCGGAAGGATCGCCAGAGCCCCGCAGGTCGAGGCTGCGGTGACCGGGAGCGGCCACTGCACTCCAGTCTGGGTGACAGAGTGAGACTCCAACTCAAAAAAAAAAAAAAAAAAAGAAAGAAATATGGCAAGCTACCTCATCATTACTTAGACTGAATTCACTTGGTATATGTCTATCACACATCAGGCCAAGCGCTAGCAATACAAGGAGGAGCATGACGTGCAAAGTTCTAAACATGCTTAATGTATAATCTGTCACTGGACACTGAGGGTATCCATAAAAGTGTTTGGTGGCAGAACTCCCTGGATACCCTGGGAACACATGATTCAGCCTTAGGAGTTAAGTAAGTCATCCATTTATAGAAAGAAGGATGAAAAGAAAAAAAGAAGTAAAACAAACACACACAAAAACCCAAAGACATACTTGTAGCCATATTATACCTGCCCACTTCAAAGCTATAAATACAGCATAAAGCATCAAACAACTTTCATGGCATTAGCGCAGGCACAAATAAACACATTGTGCGATAGGAGTGAGTGCCCAAGAACATTTGCAAACACGTATGCATGCTTGGCTTACGACACAGATGTCATTACAAATAAGTAAGGAATGGGCGGGCTATTCAATTAATGATGCAGGGACAACTGTTCAGCCATATGGAAAGATAAAATTTTATCCCTTTCTCAAACCATACACAAAATTGAATTCCAGATGGCATAAAGATCTAAATGTTTTTAAAGACAAAACTTTAAAATCTTAGAGGAAAATGTCTTTTTTATTCTTATTCATATTCTTGTTTCTTAAATAAAATGCACAACACAAAACCTAAAGGAAGTGAATGATGGTATTTCATTGCATCAAGATTTCAAACTTTAGACAACAAACCTACCACAAATAATAAAGCAGAGACTATTTTATCTGATAAAACCACAAAGATTTTTATCTAGAATGAATAATTTTTACAAATGAATGAGAAAATGAAAAAAAATGGGCAAAATATATCAGAATACATTTCAGAAAACGAGAAAGTTAAATGCCCACAAATGTAAAAGAAGAATCTCATTCATACTTAAAATAATGAGGTTACCTTACACATATCAAGTAGACTTATACAAATTAAAAAGACAATACCAAATATGACTGAAGATGTAGGGGAAAGGTAAGATATCATACACTGCTAATGTGAGGGGTGCAAGTTGGTGCAGCCTTGTTATTCTTCTCATGATTGGACAATAATTAGCAAAGTCAAAGTCATTTGTGAGTCATGTTCTGGCCACTCATCCTCTGAGTGCCCACATAGGCCAACTCTCTACCACGTGCTCATAGTGACATGCACAGGAATGCTGTACAGTATTACTGGTTATAGCAAACATGTGGAAACAACCAAAGTTCTCATCAACAGTCTCCAATAAATAAATTGCTATATAATAACCTAATGGGAAAGTTTAGAGTTGTTTAAACAACTGAACCATGAGCATATGCCTCAGAAAGAATAGCTCTCTCACAATAAAATGTTGGGCAGGAAAGCAAATTTCAAAATCATAACATAGTATGTTACATTTTATGCAAAGATTAAAATTTTAAAGCCTGTACAACATAGTGCAGCAATCAGAATAGTTTGACTCAGGCAGGCCTGTAATATTAATAGTTAATCATGATGCTTTTAGTAGTGAAATAGATAAGAAGCCTACTTAAATTATTTGCCCCTTGTAAGCAAAACAGTTCTAGGCCAAAAGTCTAATATGAATGCTAAGATCACCTAGAGAGACGCAATTCCTCAATCAATTCCCAGAAACGAACCCATGTGCTCTGAACTGACACTGATTCCAGGAGTCACATATCACTGAGGTCCATTTGTCAGATTAGGGGCTTATGGAGATCAGGCGATCTATGGAGTTTCAGCTCAGGTCCATCTCACAGTGAGCCCAGTGGATTGCCAAACACATCCTGTGATTATTTTCCAAGTTTCCGAGATCCATACTTGAAATAGATACACTCCAGTATCTGAAAGAACTCCCACATTGGTTCCCTGACCTGTGGAGTAAGGGTTATGATGGTGGGAAATGCCAAATGGACATCACCAAAATTGCCTCTACCCAGCAAGATAGTATATTAAATGCAGTACTGTATTCCTGGAGGAACTGCAGAATTAGTGCATCAAGGACTTGAACGATGCAGGGGTGTTGGTTTTCATCACATTCTCATTCAACTTGCCTATTGAAGAAGACAGATGTGTCTTGGAAAATGACAGTGGCTTATCATAAGTTTAACCAGGTGGTGACTCCAATAGCAGCTGCTGTACCAGATGTGGTTTTATTGCTTGAGCAAACTAGCACATCCTTGGGTAGCTGGTATGCAGCTATTGATCTGGCTAATGACTTTTCTTCATACTTGTTCACAAGGCAGTTTGCTTTCAGCTGACAAGGTAAGCAATACACCCTCACTACCCTACCTCATCAGTATATAACTCTCACAGAAATCCTAATGGCATTTTCTTTCTACAAGATATCATACTTGTTCCTTACACTAGTGGCGTTATGTTGATTAGACCTAGTGAGCAAGAGGAAGGAACTACTCTAGACTTTTTGGCGAGATAGTTTCATGTCAGAGGAGGAGAAATAAATCAGGCTAAAATTTAAGGATGTTCTATCTCGGTGAAATTTTCAGATGTCCATTGCTGTGGGTCATGTCAAGATATTCCTTCTAAAGGGAAAGATAAACTGTTACATCTGACCTCTCCTACACCAAGAAAGAGGCACAATGCCTAGTGCCTCTTTAGGGTTTGAAGGCAACTTATTCCTCATTTGGTTGTGGTATTCCAGCCCATTTACCAAATGACCACAAAAGTTACTAGTTTTGTGTGGGACTCCAAACAAGGTCCTGCAACAAGTCCAGATTGCTGTGCAAGCTTCTCTACTGCTTCAGCCACATAAGCAGCAGATCCAATGGTGCTTAAAGTATCAGTGACAAAAACATGAAACCATTCATGCTGCCCATAGAAGCTGGACTGGATAAAAAAATGTGGTACATATACACAATGGGATATTATGCAGCCATAAAGAAGGACAAACAAATGGACTTCATAGCAACTTGGATAGATTTAGAATCTGTCAAACTTGGTGATCTATCACAGAAACAAAGAACAGAGTACAATTTGTTCTCACTCATAAGCAGACCTTGAACAATTATCATAATACTATAAGAAAGGGATTGGCAGTGGGAAACTGCAAGGGGATGAGGAGTGGGATTGGCAATTGAGGGAAACTGCCAGGGGAGGGAGGGGCACACCTCATCAACAAGGGTACCTGCATAGTAAACATTTGTATACCTAACCCTGAATTGTGTGTACCCCACATCTTTAAAATTAAAAAAAATGTATCAGTGACAGATAGGGATGCTGTTTGGAAGCTATAGGGGGATCAGAGCAGAGGCCCTTGGGATTTTAAAATAAAGTTTCATTATCTTCTGCAGAAAACTACTCACAACTCTTGGCCTACTATTGGGTCTTTGTAGATCTGAATGCTTGGCAATGGGCCATCAAGTTACTATGTGGCCTGAGCTACATAATTGGGCATTATCTGAACCACAATGCCATAAAGTTAAGTGTGTAGAGCAGTTCTCCATTATCAAAATCAAATAGAAGTGTCATATACCTAATTGGCCACCAGCAGGCCCTGAAGGCTTAAGTAAGTTCTATGAGTGAGTGACTCAAATGTCTATGATCCCCACATGCTACATCAACTTCTCTCTCCCAATCTGCACCTGTGACGTCATGGGGAGTTTCCTATAACCAGTTGACAAAAAAAAAAAAAAAAAAAAGACTGGGGCTTGATTTACAGATGGTTCTATACTACATACAAGTACAACCTGGAAGTGGAAAACTACAGCACTACAGCCTTCTCTGGGACACCTCTGAAGGGCAGGTGGTAAAGAGAAATCACCCCAGTGGGCACAAGTTTGGAATGTCCACCTAGTTGTTCATTTTGCTTGGAAGGAATGATAATCGGACACACTGTTATATACTGATTCATGGGCTGTGGCCACTGGTGTGGCCGGATGATCAGGAACTTGAAAGAAATATGATTGGAAATACGTGACAAAATGTGGGGAAAAGGTATATGGATAGATTTCTCAGAATGAGAGAAAAAATGAAGATATTTGTGTTCCATGTGAATAGTCATCAAAGGGTGACCACAGCAGATAATAATGTCAATAATCAGGTGTTTAGGATGACTCCCTTTTTTTTGGATACTAGTCAGCATCCTTCTCCAGCCTCACTGTTGTTTCCCAATAGGCTCATGAAAAAAGTGACCATGGTGGCAGGGAGGGAGGTTATGCTTGGACTCAGCAATGGAGACTTTCACTCACCAAGACAACCTGGCTATGGCCACTGCTGAGTGCCTAATCTACCAGCAGTAGAGACCAAACTGAGCCCTCAGTGTGGCACTATTCCCCCAGGTAATCACCCAGCTTGCCTAGCGGCAGGTTCATTACATTGGACCACTTTCATGATGGAAGGGGTAACATTATTTTTTTAACTGGAATGAACACTTACTCTGAATATGAATTTACTTTCCCTGCATGCACTGCTTCTGCCAACCAAAACTACCATTTGTGGACTCTTAGAATGTCTTCTCCATACAGCACTGTATCTGACAAAGGAACACACTTCACAGCCAAAGAAGTGCAGCAGTGGACCCATGTTTATGGCATTCCCCAGTATTACCATGTTTTTCACCAGCCTAAAGAATCTGTCTTGATAGAAGGGTGGAATGGACTTTTGAAAACTCAGTTATATCACCAGCTAGTTGACAGTACCTTACAGGATTGGAGCAAGGTTGTCCAGAAGACTGTATATGCTCTGAATCAGGATCTGATATATGGTGCTATTTCTCCCATAGCCAGAATTCACAGGTCCAGGAATCAAAGGGTGAAAATGGAAGTGGTGTCACTCATCATTACCCTTAGCGACCCATTGGCAAAATGTTCACTTCCTGTCCCCAATAATTTATGCTTTGCTGGCCTAGAGGTCTAAGTCCCAGATGGGGGAATGCTTCCACCAAGAAATACAACGATGCTATTATTTACTGAAAATTAAGACTGCTGCCTGCCCACTTTGGGTTCCACCTGCCTCTGAGGCAGCAGGCTAAGAAGGAAATTGTAGTGTTGGTTGGTGTGATTGATACTGATTACCAAGAGGAAATTAGACTGCTACTACACAATGGAGGTAAGAAAGAGTATATCTGTAATATAGGATATTCCTTAGGATGTCTCTTATCATTGCCACACCTTGTAATTAAGGTTAATGGAAAACCACAGTAACCTATTAAAAATCTAAGTAAATTTACAAATAATACAGACCCTTCAAGAATAAAAGTTTGGGTCACCCCACCAGGTGAAAATCACAAACCACAACCAGTTGAGGTGCTTGCTGATGGTAAAGAGAATACAGAATGTGTAGTACAAGAACATAGTACAGAATGCCTAGTACAACTCTATAATCAGTTGAGGAAAGGTAGTACACCACCAGCTTTCCTGAGCTTCCAGCTTGCAAAGAATATATTGAGACTTCTTAACCTTCCTCACTTCTCTCTCCCTCCCCTCATCCCCTGGAAAGCCCTGACTAATATACCTACCACGCACTCAGATTGGGGAGTGCTACCTGCTTTGCTCAGTCCACTGATTCAAGGGTGTGTGTGTGTGTGTGTGTGTGTGTGTGTGTGTGTGTGTGTGTGTGTGTATTTTTGGTGGTATGCCAGAGTCCTTCATTAAGGTGGCCAGTTCCCCACTCATTCAAAGAGTGTTGCAAACTGGCTCAAGTCTGGGAGTTGATTGCGAGGCTATGACACTGCTTTTATGATTCAGGTTAGACTTTAGTTCACTTGACCCAGACCTTGTCTGTTTATACAGATCAAGTAAGAACTGAGAAGGCTTCCTGTCTATCGCACCCCTAGAAAGTTTTCCAGCAACAATAGAAGCAACCAACCAATGTCATCATATTTCTTAGTTTTCAAAAAATGTCAAAAAGTTTCATATAGAATCCCTTAGCTCCTTGCTTATAAGTGGTTGATGAGGAGTATTCACTGCAGATACTTTTCTTTTTTTTTTTTGAGTTGGAGTCTCACTCTGTCACTCAGACTGGAGTGCAGTAGCCACTCCCGGCCACCGCAGCCTCGACCTGCTGGGCTCCGACGATCCTTCTGCCTCAGCCTTCCAAGTAGCTGGAATTACAGGCGTGCGCTACCATGCCCGGCTAATTTGTTGATTTATTGTAGAGATGAGGTCTCGCCAAGTTGCCCAGGTGGGTCTCGAACCCGCGGGCTCAGGCAATTCACTCACCTCAGCCTCCCAAGGTGTGGGATTACAGGCTGAGCCACCGAGCCTGGCCACTGCAGATACTTTTCATATCTCTATAAACAGTTCATGGTTGATCTGGCAGAGCTCTCTTTATTACTAGATATAGAGTCATCAGTGTCTTTTAATCTAGTCATATTAGAGGACCAATTTCAGAAACCCCAGAGCCTATTCAGAAATTTTGTAAAATTTGGTTCCTCTTAAACTTCTGGTACAAAAGTCTGTATTAGTAGGTTTTTTCCAGAGAAACAGGATCTATCCATCTATCTATCTATCTATCTACCTATCTATAGAAAGACTTATTATGAGGGATTTTCTAATATAGGAATGATGGCTGATACATCCTATAATCTGCCTTCTGCAAGCTGGAGACTCAAAAAAAGCTAGGAGTGTAACTCTGGTTCAAGCCCAAAGGCTAAAGAACCAGAAGCACCAGTTTTGTAGGGCCAGAAAAGATGGATGGTCCAGATTAAGCAGAGAAAGAGCAAACTCTCCATTCCTCCACCTTTTGGTCTATTCGAGTCTTCAATTGATTGAATGGCATCCAGTCACAGTGGGGAGATCGATCTGTTTTAATCCGTTCACCAATTCAAGTACTAATCTATTCCAGAAACACCCTCACAGACACATCTAGAAATAATGTTTTACCTGGACATCACTTAGCCAAGTAAAGTTGACACATAAAATTAACCATCACAGTGGCCATCATTGTCCATTGTCAGCCTGAATAGAACACAAAGGTGGAGAAAAGTTGAATCAGCTCTGACTGTTTGAGCTAGGTCATCCATCTTCTCCTGACCTTGGACATTGTAGTTCCTGATTCTTGGGCCTTCAAACTACACAACTAGCTTTTTTGCACCCCCAGCTTCCATATGACAAATTCTGAGACTTCTCAGACTATATGAACCAATGTGCATATATGTGTGTATATACAGAGAGTACCAAAAAATGTATACACATTTTAAGACAGAAAAAAACTGTATTAAAATTTTAATATTCAATAAGATAAATACAAGTCACATTTGACTTCTATAATTACAGAGGTGATCAGAGTGGTTACCATCAGCATCCAGACACTTCTGATTATGGCAAACATCTCTTAAAATGTGTTTACATTTTTTGGCACCCCCCTGTATGTATTTTCTTGGTATATTTCTTTGAAGAACCCTGGCTAATACACCTTGTACTTTATTTAAAGCCAGATATGATATGCCAATTAATAGGAACTGAAGAAGGCATTTAGTGGGAGGTTTTATGTTAATCTGACTAGGAGACGTGTGTTTAATGCTTGCTATAGCTGCACGTGCCAGCAGTTTCCTCTGCTTCTAGTGTCCTTGCTTTAGTCTGCCCTCCCTTACTGTGGACTGCCCTAACTGCACCTTCTGATCAGTGAGAGACTATATCTTGCATCTTTTCAGCAATAATCCTTTGTTAATATATTGAAGTCCTTATTTTCGTTTTTTCTTTTTTTGAGTAGGAGTCTCACTCTGTCATCAAGGCTGGAGTGCAGTGGTATGCTCACGGTCACCACAGCTTCTACCTGCTTGGTTCAGGTGGTCCTTCCACCTCAGTCTTCCAAGTAGCTGGAACCACAGGCATATACCACCATGGCTGGCTAATTTTTTGATTTTTTGTAGAGATGAGATCTCACCAATTTTTCCAGACTGATCTTGAACCTGTAGGCTCAGGCAATCCTCTCACCTTGACCTTTCAAAGTGCTGGGATTATAGGTGTGAGCCACCACGCCTAGCCTAAAGCCCTCTTCACATAGCGAAAAATTGTGGAGAGCAGAAGAATTCTATAATCTCATGATTAAATCTCACTCCTTAGTGGACCTATATTCTTGGCTTTGCCCTGTACAAGCATTTCTTACCTTTTTTTTTTTCTCTCCCCTTGGATGAGACAAGAAATCCAGAAGGGCCTAGAGTGAGCACATGCCCTCTCCTTAGGTCCACAGGGTTTGGTGGTCTTTTCACTGCTGAGTAGGTCTTTGTAATGGAGAACACTCTGGGCATATTTTTAAATGGTTCTGGGTGCCCTCCTCCTGCCCAAAACATCTGAAGGTTTTCCATTGTTCTTCACTATCAGAACCTAGTTGGATTCCTGGAGGTAAAAACCCATAAAAGTGTGGAGCTTCCCTAAACCTGCAGCCCTAGAAGTTTCTCCCTCTCCAGCACATCCACACTCACCCCTAGCAAATCAGCAGAATGACCGTGCACATGTTCCTGCCAGTATGTGGCTGCAGTAGCTTCTGTCCAGATGAGCAAGTCTCAGCTGTGATTCTCTGTATTTGTCCATCTCTCCAGATTACAGGGTGGCAATTTACCCTGCCACTTCAGTTCTCAGATGTGCAAGAAAAGTTATTGATTTTCAGTTTGTTCAGCTTTTTTCTTGTAGGAAGGATGAAAGTGACGACTTCTGAGCTATTTACATGGTGGAGCTAAAACTAGAAGTTCTCCTCTGTTATATTTCACTTCACTTTAACTCTTGGGCTCACATGAGGAGCGGGACTGTGATAGGTTCTTTCTGGGTCATCTGAGGTACTTCATACATGGGGCTCCTACAGTGAACCTGGCATCTTGTAGAATGTATTGTGTTCTTTCTCAACAACCCAATGTGTGACACACAGCAACCCAGAGACCTCTTCTCCCAGCATCTCAAAGCTCAACTCCAGCCCTCCCAATAAATCACCCAGCTAACACATAGCCTTGCTCTGACTGGTGCATGCAAGGTGCCCGATACACAACCCTCATCAGTGAGTCCAGGGGAGACTGTGGTTTCTCATGTCACTTACCACACATGGGACATTTTCACAGATTCCAGGGTGTTCAGGACTGCGTACAAGCGTGCCCTGTGTTTGAACCTCAATTTCTTTGTTTCTCCTCTCCACATGAATATTTATCACATAGAGAGCAAAGCCAACTCACCAACCCTCCATTCACAGAATTCATCAACAACGCCTTGTAAAACTTGACCTAGGAACAGCGGTTTGAGAAGGAATGAATGCATGTTATTTTCTGAATCACAAAGACTGTTATGAACAATGTTAAATGGTCTTTTATTCTTTTATTTCTGTATGACCCAGAACACTGTTAGAGCAAAGTGATTATGAATTTGTTGCGAAATAAAATGCAAGTCAACCTGTAGAAAGACTCAGAGAGGGCTTCCATTATATGCCTCTGGGGACTCCAATCCCCCTTCCAAATTTGTTCCTGACACCTATAATGAAAGGGCTTGCAGACCTACAAAAAATGCCCACCTGTCACAAGTTCAAGCTCCCTGGTTTCCCCTTTGTTCCCATAGGTGGGTGATCAGCACTCCTTGGCCCCCAGCATGCCTGGAGGAAAATACTAAGTGCAAAGGCCCTCTAAGACTGTAGCAGGCATATGTCCAACCCTCCTTCTGTTCAATGTCAAAACAGCCATAAATCCAGCCAATTTGTGGTGAGACGCATTTCAGTCAGTTGTTTGATGTCCAGTAAAGCAGCAGATGGATCAATAAATGTCTCCTTCATGCCGAGCCCATGTCATCACCCGCAGGAACCCCCCCGGCTCCCGGGCCAGCTGCAGCGCTGGTGATCTTAGATGCCATGAGGTCAGAGGCTTCAGATCCGGTGTGCCTCCTCCTGCTGTCCTGCTTCTTTCACTCACAGTGAGAGGGAGCCCCCTCCCCATTCCCACTCCCAGAGAACCCTTTTATTGGCAGACAAAGCTGAGAGCAGATTCTTTGTTTTTCAGAAAGTCTTCCTCCATGGAAAGTTCATTCCCAAATTATTCTCTTGACTTTCTCTTCATTAGATTGCTTCTTCCACATGACAGCTCTTCAGAGAGGAGATTTTTAAAGACAAACCCTCTCAGTCTCTTTCTGTCTGTCTGCCTCTTTTTCTCCTAGACACACATATTCAAACTTACAACCCAATTCTTTCCTTTAAAACTCTTCAACCTCAGTGCCTCTCAACTGAGAAGAATCCCTAGTACCCCTGGGTCAAGATCTTTTTCCCAAGGCACCTGACTCTGTCCTTGGCTCTCTCAGGTAAGGACTCCTGAATCTGAGCACAGATCCTGCCCTGGCACTACTGGTTGGACACGTCCCTGACCCCACTGGCATCTGTTCACTCAGTGTGAGCACCTGCTATATACCTGGCCGTCACTGTGCCAGGACAGCACCAGAGACCCTGGGTCCCTGTCCCTCTGAGGGGACTCAGAAGTAAGCAGGAGTATGCCTGTACCATGAGAGGGATAGTCTTGGGATTGAGACAGTCACCAGAGCCATTATTGACCAAAAGAAGCATATTTCTCAAAGGTGAGAAGGGACAGACCCATCCAAGGCACTGGCCAGTTTGTGTGGCCAGAGAGGAGCTTCCTTAGCAGTAAGGTACCTCAGCCTGCAGGATCTCAAATGTCAGACAGCTCTGCATACAAAGGAATAACTTTGCAGAAACCCTGGGATTTTATTTCACCAATTGTTCACCGAGGATTCAGACACTAGAGTGTGAGGACTGATGTCCCTGTCTGAAGTGAAACCACTTGTGCGTCCTCCCAATCTGTGAGCTGGGCTGCTCAGTGCCCAGGGTCTGTCTGAACCTTTTACGAAAAGGTCTGGGGCTCAGGGCTTGACTCCAGGACACTGGACTCTTCTGAAACCATATCAGTCTTGAAAAGTAAGCCTATGGTTACTTACGTTCCATTCCATCAGGCTAAAAAAAATCTGTCTCTATCATAAATTACAAAGGGAATTAGAACAACATTCAAAGGAACCATCAGATTCACAGAGAAATAGCTCCCTAAGTGGAAAAGCTCTCTTAAGTGCTTTAACTTCTGTATAGTTTTGTCAAGAACCACTTTTGAGATAAGGCTTTGGACCAAGGAAGTTGCTCACCACCACCTTGGAGATTCCTGCCAGGAAGAGGGCTGCTAATCCTGACATTAGGAGCTGTTTCTGTGGAAGCCTAGCTCCACCCCAACCACTTTCTGTTCCAGCCTCTGGACAGTGGCCTCAGAGCAGAGAAATGTGCTGGGAATAGCTGAGAAGGCCCTGAGATTCTCAGCCAACAGCTGAGATGCTTCAGGCATGGATGAGGAGGAAGTTCAAAGATTTTCCTCAGGGTGTCAGGGGATTTTCTGAGTTTGCATCGCTGACTTTTGAAAAGAGCACACCCTCTGATTCATGATTCTACATCACGGGCTCTATCGAGTGAGCTAATCTGAGATGTTCCTGGAGCCTGAGCACTGCATTGTTCTTTACAATGTTACTCATAGATGGAAAATTGCCAAAACCCTATATATCCAACAATAGGAAGATAGTTAAATAACCCATGGAGCATCCTCATGTGGTAACAATAATAGCTGACTGGGTCATTCCAGTGAGCACGCAAACTTGTTGTGGAAACTGCTACTTTTAATAGATGAAAGAAAGGAGAGACATAAAGAGCTAGAGAGAGGAGGAGGGAGACCAAGGGAGAGAGACAGAGGGAGAGAGAGAGAGATAGAGAGAGAGAAAAAGAGAGGGAGAGAGAGAGAGAGAGAGGCAGAGAGACACACACAGAGAGAGATTGAGACAAAGACAGAGGCAGAGGGACACACAGAGAGAGATAGAGAGAAACAATGAGAGACAGAGAGACATAGAGAGAGACAAAGACAGAGATACAGACAGACAGAGAGGCAGAGACAAAGAGACAAAGAGAGACAGAGAGAGAGAGAGAGAGGCGCACACACAGGGAGATTTCCTTCCAGATACACTTAGACTTTTTTCTTTCTCTTCTTTTGCAGAAAACATCCTCTTAAGAGCTACCCTGCAGAGGGTCTTTATGATCTCCTTCCTGTGGCACCACAGGCTATCTGGCTAAGACAGTTAAAGAAACAATCCCTTTCAAAGTCACTATCCCATTCCCTCAAAAACAGTTCTAAGAGTCATTGCTCTGATTTCGTCTCCACATCTGTGACTGAGGCTCCTATAGGCCAGTGCTGTGGTGCCCTGACCAGTTCACTTACTCCAGCTGCCACAGGCACTCACCTGTACCCTTACCTGGAGGATCGCTCCTCCCTGATGGGAGCTGGCTAGTCCTGAGATGCCTGGGAGTCACGCCCACGTCCACCTTTGCATATTCAAGGCCTCAAAAGTCCAGTCCCTGATCTCAAGGTGGTCACTCCTTGGTGCAGTTTCTGCTCCAGTTTCCTGTAAGGTCAGGCTGAGACCAGAAGTTTCCCCAGTGGTTTACATCTGGTACAGGGTGCCCAACTGCCTGTCCAGCACTTGAGTATAGATCCCTTCAAAGCTAAGAACTCAGTTTGCCCTTAAATATTCTTTCCCAACATTTCCCAGTGGAGACACTGCACAGTTCTCCCTGCTTTCTCGACTTCTAGACCAATCTCTATCTTGTATTTCTTTATGGTTTTATCAGCTAAGCGTGCATCCCTAGACATGATAGCTTAGTCTTAACCGATTTGTAATTTTCCTTGACATATCTTAATGCCTCATTAATCAACAGCTTACCCCCATCCCTTTCTTTTCCCTGTAAAGTGTCTTTTGTAAATACCAGGTTGTTTCATCTGAAGAGTCTGTCACTATCTGGACTTTGTTGATGGAGGCTCATGTTACACTCTGCCTGTCCCTCTGTCCTCTGCACTTCCTGCAATGAGCAGCCAAATCTGGAGACTTCATCAGACTCAGGGTCTGCCCCTTGGGCACAACCATGGGTGGTTCTTTCACAGAGAGGAGCATGGTATCTGTTTTTCATTCTTTTTTTTGACATTAACAGGTATTGATATTTCACACAGAGATCCACTGACTCACTGGGAATTACAAAATGGTGACATTTTAACACTACTATTTTGTTTTCCTTTAATAGCTGAAATAGCATAAAATAGCAAATTTTCTGAAGAGATGCATCCTATATCTTCTGTGTAGCTATGCTGTGTAACGGTGCATAGAGTTTACTCTTTGTTGATCAAGGCTGGATTATTTCACTTGACTGACCAATTTTTAAGATAATTAATTTTTCTCTGTTATCCACTAAGTGCCCTGTGACTTTTGTTCTAATACCATTATTTATTTATTATTATTATTATTATTATTATTTTTGAGTTGGAGTCTCAGTCTGTCTCCCAGACTGGAGTGCAGTGGCACGCTAGTGGCCACCGCAGCCTCCACCTGCTGGGCTCTAGCGATCCTTCCGCCTCAGCCTTCCAAGTAGCTGGAACTACAGGCGCGCACTACCACACCTGGCTGATTTTTTAAAATTTATTGTAGAGATGAGGTCTCGCCAAGTTGCCCAGGTGGGTCTCGAACCCACGGGCTCAAGCAATCCACTCACCTCAGCCTCCCAAAGCGCTGGGATTACAGACTGAGTCACCGAGCCTGGCTTAATACCATTATTTGATTGATTCAGGCAGACATGATGGGTTTCAATCAATCGCGGTTTTTATCCCTCTTAAGGAACAAATTATATTATCTTTGGTCAGTGATTCATCTTCTAGTTGGCTCCTGAGTCTTTGGCAACTTTTTCTCTCTGGTTTGTTGGAAAGCTCTGGGCCAGTCCAATCCTCAGATCTCTGCAAGTGTGGTGAGCTTTGGACTGTACCTACCTTAGAATTTTGCAAGTTCTCTTTAATAATGCCATCCTGGCAGAGTTCCCAGGCCTAGACCAGGCTGCTAATGGGTCCCAGCTATTAGAATAGGCTTCTTCAATGTTCTCTAAGCTTTCCTCTGGTTTGCTATGGAATCACTCTATTTTTATGTAGGATGTAGAAAAAATCCAAAAACCATACTGCTATTGTCAGTGCCACCTTCCCAGATTTGAGGTTTCTTTTTTTTACACATCTCATATCATTAACAATAAAAAACCATTTACATGTTTTCTGACTTTTGTTCCAATTAGAAGAAAAGTGTCATGTGAATAAGAATTTTTTCCAGAGCCTCTCACATAGTGGCATGCAGTAAACATTTCATAAGTGAATGAGCAGGTATTTATTGAATATATTCATTCTGTGGAAAGGACACATAAATTCTCTTCTTTAATCTTTCCATTGGCATGGTACAATCATGTATTATTATTTTACCCTATTTTTTAAATGAGGAAACTATTGTTTAAAGAGGTAACAATTTGCTCAAGATCAAATATCAGAGTGGTGTACCCAAATGCTGCTGGCTCCAGAATTTGCATCTTCATAATATGCTGTATGTCACAGGCACTAAACCACAGTCAAAAACATCCTGTGGTTCAGCATAATTTGCATAAGTCAACATCAAAAGGGAAAACAGGACGTAAATCTATAGGTAGGACATCATCAATGCAGTGAATATGTATATGGGAAGCAAAAATAAAACCGATTGAAATAAAGAGGTTATCCTTCTCTACGGGAACTGGCTATGTGTGAATTTTATAATTTTAAATGGTTTTCTATTCATTTTACAATGAACATATCAGATAAAAAATACTTAGAGGCAAAACAGTAAAAACAATATTGAAAACCCAATATTTTAGCTGGGTTCAGTGGTTCAGCCTGTAATCCCGCGCCTTTGGGAAGCTGAGGTGAGTGGATTGCCTGAGCCCGTGGGTTTGAGACACGCCTGGGCAACGAGACCTCACTTCTACAATAAATCAAAAAATCAGCCAGGCATGGTAACACATGCCTGTAATTCTGGCTACTTGGAAGGCTGAGGTGGAAGGATCACCAGAGCCCAGCAGGTCAAGGCTACGGTGGCCAGGAGCGGCCACTGCACTCTAGTCTGGGCAACAGAGTGAGACTCCAGCTCAAAAACCAAAACCAAAACAAAACAAAAACCCAATATTTTTAAAAACCTTCCATCTTGCATTCCCACCTTGAAGAATGATGTGTTTGGAGTCCCATCTGCACAAGTCATGGGTCAAAAGCAGTCAAGAAATCCTTCAAATTCATTTGTAGGAATTATCATATCTGTTATTTTGACTGGTTTAGGCATATCATTACTACCCACATACTGTGTGCACATTCTACATCAGTAAGGAGTCCCTGAGTCTCCTTTGTCTTGCATGGCCATCAAAACTTTATCAAAGTTGTTGGGTAAGTGCTATGGTTTGAACATTTGTCCCTTTCAAAACTCATGTTGACCCTAAATCCTCAATGTAGCTGTATTGAGAGGTGGGGACTTTAGGAGGTAATTGGAATATGTGGACTCTGTCTTCAGGAATGAATTAGCGCATTCATGGGTCAATGGATTAATGAGTAAAAAGTTGAATGGATTTTCATAGAAAGGAAACTTGTGGCTTTTTAAGAAGAGGATGAGAGATCTGAGCTAGCATATTGGCACACTCAAGTCTCCTCGCCATATGATGTCCAGTGCTGTCTCAGGACACTAAAGAGAGTCTCTACCAGCAAGAATGCCCTCATGATGTGGCCCCTTGGACTAGGACTTATCAAACTCCATAACTATAAGACTTAAATTTATTTTTTTTATAAAATACCCTGTTTTAGGTATTCTGTTGTAAGCAACAGACAACAGCCTAAAACAGAAAATGACTAAGACAGTGACACTACGAGAAATACAAATTAAAATGACATGCTCCAAGTCTCAGCTGTTTAAACAGAAGCAAATGACAAAGGCACAGAACAGAGGGTATAAAACAAGTATTATCTCTTCGTATTCTTAACAAGGAACTCACCAATCGGTGGATCTTCTGAGGATAGTATTAGGAAAGGAAGATAACTTAGAAATCTGAAGTGAAGAAATTATTAGAGCTGTATAGCATGATGTTGCCTGGTCTATTGATAGTGATCCAGGCATGCTGTCTAAATTAAATGCACCTCTTTGTTGATCCATAAGAGCACATTCAAGCTTGAACAGAATGGAAAATATAGTAATCTTGTAGCAATGAACACTCTAGAGTTTTTCTTTTGCTTCTGCACTCATGGTAACAAGGTAAAGAGGAACAAAATAAGAATAATAACTTTCAATGGTACTAGTGAAAATTGGTCTACATAAGTGTTGCAAAACTCAATTCCAGAGAAATATGAACTCTTCATAGATGGAGAGATATTTACATTACCTTTCTAGGAAGAGGTGCTAGTCTGTGCTTGTGTGGACCAGGGATGAGGCTTTAGTTAGAGAAACTGCAACTAGGAGAGCAAACCAAGTCAATCCTTAGATACCCAAGTGAAATGGTATGAAAGACTGGATCTGGAAGAAAACCACATTCCAAAATAAGTCAATTGGAGCATTATTTTCCCAAAACCCCCCTCCCCGAATTTTACAGAGAAACTGAAAGCAGAGGAGGGAAAGAGAAGCAGATAAGAAGTATGTAGACTTACACATTCTTGTGTTGTTTGAGTTTCTGAACCTTTCAGAGTTGACTTTATAGGTTAAATAAGAATAACAAAATGGCAGCCCAACTCCTATAGTATATATATTACAAGAGTTGACATCAGGCAAGAGAGGTTGTGGGTTGGTATAAAAACAACTGGATTCAATCTAATGAATGATTCAGCCCAGCCCCAACTCATCTGGACTCTTCAAGAGATATCTGAATAATCAGTGTGGTGGGCAGGAAATGATCTCCAACACCCCAGCATGCCCACTTGCCAGTCCTCAGAGCCCGTGAATATGTCACCTTACAAGGCAAAGGGATTTTGCACATGTGATTAAATTAAGTATTTTTATATGGAGAGGTTATACTGGATTTTTCAGGTGAGCCCAATCTAATTGCAAGAGGACTAAAATATGGAAGACAAAGGCAGACGTTCAGAACTAGAAAGATGGCACCATGAGAAAGCCTGGATCAGCCACTGCTGTCTTTGAAGCCGGAGGAAGGAGCCACAAACAAAGGAATACAGGTGCTTCTAGAAGCTGAAAAAGGCAAGAAAACAAATTCTCCCCCTGGAGCCTGTAGAAAAACCCAGCCCTACTAACACTTGAATTTTAGCCTAGTGAAATTCACTTCAGATTTCTGACCTTCAAAATGGTAAGAAAATGCATCTGTATTGTTTTAAGGTACTAAATTTGTGGTAATTTGTAGCAGCAGCAATAGGAAACTAATACAATCTGTCACTTGCCTTAGCCACCAGAAAGAAGAAAGGTCTTGTATTATTTAGAAAATATATAAGACAACAACAATAAAATATATATAGTCTGCATTTTTATGCAAAATATCTGTAAAACAATAAAAAGACAAAAATTTAAAATTCTGAATATATAATCCTTGATAAAGACAAACAGATAATGAAAACAGATTCAGAGATTAAAATGTTATTAAAATGAGCAAAAACACATTTAAAAATTGTTTAAAATGTTAAGAAATTTATAAAAGATGAGCATAGTAGGTGAAAGAATGGAATACTTGCCTATCGTGAGTATTGTGATAAACATGGGTGTGCAATCATCTCTGTGAGGTTCTGATTTCATTTTCTTTGGCTATATACCCAGAAGAGGAATTGCCAGGCCAAATGTAATTCTATTTTTAATATTTTGAGGAATCTCCACACTGTTTTCTAAAATTGCTGTGCCAATTTGCATTCCTACTAACAGTGTACGAGGGGTCCTTTGTCTTTACACCCTCAACAATGAGTTCTCTTTTGTCTTTTTGATAATAGTCATCCTAACAAGTGTAAGGCAATATCTCACTGTGGTTTTAATCTGCATTTCCCTCATGATTTGTGATCTTGAGCATCTTTTCATATACCTGTTGGCCCTTTTTATGTTTTCTTTGACAAATGTTTATTCAGGTCCTTTACCCATTTTTCCATCAAGTTCTTTTGTTTTTGTTGCTGTTATTGAGTTGTGCAATATTTTATATTTTTTGAATACTAACCCCTAATCATGTATATGGTTTGCAAATATTTTCTCCCAATCCATAGGTTGCTTTGTTGATTGCCTTTTGCTGTGCAGAAACAGTTTAGTTTTATATAGTCCTACTTACGTGGTTTTTGCTTTTGTTGCCTGAGCTTTTGGTGTAATATCCAAAAAAAGTATTACCAAGGCCACTGTCAAAAAGGTTTTTTTTCTAGGTTTTCTTCTAGGAGTTTTAGAGTATCAGATCTTACATTTAGATCTCTAATTCATTTTGAGTTGAATTTTGTGTACTGTGTAAAATAAGGATCCACTTTCATTCTGAAGAGTCTATTCTTTCTTCATCACGTTTTCTTGATGCCAAGTTAAAAGTGACTTGCCTGTATATGTTTAGGTTTATCTTGAACTCTCTATTCTATTCCATTGGACTATGTTACCTTTAAACAGGAATAATTTTACTTCTGCATTTTCATTTTAGATTCCTTTTGTTTCTTTTTCTTATCAGATTGCTCTTGCTAGTATTTCCAGTACCCTGGTGAATAGAACACTATGATGCGAGTAGGCATCCCTGCTATGTGCTGGATCTTAGAGGAAAGGTTTTTAGTTTTTACTGCTTTTGATGTTAGTTCTGGATTTTTCATAATTTGTCTGTGTTATGTTTGGGAACTTTCTGTCTATATCAATTTTATTGAGAGTTTTATCCAAAAAAGACTATTAAACTTCATCAAATACATTTTCAGAATCTATTAAGATAATTATGCTGTAGTAGATATTTTTTTGTAGTGTCTTTGTCTGGTTTAGGTATCAGCATGATGTTGTACTCATTAAGTGAGTTTGGAGGCATTTCCTCTACTTTTATTTTTTGGAAGAGTTTAAGAAAGATTAGTATCAATTCTTTAAAAGTATGGTAGAACTCAGCTGTGTAGCCATCTGGTCCTGGGCTTTTCTTTATTGGGAGGTTTTTGATTACTACTTTAATCTTTGTTTTTTATTGGTCTATTCAGGCTTTCTATTTCTTTTTCATTTGATTTTTGTAGGTTGAATGTTTCTAGGAATTTATTCATTTCCTCTAGGTTATCCAATTTGTTGACATATAATTGTCCCTTATGATCTCTTTTATTTCTGAGGCATCTGTTGTATTGTTTCCTCTTTTATTTCTGATTTTATTTATTTGAGTCTTTTCTCTTTTTTTCTTAGTCTAGGTAGCAGTTTGTCCATTTTGTTCATTTATAAAAAATCTTAGTTTTGTTCTTTTTAAACTTAAAGTTTTTATTTGATTCATTTTCTTCTTTCTGTTAACTTCATGCTTACTTTTCTCTTCTTTTCATTTCTTGAAGTGTAAATTTGGTGACTTATTTGAGATCATTCCTCTGTATTAATATGTGTATTGTTATAAAATTCCCTCTTAATATTGCTCTTGCTACATTTCATAAATTTTCATTAAGTTAGGCTTCCATTTGTCTTAAGATATTCTTTAAATTTTGGTTAGGGGCTCCTCTTTGATCCAGTGATTGTTTAAGAATGTATTGCTTAGTTTTCACATATTTTTGAATTTCCCTTTTTTTCCTGTTATTGAATTCTAAATTCATTCTGTTGTGGTCAGTAAAAATATAATTTTGACCTTCTTAAATTTGTTAAGACTGGTTCGTGATCTAACATTTAATTTATCCCAGAGAACACTATATGTGCACTTGAGAAACATGTGTATTCTTTTACCACTGGTTAAAACATTCTGCATATGTCTGTTGGATCCATTTGTTGTACAGCATTGTTCAAGACTGCTGGTTTTTTTTAACTGATTTTCTATCAAAATGGCTTGCATATTATTGAAAGTAGAGTATTGAAATATCCTGCCATTATTGTATTGCCGCTAAATTCTCCTTTCAGATTTGTCTATATTTGCTTTGCATACATAGATGTTCTGATGTTGGGTACATATATGTATGCATAATATATACTTATATATTTACAATTTTTATATCTTCTTGTGGGATTGACCTTTTCATCATTATGTAATGACTTTCTTTGTCTCTAGAGACAATTTTTGGCATAAGGTCTACTTTTTCTGATATAAATTTAGCCGTTCCTTTTTTATTTTGGTAACTATGAAATATATTTCTTCATCCTTTTATATATGCGAGTTTTTCCTAGACAACACAGAGTCATACCTTGTTTTATTTTTTTTCCATTTAACCGCTGTATATTTTTAAACCGCTCCAATTTTTAAAATGAAGAGTCTAGCTCATTTCCATTTAAAGTAACATTGATAAAAGAAGATATTACCATCCCCATCTTATTAACTGTTTTCTGTTTGTCTTGTAGTTCTTTCATTCCTCTTTTTCTCTCTTGACTTCTTTTGTGTTTCATTGTTGTTTTGTATTGATAGGTTTTCATTCCTTTCTCTTATTTTTAAAATTTAGGTACTAATTTAACAAACCATATGAATGACTTATACACTGGAAATTAAAAACATTGTTTAAAATAATGAAAAAACACTGTATTAGTTTTTTAACACTGTCATAACAAATGTACTGGCTTGAAACAATACACATGTATTCTGTTACTATTCTGTAGATTAGAAATCTGACATGACACGGGTCTTCCTGGGCTAAAATCAAGGTGTGAGCAGGGCTGCTTCCTTTCTGGAGATGCTAGAATAGAATTAATTTTCTTGCCCTTTCCAGCATTGAAAGGCAGCTCCTCTTCTTGCCTGATGGCCTTGCCTCATCTTTAAAGCCAGAAGTTTTATTTCTCTCACTGTTCTTCCATGGTTAAATCTCCCTCTTATCACACCTGAGAAAGGTCCACTGTATTTACAAATTTATTTGATTAGATAAGATCCACCTAAATAATACAGAATAATCTCCCCATCTCAAAGTTCTTACATTCATCACATTTGCAAATTTCCCCTCACCTGGTAAGATAACATATTCACAATTTTCCGGGCATTAGGGTTTGGACTTTGGTGAGGATGGGGTGGTATTTTCTGCCTACAACACATAAATAAATGGAGAAATAAACCAAGATCATAAATTGAAAGAACAAATATTGTTAAATTATCAGTTCTCAATTAATTCATTTATAGATTTAATACAACACCAATCAATATCACGGTGGGATATTTCTCTAGAAATTAATAAGCTAATTTTAAAGTTTATATGAAAATGCAAAAGAACTATAATGAGCCAAAACAATTTTGAAAGGAAAATCGCTTTAAGATTATGTGAATTGCTCTTAATATTTAATACAAAGTGGCAGGAAAATGTTGAAGTAAAGATTTACATATAGATCAATAGAATTGAATAGAAGTTCAGAAATTGCCACTGAGAAATATGGTCAATTGATTTTTGACGAAGTAGTCAAGATAATTTGATAGAAAAAGACAATATTTTCAACAAATGGTGCTGCAAAGAATGTGAACTACAATCCTTACTTCACAACATATACAAAAATTAACTTGAGATAGATAATATAACTAAAAGTTAAAACTACCATTTTTTGAATGCCAGAAACACTTAGTGACTTTGTGTTAGAAAACATTTTAATAAGATATTAGAACTTCAACTACAGAGTTTTAAAAGATAAAAAAATGAGACTTCATCAAAATTTCAATGTTTGTGCTTCAAACACACAAGAAAATGTAGAGGAAGCCCACGGACTGGAATAACATAGTTGAAAAACAAATATAAAAGTCATGTATTTAGAGTATATACAGAACTCTCACACTCAATAATAAGATGACAAACAAAGCATTTTAGAAATGGGCAAAAAATTTGAACAGATGCTATACTGAAGATGATAAACATGTGGTTAATAAGCATATGAAAAGATGCTCAGCATCATTCGACTTTAGAAGAATGCAAATTAAAACCATAATGAGATACCACTTCACACCCATTAGAATTTAAAAGACTGAAGACACCAAGTACTGCTGAGGATATGAAGCAATTGGAATTTTCATACACTGCTGGCAGAAATGCAAAGTGGGACAGCTACTTTGGAAAAGCGTTCAACAGTTTTTTTTTAAAGTTCGATATACAGTTACCACATGCCTTAATAATTCCAATCCTAAGTATTTATCTAAGAAAAGTGAAAACATACACCCACACAAAGACTTGTGCTTGAATATTCATGTAACTTTATTCATAATAGCTGGAAAATGTAAAAACCTCAAATGCTTATCAACGGATGCACAGTAAACATGTTGGGTATATCTGTACTAAGGAATACTAGTCAGCAATAAAACAGAATAAAGTATCAGTATTTACTGATGCCACACAACAGCATAGATAAACTCAACATCATTATGTTAAATGAAGAAAGTCATACACAAAACACCAATACAAAGTAATTTAATCTATATAATATATAATATCCTAGAAAGATAGAAGCTATAGTATTGGGAAGCAGATCAGTGTTAATGGGTGCTGGGGAAGTGGGGTAGTCACTTCAAAGGCAAAGGTCACTTTTGGTGTTGGTGAAAATGTTATATATCTTGTTTGTGGTAGTAACAAAATTGCTAGAAATACACATTTGAATGGGTGTATTTTATTGTACAAAAAATTTTTTTTCAAGAAGGCAAACCCAAGATAAATTAATAGAAGAAGAAAAATAGTAAAATATACTCAATCCAAAATAAGGCAGTAAAGGAAGAACAAATAACATATGGAAGAAACGTATAACAAAAAGAAAGATAGTAGACTTAAAGCAACTCAAATCAAGTATACATTTAAATATAAATGGACTAAATGCTCTAAAAGTCAGAGATAGAATGAATGAAAAACAAGACTCATTCATATGTTGTTTATAAGAGATACAATTTAAATGAAAGAACCAGATAGGTTGAAAGTAAAAACAAGTAAAATACATAATGAAAACACTAGAGGCTATAGTCATATCAAAGAGGACTTTAAAAGAAGAAATAGTACTAGATTTTAAAAAAAGAAGGGCATTTAAGATGGAAAGAAACATCAATTCATTCAAAAACACACCATCATTAATGTGCATGCACCAAAAGACAGAGATAAAAAGAATTTCAAATACTTGAAGCAAAAAATCAACAGAATTAAAAGAGAAAATGGAGCCACAATTACAATAGGAAATTTTAATAGTCTTCTTTTAGAAATTAATAGATCATGAATATAAAAATAATAATAATAAAATTGGTGAAGTAAAGAAAATGTGGCTAGCACTATCAACTCCTTTTAAACTAATCAGCATTTATAGAACAGACCAAAACTGTAGAATACACATTCTTTTCAAGTGCTCACTGAATAAACATCAAAATTCACCATACATTAAGTCTTGAAACAAGTCTCAATAAAGTTCAAATGATTGAAATTGTATAAATTATATTTTCTAATCCCAAGGAAGTTAAGATAGTAATCAATAACAACATCTATAAATCATATATAAAACAGCCACATATTTGGAAATAAACAACTGTCTTCTAAATAATTCATGAGTCAGAGGTGAGGAATATTAGAAAAAAATAAACTGAATGATAATGAATGCAAAACATTTCAAAATTTAGAGGATGCAGCAACCAGTGCTTAAAGAGAAATTTATAGATATAAATTTTATGTTTAAAATAAGAAATTCATAGATCCAATCATATATAATTCTGCCACAAGGAGTTATGGGGTAAAGCAAATTAAACCAGTGGAAGCATAAGGAAGAAAATAATAAAGATGTCAGGAAAAATTGACGAAATATAAAATAGACAATAGAGAAAATGAACAAAGTTAGAAGGAGGTTATTTAAAATGATTAGTACAATTGATAAACTTCTAGCTAGATTGATGAGTAAAAACATTAGAAAACACAAATTACTCATCAGGAATGAAGGGACTTAGTTACACATTAGCAGTATAATAAATAATACAAAGAATGTTATGTTCATAATTTTGCAACTTAGCTAAAGTGAAAAAATGCATAAAAAACTTAACTTAGAAACATAATATAAGAAGAAATAAAAATCTAGGGGAAAACCAACAACAACAGAATATTCTACAAAGTTATACTTTATTAGGAAATTCTGTCACATATTTAAGGAAAAATATACAAATAAAAAACCGCAAAACCTGATGAAGAAAATAAAGAAATAAAGTTAGAGACCAAGTTTCCTAATGAACATAGATTGGAAAATGCTTATCAAAAATACTAGCAAACCAAATTTTCCAATATTTATAAGAATAATACATCATGACCAAGAATTTCAAAATCTATCAAAGCAATCACAACTTTAAGAAAACAATAAGCAAATTTAGGAACTTTTTTCCCCTTTATTTAAAAAATGTGGGGTGCAATTCAGGTTAGGTAGTTAGAAACTTTACAGGATACATTTATAAAGATTCAGCTGTACTTCTTTCTATACAAGGATAAATGTAAAAATTTGAAATATTTATTCTTAAAAAAGAACGTACTTAGGAATAGATTTAAGAAGAGTTATGCAAGACCACTACAACAAAAGCTACATTATTAACAATGAAGAAAGAGAAAAATAAAATTAAAACATATCATAGTCATATTGGAAACTGTTTATAAGATGCTATTTCCTCCCAAAAAGATAGCTGAAAATCAATCTTCACCAAAATCTTAGCAGTATCTCTTTGGAGACATTTACAAGCTGATTCTAAAATATATACACAAAAGGAAAAGACTTAGAACAGTCAAAGCAAATTTTCAAAGGAAGACTAAAGTTGCAGAACTTCAATGTCTGATGCCAAACTTGCCATAGGGCAATGGTAATCGAGACAGTATGGTGTTAGTGTGCAGATAGAAAAGTAGATCCACAGACAGAATCAGAAGTCCAGAAATAGATATGCAATGTCTTGGTCAATAGATTTGAAACAAACATTTTTGTGTAATTCAGTAGGAGAAGGGAAACAGTGCTGGAATAACTATGGTTATTGTTAGAAATATGTTATGCCTGCCTCATATTATACACAAAAAAGTAATTAAAGATTCACCATAGTCACATAAAAGCAGCAAAACTATTAAACTTCTAGAAGAAAACTTAGAAGAATAATTTATAATCTTAATATAAGTATATATTAATCAGATGAGATGTAGAGAGCATTGAACATTAAAAAAACGAATAAATTGGTTTTCACCATAATTAAAACAACTTCTCAACAAAAGACACCTCTAAGAAAATAAAAAAGCAAGACACATGCGGGAAGAAAATATTCACAATGCATTTATATGAGAAAGAATTCATATTAAAAATATATTTTAAAAGTTACTCCTACAATTCAGGAATAGAAAGAAAACAGTCCATAAAACTGACAGAATGTATAGAGACACTTTTTAAATAATATGTACAAATGACCAAAAGTACTTATAAAGTTGCTCACATCATTAATCATGAGAAATGCACACTATGATATGCCATACCCATTAGGGTGAATAAAATTGAGAAGACAGACAATACCCAAATGGACAAAAATATGGAGGAACAGAAACTCTCTTGCATGGTTCCTGGTGTAATCACTTTGGGAAATATGATAGCTTCTCATAACACTGAAAAATATCTCTATCCTATGTCTCTGAAGTTCTACTCCTAGCTATGTATTTAAGAAAAATGAAAACAGGTTCGCAAAAATTATGTATAAAATTATTCATAACTTTTTTTTCGTAATAGTCTCAAACTGGAAGCAACATAAATATTCATCAACAGGTGACTTTATAAACAAATTCTGGTCTCTTCATCCAATGGAATATTACCTAGCAATAAAAAAAAAGCAGACCATTTACTCACTACAGCATGGACAAATTTCAAAAGCATGATATGGAGAAAAAAGCTAGATATAATAAAGTACACAATATGTGATTCTATTTATCTAAAGTTCAAGGACAGGTTAGCCTAGTTAATGGAGATTAAAAGCATAGCAACATCTACCTGAGGAGGTATATTGGTTGCAAAAGAGCACAAGGCAACTTTTAGGGGAAATGAAATGTTATACATCTTAGTTGTGTTGCATGTTATAGAGGTTCAGACATGTGTCAACAGTTGTAGAATTGAACTCTTATGAACTTTGCTTGTCACTGTGTGGAATGAGCCCTCAATTACGCAGCTAATAAAAGCTAATTTTAAAACCATGCACTGAAGTTTAAACTCTATAGTTTCCAACTATTTAGAGGATACAATGACTCTACCTACAACTCTTGGTTTATGTCCTGCTCATGTCATCATGGTTGCCACCACCTGCACCATCATCCAGGCCAGAGTTGTGGGCATTACACAGATGGGTATGGCCAAGTCCTCACCCTGGTGGATATGTGCTTTGGAAGAGCAGCATGTTCTTGAGATAATTCAGTTGTGATGAGAAGATAGCTAAAGGTCAGATTCAGAATGTTTTGTTTGCTCTCTATGGTGTTGTTTCCACCAGGAGCATCAGAAAGGCTCAAATGAAAGGAATCATTGAGTTAGAGAGACTAATAACATGTGGATATTTCAGACAGCAGAAGTATCATATTTGTTGAGTGTCTCCTGTGTGCCAGATACTGTCAGAGGCACTGAAGACAAAGTAGTGACTAAAGCAGGGAAAAATCCTACCCTGGAAGAACTTGAATTCTACCAGGGTGAGATAGAAAATAAACAAAAGTAGTAGTTCAATTCAACATTTTGTTGGATGATGAGAAAAATATAGCAGGGAAAAGGGATGGGGAGCTGGAAGAGACTGCAGGTTTATGTAAAACAGTTTGGAGGTGATATTTGAAGCAAAGACCACCGTAGCCACCTGTGTGGGCAATCAGGCAAAGGGGCTCCATGTGCAGTGTGTCTGGGGGGGGGTGGGTTGCCGAGGCTCAGCTCACAGGGGACCAGCTTGCATTTTGACAGGAATTCTCTGGAAGTTAATAATCACTGCAGTAGAAATATAGACTTATTAGGGACATTGCCTTGGCTGGGCCTGGGGCTCAGTCCAGTTTACAGGGATGATGGTTGTAAGAAGTGGAGATTTGGGATATATTTTGAAAGTAGAGCTAATACGAATTTTCTAAAATACTGGATGATAGATAGGAACAAAAAGAGGGAGCCATGGATGATTCCAAGATGTTGGGCCTGAGTACTTAGAAGAGTAGAGTTGTCATTGACTGAGATAGGACTGCAAGGGGACAGGCTTGAAAGGAGAATCAGGAGTTGCATGTGGGGACACTAATTTTGCAAGGCTTGTAACAACTCCAGGAGCAGATTAAAAGCAGATAGATAAAGACATAAACATGGCTTTCAGGAAAGATAGCAGCACTGGATATACTTACAAGGGAATTATTGGCATCGATGTGGAATATAAAACCACTGGACCGAACGAGCTCTCAGAGGGATAAAGTGTTGACAGAGAAGAGAGAGGGTCTGGGTTCTGAGCTCTCTATGGCGTAGATGGGAGGAAAGTGGGGAAGATCCTGAAAAGTAAAATAAGGAAGCCACTAGAAACCAGGAAGATATGCTAGAGGCTGCTGTGTGTGGAGCAAGAGTGGGAAAAACCGTTGAAGAAAGAGTGAGGAAAACTCACCAGACGAAGTCACAGGAAAATCACAGCCAAGGATCAGCCCAAGGAATAAGCCCTATGGCTGTACTTAAAAGAGAAGGGTTCTTTGAAAGGAGTTAATCACTAATTATTTCATTCATCCTATATTTACCATGGCTACAGCAAGTAGGGTTCTCAGCAGGAACTGCAGACAAAGGCTCCATTCCAGCCCCCACTGTTCTAACCGTCAAAGAGTAAGACAAAGGACAAAGGGAGCTTACACTCTTTGCAGGAAGCCCAGCTTAGCCTCCCAGATGGTAGGAGATTGCTAGACACCTATTTCCTCTGATTGTTTTCTTAAGAAGGCATAATCTTAATGGTTGATTCTTTTCCATGTTTCACTTCATTCAGGTCTTTACGCAATGCGACTTTCTTTATAGAAGCAGCTTACTTTTATTGTCTATGCACCGCATACCTGTGGTAAAGCAGCTAGGAACATTCACATTACTGACTTGGGTCCTCTGCCTTCTGAGAGAAAGGAAGCACAGTGAATTTCTAAGATGGTGAAAACACACAGCTGATGGATGTCTGATGCCAATCCCAGCACTCTTGCCCTTATTCTGCCCCACCATCTCCACTCAGCTTTGGGCAGCCTGGGCACAAGCCTACACTCAACTTTGGGTAGCCTGAGCATGAGTTCCGCCCTCCACCCTGCTTGACCTGACAAGCACTCTGTGACCGTTTGCAGTGCCTCTCCCTGACCAGTGTTTAAACTCCAGAGAGAGAATGCTGGGTTACTCACTAGGGATAGGCATCCAGTCTAGCTCAGATGAAAGACAGACCTTAGGATGGCTATTTTGTCAACTTGTGTCAACTTGACTGGGCAAGGGGGTACCCAGATGGCTAGTAAAACATTATTTCTAGCTGTGCCTGTGAGGGTATTTCCAGAAAATATTAGTATTTGAAACAGTAGACTAGGTAAAGAAGGCCCACCCTCCCCAATGTGGGCAGTAATCCTCCCATTCATTAAAGGCCTGGCTAGCACAGAAAGGTGGAGGGAGAATTATCTCTCTCCTTGAGCTGGGACATCTGTCTTCTGTCCTTGGACACTTGTGCTCTTGGTTCTTAGGCCTTCACAATCTGGGACTATACTAGCACCATTGTCACCTCCCATCTCCCACTCTCTGAGTTCTCTGGCCCTCAGTTGGGACTGGGAGTTAACACCGTCTGCTTCCCTGGTTCTCAAGCCTTAGGACCCAGACTGAGTTACACTCCCACTGTCTTGGATCTCTAGTTTACAGATGCCAGATCGTGGGACTTCTTGCCCTGCATAGTTGTCTGAACCAATTCCTTATCCCTCTCTCCTCTCACTCCCCTCTATGTATCTATTATATCCATCTATCTATCTCCCTATCTTCATTTCCATTTCTGTTTCTATATCTATATCTGTTTCTATATCCACACCCCTATCCTTTATCTCTATATCCTATTGGTTCTGTTTCTCTGAAAGACCTTGATTAATATATACCTCCTTTGGATTTTCACTGGGGAAAATTCCTGAAGGCAGAATGAAAATATCCACTGGTCAGTTGAGACTCAGAGTCAGTTAATTCCCAGTAACAGCCAAACCATTGGAGGGTGACAGTCTGGGCAAGATACAGGCCCTGTTGGGCGGCTGTATACAAAAGCAGGGTAGGGAGGACCTTCGCCTTGGAGTCCACCAAAGCCAATGGCCAGTGCTGATTTGAAGCTATGAGACCCAGGTGAAGAAGCATGACCCTGGTGTCCCAGCCTTCCATGCCTGGGTCTAGCCTTCCTCCCTGGCTGTCCATCAGCATTGTCATCATGGCAACCGTGTCTTCCATTAGGGCCCTTGCTCTCCACAGGAACCTCTAAGGATCAACTATGATCACATCAGGTCTCAGAGGTACTGCCAGGATATGATGATGTTCTGGAATTACAGCAGGGTGGAGTCTGGAATTGAATGCGGGAGCATGTCCTCCTCCTCCCTCAAGTTCGGCTCCAGCTCAGGGTGAACCATTTGTTTGCCTTTCTTGGTTTGAGACCCCAGCCGTCCTGCCAAGTCAGAGACTTTTATCATTCATCCATTAGCATTCAGGAAGGTGAGTTTCCAGGTACCCCAAAGGGAGGCAGCACTTTAGCTGGGAAGACTAAGCTCTGGCCTGGAGGGGGTGGTTGGCCACCCCCACCACCCTCTAGTCTCCTGAGGCTTGAATTTATCTTCTCTCAAATGTGCACCGGTGTCTGTTTCTGAGTTACAGCGAGGTTTAGGGATAATATATGTTTCTGCAAGGGCCATCACACAGTCAGCATCCCACAGATAGCTTTATGTGCTCATCCTCTTATGGGCCTAAGGACTTCTCGGGAACCACTGTCCTCACACATCAGAGACACCATAATCAGGAAGGCTAATGCTAAGACACTTTCAAAGGGAAAATAAATATGAAGATAGGCTCTGCTTCCTTCTGCATTGGAAATTAGGGACTCTCACCTTGTGCAGAAGGCTAGGGTAAAGCCACACAGCGTATCTGCTGTGTCTGTTTTCAATTCTGTTCTCTTCTGCCCCCAAATGTGCTCTATTTCAGAGCATAATGGGCAGAAGATGCATTATTTTCCAAAAAGCAAGAAAAAATGTAATACTGAAACAGCTCTGGGGATGGGGTTAGGTAAGAGAGCCTTCTGCCACCACACAGGTTAAGTTTTATTTCATTTCCATAAGAACCTCTGAGTCATCCTCCCAGCTTTATTTTCCTCCTAATCGGAGGAGCTGACAGGACCGCCCTATCTTTGCTGGGTCACGCCGTTAATCTTCATGGCATATAGATTCCTATCAACCAGAAGTCAGCTGGATCTGGGGAGAGCACATCAGGCTGGTGGCGTGTTATCGGAGAGTTATGGGCCTTTTCCCTGCAGGTAGATGACTCCTCAGAAATGCTATTATCTATTTTCTTTGACATCATTATCCCCATCAGCTTCCCTGTTCCTATCAAAATTGCCCATCTCAAGGGAGGGCATCGGCTTGCAGACTGCTCTTTGCTTATTCTGCTGGGCCAGTGTGTCAGAGGATGGGACGTGATTGCCTTCAGAAGACCTCAGTAGAGCAAGAGGAGGGAGATGCAGAGTCCTGGGACACTACTGCCTTGGAGAGAGTCTTGTCAGTCACAGTTATAAGAGCAAGTGAGCACCGGCGTCTTGTACCCTCTGCAGACCCACTCACAATGCCAGCAATAGGCTTAGGAAGATGGGATAGATTGTGCAAGGACTTTGCCTTTGTCATCAAAAAAGAGATAAGAGTGATGCTTCTCCCAGCTGTCACACCAAGATGTATGACCATAGCTTTCATAGGCATAGATGCCATGGAGCATCCTGTTCTGAGGGGGGGTGGAGATCAGAAAGAGGAAGTGTGGGCCTGTGCCCAACTTGGGGAAAGGGACAAAACCAGTATCAAGTTTATGTGGATGACAGAGCACATCTTCCTGAATAAGGTGAGGACAATATTCACCCTGGTCATTTAGTCCAAAAGCAGAGTGGGAGCTGTTCAGGAGGAACTGACTCTGCCTAGAATCATCCCCATCACCCACCTGTGAAAACAGATGACAAACTGAGATCAAAAAAGAACAGTGCACTGATGCTTGTTAAAAAGGGCCAGGAAGACTGTATGTACTCAGGGCTACTGTAGCAGGAGCCAAGACCAGGGGAGATAGACAGAGCTTAACTCCAATTGCAGTGAAGACACTTGAGAATTCATAACTAGGAATAGAACTTGGGCTTAGTGGATGAGAAATGACTAAGTGGGACTTGTGTAGATATCAAAAGAAGGGGATTTATGCTAAACTGGCGCAACAGGGTTCTTGCTGCATGCAGGCCAAAGTAAACATATTAAATTAAGGGCAGGGAATGAGGAATTCCACCAGGTATCCAGGGTTGAGGGGATTCTCAACAATGTGCCTTTACAGAATTCTTTGCTAAAACTGGAGTGAGCAGACCAAGGTCAAGACCTAGTAGAGAAGAGGGCTTGGAGGAGCCCACCTGAAGCTTGGTCAAGGAGGAAGTCTTTGTTAACGGAAATAGGAATATTCACATAGCACAACTGGACAGCTTTTGCCCTACCTGGGTTGGGCTGTGCTACTGTTCACAGACAGATTCCAGTCCTCATGAGACCCTGCACATCCTTCTTACTAACACTCTCATGTAGGTGAGAATGCAAGTTCAGATAGAGAGTGACATGCCCTGCTCATTATGTCATAAGCAGCATATCCAGGACCCTCCCTTCTTGTTCCATGTGGCCAGAACTCACCACTGTGAAGGCCAGAACCTAAGTTTCATCTTGTATGAAGTGGAAGGATGGTCCATTCCTGTGGCTGTCTTGAAACCTTTACAGGAAAGCCATTCGCAACCTGTACAAAGCTAGGCAAACACAAGAAGTTTTTCATCAACATTGTTTTATCATTATTTTAACATCATTGTGTTTTATTGTTCTAAAGTTTCCCTCTCTTCATGCTCCATGTTAAAGGTGAGGGCAACTGTATGGTCCTACCTGAAGTTGCCAACAGCTGTGAGTGTTGGGTGCTCAAAGCATCTGTCTTAGAGACTGCTCTAGCTGAACAAGTGAGAACAGGTAAACACAGAACCTCTTTTCAGGGTGTGGTGAGAAGTTGCAAGACCCCAGGAGCCTTCCTGCTTCAGAAATCCCATCATCCCAGAAGGGCAGAAGGAGCTCTTCTATGGAGCCCTAGGGCTGCCTCTGACCTTACCAGTTAGAACCCCAAGCACCCCTCTCAGACTTAGTTTCTCCTTCAATACTAGGACATAATTCTGTCACTGGGCACAGCCTGGAAAGTTAAAAAAAGGCTGTCTGTACAGTAGGACCCTGGCCAGCTCCTCTGAGTCTTGTGACCTTGGAGGAGCCATTTAAACTCTCAAAGTCTCAGTTTCTCCATTGATAAGGTGAGAATTTCTATGCCAACCTCACTAACCAGGTCTCATTATGTGACAAAGAGCTGGGAATGACTCCTTCCCTTCTCCATCGTCCCCATCTCCTCATCATTCTGGGATACCTGTGATTCAGTAGGGAGATGCCCACCAAGGTTCTCATGCAAAAACTTGAGATGCATCCAAGGTCAAGTGTGAGGTTGTACAGTCAACACAGGGATGACCATGGGGGTACAAGGAGGATCACAACCTCTGGGACTGAAGTGGTAGGAACAGGCTTCCAGGGCAGAGGTCAGAGCCTTTTTAGAAGGTGGAAGAAAATGTGGGTCCAGGATTAACAGAACCTGCAATTCTGGGAAATCAGAGATTTTATACGAAGACAGCATCATACTGCCTCCAGGGATTTCCTTCTGGTTTCTCAATGGGAAGGTGTCCAGGAGAGAGATGAGCTCGTCACTGCCTTGAGATTGCATCTCCACCTACCATGGTGACAAGTGGCATTTATCTGTGCTGTGTGAGGGACACTCCAGCTCAGGGACTGGAGGGATTAATTACCCTCTCCTTTGTGGGCGCGTGTAAATGCTGCCCATTTCTTGCCTGACAGTTGTCAAACTGACCTGGAGCCTGAACCCTCTAAAAACTGGGTCCAGTGGTGAGTAGATGGAGGATTTGTATTCGAGAGCTCTGACACTTGGCATTCCCAGAGCTTTGTGCTTGGCAGAGCTTCAGATAACAAAATGTTAATTGCACAGCAGAGTCATAGCCCAGGCTTGCCTAACAGGCCCATCTCCTAACAGGAGAAGCAATTAGTGGATGAATTAATGCAGGCTCCAAGTAAACATCCACTCACAGGATTAATGATTGCTTAGGAAGTGCTTTGCCGTTATCCAGGTTATTGGGTCCAGGAACAAGAACTCAAATGTACTTAGATTTCTTCTACTTGGCTTGCTGTCCATCAGCCTGGCATTTAAGAACTCAGGCTCAGTCAATACTTTTCCCTACTGATTAGTATAATCAGGGCATAGTCACAGCTACACTTGGCATCCACCATCCTTCACTCAAGTAAATAAAAGTGTACATGAGCTCCTCACCATGGTTCTAAGAATGAACTTTGGCTCCAATGCTGTTCCCTACAATCAAAGAACTGAAAATTTACAGAGAAAAAGGTTCAGGATCCTCTGGGGAATGGAGGGAGGCTGTAGAAGGAAAGAACCAGTCCACGGAGACACAGTTTGGACTCTTCTCAAACACCTGGGTCTTGACTTCTTTATTCCTCTGGTCCACAGAGATTGGGTGTGACAATTACCAAATGTGGCAGTGAGTCTCTGAGGCATGACCCATCATGGGAGCCATCACTCAGAGTCAATGAGCACCTTTGGAAGAGGGTAGAAGAGCAAATGAGTGAAATTCAATTAAAATTGCCTAGTTGCCATGTCAGCATCACAGTAACACATGACCTAAAGTCTCACATAAACCAAGGAGAGCTCTTGATATGAAGAAATCCCATGCCATTGGTGACTGGAGTGATGCTTGCTTGTGGGTCTGGAGGAAGTGAGGAGCAAAAAATGCCCCAGTAAGGACTCTGGGTGGCTACATGATCCAGAGGTTGGTCTGACACATCTTTGGGGAGAGAAACCCGAGGTCTGCCTTTTCAACCTCTCAATAGAGGCAGCTGTCAATGAAGCAGACACCTGCTGAGATGGCCTTGCTGAGTTGCCAAAAGCAGATGTGCCTTCCTGGCTTTCCCCACCCAAGGTCCCTGGTCCACCCTCTGGTCCACTCTCCTGCACACAGCTGGCCCAGTGTATTTGTGAAAAGCCTGGGCACGGGGAGAAGAAACCACTGCAGGAGAAAAATTTCCATGAGTTATTATTCCAGGCAACTTCTTTAGAATCCATTTGAGAAGGTCGGTTAGGATGAAAAATATTAGAGGAAATCAGATGTAGTAGAGGTCAGAGCTGCTCTCATGGAGTATCTCAGATCAAGGAAACTGGTATGATATCCACATTGTCCTTCCCATCAAGAGGGATGCCAAGGGAGTCACCAAATCAGTTCCATTTAACCAAGATTGAAAACTTACCGTGCACATGGAATCAGGTGAGGGGTTTCCTGAGAAACAAGCACAGTGACAACGTAACCTTTTTTTGAAAGACCTTTCAATCTGGTAAGACGATAAGGGCAGTGTGTGTGTGTGTGTGTGACAAGATTGAAGAGAGTGGATGAGGGAATTTCAAAAGTGGGACAGACCAGTTCCACGGGGTCCTCGCAGAAAGCAGGAATTCCTCTCAGTTGGGTTTTGATAAGCAAGTCCTTTGAAGAAGTCCACTGAGCTCTGTTTCTTGGACAACAGACAGAATCAAAAACATTATTGTTTGCAAGGAACTCCGGTCCTTAATTATCTCTGTTTACATGTATTATTTTTTTTTTGCAGATGACAAAGCTCCTGATAGAAAAGTGAGAGCTAAAAAGTGGACATTTAGTCAATCTCATATCCTTAAATGGTCAAGAGCTTTAAGAAGGTGCTAAGTTCAAGATATCTGTAATCCTTCATTCTTCTCTTTTATCTTCTTCAGTCTTATATTGACCATCCTCTCATGACTGTGAGGTGGCTGCCCACAGTTCCCTGGACCAAATTCTTCCTGGTCAGAACCAGTATCTCTGGTATCTCTAACACTAAACCCAACAGCAGGAATGTGGATCTGATGGCCTTGGATCGGCCCAGGGGAAAGACTGAATTATTTGTTTATACCCTTCCTTCTTTTTGTCTACCCAGAGGGAACATACTTGCCTCCCTTTTGACTTCAGGCTTGGGCAAAGACATTGCCTAATCCACTTTCTGGAACAGAAGCAGTGTGTGCTGGCCCTAGTGGAGGCTGTGGCCCTGCCTTTAGCAGTGAGAGGAGTGTGTCCATGTGTGGCTACCCTTAAGTTGGCTCCCAGGATAAAAGATGTGGTAGTAAGTTCAAATTCAAGCCCAGCTTAGTGCAGCTAAGGTCAGACAATCCCACCTGCTTGAATTTTTGTTTCCCTTCAAATTACTATGTTAAATCCTACCCCCCAAAGTGATGATATTAGGAGATAGGGCTTTGGGGGATGATTAGGTCATAAGGGTGGAGTCTTTGGGAATGAGATTAACACTCTTGTAGAAGAGACACCAGAAAGCATCCTTGCTCCTTCCACCACGTGAGGACACAGTGAGAAGGCACAGTCTATGAACCAGAAAACCCTCATCTGATACGGAATCAGATGGCACCTTGATCTTGGACTTCTAGCTTCCAGACCTGTGTGAAGGAAGTAAATTTCTATCATTTATAAGTTCCCCAGTTTATTGTAGTTTGTTATAGTAACCCTAATAGACGAAGGTGCCAACAAACCCAGAGACCTAAAAATGAAAAATAAATATGTGCGGTTGAAAAATATTGAGATATTTGGAATTATGTATCATGCAGCATTACCACACCAACAATGGGCTAATGCAGCCAGCCTCAGGTCAGATGTTCAGGACAGCAACTCCCCACCAGCTTGGTGAGCTTGCTCCCTGTGCTCCTTCCTTATGGCCCCTGTGTAGTACACTGTGCCTCCTTCTTCAGGACCTGTGAGTATGATGAATCCTGTAATTCCATGTGCTTCTCCCTGTGTGACTTTCTTAGACTTGCTGGGGTAAACCTTACAGCTCCCACAAGGAGAATTACACCCCCATTTACCACACACAAGTCCAACCCGGATAACTACCTCAGGGCCTTGCTCTCCTCCACACCCACATTTTTCAGTCACCAGCCCCAGCTTCTGCCTCTGAAATAAGCCTCCAGGGTCCCCCACCATCTGCTTTTCTTCGCCCCAGTAAAGCCCAAGCTTAGGCTTTTAGCATTTCTTGTCTTTACTGTTATAGCAGCCTCCCAACACTTACACACACACACGCACGCACACACACACACACACACACACACACACACACACACACACACATACACTTTTAACCTTGTGTGTTCTTCTGAGCATTCACACTCTACTTCTTCCACATGAACATCTCACCAAGTGCCAGCACAAGAAAGATAAAGCCAACCAATACCCAAGGTAGGATTTACCTTAGTTTTGCCTTATAGTTTTAAATGTAAATGATAATATTAATTATAATTTTATAATTATAATTTTAATTACAAATTCTAATTTTAATTATAAATTCTCATTTAATTGTGGTTACAATTTTAATTGTAAATTACAATTATATTTAATTATAATTTAATTACTGCTTTATAATTTTAATAATATGTTTATTATCTAAGACTTACACAATGCTAGCTCAACAGCAGATGATATAAATATTGTTTCTAATGCCACAGGTCTATACATTCGTGGCATTTTGTATCTTTTTTCTTTATTTCTATTCATCTCTAAGGTGGCCAGCTTCATCTTTGCAATTTCTGTCTCTTGAATCTTTACTTAAGTCTCTGCTAAGGTTTTCTGTAATCCTATTGGCCATGGTCTTTGTAAGCTATACCAAATTCCTTTGCAGGGGCTGTCACTATTGTAGAGGCTGTCATTATTGTTTTTAATCTAATCTACTGTCCAGTAAATCAAGTCTTCTTTTCCAGTGCCATTTTTGTTTTCGCTTCTTACTTCTCATTACCTCCTTTCTCAATCAAAGTCTCTAAACAGAAGAAGAGATTCAAGCATAATGTGTTCCACCAATTGTTTGGTTTCTTATCTAGAACTTCACATGTGCATGAGGGTTTTTTGGGTAGATGTATATAAGCATCAGCTAGTGTCTATTTGTTTATTAACAAATACTGACCAAGTGCCCAGGAGATATCAGGTGCATAGGAAAAGAAGGCAATGAATGAAGTTGCTGATAGGAAGTACAACCAGGAGTGGTCTCTGACCTTCTCACAGAGGCAGGCAAAACCCACAAGTGCAGCAGATGGTGATAAATGGCTAGTAAGGGGCTTCATCAACTCTACTGATGCCCAGAGAAGAAACATTCAACACAAATTTGAGAAGAAGAGTAGCGGGGATTTTTTTCTTAGGTGAGTATTGGTGCATAAGTTGGAGGTATAGATAGAGTTGAGGGTGTGGGATGGGGTAGGTGGCCTCTGGAGAGGGAACAGGATCTGCAAAGTCAGTGAGGAAAGAAAGCACAGAAGGCTCCAAAAAGTGCTCATTGGCAAATGCAAGAAGAGCATGAGGGAAATGGGAGCCACACAGGCGAGCTCTGGGTAATGGCTATGGTGAGGACATTGGAGGGAAGACCTGTTGGAGCAGTAAAGTCCTTGCATGTCCTGTGGGGGAAGCAGGAATTGATCAGGTATCCATTGGAAGTTATGGAAAAGTTCCAAAGAGAGACACATGATTGAATTTATACTTAGTAGGAAGACTTAAGTGCCTGGGTGGAAGGACAGTGAGCCTAGAGCCAGGCAGAAAAGAGGAATGATAAATAAGAAGATAGAAAAAATATGGAGCCAGCACAGAGGATTTGATTTATTAGAAAATGGTTTACATTAAAATAATAATGACAGCTCCTGCAAAGGAATATGGTGTAGCTTACAGAGACCATTGATGATGAGCTTACAGGCAAAGCATAGATGACTCTAGCAGAGAATTAAGCAAAAATTCAAGAGACAGAAATTGTAGGGATGAAGTTGGATTCCTTAGAGCAGGGATCCCCAACCTTTGGGCCTCAGATCTGTGGCCTGTTAGAAACTGAGCCACACAGTGAGAGAGGTAAGAAGTGGTCTAATGAAGCTTCATCTGTATTTACAGCCATTACCCGTCACTTGCATTACTGTCCGAGCTCCACTTCCTGTCAGTTCAGTGCCAGTATTAGATTCTCATAGGAGTGTGAACCCTGTTGTGAACTGTGCAAGTGAGGGATCCAGGTTGTATGCTCCTTATGAGAATCTAATACCTGATTATCTAAGATGGAGGTGGGACAGTGATGCTAGCACTGGGGAGTGGCTGCAAATACAGATTAACATTAGCAGTGAGGTTTGACTGCACTGAGGTCATAAATCAATTGCTTGCAGACTCTTATCAAAATCCTATTAGTGAGTGGCAAGTAAGTTGATATACTTGAATTGCACAGCTACATCTGGTGGCAGGCTTTAAGTCAGAATCTGACACTTATTTTAGTCCATGCATGACCTGCCCATTTTATTTCTCACTTCTTTCTGTGCCTCTTTTTTATGATGAGTTATATAATTGATTCATTATGTGTTATAATAATAGAAATAAATTGCACAATAAAAGCTATGTGTGTAAATCATCTCAATTCCCTCCTCCCCACATCCAGGTTCATGGAAAAATTGTCTTCCATGAAACTGGTTTCTGATGCCAAGAAGATGAGGGATCACTGCCTTAGAAGGTAAAAGAAGAAAAAAAAAAAACAGAAGAAAAAAATGCCAAGAATTTATAGATATACAGCATTGGGAACAATATTAATATTATTGGTTGTTGAGTTAGCATTGTGTAGGTCTTGAATAATAAATATTTATTTATTTGTTTGTTTTCTTGTTTATTAATTTATTTATTGAATCAGAGTCTCATTCTGTTGCCCAGGCTGGAGTGCAGTGGCATGCTCACAGCCACCGCAGACTTGACCTGCTGGACTCAGGTGATTTTTCCACCTCAGCCTTCCAAGTAGCTGAAACTACAGGTGTGCGCTATAGAGCCTGGCTAATTTTTGATTTATTGTAGAAGTGAGATCACTCCAAGTTGCCCAGGCTGGTCTCGAATCCGTGGGCTCAGGCAATCCTCTCACCTTGACCTACGAAAGTGCTGGGATTATGGGCACCTGGCCTGACAGCAAATTTTAAATTTGTAAAGCAAAACAAAGATAAATTCTACCTGGAGTGAAACTGACACTTGATAAGATGATCATATAGAGGAGAATAGGGTACTGGGTACACAAAAGAACTCATAGGGGTTAATGATTTTAGTGTGTTGAGAAAATGTATGCCAATTCAACCTGCTTGGGTTGAAATGAAAAAGCAAAACCAGGAAACAAAAGAGGAGGGAGAAACAGGAGAGACTCAGCTTAGGGCTTGTGTCTTGCTCACTTGGAAGAGATCAGAGGACATGAATGATGCTCTTGAGCATGTGGGAAGTTCAGGGATGAAGTCCATCTCTTTCTGTCAATACTACCCTACTCAGATCACATCACAAGGACAGATGCATTGGATTTCCATGTTCAGTTTTAAGTTTGCAAATCATAGAATAGCCCAGAGCTTTGAGCAGTGACTTTCAACTGAGGAGCCATGGCGCTCCACCTAGTCATGTGGTTGGATGCCAAGTGTTAAGATTTGGGAAGGATTTACCACCTTTACGATGCAAGAGAGCTTGGGGCCCCCAGAGCAAACTCTTGTCCTCTCTGCTCTTCCACTGTGTTCTCTTGAGAGAGAGCAAGAGGTGAGGGCTATAACATGAATCAGCAACGAAGAAAAAACCTGAATAAACCCTGGGAAGACATGCCACATGCCACTAGGAATGTCACTATCCTGGGGTCTCTCAGGGAGAAAAGAAGGATCAACAATACTCTTCTAAATGAAGAAAGAGACCAGCACCTAGAAGCATCTAAAACTCACGTTCTATGAAGGGTGGTCAAAGGTACTTTGAATATTTATCTAAGTGAACAGTAGCCTTCAGGACACGTGAGAATTCTTCTTCTCTTTTTTCTTTTCCAAATATCTAAAGGGTGGCCCTGAAAAAAAGGATTGGATTGATTCTGTGTAGCTACAAAGGTTGGAGCAGAGAGTGGAAATTACAGGGAAGCCGAATCTACTCTACAGGAGGAAGAATTTCACAGCCAAACTGCTCGGTAGTGGAATAGGCTGCCAGGAAATAAAATGGCCCGAACCTGAAAATGTTCAAACAGGCTGAATGGCCACCTGTCAGCAATGCTGGGACTGAAATCTGTGCACAAGGAGGGGCGGATATTCCTTCCGGCTCAGGCTCCTGGCACCAATGTCAGCCGGAACTCAAAACTATTATGAAGGGTCCAGCTCACAGCTCTTGTTTGTAGCCCTATGATGCTGATTCATCCTGCCCCATGTGGCCCATGCCCTTAGTTCTATGTCCCCAGAGGCAGGTGAGAGTGTATTGATGTCATTGCCGCAAGCATTCAGTCACCAGTCTCCACTTCATTAAGAAAGCTCCAGAGCGTGTGGTCCAGTGACTTTCCAAATAATCTCTCACCTGGTATTTCAAGGCGACCCCTCAAGACCCTGGTGATGCTGTCAGTGTTGCGCTATTATCTCTGTCTGCAGCACAACACTGACACATACCCAAAACAGGAACTCACTCCATGCTGCAAAGTTGTTAGCAGCAGAGTCATGTAGACACAGGACTTTTGACAGCCAGCCCTGTCTTCTTCCTGCCATGTAAAATGAGTTGGGTGTCCATAGGGGGCCCCACTCCCTGGCGAAACCCAGTACTCCCTTGGTGAGGACAATGAGAAAAGAAGAGCGTGGTGCACACAACTTGTCCATGACCTCATATCTACGTCCCTCATTTTCCCAGCTTCTTTGGGGTCAAGAGGAGCCTTTTGACAGGTCTCACCAAGAAGCCATGAGAAGTGACCAATGTCACTTCCGGATGAAGTATAAAATTGGGGTGTGGGTTTTCTGTGTCCTGCAGTGGAAAGCTGGGAATGGCATGGTGAGAGAGAAAGGTCTCAAGACAGAGCCCTTTCCAGTAAAAGTGGAAGAAAACCTAGTCACCACTTGCACAGGTGATGGGAAACCATAACTGACATCGTGGAGAGTAAATCACCTTGGTCAGCTCAAATTGCTGAATCTTGGGAGTGTTGGTTATGATGGTGTCAGGAGAGAGGTGCTATGATTACAATGTATCCCCAAAGTCCATGTGTTGAAAACTTAATCCCCAATGTAACAGCAGTTAGAGGTGGGAACTTAAGAAGTAAACCTCTGTTCTTTATAATTTACTCAGTCTTAAATGTCCTATTACAGAAGCACGAAATGGACTAAGATAAGAGGCCAAGCCCAGTACCTGCCTGAAGGCTCTTGCATCTGTCCACTCTACATGGGAAAAATGAAGAACCCCAAACACTCCTCTTTCTGTCCAATTTCAGTCATTCCAGGCTTGCAGACAAAGGATCCAGGCAAGTTCTGTCTCTGAAGAAGCCCAGTCTCAGACAGCTAAAAGAGCATTTTCTTTCCATTGGTTCCCAGAAGTACTCTCAGCCCTGGGATGTAATGTTAGTTAAAAACTATAGTGAAAAAAGCTACAGGGGAAAAAACGGAGCAGGGGGTGGAATAAAGGGATGACTGCTGCCTGCTGTTTTGCACAGAAGAACAGGGATGTCCCTCTGGTGAGTCCACATTTGATCAGAGCCCATTTCCCCCATTCCCATTGCCAGGTGGGCTGACTTAAGGACTCACCTCTGAAGAACAGAGTGAAGAAAAGAGAAAATTGTAACTTCACAGTAGAGAACCCTGACAGACACACCTACCTGCACCAAGCAATGAAAGTGAGCAGCACCTGGGATGCCATGTGGCTATCGGGTACCCCCGGGGTGAGTGGGTGACAATGACACTTTGTAGCTTCACATCTAGGGTCTTCCTCCTCCAACCCTTGACCCCAGCCTAATTGTGAAAATAATGTCAGACAAACTCAGCAGAGGGGCATGCCACAGGATACTTGACTGGTCCCTCTCAAGTCTTCAACATTTTCAAAAACTTCTTCCCAAGAGAAGGCTCGGAAGATAACAATGCAGTGGGGGACCCTGACTTGAATCCTGGAACAGAAAAAGGATACTTGTGAAGGAACCGGTGAAATCTAAATACTGCCTGGAGCTAGTAAAAAGTGTGGCCAGTGTTGGTTTCTCATGTGGCATGTGATGTGAGGTGCCCATATTGGGGAAACAGAAGGGGTGAAAGGGACACGAGAACTCTGTGTTGATCCAAAATAAAAAGTTTATTTAAGACAAAGAAGGTGGAAACAGCGAGGGCAGTCAGTGCTTGGGGTGTTGCTGCAAATGGTATTAGAGATTCTGAACAGTAGCTAAAAGGAGGTATGTAGAATCTGGAAGGTATTCTGCTTTTTAAGGTGGATGGTATTCATATGTGGGATAAGAGTGATGTCACAGAGAGGAAAGTGAAACACTGATTCAGGAGAGAGAGTGAGAGAGAAAAAGAACACACAAAAACTGCCCTTCACCATCTCCACTCTTGTCTGAGAGTCATTTCTACAGACTGAAAACTTTAAATAAGCCATAGGCAAGTACACAACCAAAATCTTTGCCTCTTATGGGGGACGGTATCAGTCCCACTTTCCCAAGGTTTGTTGCAGAAGGTTTCCAGAATCATTTTTGTTTTATTCATAATGGAACGTAAAATCACATTTATAGCAGTACAACTTATTAATGAACCATTCCACAGACTTCTATAGTATTTTCTACACTCACTGCTATGTCATAAAAGCAAGATCGTATTAAAAATTGCAAACAAGTTTTAACTTTTTCCCCAAGAGGTCCATCAGTTGTGCCCAGGGGAGGAGTGTCAAGCCATCCCTGTGCTTCTGAGGTCAACTGGCATTATCTATTTATGACACCTGTTTAGAGGGATTTGATGTATATCATATATTACATCATGGGCTTGTCTTATCACAGTGAAGGGGAGAGGCTCAGCACTTTTGGATAATATGTGAAGGAACTCTGAGCTGCACTTTAAATAAGACAATCACGGGGGCAGCCCAAGGCCCAGTATTGGGCACCCTCACTCTCGGGATGCTTCTCACAGTGAGCCGCAGAGACGGTCGTAGCCTCGGTCCCTGCCAGGCTAGGAGGCATTTTCAGCCAAGTGAGAGGTGTGTTAATTGTCAGTTGGGAGTTCATAACCCGCTTTTCATGAAAGTAGCTTTACGAACTGAATACTTGTGTCCCCTGAAACTTCAAATGTTGGAGTCTGAACCACCAAGGGGATGGCATAGGGAGGTGGGGCCTTTGAGAGGTGATTAAGTCATGAGGATGGGGGCCTTCATGAATGATATTTATGCCTATCTTAATAAAATAAGGTTGTTATGACAAAATATCACATACCAGGGGTCTCAATCAATAAAAAAAATTTCTCACAGTTTTGGAGATTCAGAAGTCCTAGATCAGGGTGCCATTATTTTAGAGTTCTCCAGAGAACCAAGACCAACAGGATACAGAAGATATGTAGATAGATGATATATAGATAAAAGAGGGAACCCCCCCAAAACAGAATTATCTTTTGGTGGGCAGGCTCCTTATAATGCACTCAGACTCTGTTTCTCCAGATTCAATGGCCAACCAGTTTTTAGCTGGAAATTTTGAGAAGGTTGAATTCATGATTTGCGGGAAAAAAAAGTCCCAAGTTGTGGCAAATAGGAGACTGGCTCTTTCACCATGACAGGGCACCTGCTCATACCACAGTGAGAGTTCTGCAGTTTTTGACCAAAAACCACATGACCCCCATGCCCCACGCTCCCTATTTACCTTATCTTGCCCCAAGTGACCTTTTATTTTGTTTCCCCAGATGAAAAAAAGTCCTTAAAGGGAAATGTTCTGCCAATGTGAAAGAGGTGAGAACAAAAAAACAGCAAAAGCACTAAGAGGCATCAAAATAGACAAATTCAAAAACTGTTTTGAGCAGTGGAAAAAGTGTCTTGATAGGTGTATTCCATCAAACAAAGAGTACGTTGAAGGTGACTGACATTTAAACATGTAAGAATAAATATACAATTTTTAATAAATAAATTATATTTTTAGGGCCCCCCCTTCATAGGTGGGTAGATAGGTATGTAGGTAGATGATATAGATAGATAGATAGATAGATAGATAGATAGATAGATAGATAGATAGATAGGTAGATGATAGATAGATAGACAGGTATATATTATGAGGAATTGGCTTACATGATTATGGAAGTTGAGCAGTCCGAAGATCTGACCTCTATAAGTAGGAGAATCAGGAAAATCAGTGGTGTCGTTTTAGCCCAAGATCAAAGCCCAAGAGCCAGGAGTTCCAATGTTGATGGCAGGAGAAGAAAGACAGGGAGTTCTCCCTTCCTCCATCCTTTTGTTCTATCCAGGCTCTCAGTGGAATGGATGATTGGATGATGCTCATGTTGATAAACGTGGCTCTTTCTTACTCAGTCTATGGATTCAAATGCTAATCTCTCCAGGAAACAACCTCACAAACATATCCTCAAATAATGTTTTGCCAACTGTCTGGGCATCCCACGGCCCAGTGAAGTTGTCACATAAAATTAATCATTACAGTCAGCAGAGTGGGATTCTGGTAAGAAACCTCTTTGGGGTTGTACCAGTCAACTTCCCCTTGTGTTGTCACATGGTGGAAAAGAATGAGAGATTTCTGAGTACCCTCTATGAGGGCACTAAACCCAATGACATTGGGGATTAAAATTTCAACGTAAGAATTTTGAGAAGAACACAAACATTCCATTCATAACAGTGTCCTTGTAAAAGGGACCCAGAAAAGCTATTTTGCCCCCTTTTGCCATCTGAGGACACAGAGAGCAGACATCATCTGTGAACCATAAATCAGTTCTCACCAGACATCAAATCTGCTAGTGCCTTGATCTTGGACTTCCAGCCTCCAGAATTATCAGAAATAAGTGTCTTGTTTATAAGCCTCCCTGTGATAACTTGTTACGGCAGCCTTTATGTGTTTAGGGCCCACAAATACTCCCCTGTTGAAGATAATAGACAATAACAGTCATAAAAGCAGCTCAAGTGTCTTGTGCTTACACGTCCCGACAGTTTACTTTGTCTTCCCAACAAGGCTGCCAGGTAGGTATGTGCCTCTGCATCCTCAGGTCCACAATTGTGACAATTGTGCACTTGAAGACCCTAAAAGGGATTCCTTTAAGGATAACTCTTCAGGTTTACTGAAAGTGTTTATCCTAATTGGAGCACCTCAGGGTCTCACACGTATCCATGAGATAGTGAGCATTATCAGGTTTGCAAGGAAGCAGTTCTCCTGTCTATTTAAAGATGATGGAGGGGGTGAATAAATTGTCCACAGGGTGAAGCTTTTTTTCTGAGCCTGCAGGTGAGCAAGATGCAGGCAGGCCGAGGAGAAACACACACACACAGAGAAGGACCATGTCTCTGGCTACAGCTGTCTGAACTTGTCCATCATCTTGTCCTGTAGGGACGGGGGGCCCTGAATCAGGAATGGTGGACTTGGATATAAGCTTTGTCCATCTTCTGGGTCACCATGTGGCCAGAGTGGTGCCTGATGCTCTTGGGGAGGAGGTTTCTTTCCTGTCATGTGTGGGGACTTAGATGCTGATTATGACCATGGATGGGCCTTAGGGCTTGCACTCACAGTCTGTGGACTCAGACAGTGATGTCAGTCTGTCCCCTCCCTGGATCTTGGGCTCCGTATGCACACAGCAGAAGGGACATTGGGTTGACCCCATTTGTAGATGGCATATGTACCCATGGTGTCCCCCTGACCCTCTTAGGGTCAACTGTGCTGTCCTCAGGTTAAGGCTTAGCAAAGAGGACTTTGAGACATAGAGGAGGCTACAATAAGTGTCAGAGACCCATGAGAACCCCTGTTCCTTCATGTCCTTTCAAGAACCCCCTCAGCAGGCATACCCTGAGCCAGGTCAGAGGTCACTGGTGGTGCCAGCCTGCCCAAGCACTTCCAGCTAGGGTGACATCAGGTATACCACCAAATGTTTCCTGAGAGGCCCAACCCTTCCAAACTGTCAACAGCAAGGCAGAACTAGGCCTGAAAAATGAGCAAATGGAGGGAAATACCTTCTCTCAAGATGCAATAAATAAAAATAAAGTGCAGGTAAAATGCACTGATACGGTAAGGAGTCAGAGCCAGACGGGTTAATGGAGACTTATGGAAATTAGAGCTCCAAGCAGACTGAGTTATTTCAATCCCCAGAGGGAGGAGCCTCTGTGGGAGCTGTACAGGACCAGTGGAAAAGAAGGAGGGGCCAGGATAGGGGTGAAACTTGTTTTTTAAAAAATAAAGAAGAGAGGACAAATTGGGGGAGGGAGAGGAAAGGCTTCCTCTGAAGCTCCCAGGACAGAGATAGAAAGCACACAGAAGACTCTCTGGTGTACAAGGAGGCCCCAGGAGCAGCAACCATGACTGAGGGTTCCCAGTAGAACCTTGATCAGAACCGAATTAGGCCTGAAACAGCTTCAGGAGCCCTGGATGAGGAGGCAGGCGGCAGAACACCGGGCAGAATCCTGGGGATTTTGTTCTAAACCAGCCAAAGTCCAGAACTTTCCCACAGACTGATTACCACCTGGGACGAGAGGTGCTGTAGCATCTAAGGACTAGCCAATTCCCTCCTCACTGTCACTGTGGCCAGAGGAAAGGAAACGCCCTCTGCCAGGCTTCATGCAGTAATTCATGATCTTCAAAAATTCTCCAGGCACTCAGCACTGGAACCTTCAGGCTAGGGCGAGCCCTGGGCCTGGGACTCAGGTCAGAGTGAGCACACCAGAGCAGACAGAGAACCAAACAAGTGACCAGGCTTTATCTAGAGAGGAACTGTCTAGAGGACATGCGACCCAGGATCCCCACCCCCTGCCGCCCGGGGCACTCACCCACACCCCAGGACCCCTGTCTTCCCAGAGTCTACTCCTAACCAAGGTGGTGCTTCTCAGGCCTTGGTGTGGCCGTAAACACACCAAGTTTGATGCTGGTGACTACCCCATGATAGGAAAGCCTGTACCCTTGTGCAGAGCCATGGCAGGAGCTCTAGGAATCTCCTTGCCACCTTGCCATTTCTGTTCCTTTTCTTTCCAAAAGCAGCTCCCATAATGGCTCCTCTTCCATTTCCATAAATAAAGTAGATGATGCTTTCCATCTAACTGATGCATTGAAAAAATTATAATGATGCATTGGATAAAACACTAGGAAGCTTGTGTCTCTTTAAACTTAAAAGGAGGCAAGGGTCTGAGCAGTTTTCTCACACATCAAATATTTGTTGTATCAGAACAACTTCAGGAGGGGTGAGACCCTACTGAGCTCAGGTAATAGTCAAGGAGTCAGCAAGCATGGATGCCAGGGCAGCATGAGACAGGATGGGACACGTGATCAATGAGGGCCCCAGATGCTGGATGGGCTTTGCTGCAGGGTGGAGAGGAGACCAGTCCTCCTGTTCCTTAACCCTCCTGTGCTCCTTCCCCAGTGTCAGGACCCTGCCAGAGTCCTGGAGACACCCCCTTGAGTTCTAGGACCCAGAGATGAAGCCACCATCCCTGATGCTCTCATCTCCCTAGCTCTAAGGCGGTTCTCTTCATGGTTCCTGGGGAAAAAGAGCCATAGATAGAAGCTCAAAAGAGCAGGTAAGCTAGTGTCCTGGCCCTTAAGAATTGGACTCCCATGTGAGCATATTTTTTATGTGTTTGTGAGTGTGTGTGCATGTGAGTGTATATATTCATGTGTGTATGTACATGTGTGTGCGAGTGCGTGCATGCATTTGTGCATGCCCATGTATGTCTGTGTGAATGAACTCCTGTGTGTTCACACATCTGTGAGCATCCATGTATATAGATGCATTCACTGTGTGCTCTTGTTTTCGCAGGTGCATGCATGTATGTATATGCGTGCAAGTGTGTGTGTGTGTGTGTGTGTGTGTGTGTGTGTGTGTGTGTGTGTGTAAGAGTATGTGTGCACACGTGTCTAGTTTTCCTTCCCTAGTTATTCAGGTCTGTCAACACATGGCAGGCACGATCTGAAATACATAAAACCTGCTGCTCAGTGCCTGTTTCCGTGCCCCCTGCTGGGCTCCCTCACACTGATGTCTGCATTTTAAAGGTAGGCAGGTTTCAGCAATGAAGCAGCAGGACGCTCCTGTAGAGCGGTGTAAATGTCCTTGTAGAAACATGGTAGATTGCAAAGATTTCAAGGAATTCATTACCTCTGAAGCCAGTAGGAAAAAAAAAAACTGTCCAAACAGAAGCAAACGTGGAATACAAACGTGACAAGAGAACAGTGTGGCAATCAGCACTCATTGTACTCAAGATTGTGTTTTAATAGAAAATATCTTTTGTAAAAGGCATACAGTTTGCCTGTTCAAGGTTCTAGAGAGCTTGGGTCAGCCACCCACCAGCCCTCAGCTCCCTGGTCCTGGGCAGTGTTGGGTGTAGGCTAGACACAGGGCTGGGCATAGAGAGAGCTGTATCAAACTCTGGTGTCAATGCAACTCTGGCCACAGTCAAGACTAGGGTTGACATTGAAATAAAATAAATCCCAATTAGCTTTTTGGTTGAAATACATGAAAAAGTCCACTAAACAGGGCAGTGATGTACTCGGCGATTCCAGCCTCCATCATCTCAACTTTCCTCTCTCAGGAAAACTGTATTGTGAACTTCTGTGTGCCAGTGATTTCTGTCTCCTCCTCTGAGACTCCTGCCCTTGTCTCTGCCTCTCCCAGATGAAGCAGGACAATATGGAGGCATGCAGTCAGGTGCTGTGCATCCTCTTGTTGGTGTCCATGGTGATCGCCTGCTGGAAACACTTTGTTCCCTTCGCATCCAGAACACTCCCCCGGCCTCTGCCTCCTTCCTGGAATTCTACCTCTTTCCTAAATCCTCCTTCTGCTGTTTTAGCTGGTTCAGGCTTCTTTCTCTCCACTCCACACTCCCATCTTCACCTGCCTGCTGTCCACACAGACATCTGCCCCCCAATAATGTGCCTGACTAGTTCTGACACCTCAGCTTAGATGTCCCAGGGTACCTCCAGCTCATCAAGCCCCAACACCAGCTCAGCCTCTTTCTCCCACAATATTCTGCATCTTCATCCATGGAGGTCAGTGTATCAGAATAGGATCCTCTGGCTCCAGCACTTCTAGGTCTGACACTGGGCTGCCAGTCAGGCCTACTGCCCGGGTGCAACCTGGGTCCACACCTGTTGCTGGCATCATGACTCATGACCTCTCTTTCACACAACTCTACAGTGTCTCATGAATGACCTGTTCCCAGGCTCTCCCCTTCCTCCATCCTTTACACTGAAGCCACAGAGTGCTCCTTATAAAACCCACATCAGACCATGGTTCTCTGGCTCATCATTCCACAGCTCTTGGGATGGAACCAAAGCAGCAGGACCAAGGTCTCATGAACAACCTCTCCTGGCCAGGGCTTCAACTTCATCCCCACTACTCCCCACACAGGGATCTGCAGCCACATTCTGTGGCCTTCAAGTCCCCCAGGAAGCCTGGCCCTTCCATGACTGGTCCCTTCTTCCTGAGAAGCACCTAAGCTTCCCCAAGAAGACACAGAAGTCATTTTCTCTAGGAAGACTTGAAGATGTCCCCAAGGCATCTGGTGACAAGTTCAGCCCCTCTTCCATGTCTTTCTGGACACATCCTTGGTGACTGTTGAACCTGCGCCTTTAAGACCATCTTTCTGTTAGGTCAATAGCTTTGTGTTGCTCACTCACTGTCCCCTGCTACATGGCTGGTTCTCAGGACACACTTACTATGGCTTCCCGGGCGCTGTGAACTCCTGCTTGCAGGTTGTTTCTGTTTTCATGGCAGTTTCCTGGTTAGGTTCTTAGGCAAAGAAATGAAATTCTGATGTCAGTATCCATAATGCTGTCAAGGGACAATATTTCTGGCTGGGGCCATTCTAGGGTCCTCACACTGCATCCCCAAGTGTGGTATGATGAGGATCACATACTCCAGAAAGGAGATTCCAGACTTTGAAGACAGAAAACTTGGTTGGGTTGGGATTCTGGGCCTCCTGCTTGCTACCTAGGTGAACCTGGCAAGTTGCCTAAGCCCCGTCTGTCCTCTCTTCTAAGAATGGAAACCATACAATGAGCCTCTCATCAAAGTCAGGTTGCCACACACACCCAGCAAAAGGTTATTAGGCCACATTTGGTTTCAAGAGCTAGAAAACACAGAAACAAAGAACAGAGTACCATATGTTCTCACTCATAAGCGGACCTTGAATAATTATAATACTATAAGAAAGCATTTGGCAGTAATGGGAAACTGTCGGCACAGGGGGGTGGGATTGGCAGTTGAGGGAAACTGCTAGGGGAGGGAGGGGCACACCTCATCAACAACGTGCATCATCAATGTTTGTATGCCTAACCCTGAATTGTACCCCACATCTTTATAATAAAAAATAATAAAAAGAAGGGAAAAAGAAGAAACCAACCCAACCAGCTTAAATTGAAGGGGAAAGGTTGGAACATTGCTGGGAGCACCTACAAGGTATTGTATTCCTTTTCTGTGACTGTGTAGTCATTACTACAAACTGGTGGCCTAATACAAGAGAAATCAATTCGTTCACATCTCTGGTGGCCAGGATTCCAAAATCAAGTTGTTAGCATGGCCCATTACCTCGAAAGGCTCTAGGGAAGGGTTCTTCCTGCCTTATCCAACCTGGTGGCTCCTGGCATCCTGGGCTTGTGGCCACTCTCTGCCTCTGTCTTCATGTGGCCTCCCCCTGTATGTCTAATATCCATCCCTCTCTTTTATTTTATTAGGATGACTGCTATTGGATTTCTAGCCCATAATCCAAGGTGATATCCTCATCTTGAGATCCTTATCTTACATCTACAAAGTTCCTTTTAGCACATAAGCCATGGACACATGTTCCAGAGGTCAGGATATGGACAGAACTTTTGATGACCTACCAGTAAGCCCACTGACTATGGGTCTCCTATGCAGAGAAAATGGGAAGGAGGGCCACTGAAGACGTGTGGCACCATTTCTGTGCTGGCTATGGTCACTGCTGGTATTCTCCAACTGCCTTGGCTTTGAGGAAGTCCCGGTCCTGGGAGCCCCCCATCTATACCTGTGGGTTGGCTCTCAGACAGAAAGACATGATTTTTCACCAAATGAATAATTCCGTCACACGTACTCTGAATCTCAGACCTCCAAATGAGAAAACTGAAGCTATTATTCTGAAATAGAATCTTTTAACTGGGGAATCAGCCTCATCTAGAAAGGTCCAAATGAGCAAATTCCCCATCACCACATTAGTGGAAGTTTCTTGCCTCCTCAAAGCAGAGGCATGTTTTGCCACATCTTCTGCCGAGTGGGTGCTTTGCTGAGAGTCCCCACAGCGGCATCACAGGGGAGACCAGCGCACCGAAAAGAACTGCCCCCAGGCAGTTCCCTCCTCCAGGTTGTGGAGCACCTGCCCTACCTCCACCCAAGTCATCCAAAAGTCTACGGAGATCATCACCTAAAATGTACTTATCCCAACAGCGCTCCTAAACTGTCGCCTCTGAGCATCCTCCCTGTTTCCAGGACCAGAACTGCAGCCCTGAGCTGAATCACACCTCGTCACAGGGTACCCAAGCAGTAATCAACAAGGACACTGCAGGGACTCTACCTCTGTGACATTTAGAGTAGGACACTGAGACGTATATCCCTGGGGCCTTCGGGGTAGCTGGTGAGAAAGAGTGACTGGTGACTGGTCATGTGATTCGTCAACTAAGACACAAGGCCTAGAGTACGATGACAGGGGCAAAATCCTGGCCCAGGGCCCTGGGGAGGGAATGCCCTCTGTGGCCTCCTTCCTTGGAGGGAAAGGAGACCTGGATCAGTGATTTTCTACCTGGAGAAAGAAGAACCGAGAGCCCAGGAACATGGTAAGTGGGTCTCCCCAGCTCCCTCCCATAGTTTACAAAAGCCTACCGGAAATGGAAGCTTTGACAGCAAGCAGAGGACACAGTCTCCAATGTGACATATTTCGGATGGGATTTTGTCAGCACTGCGGTGTTGCACTGAGTTTGTCAGATATCTCAGAGGGCACTGCTTGGAGTCACACACATTTCCTGAGTAGAGAAAATGTAAAGTTAATCATGACTTAATAACTCAAGGAGACTACTGTTTTTTCTTGTTGTTGTCATTTGGTTTGGTTTGGTTTTGGGTTTTTTAAATGGAGCACATGAGTGGACACAGTCACACCAATGATGCTTGCATCACTGTATTGTCCGTGGTGGGTAACACGGGTGTCAACATCCCCACTGATATGCTTGGAAACTGTATCTGAGAAGGCAAATGCCAGCTCTAAGGTCCCACAGCCCATTAGTGGTGGAAATGGACCAAATTCAGATCCAACTAAGCATAAAACAGTAAACTTCAGGTGATGGTCGGTTTTAGAATCATACTTTGTGGCAATATGGGTTTATAACAATAAATACCTTCACCTCGTGTGGTAGCAAGCATTTGAGCTATGTCACAAAATGAGGAAATAAGTGGCAAAAAGTGAGCTACTCTCCAGGGGTGTGTGTGATACCCCCATGGGTCAAGGGGACCCAACTCCCTCCCTGTCTATGAGCAGCAATCCTGTGGTTCTCAAGACGGTCACAGCCTGCCAGAATCTGCAGAGAAAACTCGCCGAGGAACAAGTCTCCCTGTGAGGTTGTTAATTAACTGGCCACTTGTTCGGCGACAGCCTCGAGGATCACTTTTCTGGGAAGCAGAGCTGAGTTCATCAGGAAAGAAGATCATTATCGGCATAAAGGATGTCTGTGGAAGGACTAGTTAGTGGCTGAGCACTATGCACTTCTTCCAGGAGCAGCACGAGATTGCAGCATGAAAAATGGCCACCGAGAAACGGGTGGTCCGCTTAGGCTGCTCTGGAGCCAGTCACAATATTAATGACATCATTAACAGCACTCTGCATTTCCATTCCCTGCAGGCATTTTTGCACAGATATTAATATGGCTCCATTTCTAGAAGACCTCTGGGCTCATTGTGTGTGGAATAACAATCATCCAGGTGACCAGGAAGAGGTGAGCAACCAGGTGGAAGTCACTGGACTAAGGTAGAGGAGGACACGTGGTCAGCAGGACATTTCTGAAGGCAGATATTCCTCTGGAAGTACTTCCAGTCCTAATGCCTGAAGTCGGGCAGTGAACTGAAGGGAGTGCTTGTTTGGAGACCAGAGACTGGCCTGTTGAATTCTGCCCTGTGACCTCATGGCCACAAGTGGGAGGGTGTGCCTCAGTTTCCCTTTAGTGTACGAGGAGAGATGGGATATTGTGAGGTTTAAGAGATACAGCCACTGCTTCCTTATCATTCGCCCATATTGGAAGCCTTCACTGAATGATGTAACCCTGGACACCCTCATGGCCCCTCAAGGTAGTGATAATTCCTGCCCTTTTTTTACAGATAGGAAAGCAGAGACAAAGATAAAATCACTTGTCCAGTGACACAAATGCAAAGCAGGACAAGAATTAAAGCTTCCAGTATAGAGTCACTGTCTATGTCCCCCAACTGTCACACTGTGCCATCTCCAAGTGCCAAGATGCATATCCCAGAAAGTATAACTTGCAGTGCTGATGTCCCCTGACATGTGATCCCACCAGCAGAGGTGGGCAGCGAGTAGCCCCTGTGGCAGCAGGTGACCCTTGACAGGTCACTTGTCTTCTCCAAACCCCAGGTTCCTTGTTTGCCAATCATGGGTGGTAGTACTGGTGCCAGCTACAGGGTTTTTATGGGATTCGATGAGACGAGGTTCCCTTTACCCCTTGGAGAGCCAGTTCCCTGCCCACAAAACACTGTGAACACTCCTGGCCAAAAGATGGCCATCAGCAGGATTACAGGACAAGAAAGCAGCCAGGTTGTGCATGGGTTTGTTAATTGACTCAGTGCGGGTGGAAAGCAGATATTCCTCTAGAAGTGCTTCTATTCCTAATGTCCAGACAGTGGCATGGAATTGGGAGACAAATCTGATGACACACCATAGACTGTGTCCAGAGTTAGGGGACAGGAGTTGGGTAGCACAGGACTGTGCAGCCTCAGAGATGACGTGCAGGGGTGGGTGCCTGGACCTGGGGAGAGCCAGAATAAAGGAACCCCAAGGTTCCTTACACACGCAGGGGGCTGCTCATCTGATGCTCCTTGTTTGCAAGAGCTCAGTTCATGGATGGTACCTGGCCCCTTGATGTGCAGATATTGATGGCAGCTATGTCCCCTCTGGACAGGATGGGATGGGGGCAGGCACAGTGTCACCCTGAGAGAGGAGAATCCCACTGTCAATGGAGCCCTTCACCATAGCTGGATGGTAATACCTCAAAGAACACAGGATTCACCAGGAAATCAAGACTGCACACTGTGAAAGGTTAACTGATTTGTATTTCTTATTATAATGTTTTTTGGAACATGAAGGATTAAAATTCTAATACTGCCTGTGGAAAAAAGAAACACACACGCCTTCAATGAGAAAATAACATCTCACAATTTCGATCTCAGGCCAACGACTGTAACATTAATAGGAAATGATACAAATTGAATTCATTTTCATTCTCATTACAAGGATGGGGTTACAAGTTGCTATTCTTCTAGATGCTGGGTTCCTGGGAAGCAAGACAGCTGGAACACAGAGCTCTGTATTCTCTGGGTAATCTGGCATCTAGTATTGCAGGAGATCTGGGGGTGGGGGACCCTCAGGGAGAAGACAGAGCAGGCAGCAGGAACAGAGCCTGTAGGGCTCAAGCGGGGCACCCTGACTTGGACCTCTGTTAACCACAGGCCTCAGGTAGAACTGTAACTCTTATGAGCCCAGTGCTAGTGGGGATTGCCCCAAATCAGAATTCACAGACAGAGATATGCATGAATGAATTTGTTTTTTCACTCCACTTACCCAAGAAGACTGCCCAACAACCATCACCAAAGGAGCTCACAAATGTGCAGGCTGTGCTCCAGAAGGGGAGGGGGTCTCTGGGGTCTTGGAAGTTCCAAAATATCACTTCTGCTACATTAAAAAGCCCATGTAAGTCACGAGCCTAGACTCAACAACCAGCAGGCCTGGAGAGTACACCACTTAGAGAGGACGACCCTGCCCAGACAAGCCTCTGTTACCTCTGGGCCTATTATTAGAGGATTACGTGGGATCTCCCCATCCCAGGGCTGGGCATTTTGTCTGTAGAACCCCTCCAAGGTCAGGAGGCTGGGGCCATCTTCTCCTGGGGTGAAGCAGGTAGGACCTCAGACAACCCTACAAGACAGAGACCATGCATGGGGGTTAGGAGGACCAGGGATGAGCAGAGAAAGCGCCTCAGAGGCCTGCTGCAAATCCATGAGCTCTGTTTAGAAGGATGACTCAGTGATACTTGCTAAAGTATGCTGAGAGAGACTCTATTTAGGACCTTCAGGACGGGTACGGGGACCACTGCAGGGGGAGGCTCTCTCAGTCGGGAAGAGAGTGAGCTCAACTCTAAATACAGCCTGGGCAAGTGGGGATAGTAGCCAAGGAGCAGGATGGGGTTAGTGGATGGGAAATTACCAAGAGGAGACATCAAGGGTGAGGGAATTCTGGCTAAATTGACCTAAAGGAATTTTTTCTGAAGACAGGACAGGGTGATCAGGCATCACCTGTGGGTTGATGGGGAATGAGGAACCTGGCTAGGTGTCGAGGTGGGGGTGTCCCGACTAATTGGACTCAGCAGAGTTCTTGCTAAAACTGGACTCTACAAGACAGAGATGGAAGCCCAAGAGGGCAGAGCTCAGTTGAGCAGAAGAGTAGCCTGATTATGGTTTTGTTCAGGAAAGATTCTTGTCAATCTCTGTGTTCATTTTTGAGAGAATAGAGAGAAGAGAGGGAGAGAAGAAAGGAGGGAGAGAGAAAGCTCTCACTAGTCCCACCTGGCAAGGACTTGCACTCACCATCCCCCAACTCCCAGAGTTTGGCAGAGGCGATGGCAGAATCCCTTCTCTGGAAAGTTCTGGACACAGGGGCCAGAGTCCTCCTCTGTGGGTGTCAGCTCCTAGCCGGTGCCTGCTTCAGAAAAGGTGAATGTTAGGGAATAATCAGTGGCTAAATTAACACACAAGAGATAGAGACAAATCACATTTTGGGGGCAATTTGTGTGGAAAGGAAGGCATGTGCGCATGAGACTCATTCAGGAGAGGAACACCTTCCAGAATGTTCTCCCACCATACACCTGCTGCTTAGACCCAAGGCCACAGCCAGTTGCCTGCTCACCCCCACCTGCTACCAGAGTCACTGTGGGCAGCCAAGCTTTTGCCCTTGTTGACAGCAGGGTCCCCTCTGTCAGGCCTGGTGACTGGTGGCTGATTCTTCCCTTTTCTAGATTGCCCTTCCATGTGCCCCTGAGAAAGAGAGCCCCTGTTAGTTTGGAAAGAGCCAATGGTGAGGCCCACCCCCAAGCACGTGCTTCACCTGAAATCAACACAACAAGGAGATCTGCCAACATCTTCTTCCTTCACCCCAGAGTAGGGACTCAATCTGGACACTCTCCTAATAACCACATTTTAGGATGCTTGTCTACCCTTCCATGGGAAACAACTCCTCCAGGGAACAAAGTCACCTGTCCAGGTCTGGGGCCACCTTGAGCTTACCCCTGTAAATAAACAAGGTTCCAGGGTCCCAAGAGATCCCCAGGACACTGCCTAGTGGACGGCAGGCATGGAGGCTGGAGCCCAGCTGCCTGCTTTGAGCATCCCTGGTGGGCCCATTTGCTGGCTGATGGAAGACAGAGATCCATGTTTACTACTCTTTGATCAATCTTGGGCCAACACAACTGCCCGCGTTTCAATTGGATGCAAAAGCAGCTCTCAGCCTTGTCTGTTTGGTAGGTAAAGTTTCCTCATGCGCTGCAAAAGCCATGATGGATTTTAACCTCCTGCCTTTCATGGTAGGGAAGATACCACACATTTGTTCTAGCTGACGTGCATCCACAGGTCTATGAATGTAATAACTCAAAAGGAAATTGAAAGTATTTAGTGTGAAGTAATGGGCATTTGAAGGAGACTCCTGCTTGACCCGTGGGACTAATTTTTTTTAATGACATTTATTGTCTGACTTTAAGCAAGCAGAGGCGGATGCAGGGTGCCAATTCATATGCGCTGCACCATCAGAGAGCCATCAGACCGAGGTTTTAGCAATGGGTTGGAGGGGGGAGCTTTGGGATTTACAAACCCCTGCATTAAGTTGAAGGATCGCTTTCCCCCATGTGACAACTCAGCCGTGCTGTCTTTTTTTTCTCCCAGGAACGGTGATCGGCAACCAGGTCTCCTCGGATGTCGTGGGAGGACTTGTCAGTTGCTGGCTGTTGGCTTCCTCTCCAGAACACTGCACTGGACGTGCAGTGGTTTCAATGCCGCCACTACAAGGACCTTTTGCGGTGGCATTGATTGCTCAGACAAGGACCACACTTGGCTATAGCCCAGACGGAGTCTTAGGGAGGGACATTCATCTTGAAAAAAGTGGAAAATGACACTCTCCCATTTTATATCAATCTGCCAAGGAGAGAAGAGGGGGTGTCTGTCTCTTCCTCCTGAGAACCTCCCTCCTCCCCAAGGCCTCCACATCTTTGTTAAGACAGCAGGGATGACGGAGGCTTCCTGGCTGCATCACACACAGGATATGCTGGAAATGAAGTGATGCTGCCCTAATTGAAAATGCTAGAATAAATATTTAACATGTAGCTATTCAACATTCACACTGCACTCACCCCCCTGCCATTTCAGCTCCTGGCTCCTAATTCCCACATAACACTTATCAAAATGGGTCATTTCAGGATCTGCCTGGGTATACCTTTCAATTCCTCAACACTCGCTTCCTTGACCTCCTTTTCTCCATTGGTTTTGTCGACTCTCTTGCCTCGAATAATGGGTATCACCTCCACCTCTCAATCAGGACAATCTCATGCTCTGACTACATTCTACCCTGTTGCTGGAGTTCACACTACCTTGTGTCCAGATCTTGCAATGCCTCAGCTGTACTCTACCCTCTGTCCCATCCTCCCTTATCCTCTTCCCCGTTCCTCCTCTGTCCTCTGCCTCATCCCTCCTTGTCCTCTTATCCAACCCCCTTGCCCTCTGATCCATCGCCCCCATCCTCTTCCCCATTTCTTCTTGCTCTCTGCCCCATACTCCCTTGTCCTCTTTTCTATCACCCCTCTGCCCTCTATCCCATCCCCCTTTCTCCTCTAACCATCCCCCTTCTTCTCTGCCCCTTCTCCCTTTGTCCTCCTCCCCATCCCCCTTGCCCTCTGTCCCTTCCCCGGCCCTCTTCCCATCCCCCTCCCTCTACCCCATACCCCTGTCTCTCTGGCCCTTCCTCCCTCATCCTCTTCCCAGTTTCCCCTCTTTCCTCTGCCCCATCTGCCCCTATCCTCTTCCCCATCTCCTTTCATTTGTTTTGGGTCCCATGCTTCCTCCTGAGACTCACTCCCTTATACCCACCCTCAAGCCCTTGGGCTCTCAAACCTGGCCTTTGCATCTGGCAGAGGTTAAAGGAATGCAAATCCAAGCAGGATTTGACTTGAATTTCAGCCCCTGGTGGAACTCCACACATTTTTGGCATCTGCAGCATGGGCTAGAATGAACTGAATGTGTTGGTCCTAGGTTATGGCATGCAAGTACATGCATGTATTATTGTAGGGATGTAAGGCCTGGATGTGTGTCTGTGTGTAGTTATGATTGTAGGCTTCATTCACTCAATGGCATAGATGCATCTTACCAAATTAATCCGCAAGATAATTTCTGGAAAAATGATCTATGGGTGACTTCCATGCTACAGCCTAAGGTGTATCCCATGGAGAGGGAAGTCTGTCTAAAACCTTACAAAATGTTCCTGAGGCCCAGTAGACCTCTGTACATGGCTGTGCACCCACATCACAGGTGATACACAACACCCCCATCCCCTTCCAGACTCCAGCACACCCAAATCACCTGCCCCTCTATCTACTTCTAGATCCTAGAAGTGTCTGGAAGCCTGGGTCTCCACCTTTCCCATCCAGACCTGTGCCCTCTCTGCAGCCTTGAGCCTGTGAAGTGGGAGGGAGTGCAGGCAGGAGGAATCTCTTGAGCTACCCTGAAAATCCAGACTCGAGCAGAATTTCTCACCTTTCTAGTTGGGGGTGGGAGAGTGTAATTGGGCAGGTCAAAAGGACAAAACCTCAAACTTTGACACCAAATGGCCCAATACAAGCCCGACTGACAAGCTATAGGATCAGGCATCTTTCTGAGCATTCATCCTCTTACCTGTTAAATTTAGGGTGACTGGGAGTATCCATCCTACCTTATTCAGAGAAGTCACCTGTTGAGGAGAGAGATGTGTAGGGCTTTCAGAACCATAGAGGCACATACCATTCAGAGTGAAATTCTATGGAAGGAGTGAGTTTAGCCATGATAGATGTTTGTCTATGTGAATGAATGAATAATGTTATCTCTGTTTCATCATCCTAAACAATCTGGGCTCCTTGGCCACCCCTGAGCATGGCTAGGTGTTCAAAGGCTGAAGGTACACACAGAAGCTGCCCTTAGCGAAAGTTGCTGGGGTCTGGGGGTGGTACCTTCCCATCCTATTCCCTGCTTACCTACCTGGGGTCCCGTACACAAAGCATGAGGTTTGTAGGCAGCTTAGAAGACTATCTCCTCCCAGGGCTGGGTGGGTGTTCAGGAGTCAACTCACTTGGTTCTCACACTCACCCAGTCCCTTTATGTCTAGGCCCAGCAGGTTCCCATGCTGGCCACCTCCACACTCCCAGGGCTGGGTCTCCTGATGCAGAGCAGGAGAAACATCCTGGGTGGGATGCCCACTCCTCTGGACCTTCCTTGTGGGGCAAAGAAGTATGGCGGCATTACTGGAAGGCAAATCAAGATAGGGAGCATGTGGTGCTGTTCCCTGCATCCGTGGCATCGATTTATGTCACTGGGAAATGCTGTCCCTGCTCCTGTGGTCTCTGGGGAGTCTCTCTGTCAGCAAATGCAACGCAAACAAGATTTGTTAACAAGCTGCTATTATACCTGAAGACTGTGACTTAAATAGGGTTTAGAATAAGGGAGAGAGGCCCCAGTGCTTCTTTTTTCCCTTCAGTTCGCTGTATGGAGCTCAAGGGGCTGGTATCTTGCTATGACTTTGTTGAGGGGGTACAAACCCTATAGGGCCCCTGTCCTGGACATCCGAGAGGACAGAAAGAGAGTGTGTATCTGGTCTGTGCTTCTGCAGTGCACGCTGCATAGGCTTTCCTCTCCCCGTGTCACTGAGGGGGTCATGAGGACTCCAAGCCTTTTTCTTGAGGGTCTCTTAGTCAGATGTTCCTCATTATGACAAAGGAGAGACAAGGCCCAGAGAAATGGGACTCCAGCAGTTGTGGTGTGAGGCCATCAGAGGCAACATGGAAAAGAGCTTGGGAGGCCATCAAGAAATTAACCCTGTGGGAGGTCTGGCCATGAGGCAGAAGAGCAAACATCATGAGATTTGTCCTGATATCAGAGGACACCGAAGCAGAAGGGGGCTCTGAGAAAATGGTTCAGCCCTCCCTGCACAGACTGGGATGACACTCTGAGAAGAGGCTTTAGAGAGGCCCTGTCCAGGGAAGAAGAGGAAAGATGGGTCCTGAATGTCCTAAACTTGGGCTTTGCCCTACCTTACAGGGAAGATTCCAAGTGCAAGTAAACCGCACAACCCAGTGTCAGCTCCCCCCGGGGTGTGGGGATCCGAGCCCTCAATGCCCTGGCCTCAGCTCTGAGTCTTGAGTCTGGGCTAGTGTACCACAGCTCCTCCTTTTGAGACTTTGTTAGAACAATAAGTGCCTAATACACGCAAAAAAGAGACCAGCACGTGACAAAGGCACGATGAATGGAAGCCATCACTCTTCCCAGCTGCCTGGAACAGCAGGGTCTTCCTCAGAGGTGGGTGGAACCCTCCTGCCTCCCCACACCTTCCAGAGAAAGTAGCGTTCATGTCCCCAGCGTGAGCGGGACCTCACTCCTGGAACATATGGGCCCACAGAAAGAAATGTCTACGCACTCAGGCTGTCCTGCAAAGACACCCACTCAGCAGGGTAGAGCAGCAAGGGCCGACCAAGAGAGGGAAGGAGGTTGCTCTGATTTCAGACAAACTGGAAAACAACTCCTGCCCCAGATGGACCCAGTAAGACAGAAGCTGCTCTCTCACTCCTGCTGTTACTCTCTCCCGCCCTCTCTCCCTCTCCCTCCCTCCCTCCCTTCCTCTCTTTCTCTCCCCTTCCTCTCTCTCTCTCTCTTTCCCCCTCTCTTTTCCTCCCTCCTTCTCTCCCTCCTTCCCTTATTTCCTCTCTCCCCTCTTTCTATCCCTCCCTCCCTCTTTCCCGTCCTCTCTTCCCCCCCTCTCCCCCACACCCCCTCCTCTCTTCTTCCTCTCCTGCTTCCTGTCTTGCTTTCTCCTGTTCTTCTCTCTAAAGACAGGAGAAGTCTCCAACACCTTGGTCTCTCTCCAATGCTCATTCCAGGGTTTAAAGGAAGTTCTTCACTTCCTCCTATGGTCCTTGGACCTGTGCATGGTCAGTGCATGGCACTGCTTTCTCCCCAAGATTTGATGTTGTTGATTGCAAATGGCCTTGAGCAAAGCCACCTGGATGAGCTCCATGGTAAATGAAATGTCCCTAGACTCCAACTTTCACTTCTAAGACTTGGCTCCCTCATTATGGAGACCTGCCCTAGGCACTGGGAACACAAGTAGGCAGTGTCTGAGTGGGCAGTATTCCCTCTACATGGGGACTGAGCTGAGGGGCTTGTGGAAGGATTGCTGAGTGGCACCTCTGCCTGCTCTCTCCTCCTAACTGGGCCCCTGGAGTTTGGGAAACAGAGGCACCACCCCATCCACAAGCCTGCTCAGTTGCAGAATATGAGGCCAAGCCATGTAAGCTTTTTTTAAATATAACATCTGCTTTTCAATACCCAATTATCACAATACTTGCCTTCAACTTTCTACTGTGGAGGGAGATTGACTCTATCCAAAACAAAACACTGGATTGAACAGTCAAAAAGAGAAAAACAAGTTATTCTACACCATTTGGCAAAGGAAGTTCCAAGTGAACCCTGCTTGTCTTTGCTGTGGTCAGAACTTTGCCACTATCATCTATATGGTTCATGGTTGACTGCAGAACTCCCCACACTGGGGTGAGATATAGTGAGAGTAACCACACACTTTGAAACCAAGAGACTTTGTCTGGGTCAAATGTAGTCTGGATGACAGGCAGTAACCAGTTCATACTGGGCTCAAGTTCCTCCCCTGGTTACAGGCCATGCCACAGAAAATAGTGCCCATGCTGAGAGGAGCACAGGCCAGTAACCTCTGAAAACACCCTTGTGGAACAAATTCTACCACTCTTCAGCTTAACCTCTGATGTCCAGGTCAGCATAAAAGTGCCCAATCAGACCCCCAGTAAGCTGGCCAACACTGGTGGAGGAGAAGCTCCTGGCTTGACTGCCATCTTTCCATCAACCCCCAGTCCCCCACTTTCCCTTAAATTTGGAGACAACCCTAAATTTAATTGACCACATGGCTGCCCAGATACAATCAGCGTTTTTCAGACTCTCATATAGCTATGTGTGTCTATGTGACTAAGGTCTATGCACCATTTCTCAGGAGTGCCCTTCAAAGTGATGGACAAACATTCCCTCTACCCCATTCTTTATTCCAGCCAGCTAGAATACAAATATGATGGCTGGGTCTACATTAGCTCTCCTGGGCTCAGAGTTGGAAGCCATGCATTGAGGTGGTAGAGTCACCCTACCAGCCTAGCACTCCCTATCCTTGGTTTGACAGATGAGGAGTCTTTGCCACCCAAATTATATTGTATCCTAAATCATACAAGCCCAAAAGCAGGTCAAAGACAAGCTGGAGACTACTCTGGTTTCCACTCTGACATTAGACAGTGGACACGGTTTAGACAGTACCCTGAGGTGAAAATGCAAAACCATTTGCACCATTTCCCAGAAATCTCAGGAAATGTGACTGACACCACCAACCCTCCAGCCCCAAGGAAAGCCAACTGACTCTGGCTCTGGGTTCCTCCAGGTAGTGCTAGGGGAATCCAATCTTTACCATTCAGCAATCCCCTCATCTCAGCCCTTCCTTTCCAGCCCAGCTCACAGAAGGGAGAAAGAGAGGCCAGAACACCTGATCACAGCAAGCTTGGGCCTAAGCCCTGCGCCCCTTTGCTTACCTGTCATTGAGGAAAATCAGTCATATTTTCCTTCCCCTGGATACTAGCGAATGTACACAAAACATAAATATCTGGGAAACTTTGCAGGACCTCTTGGTTTTACCAGGAGAAAGTGATCTACACAACTCTATTTCAGTATTAAAGCTGCTTATGTGTCTCCTAAGACAATGCTTGACATAGAAAACCATAAAAGAAAACTGAAAAAGTATCAGTAACTTACACTAAAGTGAGGAAAAACTTGCTGAGATGAAAACTAGATCAAAAGAAACAAAATGTAAATACAAGCAAGACTTTTAATAGAGGCACAAGAGCATCACCATCAAAGTCGGGCCAAGAACGCCGATTTCAGAAGCAATGGAAATATGGTGAAATCACAGAGAGCCAGAGTGGCAAAAAGGGGGCTGTGTAAATTTTTCAGAATTTCTGGCTCTGAACAAGTAGAAAAGTGTATGTTTGTTACTAGAGTAGTGGTTGTTCCCAACACCAAGTTAACAAATGTTGGACACACTTTTGAAAAGCTATTTGAGGCCCTCACATTATCAGCGGCCCTTCCTCCTCGTCTCTCAATCTGGTTGTGACCTGGCAAAGAACTTGAACTTGAGCACGGCAAGTCCACAACCCACACCCTCCCCTGTCCTGCTGTGACTCATCATCCCATCCAGATGCAGCATGGGGAGCAGAATGCTGACCCATCCCCACTATAGTATCTCCTGTTCCCTCTTTCTCTCCCATAACCACTACCCCAGTCCAGCCACCTAAAGGCCTCCTCTTCCCCTATGTCCTTCTAACGTCCCTTCTACCCAGGATCACCTCACAGCTTCTGTCCTCACATGGGGGTCCTACTCAGCCCCCCTCACTGCTGGTGAGGAGAGAACCTGGAAGTACCCCAGGATCCTGAGCAAAGCAACCAGACCACATCAACAAAAGGAACCCACCTGGCTTCCCCAGCCTGGTAAGTAAAATTCCATACACATGAGAACCTGACCCACTTCCTTCCTAACTGGCTTGGCTTTGACCTTTCTGAGTCTTCACTTAATTCTGCACTTAATTCTGGACAGTACCGAAATCACAGGGTGTATGAAAGGGTAAGATCAGGGACCTGCTAAAGGAGAGCCCGCCCACCATGAATAAGTTTCTGGGGGCTGCTGGAACAAACCACCACAAGCTTGGTGGCTTAAAACAATGACATTCATTCTCTTACAGCCTGGAGCCAGAAGACCAAAGACAACATATTGACAGGACTGTGCTCCCTCCAGAGGTTCTAAGGGAAGATACTTCCTGGCCTCTTTCAGCCTCTTGTGGCTCCCAGTGTTACTGTGGCCACATCACTTCAGTCTCTGCCTCTGTCTTCATGTGACCTCCTTCCCTCTGTGTGTCCAAGTCTCAAATATCCTACATTCTCTGATAACAGCACCTGTCATTGGATTTGGGCCCACACAGGTATTCTAGGATGATCATTTTCAGACCTTTAACTTAATTGCATCTGGAAAAGCCATTTTTCCAGAGGAGGTCATATTCATAAGACTTAGGACATAGACAGAAATTTTGGGGTTACCTCCTAGCCCACCACAATTGACAAATGTCAGCAGGCAGAAGCAGAGTGGATCCCCAGCTTTCACTTTTGCAAGTAGGAAAATCACTTGTTTCTTTTCCTCCTGGCAACTCAAGTCATCCATTGCCTGAGAGACCTGCAAAGACCGCCGGAGTATTTTCTTCTATCTCAAAACTCCCAACAACTTGTGTACCCAGGGATGCATCTTCAGCCCAGGGACTCAGATCCTTAACCCGCTTTGCCAAGGTGTCTCTTCCAGGCCTCACTCACCTTTCTAGATCAGAATCCTCCTCCAGTCAGGATGCTTGGCTTTGCCATTCAGAAACACGTGTAGCATGAATACCCAACCTAACAAAACAAAATGGAAGAAATGTAATGCAAATCCAACATGGTCCATTCGACGACTATAATAGTAAGTTGAGATGCTGGCCCTATCAGGCCTGGATGAAGGAGGAAACCCACAGATGGGAGCACTGGAGGAGAGAGGGCTGACCGAGGCCCATTAGTCCTTTCTGCTCTGAGAGTTTGATTGAATGAGATTTTTTGTTTGGCTTCACTGGTTATTGTAGTTTTTCCATTATTTTAGTGTGCAAATTCCTAGTAGAGTCAGCAGAATCTGGAGGCAAACTGAGCAGCTACTGTGAAGTGTGAAAAATTACCCTCAACTAATACAATCAAACTATTTGCTTATGGGATTACAACATGGAAATGAGGCCTCCAGGCTGGCAATTTGGCAGCAGACTCCGGTCACCTTCCCGGGCCACAGCCCTGGTCTGGGAGTTGTGCTTTTCCTGACTTCAGCGGCAGGATGAACTGCCTGACTCCCATCAGGTGCATTGACAAGAGTATTAATTGTATCATTGACAACACACCCCAGGGAACCAGGCTGGGTAAGTAGAGGGAGAAAATATGCCCATTTTGTATTCATCCAACAAATAGTGACCCACTGTTCCAAACACAAGCACAGACCTTTAATCCAGGCTGGCTAAGAGCAGGAAGTTACACTTCTGAGTATCACATTGCTGTGCTGTGGGTGTCCCCCCGGGACTTGGGATCCACAAGGAAGGAATCTCCTCTTACTGCCTGTTGTTCCCAGAACTGGATTCAGTAAATCCTCCCTGAGAGGGTGAATCTTCACCCTGACTACATGACAGAATCACCTGAAGTGTACCCTAATGTCCATGCCATACCCAAGACCATTTAAATCAAAGTGTGGATAGGGGTATGAGTTTCAGCATTTGTTAAATGATTCCTAAGGTGGCTCCATGAACAGCCTCCACTGATAACCACTGTTCTAAACAGAAGTCTGGCATGGTCACATCAGAGACACTGGTTACTCATTCTTTGTTTTCATTAAAATAAGTGCCTGGAAGACAGAAGGATAGGCTTCTTGAAGAGAGCACAATTCTCTGTCTAGCACGGAGGATAATTGGACATGTGAGAATTTCCTCAATTCAGGAAGTGCTTATATAATTAATAAATAGATTGTTTTTAAAAAGATAGTGAGTTGTGAGTTGGTGGAAGGAAGAATAGATGTCTGGATAGGTGTTTAGATGACTAGATGGATGGATGGATGGATGAAATGATGGGTGGATGAGTGGATGGATGGATGGATGAGTGGCATGGTGGATGAATTATGGATATATGAATTGTGGGTGAATGGATTGGTGGAATTAGATAGTGGATGAAAATGGATGGGTGAATAATGAGGGATGGAAAGTACTTGACAGTCAGACTGTGCTGGTAGCATCACAGGATCATGAGACAGTCTCCCTAACCTGTTGGAACTTACAAAGATAATGGTTTTACTGCAGCAGTGTGACTCAGCAGCACCTGCTGGACTGGAGAGGGGTGAGGAAATCCAGCGACTAACACTTACTGAGTACTTGCTGTAAGTGTTAAATCAACGTGGCCTAGAAAGTTCCACAGGGAATCTCTTATGCTGCCCTCTCATAGACCCTGACCACCGTTCCCACCATTTCTCTCATTTTACTAATGAAGAATTAACTTTTACGATTCAAGTTGCACAGCCAGGAGTTGGCAGTACTGGATCCACACCAAATCACACAGACAGCAAGAACTCGGTGGCAGGCAGATACTGACGAATAAAGGGGTACAGAGACCTGTGTGATGCAAGCAGGTGGGCTGGCCATCCTCCCACTTTCTGAGTAACTGTTCGTCCAGGGCTTCAGAGTGATTGGAGCAGTTGACCTCAGAAGCCCATGCTGATGCTGGGGAGGCAAACACAATGGGGTCTGTGTCTGCTACAAAATGGGCATCTTTGGCCCTCCCTGTCTGCAGCACCCGGGAAATAGTCATTAGATGTGTGAAAAACAAGTTGAAAAGGGGTCCTGCCTGGGATGCTCTTCCCCAGTGTCCACCTGCTGGGCCCCAGCTTCTTGTTCCAGCTCCTGCTTCACTGTCCCCTGATAAGTAAAGCTTTTCCTGATCACCCTATACATGAAGTTCTCAATGCCCCTGCCCTCTCTGTCCCCCTTAATCTTCATATTTCTACCCACTGCTTTATCACGTGATGTATTATATTTCTGCATCATACAGTTAGTATTTCTTTACTATCTGTCTCCCCCCAACCTCAATTTCAAGTTAGGCTCCAGGAGAGCAAGGGCTTGATTTGCTTAGCTCATCACAGTTTCCTTCTTGTTCAGAACAAAAACATAATAGATGCCCCTTAAATATGTGTTGACTACCTCATTGTGTGAATACATGTCATGTCCTTTCACTCATTGGATCCAAAAATAGGAGTTTCGGATTTGTGAGAGAAGAGAAGTGTGGTCCACACTAGGGGCAAGTAGATTGAACTGCTAGAGGAAAGTTCAGACTCCACTCTGATCCTTAGTCTCCTCATCTGCAAGGCAGAGATGACACTAATTCTTCTGCTGTGGAGCCTTCTCAAGGAGTCATGAGATGAGGTTTGCTGAACACTCAGTATAGTGTCCCTGAGGGTGCTCAGTACACCTTAGCTGCTGCCAGAATTGCTTGGTTTTTTTTTAATCTCCACCTTCCCCTCTATCTGCACAATTTATGGGCCTCTATTCATGTCTCCCACGTCCCTGTCTCAAGGGCAGTGGGCATGTGTGTATGCCTCTGTGTGTGTGTGTGTGTGTGTGTGTGTGTGTGTGTGTGTGTGCGTGTGTGTGTGTGTGCGTGTGTGTGTGAAAGAGAGGCACGGGGGACAAGAGCAGAGGGGTCAAGGCATGTGTGGAGCCAAGTTTGACCTAGGCTCAGGGCCCAGCCCCCAGGTGCCACCAAGTCAAGTGTGGCTGGAGCTCGAGGGAGCTGCAGTATCTCCTATGGGCTGGCCAGTGCTCCACAGTCTTGACAGCCCAAAACAGAACCAACCAGGTAGCAGCCTCGACCACAACTGTGCTCATGCGCTCCAGGGCTGATCGAGATTGGCCTTTTCCCCAGGATCTCACTCTCTGTCCCGGCAGGCAGAAGCTCCCTACCACTGGTGTCCCCACCCTGTATAGTGGACAGATATCCCTCCTGGACTGGGACCTCTCAGCCCTGTCCCCCTGGGACAAAGCCTGGCTGACTCATCTTGCATCCCAGAGCCAGGGTCAGACATGGCATTGAGCACCTACTAGGTGTATGTGCCTCTGTGTGTGATTTGTGCTCAATCAATGCTCATGGAAGCAACCAAAGAAGAGAAGGAAAAGAGGGGAAGAGAAAGGAAAGAAGGTGTGCTACATTGTCTGTTGGGAAACATTTTTGGACAACTGGCCTTTCACTGCATTGGAGAGGTGTTTGTTACTTTGTGGGTGGAAGGAAGCAGATAATTGCAAAGATTTAAGGATATCATATTTCACATCTCCCAAGATTCTTAAGCGAGGATGGCTCTGCAGGGAATAGCCTTTTGAAGACACATGTCCGAGTTTTCCAGAAGCTTTGAAAGAGCATTTCTTGTAATCTGTTGTTAGGTTTCTGTAGTTCCAGTTCCTTCAAGTTTCCAGTTTTGGGCAGAAGATGCTTCAGGGACCAAGGTTTTACCAAGTTGTAAAGCATCATATAAAAGTCCTCTATTCATGTGGGTGTCTCGGGACCCTGACTCCAGACCCTGATCACGGGGAAGAAGTTGAATTATCACCACTGATTTGCCTATGGCAAGACTGAGCCCTGACAGGGAAGCGCACAGACAGGTCACAGCCAAAAGAAGCTGTCATAAGGAGCATCCAAAGCCCTCACAGAGGCTTCATCCAGGAGCCATAGAAGCTGGCCCCAGCATGGCACTTTCCAGAGGAGGGAAGTAGAGGCTTGGTTGGGTCATGTTCCTGCAGTGACAGTCAATGAAGAAGCAGGAGAGGGTTCGGGCCACAGAGCAATGGGTAAAGGCTCGGGAGGGGCTCTCCCTGCATCCACATCATGTGACACGGAGGCCACCACTCAGGAACAGAGATCACAGACAAATGGTCTTTCCAGCATCAGCCTGTCTTGTATCCTGCAAATGGCCTGCCTTTGTGTATTCTTTTATTCTCTGTTAAATGAAATCAAGTATATTCTTTCTCAACTTCTCAGTAAGCCAGCAGGTTGAGCCTCTATTGGGCACACCATGGAAGTGGCCAGCATGAGATTCTGGGACCCCTTGACGAGGACCCTGAACCCAGCCATGCCCTGTCCCTTCTGTCACCTCCCCAGCCTCGACCAGGTCAGAATGAGGATGAGAGAGTGGCCAGGAAGTCCTAGGAGAGGAGATCCCAGGCTTACCCTCCATGACCACAGTCTGCTGGTGAGCAGAATCTCTTGGAACCCACCAGGATTCATTGTACCTCCCTGAGTACCATGGCTCCAAAAGACCACCCTCTAAGGGCATCCCTTCAGGGACTATGGTGCCTGCTTCTAAACAGGGGCTCCCAGAGGGTAGCCCAGCTACTCTGGCCCCAGTTCCAGAGTTCTTGCTGTATACATGCAAGCACATCACACATATGCACGTGCACATATATAAATATCACATACAAACACAGTACACACAGAGAGAGCCCAGGGAGCCAGCAGGAACAGACCTTGGTAGGTCCAAGACTCTGGCTAAAGACCCTCGGCTGCCACTTCTTAGCTCTTTCTTTGAAAGTATCCCTTTGGTTACCACATCCTCAAACTCTGATTCTTTAGCCCCCAAATATATATTGACTCCCAAAACCAAACCACCAGTCACTGCTGAAAGACTGCACTTGTATTTGCTGGTGTAGCCCAGGACAGCCTGAAAACTACCATGTGACCATCAGCCCACATGTGCCCTTGGAAATGTTCTTGATGGCAAGAGACATCACATGCACCCAACACATACACAAACCATGCTGGGATCCTTAACCCAAAAGCTGAAAGTCAAGGTAGAAACAGATCTTTCTGAAAAACAGAGTCTAGAACCCGGGATCCTGAGGCTAAGGACTCCTTCAAGCAGCCTAGAAATCCCAGTAAAAACATGGGGTGTCTCTTCTTGGGAATATATTTGATTTGGTGCACAGGATTCTCTCACTGAAGCACAATGAATGTTTTTAACTTTTTCTTAATATTCAAAAAATTTTTTCCTGGGCTCTTGTTTATTTTCTTTGGATGGACACCTTTAGAACTTAGGAGTCTTAAGAACTGTTGTTTTTGTAAGCCATCTTGCAGAAAGTCTTGGGTCTCCTGTTCTCATGTTCTCCTGGGAGTCTGGGAATACCTCAATCCTGTCCCAGTTAGAGTTGCCCAAACACTTATCCCCCTATCTCCGCCCACACCTGCCTCCTCAACTGCAAGCTGCCCTATTGGCATCTATGCAATAGGAGTAGAGACGGGGGTCAGCTTAGGATTTTAGCCAGACATTGGCCTGTGTACAGATGAAGCTCTGCCATGTCCAGCCCAAGTACACTCCAGAGGCAATGGACCAAGGACCAGAGACCAAAACAACACCTGATCCCTCAGTGGGCTCCCCAAGCTGCAAGCCAGTGATGATCTGATTTAACCTACACAGTATTCTCACCAGGCAGCTGAGTGTGTCTTCATGCACAAATGAGGAAATTGAGACTGGATCAGTAATGTGTCCACTGACCGTTATGGAACTGGGTTCAGATCAGAGGTAATTGAGGGGCTGAACTCAGAGCACAGACTCTCTGCTAAAGGTTCAGCATATTTGTGTTCATGGAATCTGACGTTGCCCATTGATGTGTATAAAAAGACATAAGAATGCTTACTTCCTTTCCTTCCTGGGTCCCTGGGACTTGATCTAGTATCATCCTTGAACAAAAAGACAGGATTCACAGGGAAGTGGCATTATGGGATGCACACTGGCACTCCCAAGTCAACTACTAGGCTACAGAATCACCAGGATAAACAAAGGTCAAGGATAAAGCAGGTCAAAGTATGGGGATACCCCATTTTTTTGTGGGGACCAGTCAAATGGAAAGGCCACTAACCAGACAAGTGTCGAACTGCTGGTGCCCATCACCAGCCAACAGCCAGCGGCACAGAAGACCACCAGTTAAGTTTCCAAGCTGAGCTATGCAAATAAGCCCTTAGCCATGTGTACATAAATTTCCATGCAGAGAATGCAAATGTGGGTTTGACTCTGAGTGTGATTTCTGTAGCATTCCTAATGACTCCATAAATCTCCAAAGCATGTACCTTTAATCTGACATAATTAAAGACTGAGTTATTTCCAAATGAAATGTTTGAACCAAGAAAAGCAGCTCTAAGTGTCCCAGGGCTGACGCTGAATGGGGGTCTTCAAGGCACCTTCTCCAACCTGACCTTCTTCCAGGACAACTATGGCATTGGGCAGGAGTGGGGATAGCAGGCCCAGGGCCTCTTCCTCCTGAACATGTCCTCCCAGAGCCCAGCCTCTGCTCATGAGGGAGGTTCTGGGGAGACAGGACTTTCCTTGAACTGGGCTGGAGTGCACAGGGGACTTTGGCGCTCATGGTGGGCAGAGCTGGAGGGTGCTGTCTCGGATGCTCAAAGCACTCCCAGCAATGACAGAGAAAACATGATGGGTTATTTACAATCCTGCTGTCCTCCTATCCTCTAAGGAGGGAGGATCCTGGGTGCAAAGCAGAGCTGAGAGACCTGCAAGGTTAACTCCAGGACAGGCTGAATAACACAGCTGACTGGGGTTCCCTGTGGGACATGATGGGGGCCACCATCCTCCTGCCTCCCTAGACTGGGTCTTCAAACACACGGTGTGAGTATAAGGTGTGTGAGTGTCGTCTGTGTGGTGTGTGAGCACACGAGTATGTAGTGTATGTGGTGTGCTTGCGTAGCGTAGTGTGTGTATGTGGGGGGTACATGCTGTATGTGTACATGTGCATATGGTGTGTTGTGTGTGTGGTGTATGTGATGAATGTGTGGTGTGAGGTATATGTAGTGTATGTAGTGTGGTGTGTTTATGGTGTGTGTGAATGCATGTGTGTGTGGCTATGTGTGTAGCTTATGTGCATGTGTGTATATGGTGTGTGTGATGTATGCCCTGTGTGTCTAGTTGGTGTGGTGTATGTGGCTCAGGAAACTGGCCTTGGGTAGCACGACCACATCCACAGTAACAGGTCTCCAAGTCAGTTTTTCAGAGCTGAGCTGTGGGCCCTATAGATTGTGAGCCCCTGGAAACTCTGTGAGGCTGAGCCCTGCAGGCCTGTGTACACACAGCAGTAACACAGGGAACGAGGCTCCATCGTAGAGGTGTGTGTAACGTACCCAGGGACAGAGAGAAGAGGCCAAGTCATCCCATCTGGGATCTAGAGTGTTGGAAAATTATGAAGGGGAGGGCAGCAGTGAGTGGAAGGTCACCCACAGAGCAGGCAGCATTCTGGCAGGGGAACAGTAGCCCAGGAACTCTTGGGTCATGAGCCCAGCTCATCTGGGAATGAGGAGGTCCTTCAGGGTGACTGGAGTGTTAGATGTAGAGAAAAAACACAGGTGGGACCTGGGGCAGCCAGCTTATGTGGGGACAAAGGTATTCTCAAATATGCTGAGTGGGTATGGAAATTGAAGGGTCATTTAGACAGCAAGTTACAGTTTTTTTCAAAACATAAAACATACATTTCTATGGAACAGCGATCACATACCCATCTCTGCACCTCAGGGGGTAGCCCTCTTGTTTCATTTCTTAAACTCAGAAACTCTGCTGCTGTAACACCAATCCCTTCTGAAGCGTGGCACCTCACCTTGTAAAGTGTACTTGTGAGTCACACCAAGTTCAGTATGAGAATTCTGCTCCATAGCTGGTGCTCCAAAGCCCCAGGGACATAAGCTCTGTGCCTGGTGACTTTGCTGTCCCTAGGGCATTGGAATAGAGAGATGTCATTCTCTGCTGGACACACCAGGTCTGGCCAGCAGATGGGAAAGAAAGAGGGCAGGCACGTGGACATTCATTGCTTCTAAAACATTCCTCGGCCAGAGCCTAGAGCATCTCTTACTCCCCAGTGTGGGAAACAAAACCCAGCATACGCAGGAAGAAAGAAAAACAGGTTTTGACAATGCCTGGTTTGTCTACCACAGTCTCATCCTCAGGTATGTACATATAAGCAGTAAGCAGTAGAAGATGCAATGAGGTAAGTAGGACTCACTGAGTAAAGTAAGACCCTGTGATTACACACACACACACACACACACACACACACACACACACACACACACACCACACACACAAATGGATCAGTGGATGCAGGATGAATAAACAAGGCAAAGGGAAGTTCTAGAGTGTCTGCCAACTAGTAAATATGGAATTCATCATACAGTTAGAAAACATCACCATTTTTACCCTCCCTGACAATAACTGATTCAGGCAAGAATCATCCGTAGCTGATGCTTTGATAGGAAAGAGGATATTTACACCGTCTCAAAGTGTTGCCCCAAGGCTACTTCTCAATTCCAAAGGAGAAAGTGGTATATTAACAGTAGGGAAACCCTGATGATCAGCACCTTCACCAAATGATCAAGGACAACACCAATGATAAGACAATCCACTAAGACTGTTCACTTTGAAGGATGTGGCATCACTTCTCTGGTTTTCCTGCCAAAAATTTGGCCACCTGAACCAGCACATGAAGAAACATCCTGGAAATCCAAATTATGGGACTTTCTACAAAATAGTTACTTGGCCTGTGATCTTCAAAAATACCAATGTCATGAAAAAATATTAAGAGTGAGAAATTATTCCAGATTAAAGGAGACTAAAAAATGACAACTAAATTGCAATGCGTGATCCTTGATGGAATCCTGAGCCATCAAATAATAACAATAATTGCTAAGAAGGACATAGTTAGGACAGTTGGCAAAATGTGAAACTGATCTGCATGGTGAACAGTAGGATTGTATCAGTGATGAAGTTTCTGTATCATTGTAACTTTTTACAAAGCTTGAAATGTTTCTAGTATAAAAAAATTAAGTGACGAAAAAGATACATCAGCAAATAACAGAACTGAGATGCTCTTATATCAGACAAACTATAGTTCAAGGGCAAAACTAAAGAAACACAGAAGGCTACTAAGTTGTATAACTGTAAAGGGAGCAAGTGATAGAGGAAACATAATGACCATGAGCTCATAGGTACAGAATAATACAGCCTCAAAATATATATGACCTACAGGATAGGGAGATAAGTTAACAACAGTGTAGAAAATTTTAAGTCATCTCTCCAAGTAATTGATAGAAGAAGTAAGAAGAAATTAACAAGTATGTAAATTTAGATATCCAATTAAAAAAACTCACAGTAGAAGATGTAAAGGCTCTCTTACACCCACAATCACAAAAATACAAATGCCCCTTTGAACACTCTGGTAACAGCATGTGCTCAAAAATTAACGTGAATAAAATTGCAAAAGAATTCCCCAAAGTTCTAAGAATCAATATCATACAGATTATCTGTCTAGCCAAAGTAAAATAAAATTAAAAGCTATCAATTTAAAAGCATTATTACAAATATCATAGGAACCTAAACAATATGCAACTCAATATACGTTGGAATAAAAATAAAATCATACAAAAAGTAAGAAGAGCTTAGAATAGAATCAAAATTAAAATACTGCATTCATTTGTGGGACATAGATAAGGCACAATGAGGAATTTCTGAGTTCAAACCATGTTTATTAGGAAAAATCAAGGTCTTCTAAATAGTAAAACTGAGATAATGAATGAAAAAAAGTCAAATGTTTGAAAACGCTTACAAGATATAAACTTTGGTCAAGATTAAGAAAAAGCAAACAAACTAAATAAAATAATATTTCTCCAAACAGCTCAGTGTGAACAAATTGGAAAATCTAGATAAAACACATTTTTGGAAAACTGAAAATGCCAAGTTTGAAACAAGGAGAAAGAGAAGACTTGATCGGGAGAGTGGCTGTTGTAGGCCCCTGACAATAAGCTCCAACCTCAGAATGTGTGCAAACCATGTCAACTTACATAGTCAACGTCATCTTCATCTTTCACAGGGAAACACGCAAAGAAACAGATGAAGTGACCTATGTGCTTACTACAATCTTGTTTTCAAAACTGGACAATTGTATGATAAGGTCTTACAATTTTAGACCTGTTTTATTCTTGACTATAGATTCAAAAGTTTTAAACAAGAGGTTAAATTTAAGAAGTTGTTGGAAAATGTTTCAGTGTGATTATAATTATTGCTTGAATGCTAGTATATTTTTTAAGATGAGTAAATTTATCCATGAAATCTTTCAAGTCAATGGACTAAGAGATATAACAAAAAATTAAAAGAAGAAACAGAAAAATATATATGTTCATACTAATAGACATATATACAAATATGTAAACATACAGAGGGAGAGCAAGAGTAAGACTGACAGAGAGCGAGAGAGCAAGAAAGAGAGAGAGAGAGAGAGAGAGGAGAGAGAGAGAGAGAGAATTGATCTTACATTTCCAGTCTCCAGAACTATGAGAAATAAATTGTTTTAACTACTCAGTCTATGGTCTTTTGTTAAATACTGACTTCTACCCATTAAAAATATTATTGTTACTATTGTTATTATTATCATTATTTTTTGAGTTGGAGTCTCACTCAGTCGCCCAGACTGGAGTGCAGTGGCATGCTCCCGGCCATCGCAACCTCGACCCGCTGGGCTCTGGTGATCCTTCCGCCTCAGTCTTCCAAGTAGCTGGAACTACAGGCTTGCGCTACCATGCCCAGCTAATTTTTTGATTTATTGCAGAGATGAGGTCTCGCCAAGTTGCCCAGGCAGGTCTCGAACCTGCGGGCTCAGGCAATTCAATCACTTCAGCCTTCCAAAGCACGGGATTACAGGTTGAGCCACTGAGCCCAGCTAAAAATATTATTTGCAGTTAAAAAACTCTGGAAGAGAAAACTCTAAGTATAGTTTCATCCGCAAATTCTGTCAAACAGTTAAAGAAAAAAAAATTCTATAAAGTTCTTCTGAAAGGTATGAGGGACTGACACTTCCAAACTTACTTCATGAAGACAGCCTTACCAAGATGCCAAAAATACACAGACAGTAGAAGAAAAATAAATAAGCAAAAACACTACAGTTTAATATCACTTATGAAAATACATACAAAAATTCCTCAATAAAATAAATAAAATACTACCAAATCAAATCACGCAATCTATACAATGAGTAACATATAATGACTAAGTGTGTTTTATACCAGGTGTACAAATCTACTTCAATATATGAAAACAAATCAATATAATCCACTATAATAATAGATTAAAAAGAAAACAGAAAATTATATCAATAGATGTAGAAAAATTATTTGACAAAAGTTGACATTTATTCATGATAAGAATCATTCAGTAAGCTGGGCTCGGTGGCTCAGCCTGTAATCCTGTGCCTTTGGGAGGCTGAGGTGAGTGGATTGCCTGAGCCCGCGGTTTCAAGACCCGCCTGGGCAGCGAGACCTCATCTCTACAATAAATCAAAAAATCAACCGGGCGTGGTAGTGCATTCCTGTAATTCCTGCTACTTGGAAGGCTGAGGCGGAAGGATCGCCGGAGCCCAGCAGGTCGAGGCTGCGGTGGCTGGGAGCAGCCACTGCACTCCAGTCTGGGTGACAGAGTGAGACTCCAACTCAAAAAAAAAAAACAAAACAAGAATCATTCAGTAAACCAGAAACAAGACAGATTTTGCCCAATTTGATAAGCAGAATCTACAAAAACCTAGGAATAATATCTTACTTAATGGTAAGTGACTGAACATTTTGCCCTGTGACAGAGTATAAGACAAGAATGTCCAAGCTAACGCTTCTATTCAACATCATCCCAGACATCACTCTGTCACCCAGACTGAAGTGCAGTGGCAGCTCCTGGCCACCACAGCCTCGACCTGCTGGGCTCTGGTGATCCTTCTGCCTCAGTCTTCCAAGTAACTGGAACTACAGACATGCACTACCATGCCCAGCTAATTTTCCTATCAGTTCTGTAAAGCAAGGAAAATGTTGGAAAAGAATTTTTAAAATTCCCTATTTACAGATGAAATGAGTGCCAATATAGAAAATTCTGTGGAATCTCCAAATATCTCTTAGAATTAACACATAGGATTAGATAAAAGTAGCAAGAGTCAAGATCAATGAGTTATTAGAAACTGATTTTTCAAATGCCATTTATAGGAGCTTCAAAACAATAAAGAAAGAAATACTGAGGTGTAAAACTAGCAGAATATGTAGAGTATCTGTACATGGAAAACTATAAAATGCTGATCAAAGAAATTAAAGAGGACCCAGATTAATGTAGAGATATACCAAGGGTATACCATATCCATGAATTAGAAGAGTCAGTATATTTAAGATAAAGTTTGTCCCCAAATTAATGTATATAGATTTAGATAATTTCTGTCAAAATCCTAGCAGCAATTTTTGTAGATACAGACAAAACAATTCTAAAATGAATACGAAAAGTCTAAGAAAATAGATTAAGCAAAACAATTTTGAGAAAGAAGGTGAAGTTGGTGGATTTGCATCATCTGATTCTAAAAATTACTGTAGAGTTACAATAGTCAAGACAGTGTGACATGAGTGAAAAGATGAACACATAGATCAATAAAATAGAATAAAGAGATAAAAAAACAGATCCACACAAATATGACTGGGAGATTTTTGACAAATTGCAAAAGCAATTCAACGAAGAAAAGACTACATTTTCATTAAATTGGTAATTCGTATGCTAAAATAATGCAGCTTAGCCTTAACCTCATACCTTATACAAAAATTGCCTCAAAATGAATCATAGATCTAAATGTAAAGCTATACATCTTTTAGAAGAAATATTTTTAAAATTTATGACTCTGGGTTAGGAAAATACTGAAATATGAAACCATAAGCACATTCTATTTTTTAAAAGATAAATTAAAATTTTAATTTTGATAAATGAAGATTAAATATTTTATGCTTAGGAAGAACCTGTTAAAAGAATGTTACAAAATGCTAGAAGATATTTGCAAATCACATATCTGATGAAATATGCAAACTCTCAAGATACAATTGTAAAAAAAACAAACAGACCAAATTTTAAAATGGGCGGATAATTTGAACATATACCTCACTAAATAAAATAGTAAATAAGCACATTAAAAAGTTTTCAACATCATTAGATATTAAATAAAAATGAATTAAAAACACAATGAGATATTACTACACACTTATTAGAACTGGAAAATACACGCATATATATAACACCATGTGCTAGTAAGGAGACTGAGTCACTGGAACTCTCATGTATCATTACTGGTAGAAATGCAAAAGTATACAAACATTCTGGAATTTGCTGTTTCAAATAAAGTTAAATATACATCTACCTTCTGACTTAGGGACCTCACTTAGAGGTATTACCCTAAAAAAATGAAAAATTGTGTCCACACAGTTTATGGGAGCTCTGTCTATTCCTAATCATTAACCAGAAACAACACAATGTCCTACAGTGCATAAAATGATATATGTCCTTACAGTGGAATACTATTTAGTAATACAGAGAAATAAACTATTGATACACACAACTTGGATATAGCTCTAAAGCACTACACTAAAGGAAAAATAAACATCTCAAAAAGTTGGCACTCTTGAAAATCAAAACTGCTGTGATGGAGAAAATGTCTGTGATTACTAGGGTTTAGGGTATGGTAGAATTTCAATACTTTTTGCAATACTCTTTTAACTGTTCTGTATCCTCATTGTGGTGGTGGTTATATGACTCTGTGCATGTATTAAAACTCATCATATTATAAGACAGAGAAAAAGATTGAGAGAGAGAGAGAGAGAGAGAGAGAGAGAGAGAGAGAGCAAAGTGCCCAAGCTCAAATTACAGACAGGTTTCAGCACAAATTACAGACAGGTTGCAGCCTTGGAAAATAATATAGTTACAAAATCTGAACTTGACAAGAGATTAATAAAGATCATGTTTCAATAAATTTAAGAGGACTAAAATTATAGATAGTATATTCTCTGACTAAAATGTAATTAAATTACAAACCAGTTAGTAAAAAATATCTGGAAAAATTCCCTAAAAATGACACTTATAAATAATCCATGAGTCAAAGAAGAAACCACATGAAAAAATTATAAAATGTTATAAACTGAATGAAAAATTTAAAAAACTTATCACCATTTGTGGAGTTCAGTAAAGCAGTACATATAATGAAATGTATAGTTTTAAACATTCACTTGAAAATGAAAAGTGGTTTGAATTCAATGATCTAATAGTACACAAGAAGAGAGAAAAATAAAGGAAATGAAACCAAAAATAAGTAGAAAGTAAAACATACTAAAGATAAGAACAGATATCAGTGAAATTGATATCTTCAAACAATAGAAAAGATCAATAGAACTGGTTCTTTCAAGATTATTTGTCTTTGATCTTCTGCAGTTTGAACATGATATGTCTAGTTGTAGATTTTTTGGTATTTACTCTGCTTGGTACTCTCTGAGTTTCCTGGAATTGTGGTATTGTACCTGTAATAAATTTTGGGAAATTCTCAACCATTATCACTTCAAATGTTTCATTTGCTCCTTTCTCTTTATTGTTTCCTTCTGGTTTCCCCTTGTGTGTATGTTATAACTTTTTTAATTGTCCTAGAGTTCTTGAGTATTCTGTTTCTTTTATTTTCTTTCATTACTTTTTACTTTGCTTTTTAGTTTGGGAAGTTTTTCTTGATATATCTCCAAGTTCACTGATTTTTTTTCTCAGCCATGTCCAGTTTACAGATGAGCCCATCAAAGACATTCTCCATTCTTGTTACAGTGCTTTTACCTTCTCCTTTTGATTCTTAGAATTTCCATCTTTTCTGATGATATCATTCTGCTCTTACATGTTGTCTACATTTTTCATTATACTCTTAACAGAATAAAGAAAAAAGTCAATAAATTTGAAGAAGGCATTTGACAAAATTCAATATTCATTGATGAAAAAAATCTGCCTATGTAGATTGAAAAAGGAATGAAATTTTAATTTAAAGGTGAAATGATCATGTATACAGAAAATCCTAAGGACTCTGCATAAAAGTTACACAAATGAGTTCAGCAAGATCTCAAAGTTAGATATATTTCTAAATACTAACAATTAATAATTACAAATATGTATAATAGCATGAAAGATGTGAAATATTTAGGAATAAAATTTTTAAAAATATGTGTCTGGTCTGTACACTTGAAACCACAAAACATTCCTAAGAAAAATATTGAATGGAAGCCCTAAATAAACAGAGTGATATAGCAAATTAATGAATTAGAAGAAGCAGTGTTGTTAACATAATTCTTCTCAACATGATGTATGCAGTCAAATGCCATCTCAATACAAATTCCAGGGGACTTTTTAATTTGTAGAAATATATGTTAATTCTAACATTTATATGACAATGCAAAAGATCTAGAATAAGCACAACAAATTTGAAAAATTGGAGGTTGGTGGTTACATGGGTATAAAACATGTAACCATATACCCATGTATAAAACATTAACCAGTGCTCATTATACTATACTGAAAATGGCTGCATTTTATTATATTGATAGAATGTTTCAATAAAATAACTTCAAAAGAAAAAAAATGCCTTTTACCTGGTAATTGTAATAGATAATCTTTTGGGGGGAACCACTGCATTCTTTGGGCATAGGATAATCCCAAAGCCTAGATATTCCCTGGGAAAGGGAAAGACCTAGTAGTTACTCTGTCTCTGGTTTTCATTAAAGATTCTGCCAACATTATTAAGTACAAAATTCAATGTTCTGGATTAAAGAATGGAGAAATTAATGTGACACTTCACAGAAAATTTTGCTACACGTGGCACCGATGTTAATTCATACACAGTACATGGGAGCACAGTCTGATGGCAAGACCAGCCTCATGCATGAAAGTGCGGGCTCTTGAGGTCTTCTTTAAACATCTGGGTCCCTGGTCCCTGTGAGAAGAATGGGTTCTTGGACGGGAGTCTTGCTCATTCTGGAAACTGTGCCTCATTTAAAAGTTCTTTTTGGAGTCCTGGGTATTTCTGAATGCCAAGCAGGTAGACACCTGGCCCATCAGGCACAATGGCCTACAACTTCCCTAGCAAAGAGTATCCCTGCCACTGGATTCTGATACAGCAGCCTCCACTTTGCATGACACCTGGAGGTTACTCACCATCAGGCCTGAAATCTCTCATAAACAGAGCATATTTGGGAGCAAGTCTTGTGTACTAGGTGGGACACTGGATTCAAAGGAGAGAGATGAAGAAGAAGACTTTGTTCAACTGGTCAACACGTGTCAACTCATTCATTTGTTCATTCAACAATTACATCTCAAGAACATACCATGTGCCAGGCACTGTATAAAACACTTGGAATATACACTGTGTAAGACACTTGGAATACACCAGTGAGCAAAAGAAATCCTGATCAAAAAAGAAAAGAAAAGAAATGTTCCTGCTCTCATGGAGCTGAGGACAAGCAATGCAAATAGAAATAAGTAAATTGCTTATCGTGTAATGTGCTTGTGGAGGCAGCACACGCTATGAGAAGACATCGACCTGGAGGCCTGGCTGGCTCTGCCTGCCGTCCATCGTCATGTCCCTTCCCCTCATGAGACCCACCTTCCTCACATCTGGCCACCCTTGCAGGGAGGGTCTCTAGGGCTCCACCAGGACCCAAAACATGTTTACTTCATAGTGGAGCATCAGGTTTCAGAATGCAGAGCACTCAGAGTTGAGGTTCAACTGTCCCTGATGCAAGGGGCCATCTACCCAGGTAATGGAAGGGTCAGGAGTCCAACCTTCACCTTATGATGAAATCTCCTCTGGGCATTTTCATTTGACTTCCCTGGTGTGCCATTCCTATGATATGTTTCCTTCCAGGAATTGTTGGCTTTCAGGGGAAGAAGGCCAAGGGAGAAGTTAAGGCAGAGGGATGGGGGCAGTTCAGGGACAGCTCACAGCAGGGACTACTGAGGAGAAGAAGCTCTCCTGCCATCGCACAGACAAGGGGCTCAAGGCTACCCTATCCCTGCCCCAGGATCCTGAGAGGACACTCATGGCAGGAGCAGGTAGACCAGGGCTCAGCTGTGCCCCAGAGTGAGGAGTGGAATATAGGGAACAGGTTGGACTTGGTTGCAGGTAGTGCAGACCCTTCAGTTCATTGAAGTTTCTGAAATAACTCTGAGGGGACTATGCCCCAAATATTGCATGAGACATACTCATACTAAAAACACATTCATGGCGAGTTTGGTTTGGAGGCATCTTGGGCCCGCGGAGCCAACACCACAAGCAAACCTTATCCTCCCGAGCTGAAAAAATTTATGGACAAGAAGTTATCATTGAAACTAAATGGTGGCAGACATGTTCAAGGGATATTATGGGGATTTGACCCTTTATGAATCTTGTGACAGATGAATGTGTGGAGATGGTAATTAGTGGACAACAGAACAATATTGGCATGGTGGTAATACGGGGAAATAGTATCATCATGTTAGAAGCCTTGGAATGAGTATAAATGACTTTTCAGCAGAGAAATCTATGTCCTTTCTCCAAAGGGCATCTTTTACTTTAATGTAAAAATCGGGTCCTGTACATTTTTGTATTAAACTATTTGTTAAAAAAAGAAACACACATTCATTGTTGATCTAAAATTCAAATGTAACTGGTCACCTGTATTTTTATTTGCTAACTCAAGCAAACTGAATTCAGAGGGTGTTTTCTGTAACTACATTTGAGCTGTCTTCAGCCATATTTTGTTCAGATCCAAAAGACAAGGTCTGATTTCTAGGCAAAACCCACTGGTGACCTTTCCCCCACCTTCCCCCACCTAGAAATGCACAGAAATGCACCAGTCATTCCTGTGGACCCAGGAACCATCAGGTATGTGTCCTGCTTAGGGGTTGATCCGTATTTGAAATCTCCTAGAAAGGACCACGTGATAGATGGTGCATTCCACTCTCCATTCCTGGCCACTAGACTGCAAATAGTATATTCCTGGGCTTTTCTCTCCAGCTACAGAGATAATTAACACCAGGCCTCCAGGCCAGGGACCAGCAGAGGATTCTGAAGCCATCACAGCCCCAGGCAGAGCGGCCCTGGCTCCCCATCTGCAAAACTTCCAAATGGACAGAGGCTTCCAGCCCTCCTGCTGAGGGCAAGCTTATTCCTCCTCCACTGGTTCCAAAGCAAAATCAAATTCCATTTGCTTTTTGACATGTTAAACAAGAACATTAAGAGTTCCGCAGGGGTGACCATATTTTAATGTGCTTGGAAACTTTGGCGTGGTTGTTAATTCCCTTGCCTGTTTGTACAGGAGAAATAGCGAAAGAAATCTGAGTCAATCAGCCTGCAGGGAGTAGAAAACTGAGATTTTTTTATTTCTTTTAATACAAAATGGTACTTAAAAGTAATAAAGAGGTCACAAGGAAAATCTGTGTTATGATGAATCTAGTTATTGCAGAAGAGCTGTTTCCTCTTTTTCCAAAACTGATAATACAAAATGTGCACAGGTGTCTCCTTCTAATTTCAGTAAAACTAAGCACAAGGGAGACCTGCTTTGGAAGACAATCAGCAATGAGCTTGCTGCCATCCCCAGTGTATGCAGGAGGTGGGGTCTGCACCTCTGAGGTCCTGTCTGTCTCTCCCTGTGCTTTTCTGTACCTGACAGATCACTGCTACTCCTGCTGCTCTGCCCTCCCCAGCCCCCCAGGCACATTTCTCCCTTTTGAAGAATTCATTCACTTTCCCAACATGCTCTGTCCTTTCAGTGCCTTCCATGTGGCACATGTCATTTCTGCTTCCTGAAAAGACTCATCCTCCAAATCTGTTTTATAAACTCCTACTTACCCCATCAAGACCCTACCTCATGAAGATCTTTAATTATCCAGTGTCAGGTTAGGCTCACCTTCCTCTGAGGAGTGGCCCATCATATTGTAGTCAACTTTACTAACAGATGTTCCCTACCCTAATGTGACCTCCTCAGGTGCAGGAAACTGTAATTTGGGTACCAGTCCCCAGTGTGTACCTCACAATAGGCACGGTATGGTGTTACTAGAATTAGTAAATTAATGTCTCTAAATATTTAATTCTTCCCACAACTTCAAGGAAGATCTGACTCTGACACAATTAAAGTTTCCTCGAATTTTCAGCAAAGTCACCCACTTTTCCCAAGGCCCTTTGGCGGACCTCTTCTGCTCCAGGGTAGCAGATTCTTCTCTGGGAAGGTGCTTCAAACAGTGGTGGTGCAGGCACACCTAGACAAGAGGAAGCTGCATGGGAGAGGGACAGCTTTCCTGGTTGTCATGGCCCAACTTGCCTCCTGATGGGTCAGTCTGCCCCTTATAAGTGTCTTCTAAAAGGACAATCGCAATGATTTCCAAATCAAAGCCAGCAATTAGCCACAGGGGAGCTCTCCTCCCTCCACTGTGTGTCTCCTCTCCCAGAGTGAAGTCTAGGGAGATAGCCAGGAGAGCATCTTCCCCACTAAGACCTACCTGTGAGTACCTGAGACATCGTCTCTGCTGGGGACAGGCTCGTCCTCTAACCAAGTCCAATTGTTGGCATAAGCTATCTTGATTCTTCTGTGTTAAGACTGCATTTGGCTTTGTTAATTAACAGAATTTCAGCAAACATTTATTTCCCTGAGGCCAGAAGGGAGGACTCCAGGAGTCAAATCCCAGTGAAGAGAGGGAGGGTCCAAGGAGCTGCAGTTACAGACAGGGTAGCAGTGGTCTAGATGGTCAGGAATGGCCTCATGGGAAGCAGTCTTGAGGCTGAGCAGGGAGAGATGAGCAGGAGTCCCCTACGGAGGAGTGAGGGGTGCAGGAAGAAAGGCAGCAGGTATTTGATGGGCATCTTCTCAGTACCAGGCAGTGGACATGACCTACAAGTCTATCCCAGTGGGGTTGGCTTTCCCAGGAGGGTAAAGGGGACGTGAGCAAGGGGACAGCTCACATGTAACAGGTGACAAGACTGGGAGGAAAGCTGAGGCAGCGGTGGAGAAGGGTGAGGGGTGGGGTGCAGTCTACTGAGTTTGTCTCCTGGGGGATAGCCTTAGCCATCATCGGGGAGTCCCAGTCTGGTGGGACTTATGTCATAAAAGGATCACTCGAGCTATAGTGAGTGAAATGGTCTCTAACTCTGGGGTGGGCAAGTGTAGAAGCAAAAAGACCAGTTAGGAAGCTCTGGAGAGTCCAGGCAAGAAATGCTAGAGCATGGAGAAGACATAGTGGTGAAGGTGGCAAGAATTCTGAGTATGTTGAAAATAGCCGCAAGACAGAGGGTACAAGATTAGGAGAGGAGTCTAAAATTCAAGGCACATGAACATAGACAAACATTCATATTTGGAGTTGGTGCTCAGTGAAGTGACCCCCGGCGGGGGGAAGGGGGAGTTGGTTGGAGACTGAATGGGGACCGCTGATTCAGGCAGGGAGTGTCATTTTGACCCCCTTGAGATATGAATGGGATGTTATGAGGGGGTATTGTCAGGCTATGGGACGACTGTGTTTGTGTTTCAGAAGCCCAGGCCTCTGGGCACCAGCAGTAGAGATAAAGGGAGAGAGGCCAGAGTTTAAGACAGATGAGGGGTACTCAGAGGGGTCACATGGGCCACAGGATGGGCGGCAGGAGATAAAGTTCTTGTAGATGATTGTATATTCTAGAAAGAGTTTCCCAAATATATAAAAGGGGAAATGCCAGCAATATGCTCCAGGCTATCTCCCTAGACTTCACTCTGGGAGAGGAGACACACAGTGGAGGGAGGAGAGCTCCCCTGTGGCTAATTGCCGGCTTTGATTTGGAAATATAAATTTGACCCTACATTTGGTCCTGTGTTGTTTTAAATGGCCCTGAAAGTCAGTTAAGACAAGCCTACTGGTGGTTCTTTGTAGAAGAGGAAGCCAAGACTTGGAAGAAAATCCTTGACTAAGGGCATCAGCCAGTAAGAAGTGAGATTGGAACAGATTTGATTGCATCCCCCTCCCCTGTTCCTGTGACTGCCTAGTTCCTGCAGGAAGAAAAACCTCTTGGAGAAGTAGAACTCCTAAGATGTCCACATAGGTCTTTGTGGGCGTCACAGGTATCTACCAGGCAGCTGCGAACAAGAGGGACAATTGAAGGCCAAAATATCACGCACAGAAGGCATCAGACATTCCTGGGGCCTGACCTGGACACGCTCTGTGGACATCCCATCCAAGCTTTGTAATCCAGGAGATGATAAGAGTGATGTTTCCAGTCAGGTGGATGGGCATCCACAAGGGTGACCTGGAGCTCCTGAACTGCAGTGTGGGGAGTGGGGAGGTGTGTGAGTGGCAAACACACCAGATTTCAAAGGCTCAGTGCAAAAAAAGAATGTAGAATATATCATTAATAATTTTTAAATTGATTACATGTTGAAATGTTAATAATTGGGGAGTTTGATTAAATAAAACGTGGAATTTTAATATAAATATTTCTTTACCTTGATTGTGGCCAGTAGAAAAGTTTGAATTCCAGGAATCTTAGATATCACCACACTGATTTCCACAGAGGCTGCACTAGTTTACACTCCCACCAACAGTGAAAAATAGTCACATCTTCTCCAGCATCTGTTATTTTTTGAGATATTGATGATGACCATTCTGACTGGAGTTAGGTGGTGTCTCAGTATGGTTTTAATTTGCATCTCCTTAATGATTAGTTAGGCTGAACATTTTTTCATTTGTCTGTTGGCTATGCGTATGTCTTCTTTTGAGAAATGTCTATTCATATCTTTAGTTCACTTTGTGATGGGGCTGTTTGTTTTTTTCTTTTCAGCACGTTTGAGTTCCTTGCAGATCCTTGATGTTAGGCCTTTGTCAGACATGGAGTTGGCAAGTATTTTTTCCCAGTCTGTGGGCTGTCTGCCTACCCTCTTGATGGTTTCCTTGGCTTTGCAGAAGCTTGTCAGTTTAATGAGGTCCCACTTGTCTATCTTATCTCTTATGGCCAGGGCACTGACCTTCCATATGATCCTGCAATCCCCCTACTGAGAATATACCTGGAAGAACTCAGGTCACTCTATTAAAAAGATACCTGCACTTGTATGTTTATTGCAGCATTGTTCACAATAGCAAGATCATGGAACCAAATGTGCTGCCCATCAAAAGAGGACTGGATTTTAAAATGTGGTACATATACACAATGGAATATTATGCAGCCATAAAGCAGAACAAAATCATGAAATTCACAGCAACTTGGATGGAATTAGAGTTTATAATACTGAGTGATGTCTAACAGAAACAAAGAGATGAGTATCACATGCTCTCACTCATAAGTGGACCTTGAACAACTATCGTATTACTGTAGGAAAGGGATTGAAAGTAGCAGGAGGCCAGGCTCGGTGGTTCAGCCTGTAATCCCAGTGCTTTGGAAGGCTGAGGTGAGTGGATTGCCTAAGCCCGTGGGTTCGAGAGTCGCCCAGGCAACTTGGCAAGACCTCATCTCTACAATAAATAAAAAATTAGCCAGGCGTGGTAGCACATGCCTGTAGTTCCAGCTACTTGGAAGGCTGAGGCGGAAGGATCACCAGAGCCCAGCAGGTCCAGGCTGTGGTGGCTGGGAGCATGCCACTGCATTCTAGTCTGGGCAACAGAGTGAGACTCCAACTCAAAAAAATAAAAGAAAATAGCAGGAAACTGCCGGGAGGAGCATGGGGGTTAGGAAGCTGGGATTGACAGTAGTCAATATCCACCTGGGGAAGGGGAGGAGCACACCTCATCAATAAGGGTACTTGTATAATGAACACTTGTATACCTAGCCCTGAATTGTACCCCACAATTTCAAAATAAAAATTTTATAAAAAGAAAATTTTGAATTCTATAGTTGGCTTGTATTGTACGGCGCTGGTATAGAGTATCTCACTGGACACTACATGGCCAGTTAATGCCAGGGTCTTGGTGGATCTCATGTCCCATAACTCCTGGAAATCACTCTTCTAAACAGGCAACACTCCTGTGAGTATGAGGAAAAGACCAGATGCACCTCCTAACCATCTCCAGAAAAGAACATCAAGCATCACTTTATTTCCTTGAACACAGAGGGGCAGAGCCCCACATTTGCTTCCATCAGGGAGCCCTGGGAAGAGTCCACTAGCCCCTTTTTTTGAAGCTGGTCTTCCCAACTCTCCAGGAATGTCCAAGGGCTGATCTGCACCAGGAGAGAGAGAGCACCAGGAAACCAACAAATCCTGCTGGGGTTCCCTCCAAGAGTTATCAGAATCTGGTGCACACAAAGCCCCTTAGATGCTCTCCCCACATCTACCCAGAACCCACCACACTCCAGCTCCTGGCCACACAGAAACTGGGACATCATCTGCCCTATCCACTCATCTTTTTATTCAGCAAGCATTTGAGCATCTGCCCCGAGTCCTGCAGAACTCCCTCTTTGAGGAGACTTGACCCAGGTAAAGAAATCAGCCGCTGATGAGGAGAGGAAGTAGACTCCCTAACGCTGAAGGATTTTTTCTGTTTGTTTTTCTTCCTTTCTCCTTCCTTTCTCTCTCCCTTCCTCCTTCACTCTCTTCTTTCCTCTCTCTTTACTGTTTTTGTTCTCACAATTGAGTCCATCATCATTCTTGTCCGGGGTGAACCCCATGTCCAGTCCTCACAAACATCCTGTTGTGTTGTGATTTTCCATCATCAACCCTCATCCCCATCCCTTCTGGTGCAGATGTCACTTCGATGTGTGTCCTAGAATGTGCCAAACAGTTAAAGACAGTCCCACGAGGTCTGCACCTCACTCAGTGCCTCTCATTTCTTCCCCAGTCTCCTAGCTATGTCATGGAGCTCTCCTTGTGCATGGTTACTGCCAACAGGGCTGCATTCCACAATAACTCCTGCCATTCCATATGTCCACTGCCAACAACACAGCACCAAGTGAACTTCCCTTGACACTGTTTCCCTGGGGACCCTGTTTGAGCCCTTGCCAGTGATGCATCAAGCTGCCCCTTGGATGTGGCTGTGCCCCAACTCCAGCTTCCCCCAGCCTATGGTGCTGGCTCAGCTCCTTTTAGTGTTCAAATCCTGTTGCCATCTGATTGCAGTTGACTTATAGTCCTCTGATAACTAGTGAGCTCAGTTTCTCAGGGGTATCTTGTGGCTACCCAGGTCTACTGGCTCTTCCTACCATTGTGCACTTTCTGCTGGGTTTTCTGCTGTTTTTCCTGTTGATTTTCAAGTTTCTCATATATGCTGGATGTAATCCCTGGTCAGATTTAGATTTTGTAGCAGCTTCCCCAGGATGTGCACCTGTGGGCTTGGTCTGTAAAAACTTTTACAGCATAAAAACCCTTCATTTTGATGATAAGAGATTGTAAGTGTGATGTCTCCAACCAGGTGGATGGGCATCTGCAATGGCAGCCTGGAGTTCATGAACTGCAGGGTGGGTGGTGGTGATATGTGTGCCAAACACCAGATTTCAATGACTCAACTTATGTAAGACCTTTTGGTTTCTCACATTCTCTATTAATGACTACATTATTTTGAATATGTTTAAAAATCCATCCCCAGGCCAATACCCCAAGACTATTCTTGTGCATTGTCTTCTTATTAGCTTTATCATTGTGCCTTTGACACGTGGTCTCTCATCTGCCCGATGTCACCTTCCTGTCATGGTTAGAAGGACTCTTCTCACATTCATTAGCACAGATAGTTTTCCTAGCACTGGGAACTGACAGCACTCCCCTTGTCCACTGAATTGTGAGACTAATTTTATTTTTTAAAAAACAGCTTGAGGTCAAGTGCAGTGGCTCACACCTGTAATCCTGGCACTTGAGGAAACTGAAATAGGAAGATCACTTGAACCAGGAGTTTGAGGCTGCAGTGAGCCATGATAGTGCCACTGTACTTCAGCCTGGGTGACAGAACGCGACCCTGACTCAAAAACAAGCAAATAATAGCTTGGAATTGAAATGCCCATTTCTCATCTTTCTGGTAGAGTTTCTCACAGAACCTGATAGAACATGATCCCATGGACAATTTCCTCAATTCCACCAATGATAGTTTATTCTCTGCATCACCAGATACCATGGAGTACTAAGATGGATTATTTCAAAGGCCCTATGAAAGGTGTGTCTGTCCCACTGCTGTGCCTATGCCTGGCCCCACTCTTTGCTGTGATCTACTTAGCTGGTGGTGTACAACCTTCTGGAATAATCCTCCCCACTCTTTCCTCTTCTTTCTCACAATCATCTTAGCTATTTTAAACATTGATTCTTCCATATGCATTTTTAAATGAATGTATTCATTAACAACCGTCTTGCCAATATTGTGATCAGGGAGTCATGGCCTTTGGACAGATTCATTCCAGGCCCAAAGGGGAGTGTGTGTCTGGAATCTTCAGAGACAGAAGAAGAGGAGGCATCACAGCCACTAGGGCACTCACTTTGGTAGTGGCACAGCTCCTGGTGCCTCTCCACATTTTAACTTGTACAATCTTCCTAATGGCTTTATCAGTTAGATATTCCCCTTCAGGAAACTGCTGAGTTCTCCTTCCAGCTAAGCCCACAGCTGACGCTACAGCTGAAGGTCCAAATGGCCCTTGGAGGCAGGTGAGGTCATGTAACTGATTCTGGCCAGTGGAATGTGGGTGAATTCACGGGGCTCACAAAAAGCCTTCTACGAGAAGCTTCTTCTATGATAGAGATGCAAAGCCCAGGATGGTAGAAGCCTGTCCCTACCTCACTCATTGGGAGAGAAGCCCCCACTTTGAACTTTTCACTAATAAGTGATACTCTTCTAGTTTGCTCTAACCCTGTGATTAAGGGACCTTCATGTTACAGCAACTAGCCTTCTCTTGGTTCAAATACCCTACAATTAAAAGGATTAAAAGACCCAGAGAGGTTAAGGAAGCTGCTTAAGATTACACAACCAAGCCATGGTGAAGCCAAGGTTTGAGAGCACACAGTCCAGATCTACTTCCCTCTATTTGCCGGGAGAAGATTAGTGATTAGCTGACTCTGGACTAACGAATTAACACAAATCTCAGTAACTTCACACAATCAAATATCATATTACCCTTCTATTGCTGCATAACAGATCACAAGAAATCTAGCAGCTTAAAACAACAACAACAACACACACACACACAGACACACACACACACACACACACACACACACACACACACACACACACACACCTTCATTATTTTCTTTCAGGTCAGAAGTTTGGGAGTACTTAGTTGGGTTTCTATTTCAGGGTCTCATAAGGTTGCAACCAGGGTGTTGTCCAAACTGTTGTTTCATCTGGAGGCTCAAATAAAGAATTCACTTCCAAGATCACCCACGTTGTTGGTAGGACTGAGAACTTCAGGTGTTTAGCAGGGTGTGTCTATGTGCTGCTCCCATTCCCAGAAGACACCTGTGTACCCTTCTGTGAGGCTCTGTTCAGACGTAGTTCATAGAGTGTCATCTTGATTCTTCAAAGCCAGCAATAGAGTTGGAGAAAGTCCACCAGCCAGAAGAGAGGGTCTCAAATAATGTGATTTTTTTTGTGTGCTGACACCTGTGCTGTGCTGTGACAAGTCTCTGCCACTAACCACCCAGAGTTCAAGTCAGAAGCCACAGTTTAAGGGTGTGGTCCCCAACAAGACCACCCTCGCTTTAGATACTAGTTAAGAGGTCTCATCAACTGCTACACTCCTCATCAATCACTACAAATTCAGGAAGTTCCCACAAACCCCATAAGGTTTGGTAATTCATTAGAACAATTCGCAGAACTCAAAAAACAAAACTTACAGACTTATACTGTTTTATTTTAAAGGAAAAAAATCAGAACCAGTCAAATGAAGAGATACATAGAGCAATATCTGGAAGGGTCCCAAATGCAAAGCCTCCTGTACTCTCCCTGTGGAGTAAAGGTATTGTGTTTACAACTAGGAAGTCCACCAGAGCCTCCTATTGAGTGTCTTCCGGTATTTTTCTACACTGACATGACTGACTGACCTCACTCTCCAGTTCTCTCCCTCTTTGGGAGTTCGAGTTGATATCATATGTCTCAAAACCCACCTCTCTAACCACATGATTGATCTTTCTGGTGGGACCAGCTCCATCCTGAGTCATTTCCTGAGCACAAACTATTTAGCCCCCTCTTGCCTCATGAGACATCTTATTAGCATAAACTCAAGTGTGGTTTAAGAGACTCATGACTAACAAAGACACTCTTATTAGTCAAAAAATTCTATGGATTTAGAAGTTCCCTCCCAGGAACTAGGGACACAGCAGCCTTTCAGATTCTCTCCTATGCAATACTTGACCACATCTTGTCGTTAGAAGCAATTCACAGGTCACTCAATGCAAGGGGAGAGTCACGCAAAGGGTCACCTGAGCATCTGTCCTCACACCTATGTCGGAGACAACTGGGCATCGTTCCAGGGTAGCTGTCCTCCAGACGGTGACTCGGAAGCTTTGCACTTTAATCTTGTGACACTGACAGCTAAGCTCACAATCTGTCACTGCAGGAGAGAGGAAATGAACTAAAGGGCTGAACTCTCTCTTGAGACCTTGCCCTGCGGTTATACCATCATTGTCATTGGCCTTGACTGACCCACACAGGCTGGTGCTACTGAATCATGGGTTCACAGTTACATGTGCTTTCTCCCATGTCATCACAGTGCTCAGCTCCCCCAACTACTTTGCCTGCATACTTGTGTCCTGCATCCCAGCCTGAGATACAGTCTCCTCACTGCCACTGCTGCTGCCACATTAGGAAGTTTATGCCTACACTCCACCAGTGCCTCTCTCAGGACCCACTTTTGCATCAGTAAGGATAGGATAAACCACAGAGAAGTAAGAAGTTAACTCTCACCTCTTGGTGGCATAGCTCAACGATGGTTAATTTCCCATTCAAACTCCTCCAGTGTGGCAAGGGTGAGCTCCAGGCACAGTCCTCAATACAGGGGCTTGCATCTAGACTGCTTTGATCTTGATTCACCAAGAACTCACACATGGCTTCCAGATTATAAGGCAGGAATTCAGAGAATTGGAGATCTATGTACCAACTCTTTAATCCTCCAGCCCAGAAATTTACTCCCAGAGTGGCCAAAATCCTCCAGGCTGGGGAGACAGCAGAGGCCTGGCCATGCAAGGCTTTTAGTTTAGGTAGTCAACTGAAGGATGATAGGTTCATAAATTTAGAAAGGAGAGCTTTATTTCTCATAAAGGGTTGTAGCCAGCAGGCTGGCCATCCCATAGGATGGAAAGCCTAGTTGCTGGAAGAAGCCAAAAGTAAGCACTTCAAGGTGGGGAAGGATAAGACAGGAATTTATGCTGAACAGGTTAGATAAGAATACATATTCAGTAGATAATATGAGGAGCTATGACTATTCACAAAGTGGAAGCACAGGCATGTGTAGTAGGTTAACATGCATGTAACATGTGTTACATGTTCACTTTGGGGTAGAGACTTGACACAAAATATATTTACAGTTAAACCCTATAAATCAAAAGGCAAAGCAGAGGACATGAAGGCCCATTGTGTGCAGGCTCCATAGACTTGCCAGAACCAGCCTATGGTTGATGATCTCTCATCAGGAAGGAATGCTGGTCAGACGCTGCCTGGAAACTGCAAAAGTGGGGGGTAGTGTCAAGAGGTTGGTTGAAATCAGCAGTGGAGTGAGTCTTTTGAAAGAACTGGTTTCTGTTTGGCACTTAGGGAAGAAAGCCTAATGGTGGTTATCAAACAAGGCATGTTTAACCTCCTATCCCATCATGGCTGGGAACTCAATTTTTAAGGTTTTTCTGGCATCCCCTTGGTCAAGAGGGGGTCTGTTGAGTTGGGGATGTGAGGTAATTGTGTACATTGCCTCTTTCTCCATATCTGGTTTCTTTCTGCCCCTCCCCTAGGGAGTAACCCTTGACCAAGGATGGTCTCTGTAGGATATGCATATTCCTTGTAACAAGTCTTGGGGTAAACGAGTCATGGGGCAAACGCGTCATGGGATTCGGGTAACCAAGCAACCTAAAGACACTATAGTCATCATTTTTAATCAGTGTGATTGCAAACACTGCATAAGAGTTTGAATAATTAACTTGCTTGATTATAAAACTATTTGCTGTGCTGTCCTGAGCCATGGATTCTTCTATCACCAATCTGCTGCCATCAGTGACCTTCCCAAAAATGTAATAAACCAATGTCTCTTCCTGCTGGACCTCTGGGTGACTTATTTTGAAGTGTCAACATTACATGAAAGTCCTCTCATATTTGAGGTTACCATGTTACAGGGGACTTAGGATTTTATTTTTATTTCTCAAGATTTAGCTTCATTGCAGTGAAAGTTTACAACTGGGGTGTGCTCTGTCAACTTTTGCTTTATAATGATCACTTCAGTGCAGTGACTCTATAGGAAATAGCAATAGTTGTCCAACTGAGGTGTAAGTTTCTGCATCAGCCCCCTCTGAGTGACATCACGGTGACTGGTGACTTAGAAGCTCCTCAAGCACCCTCCAGATTTGAGGTCAGACCCCACTGGGTTTGAGTCTGAGATCCAATAACTACTTGCTGTAGGAAAGTGGGCAGGTCTAATCTTGGCACCTAACTTCCTCGTCTGTAAAACAGGGTCCTATTAGTGTCTTTCTTGAGGAAGGAAGGAGTGAGGCATACACAGTCTCAGGCACAGGGCAAAGCCAAGAGTAAAGGACACATGCAGCTCCGTTGTATTCTGCATTCTAGATGTTGTCATTGTTGCCACTGGTGGTATTGTTTCCCATTCTCCACTGCCATCTTCACTGTGACAGCACAGAAGTTTGCCTAAGGAGCAGCCTGTGGAACTTAGGTTGAGCTGTGAAACACAGAAAGCGGCTATCAATACGAGATTATTTTTAGGGGAGGAGGGTTGATTCTTCTCACTACTAATAATTTCACAGAGGCCTGTGAGCTCAGGGTTTCCAGTCCTGATTTCAGCAATGATGGAGTAACAGGAAGGAGAGGGTCACTGGAGGACCCTATCAGAAAAATTCCCACAGATTCTCCCTGCATCCATGACAAGCAAATAAAGACACAAAGTCAGCCCTGAAATTAAATGCAAATAAATAAAGTGGATTGCTGCTTTAAGAAAATATTTAAGGATAAAAAAGTAAAAAAACCTATTAATTTAAAAATAAATGAAATAAACAAGCTCAAAATAATGCCACCTTTTCCCTGAACTGTCATAGATGAAGAGCTAATGTGCTATTTTAAAGGATGCCTCTCAGATGACACTATAAATTCCATTTATATTCTAGTGATTAAACCAAAGTGATTTATTAGAGTTTTATGGAAGCATTTCTCCCCCATATCTTAAAACATAGACCTCATCAAAAGCGCCCATTTAGTGCCATTATTTCAATATTGATTTTATTTTATTATCTTATTTTGTGATTTATAGCTTTGTTTTCCTTGAGATTCCAATCCTTATATTGCTGGGTCTTTTTTGTAAACCATGATGCAGTATCTTCTGGACACAGTAAAATTGTTACCTTTTCCTATCTGTGATGCTCTTGGTTACTTTCCTCCCTTGACAAGAGGCCATGCCAAGGTGGGGAGAGATGCAGTTCATGCAAGTGGGGAGAGAAGCCTGTTGTTTCCATGCAGGCAGAGAAGAGAGGGGCACAGCCCCAGGCATGTGTCCTGAGTGGGATGAAGACAGATTCAGGAAGGAATTAGGCAAGATCTAATAAATGTCACCCAACTGAATGCTTCTCGCAAGAAAAAAGCAACTGGCTGCATTAACAACTTTGATAATTGATTCATTCTAGCATGGACTGATAAACTGATAGACTGATAGAAGTCACATGGAGGAAAAATTGAAGTTAGAACAGGTATGTGCAGAAAAAATGATCAGATCTACTGATTCAATAAAATGTATATTTTATATATATTATATGATATATAAATGTGTTTGTTTAATTATACTAACCCCTTTATTATTCAGACTCTCACTCTGTCTCTCAGGCTGGAGTACAGTGGCATGCTCATGGCCACTGCAGCCTCAATCTGTTGGGCTCAGGCAATCCTTCTGCCTCAGTTTTCCAAGTAGCTGGAATCACAGGCATATACCAGTACTCCCAGTTATATATATATATTTTAATTTATTGTAGAGACCAGGCCTTGCCAAGTTGCTCAGGCTGGTCTCAACTCCCCGGGCTCAGGCAGTCCTCTAACCTCAGCCTTCCAAAGTGCTGGGATTACAGGCATGAGCCACCATACCTCCTGAAGTTCACAATTTTAATAAGCCACAGACACACACATCCCAGCACACAGAGGGACACTAAACACATACACACACACATAAAAATATACACATACACACATGGATGCAGAGGACCATGAAAATCATTTTCAGGAAAGACCAAGATCAGTGATCCCAAAGCTGAAAAGTAGCTCAGACAGCTTCCTTTTAAGACTCAGATGAATGTGGAGACCCAGATGGCAACTCTATTTTACAAATGACATCCAAGGGCTGGTATGGGAGTAGGTTTTGGACTGTAATGAGTCAGGCCTGCCCAGTTACAAAATTTTATAGAAACCAAATATGACCAGACTGAATTTGGTGTCTTTGCCTTAATCCCCAAGGTCATGCCTTTCAGATTCTACCTTGGCTAGGACCAGCCTCTCATGCAACACTTAGCTAAGCCTAGAGTGCCCCAGTTGCTTCCCGGGACATCAGGTCCCCTACTCTCCTCTGTGAAAAGAAATACTCAGTACCTGCAGGTACTAATTTCCTTTCCTGGAACAGTGCAGGCATTTACCCTGGGGTCTCAGCCCCATATACTGTCCAGGATCGAGCAGAGGTCCCTGATATGGAGAGGAAACATCGTCTACTTGCTCACCATTCCCTCCTTCCAGAAGCCACTTTGCCACAAAGCAAGTCAGTCAGCAGTCTCTGATCCATGCTCCACCCAACAGTCCCCATTTGTCTTAGGACAAAGTCAAGAGGGGTGTCCATGCAGCTGTGAAAAACCATCTGCTTGTTCTCTTTGGTAGAGTTTCAGTTGTCTCTCTTTTGTGAAAATAACACATGTGTATTGAAAAAACTCAGAAAATATGAAAAGCAAGATATTATCCAAAATCTCATCACTCAGAAAAAGCCTGCTTTTTTATGACGGAAACATTTCCACAGAGGGTTTTAGGCAGCTGAGTGGGAGGCAAGAGGGAGAAAAGTCCTTCTACACTTATTTTTAATTAAGCAATTTATTTTTAATTGTAATTAATGTGAAAAAATAATTAGAAGTGAAACAGAAGGAATTATTGATCTTCAGTCTTTACTATAAGAAGGTTAGTTTCTAGCAATCTTTTTTAAGGGGGAAAAATAGGAAGAAACATTGAGAGGTTTGATCACCGAGGGTGTGTGAGTGTGTGTTTACATTTTAGTTGTTCACTTTTCACTCAATTTTCTATGCATGATGATACATTTTATGTTTTCTACTAGTTTTTTTAAATATTTCTTTTTCTCCTTTTTCTTTTATGTTGTCCCCTTATTTTGTTTTCTCCTCTTCCTACACCAATGTTGACTCAATTGCCACACTATTTCTTTTTTGACTTGATTTTCCTAAAAGGGCTGGTATCTCTGGTTGTCCTATTTGTTCTGGTATGTTGTGGAATAGCTTTTTCTTGATTCTAAGCTTATTTGAAGCCTATTTGCCTTTCCCTCTGGGCTATAACTGGGCAGTGGGTCACTGTGGGCTTGTAGTTGTTGATATCAGTTTTGTCCAGCATCAATAACCATATGGTACATGGACAGTGGTCCTCAGAGAGTCCCTTATCATTTCGTGAAGGACCTAGACTCTAACTTCCTTCTAAGATATTTACAAATAGCCTATGCCTCCTCTGCCAAATTTCTATTTATTCTAGCTCTTTAAATAGACCCTCTAATTCAGCATAGAGTCTTGGAACATGGCGAGTCTTCTGCCTCAACCGGGATCCTACAGTAGTGGGTTCGGGTGTTTATTCACAGTGACTTTTTTTTGCCTTAACTTTCTCTCAGATTGTCTATTCACTTCTTATTCACTTCAGTCCAAATCTGAGAATGTTTTGGGATATCATTGACACTCCTTCCACTTCTACTGGATAGGACAGGGTAGAAAAGCATCTGTAGAATCTGAATTTGTTCTTCATGGGGGCAGCAATGATTTTCAATGGATATTTTATTTATTTGTTTGCTATTGAGTATTTATTTATTTATGCTAAAGTCTAACTCTGTCACACAGGCCGGAATGAAGTTGCACTTATGGTTTCCACAGCCTCGACCTGCTGTGCTCAAGCTAAACTTCTGCCTCAACCTTACAAGTAGCTGGAATTTTAAGCACATGTCACCACATCCAGTTAATTATTTGATTTATTGCAGAGACAAGGTCTCACCAAGTTTCCCAGAGTGTTTTCAAATCCCTGGGCCCAGGCAATTCTCTCGCCTCCACCTCCCAAAGTGCTGGGATTACAGGTGTGAGCCACCATGCCCGACCAGATGTTCTATGTTTATACAATGACTTTGTGTGCTTTTTCTTCTTGTGCAGTTGCTAGGGTTTTTAGTACATTAAATATATATATATATATATATATATGTATATATATATATTTCTAAATTACACTCACCCCTTCATTATTTAGCTTCTGTTCTTCCACAGTCTCTTGGTTCTCTCATATTCATGACTAAGTCTTTTGGGAATTGAATGAGCCAAAGGTGTCAAATACTACATCGTTTTCCTCCAGCCTCACCCACTCCAGTCAGTCATCCAAGCTGCCTTCCTCAGACACACCTTTACCTGTTGTTCTTCTACTTAAGATATTCTACTGCTCCACTTTAACTACAAGCTGAAGTTCGATTTTTTTAGTCAAACACGTAGGTTTAATTCAGTAACAACTGCTTCTCCCACTCCAACCTTAAAATTAAGCTTCTTTAAGTGCCAGGCACTTCCATGCCCATATATTTAAGCTTTCCCATTCTCATTACCAGGGATGTTCAATCCACGATACAGTGCAATGTGGTGGAAAGGTCACCTAGAGAGGCAGAGAGACTGGGCTTTCAGGTTCCAGCTCCAACAATCACTGGTTATGTGTCCTCTGTCAATTTACTCATCTGCAAAATACCTTCCAGGCAGAACTCCTGGGACGATTATATGAGACGATAGATTTTAAACACTTGGCACATAGTAGGTGAGAAGAAACTAAAAAAATCCTGTCCTCATCCCATCCAAATCAATGAACGCATCCTGCTCCCTCAAGATCAATATCCAGTGTTTTGATACATGTGGTTTGTACTGTCTCTCCTCCACCCTTGCCAGTGCAGCTTTGATTAGCAATCTCCCCCAGTTTATTCATCTGATCACCCATTAAACTGAACCATTTGAGGGAGGGAGAGGACTGTATCTCACCCAAAACACCATGCCTGTTGCCTGTTCAGGAGACAAAGAAGGTGTAAGAGCTGTCATTCATGAGCCATCATCCAAGGCCCATCTCTCAGGCTTCCCTCATAAGTGATGAATCAACAACCCTGTCTGGCAGGTTTCTAGTACCCATTCCAACAACACAAGAAGAACTGAGGCTTAGAGATATTGGCTAATCCACAGAAAGTCACACAGTTAATAGATGGTGGGTTCTGATAGTTGCACTTTTCTGACACAACTATTATGTCACCATGTGGCAAGGTGTCTTCACTGGGTCTAAGATAGGAGCCAGGACTGGGATTCTGTGAGGCTGCCACAGCTCTTGTCAGGTCAGACTTTGGGAGTATGGACCTTGTGTGGGAAGGAAGGGTGACATAATGGGTCAGTGCAAGTGACTTCATGCAAAGAGGGCTCTGCAGGGAGAGAGATGGGCTTGGAGATGACTCAGCTAGAGTTGAGGCTTTTGTGTTCAATGGCTAGTCAAGTTCTTAACTTTCCTAAGTATCAGTGTTTCCTTCTGTAACACAGTTTTAATAATAAGAGTTATTGCTTCCCCGTAAGTTTAATGGGGGTATCATTCTATCATTCAAATTCATCTATGTGAAGTACCCATGGTGGGCATACAGTACTCAGTAACTGTTGCATGGGTAGATGAGTATATGGATGGATGGATATGGGAGGCAGGAATCATAGGTGAATATGTGACTGGATGGATGATAGAGGGAGGGAGGGAAAAATGGATGGATCAATGTTTTATGGGCAAGCTCCATAGGACAGGCAAAATGATGTGTGAAAACTGACACAATCTCCAACCTCATGGAGTTTACACCATGGGAGGATAAATTGGCATTATCTAAATAACCACAGGAATAAATGTAAAATTGTGTCTGCAGCATGTGCTGTCCAGAAGAGATACTCAAATCCATAGCAGGGAATTTTATCTAATCTGCCATGACACGATAACTTTAAAAGCTGAGATCTGTGTGGACAAAGAGGGGAGGTGAAAGGATTTCTGACTCAAGGTGGTTGCTTCCAGAGTCCTGTGTAGAAGGTGGGCCCATGTGGTTGGAGTGGACAGAGCCAGCTGGCTCAAGAGGGTGACTCCCAGTCCTCAAAGAGATGGCCTAGACACAGAATTGGCCAATCTTGGTGTTGATTGACTTTGGAGAGGCTCCCAGGTTTCTAGCATCTTCTGAAGGATGGTGGTGGTGGAAATTCTTGACTGAGGGAGAAGAAACAAGAAGTATTTGCTGCAGCCTCAAACACTGGTATACTAGAATGTACTCCCACATCTGACCCAGGGCCATCTTCCAAACCACGTGCATGGGGACCTTCTCTGCTGTCCTTGGTGCAGAGCTCGTCATCTGGACCCCTCCAAGAGCAGTTCTTGCTTGGCAGTCCCTGAACCCTGCAATCCTTGGGACATTTTGGAAGTTCACGACCTGAGCCTCAATTACATAGCAGTCAATGCTCTTTGAGGGCTTGGGAGTCAGTTAACACATCAGTCCTGCTCCAAGTCCCTGTGTCCCCTTTAATCTAGTCAGTTCTTGGTCAGGGCTCTAGGGCAAGCGACACTCATGCACACATGCACAAACCCTTGCACACACTTTGTTGTTCAATTCAGTCGAGTCTCTCACTTAAAAACCATATTTCAATTTCTTTCACATTGATCTATTGCCAAAAATTCCTCTAACTTACCACTACAAAAATAATCATTACAAACTCCATAAATCATGAACTTAGAACTATTATGGTAATCGCTCACATAATGATTGTTCTATTGAGATGGATAGCGTCCTAATCACTGGGGCCTTCATTAGTGTCACAGCTGATATTAACTGCAAATCCTCCCTCACACACTCAGGGGACAGGCGGCCTGTCCAGTGCCCAAGGCCATCTCTCAAATCTGGGTCTTCCAGATGAACGCCTGTTCCCACCAAGACTCCAGCCCTACCACGGCCCCGACCATCCACACCGGGCCACGAATGCCTCCCTCCAGCCTGAATCTCCCACTTCAGACTGTGAGCATGCATTCCCTCCCACAGAGCATGGTGTGCAAGGCGAGCTTCTCCTGTGTTCTCTGAACAACGTCACTGGCCATCTGCTGCAAGCAGGGTTCCATGGAAGGCACGTTTCACCCTGTCAGGCCAGACAAGCCACTTTCTTCCAGAGGTCTGAGCAGGAGCTGACCTTTTCCCAACCAGGCAGCAGATAAGGAGGAAATCATGTGGTCACAGAGACCTTGGGCCATATGTACCAAAACACGGGATAATATGGCAGGATTGGGATGTGTGGCAATTGTCTTTTAATATATAGGTGCATCCCCTCCCCCTCTACCTACACATACTAGAGCTACTATTAAGCCCAGGTCCCATTCTTGTCTTTATCACCAGGGTATAGCACAAATTCTAGCATCCTATCAGGATGCTGAGAGGGCTTCTGAATGTCCCCAGGCTGAAATATTGAGTAAACAGGATTCCAGCCCATAGTGGCTGAAGTACAGGATGGCCTCCTCCTGTACAGTGCCTTCTGCTGAACAGCAGCCTTGCTCTTCTGGGGACAGTCCATAACCTGTCTATGGAACTCACCCCTGTCTGTCCTGTGCTGGAAAGTCTCATATGCTCAAGTCCTTTCCAGGTAGTGCCAGCCTCAACCCAGGTCCCATGGACTGTTTAGACACCCTGTTGACTCCAGGCTTAAAAGAGAGAAGAACATGCTTGACTTCCCTCATGAGTAGAGTGGGCAGGTTCCCAATCCCACAAAAGCCTTGCCCTTGAGCATGAATGCTCAAGGTCACGTTTGTAAGACTGCATCCCTGCCTGCCACCTCTCATCTCTTCCCACACCCTCCACCGACAGGGAACCCCGCCAAGCTCTCCAGCTCCAGGTCTCATGCAACTCCACTTTCTTCCATAACAGCAACCCACATAAGGGAGTGTTTTATTAATTTATTCACTTTTTATTTTGCTTCCCCAACTGAATAAAGGCCCCAGAATGTGAGACCCTTTCTGCCTTGATGCTGGTAGCAACTGCAGCCTCTGAAACAGGAGCAGGGCCAAAGGACAGAGAAGAGGAAGGAAATAATGAGTAGCTGAGTGGATAGATGCATGGGTGGGTATATGTATGAATGGATGGATGCTGGGTCTACGGATAATGAATTGATAGATGGATTGGTGGGTGGGTGAGTAGGTGGGTGGATGAATCGAAGGATGGATAAATTGGGTGGAGAGACCAGTAGACAGATGAATGGATAGATGGGTGAGTGTGTAGGTTGGTGGATGGATGGAAGAATGAATGAATGGAGTAGAAGAATGAATGAATGGGTGAATGGATGAGTAGATGAATGAATAAGTGGGTGGATGCATAGACGGAGGAATGGATGAGTTTGGTGGTTGGGTGGGTGGATGACGAATGAGTAGATAAATGAGTGAGTAGACAGGTGGGTAGATGAACAAATGGATAGATGGATGCATGGATGAATGGATGGTTCTCCATGGTGCAGGGCATGATGATGTCTTTCCTTCCTGGAGGATCATGGAGGAAACAGAATATGGGGTTCAGCAGAGATCACTGCCACCCAGTCATCCCTTCCATGCTTGGTCTTCTAGTTCTCCCAAGCATCAGGGTGGTTTTTCAGGAAGACCTGCTGCTCATTTCACTCTCCAAGGGACCACCTCCCACAGGTTCCGACTTGCTATTAATCAAGCCCATGCTCCTAAACAAGACTGCTAAAGGCTTGAAAGATCTGACTGCTTCCTTTCTCCTCGCCTTCTGCCTAACCTCACCTTCTGCCACCTCCTTTTTGCTGACCATTGGTCGAGGTCACTGGGTTGTTGGCAGTTCCTCCCTTTCTATTGCTTTCCCTCCATCTTACCACAGTGATGCCTACTCATCCTTCAGCTCTCAAGATTAAATAATGTGAGAAGAAAGTTGTGATTTCAAAACTTAGCAAGCACGCAGCTCAAAGGCACACATAAACACATTTTGTCCTGAGGACAACTCTTTCCACCTTGGCCTCAGCAAGTTGCTGCTGGAGGCCAGGGCAGCAGAGCCAATTCTTGGTAAGACTCCTCAACAATGATGGAGGAAATAGTGTGCTGAGAGCCCCTTCAACCTTCCTGCTCCTCGAGGATGTACTCACCCTCGAGGATGTACTCACCTTGAACCCCTTCTGCCTCTGTTCCTGTTGGTACCTTGACTGAGGTTGCCATGGCAGCAGCCAGCTTCCTGGCTCCTGGTACTCTTCCCCCATCATCATCTCCCAATGGCAAGCTCCCACTCCCACCTTGGGAATGAAGGAGTACCAATGTAATCTTCTCCTACTTCATATAATTCACAGTTCTGTTGATCTGAAAATGGGACAACTGGCTCACACAGCCCAACCAGCTCAGCTCAGTCTCTCTGGCCCTCCCTACACACACTTTTGTTTCTGTATCTCTCTGACTTGGCAGTTTATTTTCTTCCACTGTACCTGTTTTTCTCTATAAGTCCATAAGGCCAAATTCAAATCTCTATGGCCAAGGAGAGGCCAGGGAACCCCCACATCTTTGGACCATCTGTCTTTTTCTGGTGTCCAGGGGACCATGTGCTGTCAAGGGAGGAGGGGCCACCATAGTAGGACAACTGGGCAATAGTCTTGAGTAGGCAGCTGCCCAATCAGTTTCCACTAAGCATTGTGTCACATTTGTCAACTAGCCAATAAGCAGGTGGCCTCTATCGTTCTGAGCAGTGCCAGTTCCATCTGAATGGGCCCTGAGCTATGTGTGCCCTGTGTCTATCCCCAGCATGGCTAGCTCTGAGCACTCTCCCTTGGGCTTGCTCATGCTGGATGACTGGCCTCTCCAAACGCATGCAGCAGTGGTGCAAAGACAGGAATTTGGTAAGACCGTAGTCTCCCAAGATTTGTCTCTCCTTGACACTGGAGGAATCCTGGCTGTGACTAGACTTCTGGTTGGGCTTAGAGGTGCATGGCAGGGAGAACAATCTTTGCTTTTCATGAACTCATAAAAAGAAGTTGTTGTAATTAAATACATCAACAGATGTCAAAACAAAAACCACATGATCATATCATTAGATGCAGAAAAAGCTTTTGATAAAATCCAGCACCCCTTCTTGATAAAAACCCTTGAACATCCAAGCATACGGGGAACATACCTCAAAATAGTAAAAGCCATCTATGAGAAACCCACAGCCAGCATACTCCTAAATGGACAAAAATTGGAACCAATTCCCCTGAAAACTGGAACTAGACAAGGATGCCCACTGTCACCCCTCCTGTTCAACATAGTATTGGAAGTCCTGGCTAGAGCAATCAGAGAAGAGGAGGCAATCAGAGGTATTCAAATAGTAAAAGAGGAAGTCAAGTTATCTCCCTATGCAGATGATATGATTGTGTACCTTGAAAACCCAAGAGAATCTGTCAAAGACCTCCTTACATTGATAAAGGCCTTTGGCAAAGTCTCAGGATACAAAATAAATGTACAAAAGACAATCGCATTTCTCTACACCAATAATAAACAAACAGAAACCCAAATAAAAAACACAATTCCATTCACAATAGCTACAAAAAAAATGAAATACCTTGGCATCTTCCTAACCAGAGACACGAAAGACCTTTACAATGAAAATTACAAAACACTGCTCAAAGAAATCAAAGCTGACACGAACAAGTGGAAAAATATCCCATGCTCATGGATTGGAAGAATCACCATTGTGAAGATGTCCATCTTACCTAAGGCAATCTACAAATTCAATGCAATACCCATTAAATTACCAACAACATTCTTCTCAGACCTAGAAAAAACAACACAGGAATTCATATGGAAACACAAATGTCCAAGAATAGCCAGAACAATCCTCAGCAAAAAAAAACAAAGCAGGTGGTATCACAATACCAGACTTCAAACTTTACTATAAAGCTACAATCATCAAAACAACTTGGTATTGGTACAGGAACAGGCATATAGATCAATGGAACAGAATTGAGATTCCAGAAGCAAAACCTCAATTTCTCAACCAACTAATCTTTGACAAAGCCTCCACCACCTACCACTGGGGAGAGGAGAACCTATTCAGTAAATGGTGCTGGGAAAACTGGCTGACCACATGCAGAAGATTGAAACAGGACCCCTATCTATCCCCATGCACAAAGGTTAACTCCAAATGGATCAGAGACCTAAATGTAAAACCTCAAACCATAAGAACCTTAGAAAAGGAAGGAAATACTCTCATGGAAATCGGAACTGGCATCCAATTCCTGTACAAAACCAGAAACCCACAGGTCATAAGAGAGAAGATAGAAAAATGGGACCTTATTAAACTGACAAGCTTCTGCAAAGCCAAAGAAACCATCAAGAGAGCAGGGAGACAGCCTACAGACCGGGAAAAAGTATTTGCCAACTCCAGGTCTGACAAAGGCTTAACATCCTGGATCTACAAGGACCTGAAATGTACTGAAAAGAAGAAAACAAACAACCCCATTATAAAATGGGCAAAAGATATGAACAGACACTTCACAAAAGAAGACATCCGAGCAGCCAACAAACACATGAAGAAATGCTCAACCTCGCTAATCATCAGGGAGATGCAAATCAAAACCACACTGAGATACCACCTAACCCCAGTCAGAATGGCAATTACCAACAACTCAAAAAATAACAGCTGCTGGAGAGGGTGTGGTGAAAAGGGAACACTTCTACACTGTTGGTGGGAGTGTAAACTAGTGCAACCTCTGTGGAAAGCAGTGTGGCGATTCCTAAAAGCTCTAAAAATTGACCTTCCATATGACCCTGCAATCCCCCTACTGGGAATAAATCCTGAAGAACACAAATCACTCTATAAAAAAGATACCTGCACACGTATGTTTATCGCAGCATTGTTCACAATAGCAAGAACCTGGAAACAACCATGCTGCCCATCAAAAGAGGACTGGATTAAAAAAATGTGGTACATATACACGACGGAATACTATACAGCCATAAAAAAGAACAAAATCATGAATTTCGCAGCAACCTGGATGGAACTAGAGTCTATAATACTGAGTGACCTCTCACAGAAACAAAGATCTGAGTATCACATGTTCTCACTCATATAATGGACCTTGAACATCCAATGCAATACTATAAGAAAATGACTGACAGGACTGGGAAACTATGGGGGGGAGGGGGATGGGATTAACAGTAGCAAATATCTGTCTGGGGATGGGAAAACACCTCTTATCAACAGGGTGCCTGAATGAAACATAATTGTACACCTAACCCTTAACTGCACCCCACAAAACCATAATAAAAAATATTGATTAATAAAAAAAAAAAAAGAAGCTGTTGACCCACTGGATGTGGATCCTGCTTGGACAGGGGTTGGGCGAGGAAGGAGTATTTGCAATTACTGAGAATGTTTTTAAGGATCAAAAACTCAAACCTCAACAATGTCAGATCCTTTATTCTACAGATTTGGGGCTCACCCTACTTTTCACTCATAGCAATACACAAATTTCAAGCAGGTTTCTCCATGCTCTGTAATCACCCATATACCCTCTATCTTTCCCACCTCGTCCTAAGGCCCAGGAGGGCAAATCCAGGGGGCTCTGGTCCTCAGCTTCTAGCGCTGCCTTGGTCTATGCTGGGGAAAGACTCTGGAGGCATGTCCCAGGAAGGAGAGGAGACCCTCTGGCCTTCCACACTTAGGTTTGTCTTATTGCAAAAAGCTCCTGTTTTCTCTGTTCATTAAAGATGGGTCAAGTCACCTTCCTGGAAGACAAGAGGGATCCTGCCCTCAGTGGGGGATGTGGGGTGGCCTTTCCAACTGTCTCTCTCTGTGATGTTCCCACAGGTGGTTGATGAAGAGGCCTGGTGGGTTGTGAGTAGTTATGGGGTCTCCAGGTTCCTCTAGAGGGAGGGGTCTTTAGTTGTTTCAGTCAGGAAGGTCTGATGAGGCTTTGAAGGGAAACTGCCCCACCAGCTGCTGTCACGGACCTGTTCCCTCAGACATCCCAGACGCAGATAACAATAGGAAGGGGGTGCATTGATTTCTGTTGAAAAGAACATTAAGATTTATTGACCCAAGAGGTTTCTATTGATTCATGTGGAAGCAAGGTCAGTATGTGCCTCCGGGAGGTAAATCGTCCCCTTCTCTGAGGTAAGGAGTCAATATTTGTTCTTTCCCAGCTGTCACTCAGCAGCTTGGCCACCACTGTCCATTCTCAAGGTTAATCCAGTCAACAACTGCGGGAAGACCAAAGGACAAAAGGAAACAATCACAGACAGGAGCTGCGACTCACCAACGACACTCAGGAGACAGCCCAGAACAGGCGGTGACAGCAACAGCAGCCCACTACTCTTGTGAATGCCCATCAACCAAGATTAACTGCATTGTGGTCCCAGGCTCTGCTGATGTTTTGTCTTTAATTCAAGAAGCCCTTTTGCTGCCACACACCTGCCCTCATGCTTTGCATCCATTGGTTAATAACAGATGAGGTCGGAACCAGTCTCAGCCAAGCAGGAAGGAGTCAAGTACACCAGGGGACTGTGCAGGGATGTCTCTATTCTGGTTCCCTTGTCCTGAAACTGCCTTATCCTAAAACCTTGCACAGAGCTGGGAGGCATTTGGGAGGGCCTCAAGGTGACAGCATCTGGGCATTTCTGGTCTTGGTGGCTTGGTAAGATTCAGGATGCTGAGACCTGAATGTGGGAGAACCAAGGAAATAGTGTCCAACTGGGCTCCAGGATCTATTTTCCATTAATACAATAGGACTTGTTGTCCATGAATACCTGGGTGTGCTTAAAACAATACCATCCATGTGAATTTCTGGAGTAGGGGCATTACTGACTGAGGTCTCCAGGCCAAAGGCCCTCACCCGGACTGGTCCATCCTCTCATGATGGCTGCATGGCATACTTTCAACTCACTAGCTGGGTTTTTCATTACCATTTTCATCTTGTTGTTCAAACTGCATCTTTCTATAGAGAAATACGGATGTCTCCTTTCATGGAACAGGGGTATGACTGGGTTCTGTGGGATACCAGCATTTACTGGCTGGCTGATCTCCTGTAAGTCTTCTGGCTTAGAGTTCATCATCTATCTTTATTTATTTATTTATTTATTTATTGAGTTGGGGTCTCACTCTGTCACCCAGACTGGAGTGCAGTGGCCGCTCCTGGTCACCGCAGCCTCGACCTGCTGGGCTCCGGCGATCCTTCCACCTCAGCCTTCCAAGTAGCTGGAACTACAGGCGTGCGCTACCACGCCCAGCTGATTTTTTTATTTATTGTAGAGAGGTCTCGCCAAGTTGCCCAGGCGGGTCTCGAACCCGCAGGCTCAGGCAATTCACTCACCTCGGCCTCCCAAAGTGCGGGATTACAGGCTGAGCCACCAAGCCCGACCAGAGTTCATCTATCTTTAAACGACTCGAATTGGGTTAAAACCTCTGTGTGTGGATACCATTTGAGCAGATTGCCTCCTTGGCAGGCTCCAGGGCACCATCAAGCAAGGCTCCCTCCTTGGCTACAGCTGTGGGAGGTGCTGGCTGGGCCTCAGCTGCTTCTTCCTGACTCTAAGACACAGGGCCCAGGAGAATAAGGATGAAGCAAATCATCTAAGCCCAAGGAGTCTCCATCTTTCCTTCCACTGTAGGGGATTCCTGGTAGTAACACCTAGAGGGTTAATAGAGAGAAAGCAGATAAAGTGGCAAAAACATCTCCTGGGGCACAGAACTCAGGAGCACACTCTTCTCCTTCTTTTTCTTGTCTAAGGGAGAACAAAGAACAAGATGGATGCAAAAGACCCCAAACGGGGCTATTAGACCACCCTTGCCCCTTCCCTCCAAGCTGACCTCCTCAGGCTCCCTCCCTTTCCTAGGGGTGGCACTTTGGAAGGAGATAAGGAAATTGTGTAGGGACCAGGCACCCATGCAGCAGGGTCCAACTGAACAGAGGCTCAGAAATGCCTGTGCCTGGCCTGTCTGCTTTCTCCCTCCTCTGGTTTTAGGTTCAAAACAGCACAAATAATCTGTATAACCCCTGTCTGTTTCCTATGAGTCACATACTTATGTTCTATTTGCACATGGTCAGGCTACCTGGGGCTCCTTTCCCTCTGCCCACTGTCCCTCTGGGTGACTTCGAGTTTCTGCATGTCTTTAGGTACCTCTCAGAAGCCTCAGAATCCCAGAGGTTCATGTCAAACTCACACCCCACCCCAGAGCCCAGGCAGCTGGGATTTAGTTCCAATTGGGTCTGATGCAGACAAAACTGTCTGCTTGAGAAGTTCCTTAAATATCAGGTGGCTGTAGATTATCTCTTGATCTCCTACCCTGATTTTCTCTTCTCCCATCTTTCTCATCACAGTAATGACACTTCCACCCACAGTTCTAGCTATGGTCTCAGGAGGCAGTGTCTCTCTCAGTCCCACACCAGTGCTGTTTTTTATTCTCTCTCTCTCCTCCCTCCTGTTTTACCCCTCCTCTTTCTTTTTGTCTTAGTCTCTCTCTTTCTCTCATTTCTATCTCTCTTCCTTTCTCTTTCCCTCCCCCTCCCACCTTCTTTCTCCTTCTCTCCCTTTCTCTCTCCAATTTTCTCTCTTCCCCTCTTTCTCTCCCTCCTTCTCTCTCTGTCTCTCTCAGTGACTCTCTCCTATATCTACTTCTAATCTCCTATTCTTCCATCTTCTTTTCTTTCCTGGCCAACATATTCTTCACACTTCTCAGTACTCTTAAATGTAAACATCATTATAACCATTCTGAGGTCCTGGGCATTTTCCTGCTAAAAGCCACTCAGTGCCATCTCATTGCATTGTTGCTCTAGGCATAAAATCTAGACTCATCAGCCTGACTCATGGGGCCGTGCCACCTACCCCCACCCCCAGACTCCCTGGACTGTCCAGATTCCAAAGCAAGACAGCACTCCCCAGGGATCGAGGTAGGCCAGCCTGCACTATCATGAGTGTACATTTCTAGACAGAAGCAAATTCTGTGCTGTCCTTCAGTTATGCCACAAATGGAATCAAGTGCTTATACCACAGCCTCCTAATGTCTGCCTTAATGTAAAACTCCCTGGAAAAAAATGGATATAGAAATGCCTACCCAGGATTGCTCTCATGACATGCCATCTCCCCCAGAGATGGCGGTGAGCAACAGTCTCTGCATGCAGGGTCAGCATGTACCCAGGCTTTCCAAGTACTTCCTCCAGTACCCATGAGTTCATTAAAGGCACATTAACTGGATTAGCAGGTCAGATCCCTGGGGTGGACCCTGCTATGTTTGTTTGTTTTTTAAGTCTTTGGTTTTTTTAGTGCAGTTTTAGGTTCCAAACAGCAAAATTGCCTGGTGCCGTGGCACATGCCTGTAATCCCACCACTTTGGGATGCTGAGGTGAGAAGATTGCCTGAGCCCAAGGGTTCAAGACCAGCCTAGGCAGCTTGGCAAGACCTCGTCTCTACGGTAAATCAAAAAATTTTCCAAGCATGGTGGCATGCGCCTGTAGTTCCAGCTACTAGGAAGGCTGAGGCAGAAAGATCACCTGAGTTCAGCAGGTCAAGGCTGCAGTGGCCGTGAGCATGCCACTATACTCCAGCCTAGGTGACAGAGTGAGACTCTGGATCAAAAACAAAACAAAATAAACAAACACAAAAAAGCCTGAGAAATTAAAGAGAAAGTACAGAGATGTTGAGATATTTCATATCTCTCTGTCCCCCACACATTAACTGCCTTCCCCATTATCGAGATCCCCTACTAAAAAGGTATATATAGTATAACTGACAGGCCTAAATTGATAAGTCATTATCACCCAGAGTCTATAGTTTACATTAGGGCTCACTCTTTGTGTAGTCCGGTTCTGTGGGTTTTAACAAAGCACGCAGACATGTAGCCACCATTGTACCACCATTGTACAGAGGATTTTTATTGCCACTCACCCCATCCTCTGTGCTCCACTTATTCATTTCTCCCTCTCTGCTAAACCATAGTATGTATTAATCTTTTTATTATGTCTATGGTTTTGCTTTTTCCAGAATGCTATATATACATAGAGCAGATGCTCAATGCCATTTCATTCAACAGTGTCTCATTTTAACGTTGATGGGAAGAAAAAACTGATTCCTGGCCGGCACCACTGTCTGTGTGGAGTTTTCACATCTCCCCATGTCTGTGTGGGTTTTCTCTGGACACTTCATCTTTTTCCCACATCCCACATGCTAAGTGAATTGGTATGTCCAAATAGTCCCGGTCTGAGTGAGTGTGGATGTACGTATTTCCCACAATAGGATGGTGTCCTATTCAGAGTGGATTCTCTTGCACCCTGAGTTGTTGGAAGAAGGTCTGGCCACCTGTGAACCTGAACTGGAGTATGCAGGTTGGAAAATGAATGGATGGATGCATATAAATTATTATAAAATAAACATTTGAAAAGTATCTGATAATAATACAAATGTATGACAACAGATGATATGGGAAGAAAACACTCAACAATCCCACCATGCTCGTGTTTGCTTGTTTGTGAACTGCATGGTGTAGGAGGTGCTCTTTACAATTTTCATTTATTCCTTGATTTAACCCACTATCACTACCACTAGGACTGTCTTCACTTGTTGATTTACCAAAACTCAAGTAAATAATTATCTTACTTCTTTGTATTAATCTTTCTTAAATGTGCATATATAGTTCTAATTTATTTCAATATCTAATTTTAGAAATGGTTTGAGAGTTTAGTTAGAAGCTCAGTGATTTTTTATAACCATATGCTATAGGAACTTAACTCTTGTTTATATCAATTAACTTATGGCAAAATTGGTTTCATTATACTTTGTTTTGATTAAAGTCACAGTTTCCAAGAACCTAGTGATGTTAACTGAAGATTTACCATATACTGTGTTCTTCTAATTTGAAAGCTAAGTGACTAATGGGCAGGTAGCACAGAGAGTGAACACACTAAATTAGGTGATGATTGACATTCCAGGCAAGACAGAGTGGGATGGCAAGAGATTTTTTACACTACTCAAAAGGGCGTGCAGTCTAAAATTTATAAGTTGTTAATATCTAAAATTTAGCATTTAATATTTTACCCCATGGTTGACATCCTGAGAATTGAAATCACCAACAACCAAAGCTAAAGAAAGCCAAACTTTGAATAAAGATAGACTATCATATATGTTATCCACAAGAAACCCACTTTAAATATAAAAGCACACAGAGATTAAAAGTCAAGGAATGAGGAAAGACACACCACCCTAATCCTAATCAAAATAAAGCAGGAGCAGCTACATAATTTCAGACAGAGCAGAATCCAGAACAAGAAAAATTATAAGGGAAAAAGAGAAACATCACATAATGATAAAGGAGTCAATAATCCAAGAAGACATAACAATCCTTAACATGTGTGCACCCAACTACAGAGCATCAAGCTATGAAAAGCAAAAACTGATAAAAGTCCAAGGAAAAATAGATGAATCACTATTATATTTGAGGATTTCAATATCCCTCTATCAGAAATGAACAGACTCAGCAGGCGGAAAATCAGTAAGAACAGAGTTGAACTCAACAAATCATTAATCAACATCAACATTTTATAATTGATGTCTATAAAATACTTCATCCAACAATAACAGAATTCACATTCTTTTCAGGCTTACATGGAAGTTTCATCAAGATACACTGAATTAGGAACCATAAAACATATTTTAACAAATCTAAAAGAATAGAAATAATGTAATGTCAGCTATCAGACCACGATGGAATTAAACTAAAAACCAATATAAGAAAGAAAACTGGAAGCTCCAAAATACTAGGAGATTAAACAACACACCTCTAAAGAACACGTGTCAAAGGATAAATATCAAGATACATATAAAGATACTTAAACTACATAAAAAGGGAAACAACTTAGCAGACTTTGTTAGATCAGGAAAAGCAGTGGTTAGAGTGAAATTTATAGCATTGGATATACTAGAAAACAAGAAAAATCTAAAACCTGCCATCTAATTTTCCCCCTTAGGAAACTAGTAAAAAAAATGAAACTTAAATTCAAAGTCAGCAAAAGAGAAGAAATAATAGAAATTAAAGCAGAAATCAATAAAATTGAAAGAGAAAACCAATAGAGACAATCAATAAAACCATAAACCAGCTCTTTGAAAAGATTGACAGCACTGGGCTGATGGAGGGAGGACTGCCACATCTCTTCCTGGTCAAGGAGCATGGCCCACAGTGACCTGGATGTCACCCAGGGACTCCAGTGTGGGAGTTAAGTCTTCCTAGACCTCCATGAGAATTGGAAGAAACTTCTTGTAACTACTTTAACTTTGAGCCTCAGTTTTCCTATAATATTCCCTCTTTGGAAGAGTTGTTGAAATGATTGGATGAGAAGATGTGTGTCAACTGCATTACATGTGGTTGTTGGGAAGTCCTGTGACTTCCTCCCTTCTCAGATGGTTTCCAGCTGATGACCTTGCTATCTCAGACACACCACATGCGTTTCCAGTGCCAATCAAGGTAGTGCCAGAGATAGTCTGTACCATCAGAGTAGAAGCAGCATCCAATCCATCTTCTCAGAGGCCCTCTGGAGACACAGACCCTGAGATGGAGCCCCAGGCCTTCTCTAGGGTAACCTAAAGAAAGCCCCTGAGAAGTGATACAGTTGGCTTTCCTCTAACAGTGGGCTGTGAAGTTTCTGAGAAGCACCCTAGGCTGGGTAGAAGCCAGGGACTATGAAAAAAGAGGGACCCAGGGTAAGGAGAGGAACAGAGGCACCCATTCCACCCTCTTTGTGCCCAAGAAGGGCCCAAGGGCTCAGGCCCAGGGCCAGGATCACCCAGGTCACTGAGCTCACAAGCTGCCTGCATGGTACCAGTGCCATGTGGTGGAGCAGCTGCCATGCATGGGGCCATAGGTTGGAATGATCTTCAGCCCCACTGCTGGCTTAGTGAACCACCAAGTGCCACCGCTCAGACAGAGTGGTAGGAGTTGGAAGGAAGCAGTCTATCTTCCCATGATACTATTGCTTTTTCATTTCTCCTATCACTAATTTTTTTTCCAAGTGATTGCTTTTTCTAGCTTGCCTTGCAGTTTTCCTCCAGCCTCAAAGAAACACAGGATCAAAACTCCTGGGTTTTGCTCTTTCCCCAAGAAGGACAAGCTATGGCTAAGTGATCAGCTTAGGAAACACAAGGCAGTCCAGCTAGAACTACAGGGCATTTTCTCCCAGGCTGGACACCAAGGACCTGACCAGGCCCCTTTCAGTTAGACAGCCCTCAACTGGGAAGCTGGGAACAGAGGCTTAGCCGCAGAACACACTAGTTCCCTTTCCCCAGTTCTCAGAGGGGTGCTGTCTGGAATATTTTAACCCAATAGCACTTTCAGAGTGTTTTAATGTGCTCAAAGAACACATTTCCCCAAATGAACTGTGTTTCACTTCCACAGAATCTACAAATCCATTTCTTGATGACAAATGGACTATGAATGTGGAGGAGAGGAAGACATCCCCCATAACACTTTAATAACTGTGCTTTCTCCATGGGCTAAGTAATGGCTCACAGAGCATTTCAAGTCCTTAATAAAAATGGATGATAACACTGCAGAGTTCTCTCCTGGATCAGATTCCAGGCAGGGGGCAGGCTGCAAAGACTGTGTGTGTGTGTGTGTGTGTGTGTGTGTGTGTGTGTGTGTGTGTGTGTGTGTGTGTGTGTGTCAGGGGGACATTTGGCCCAGGAGCATCTGAGGACAGGGCAGGCTACTTTCTCAATGCTGGGATCCTCTTATTTTGTCTGTGTGGGAGGGCAGGGAGGTGGCTCATCTCTGATCTCCAGTGCTGAGCACATTTGGTGTTCAATTAACATTTTATGGATGAACTTTGTCAAATCAGTTCATTCTAGGGATGACTAAACTTGACTGAGAGCGAATATGAGCGTGAATCATGGGAACAGAAAACGTGCTCTTTCATAGCAAACAGAATATTCTATCCCACCTCATCACTTCTGTCTTTACTCTGCAATTTCTAACAGGTGAAAGCAACTAGTTGCTGACTCCAGTCCTTTGTAGGGTCCCTCCCTTCTAGGGTAGGGGAGATTTGTCAGTGATGTGCTACCACCCTTTCAGAACTGAGGGAGGTGGGAAGAGAAGACAGCCTCTGTCCTTGGTCTCAAGATGAGTCCAAAGGGCAATCAATGGTGATCAAAGAGCATGGTGGTGGCCTTGGTGAGAGCAGATTCCATGAGCTTTGGTTGTTTTACGACTGAATGTAAAACACAGAAAGGGACAAGACGTGAAGACAACTTTTCTGAGGGGCTTGAATGAAAAGGACAAGAAAGAGTCTGGCAGGTGGAAGGGATGTCAAAACAGGAAGGTTCTTGTCTGTTTGTTTGCTTGGCTTTAAGGTGGAAGAGATATACACCTATTTAGCAGTTTCGTGGAACAGGCCACTAGAGAGAGGCATTTGAAGACACAGAGAAAATTGAGGGAATAAAATCTCAGAAAATAGAGTGAGAACAGAATGCCAAATCCAAATCCCAGAACAGCAGGTTCCAGAGAGAGCATACTGTTGATCTTTCAAATGCAAGGATAAGAGAGGATATAATCCTAGCCACACATGGGTTGATGACCTGACAGTGTGTAAGAGAAGATCCTGGCACACAGCAGGGTCTTCAGGTACTTATGGACGGTAGGAAATAAGGAAGAAACAGAGGGAGTAAGAAAGAGAGGAGGAAAGGAAGAAAGAGGGCTAAGAAAGGAGATTCCTTGGCAACTGGAGATGTGTTCAAAATTCCCTGGCACTGAGGAAAGAAGTGACTACATCTGCCTCAGAGATTTTGCTTGAGTCCCTTGAAGAGATCAGTGGGACTTTTGAATGACAAGGCTAGGGCAGAGAACCATGACGGCAGGAAAGCTGGGCCAAGGGCATGAAGTCATTGAAGCATCCCTTGTGTTCAGGGAAACCTAGGTGCCTAGAATAGGGAGGGCCTGGATGCTGGTGAGACCACTGGACTCTGCAGCTGGTGGGAGCTCTTTATTACAGCACTTGAGAGCCATAGAGGTCTCTGATCTGGGCAATGAGATGAGGAACATGAGCAGAGAAGTCCACCCCATGTCCATAATGGGAACAGGTTGGAAGGAGCAGATCTAGACACACCCTGGTCAAGTGGCCAAGGGGTCCAGGCATCCCAGGGTTAACATCCACCCCAATGCCCAATGAAACACTAACCATCAGGCAATCCTGCCCTCACCCTGCTCACTGGAGGGGAACTGCCAAACCTTTCAGGATCTCCCGGGCCCCCCAACAGTCAGAGGAAAAGGCGACTGCTCCCCACCCTAGCCTCACGGGAAGAGCTGTAGTCATGGAAACCCTCCTGTTGTCTGACTAAATTTCAGAACTGGGAATATTTTAGTCAATCAAGAAATTCAATTAGCTGAATGACATTTAGTAACGCACCGCTATGCAGCACTAATTCCTGCTTTTGGGGAGATAATTGGTGTATTTGGGAAGAAGTGCAATTCAATATTTATCAGCTGCTGGTTTTCAGCAAATGAATAATCTGCTAAAATACTTTCCTCAGCAATGTCATTTTTACCCAAACCTGCTGACAAGTGTGTCCTCTCTATGACACGTCTGGCTTACATAGAGACGGGGCACGTTGACGTAGTGGGACATGGGAGTTGGGGCAGGATCCCCAGCCTCATGAACCTGGCAAGGCTGCATGGCCTTGACGCAAGGTCCCACATGCTTCTGGTGCTCACTTTCCTGTCCACGGCCAAAGGCAAGCCCCTGCTTACCAGCTGCCATGAAGGCTAAGGCACTCCTGGTGAATGATGCTGAAGCAACACCTGCCCACCTACTGGCAGGTGTGGCCCACATCCTCGTTTTGGCCTCAAAACCATTATCCTGTAGGAGGATTAGTTGCCCCATAGATTCAACACTAGAACCCTACAGTCTGTACCCTGAGCCCCATGTCCTGCACCTTACACCCCACAACCTTCACCCCATGGATCACACCCTGTGCGCAATGATTACACCCAATGCCCCACACTCTGCACCCCACACCACATGCCCTACACCTCATGTGCCATTCTCTGCACCCCACGCCCTGTGCCTGTGCCCCACTCTGAGCACCATGACATGCACCCTAGACCCCACACCCTGCAACCCATGCCCTGCATCCCACACCCTGTACCCCACACCCCACATTCCACACCCTGAGTCCCATACCCTGAGTCACATGCCATGCACCCCACGCTCTATGCCCTGCACCCCATACCCCACACCTCACACCCTCACTGAGCAGCATCCTGTGCTGGGCGGCTTCCCAAACAAGGGTAGGAGAGGGTTGGAGTGTGAACAGGCCCTGCCCTGTCTCCCTAAACCCGTAGTCAGTGTCAATACTCATCACCAGGGGCTGCATGCCCAGGACTTACTTCTGGCTGCCCCTCTGGATCTTGGAAAGCCCAGTGATGAGGCTGCCCCAACACTCAACCAGAGCATGCTAGAGAGGCGCTTTTGAAGGTGTGCAAAATGAATGAATGAATGATGAATGAACGAAGGAAAGAGTATATACATGAGAGGCACCAGAGGTCCCAGCTTCTCCACTGAGGACTGAACTTTGACCACCCCAGCCTCTGGACCAGTCAGTTCTTCCCTGGGACTCTGAAGCCCCAGGTCTGTAGGGTGTGGTTGTCAAAAGCCGAGGTTCAGCATGGCCATGGCAGGAGCTCCTGGGAAGCTAACTTAATGCAGAGTCCTTAGCCCTGGCCCAGAAATGCACAGATGAGGATCCTTGGAATGTCAGGTCCTAAAACCTTCACACCAAAGGGCAGGGAGACAGTAACAGGCTGTTGCCAAACTGCCCTGGGCATTCCTTATCCTCTTGGGCAGCATCCGGTCCCTCCAGAGCCTGTAGGGTCAGGAGTGACATCCCCAGGGTGGGGGAGCAGGATCCCTGGGGGTGCTAGTCTTGGCAATTGCAGCAGCCAAATGCCACCACAGGCTGTCCCTACTCTGCCCCTGGGCACCCCCAGGCACCTGTGTTCAGACACTGAGTGGTGCAGACAGGCTAGGGACTCTGGCTGAGGAACTGTAAAGTCTACCTTGGTGAAGTCATTTCTAGGAATTAAAAATAGAGGGAGCTACCAAAGACCCACAGACAAAGGCTGTGGGATCTGGATATTATATATTTTAGAAAAACATGAATGATGAACACTCAGAGCTCAAAGGGGGCCCTAGCAGCTGGTCTTCTTGGCCTGAGGCCCCAGGCAGGCTCCCCTCTGTGGGCCCTTCCAGGTGAGCAACCCCAGGGATGCTTGAGGTCTCTGGTACTGGCAAGTCCCAGTCCAGGCTTGGTGTCACCCTTTCCCATAGAGGGAGCACCTCTCCAGCATCCCCAAGCTCTGCTCTCAATTCCTCCTCTTTCTACTAATACCTCCTAATACCATCCTATACCCAGCACAGCCCCATCCCACCCTGCAGGGCTGCCAACATCTCTACATCTCTCTCCCAGCAAGCTCCCATCCAGGGCCAGTCTGGGCACCACACTGTGTCCTCAGAGGCTCTGGACTCAGCATGTGAGGGGCAGGGACACTTTTTCTAGCACTCACCATATGTTTCCAAAAAGTGGTTCTGATATTTCATGTGTTCGCGTGTTGCATGTTTATTTAACTTCACCTTGCTCCATTCACGATTCAAAGAGAATACAACAGTGTCTAGGCTGACACCTATGCATCTTCTCCTTAAAACCCAATTTTTCTCAATTAAAACCCTTCTGGCTTGGTAGTAAAAGATACATGGACTGTAAGGGCTATTTGTTGTGTCGCAGAGAGGGGCCTCCCGGTCAACCACAAGACGCTGCGTCTCTCAGCTGGTCTTGGGGACTGCTCCCCTATTCCTCGACCATCATTCTCTGAACACTCTCTGTGATCGCAACCCAAGCTGTTTCCAGACCAGTCCCTTCAGCAGGTGCCAGGACTTGCTCCTAATTCCTAGTTTCAAATTGGACTCACCATCCTAATACCATCCTATACCTTACAATCAATCTTATGTTCAACTTACCTTGCACAGAAAGATATAGAATGAAAACCCAACCCAAAGAGAGACAGTTGGAAGTGAGGGGGCAGCACAGAAGGGAGAAAGTCGAGGAGACGTACCACCCCCAAAGCCAGAGCCCAAGAGCCCAGGTTGGAATCGGATCTCTGCCCTATACTGACTTCACCCTCTGTGTAGGCCCTTAACCCCCCAAGGCTCAGTTTCCTTCTTGTGAAATGACTGTGATCTCCCTCACTGGATAGGTGTCTATGAACTAAACAGGTTGGCACAGGTGGCACCCCTACCCACACCTGGCTGAGGACTCTGCCAGCCCAAGTCCCGCCTCATCTGTAGGACCTTCTGCTGCCCCATGGACCTTCTGCAACACATGGGGAGCGATGTGTTGCCCATTTCCACCCCCACAGAGTCTAAGGTATGAGAAAATTTTAGATTTGCTGCTCAAGGTTTGGAGTCAGGTGAATTTATGAATCCCATAATCAAGTCTGGCCCATGTGAACAGGGAGCAGAGGCCAGGCCAGGACATCAGGGTGTTTGAGGGTTGAGCAAAGATGGCAGCCAGTATGGCCACACCCTCGGAGTCCACGTCTACCCTGGTGGAGGTCTCAGTGCACTGAGGTGGCCTTTCCCCAGGATCTGAGCCCACTAATCTCCTGATCCTTACAGGACCCAGGACAAGGCTGTGCTCACCACTCCCCCTGCTGAAGCCCTCACAGTCCCTATGGCTCAGGTTCAAGGCCAAGTGCTGAGTGGACATCCAGGACCTTCAGGCCCGAAGTCCCTCTCTACTGACAAGCTCCTAATGCAATTCCTAGTCCTTCTCACTTACGCATCTTCTCTGCACCCTGTCCAGGTGCCTGCAATCATTTGCCCATGTCCTCAACTTTGCCTGTATGCTCCTCCTGATCCTGTTTTTGACTATGTGACCACCACCTCACAGGTCTCAGCCTCTGTGTCACCCTTTCTGGGAAAGCCTCCAGGATCTCCTGTCTTCCAAATGGAGTTCAATTCTATCACAAACCCCACCTCCGGTGTTAAAATGACCCACCAGCCTGCCTGTCCCTCCCTCAACCAGGATCCTCAAAGATAGGGTGACATCACACTGTCCAATTTTCCCTGCCCTCATGCCCACACCATCTGTCCTGGGTGGCTAGAGAGTTATGGCTGAGCCCTTCAGTTCCTCCAAGACTCACTAGACTCGGCAGATCCTCCCAGGCTGAAGGAGAGGTCTTCAGTTCTAGGGTGAGTCTGAGCCAGGACTTTGCCCAGAATATCTCATGGCGGGGGCACCTGAGAGAACTGGAATAGGAAGAGCTCCTGACACTCGACACGTATCAGGGAAGGAGGAAGGGAATACCTTGGGTCTCTGAGCTCCACCTTATGATTCTGAGGTCAGGGCCTATAGTCGAGAAACCTGCAGCCAAAGTTGGGGCACTTAGCTGGCCTGCTAGAGGAGGCTCCTGGCCACACTGTGCTGTCAGATCTGGTTGTTGAACTTCGAGAATCACGGCCTTGGTAGGAGGAGTTATAAGTTGTAACCCTTACCCTCTCTAGGGTGTTTCTATAGGATAGAACGTGATGAATGGGTGAGAAACCTCACGAGAAGGGTACAAACTGTAAAGTTCTCAGCCCATCTGGGCATCACTAAAGTTCAGTGAAATCCCATCTTTGTTTTGGAGATCCACCTTCCTTACTCTTAGCGGTGGGGGGGGGGGCAGACTGCACCTCACACGTGTCTTCCAGGCATCCATCAGACCCTGTTGACCAAGTGTCCCCAGCACACTCAACTTGGCAGCCCCAGAGACACACACGTGGGCTGGGACTTGGTCTGTGCCCTGGAGGAATTCATGATCTCCAAGGGGCAGACACAGAAGAAGATGGAAAAGGCAAGTTCAAGAAGAGATGTGGGAATCAGCATACAGAACAAGTGAGCTAGACAATGAAACCACCCTGTGGCTGAGAAAACACCCAGATAAGAGACGCCTGAATGGAGTCAAGGCTGAGACATCACACCTGGTAAAGAAGGGAGGAAAGGCCCAGGTAATGGGCAGAGGCACAGGTAGGGCAAGGAGCCCAGTGTTCAGCAGTGATGGTAAACACTGAGTATGTGCGGACTTGGGGCAGGAGGTGGGAATGGAGTGGCAAGGGATGCAGAGGGGAGGCCAGCAGTGGGAAAGGGTCTGGCACTTCGGGGACACATACCAGGTCTGCCCACCTTGGGTACTGCTGGAGGTTGTGCATATGGGTGAGGGGAGCAACTGAGAGGTGGATGATTTGACCCAGGTCAAAGGTGAGGAGGTTTAACCCAGGCAACCATGACAGCCACCAAGGTTGCTGGAAAAGTGGGCAAAGGGAGACTGACAGAAGGGCAAGAACAATATCCTGTCACTTACAGGACTGATGTTGGAGCCCAAGAAATGGGATCAGAATTAGAGGAGGAAACATGGTGCCTGGGAAACCAGGGAGTCCGGAGTTTCCAGGAAGGTTGGAGCCCAGATGTCCAGCAGGAGGAGAGGTAACGAGCCTTTTGCTGTGGGCGTCAGAGTGTTTGAGAGCAATGACGTAGGGTGGGGTAGAGACTCCAGCTGAAGGAGCAAGTGTGGGAGTGAGGACCATGGAAGTCATAGGGGCCCCAAGGGCCAGCTGCACCTGGGCTTCAACTTCTTTACCTGCCAAGTGGGCTATTAACAGCACAACTCTGACCTCGGAACATGATTTGTGGTGTCAAGAACAAAATTCAGGCCCTGGACCCTGATCGGTGTCCTATGCGGCTTTGCTAGTAGTAGTAGTAGTTTTGCTGCTGTTGTGATCAAAGCTAAAAATCAGCTTCCTTCCATCTTGTAGTAATAAGAAGGCCACAATGTGAATATTTTCTAATTATTCATCCTTACTGCAAATAATAATTTTTGTGTAACACTCAGTCACAAATGTCACATTCTTCAAGTTCTAAAAGCAGCTTTCATGTAGGATGAACTGTCAAGCCCTTAATGCCCAGGTGGGGCTCACTCTTTCAAGCCTGGCTCAGGATGGGAATCTCATGACTCAGAGCCTCCAGCACGGCCTGGGCCAGTGGCTGTGCCTGGTGGAAACCACCCCCACCAGATGACAGTGGAATATGCAGCCTGTGACAGGATGTTTTCCTCAAGACCCTCATGTGCACAGACGAGACAGAAAAAGGCAAGAAAAATGGATTTTGAGATTATCTACTTCTATTTAAGAAGAAAACCTTATTTTTGCATAATCGACTGGTAAGCGCTAAACAGGTGCAATTGGGCTTTATTCAGAGGAGTGTGCAGAGCCCAAAGCCAGGAGCAGCATCTGTGGAATTAAAGGTATTATCCCACAGCGCTAAATGCCCCACTTCAATCAATGCAACGCGACTTGCTGTGCAGGTGGAGACTAAAGGGAAGTGCCCTGGAAACACAATCCCTTCTGTCTGGTGGTGGTGGTGGGAACAAGAACATGGCATGGAATTCTCCCAACTGGGACAGGAGAATCTGAGGTGTCCCAGGACCAGCTCCAGTCTGTCTGGACACAGAACTCCATGCTCCGCAGAGAATAGTAAACTCTGGGAAGGAATCCATTGGAATTCAGTCTTGGAGGCTGGAGGATAAACATGGGACTTCTTCTTTAAAGACCCAGGTCTGCTCCTTCACCATTCACTCACTCACCCACTTTTGCATTTGTTTATCCACCCAAAATCAGTCCACCACGGTGTGTGCCAGGCACCAGTTCTGCTGGGGATGCAGAGCCAATACGTACTCAGAGCCTGTTCCCTTCCTTCTGGTAAGATGGGTTGTTTCAGCAGTTCCCTTCCTGACCCATCAGCATCTTCAGTCCCCGACTGAAGTCTGGAGGGTGAGACTATTTCACAGGGCAATCTTTTCTGGACAGTGAAAGGGAATGAGAGAGAACACTGGGTGTGGAAGGAGGAGGGAGCCCAGGTTGATGAAGAGGGGTATCCAGGTTCTCTCCTCCCCCTGTTCTTGGGCTCCATGTTGAGAATGAGCTCTTGGAAGATCCCTGTCAAGGTGCAAGAGGTTCCACGTCTCGGGTCCCTGGATTCCCTCAGCTATCACATCTCAGAGGCATCCTGCATCCTTTGCGCACAGTGTGGGCAGGACAGCTCTGGCAGATGAAGTTTCTAGATAAGGATGCAGGAAGAGTGTCACTGATTCTCATGATGGCTGGGACTACAGATGCTCTGTAGTGCCTGAGAGGGCTACAGAGGGCCATGGCGTTGGGGAGAGGGCACTGAGGGCAGCGGCAAGGGTGGCATCAGGTTATCAAGGGTTCATAGAGGTAGTCACTGCCAAACAGTCAACAAGATGTGTAATGCTTCACCAAGACCATGGGAGCTGACCTGCAGTCAGGGCTGCCAACGGCTGAGATCTTGCACAGCCCTAAGATTCAGGCCCAAGTCACAGTGACTATGCAGAGTCTCCAGACACCTAGCCACTATCTTGAGAGGAGTAAGCGATAGATAAACAAATCCAAATGTCCAAGAATTTACCCCAAAGAGGTTGCATTGCTCAATTCAGATGGCTTAAAAGGAAGTTCTGCAATTCCATCAATTAATGACTAAAATTGGTTCCCACTACTTGGAAGGTAGACACTACCAAGAGAGAACAAAGAAGCTGCCCCAGCATTTAAGGCCATTCATGACCTGTTATTCACGTATCCAGCTTTCTCTCCTAGCTTCTCTTAGACTTAATCTTCCAACACAAAGCCCTGATTGATGTAACTCCAATATTCCCCCAAGGAGGTTCTGGCTCCAGGAATCCCCTTCGGAAATTGCAGAGCAGAGCTTGGTGGTGGGGGCCAGGCTGGCAGGAAGGACAGCACTGAATAGGACATAGAGTCTCATGTGTGGATCAGTACTGTGGCCCAAGTCCCTGCAGCCTGCCCAAGAAGAAAAGTTCCATTCATTCATTCGTTCATTCATCTATTCATTTATTCGATTGACATGTGCTGAGCACCTGCTCTGTGCCTGGAAAAGTTAAAATGCAGGGAGTTCACAGTAAGCAAGGAGCCAAGCCCCTGCCCTCAGGGAGCTTTTATTCACTGATCTTCCTGGGCACCGGTCCTCCTGCTCAGGCCTGTCTGCCCAGGCCCAGGGACACCGTGAGCCCAGGTCAGTGAGAGGAAGAGCAAGAAAGTCCCATCTCAAAGAGTGAGAGAGAAAATGGGTGATGGAAGATGAAGCTGAGTTATCAGACCTCCCAAAAGCCTGGAATAAAATAGAAAAGCGCAGCTGCCTCCCTAGGGATGATGAGCTGGTGACAAATGGGAATTCCTGAGCACCATCAATCTCTGGGGGAGCAGGAGTGAGATGCCAAGGGGAGGCTGCAGGGAAAACGGGATAGAATTGAATGTTCTAGTTGTGCTTACTTTTGAGCAAAGAAACAAACTGTTGAGAATTGATGACAGAATATATTGAACGGGAAGCAGATGAATTGGGCGCATCACGGGTTAAGTGGAATAAATAACTCTTGTTTACTTACAACCACTCTGACACACATTGGAAGAATCAGAATGGGAGCAGCACATACAAGTTCACTCACAGGCATGCAACCACCTAGCTGGGGAAACAGGGAGCAGTCTTCTATTATGGAGACTGTGAAGGACTCTGGCCTGTCCCCATGAGGATGCCCATTCCCCATAACAGCACCACCATGAGGTCACCATCTCTCTTTCTGGCTGATCACTGGGCATCCACAGCAGAAGATGGGGTGTCCTGATTTAGGGTCTTCAGAGAGCCAGGAGAAAATGTTTCCTGGAAATGTGGTCTCTTTCCAGCTTGTTCTTGGACTGCAGGAACAGGTTTGGGCTGGTGCCATGGAGGCCATAGCAAGAAGCCACAAGAGTAGATGTGGCCATCAAAAAGCTGACTCCTCAAGACAGAGTATTCCATTTGACACCAATTATTGATCATCTTCCCAGGGCCCAGGCCCCCAGCGTGTTCACCAGATGTGGTGCAATTATTTGTGTGCACACGTCAGCCCCTCCCTAGACTGTTAGGGATGACCTTCCTCCCACATTCCATGACCATGCTGCACAGAGTCCAGTACTCGGAAAGGGCAAAGAGAGGATGCTGAAGAGAAAGACTGGTGAACAAGGAGATATGGCACCCCTGTTCCTGGCTGAGCGAAAGGACTATGGGGCTGAGAATCTCACACACACAGGCATAAATAAACACACCTGCACAAATATACACACACACGTGCATACATACTAAGCTTCACACACATGCACACAGGCATGAGCACAAACCTTCATTACACACGCACCCCTGTGTACGTGCACACATATGCACACAAACACATGTACATAGGCATACACACATGAACATGCCCGTGTACACAGAGGGCTAAACAACTTAAGGGGAGAGACACAAGGCAGAGCCCATACTGTGAGAAGTCACCTGCTTGGGGTGCCAGCTCCACCAGTGACTGGCTGTGTTACCTGGTGGTCCCCTTTACCCCTGAACCCAAGTTCCTCATCTGTAATGTAAACACAACAAGCCCTGTCTCTCAGCTGTTCAGAGACCAGGAGAGCACCCATAGTGACAGAGGAAGTGGCACACACAGAGGAGGCTGCTTGACTGCTGATCTGTTTGTGTTGTCTTTGGGTGATGGAGGCTATACACGCTATACTCTGGGGACACAAAAGCCTGCAAAAATGTCCCCTCACATGCCCCAGATGTCCAGGGACAGTGCCATGTCATGAAACTCCTGCAGCTTCTTCCAGCCTCTCTTTTTTCTCACTCCCACTTCCACCCCCTGACTCAGAGATACGTCGCAACTGATTTCAAAAGCAAAGCCCTTACAGTTAGCCAGGATCTGCAGAGACAGGAGTCTTACAGAGATCATCCCTTGGTCTCTTTTGTCCCTGGTGGCAGAATGTGTGTGCGGGACAGCGCATGGGGTCTGAGAACTTGCTGTCACCTCCAGGGCACTCGCAGCAGGGCAAGCCTGGTACTGGGACACTGATGTTGATCACATGTAGAGGCCTGTCTTCGCCTAGGTCTCACCCTGTGGTGACAGTGCCTCTTAACTTGTCCTTCCCTGTACTGGGCTCTCCAAGGGCAGCACAGCTCCTGGGGTGCATGTGCCATACTGCCGTCCCTACTCCCCTACATGCATCTGAGTCTGCCAGCAGTGTGCCTGTGTTGTGTGCACAGGTGCTGCAACTTCAGCTCTCGGATTATGAAACCAAGAACAAGCAGATTTTAGCCCATTGTCCAAGATCCACACTCTCATTTCCTAATCCACTTCCAAAAGCAATTTTCCCCTATTAAGGGCAGAACTTCCAGCCAGGCACTAGAAGGATTTGAAGAGAAAGAAGCTACAGTCTTTGCCTTTTAAAAGAAATCTAATCTTGAAGTCTGAATAAGGCATGTGCAAAAAAATACCCATGCTACAAGACAAAATGCAATAATGCACAACACCCGGTTAGAAGATACAATGGAAAGCTGGATCCCATTTACAATAGCAACAAAAGAGACCAAATATCCATGAATAAATTTAACAAGAAATGTGCAAGATCTATATGAGGACAACTTTATGACATACATAAAAAAAAAAACAAGTTAATTTGAAAAAATAAAAATTCACATGATCAAGAAAAGTTATGCCACAAATGTCTATTCTAAGTTAATTTGAAAATTGAATGTAATTACAATAAAAAATAATTATGGATTGCTTTCTCTGAGATTAGCCAAGGTGATTTTAACTTCAAAAATAAAAGCAAAGCATTAAGGGAAAATGAAGGAAAAGGGAAGTGGCTAGTTCTCACAGATACTGGTAATCTGTGAATCAATCGTGGTCCGAGAGTACACCACTGGCAGCCAGAACAAAGCCACAAGAACGAAAGTCCAGAAACAGACTTGAGTCACAAAACTGTTTCTGGGAGATACCACAATGTGGCAGGACAGGATGACCAAGACAAGGAGAGCGGCTGAGAACAGCCCTCACCACATGGCCTGTGCATGTGTGCATGTGTGTACACCTTTCTGTGGACACATGCCAGTGTGTGTGTGCACACGTGTGTAGGGACATATGGATGCATGTATGTATGCACACAAATGTCCCAAGCTGCCTTAAGGCTCAGGGAAGCCACCCCTTGGAGCTCCATTTTCCTCCAGAAACAGGATTTTCTCCCATACTCTCAGGAATCACCACTCCCCCACCTAGCAGGATGCTCTTATAAAACTTTGCGTTCTGCAGCCCTCCCCACCCGCCACCCAAACATCACAGCAGTGGGCACCTTCAGACTCCCACATTCCACAGGCGCTTTCTGCTGCCATGGGTACAGGGTGGCCCATCCATGAAGACTTGAAAAAGACGAGCTTAAGTGACCTCAACATGGTCCCCGGCAGCCATTCTCCATGGCAATACCATCAACCCTTGTTTCACTGAAGAAATGTAGCTGGAAGGTGCCCAGACATCCTAGACGGGAGCCCTCTAGAAGATGTCGGAATACATTGCTCAGAGGTAGCCAAAGGGGATGGAAGCCATGAAGACCTTGGTACTCCCATCATTCACCACGTCTTGATGGAGGAAACCTGGGACACTGCCTCCATGATCTTGGCCTGTCCTGGAGCTCCAATCTAAGACTGGGTTCACTGTGGAGGCCAAGCCATGATGACAACAAGCTCATGGAGGGCATGGTCATAGGTAGAAGTATGTGCTCAGAGGCCACAGGCAGTGCAGGGCACGCTGGTGTCTGCTCAGATCAGAGAGGGGAATGCATCACCTGCGCTGCAGCCTCCAGTCTCGCGCTTGAGATTTGGTGCTCACTCCATTCCCTGTGAGCATGCACTTGCATCGGGCTAGACAGACCAGTTGGTTGTGGCAATGGCCATAAATGCCGCCATGTGCTCCAAGTCAGGAAGCATTCGAAAAAAAATAAAACAGAAACTGGCTCCAGCCACGCCCCTGCCTCACTGTCTCCTCTCCACGTGCCACAGACTGTCACAGGCATCCAATGTGGCAGCCGATATGAATGGGCTTGGGTTCAGTAAACAGGGAAGCTCCTGTCTTGCTCTGCATTTCATCCTGGGCCTGGCTCCATCACAGAGGGTGGATGTGCTGATGTACAGGAAGTGATCAGGATACACCCACGTGCAGGCTGGAGCAGCCCTGAATCCTCATTTAGATGCCTTGGTGTGGCACCTGCAGCTGTGTTCCAAGAAAGAGAACATTCCTTGTGGGGTGGCAAAAGACTGACAAGACACTAACTGCCTCATAGTGGTTTTGATCAGTGCAGTTGGAGGACTGGGCCAGAGCTCACCAAGCAAGTCCTGGAAAGGGACCCGGACAGGCAACAGTCATGGCATGCCCCTGAGTGGCAGTTGACACAAGCAAGTCAGTTATACTCAATCAAGCCTCTATCTTGGGGGCAAGGTCTGGTGCAGCAGCATCCAGAACATGTGGGGGTGACACCAGTGGTCTCAGTCCAGAGGAAGACAGACCATAGACACAGCTAAAAGTAACCTAAAATAAACCAGCTTAAAGTACATAATTCAATGGTTTCTAGTATATTCACTAGGTTGTAAAATCACAACCTCTAAGTCAGAGACATTTTCACCACTCACCGCTTCCACTACTAATACCTCACCCTCCTCCCACTGGAGATTGCCAATCTGTGTCTGTCTCTAAGGATTTGCCTATTCTGAATATTACATATGAATGGAATAGTATAGCATATTACCTTTGATCTCTAGCTTCTTTCACTTTGCATCATATTTTTGAGATTCACCTACATTATAGCAGGCGTCAGTACTTCAATTTTTTTGGCTGAAAAATATTTATTTGGCTGAACTGTACATTCAATATGAATATGCTGTCTCTCTCTCTATTCTAAATGTGACTCTTCTGTCACCATTACCACACTAGAGAAATTCCCTGGTTTTTATTGACATTCTTTTGTTAATTACCAGTAAACCGATCCTCAATGATTATAGAGGATTTTATTTTATAGACAACCCCCTAAGATATTTAAACAATGGTCAATTACTGGATATGTTGTTGACTTGCAACTTTTTACTATTTCAAACAAGGCAGAGAAGAACATATTTATAGATAATTCTTTGCATATATCTTTATATATTTTAGGACAAAAATCCTAGAAATGAAATTTCTAGGTCACATTATGCCCATTTAAAGGTTTTTTATAGAACTTGAGAAATTGCCCTCCTTAAAGATAGAGGAACCAATTTATGCCTCCCTATAGCTGTGCGTAAGTGAGTGAGTTTCCTCTGTGGGCAGTTTTTAACTCTATGCAACTATATTGATGTGGCCTTTGGGGAGGAGCAAAACAGTTTTGCAGATGTTCTGTTAGCAGTTGGCAATGACAGCAGACTCAGGCAGATAGAAACACGAGCTGGGAAGAAAAATCAAGAGGGAGGGGTGGAGTGGGGGAGAGAGAGAGAGAGAGAAAGATGGAGAAACAGACAGATGGAAAGAGAAAGATTGTGTCTATTGCTGTCTTCACCTCTTACCTTTCCCCTAGACTTAACTGCAGACCCTTTGCGAGGTTTTTATGAGCAATTCACACTTCCAACCCTTTTTCTTCCTTGGCCACTGTGTTCAAATCAAATTAGTTTTCAGGTAACGTACCTGAATAGATCTTTGCTCTGAGATGAGTTAATTCATAAAAATTGTCAGCAAGGTCCCTGAAGGTCATACCCTGAATGGGTTCTTCTGAAAACTTGGCTCTAACTAGCCTTGGCCAGCTTTGGAAGTCGAGGGAAGTTGGCTCTTTCAATCCTGCAAGTTTCCTAGTCACACACCTCTCTCTATTCCCTATGGATGGGGCAGTGTTCAGGGAAGACGGATCCCTGAGAAAACATCCTAGAAATGCAGTGGCCAGTCGCATGTGCTCTGTCTCTACATCTTAGAATGCATAGAGTAGGAGCTGAGCACATGGATACTGGAGGAAGTTTTGGGTTAGAGCCATCGGGTGTCCCCAAGGCTGCCAGAGAAGAGGCAGGGAGAATTCCTTGCTGGCATAGCCCTGTGAGTAGCCTGGACCATAGCCAGACACCCTTTCCACATTACTGATGACCCCACTAAGCTCTCCCAAGCCCTGTGCCCAGAGACACCCCACGGCATCATTAGGGTAATTAGACTCCCACCTGGAGAAGAGAGGGTTAAGGAGGGAGACAGAGTGCAGAAAGGGACACACCAAAAGAAGATGCAGGGACGGGGAGAGCCATTGTCCCCAATGAGCAGGCCCTCAGTCCGGGAGGGCCCCTGAACATCCCTAAGCTGCTGGATGCCCAGCCCACCCACGTCAGGTCCTGCTCCAGGCTCACAGCCCAAGGCCCCATCCTTGCTCAATGTTTCTCCTAATATTTATTTTTATGCTGCTATCAACTAAATTGAAGCTTAACCAGAGCCATTAGTCTCTGCTTAAAATTGCCTTAAATGAGCTCCCTCTCGCAGCGGTGTCAGCGCTGCTGCCCTGGGATGGGTCTATTAATCACCGCTTACAGCTGGCAGAGCAAACAGTCTCCCGGGAGATGTTGCCAAAATGAGTGAGTTGGGAAGCAGTGGGAACACTGAGGTAGGGCATCAAAGTGGGAGGTGGGAGGAGAAGGAGGAGGAAGGGGAGGAGGAAGAGAAAGAAAGACAGGAGGAGGAGAAAGAGGAGAGGGAGGTGAAAGAGAAAGAAGAAGAGAGGGAGTAGCAGGACAAGGAGGAGGAGAGAGAGATGGAGGGGAGTGGATGCAGAGGGAGGAGGAGTGGGAGGAGGAGGGAGGAGAAGGAAAGGGAGGAGGAGGAGGAGAAAGAAGAAGAAAAGAAGGAGAAGAGGCAGGAAGAAGAGGAGAGGGAAAGGAGAAGAAGGAAGAGAGGAGGGGTAGAGGGAAGGGGGAGAAGGAGGAGGAGGAGAAGGCAGAGAATGGAAAGGAGAAAGAGGAGGAGGAGGGAGAAAGAAAATCAAATCACATGCAAAACAAACAAAACCCACTGCTTCTGCCAGACCCTTCTTCCTCTGCCTCCTCATGAGTCTCCTCTCCACTACCCACCTCGGAGTTTTCAGCCAATGCCAAGTGAGGAGTCAGTCTTGAGACTGCTGGCCAGCCCCGCAGCCACATGGGGCTTTCAGTTCTGCTTAGCAGGCAACACAGCAGTGGGGCCTGCCTTGACTCCTCAAAAGGAACAGCAGACCCAGGGACAAGACCCTCTTGGGAAGCTGCGCAGGACAGGTCCTGACAAGGAGGATCCTGCTTCCCGAGGGTGGGGAAAGTCCCTGGGCCTCAAGGACCACACAGACCCTCACCAGGGTGCTAGGGGGTTAGGAGGAAAAAAGCATCTAAGGTAGGAAGAGAGGAGGGTACTCTGGTAAAAATGTGGATTCCTGGGCCTCATCCCCAAAAGTCTGACTGTGAGGAAGGGTCCAGGCTCTGCATTTTAACATGATCCTGTTTGTGTTTCCCAAGGTCACCATAACAAAGTAACACAAATGAATGGTTGTAAACAACAGAAATTCTATCCCACAGTCCTGGAGGCCAGAAGTATGAATCAGGGCTGTACTTACTTCAAGGGTGGTAAAGGAGGATCCTTCTTTTTCTCTTTCAGTTCCTGGCTGCCCTAGGTGTCCCTTGGCTTATAGAAGCATCCCTCCAATCTCTGCCTCTGTCTTCACATGGCTTTCTCTGTGTTTCTGAGTCTCTTTTCTTCTCTCTCATAACGACACTTGTCCTTTGGTTTAGGGTCCACCCTAACCCAGGGTTATTGTCTCATCCCAAGATTCTTAACTTACTTATACCTGCAAAGACCCTTTTTGCCAAATCAGTTTCATACTTTGAGGTTTCCCATTAGGACATGAGCAGGTCTTTTCTGGGGCCACTACTAGCCACCCCAGGAGTCAGACTTTGAGAATTGTTCGGTGGGTGTCTGTCACACAGAATGTAAGTTGAATCTTTGATGGTATTTGGTATGAAGGGCACACTTAGGGCAGCAGGTAAAGCCAAAGACTGGGTGACAATGAGAACCCCAAGGCACTGGGTGTGGACAGGCCCTCCCAGGGATATGTAGGGGATCAGGGCAGGGTCCAGGCCCTGTGGTGTCTTTGGTTATCAGTCAGCTAGACAGGGGATCTGTGAGAGCCCCTGATAAGTGGCCAAGGGCAGGAAAAAAGGGGCCAGACCACTAAACCAAGAGGACATGATCTATGAGAATGAAGGAAGAGGGGTAGAAAGTGAAAGGCATCAGCTCAGGGAAGGGTGGTGAGGATATTCATTAACTCAGCTAATGCACACCATGGTACACCTGCCATGCCTCATCCTAGGAAGATCAGGTTGAAAGGATGATCCCCTTGCCCAGTGTTGATAGGAATGTAAAGTAGCATAGCCACTATAGAAAACAGGGAAGGCTCCTCAGAAAACTAAAAAGTCAACCACCATAGTATCCAGCAATCCCACTCTGGGTATATGTCCAAAGGAAATAAGACCCAGGTCTCAAAGAAATATCTGCTCTCCCATGCTCATTGCAGTGTTAGTCACAATAGCCAAGGTATAAAATCAATCTAAACGGCCATTCATGGATCAGAGGATAAAGAAAATGTGGTATATAACTACAATGGAATACTACTCAGTCTTTAATAAGGAGGGAATCCTGCCATTTGCAGCAACAGAGATGACCCTGGAGGATAGTACACTAAGCAAAATAAATCAGGCACAAAAAGACAGATACTGCATTGTCGCGAGCCGAAGAAAGATGACACCGACACCGTTCTTCTGCAGACAAGTTTACTCCAGGTCTTAATGTGCTCTTTACAAAGACAAAATGGCTCTCTCCTCTGGCGCAGTTGTTTGCCTATATATGCTGCCTGGCAGCCAACGTACTGCGGCTACGTGGTTGTTTCTGATAGGTTATTCTACCAGCCAGCGGCCATGTTGTTTATTGCATAATACATGTTTTTTATAACATGATGAAAGCTTCCCACATCTCCCCCTTTTTGTTTATATGACAGGAGAGGCTAGAGCCCACAGCCCCCGTTTTTTCCTTGGGCTATGTACCCCAGTCCCTGGATCGCCGAAGTACAACCCAGCAACTGTGCACCGGCCCGATGCCTTTTGCAGGGGACGGGTGGTTGCGGCATCAACCCGTATGCAGCTGGGGATAACCTCCATGGAGTTTACCCATCGGGGCTCCAAGTGCAGTCAACGGCTGGCATCCTGTCACTGTTGATTCTTCACGGCTGCAAGCCAGACATGGGGAGAGTGCCCTTCCTCCAAGGCCAAAATTGCCTGCGCGAGCAGGGCCATATCAGTGTTTCGCCTACGGCGTAAAGTGCACAAACAATATAGGCAAACAACTGCCAATCCAATGAGGAGAACGCCAAAACATCCCATGCCCGCCCACTCCTTCAAATGATGGGCGGCTTGCGCAATCCAGGACGCTAGAGTTTGTGCCACGACAGGATCCACTCTTGTAGAAATCACTGTAATAATCTCGCGCCGCAGCGTTTCCGTCAGATTGTCAAATTCTTGAGTCCAATTACCTACAAGATACTTAGAAAGCTCTTAAGACAAATTAGCAGCAGCTGTATAGTTGTGATATGGGATGCTAGTAATACATAGGGCTGGTGTATGAACCTCACACCCCAAGCGCGCTATTTGTATCATGATGTCTATTTGCTCCTGGAGTAAATCCATACGTTAATTCAGGATCATGATACCGCCCCGCAAGTGATAATTCACATTAGATTGTGTACTTAATGCGACCGCAGTAGAATGTGCCAACGTAATTAAGGTGGTTGCTGTCTGAACAGTGGTCGCAAGGGACACAGCGGTTGCGGTAGCGGCTGCGGTGGCGATAGCTATCACTGCGATAACAGCAGCCGTGATGCCGAAATCCCAGCGGGGTCTGTACAAAGTCATTACCTCTAGTGCCGCCTAATAGCCACAAATCGAAAGGGTTAGATGGGGCACTCATAATGGGGTTCTGGTATATAAAATTGAACCCAGGCCATGACATACTAGGGGCTGTAGCAATGTATGGGGAAAAGGTAAAATAGGGCCACTTGACCCATCCTGCTTTTCTAGCCTGGCATCCGGTCCAAGGGTGTAAGTCCGCGGAGCGAGCACTGTGGCAAAACAGTGCCCACCAAGGCTGAGGGGGATTAGGTTTACTAGTATTAAGTTGTAAAGTTGGCCAGTGTCCTGATATAATGAACCCATTACTGCTTGCCAAGGTGCCGTAGATACGCGGCATGTCCAACCAAGCAGCTGTCTGATTATATAAGGTTAAACAAGTATGATTGTTATTAATATCAGAAAGGTTCAGGGAAATAGTAAAACACAATGACCCAGTAAGGGTTAAATTGCGGTCTCCAAAAGGTGTCTCGTCTTGCACATAAGGCAAGGTAGGCAAATTCAGTGATTGATTGGTAATGAAAAACCTCGGAAAAGTGTGGGCTGAATGTGTAACTGGCATCGGTAGCGGGAAGGCCGTAAGAATGCCCCACCTCTGCTCCGCTTGCCCTTCATTCATGGTCACAGTCATCCATATGACGATTTTCAGAGTCCACGTTGCCATCATCCTCGGTCTGCTAGTAGGGAACTTCCGGAGACTTGGAGGGTGGCACCGGACGAACAAGTCTCTCCGGTACCCACACCGGATCTTGACCGTTCTGTGGACAGACACAAACAGATCCTCTCGCCCAAGTCAATACCGGATCTGGACCCTTCCATTGACCCGCCAGTATATCTTTCCATTTCACATAGCCCCGTTCACTAGGACCTGTCTGCATATGACGGTCAGCGGCCGACTTGCCATTCACATCCAGGCGAAAAAAGTTTAAAGTGAGTAAAGCTAAGGAAAGTCTCTGTTTAGGCTTGTTGGCAAGGCCAGCAGCCGCATTTCTAGCGGCCTGCTCATTAGCTAATTCAATATAGTAAGCCTTCCAGTCTAAGTATTGCCCAGGGTTCATGCATGCCTTTACTAGTTGCTGCCAATCCGAAGGGGTCATGGCTGTCCTATCCAGGGACTCCAAAATGGCTAATGAGAAAGCAGCTCCAAGGCCGTACGTGCGTACAGCTTCGGCAAGATTTTTTACCATTTTAAAGTCCAAGGGCTCATGATACCTCTGCCCCTGCCCATTCACAAAGACCGGGAAGGTTTGGGATATGCCAGAATCGCGGACTGCTAACCAGACTGCGTCATTAAATGTTGTTCCACTGCTGCCACCAGGCAGCGCTGAAGGGGCATATGGAGGAAGGGCCCCAAGACCCGGAGGGGGTTGGCCTTTACTCTCCTCAAGATGGCAGCCGCAATCACCCAAGGTCAGTTTTTCTGCCTGCGTCATTATCTGTTCCAGTTCCTCCTCTGATTTAGAGTCAGGAGCCTGTGAGGCGGAACAGTCAGAGCGTTCCTCTTTTATCGAATCCAAAGCTGCCTGTCCCTGCTCCACGGTTTGATTGCATTTCTGATCCTCCAGACAGGCCCGGACCAGCCTCCAGAGAGGCTGTACTCCTCCAACCAAATCCCCTCTCTCTCGGGCACGATCAACGTCCCGTCCAACTTTGTCCCAGCTACCTATGGTGAGATTGCCAGACATGGCAAACCATGGTGAAATCTCATCTATCTGCTGAATAAAGTCTGTCAAGGTCTTGTCCCTTAGTTTCAAACCTTTCATTTTCAAGAGGGACTTTAAAGCTTGAAAAAGTGGGTGAGAGGAAGTAGTGCCCATGGCAGAGAAATTCCTATGCCAGAGACTGTAACAAATTGCCTCGCTACCGAGGACCTGTGCAAATCGCCTCTTTACCGAGGACCTTTTTAATCGCCTCTTTACCGAAGACCTTTTTAATCGCCTCTTTACCGAGGACCTTTTTAATCGCCTCTTTACCGAGGACCTTTTTAATCGCCTCTTTACCGAGGACCTTGTGACTTCACTTACCGGTCGACCACCCTGGTTGTCGCAGTTCTGAACGCCGTACGGCACAAAAGGAGAAAAGGTCCCCCATACGGGCCACCAGTTGTCGCGAGCCGAAGAAAGACGACACCGACACCGTTCTTCTGCAGACAAGTTTACTCCAGGTCTTAATGTGCTCTTTACAAAGACAAAATGGCTCTCTCCTCTGGCGCAGTTGTTTGCCTATATATGCTGCCTGGCAGCCAACGTACTGCGGCTACGTGGTTGTTTCTGATAGGTTATTCTACCAGCCAGCGGCCATGTTGTTTATTGCATAATACATGTTTTTTATAACATGATGAAAGCTTCCCACACTGCATGACTCACATGTGAAATCTAAAATTGTCAAACTCATAGAAGCAAAGAGTAGCATAGTGATTGCCAGTCACTGGGGCATGGGGAATGGTGAGTTGTCAGTATAAAGTTTCAATTATGCAAAAAGAATATGTTCTAGAGATCAGCTGTGCAGCATAGAGACTATAGTTAATAATACTGTACATTGCTTTTCAAAATGTTTTGAGGGTAGCTCTTATACTAAGCCTTCTTACCACAAACAACCAACCAACCAAAAAGTAGAAACCAAACCAAAGGGACATAAGGTGACTTTGGGAAGTGTTGTGTATGTCCATGATCTTGATGTGGTGACAGTATCATGGGGGTTTACCTATGCCCAACTCATTTAACCCTATACATTGAATATGTACAGCGCTTTGGATATTAATCATATCTTAATAAAGCTGTTTACAAATATGGATGTTGTCTTCACCCTCAAGAAGTCAGAGTTCCATGACATATGTCACTGGAAGAGGGGAGCCAAAAAGGGGACATGAATTTCATCTGGAGATCAACAATACTCCAAGTACCCTTTAGCAAGTTGTAGGTGGGAGATGTGGCCCTTGCAAGGGCATGATTTGTACCTTCCTTCCTTGGCTCTGTCCTCATAAAGAACATGGGGCCTGCATCAATCCTAAACCCCTGGTATGAACAGACAACCAGCTGTCTAGCACCCTGGGCTTACAAATGAGTTAATTTCTCTTAGACCAAAAAGGTTCTGGAATTCTGGGGCTTTTGAGCAAGTAGGTGTTTGGAGGTGAGGTGAATCACGCAGAGCTTGCAGGGTTGGGAACAGGCCAAAGAATTGGAGATGGGAAAAGCCATTGACAGACAAAATCCCAGGCCAAGGAAAACCAGACACCCCCTAGACACTAGATGAGCCAGCCTGAGGGGAAGTGAAACTACTCTGGGAGAGACTGGCAAGAGGAACTCAGTGTTTGTCTGGCTCCCCTGGGGTCCACAGTTAATCCAGTGTTTCCTGAGGATTCAGAAGGCGTCCATTCCTGGCTTTGCCACCTAACGAGCCTAAGACCTGGCAAAACACACTTTACTCAGAGTTGGCAGCAAACAATTCCCCCCAGCCTAGCGGGACTTTTGAGGAGACTGCAAAGTGCCTGACACACACACACACACAGCCTGGATAAAAGTCTCACTCTTTTTACTTACCTCCCTGGTTCCTTCACATGCACCAGTGTGTTCACCAGGGTTCCTTCACCCTGTACCCGATGATCGCAAGTGAGCACTGGGCCATGCGGAGCCAAAACTCTGTGACACTGAGATGTGGTTGGTGTGGGAGCCTCACTCAAGTATCTCCTAAAGTACCACCCGAGGGCTCTGGATCACAGGAAGGCTGGTATGGCCCCTTCACTTACTCACTCCTGAAACCAAACAAGTGTGGGTCACTGAACAAAAGCAATAAGGAAAGAAAAAATAAATTGAACTCAGGAGCTTGGGAGCCCTTGGAGAAGAGACAGTTCAAGCTGTAGTTTTCTAAAAGCTCATGTAGGGTCCCACTTTAAGTTTCTCTGGGTATTCTGAAGCACCGCCAGGTTTGGGAGATGGTGGCCTCAGTCAAGGAGACAGCAGCTCTCCTGGCCACCTTACTGCAGTGGGAGGCTCTCAGTTTCTCCTCCAAGACTTCCACCCTTATGCCTCTTCTCCCTGCCTGCTGCCATTGCAGGACCAGGGCTGGAGCAAAGGAATTCAATTCTCTTGCCACATTTCGAATAATCCCAATGAGAAGTTCTTTAAATGGATGTGCACATTCCTGATAATTGGTCAGTACGTTTTGCCCTTCAAAAACCACACAAAGATCGGGGGAAGGGGGATGTTGAAGAAAAATCTTCTCTTTTAAAGTATTTGGGCAGGGGCACATAATATCTTTGTTTGTGGAGTGGAATTAATATCTCATTGATAGCGTTTGTTATTGTGTATCTGTCTCTCTCAATCTAGCCACAGGAGGTGACCTCCAAATAGAGTTAATTTAATCTGCAGAAATAACCCTGCAATTGACTTTCCCGAAACTGATATTAGATGAAATCTCTGTTCCACTGAGCCTGCCTGTCATTAGCTATTCCCTGTGAAAGGCCTAATGTACAGCGTTTAAAAATCTTCCCTGCTGTTGTCAAGTTTCATAAATGCACTCTTTTATTAAAGAATTAGTAGCAACACGGGTTGTGGGGTGTGGTGGTGTTTGGGCAGATAATCAGGACCCTGCCCTGTGCAGACAAAATACTGGGCAGCCAGTGGACCAAGGCTGTGAGTAGCAGGCAGCAGAGACACAAACACCATCTACCCACCGGGCAAGGAGAATGTAGGGCCCCAAGAAAGTAGAGGAGGAGGATGTCATGTCCCCAAAGGCCATGGAAAATGCATTGTTGAGCCAGACTGTGATCCGATTTGAGGTCACCACAATCCAGAGATACCTGCCTGCGCTGAGGACACAGTACGCACAGTGCCCGCCTCAGCTCATCCTCCCCAGCTTTTGTTCTGGAGCCAGGCTTCACCCACTTCAGGGACCATATGGCAATGGACATGTCCACATCTCAGTTATGTTTCTACTTCCAGTCCTTAGAGTCAGGCATACTCATGTCAGTCAGGTGACCCTGCACACATGTGTCCCAAGTTCTGGGGTTAGTTCACTGCTGACCAACCAGAACTGGCTTTGGATCTCTCTTCTATCCCTCCCTCCCTCTCTGACTTAGGAATAGCTAGGCTCCAGTCCATGGTACCAGTTTCCCATATTTATAGAATGAGTGAGATGATGGCTCCCATATGGATGTTAGAATTCAATGAGGCAACACTGTAAAAAGATCAACCACGCTAGGCACGGAGGAAGATTAGCACACGTGAGGTGAGACTGATGCTCTCTAATACTCAGGATGCTTCCTGTTGTCCTTACCTCATATTACCCTTATGATATGTAAGAGCTTGCCAAGGTCCCTGCAGCTCACCAGAGTCTGGTGAGGGATTCAGTGGGCAGGGAGGGCCCACAGGGAACAAATTCGTTCCCAGTCCAGTAGCATGTTCCAAAGGCAATTCTACACCCCAGACTTTTGAGACTCTCTGCACAGACTCCCACAGTCACTCTGGCAGGATGGAAGAAAGGCACTGAACAGAGTCTTCAACATGTATCTTGTTATAGTCCACACTTTATTGAAAGAAGGATAACATAGGATCTTTTAAAACTTTGGACGTTATTTTTGGTATTTATATTTAGTAACACTAAATTTTTGTAACTTTGATCTAGCACTACTTCATTGGTTTAAAATATACTAGAAACATAGGATAAAATCTTTGGGATATAGCAATAGGCAAAAAGATCTTAGACTTGATGCTGACAGCAAGATCCATAAGATGAAATATTGATAAATTTGACTTCATCAAAATTAGAAACTTTTGCTCTGTGAAAGTTAAGAGGATGAAAAATTGAACTAAAGATTTGTAGAAAGTACCTGTAAATAATATATTTGACCTGGATTAGTATCTAGACTATATAAAGAACTCTGAAAACTCAACAATAAAACTTAAAACAACTATAAAACTAAAAAATGTGCAAAAGACTCAAGCAGACATTTCAACAAAGATGTTATGCAGATAGAAAATAAGCGCATAAAAAGTTGTTCAATTTCATTAACTGTTAGAAAAATGCCAATAAAGACCATAATAAGATACTGCTACATACTCATCAGAATGGCTGAAATCCCCAAAATTGCCATTATCAAATCCTGGTGAGGATGTGAAAAAGACAATGGGAACTTTCATACACTGCTAGTGGGAACAGTACAGCAGTTCTGGAAAACACTTTGACAATTTCTTATAAAACTAGGCCAACAATTGCATACTAGGTCATTTTTCCTAAAAAAAAAAAAAAAAAAAAAAGAAAAGAAAAAGAAAGAAAGAAAGAAGGAAGGTAGAAAGAAAGAAAAAGCTAATCAACAAGAATAAGGAACATATTATTCATACATGCAACAACTTACAAAAATTCCCAGAGAATAATGTTCAATGGATAAAGTCAACCCCAAAGATTATACTTTGTATGATTCCATTTATATGACATTTGAGATAGAAAAACTATAGAAATGGAGCACACATTGGAAGTCACAGTAGTTAAGGAGCATTTAGGGTTGGTGAGAAGTCAGTGTGGCTATAAAAGGACAACCTGAGGGACTTTTGAGTGGTAGATGATTTGTGCCTGACTTTATCCACGTCAACATCTTAGTCATGACATTTTGCTAGAGTTATGCAAAATGTTACCTTTGGAAGATTAAAAGATACACAGAACTTCTATATTTGTTTCTTACAGCTGCATGTGACAATACAATTATTTTTATCCAAATCAATAATTTTATCTAAGTATATGTGTGTGTGTATGCATTCATACTTATACAAACATGGTTTAGAAATGGGGTGTTCTGAATGAGTCAAGGCTCTATCCATGGAGGTTCAGCTAGGGTTCTACAGATTGACTTCTCCCTTTTCCTACAGGATGCCTAAGAAGGAGGGTAGCACATCCTCCCCAGCAGGGATCATCTGTATTCTCTGTCTGCTCCTGACACAATGGGTGCTCAGGTCCAGCACTGGCACTGGTAGTAAAGGGGTTACCTGAACGACCCACCTCAGGATGGAAAGCACCCACATGTCAGTACACTATCACCATTTCCTTTCTCTGAGGTCAGGTCTGGCTTCGTAGGACATGTTTCTCCAACCAGTTCCATCTGCTCCCCAGAAAAGTCTCTCAATATGCAGCCTCTGTCTGCCATCTGGGCTCTCTACTCCATCATCATCCCCTGAAATCTTCAGTGAAGGTGTTGAGAAGTGGTTGGTACTATATTATGGAATTTCAATATAATACCAAAGGATTACTGATAGATAACATTAGGAGTGTAAAAGTAACCGAAAAATCAAGAGTAAAGTTAAATTTTGGGCCTCAATTACTAGAAGGGTGGGGTTTTCATCAGCAAATACGAGAAGATCTAAAATACATTATCTAAGATTCCACTTTAAGAAACTAGAAAAAGAAGAGCAGCTTAAATTCAAAGTAGGCAGAAGAAAAGAAATAATAAAAATTGCAGCAAAAGTCAATGAAACTGAAAGCAGAAGTCAAGAGAGAAAAATCAATGAAACTGAAAGCTGGCTCTTTAAAAAGACCAGGAAAGGCTGGGCTCAGTGGCTCAGCCTGTAATCCCGCGTCTTTGGGAGGCCAAGGTGAGCGGATTACCTGAGCCCGCGGGTTCGAGACCCGCCTGGGCAGTGAGACCTCATCTCTACAATAAATCAAAAAATCAGCCGGGTGGTAGCGTGCACCTGTAATTCCGGCTTCTTGGAAGGCTGAGGCGGAAGGATCACCGGAACCCAGCAGGTCGAGGCTGCGGTGGCCGGGAGCAGCCACTGCACTCCAGTCTGGGCGACAGAGTGAGACTCCAACTCAAAAAAAAAAAAAAACAAAACAAAAACAAAACAACAACAACAAAAAAGACCAGGAAAATTAGTAAGCTTCTCCAGGTTAACTATGAGAAAAAAGAGAGAAAACACAGTTATAATATCGTATATGATAAAGAAGTTATTACTACAGATCCTATGACATTGAATAGTAATAAAATAATGCTACTAACAACTCTATACTTATCAATTTGATGGTTCATATGAAATGGACCAATTCTCTTAAGGACACAATCTACCAAAACATACTTAAGAAGAAATAGACAATTTTAATAGGCCTATATGTATTTTAAAAGTTGAATCAAGCCGGGCTCGGTGGCTCAGCCTGTAATCCCGCGCCTTTGGGAGGCTGAGGTGAGTGGATTGCCTGAGCCCGCGGGTTCGAGACCCGCCTGGGCAGCGAGACCTCATCTCTACAATAAATCAAAAAATCAGCCGGGCGTGGTAGTGCATGCCTGTAATTCCGGCTACTTGGAAGGCTGAGGCGGAAGGATCGCCGGAGCCCAGCAGGTCGAGGCTGCGGTGGCCGGAAGCGGCCACTGCACTCCAGTCTGGGCAACAGAGTGAGACTCCAACTCAAAAAAAAAAAAAAAAAAAAAAAAGTTGAATCAACAATTAACAACCTTCCAAAAGAGAAATCACCAGGTTCTGGTGATTTCACTGGTGCATTATATCAAACATTTAAGGAATTAATTATACCAATTATCTACAATCTCTTATTTTTAAGATATCTATTCAGCACGTTTGACATCCTTGTAGCTCCTAGATGTTAGGCCTTTGTCAGACATGGAGTTGGCAAATACTTTTTCCCAGTCTGTGGGCTGTCTCCCTGCTCTCTTGATGGTTTCTTTGGCTTTGCAGAAGCTTGTCAGTTTAATGAGGTCCCACTTGTCTGTCTCATCTCTTATGGCTCATGCATTTTGGGTTTTGCTCAGGAATTGGATGCCAGTTCCAACTTCCATAAGGGTGTGTCCTGCATTTTCTAAAGTTCTTATGGTTTGAGGTTTTACATTTATGTCTCTGATCCATTTAGAGTTAATTTTTGTGTATGGGGATAGATAGGGGTCTTGTTTGAATCTTCTGCATGTGGTCAGCAAGTTTTCCCAGCACCATTTACTGAAAAAACAAACAACCCCATTACAAAGTGGGCAAAAGATATGAACAGACACTTCTCAAAAGAAGACATACGAGCTGCCAACAGATACATGAAGAAATGTTCAACCTCACTAGTCATCAAGGAGTTGCAAATTAAAACTACACTGAGATACCATCTAACTCCAGTCAGAATGGCCATTATCAATAACTCAAAAAATAACAGATGCTGGAGAGGATGTGGTGAAAAGGGAGCACTTCTTCAGTGCAGGTGGGAGTGTAAACTAGTGCAGCCTCTGTGGAAATCAGTGTGGCAATTCCTAAAAGCTCTAAAAATCGACCTTCCATATTACACCACAATCCCCTTACTGGGAATATACCTTGAATAACTCAAATCACCCTATAAAAAAGATATCTGCAGACCCGTGTTTATCACAGCATTGTTCACAATAGCAAGATCATGGAACCAACCATGCTGTCCATCAAAAGAAGACTAGATTTTAAAAATGTGGTACATATACACGATGGAATATTACACAGCCATAAAAAAGAATAAAATCATGAATTTCGCAGCAACCTGGATGGAATTGAAGTTTATAATACTGAATGATCTCTCACAAAAACAAAGATCTGTGTATCACATGTTCTCACTCATAAGTGGACTTTGATCAACTATCATAATACTACAAGAAAAGGATTGACAATGGCGGGAAACTATGGGGGGGAGGGAGGGGAAGGGAGGTGGGATTAATGGTAGTCAATATCTGTCTGGGGATGGGGGGGCACGCCTCATCAACAAGGGTACCCGCACAACGTATATTTGTATACTTAACCCTTAACTGTACCCAACAATTGTAAAATAAAAAATATGTTTAAAAAAAGATATCTAACAAAATAATAGTAAACAACTATATAACTTTCACACCAGAGGAAAAAATTGGAATAATCAAAATAATCCAAAACAAAGCTAGAAATGAATTAAAGGAAATCCAGAGCAGGTGGGATATTTATGTGATGTTATAATTAACCCCAACTATATCATGTGTTATACTGAATGAAAGGAAGCAAACGCTTTACTTATGAGGTAATCCGTTTTCTACCTGGATAAAATAACATCCATATATAGAGTGTTTACAAGATATAATCTAAAATAAAAGGACACAGAAAGTTTAAAGAAAGAAAAGATGGGAACAATAAAACAAACACTAAGCATAATAGAGTTGATGTATTGCAATTTGAAAAAGAAGATCTTAGACAAAAAAGTATTAAAGATATGAAAACACATTGCTTAATGATATAAAAGTCAAATCACCAGTAGATACAACAATTCTAAACTTACATGCACCTATAAGTCAGTTAATGTTATTTATTATATTACCAAAATAAAGGAGAAAAATCATAGTGTCATCTCCATACTTGTCACAAGAGCAAAATTTTTTTTAATTACTAGCAAATTCAGAGTAGAAGAAAACTTTCTTACACTGAGAAATTGTTTCATCAACAATGAAAGAAAACCTTTGGTAAACATTCTAAATAATGAAAATAGTTCTAAAGGCTTTTCTTTAAGATTGGAGGCAAAAAAGGAAATTTATTATCCACAGACTTATCCAGTGATCCTAGAGGACCTAGACAGAGCACAAAGTCAAAAATATAAATAAATAAAATCTATAAGGATTGAAAAGAAAAAAAAGAAATGCTCTTTACTTATAGATGATATTATTGTCGAGATGGAAAAAAGAAATAATGCAAATATGCTATTACAATTAACATTAAATTTAGCAAAAATGTTTGCTACAAAGTCAATATAAGTTAGGTCAATTATATTTTTGAATACTAAATTAATCTTTAAAGATTTTTAAAAAGGTAACATTGACATAGGGATCAAAAACATAGAAATAAATCTAACAAAATATGTATAAGATCCCTACACATAAAATTATAAAATATTAATGAGATAACTTAAATATGACTGAAATAAATGGAAAGACATATATTTATGGATTGTTGAACTATATTTAAAGTTGTTTTTGCTGTAAAAGTTCAGCTAATACTATAGAACCAATGCAGTCTCAATAAACATTCCAACTAAATGTTGCTTTGTTTTTATGGAAATTGAAAGTCAATCTTGAATAAGAATAAGGTGGTCAAATTTCTGCATTGGATATTAAAACTTGTGATATCTTTTAGGGATTATGCTTCTGGAGATTTGATCAAGAATTGGTTGCCTAAGCCAATGTGCATAAGGTGTCACCTGCATTTTCTCCTAAAATTCTTATAGTTTGAGGTTTTGTGTTTAGGTCTTTCATCCATTTAGAGTTGATTTTTGTATATGATGATAGATAGGGGTCCTGTTTAATTCTTCTGCATGTAGTCATCCACTTTTCCCAGCACCATTTGCTAAATAAGATCTCTTCTCCCCAGTGGTTATCATTGCTGTCTGCTGTCTTTGTCAAAGATGAGTTGGTTAAGAGATTGAGTTTTTGCTTCCAAAATCTCTGTTCTGTCTATATTCCTGTTATGTTACCAGTTCCGGGCTGTTTTTATTATTGCAGCCTTATAGTAAAGTTTAAAGTCTGGAAGTGTGATACCTTCTGCTTTGTTCCTTTTATTGAGGATTGTGTTCACTATTCTTGTTCTTTTTTGTTTTCTTTTCTTTTCTTTTCTTTTTTTTTAAATTGAAGTCTCACTCTGTTGCCCAGACTGGAGTGCAGTGGCTGCACCCAGTCACTGCTGCCTCAACCTGCTGGGCTCCGGCAATCCTTCCGCCTCAGCCTTCTAAGTGGCTGGAACTACAGGTGCACGCTACCACGACCGGCTAATTGTTTGATTTATCGTAGAGATAAGGTCTCGCCAAGTTGCCCAGGAGGTCTCGATCCCGCGGGCTCAGGTAATCCACTCACCTCAGTCTCCCAAAGCGCGGGGTTACAGACTGAGCCACCGAGCCCAGCTCTTTTTTGTTTTCATATGAATTTCTGTATCATCATTTCCAGGTCTGAGAAGAATCATGTTGATAATTTGATGGGTATTGTATTGAATATGTATATTGCCTTGGATAGGATGGACATCTTGACAATATTGATTCTTCCAATCCATGAGTATGGAATGTTTTTTTCCATTTGCTTGTATTCTCTTTAATTTATTTGAGCAGTGTTTTATAGTTCTTGTTGTAAAGGTATTTCACTTCTCGGGTTAGGAAGATGCCAGGGTATTTCGTGTGTGTGTGTGTGTGTGTGTGTGTGTGTGTGTGTGTGTGTGTGTTTTGAATGAAATTGTGCTTTTTATTTGGTTATCTGCCTGTTTGTTACTGGTGTATAGAAATGCCACTGTTTTTTGCTTGTTAATTTTGTACCCTGAAACTTTACCAAAGTAATTTATCAGTGCAAGGAGGCTTTTGGTGGATTCTCTTGGGTTTAGACAAGTGGGACTTCGTCAAACTGAAAAGCTTGTGCACAGCTAAAGAAATCATCAAGAGAGTGGGAGACAACTCACAGAATTCAAAAACATATCTGCTAATTGTGCATCTAATGAAGGTCTAACATCCAGGATTTACAGGGAACTCAAATGAGTCAAAAGGAAAAAACAAACAGCCCTATTAAAAAAATGGGCAGAGAACATGAATAGACACCTCTCAAAAGAAGACATTTGAGCAGCCAACAGATACTTTAAAAAACAATCAGTCGCACTAGTCATCAGAGAAATACAAATCAAAATCACACTGAGAAACCACCTAACACCAGTAAGAATGACCATTATTAATAAATAAATTAAAAAAAATAAGACTGGCTGTGAATGTGGAGAAAGGGGGACACTTCTACACCACTGGTGGGAATGCAAACTAGTTCAGCCTCTATGGAACATAGTGTGGCAATATCTAAAGAGACTAGAAATTGACCTTTCTTATGATCCAGCAGTTTCCCTCCTGGGAATAAATCCAGGGGAACACAAACGAGTCTACAAAAAAGACACTGGCACATGAATGTTTACTGCTGCACTATTAAAAATAGCAAAAACATGGAACCAAACCTTACACCCATCAAAAGTAGACTGGATAAAAAAAAAAAAACATGGTACATATATAAAATGAAATATTACACAGCCATAAAGAAGGACAAAATCATGGACTTCTCAGCAAACTGGATAGAATTGGAGACAATTATTCTTAACTATCACAGAAACAAATAATCAAATACTAAATGTTCTCACTTATAAGTGGAACCTGAACATTAATCAAAAAAGCACAAGGGAGGGATTGGCAGTCACAGGATACTGCCAGGAGAGAGAGAGAGGCAGGGCATGTAACAACACAAAAGGTTCCTGATCCTAAACCAGAGGAAGTGAGAACAAGTTAGAGGCCCACACTTCACCTGCACATACATTAGGATTGTGTACCTAATCCTGACTTGCACCTCACATACTTATCATAAAATGAAGTAGAAAAAAGCTTATGATAAAGTTTCAGTAATTAAGAGAGTGTGGTATGGACTAAGAACAGTCAAATAAAATTTGGGGTAGAGAAATAGAGAGCCAAGAAACAGAGTCCAGCATATGTGAACATTGAGTCACGACAAGGATGGCACCAAGAATGGGTGGGAAAAGAAGCCCTTTCAATAAGTGGTGCTCAAATAATTGAGTATTTGTACGAAAAAAATAATTGAATTTGAACCTTTTATCACACCATACAAAACATTAAATCCAGGTAGATTGAAGACCTGGAGTGATAAACAAAACAGTAAATCCTCTAGATTATCACAGAGAAGAGTGGCTTCATGAAAGGGTGAAAAATCTTCTTAGATACACAAGCAAAAATTGTAAACAGTTATACATACCATCATCCAAATCTATCTATTGCTATCCACACAGGTGACTCTCACACACATAATTTTGAACAAAAGAATCCAGACGCAAACAGTACAGACTGCATGACTACTGTACATGTTGTGTGAGAGCATTTAGGGCTGATGTTTAGGTGGTAAACTTTAAATAGTTTTAAAGTCATTCAGGGGTACAGATAGTTTCAACGCAAAAGTAGGAGGCTGGGATATCGGTGAAGCTTATGAAGCACTTCACAGTAAGAACAAGTTTTTGTGTGCTCTAGTGTTTATTGCTAATTTGAAGACATTTAATTAAGACGCATATTATGTTTTATGGATTATATGCATTTTATGTCTCATTCTTCACAATAAAATATTTTAAATGGTGACATCTAAAATTTATCATCTTAGTGTAAATAGTTGCAAAAGTATAATTTTTTTATTGTATTGCAAATATTAAACAAAGCTGTTTCATCATTATTTAAAATGTTTACAATAGAATCTAAATAAACAGCAATTGATACCAGGTATCTATTTTTTAAAGAATTAAGTTCCTGTTTTACTTGAAATTGAAACTAAAGCACTTATTTATTAACTTACATTAATGTTTCTATTCCCGTTCTCCACAAAATTGTATCCTAAGATAATATATTTGATGTTTCAAAGTTTTTATTGATTTCCCTATCATCATATGCAGAAATATGTGTATAAATTGATAAATGTTTTAATTTCCAAGTGTCATTGGGCTTTAAGTACTAAGAGAAAATTCTTCTAGGTTGAGTTATTATTACAATTTTTATTAGCAACACTAGATTAAAACCACATGAGTGTATTATATATTTTGACAATTTGTAAACATAAGACACTATTTTAATGTATCTCACAATATGATAAATGTGGCTTCCCTCCACATTTAAATCATTTACCCTCAGATGTATGTGAGTAATTGCTAGAATGAGATAGCATTCAGTGTCAATTTTATTCTTAATATTAGTTTTTATTTCTTAATCTAAAGAAATGAGAAAGTGTTCATATAAATAAGATGAAAATGAAGAAAACTTTTAAATTCAATGTACATCAATTTGTTGAAACTATAAGTTGAGCTGTTCACCAGAGAGCACGCTATATGTGCTCCACACAGTATCCCACTGACATGTCGTTCTTACAGTGGAATGTAATCATTCTCCCAGTGACAAGTGGAGCCTGAGCTCCCTGCAGTGGGATTTCTGCAGGGTCAGTGACTGCAGCAAAAGTGATGCTATGTGATTTCTGAAGCTAAGACACAAAAGATGATATGCACTGTAATGAGATTCCACCTCACATTCATTTGGATGGATCATCTTTTTAAAAAATAACATTGAAACTCCTGTGCATTGCTGGTGGGGATGTAAAATAATGCAGCTGCTCTGGAAAAGTGTGGTGGTTTCTCAAAAAAGTAGAAATAGAATTACTATGATATCCAAGGATTCCACTTTTGGGAATATACCTAAAATAATTGAAAGAATCTTGAAGAGATAGGTGTAGACCTATGGTGATAACATAATTATTTACAATAACTAATATGTGAAAACAAAGTGCGTCCACAGACAGATGAATGGATAAAACAAAACATGGCCAACATCTACAATGGAATGTTATTTAGCCTTAAAAAAGGAGATTTTGACACATGCTACAACATAGTTGCACCTTGAGGACATTATGCTGATTGAAATAAGCCAGTTACAATAAAAAAAATACTGTATGAGTACATTTGTATGAGATCTCTAGAATAGTAAAATTAATAGAGATGGAAAGTAAAATGGTGGCAGGGATTGTAGATAGGAAGAAATGGGGGACTAAGTGTTTAATGAGAGTAGAGTTTCTGTTTGGGGATATTAAAAAGTTCTTAGTTTGGTTGCACAGGAAGGTGAATGTACTGAACACTACAGAACTATTCTTTAAGTGTTAACACAGTAAATTTAATGCCATATGTATTTTAATACAACTACATTTTAAAAATATTAAATAAAATTTAAGAAACAAAAAAAAAAACAAAGTGAGACTTCAACTCAAAAAAAAAAAAAACCCAAAGTAAATGTCATATATTTTTTGTAGGAGTTGTTTGTTTTTGAGTTACTTGCTGTTATAAACTGGTTACCCTACTATAGAAGCCCAGATCATAGTGAGAGCAACAGGTAGGTGTGGACTGATAGCCCTAGCTGCCAACATCAGTCACCAGACCCATGAATGAGGAAACGTCCAAGATGACACCAGCCCTAGACACCATGTGAGTCACTACCTGAGAGACAACCACCCAGCTGAGCCCAATAAACAGTGGGCTATAACAATAAAGTGATTGTAGATATCTTAGACCACTAAGCTTTCAGGTATTTTGTTACATAACAGTCCATGACCAGATCATCTCTAAAACCACATTAGAAATCTATTGTCCGATATTATTTAAAACAATTATAATCTTAAAATTAAAAATGATTTATGATTAAATCATTATAGTTACGAAATGATTTTAAATTTTAATAATGTATATGAAACTCTGAGTTGTGTTGAAAGAAAAGAAGTTAAAACTCACTTGAGTTTGCAAAATTATTTGTTATCCAATCATTGGACACTATCTTTTTAACCTCAGATGGACAACATTTTGGATTTTCTCTTTGTTTGAAGGTGACTGTTTTAGAACAGCATGTCAGAAAACAGCCCATGGTCCAAATCTGACTTGCATCTTGTTTTTCATGGTCTATTGGCTAAAAATTGACTTTAGTTTTATTTAACATTGATTTTTTTTCTTATCAATATTATTTATTTTGATATTGTGGGATACAGTTAAGGGTTAGGTACACAAATATGCTTTCTTCAGGCACACTTGTTGATAAGGGGTGTCTCCCCATCCCCAGACAGATATTGACTACTGTTAATCCCACCTCCTTCCCCTCCCCCCCATAGTTTCAGTCTTTTTCTTATAGTATTACGATGGATGTTCAAGGTCCGCTATATGAGTGAGAACATGTGATACTCAGATCTTTGTTTCTGTGAGAGGTCACTCAGTATTATAGACGCTAGTTCCATCCAAGTTGCTGCGAAGTTCATGATTTTGTTCTTTTTTATGACTGCGTAGGATTCCATCGTGTATATATACCACATTTTTAAAATCCAGTCCTCTTTTGATGGACAGTATGGTTGATTCCAGTTTCTTGCTATTTTGAACAATGCTGCGATAAACATACATGTGCGGGTATCTTTTTTATAGAGTGATTTGAGTTCTTCAGGGTATATTCCCAGTAGGGGGATTGCGGGGTCAAAGTGGGACCTCATTAAACTGACAAGCTTCTGCAAAGCCAAAGAAACCATCAAGAGAGCAGGGAGACAGCCCACAGTCTGGGAAAAAGTATTTGCCAACTCCAGGTCCGACAAAGGCTTAACATCTTGGATCTACAAGGAACTCAAACATGCTGAAAAGAAACAACCCCATTATAAAGTGAGCAAAAGATATAAACAGACTCTTCTCAAAGGAAGACATCGAGCAGCCAACAGACACATGAAGAAATGTTCAACCTCACTAATCATCAAGGAGAAGCAAATCAAAACCACACTGAGATACCACCTAACTCCAGTCAGAATGACCATTACCAATAACTCAAAAACTAACAGTTGCTGGAGAGGGTGTGGTGAAAAGGTACCACTGTTGGTGGGAGTGCAAACTTGTGCAACCTCTATGGAAAACAGTGTGGCGGTTTCTAAAAGCTCTAAACATTGATTTTTTAACAATAATTTTTTTTAATTATTATTTTTTTATTTCAATAGCTTTGGGGGATACAAATAGTTTTTGGTCTGTGCTTAATGTGTACCCACCATCCACCCCTTTCCTCCCTCCCCATCCTGAGTCTCCAGTATTATACCATTCTGTATGTCTTTGCATATCCTTAGTTTCATTTCCACTTACAAGTGAGAACATGTAGTGTCTAGTTTTCTGTTCCTGAGTTAGTTCACTTGGATAATGGTCTCTAATTCCATCCAAGTTGCAGCGAAAGACATTATTTTGTTCTTTTTGATAGCTGAATAGTATTCCATAGTGTATAAATACCACATTATAATTATCCACTAATTGGTTGATGGGCATTTAGGTTGATTCCACATCTTTGCTATTGTGAATTGTGCTGTAATGAACATGTGGATGCCAATGTCTTTTTCACATGACAATATTTGTTCTTTTGGATAAATACCTAGTAGTGGGACTGCTGGATCAAGTAGATCTACTTTTAGTTGTTTGAGAAATCTCTGCACTGCTTTCCATAGAGGTTGTACTAATTTTCACTCCCACCAACAGTGCATAACCATTCCCTTTTCTTCACATCTATTTTTTATTTTTAATAATGGTCTCTTTAATCTGCATTTCCTGGATGATGAAGGATGTTGAGCATTTTTTCATTTGTTGACCATGTGTATATCTTCTTTTAAGAGATGTCTGTTCGTGTCTTTTGCCCACTTTTTTTAATGGGTTCATTGATTTTTTTCTTGCTGATTTGTTTGAATTCTTTGTAGATTCTGGATAGTAGTGTTTTGTCAGATGTATAGTTTGTGAATACCTTCTCCCATTCTGTAGGTTGCCTATTTGCTCTGCTGATTATTTATTTTGCCTTGTAGAAGCTTTTTTTAAAAAAATTAAGCCCCACTTGTTTATTCTTGTTTTTGTTGCATTTGTTTGGGGGGTCTTAGCCATAAATTATTTGCCTAAGCTGATGCCCAAAACATTTTTCCTAGGTTTTCTTTTAGGATTTTTATAGTTTAAAGTCTGACATGTAAGTCTTTAATCCTTCTTGAGTGAATTTTTGTGTATGGGGAGAGAGAGGGAGCAAGTTTCATTTTTCTACATGTAGCTAACCAATTTTCCCAGCACCATTGTTGAACAGGATGACCTTTCCCTAGTGAATGTTTTTGTCTGCTTTTTCAATGATCAGTGGGTTATAGGTATTTGGGTTTATTTCTGGATTCTTTATTCTGTTTCATTGGTCTATGTGTCTGCTCTTGCACCAGTACCACACCGTTTGGATTACTACAACCTTGTAGTATAATTTGAAGTCAGGGAATGTTATGTCTCCAGCTGTGTTCATTTTGCCTAGAATTTCTTTGGCAGTTTTGGTTTTCTTTGTTCCATATGAATTTTAGGATTTTTTAAATGATTCAGTGAAAAATGACATTGGCAGTTTGATAGGGATTGTGTTGAATCTGCAGATTACTTTGGGTAATATGGTCATTTTAACAATGTTGATTCTTCAAATCCATGAGAATAGACTGTTTCTCTATTTGCTTGTGTACTCTACAATTTCTTTAATCAGTTTTGTAGTTCTCCTTGTAGAGATCATTCACCTACTTGGCTAAATATATTTCTTTTATTATTTTATCTTAGCATTTTGGTAGCTATTGTAATTGGAATTGAGTTTTTTATTTGCTTTGCAACCTGATTACGATTGGTGTATAGTTATGCTACTGATTTTTGTTTGTTAATTTTGTACCCTGAAACTTTACTGAATTCATTTATCAAGTCCAGGAGCCTTTTGGAAGAGTCTTTAGGATTCACTAGGTATAAAATTATATTGTCTGCATAGAGAAATAGTTTGACTTCTTCTTTTCCAGTTTGGGTACACTTTATTTATTTAGTTATCCTGCCTGATTGCTCTGGCTAGAACTTCTAGAACTATATATAATAAGAGCGATGAATGTGGGCATCCTTGCCTTATTCCCGTTCTAAGCGGGAGTGTGTTCAACTATTCTCCTTTCAGGATGACATTAGTTGTGAGTTTGTCATTTATGGCAGCAGTCCCCAACCTGTTTAGCATCAGAAACCAACTTTATGGAAGACAATTTTTCCATGGAGTTGGGAATGAGGGTGATGTACAGTCAAATCTCACTGCTAATGTTAATATGTTTTTGCAGCCATTCCCCAGTGCTACCATCACTGCCTCAGTTCCACTTCAGATCATTAGGCATTCGATTCTCATAAGGAGTACACAGCCTAGATTCTTCACATGCAGAGTGCACAACAGGGTTTGCGCTCCTGTTAGAATCTAATGCCGCTAATGATCTGACAGAACATTGATCTTAGGCAGCAATTCAGGTGATAGGCAGCAGCTGTAAATACAAATGACACTTCACTGACTTGCCTGTCACTCACCTCCTGCTGTGTGGCCCAATTCCTAACAGGCAACAGACCAGTACCAATGCATGACCCAGGGGTTGAGGACCCTTGGTCTATGGCTTTTATTATTTTGAAGATTGTTCTCTCTATGCCTATTTTGCTGAGGATTTTTATCATGAAGGGATGCTGGGTTTTATCAAATGTTTGTTTTTGCATCTAATGAAATGATCATATCCTTTTTGCTTTTAATTCTGTTTTTGTAATGGAGCCTTTTGGAAGAGTCTTTAGGATTCACTAGGTATAAAATTATATTGCCTGCATAGAGAGATAGTTTGATTGACTTGCATATGTGGAACCACTCTTGCATCTCTGGGATAAAACATACTGGGCTGTGTTTTTTGTTTTGTTTTGCTTTGCTTTGCTCTGTTTGTTTTCTTTCTTTTGTTTGTTTTTCTCTTTTTTACTGTTGAATTCAATTTGCTAATATTTTGTTGAGGATTTTCACATATATGTTCATGAGGAATGTTGGTCTGTAGTTTTCTTTTTTTGTTGTGTCTTTTGGGGGGAGGGCTTTGGTATCAGCGTAATACTGGCCCCATAGAATGAGTTAGGGAGGATTCCCTCCGCTTCAATCTTGTGGAATGGCATCAGTAAATAGCACCAGTTTTTCTCCAAAGGTCTGGTAGAATTCAGTTGTGAGTCCGTCAGATTCTGAACATTTTTTTTTGTAGGGAGACTTTTAATAACTGTGTCAATCTCGCTACTCATTATTAGACTGCTCAGGTTTCTATGTCTTCCTGATTCAAGATTGGGGGCTATATATTTCTAAGAATTTATTCATTTCCTTTAGATTGTCTAGTCTGTTTGCATAAAGGTATTCATAATAATCTTGGATGAACTTTTGAATTTCTGTAGTATCAGTGGTAATATCTCAATTTGCACTTCTGATTGAACTAATTTCAATCTTCCCTCTTTGTTTCTTACTTAATCCATCTAGTAGTCTATCAACTTTATCTTTTCAATCCACCAACATTTTATTTAATTGATCCTTTGTATTTCTTTTTTAAATTTATTTAGTTCTGCTGTTTTCTTTGCTATTTCTTTTCTTCTGCTAGTTTTGGGTTTGGTTTGTTCGTGTTTTTCTAGTTCCTTGAGATGTGATGTTAGGTTGTTGATATGTGATTTTTTTCAGTCTTATTAGTAAAGGCCTTAGGTGCTATAAAGCTTTCTCTGAGCACAGCTTTGACTGTATCCCGGATGTTTCTATAATTTATTTCATTATTGGCATTGGTTTTGGGAATTTTTTAATTACCATCTTGATTTTATTATTGACCTGTGGAGCATATCATGTAACTTCCATGTCTTTGTTTGGTTTTGTAAGTCCTTCTGGGAGTTAATTTCTAGTTTTATCCCACTGTGGTCTGAGAAGGTGCTTGACATAACTACTTTTTTTGAATTTATTGAGACTTGATTTGTAACCTATGATATGTTCTATCTAGGAGATGGCTCCACACGCTGATGAAAAAAATGTGTATTCTGCAGTTTGGGGATGGAATGTTCTCTATATGTCTGTTGGTTCCATTTGTTCTAGAGTCTGGTTTATCACCAATGTTTCTTTGTTGACTTTCTACCTTGATGATCTGTCTATTGCTCTTAGTGGGGCGTGGAACACTCCTACTGTTATTGTATTGGTATTTATCCTTTTTTTTGTCTATTAAAATTTGTCTTGTTAAGTTGAGGGCTCTGGTGTTAGGAGCTTATATATTTAAAATTGTTATGTCTTCTCATTGGATCTATCACTTTATCATTACATAATAATCATCTTTTCCTTTTTTTCTTAACTGCTGTTAATTTAGCTTCTTTCCTTTTTTTCTTAACTTCTTAAGTTATTTGGTGCTTTTGTCTCACTGCTCTTAAAATCATTCCCTTCATGTTAACTTTGCATAACTTAATGATTGTATGCCTTGTGAATGACCTTTTGGCAATGAATCTTCTGGGTGTTCTTTGGGCTTCTTGTATCTGGATGTTTAGATCTCTAGTCAGGGAAGTATTCCTCCATTATTCCCTCTAATTACTCTTCCAAACCTGTTGTTTTCTTCTTCCCTCAAGAACAACTATGATTCTTAGACCTTACATAATCCCACATTTCTTGGAGACTTTGTTCCATTCTGTTGGTTCTTTTTTTCTTTATTGTTGTTTGATTGGGTTAATTCAAAAGCCTCGTCTTTGGGTTCAGATATCCTTCTTCTATTAATACTTATTCTTGTCTACCGTTAAAACTTTCCACTGCATTTTGTACTTCCCTAAATGATTCTTTCATTTCCACAATTTCAGCCTGTATGTGTGTGTGTGTGTGTGTGTGTGTGTGTGTGTCTATCTTTGAAGGATTTTCATTTGTGTCCTACATAGGTTTTTAAAATTTCTTTATTAAATTTTTCTCTTGAAGTTCATTGATCAATGCTATAATCAAACTTTTGAATAATATGTCTAGAATTTCAGAAATTTCATTTTGGTTAGGGTTTGTTGGTGAAGAGTTGGTGAGGTCTTTTGGGGGTGTTGGAGAACTCTGTTTTATCATATTATCAAAATTATTTTTCTGGTTCCTTCTCATGTGGATAGACTATTTCTTCTTATCTGAGGTTGGCAGGAGGCTGGCATAGGCACTGTAACCTTGGTTATGTATTGCCTTGTTGTGATAAATTTCTCAATTGCCAGCTGTAGCAGTCCTGTGCTGGGAAACCACACTGGCTCATGGCATCCTGAATGGCTGGAATGGCTTGGGAAGCGGTGTTTGCTGGGGTCTGGGATCAGGCCTTCCCCAAAGCTGAGGTATTATACCCCATGCATCAGGCTGTAATGCTGACCTCTGGCCAGAAGGTGGCACGTGTAAGAAAAAGTCAGCTGCAATGGTAGCTGTGGGCTTTCACCTTGCTGTGTGTTGCTCCAAGGAAGTGACTTGACTTTGTTTTTGGAGTTTACGTGTTAAAGTGTTGTAGTAACAACAAAAAAACATAGATGATGGACTGTATGTAACCTGCAAACCCTCAAATGTCTATTATCTGGTCTTTTGCAAAAAAAAAGTTTGTTGATTGTTGCCTTAGAAAATCATTTCCCAGGAATTTTTAGTGATAAATTATATGTTTTTCCCTGAAAATATTTTATTCTTTTTTATCTTGCATGTTAGCTATGAAATTATTGTGCCACATTTCTTTCTTCAGTCATTTGTAACTATTCGTTGTCCAGTCTTCTGTTGTATTTGCCAAGAAGTATGTTATCCTTTGGAAGTAAAATGTCTTTTCTTTTTTGTTCCTTTTAAAGTTCATCTCTTTGACTTTGGTGTCCTTCTGGTAGATTTTCTATGGTGAATCTCAGTGTGGAATTATTATTTTTATACTCTGGTATTTATAATACTTCCTCAATATAAAGATTCATGTTTTTTCCACTTTTAGAACATTTTCAGTTCTTGTCTCTTGATTATTGCCTGTTCTTAATTTTTTCTCATCCTTTTCTGAAACTTCAATTAAACTATGACACATCTTTGGTATTTGTTCTTCATTTTTCCTTTGCCTTTCTTGGAAAACGGACTCAACTGTAGCTTTCATTTTGCCTATTTTTTATTTTTAAAGAAATAAGCACATTTATTTTGTATCCTGAGACTTTGCCAAAGGCCTTTATCAATGTAAGGAGGCTTTTGACAGATTCTCTTGGGTTTTCAAGGTACACAATCATATCATCTGCAAAGAGAGATAACTTGACTTCCTCTTTTCCTATTTGGATACCCCTGATTGCCTCCTCTTCTCTGATTGTTCTAGCCAGGACTTCCAATACTATGTTGAACAGGAGAGGTGAGAGTGGGCATCCTTGTCTAGTTCCAGTTTTCAGGGGAATTGGTTCCAATTTTTGTCCATTTAGGAGTATGCTGGCTGTGGGTTTCTCATAGATGGCTTTTACTATTTTGAGGTATGTTCCTCGTATGCCTAGATATTTAAGGGTTTTTATCAAGAAGGGGTGCTGGATTTTATCAAAAGCTTTTTCTGCATCTAATGATATGATCATGTGGTTTTTGTTTTGACATCTGTTGATGTATTTAATTACATTTATGGTTTTACGAATGTTGAACCAGCCTTGCATCCCAGGAATGAGGCCTACTTGGTCATGGTGGATGATTTTTGAGATGTATTGCTGAAGGCTTGACATCCTGGATCTACAAGGAATTCAAACGTGCTGAAAAGAAAAAAACAAACAACCCCATTATAAAATGGGCAAAAGATATGAACAGACACTTCACAAAAGAAGACATCCGAGCAGCCAACAAACACATGAAGAAATGCTCAACCTCGCTAATCATCAGGGAGATGCCAATCAAAACCACACTGAGATACCACCTAACTCCAGTCATAATGGCAATTATCAGCAACTCAAAAAATAACAGCTGCTGCAGAGGGTGTGGTGAAAAGGAAACACTTCTACACTGTTGATGGGAGTGTAAACTAGTGCAACCTCTGTGAAAAGCAGTGTGGCGATTCCTAAAAGCTCTAAAAATCGACCTTCCATATGACCCCGCAATCCCCCTACTGGGAATATACCCTGAAGAACTCAAATCACTCTATAAAAAAGATACCTGCACGTGTATGTTTATCACAGCGTTGTTCACAATAGCAAGAACCTGGAAACAACCATGCTGCCCATCAAAAGAGGACTGGATTAAAAAAATGTGGTACATATACATGATGGAATACTACGCAGCCATAAAAAAGAACAAAATCATGAATTTCACAGCAACCTGGATGGAACTAGAGTCTATGATACTGAGTGACCTCTCACAGAAACAAAGATCCGAGTATCACATGTTCTCACTCATATAATGGACCTTGAACATCCAATGTAATACTATAGGAAAATGACTGATGGTACTGGGAAACTATGGGGGGGGGAGGGGGATGGGATTAACAGTCACAAATATCTGTCTGGGCATGGGGAAACACCTCTTATCAACAGGGTGCCTGAATGAAACGTAATTGTACACCTAACCCTTAACTGTACTGCACAAAATCATAATTAAAAATATTGACTCAAAAAAAAACTAAAAAAAAAAAAAATGAAAAGAAATAAGTAGTTTTTCTTCTTTGAAAAACTTGCCCATGGCAGGTCTTTCTGCCATGAATCTTCCTTCTTCTCTCTAACTTTGCTTTACAACTTTTAAAATAATATTTTTTGTATTTCTTAGGATTTAATTATTTTTTTGAACATTATTGGGGTTTTTTTGTAGTATTTTTCTGGATCTTCACTTTTGTTTCTGAATATTTTCTCATTTTACTAAATATTCAAAACATTTTATAGTCAGTATTTTACTATTCACATGTACAGTGTTCTGACATCTGCTTTTGCTGTCTGTTGTTTCTTCTGATGCTCAGGGTGGCATGTGTCTTTGTGTGTTTTGTAATTTTAAATTGTGAGCTCATGATCATCAGGGCTTTATCTTGAGAATCCTGCAGCACCTGGGATGAGGTGCGCTTTCCTGGGGGCAGTTGTATTTACTTCTGGCAGGTGACCCAGAGCATTGAAAACCCAGAAGCACTTAATGTAATTTCTTCCCATTTTGGTTCCACAAAATCTGCATATAGTGTACATTTAAAATCTAACTGATGGTGAAGCATACTTTGGTTGTCATTTCCCTTAGGCTGTTTATTTTTGTTTTCCATTTGACCCTATTAATGAGTTAATATTCCTTTAAGGAGCCCTTCTTATTTCTTTGTGCAAGAGTCTGTATGCAAGCGTACCTGCCTCCACCATGCCTGGCATTAATCATTTTCTTGTATTTCCTTGAATTCTTTAAAAATGGAGCCTCTTGGTTACTGAATTTGGGAAACACACTTTGAGTCGTCATAGCTCAGGACTTCTGTTTCTAGGTCCCTCTTTATTTTTGGTTTTGGAGATTTCTTTTACTTTATTTAAAGTATAGCTATGCTTTTAAAAAGATATTTAGTGCATTATTTTCCATTTTTCTAAGATTGTCAAAATATAAGGCATCTGATTCCTTGCATTGCTATAAAAAGAAGCTCTCCATGATCCCTTGAAGACCCATAGATGGACATCTTTTCTCCTAACAGAGTTTTGATTACCAGGTCAGGTGCAGAAGAGAAGGGGTGTGGATGGGGGAGTGACCCACCCACATGGAGTTCTGTGACCTGTAGAAGACATGGTTATTGAGTGCATACTAGATGCTATAAATACAACAAAAAATAGAAAAATAAACACTATAAACAAGAAGAGCAAACAAATAAAACTTGTTCTGTGTTTAATAGCATAAGTTCTTCAACAATAGTCTATCACTGTCTTCCCAGTAAAGATATTTGTCCCATGGTCTTCAAATACCTGTTCATGGATCTGTCTGTTACACTGGACACTAGAATCTGTGTTTCGAAAGTGTCAAGACTATATTTTACCCATGCCCATATTTTTAGCACCCAACTCAGTGTCTGGCATCAAACCAAGATCTCATAATTTGGCATATGAGTAACTGAGTTTGGCAAGTCAGGAAGTGGGTTTTAAAGCAGGAATTGGGTTTTAAAGCAGGAATTGGGACTAGGTTACCTTCATTTCTATTATCCCATCATCAGTCTCCTGCATGCTTCCATCTTTGATCCTAACAATGTGACATTGAGCCCCATCACCCACATAGGCACTGAAATACACACTGTGAAAACCAATCATGGACTCCAACACCCTAGTCCTTGGAGTCAGATCTCTCTGGTTCTACCAAGGTAACTTGGCACTTCCAAATGTCCTCACTGACCCAAGCTGAGGAGAACCAAGTTGCATCACAGAAGTACAGAACTATGCCCTGAGGGTTCAGGGACTTGGGGTGAGGCAGAGGGTAGAAGGAAGAACTGCAGTCTAAATTCTTGGAAATTTAACTCTTGGGGCCTGGTATTAACTCCCGAGGCCTGGCGGATCCATAAGCAACCTGCTCCCTTCCATCCTAGAATGCAAGTCCTTGTGTGTTTAGAGGCTCAGGGAGGGGGGAGATTCTTTGGGCCAAGATCACACACAGAAGGGTATAAAGTTTATGGATGGGATCCAGTGGGGGCCATATTCCTCCAGTGCCATTCATTTAAATTGATGACATCATCCCCTGGTGATGACACCTGTCCCTGGGACTCTGTCTCTCAGCTTACTCAGCTCCCATTTCTTCCCCTTTGTGTGCCTGACAGCATGCCAGGTACTTCACGCAAGTTGCCTGTGTCCTGCTTATACCAGAAATGATGTGATTGTCCTCACTCTATGGAGACGGAGTCAGGATGGATCTGGGACTCCAGCCCCAACTGCTCCCCAGCACCCTCCCTGAGGCTCCTCCTTTGACAGAATACAGCTGACAAGATATATTATAGGGCCGTGTTCCCAGTGTTTTCACCAGGGCAATGCCCCCCACCTGGGAGTGGTTTCGTGTCCAGGCTATAGCCACAGCCAGCTCGGGGGAAGGAAGAATAGAAACAGTAAGGGACAGAGGGAGCAGCCACCCTCATCTGCCCAGGGACCCCACCCCAATTTTGAGGTCCAGAGGGAAGAGAAGAACTAGTGACAAGACAATGGGGTGCTGTAATGAGATGGGGCCCTGAGTTTCCAGGAAGGGAAGGCTGAAGGCAGGTGTGGGGTCAGACAAGGTCACAGATTGAGCAAGGAGGGGGGAGGCTAAACCTTCTCTGGGGTACCATCCTGCTGGAGAAAAGAGCAAGACGAAGGAGAAGACAAACCTCTCACCCCTGCCTCTGCCTTATGCTGCATGGAGCTGAGATCCAGCTCTCCCAGGACACCTCCAGGAAAAACAAAGACAGATATTAAGGAAAACAAATCTACCCTTCTAATTCCTCCGTGTTCTTAAAGGCACTCCAAGGGCTGGTTTTCATTCCACAGTAAATAATTCACTCAGACTCCAAAAACAACAGTCGATGTTCTTCAAACGACAAAAAAAGAACATGTGAAATCACTGCAGCGAAGGCAAGTGGGACGAGAGACTTTTTGTTCTTCCTCAGGATTCCCCTGCCTCCAGCCCGTTCCGTAAACACCAGCCAATTTCAGCAGCCCACTGGCTCATGGGAGCAGCCATTCTGGGGAAGAAATTTCTGAGGTCACAAAGGGGTTAATAAAACTGCCTGTGCAAACCTTTCTCAGGTGACGCTATCCCCATCCCATTCTTTGACTTCAAGACCCAGTTCTAGGGAATATGATTGCTTTATCCATTAATCTCCAGGAGTTTAGGCTCTGAGCCAGCCTGGTTCTTACTGGGCTGAAACCGCAGGTGCAGACAATATAGAATAATGGACTGAGGAGCATGAAACCCAGGGCACCCACTAGCAGTTAGCTTTAAATAATAATCCTGAGCTACTCCATAGTCTGCTCGCTAACTCCTAAACTCATAGAATTTGGGGTTTCGCAAAGGGGCCTTGGCCACTCTGGAGCCGCACTTCTTCTTTTATGGGATGGGGAACAGGCATCCCAGTCAGCCGGAGACGCAGCCTCCTGGGTCCAACCTCTCATCTCAGCACCTTAGGCTATTTGGTTGGATCATGCAATTCTACACCCAAGACACTTTCCTTGATCCAACAAAATCTCTCTGAGCCCAGGCAGTACTAGGTACTGGGCAACCAAATGGGCAGGGTGGCTGTCAGCGGGGGACAACTGGACAATCACAGTGCAGCCAGATCCAGGCACTGAAGGAAATGTTCCAGAGCCAGGAGATCCCCCTGAGAAGCACCTTCTTTCCTGGAGAAAGTACATTTAATAGGGCAAGAGGAAATCAAAGAAGTTCTTCAAAGGACGGGAGCCAAGGGGCCTGAGGACAGTGAGCTGGGAACCTGGGGTGGGGGTGGGGGACTTGTGAAGGGGAGAAGGAAAGAGACAAGCTGTTGGACAGAGCCTTCTGGGATTTCCAGGAAGGTGAGGTCTGGAGGCAGGAGTAGGAGTCACTTGCACTGGAGTTTAGAGAGAAAAGCCCTGATAACCAAGCCTGAGGCCCACCAGGGGAGGAGGAGTGAGCAAAGGAGAGGACTTACAGGGCCTGCAAGGGACAGCGAGGGGGGACAGTGAGGGAGACCACGAGGGGTAGATAGGAGCAGGCCGCCCAGTCACAAGATCTTGGCCTCAACCTGGTCAAGGTTGAGATCTTCAAAGCTGATATCCTGTGGCCCAGTTAGGTGGAAATAACCTGGTGAATGATGGAGAACCCTGAGATTCAACAGCAAAAGCATCGACCCAAGGGGCACAAGAACTGGGAAAGGAAAATGTATGTGGGGTTCACCCACTCATCAGCTCCACTTGGAGATCTAATGGCATCATGAGTTCAACATGTCTATACTGTGCTCTTCTCCACAGAGGCTCTCTGCCAGGCATTTCCACTGCATATCAGGTGCTATCTTCACCCATGAGTTCCCTGTCTTTTTCCTGTGACCTGTCACCAGCCTACCAGAACCCTGCCCATTGGAATGGATCAGAATCCAGCTCTTCTTCAAGTTCTTTCCTCTTGGTTCTGTGCATTTTCTGCACAGAAACCCAGATGAAACCTGGAGCCGACCATGCCTCCCCTGCTCAGGACTCCACAATGCCCTCATCTCACAGAGAGGGGAGCCCAACATCCCCACAGTGTGGCCCCGGCCCCAAGGACCCTCCCTGAGCCTGGCACCATCCCTCCATCCTTCCATCCCTCCCTTTGCTCTTTTCCAGCCAAACTGGGCTTGTTGCTGCCCTCCAAAGGCAGCACAGCCGAGAAAGCCTCAGGGCCTAGTATCCAATGTCTGCCATGTCTGGGATTCTCTCCTGCCATCTGTTCACATGACTTGCTCCAGAATTTTCTTCTGGGCTTTTCTCCAGGGTCACTTCCTTAGAGAAGCCCTCTGTGACTGCAATATCTAGGCCAGCTCCCCCACACACCCACATACCCAGCTCCCCGTTTATATCCAGCCTCTTTCTAGACTCTGTTCCTCCCTTATTGGTCTGCCAGCTTCCCTCTCCTCCCCTTGCACAGGTACAGGGGACTGTTGGTCTCACTCCGCACTCCAGGAAGCTCGTCAGAGATGCCTATATAATTTTTGGATGACTGAACTGAGGGCTCACCACAGTCTGGCATGAAGCCGCACAGGGCACCAACTCACTGAATCCTGCCAACAACTGAACCAGCCGTTGCTTCCATCTCTGCAGGGAGGGAGACCTTGCATGCCCCTCCCCAGAGCCCCACGCCACCCCTGTAGCCCTGAATGGAGGGAGGTGAGAAACTGCAGTTTGAAGCTGCTGAGGGTGCCCCCCCCATGACACCTCTGTCTTCATGTCACTTTGTCTTGCCAGCAGCCCCCAGTGCCCGTAATGTAAACACCGTGCCGGAATGCAAGCACAAAGTCAAGCTGTAATTGTTCCTTGAAATCTGTATCCTCTCCCTGACATGCGTTTTACCACTCAACTAATCATTAACTGATAGTTTGCTGCATGGAGATAATATTTCTAATATGTAATGCAATTTCCAGAGTATAGAAAGTGCTTACATTACAAAGCTGTTATTAGAGGTCGTGGACCTGTATGGAAATTGATGAAGAAGCTGCCTACAGAAGCCCCTGCAAAGAGTCTGACATGCCAACAGGCCTGGTGGGTGGTGTTTATCTATGCAGAAGACGTATTTGTAAATCAAGGAGAAAGGAAAATCAATGAATTTGCATCTTTTCTCTCTCAAAAGCCCATTAGATGTACTTTATTTAATGTGACGTTCATTTGTCGTCCATCACTTAGGGTGATGCATATGGGTCAGGACCTACCAATAATTTTAATCTCCTAAAAGCACATTTCTATGCTAATTTTTAATTACAATTAGTGCCAATGTCAGCTGTTAGCTTTGGTGACCGACTTAATGATCTGCCTGTGTTACACCTCGGATGTGAGATTCTAAGGGAGAGGTCGTTGGGGGCAAATAGCGGTTTGGATGTTAAGTGAAATAGCTTTAAACTTACACGTGTGTGGAGCTCATGTGCCTGATGTGAATGTTTTTGTCGGAAGACCCCCTGCAATCAATTCACGCTCTGTCCACCTAGCGTCAAGGAGGCATTTAGCTCTGCTAGTCACTTTCTGTCTTCTACGTGTATTACACTTCCCTTGGACTAGTCTGCACAAGCCTGTCTTCAAGGAGCTCAGAGTCCACACTGGTCACCAGACACTGAAACAAGGAGTTGGCGACACTGACTTTGCAGTGGAGATAAGGCCTCCTCCTTGCGTGGGCCTTGAACAGCTTTTTTCTGGGTCCGTGGAGTTGAACCAAAACCCCAAGGACATTCCTTTTATCCTGGGCTGAACCTTTGATCAGCTTATGGTCTCTCCAGCCCGGAGTTGGAAAGGCCAGAGGACATCCCCAACTTTCACAAAGAAAAATCAAGCAACAGTGTGTTTATAGCCCCCTCAGAAGGCCACTGAAATCATCAGACCGCAAGAAAATTGAGAGTTCCAGATATTGTGTTGGTTGATTGTCATTTAAAATGACTCTAAGACATCTTATTGAGTACACAGAAAGAGTTAGGCTTGCTCAGCTAGCAAAACAAAAGGCGGAGTGGGGTAGATCCTAAAAATAGCAAGTAACTTTTCCAGCAGTGGTATGACATGTTCACTGTAGAAAGATCTCTGCCTCAAAAGAAATACAGATATGGCTTTGGTGCCATGGAATGAGTCTCCATCAGATTCAGTTTTTTAGATACTTGCGACTGAGGTAGCTCTGTTGCACAATGGATAGCACATTCGATTTTCATAACAACAAAAACGCACAACTGAAGAGGTTTTGGAGAAAATTTCACTAGCTTGGGTAGAAGGAAAAGAGCTCAGAATGAGAAGTGGTCAGTAGGAACCAATCTCTAATGCCCTGGGGGTAGGCAACAGGTGAAAATGAGTCTTCACTGGGCACACAGACCGATTCTGTTAAGAAAGGGAGAATGTTTTCACAGGTGCTTCCTGGAGCCCTGAGGGCAGAACCACAAGCTGAGGAAAGCAAGGGACCCAGAGCAGGGACTGGCAGGCTCTCCCTGTGAAGGCCCAGATAGTAAATATCTCAGGCCTTGCAGGTCCTGGGGTCTCTGTGCAGCTATTGACACTGCCATGGGGTACAAAAGAAAACCCAGACAACATGTAGAAGAATCAGTGTTGTCAAGTTCCAATAAAACTTTATTTAAGCCGGGCTTGGTGGCTCAGCCTGTAATCCCATGCTTTGGGAGACTGAGGTGAGTGGATTGCCTGAGCCCGCGGGTTTGAGACTTGCCTGGGCAACTTGGCGAGACCTCATCTCTACAATAAATCAAAAAATCAGCCGGGCGTGGTAGCACATGCCTGTAATTCCGGCTACTCGGAAGGCTGAGGCGGAAGGATCGCCGGAGCCCAGCAGGTCGAGGCTGCGGTGGCCGGGAGCGGCCACTGCACTCCGGTCTGGGTGACAGAGTGAGACATCAACTCAAAAAATTAAATTAAATTAAATTTTTAAAAAAAACTTTATTTAGAGAGAAGGCAGTAGGCCAGATTTGACCCACAGGCTGTAGTTTGCTGACCATGGGATGAAGGAACAGCCCCAAGAGAAGAGAACTGGACCCAATCAAGAGCTATTTCCTGCCCTCACATGTAGAATTGGTGCATGTGCCTGGCTGGATGTCAACACTGCTCTAACCGACACCTTCTGAGACCTACTACTGTGGCTGGAATTCTGATTGAGGTTTCTGGTCCTTCTCTCTTCACTGCCTGTTTGGTGTTGCAGTACCCAGGCCAAGAGAAGCTACATGATGCTACACTTGAAGTTGATCCTGTAATTGAAGGAACCTTTGGGGTCTTGGGTGAAAAAGAGACATCTATCTCAACAAGCGAAAAGGGCTCTTACTCCCCATGACCTGAGGTGAACTGGCAGATGATCTTTGAAGATTGTGGCCAACAGTGATGCCCCTTCCTTGTACATGATGGTACAAATGGTCACTCTTGTCAAGAGCCAGAGCCTACTTCTCCCGCCCTGGAATCTGGACTGGCTGGGACTTGCTTTTGACCATTAAGACTTTGCTGACATGAGGCCATATCAGTTCTGGAACTAGACTGTGAGAACCAAGTGTGGCCCAGGGTTCTCTTGGAAGCCACTCTCAGGCTTAGAGGAAACCTGTCTTGGCCATCAGCAGAAAGAGGCCATGTGGAAAAGACAAACCCTCCCTATTCTCTTGTTCTGGTCAGTGGACAGCATGGAGGAACCCAATATTTGGGAGCTTTCCAGGGCTTTTCAGATTGGCCCAGTTGCAGGTGGAATGAGTCCCATGAATGAGTCTCATGAGGTCAGACCTGCAGAAGAACAGTCCAGTCAAGACACCAGACTGTGAAAAACCATCAGTGGTTGTTATAAGCCACAAAGTTTAAAGGTAACTTGTCACCCAGGCAAAGAAAATAAGCATGAGAGCAACCACCTCGTGGCTGGTACTTTTGCTCCTGCTCATATTCCTGCAGGGATGCACAGGTACACTTTAAATGGGGAAGATTCTGGGCATCTGGACTCTCTTCTAGGTTAGCAAGGAAGGGGAATGAAGAGGTGGCATCTTACTCCTCAACAAAGCTCAGGGAAAGGGAATGGGTGGAGTGGTATAGGAATGAGGAGAGGAAGCTCAAGTGCCTCAGTGGGCAGTGGGCCGGAGAGAGGTCCCCATGCAAGACTGGAGGAGTACAGGCCTATGGAGAGCCTGATTTGCCACATACCACACCTCCCCCAGACCAGGGCAGAGTGCCTCCCCCATCCACATTCTCTTCTATATCTGTAGTTCCCCTTCATAATGAAAGCTGACAGAATGCAAATGAGTTTCTAAAGGAACCAGCGAAAGTGGCAATTTTTCTCATTTAGTGTTCAGATGAGCTGTCTGTCTCCAGAGTGCATAGTCTCATTAGAATTCGGAGACTAATTTCGTCTATCAACATGAGATTATTGGTTTGAGTAAGGTTTGGGGGTGTCCTCCGGGTGAGACCGAGAAACAACTGCAGAGCTACCAGCCAGGACTGGCCATGGTGACCCCACCCCCCAAAGCCAGACTTTTTGTGCAGCCCCTCCCCTGCAGGAGGGAGACGCCAGAGCTGGGACCTCAGAGCCCTGAGACCCTGACATCAGCTCAAAGCCCTCTGAATGCAAAGGGGTCCTGGCTGCTAGCTCGATTTCTACTATTGAAAAATGAAGATATTTCAGTCTTACATTTTTCTAACAAGTTTTTATGGCTCGGTGGCCACCATGGTCTAAGAACCATTAAAGCAAGGCTTGTGAAGCAAGCAAAGAAAGCAAAACTCTGCACCCTCTACTTATAGGAACTATGTATCCCCGGGAGAGACAGAAACCTTCAGTGGGCTCTCTGGCCCAAGAAAGCAGAGGCAGCTCCATGACCTGCTGGTTCCACTTGACCAACTACTCACTGAGCATATCGTTCCCATTACCTTCCTTAATCCTCACAAACCCCTCTGAAAGGGTGTTAGCTCCATTTATAGAGGAGGAAAAATTGACTCAGATTTTTCAAAAAGCAGATCAACCAAGGGCACAAGGCCAGTGTACAATGGGGCCAGAATTGGAACCCAGACCTATTTAATGCTAAGATCCATATCCAATGTCCCTATGGCAAGTGCCTCTTAGCCGTAACTCCAGGGATCAACACCACAAAGTTTCCAGGAGGAAACAGTCAGAAGAAACCGAGGTGATTGGCAGACTGGAGCTGGCTCTTGGCAGACAAGCAGGTCCGAGCGAGCAGAGACCAGTTTAGAGAGCACGCCCAACAGTGCAGAAGCATAAGGCTGGTGTTGGGATGGGCAATGGCTTCTGCAGATGAGCCAGCTTTCTGTGCTCCTCCTCATAGCCTGTTATCCCCCAGAGTCTCCAAACCCATGGGTGGCTCAACTAGGGGAAACTGATGTCACAAAGTCAAATTGAAGCCTGATGCAGAGAGAGAGAGGTTAAAATCCCACAGCTGGGCCAGGCTCAGTGGCTCAGCCTGTAATCCCAGCAATCTGGGAGGCCAAGGCATTGCCTGAGCCCACAGGTGCGAGACCAGCCTGGGCAATTTGGTGAGACCTCGTCTTCACAATAAATTTTTAAAAATTAGCTGGGTCTGGCAGTGCACGCCTGCAGTTTCGGCTACTTGGAAGGTTGAGGCAGACAGATTGCCAGAACCCAGCAGGTCGACGCTGGGGTGGCCATGAGTGTGCCACTGCACTCCAGCCTTGGTAACAGAATGAGACTCCAACTCAAATAAAATAAAATAAAATAAAATCCCACAGCTCAGTGCAGGACCACTGCTCACAGCACAGCCACACTGCAGAAGTTAATTGCCAGACCTCTCCCTTCCCCACCCACCAGAGTCCACTCTCCCTCTGTAAGCTGACTGTGGCTTTTATCTGCACTAAGACACGTACACATGCAGGGTTTGTATGCAAAGGATGACACTGGACAAGTGTCTCCCTGTTGAAAATATGCAGACAATAATCAACATAGGGCTAGTAAAAATTATTGAGATCTAAGAAAAGCAAACAGAATCGCAAAGACTCACAAAAGTATGCAGCACTAAAGCAATTAGAATTAAATATTAGAAAACCTGGTGGACTCCATGATAAGTTAATATGGACTGAGCACTTCCTATGGGCCTAAGACAGTCCACTGTTTGGGGAATTAGTTAATCCTCACAATCTTTCTAAAGAAAATGCACCATGATTAGCCCAGTTTTATAGATAGGGAAGTAAAGTCACAGGAAGTTTACTTAACGCTTTCTGGTGCTATGTAGCTAATAAATGACAGCACCATAACAGAACTCAGGATGAATAACTGAAAATCCACAAACTTAGACACTTAGGTATAGTCCCAGAAGGGGGACTGCTGGATCATATGGAAGGTCACTGTCTAGTTCTTTTAGGAATCACCACACTGTTTTCCATAGAGGCTGAACAAGTTGGCATTCCAACCTATAGCATAGAAGCATTCTCTTTTCTCTGCATCCTCGTTAGCATCTGTTGTTTTTTGTTTTATTAATCATGGCCACAGAATATATACGTTTAATATTCTTAAAGGCATGTATTCATTTGCTAGAGCTGCCCTAAAAAATATCACAGACTGGCTTAACCAACAGAAATTCTCACAGTTCTGGAAATCCAAGATGAAGCATGGGCAGGTTGGGTCTGTTCTAGGGCCTTTCTTCTTGGCTTGCAAATGCTTTTTTTCTGTGTCTTTCCATTCTAGGTAGAATGCAACAAAAAAGATGTAATTCGTGGAACGTTACAGAATGCCAGCAAGTGATATACAGTGATAAGATCTTACATTTTCATTAATATGAAAAAACTGAATAACCTGAACATTCTCTGGCTACAGACTCCTAGAAACATTGGACAGAGTACAACAATCACAACGTAAAAATACTGCTGGTCAGGGATGATCGCGATGGCAGTGTTGTTTATTAATCTTCCAAATAACCTGCAGAAGCAAACAAACAGCTAAGATAAAATCGGGATGGCTGCTGATGAAATTCCCTGCCAACATCTTTAATAAAGTTACTTAGTTAAGTATCCCTGCTCATCTCAGAATATGGATTACAGGGGGACCCTGTGGACCCTGCAGGGACCGATGGATTGGAGAATGGAGGCGGGAAAGGAAAAAGAATTCCTCCTCTGCCAGGAGCTGTGAATAGGGAACACCAGCAGATGCTGCCCCAAGCAAGTGCAACAAACTCAGAGCAAGTGCATCAGCAACATCACCTGGGAACCATGAAACACAGAGAGGGCTTTGTGGCCTCAGTTTTTAGGTGGTCACAAAAAAACATGGAGGACCATGGGAAGATGATTGTGTCCTGGGGTAGCCAAGACCTTCAAGGATGTAAAGTATCCCCAACAGAGTCATGCTCCTAAAGGGCAGACATCACCTTAAGAAACACCTTCTGGGCATAGAATCTAAATTGTGAGGGTGGGAATAGAGTGGAAGAGGAAAGCTAGACTCAGATGCCAGGGCCAGGAGCTGAGCCAACAGCCCTCGGTGTTATAAAATTGCTATATAAAAAGTCTGTGTCTTTCATACTTTTTGACAATGAGAGGAAGAATTCCTCTGTTATGAATATCCCAAGCATATTTGTAAGTAGAGTGATGGTATAGTTTATCATCCAATCAGGGGAATATCTGAGATAAAAGGGAACAGTATTTGCAAGTATTGTGTGTGGACAACAGGTATAAACCAGAATTCTCGGCAAATAAGGACATACAGTCTCAATGCATACAAAAAAAAGATGAGATTGTCATTAGAGGCTAAAAGAATGAATCTGTCCTCTGCCCCACATGTGGACACCCTCTAAACTACACTCTCATCAATCTCATTTAAAAGTGAGCGAGAGAAGAGGACTTTGAACAATTTCATACAAAGATACCTGTGTGAAAATGAAAAGTAAACACATACTGAATAATGCACCAGTTATGATCATGCATTTGAAAATATGGCCACTGCGCAGATACAAACTGGAGCTTAATGCAATAGATAAACTAAGTGAAATTAGGAAAATGACAGATCCATGAAAGAACACAATAAATAAATAAATAAATAAATAAATAAATAAATAAATAAATAGAAAAGTTCAGAAATAAGCTAGCTAAACAAGGAGGGAATATAAAAGACAAAGAGTTCAGAAAATAATGTCTTTAAGGAAAGAAAAGACATTTTAGAAATGAGTGTTCAATCAGTATATACACAAGAGTGCATAGATACAACAGAGATGACAGTCAAATAAATGAGAGATAGAAAGAAGAAAAATGGGAGGGGGATGTAAAATTAAAAATTCTAGAAAAAATTATAGTCATAGAAGAGAAACAAAGAAAATCCCAGATACAGATGTGCGAAATTCCTTTAAAAGTGGGAAAAGAGGCAGTGGAACAGAGCAAAGCCTCTCCATTTTCATGAAAACAATCATTTCTGAAATCAAAGAAGACTTATCACAGGAGCACATTAATGGACCCAGCACAATCTACCCAGAATGGTCAACAATAAACAATCTTCTAGTTTTAAAAAAAATGGAGAGAAGACATTTGCTAGGACAATGTGGCTGTGCTGTGGGCAGTGGCCTTGCAGTAAGCTGTGAGATTTTAACCTATCTCTCTGCACCAACCATCAACCTGTCTTTGTGATATCCGTTTCCCCTAGTTGAGCCATCCATAGGTTTGTGGACTCTAGGTGATAACAGGCTGCGAGGAGTGAAGCCACAGAGTGGGATGGCTCATCTGCAGAAGCCAGTGCCCACCCCAACACCACTCGTATGATTCTACACTGCCAAATGTGACCTCTAGATCAGGCTTTGCCCACTCAGACTAGCTTGTCTGCCAAGAGCAAAGTCCAGTCTTCTGGCAAAAGATCAAATATATTTGTAAGTAGGGTGGTGATATAAAGTATCATCCAACCAGGGAAATTCTGAGATAAAAGGGAGCAAGGGTTGCATGTATTATGTTGTTTAGACAACAGGCATAAACCAGGACTGGTGCGGGAATATAAGGACATGCAGTTACCATGCATACAAGAAAAAGATAATAAGATAGTCATTAGGTTCTTCCACAGCAAAACATTATACCAGAAGATAATGGGAAAATACATTTAAGAAACTCAAAGAAACAAAATGCAAATCAAGGGTTTTGTGCCTTATTTAATTGACCATAAAGTGCAAGACCATGGACAATGAACAAGTAAGAATTCAGGCCTTGCATCTTCTGTAAGTCCTTCCTAGGGAAACAACTCAGGGAAGGTGTACAGATAAACCAAGAAGGCAAAGCAGAAACCTCAGTACTGAGCATATCCTTGATTTAACTGTTAAACAAGTACTAAATCACAGAGTTTATAGGTGATAGTGTGACACAGCTATATGCTGTGTCAATATAATTATAGCAAATTTGAGGGAAAACAACCCTATATAGAAAGGGAATAACTCTCTGATTCCTCATAGGTATTGATTGAGAGCAGAAAGACATGACTTTGCTGAAATGCTGAAGAAAAAAGTGGGAAGAAAGAAGAGGTTGCTAGCTAATTTTACTACTACCCATTATGGAAATCAGCACATCCACACATGAAAAGGTTAGAAGTAAAAAGGTGTAAGGAAAATGTATTAGAACAATATACAAATCTTCCCAAGTATCAGATATAGCAAAACTCAAAAAACTAAGAAGTTTTAAAAATAGCAATATAATAAAGACATACATGACTGCAACCAAAAGCACAGGTTGTATCAATGCATGTACTTAAGCTTAACTCCCCCAGGAAATACTAGATTAACAAAGAAAACCTAACTCTATGATATGCAAATGAGATGCATCTAAGACAAAGAGATTCACAAAGATAAAGCTAAAAACATGAGCAAAGCTACACTAAGAAAGTACAACTAGAAAGGTGGCAGGGGTCATGTGACTGATTTCTAACAAGAAGGAATTCAAAACAAAAGCATTAAACAAAGCAGAGACAGAATTTACAATAAAAGTAGAGATGACCCTTGAGCAACATAGGGGTAAGGCATGCTGACTGCCTGTGCAGTTAAAGATCTGAGTCCCCCAAAACGTAACTACTGATAGCCTACTGTTGACTGGAACCTTTACTGATAACATAAAAATTGATTAAGCCAGGCTCGGTGGCTCAGCCTGTAATCCCGCGCCTTTGGGAGGCTAAGGTGAGTGAATTGCCTGAGCCTGAGGGTTCGAGACCCGCCTGGGTAGCGAGACCTCATCTCTACAATAAATCAAAAAATCAGCTGGGCGTGGTAGCGCATGCCTGTAATTCCAGCTACTTGGAAGGCTGAGGCGGAAAGATCGCCGGAGCCCAGCAGGTCGAGGCTGCGGTGGCCAGGAGCAGCCACTGCACTCCAGTCTGGGCGACAGAGTGAGACTCCAACTCAAAAAAAAAAAAATTGATTAACACATAATTTGTATGTTATATGTATTATATACTGTATTCTTACAATAAAGCAAGTTAAAGGAAAGAAAATGTTATTATAAAAGCTATAAGGAAGAGAAAATATATTTACTACTTATTAAATGAAAGTAGATCACCATAAAGGTCTTTATCCTCAACTTCACGTTGAGTAGGCTGAAGAGGAGAAGAAGAGGAGAGGTTGGTCTTGCTGTCTTCGAGGTGGCAGAGGTGGAAGAGTATTCACGTATAAGTGGATCTGTCCAGTTCACACCCATGTTGTTCAAGGTCAACTGTATAACACTGTTTTTTATATCAGTGTACTCAATAACATAAAAAATTTGATTAAAAGAAATTATGAAATATGAAAACTTTAATAAATATAAAATATTTGATAGAGACACTGCTAAAAATGGTAAAATACACCCAATGATAGAAAAAAATAGAGGAAATGGACAAAACATCAGTTTGCAGATAGAAGACCTAAATAGAGTATAAATAATATATACATATTTTGAATTTTAAACAGCAAACAATTTATTTAACTGTACATAACACATTTATAAACACTAACCAGAGTATTAGGCTACAGTAAAACAATTAATATTCTGACTATGGTATTATTATGAACCAAAGAAAGAAATTTAAAACAAAATTACAGAATATAAGTATACTTCAGAGATATTGTGGGTTCTGTTCCAGATGACTATAAGAAAGTGAATATTTCAATAAAGTAGTCACACAATTTTTTTGGTTTTCTGGTGCATTTATAAGTTATGTTAATAGTATATTATAGTCTACTAAGTGAGTGAAAACAGCATTATGCCTAACAAAAGTATACACCTTAATTAAAAACATTTTAGTGCTGAAAAATTCTAACAATCATCTAAGCATTCAGTGAGTCATAATATTTTTCTGATTGATGGCACCTGACTGTTCTGGGTGGTGATTGCTGAAGACTGGAGTGACTGTGGAATTTTCTTAAGAGAAAGCAACAGTGGAGCTTGCCACATCAACCGATTCTTCCTTGCACAAAAGATTTCTCAATAGTATGTGATGCTGTTTGATAGCATTTTACTCACAGAATTTCTTTCAAAATTGGAGTCAATCCTCTTAAACTCTGCTGCTTTATTAAGTTTATGATACAATATTCTAATTTCTTTGTTGTCTTTTTGACAACGTTCACAGCATCTTCACCAAGAGTAATTTCCATATATTAAGAAAAAAACGTTTTTACTCATCCATAAGAAGCAACTCCTTGTATGTTTAAGTTTGATTATGAGATTGCAGCAATTCAGTTACATCTTAGACTCCACTTCTAATTCCAATTTTCTTACTGTTTCTACCACATCTGCAATGATTTCCTCCATTGAAGTCTTAAATCTCTCGAAGTCATTTATGAGAGTTGGAATCAACTTCATCCAAACTTCTGTCAATGCTGATATTGTGACCTTTTTCCATGATTAAAAATATTCTTAATGGCATATAAAATTGTAAATCCTCTCCACAAGGTTTTGAATTTACTTTGCCCAGATCCTTCAGGTGAAAATCTATAGATTAAAGCTATAGCCTTACAAAACGTATTTTTTTTTAAATAATAAGACTTAAAATTTGAAATCACACAATTCATAGAATGCAGAATGGTTGTTGTGTTAGCAGACATGAGAACAGCATTCATCTCCCTGCACATTTCCATCACAGTTCTTGGGAGACCAGGCTCCTTGCCAATAAGCAACCGTATTTTGAAAGGAATCTTTTTTTTTTTCTGAACAGTAGGTCTAACAGTAGGCTTAAAATATTCAGTAACCCATGTTGTAAACAGATGTGCTGTCATCCAGACATTGTTGTTCCTTTTATACTCTACAGGTGGAGAAGATTTAGCATAATTTTTAAGAGCCCTAAATTTTTTTAGAATGGTAATTGAACATTGGCTTCCACTTAAAACCATTAGTTGCATTAGCCCCTAACAACAAAATCAGTTTGTCTTTTGAAGCTTTGAAGTCAGGCACTGACTTCTCCTCTCTAGCTATGAAAGTCCTAGCTGGCATAAGACTTACATTGAAAATCTGTTGTTTCACATAGCCACCTTCAACAGTTGTCTTAGCTAGATCTTTTGGATAACTTGCTGTAGCTTCTCCATCAGCACTTGCTGCTTCACCTTGCACTTTTATTTTATGAACATGGCTTCTTTCCTTAAAACTTATGAACCAACCTCTGTTAGATTCAAACTTTTTTAGGTAACTTCTTCACCTCTCCCAGGCTTTGTATAAATGAAGATAGTTAGGGCCTTGATTTGGATCAGGCTTCAGGTTATAAGAATGTTGGAGCTAGTTTGATCTTCTATCCAGACCACTCAAACTTTCTCCACATCAGCAATAAGCCTGTTTCATTTTCTTATCATCTGTGTGTTCACTGAAGTAGTGCATTTAATTTCCTTCAATAACCCTTCCTTTGTATCTACAGTTCAGCTAACTGCTTGCTGCAAGAGGCCTAGCTTTTGGTCTAGCTTGGCATTGGACATGCCTTTCTCACCAAGCTTAAGCATTTCTAGTTTTTGGTTTAATGTGACAGATGTGGACGACTCTTCACTTAAACACTTAGAAGCCATTGTAGTGTTAGGAAATATCGAGGAAAAGGAGAGAGATGAGGGAATGGCTTGATCAGAGGAGCAGTCAGAACACACACATTTATCAATCAAATTTGCTATCTTATATGGGCACAGTTTGTGGTGTCCCAAAACAATTGCAATAATAGCATGAAATATCACTAATCATAGATCATCATAACTTATATAGCAATAATGAAAAAAGTCTGAAATATTGTGAGAATTACCAAAATGTGACACAGAGACATGAAGTGAGCACATTCTCTTGGAAAAATGGTGATGATAGACTTGTTCAACATGAGATTGCCACAAACCTTCAATTTGCAAAAGATGCACTTTTTGCAAGTGAAATAAAACAAAGTGTAATAAAACAAGGTATGCCTGTATCTGGCAAATGACAACAATGAAATCATAAATCCCTGATATGTTAAACACAGGAAAAACTGTGCTTGGAAAATTCATAGTAAGCATTTTTAGGAAAATGAGCAAAATAAATACTTGAAAGGACAGAGCCCAAAATGGAATTTCTCTGATCACTTTAAGCAGACCCTGTCATATATTCAGATCAGTGCTGACCGCATACCAATAATAATTAACTAGGAACATAACCAGTTTCTCAGCCCCAGGCAAACACAATTGTCCTCAACCATAAGAACTTTAAGACGTGTATCTTGCACTGAGAATTTATCTTCCACCAGGCACTGTGGCTCAAGTGTGTAATCCCAGCACTTTGAGAGACCGAGGCAAGAGGATTTCCTGAGCTCAGGGGTTCGAGACCACCCTGGGCAACTTGGTGAGATCTCATGTCTACAATAAATCAAAAACTAAGCCGGGCGTGGTAGCACACACCTGTAGTTCCAGCTACTTGGAAGGCTGAAGCTAAAGGATTGCCTGAGCTCAGCAGGTCAAGGCTGTGGTGGCCATGAGTGTGCCACTGCACTTCAGCCTGGGCAATAGAGTGAGACTCCGATTCAAAAAAAAAAATTGTCTTCCAGCTACATGTCCTAAGCCATTGTTCCTATAACTAAACAAGACCAACCACCTGAAGATCTGGTCATTAGAAACAGACAAATCACTATGATGTCAACAAGTCACTATGATGTCAACTCTTCTGTTATTGCTACATAAGAATGCTAGAGATGAGAGGTTTTTTTTTTTGTCTTAAACTTCCTGGAATAGCTCTTAAAAAGATCCTACCCCATACCTTTGGGCCTCATGTTTCCTTTAAGAATTTAGGTTCTGGCCCCCTTCTGCTCACTTGGAGAAGTGGATATACTATCTCTAATTTAATCTTTCCAAATAAACTTTTTCTGACCCACTTTGTGCAATTGTTTGCATACCTGTGGCACCAGCTCAGCTTACTCACAATACTCAACTTAAACAGTAGAAAACACATGTGTACACACACACACACACACACACACACACACACACACACACACACACACACACGGAGAGAGAGAGAGTGCCTGGAAAGAAACAGAAGCATTTAATAAAGATGAAAAGAAAATATTGATATAATACAGAAAAAACTATAGAATGACTAATCAAACAGGTATCGTTGGAAAAGACAAACTCCTGATCAACTTGTTTCTGCTCATATTTAAACATGATATGTCTTTTATGTTTCTTTTACTGAATGAATTTCCCTCCAGCCCTTTTCTTTCCTTTCAGTTCATCAATTGAAGAACTTGGACTGTGCAGTTCAACTTGTCCTTCTGTCCTTTGTCTGTCCTGGGAATTGGCAACCAGATCCCAAGGGCCAACTTAAATATTTTATTTTATTTTTTTATTTTAGAGATGTGGGGTACAATTCAGGGATAGGTGTACAAGTAGTCATCATAAACTTAATTTTTTTAAAGGAAAAAGCACATATATACAAAGTAGGGAATGGCAAGAAGTAATAGTTATCAAAATGGAAGAATTTTTCATTCTAAAAGTTTTGCACATATCTATGCGGATGAATTTGAAGGCTTAAATGAAATAGACATATTTCAAGAAAAAAATTCACCAAAAAATGATGTAAGTAAGGAAGAAAGTCTAAAAAGATTTAACTTTCTACAAGAAGTAAAGCTATAAGATTCTTTGCCATCATGCAAAGCCAAAAATCTCAAATGATTTCACAAGAGAGTTTTAGCAAATCTTTCAATATCTAAAATCTCATTGCTACCTGAAATGTTTAGGAACATGGATAAAGATGGACAATTTCCAAATTACATTTGTAAAGCAAAGAAGACATTCATCTTAATCTTATTTGATTACAATAAAAATACAGGCAGACATAATTTATTAACATTAATGGCAAATATAAAATTTTTTAAATTGCATATAATAGAATAGGTAATTTGCAAACAAAATACAAATTACATCAAAATCAAATGCAACATGACAATTGGATTTTATTACAGGAATGCAAGGATAATTCAATATTAAGGAAAAGATTAATATAGTTCATTCACCATATTAATTGATCAAAGGCAAAAAGTCATGTGGTCACCTCTATAAAAGCCAAAAGGACATTTAACAAAATTCAACATTCATTTCTGATATTAAATAATATTTAGTAAAATAAAAATTGATAATTTTTTAGCATAATAAAATATATATGCTTTAATCCAAAAGCCAGCATTTGCTTAATAAGTGTAATAAGCATTTCCACTAAATGCACAAATAAGACAAGAATGCCCACTCTTTCCACTGCTCTTTAATATTTTAGCAGAGGTAACAGCCAATGCAATTAGATAAGGGAATTTAGTCAGAGTATTCATAACTGAAAAGGAAGAAATAAGTCTATCTAAATTTGCAGATGCTATGGTTGCATGTTTAGAAAACACAAAAGGATAAGTGAAAACCACTACAAAAAATAGAATACAGGAAAGTAGCAAGGTTCAGTATGTCCAGTTTTAAAGATCTATCCCCAAAATACACCTGGCAATATGTGCACACACCTATCTGCCATGGCATTACTTTTAGCAGCAAAACTCAGTTGGGAGGTGGAGGAATACTGAAGGTTCAGCAATAAGAAATGTTTGAATAGACAGTATAACACATAATGGGGTGTTTGGTGTTGATGTGTGAAGCTGACACATTCGGGTACATGAGAGCAAAAGTTTCATTTTCAAGAGCAAGTGAAACCATGAGACACATCTTGTTGTTTCACTTTAATGGTACTTGTTAATGCAAATAGAAATATCAACCAACAACCCTATCAGAACTACACTCATTCACGAATGATATGGATGACTTCTTTGCTGTATTGGATGACAATCAAACATTTATTCATAGACTGATTTTGTCAACTTACAATTTAATTGAAACCAGACATGGGCTACAGATTCAAGAGTTTAGCCAAAATCAACAGAAACACTTTATGAGAATTTGTCCATGTGGAATCAACAATAAAGAGTATTGCATATTTTATTATCATCTGCAAATTTTATGCTAACTATCCTTTATATCAGTACGATAGATAAATAATCTAATCACATTTTTCCAGAGAGCCAGTTTTAAACATTTAGCAGCACACTCAAGTGTACCTAGTGATAAAAGAAAGTGAAGAAATGGCCGGGCTCGCGGCTAAGCCTGTTATCCCGCACTTTGGGAGACTGAGGTGAGTGGATTGCCTGACCCCGAGGGTTCGAGACCTGCCTGGGCAACTTGACGAGACCTCATCTCTACAATAAATCAAAAAATTAGCCGGGCATGGTAGTGCGCGCCTGTAGTTCCAGTTACTCGGAAGGCTGAGGTGGAAGGATCGCCGGAGCCCAGCAGGTCGAGGCTGCAGTGGCCGGGAGCAGCCACTGCACTCCAGTCTGGGCAACAGAGTGAGACTTCAACTCAAAAGAAAAAAAAAGAAAGTGAAGAAATGAAGAAAGTCTTAATATTTTACTACAGAGTGATCTACAAGATATATTTTAAGTTAGTCATGCTCAGAACAGTATTCATGAAATGCTACTTTTTATGCAAATAAAAGGATAATATAAATATATGTACACATTTGCTTACATTTTTCAAAGTAATCAATGCAATGATAAAGTAAAAAGTAATCGCAAAAAAGTTATCTAAGGGAAAGGAGGAGTCAGGATGGAAGAAAACAATGGAATGGAAGGGAGTAATCCATGAATGTACCTCATTATGTATTTTGACTATAGAGTCATATTAATGTTATATATAATAACAAATAAAATTAAATCCTAAAGGTAAATTGTTCCCAATAATTTGAAAATAAGCTGCAAAAAAAAGAGCCTAATTTTAAAACAAGTGGGTGATATAATCACATAGATTAAATTGATTTCACATGAATTTCAAACACAATATTTTGATCACACATTCCTAGCAAAAATTATGCAAAAAACACAAAGCTGAGCAATCATGAACTGCCTTTAGTGTCTTTATGGTTACTGGGGCAATTGGTATTGGGATGTTGAACTATTATATCTGTTGTAGGAAAAACCAAATACATTCAGCATAAGTTGTAAAAAAACATGTATAAACTTGATTTTAAATTGGAAATCTTAGCATGCATTGATGGTTTCACCTTAGAAAAACAAGAAGTAATGAAAGCCCAACAGCAGCAGTCACCCCTGAAGCCCAGACATTAGTTTTTAAGTACCATTTCCTTAGAGTTCCATAGAGAAATGGCAATTCTAGGTAAAAATGGAAAAATGAAATTTCAGAAAGAAAGGCAGCTATTGGAGCTCAATGGCTCATCAAGGCAAAAAGTCAGCAAAGAGACATTTGAGTTAAACAAAATCCTAGAGCAAATGAACCTAACAGACATTCACAGAATGTTCTATATCAAGACTACAAAATATCTATTTTTTTCATTAGCATATGGAACAATTTCCAAGATAAACCATATGATAGGCTAAAATCAAGTCTCAGTAAACTCAAAAAAACTGAAATTATATCAAGCATCTTCTCAGACCCCATGGAATAAAAGTAGAAATCAACTTCAAGAAGAATTTCAAAAACAAATAAATACATGAAAAATAAACAATCTGGCTGAGCACAGTGGCTCATACCTATAAGCCCAGCACTTTGGGAGACCAAGGTGAGAGGACTGCCTGAACCCAAGGTTCGAGACCAGCCTGGACAACTTAGTGAGACTTCATCTCCACAATAAATTTTTAAAAAATAGCCAGGTGTGGTGGCATGTGTCTGTAGTTACAGCTACTTGGAAAACTGAGGTGGAAGAATTGTCTGATCCCAGCAAATTGAGGCTGCAGTGGCCATGAGCATGCCACTGCCCTTCCGCCTGGCTGACAGAGTGAGTCTCCAACTCAAAAAAAGATAAAGAAATTTAAAAATTTCTTGAAATGAATAAACAACGACACAAGTTATCAAAACCTCTAGAACACAGCCACAACTGTGCTCAGAGGAAAATGTATAGTGTATTATGCCTACATTTAAAAGACTGAAATATCACATGTTGACAACTTAATGTGATCCTTGTTTTTCAAAGAACTAAAAAACAAAACAAAACAAACAAACAAAAAACCCAAAGCTAGCAGAAGAAAAGAAATAATGAAGATCAGAGCAGAACTTAATGAAATTTAAGTGAAAAAATTACAAAGCATCAATGAAAAGAAAGTTGGTTTTTTGAAAAGATAAATAAAATTGATAGATCACCAGATAGATCAATTAAAAAATGAGGGGTGAAAATCAGACTAGCTCAATCAGAAATGAAAATGAGAGACATTACAAGTGATACCATGAAAATGCAAAAGATCATCTAAGATTATTATGAACACCTCTATATAAACAAACTAGACATTCTGGAGAAAATGAGCAAATTCTTGGAAACATACAATGTCCCAATCCTAAATCAGGATGAAACAGAAACCCTGAATAGACCAATAATGAGTAGCAAGATTGAATTAGTAATTAAAATCTTCCAACAAAATAATTCAGAATCTGATGGATTTATAGCTGAATTCTACCAGACTTTCAAAGAAGAACTGGTACCAACTTTACTAAAGCTATTCTCTCTAACTTATTCTACAAAACCAGTATCACCCTCATTCCAAAGCCAGGAGAAGACACAACAAAAAAAAGATAACTACAGACAAACATTCCTGATGAACATAGATGCAAAATCCTCAACAAAATACCAGAAAACTTAATTCAACAGTAAATTTTTTTAAAAATCCACCCTAACTAATCAAGTGGGTTTTGTCCTGGGCATGCAAGGATGGTTCAACATACACAAGTCAATAAAGTGGTGATCCACCACATAACAGAATTAAAAACAAAAGTCATACAATCATTTCAGCATATGCAGAAAAAGTTTTTGATAAACACAGCATCCCTTCATGATAAAAACCCTCAGCAAAATAGGCATGGAAGGAATATTTCTCAAAATAATAAAAGCCATATACAATAAACCTACAGCCAGTGTCATCCTGAATGAAGGCTGTTGAAAGCATTCCCCGCTAGAATGGTACCAAGGCAAAGATTCCCACTTTCACCACTCCTAGTTAACATAGGACTGGGAGTCCTAGCTGGAGCAATCAGGCAAGACAAAGAGATAATATCCGAATTGGAAAAGAATAAATCAAACTATCTTTGTATGCTGACTATATGATCTTATACTTAGAGAATCCTAAAGACTCCTGAACGTGATAAATTAATTCAATAAAGTCTCAGGATACACACAAATCAGTAGCACTGCTATACAATGATAGCAACTAAGCTGAGAATCAAATAAAAAACTCAATTCCATTTACAATAGCTGCCCAGAAGCTAAAATACATAAGAATAATTCACCAAGAAAAGAAAAAAGTCTCTACAAGGAGAAATACAAAACACTGATCAAAGAAACCATGCAGGACAAAAACAAAAGGAAAAACATACCATGCTTATGGATTGGACAAATCAGCATTGTTAAAATGACCACATTACCCAAAGTTATCTGCAGATTCACTGCAATCCCTTCAAACTACCAATGATATTGTTTCACAGAATTAGAAAAAAAATTTTTAAATTCATATGAAGCCAAAAAAGGGACAGAATAGCCAAAGCAATCCTAAGCAAAAAGAATAAAGCTGGAGACATCACATTACTTGACTTCAAATTATACTACAAGGCTAGCATAACCCAAACAGCATGGTACTAGTACAGGAGCAGACACATGGGCCAATGGAACAGAATAGATAATCCAGATATAAGCCCAAATACCAATGACAAACTGATCTTTGACAAAGCAGACAAAAACATACACTGGGGAAAGGGCACCCTATTCAACAAATAGTGCTGGGAAAATTGGATAGCTACATGTAGAAAAATAAAACTTGATCTCTACTTCTCACCATATACAAAAATTAACTCACAATGGGTTAAAGGCTTAAATGTCAGACCTGAAACCATAAAAATCCTAGAAGAAAACATAGTAAAAACTCTTTTGGATATTGGAATAGGCAAAGAATTTATGACTAAGACCCTCAAAACAAAAATAAACAAATGGTACTTAATTAAACTAAAAAGCTTCTGCACAGAAAAAGAAATAATCCACAGAGTAAATAGGCAACCTACTGAATGGGGGAAAGAAATTCACAAACTACACATCCAAACAAAGGACTAATATCCAGAATCTACAAAGAACTCGAACAGATAAAAAAAAAAAAAGTAAATAACCCCATTAAAAAGTGGGCAAATGACATGAATAGACATCTTTCAACAGAAGATTTACAAACAGCTAAAAAAAAGAAAAATGCTCAATATCACTAATCACCAGGGAAATGCAAATTAAACCACAATGAGATACCATCTCACATCAGTCAGAATGACTGTGATTAAAAAAATTTACAAAATAGATGTTGGTGCAGATTAAGTGGAAAGGGAATTCTTATACACTGTTGGTGGATGTGTAAGTTAGAAAAACTTCTATAAAATTTGATATGGCGATTTCTCAAATAACTAAGAGTAAATCTATCATTTTAGCCAGCAATCCCACTACTAGGTATCAACCCAAAGAAATAGAGGTCATTTATAAAAAAATACAGCTGCACTCATTTATTGCAGCACAATTTCCAGTTACAAAAATATGGAATCAATCTAAAGGCCCATCAACTAAGCAGTGGATAATCTAAATGCCCATCAACTAAGTAATGGATAATAAAAACACACATATGTACCATGGAATACTTCAGTTATGTAAAGGAATGAAATAATGTCTTTTGCAGCAACTTGGATGGAATCAGAAACCATTATTCTAAATGAAGTAACACAGAAATGGAAAACTGAACACCACATGATCTCACCTACAAGGGGAGTTAAACTAAGGATCTGTAAAGGCATATAGAATGGTGTAGTGGACGTTGAAGATTCAAAAAGGGGAGGGTTGGAAGGAAGATAGAGATGAAAAATCACCTATTGAGTACAGTGTACATAGGTGGAGGTGAAGGATACACTTAAAGCCAGACTTATTTATCACTATACAATCTATCCATATAACTAAAAATAATTTGTGCTCCCTAAAGCTATTGAAGTTTGAAAAACAAAGTCTCCTGTATGGAGATATTTGGCATGGGTTTATTAAAAACAAAAAACAAGCAAACAAACAATGGGATTCTGTTAAAAGACACAGGAGTTACTTAAAAACATTTTCACCAACTTGAGATGGCATAATTTGGACATCAAAAGAAGAGTGGCTGCAATGAATTGGCTTACATCAGATATATAAAACCCATGAGTTTGGCATGTTACTTAAAAATATTGAATTCTATGGTCATTACTGGAGGTTTCTCTTTCGACCCAGGATGCAGGAGAGAATCAACGTGTTTGCTATCTCATGTTGCCCTGGGCCCAGCCCACAAGTGGAGGAAGAGGCCACTGGCCAAGACAAACACACACCCACACTCCAGTTAAAGCAAAAGCTGTGGCAGTGTCTTCTCTGTGTGTGCATCTGCCCCCTCCTGCCCCTTGAGTACATTACTAAAGAATTCCCAGAGGAGAGAGAGAAAAGATGGATTCACGGGCTAAGTCATCTGCCCAGACCCCAGACTCCTGCTGCTCTCAGGAGGAGAGGACCTCTGTAAGGCCTGAGTCCAGTTGTACCTCATGACATGTCTGGGGGAACACTGAGCCTTCTCCACAATTTCTGCAGCTACACTGAGCTATGACTGAGACATCCTCTCTAGAGTCTTTATAGACAAACACCCACAGCCAAAGGAACAAAATTAAAGACCTGCTTCGTCTTTTCTATCCCATTCTATCACGGCTCTACATTCTATAGCGATCTGCTTTAGTCATCCCCCACCCTTCCTCTGCTTCCAGGAGGATGGACTCACGTTGGACTCATCTATTCAGCTTCTCAGACTCCAGGTGAAACTCGTTCTCTGGAAGTCATGTCTATGTGGGCAGGTCTAAACCTTCCTCTTTCACTCTGGAGATGCTTCCTGAATCCTCCTGGCAGCCTGGACCTCACCCTCTGCCTGTTGCCCACCCAGGGGATAGTACTAAATCCTAGAACGTTCTTCCCTACATTGTGTAGTCAGAACAGTTCTGAAACACAGCAGGTACTTCGTAATTATCTGTTGACTAGCTTTTGTAAGATGAGTCTAGATCTGCTTTCTAATTTTTCTAAGAGCACAGAGGCCAAGGCCAAGGCCACAGGTGGCCTTTTGCAACAGGGGGTCCATTCAGACACATCGGTGCCCCCAACAGATCTTCAGTCACACCTGCCTCGATCACTTACTGGCGTGTTCAGGGCCAAACCATGCCCCAGACCCTCCAAAAACCTGCATTTAATCCTAAGATCTAGACACACCTCTGACTTCATCCCTGAAAGAAAGTTCTGGAACTACCCACCTCAGCCCCATTTTCCAGAATGAATGTGCCCTCCCCTGACCAGTCCCCTCTGCTCTGGATATTCCTTTGGAGAGCCCTGTATGCCAGGCCTAGTGTGGACTAAATGACAGGCAGGCTGACCAGGGTCACACTGGGCTGTGCTGAAAGGTGGAAAATCACAGAGACATCGAAGGATAAATCAGTGCAAAGCAGGCAGCACAGCCGAGAATGAGTGGGCAGGTGGGCTTGTCTGTTCATTTCAAGGGTTTGTGGAGCCCTGTTCTTGACGGCCCATTGAGGAGCTCTCCGGCCAATTTGGCACATCTAAGCACTTTATTTTTCCACTTCTGATTCAACAGGCACTGTTGTTTCCCGGCTTGAGGCTGTGGCCGAGAGCTCTGATGGATGTTAATGGGCATCTTGAGGCAAAGGTAATCTTTTAATGTTTTCCAAGAGGCCTCAGTGGAAACCGTTCTTTATTAATACACCTGAGGAGTCAAATCCCTGCTTATCCTCTGTTTAGAAGGATGTCTGATTACATGGTTTTGTGACGGGCTCTGGAGGGAGGCCCAGCAGGCCTAAATCTGGCCCTCTGTAGGCAAGGACAAGACAGGCTTGACTCAGGGGGTGTGAGATCTGCAGCTTTAGGGGTCCCAACTGGTTGCAGCATGACCTGGCTGTAGTGGGGGAAAAGAATTCTGGGTCCTCGGCCGAAAAGCTCCTCTGCAGAAAATCAAGAAATTCAGACACCAAGAGCCTGCGTCTGACAGAGGGCAACCGACCAGAACCACTGTGCCCCGCAAGGCAGGGCCTCAACAGCCCAGGCTATGGGGGTCCCCCCAAGAAAGTCAGGCTTCTTCGCACTGTGTAGATGGAGAGACTGACTCTCAGTGAGTCTAGTGAGCGAGCATTCAAGCTGGGGCCTGGCCCTCTCACTCAGCATCCTCCTAGTCACCATCAACTGACGCTGGCCAGGCAGGGTATGGGCCCATTCTCACCTTCACTGTCTCCCACCATCAGTAAATCTGGTCCAAGTGCAGTAGATACTGACGGCAGGCCAAACAGGCATCAGGGCCTCTGCACAATGCAGGGAGTTGTACAACACCAAATAGTCGACGATAGCCCTGTCCCTCTTCTGTCTTTTGGCCGTCAGGGCACTATGTCTTAAGGCCTGTCAATGGTTTGGACAAGTCCTGGGCATCTCATCAACACCACCTAGCCCACGGTGAGATCACACTTACCCCGGTGCCGGGCTCCTTCACTGCTTAGTTCTGGAAGCTGAGATTCAGACCAGAGCCAGGCAGTGTGCCCAGGAGTTGGGGAGGGAGCTTGGAGCCCCTGGCAGGGCCATGTAGGCAAAGGGTCCAATTAGCACACAAAGAGGCTTTGGGAAGGGGAAGAGATGGCACAGGTTGAGAGCCAGTTGCTCAGAAGAAGGGTTCCCAGAGCTAGGAGACCAAGGGCTTTCTGGAGGAGTCAAACTCCCTGTGACAGTGCCCTCTCTCAGTCCCTCCTCTGGGAAGGGGCACTTGGGGTCCTGACATTCCAGATAGCCTCACCAAGTATATCCCATCCCTCTTCTTTAGGATTGTGGGGATTTCATGTACCTTTTTGTTCACCGGGAAGCTATGTGGATCACTGGTTGATGAGGAGAGGTCTCAAGATGCCAAATGACCCATGTGATGATGGATCTTGAGGCCCCCAAGCTGTCTGGTGAGGAAAAGTAGCCTCCCAAAGAACTGGGAATGTGGCATAAGGGAAAGTGATGAAGGCTGAGACCAGGCACTACCGTACTTTAAAAAAAAATTAATATGAAATGACAGATTTTTTAAAATGTTGTAATTTATTAAAATGTTTAAGGCCGAGCTTGGTGGATCAGCCTGTAATACCAGCACCTTGAGAGGCCGAGGTGAGTGGATTGCCCAAGCCCACGGGTTTGAGACCACCCAGGCAACTTGGCAAGACCTTGTCTCTACAATAAATCACACACACACACAAATTTAGCTGGGTATGGTAGCTCGAGCCTGTAGTTCCAGCTATGGAAGGTTGAGGTGGAAGGATTACCGGAGCCCAGCAGGTCGACACTGGGATGGTTGTGAGTGTGTCACTGCACACTCCAGCCTGGGCAACGAAGTGAGACGCCAACTCAAAAAATAAATGTTTGATATATTATATTTGTAAATATTTATGGGATGCATGTGAAATTATGCTACATGCATACAATGTGTAATGATCAAGTCAAGGTATTTAGGATGCCCATTGCCTGAGTTTTTATCATTTCTATGTGCTGTGCACATTTCAGGTCTTCTCTTCCAGCTATTTTGAAAAATACACTACATTGTTGTTAACTACAGTCATGCTATTCTGCTATCAAATATTTGAAACCCAGAAGTGCTGGTTGGCTTCATGACCGTGGACACCTCACCTTGTCTCTGAGCCTTCATTTTCTCCTTGCCAGCCCACCACGTAGAGCATCTTAGCACTGTCATCATGAGTATCCAAGTGATACAAGCGACACTGGACATCAGCTGCCTCCATGAGGCCAGGCACCCACAGGACTGGGTCACAGACCGCCTCCTCCTCATGAATCCAGCATTGCAATCCAGAAAGTCTGGGGACCCCTTTCCACCTAATCCACCAGAGAGGCCAGTCTGCAGCTTGTCGAAATTTGCATGTGCTTGGCCCCTACCCAGGAGGAGACGCCAGCCCGCACCCCGCCCTGCCCAGGAAGCAGGCCAGCACAGTGGGCCGCAGTCATCCATCTCTTTAATGAGTCCATTTGTCACTCTGGGAGGCATTGTTCTCCTGCCCGATTTAACAGGCCTGTTCTGGCCTGGACAAGAGCCAGCCAGGCCCTGATTGTTTCGGGGTCACTTTGCAGGTTGGTCAAGGCTGCTCAGATGAGGCTACACTATGGCAAGAGGGGTCTGTGGAGGACTCCTTGCTTGCAGTAGACCACGGCCTTCTTGAAAGTTCCTGGAGGATTTCGAGAGTCTACTTGTCTCAAAACATGGTAGTCACACTTTCTTGTCACCAGGGGAAGGGACATCTGCCACCTCCCAGAGCCAGGTCTGCTCTCTCAGCTATCTCAGCCTGTGGTTCTCAGTCACTTGCCTAAGCCAAATGTGGAGTGGTGACTCAGTCAGACAGGTGGGTGTCATGGAACAGGGGCTGCCCTAAGCCAGGAAGGTGAACAGAGTTCAAGGAAGTACCCTGAGTTTCATAACACAGCTTGGAAGAGTAACTTTGGAAAAGTCCTCCATCCTCCTCAGCTCATCCAGAAGTTTCCAAAGAGCAAATGAGACACCTGCCTGCACCATTCTGAGGTCATCATCTTAGTGCCTAGCTCTTGGACTGCCGAGACGCTGCAGAGGGGCCCGTGTGACCCTCGCTGCGTTGAGAGTAACCCCTTCTGGCAAGAGAACCACTTGAGGCTGCAGTAGAGGCCAAGGAATAAATGAATGAGGAGACTTCATTCCCCTAGGTTTCTCCAGGCTCCATGCAGGGCTTCCAAGGTCATGGGAGGAACAAAAAGTGGTTCACCCAGGGAAACAGGTAAGGTGAAACCAGGCTGATAGACGAGGAGAAAGCAAGAGCAGGCAATGGTTTGGGGAGCGCTGGGGCAATGTGGTGGGAACAGAGGTCATCTCACTTGGGGGACCCAGAGCCAGTGGGTTGAGTAGGATGAAAGAAGAGACAACCTGTCCCCATAGTCCATGGCCCTTAGCCTGCCCCTCAGAGGAGACCACGAGAAGTACATGGCTTCCCATCCTTGAGGCTGGTCAAACCTTTTCTCAGTAAATTCCAAGGTGCTTTCTGGCATTCCTTCTCCATAGAAAGAAAGAAAAGCCCAGAAGCACAGTCCTGGGGGACATCTCACAAGCACAGCTACTGCTTGGGGAGCTCGGTCATACTCTTTTAGATGCTCATGGAGAGCAGGGGACTCTTGGCCATCAGCATCTTACCAATGTGCAAATGGTAAAGGAAGTTGTACCAACCTCAGTCCACCACCTCTATGTCTGTCCCTCTGCAATGCCACACAAAGCCTATGAGGTTGGACACAGACGACAGATGGAAGTCCACGCGACCACCTTTGTCCCAGGCATCCCATACCTCTGGAAGCTGGCTGGTTCCCAATATCAACGCCTTCTTTATTCTTGATTTCATAACTTCCTTCAATTGGAAGTATCCTTAAAGCGCTGCTCCTACTTCCTCTCAAAATGCATTTCTCATGAGCGATGAGGATGACTGATTAAGGCCAGTAAAGGGGAGAGGCTGCCGCAGGTCTGGGAGACAGCATGTCACACCAAGCAGCAGGATGCCCTGCCAGTGTCCTGTCCATAACCAAGAGTATGAAGGCCATGGGAGCAGAGAGTGAGGGGACCCTGGCAGGCGCTGACCTGAGCTCCCAAGGAAGACTTCTGGGTGGGGTAGAGTGGGACGACCATGGTCAGATGAATCAGGCAGACGGGGATCTAAGCCTTGTCTGCCCTGCTGCTGCCATGTGGCCTGGACCTGTCACCGCACTCTATCCCCTTGCCCTGTAATCCAGGCTGTGGTGAGAATTAAAGGAGATAAAATAATCATCATAATTATGGAGGCTTTCTCGAAGTGTGACTGGTGTCAGGCAGAGTGAGCTCACAGGGACTGCCTGATGGAAGGAGGGAAAATCAGGGGCTCTGCTGATTAAACATAGGTCTATTCTAATGTCCTCCTTCTACCAGCTGGAAATGCAGGCCCAGAGAAGCCCAGGACTGGTCAAGGCCTCAGGGCCCCTTCAAGCAAGGTAAGACTAGAAGCCCAGCATTCCACCCTAGTCCTGGCTCTCTGCTCCCCACCCTCCACACACAACTTCCCACAGTAGGGCCTGGCACTGAGGGACAGCTCCTACTCTATGCCCCCTGGGATTCCAGGGGACAGTCTAGGACACACTCAGGTATATGTGAGTGTGTAAGTGGCTGTTATGACTGTTATGGGAAATGCTTGATTGTAATGTGTTGTGTGTATACATGTAGTGTGTGTGTGTGTGTGTGTGTGTGTGTGTGTGTGCGCACGCGTGCGTGTGTGTGATGTGTGCATGGAGAGTGGTATATGGTGTGTGTACTCATGGTGAGTTGTGTTTCTGTATCTGCACCGTTTTGAGTGTGATGTGTATAAGTTTGGCATATGATATATAAATGTGTGTGTATGTGGTGTGTGCATGTATATGTGTGTTTGTGTGATGTGAGGTATAGTTGGGAGAATGTGGTATAGCATGGGGCTATATGTGTATGTGCTTGTGTGTGGTGTGTCTGTGTGAAAAGTGTGGGGTATGTCTGTGTGTGTGTGTGTGTGTGTGTGTGTGTGTGTGTGTGTGTGTATGTGTGGTGTGTGGTATGTTAATGTGTATGAGTAGAATACGTATATGTGTGTGTTGTGTGTGTGTCTGTGTCTATGTGGTGTGTGAGTGTGATGTGTATGTATGTAAATGTGGTGTGTATGTGTGTGTGGGATGTGGAAATAGAGTCAGGGATATGGTATAGCATGGCACTGTGTGTGTGTTTGTGTTGTGTGTGTGCATGTGTGTGTTGTGAATGGGGGGCATGGGATTGTGTGCAATGTGTTTGTGAGGGGACAGATATAATAGGTGCACGTGTATGTTACAATCAACTCTCCCAAAAGACTGTTCTGTGGGGCTTGGCCCCGACCTGGGCCCCCAGCCCTCTGACCCTGACTCTGCTGTGGAAGGGCATTCACGGCTCTGTTCCTTCTAGCTCCAACAGGAGGGGCCCAGCTTAGCACGGCCTTCCCCTCATGATTCTTGCTTCCTTCCCTTCTCACTCCATTTGGATGTGGATGTACTGTTATGTTGTGCTTAGGACTGACTAAGACATTTCACAAAATGGGCACTACGATGGAATGGCTCAGGCTTTCACCCTCCGAGCAAGGCTTGTGCTGGGTTGAGCCCTATGTACCTCTGTGTCGAGATTCATGGCACTCCCTGTCCAGAGAAAGTCCTCTTACTTCCTAAGGGGAGTCATCCTCATCCTCCTCACTTAACCAAGGCATTTTCTAGGTGCTTGTGGCTCTTTAGGCTGCTCTCCAGGTTCTTGTCTCTGCTGGTACCAACCATATGAAGAGGCTCTTCCATGCTGATTCTAGGAAAGAGTATCACAGCCACACAGCACACCTTGTTTTAGCTCTGCTTGGGTCTTGAAACCCTAAGGGTTCCACAAAGTGAACACTCAAGTGAGATATAAATAGCCCCATTGGTCAGCACCAGACAATGAGGACATTCTGAGCCTACATCTTTTTTTTTTTTTTTTTTTTGAGTTGGAGTCTCACTCTGTCACCCAGACTGGAGTGGCCGCTCCCGGCCACCGCAGCCTCGACCTGTTGGGCTCCGGCGATCCTTCCGCCTCAGCCTTCCAAGTAGCCGGAATTACAGGCATGCGCTACCACGCCCAGCTGATTTTTTGATTTATTGTAGAGATGAGGTCTCGCTTCCCAGATGGGTCTCGAACCCGCAGGCTCAAGCAATCCACTCACCTCAACCTCCCAAAGGCGCGGGATTACAGACTGAGCCACCGAGCCTGGCTTCTGAGCCTACATCTTAGGTGGGTTCTCCAAAAGACAGACTGTAATGGAGAAGTATGAAGGGTGCAGTGTGCTCTTGGAGGTCTGCACTTGTTGAGGAGCAAAGGAGGCAGTCCTGGGCAGAGGAAGGAGTTGAGTTGAAATTCAGGAACAACAAAAGCTACAGTGAGTCCCTCAAGAAGTTGGGCAGCTGGACCCCTGGCAGCGTTGTCCCACCTTGAGGCAAGAAGTTCTGTCCTTTACCCAGATCAACCAGCCATTGAATACACAGGCTGCTCCTGAGAGAGGGTGTGCCCTTAGGCAAGGCAACATTCCTCTTCCATCGAGGACAATTCACAAAGAGCAGCTCAACTGAGAACCTTCACCACCAAGATCCCAGTTGCTGAAGAAATGAAAAGTCTTGATCCCAAAGGGGGTACTCTGATGGAGCACAATCCATCTAGGAGCCTCTCAAGGGCTCTTGCTTCAATTAATAGCTCCCTAGGGCTCTCAGTGGCCTCCTTACCTAAGGAAATTTTGCAAGAAAGGAAAAAAGGACAAATTCTAGCCCCTTCCACAGCAGTTGTCTCGAGGGCAGCCCTGATGCTTATCCGCCTCTTCCTCTGCTATCCTTTCTAGCTACCCTGGGCTCCAGTCAGCAGCTCTTCTTGTTGAGATGCATCCTGTGGTAGGGTGACACAGGTAGCCATTTCTGAGCCTCTGGTCACCATACTTTCTCAGATCATAGATGCTACATCTGTCAATGTAACGTCAACAATGGATGGGAGATAGTCAGAGACACTCAGTAGGACGACCTGGGAACCTGCTGGGAATGGGATGTTTGTATCTCCTCAAAATTCTTATGTTGTAGCTTAATCCCTAGTAAGCTGGTACTAGAAGATGGGGTCATGAGTGCCCTCTTACAAGGGACTCCAGAGAGCTGTGTTCCCCCTTCTGTCATGCGAAGGCACAATGACACCATCTACAAGAAATGAGCCCTCACCAGACACCAAATCTGTCAGTACCTTGATCTTAGACTTCCCAGTCTCCAGAATTGTGAGGAAGTAGATATTTGTTTTTTTATAAGCCACCAGTTTATGGTATTTTGTTATGACAGACTAAGACAGCACTCAATCTGAACTTCCCTGAGACCACTGCTTATAACTACAGTCCCCAACCTTTTTGGTATCAGTGACCAGTTTTGTGGAAGACATTTTTCTATGGATGGCAGGGGATTGTCAGGTATTAGATTCTCATAAGGAGCATGCAACCTAGATCCCTCACATGTGCAGTTCACAATATGGTTTGCGCTCCTGTGAAACCTAATGCCATGATTGATTTGCCAGAAGATGGAACTCTGCTTACCTGCCACTCACCTCCTGCTGTGAGACCTGGTTCGTAACAGTTCACAGCCAAGGAGTTGGGAACCCCTGATCTACAGCAACCACATCCCCCTGAGGAGCAGGGTTGGTAATTCCTGCCACATGAGTGACTCCAATCCTTGCATGTCCTTGTTCACTGGGAACAAGGAGCCTGAAGTGACTGATAAAAACTTATTGAAACATTTGTTGTATCATTTGTTCTGGGAAACAAGACCTCCAAACCTGTAGAACACATGTTTGTGAGAACAGGAAGCTCTATTACCTCAAGTGGGATACTGACCATATTAAGTAGAAATTCTCTTATATCTACTACTTGTCTCCCAGATACATGTTTTCTTTCCACGAGAGACACAGTGGTGACTGATGGTCATGGATTTAGGATGTGCAGGCAGTCCCCTCCTCACAATTTAGTTAAGTGACACTTGATCCCCAATTACATGGGTCAGGTTCCAGGTAGAGGGCACATTAACTGTGAGTAACTGCAGACAGCACAGACTGTGCTGCTGGCTTTTCCTCCACAAATCACAGGGTAGATGACATATGAACACCATCATCAATGACTAATCATGGCAACTCTTTTTCACCAGTTCATGATTGGGTCCCTGAGCCTTTGCACGTAAGTCCTCGCACCAACAGCAAAGCATGTGGTGGCGTCACCTTCTTGTCTCCAAGTGATAAGTTCATGTGACATCTTACAAAAACAGATGATTAGAAGAGGAAATGGTCAATGAGATGTGATTGCAGTCAAGAGACAAAAACATTGGATGTGAAATTAGAACCAAATGTGCACAGAGTTACAGAAGAAATAGCTGGCCGCGAGGACATGGACCCTGTCACCATTTGAGACTCTGTATGTGCAGCCAGAGAATGGAGTAAAGGTGACTCACCCACATAAATAGGATGATGGTTGTGATGAGGAGGATGGAGATGTCCCAGAGGAGGTGAAATCAGCAGAAATCTTCATAGTAGGGAGACTTTTAAAGATGTTTCACAACATTGAAAGTGTAAAGGATAAAATGTTGGAAGCTGATCCACACTTAGAGAGGAGTGTGACAATTCCCCAAGGCATAGAAGGAGCTGACTCAGTATTGTGGTCACAGGACAAGAAGGCAAGCACTGCTCAGACTCCTCTCAATATGTTTTAAAAAGCTTTTAATTCTCAACATTTCTAGTATTTTAAATTGCACTGTATTAAATAAATGTTATTTTATCATTTTTCATTTTACTATACATCAATAATCAACAGTAAGGGTTTTTTAATGTCTTGAAAAATTTTTAAAGGTCAAAGAAAAATGGCAATTTTCCCATTGATTGTGGCAGTCATTTTATGCTACCATGATACATACAAAGTGCTGACTGTGTGTATCCTGTGGGTATAAAAATGACGGGCCTTCCTCTAAGGGCATTATATCCAAGCTCATATCTCCATAGCTTCCTCAAAAGGCTGGTGCCTTTCTCTGTAGGACAAGCAGTTTCTGAGTTATGTGAAATGTTATAGGACCTGTGGACCCTATGGTCAGGTCTCCTTTGCTGTTCTGATAGGATGTCATGTGGTCTGCCACATTAGGATACTGGCAAAAGCAGGCAGGAAATGCAACCCATGTGTGGAATATGAGAAGAGACCCCTAAAAGGGGAATTTATTTATACAAAATTGTGTATTTATTCTTGCATGTTTAAACTTCAGTCACCTTCAAAGTGCTTTCCATCTGATGCAATACACCTATTGAGAGGTTTTTTTTCCACTTTTCAAAACAGTTTTTGACCTTATCAACTCTGATGCCTTTTAGTGTTTCTGCCATTTTTTTGTTTTACCTCTTCCATGTTGGCAAAACGTTTCCCTTTGAGGACTTTTTTCATCCAGGGAAACAAAAGAAAGTCACTTGGGGTGAGATCAGGTGAATAGAGAGGGTTGGGTATGGGGCTTATGCCATTTTTGGTCAAAAATTGCTGAACACTCAATGCAGTGTGGGCAAGTGCGCTTGTAAATCATCCATCATGAAATGGGCAAACGCATTGAAAGAATCTCCAAAAAAAAAAAATTCACCGAAGTCGAATGCAGCATCTCAAAACAATTCTAGCCGGTACACTGATGCTAATGGGTTCCTAGAACACTTACCTAGCAGGGGAAGCCTGTACTAAAGGGACCTGCCCTCCAAAAAAAATTCCATTTTTTTCTCGTCTATATCTATTCTAGTCAAGAGTAACTGCTGTCCTCTCCTTGTGAAAATCATCCAGTATAATAACTTGCTACCAAGTTTTGTCTCCTTGAAGGATGTCACCATACACAGGCTCACAGTTGGTCTCTGCGGTTTACAGTGCAGTCACTAGGCCAGCTTTGATAGGTAATGTGAAATTTTTATCCCTGCCAGCAAGGCAACTCCATGCAGGTGCCTGTGGTGCCAGCACTAGGTGACACCAACTAGCCAGATCATTTCATCTAGTTGGACTTTGTGTCTCCTACACAGTCAATACTCTGGTGGACAATAACATGTCAAACAAGGGCATGCCCACATCCACGAAACCACCCACATCTCTCTTCCCTAGACCTCTTCATCCTCAGCTCTCCATTGTTTCCTTTTCTGTGACTCTGACCAATCAGCCAGGCCTTTTGTCTATAGGTTTATACCTATCTTTTCCTTGGTCATTCATCTTTCCACAGGTAGACCACCCAAAGTTCTGCCCTTGGGAGGCCCCCCCCAGGAGTCATCCCTGGATGGGGATGTAGTGCAGCTATATTTAATGTGAAAATCACCAGTCCATTAAAACTGTTCAGCCTTTTACTCCTCAATCAAATGGTCACACAGGAAGCCCAGCAGCTTCAGGTGTGAGAGAAATGCAGTGACCATGACTGAGACAGGTGCTTGGGCAGCTCCCTTCTCCCACTGGACTGGTCTTGCTCATGCCAGTACTGGATGTACTCCCTCTACCTTACAGGACATTGTTGCTGGGCCACTGAACTTGGCATTTGGCAAGTCTGACAGAACCTAGTTGATGATGGGTAGTTCCCTCTATCATGTGGCCATGTGATACCCTAGTGCAGAGGCTCTGTTCCTTTTATTACCCAGTGGCAGACCAGAGCACTAGGGATGTACATTTTGATTCTTCTGGGGTTTGCTGTGGACTCCATATACTATCTTTTTCATCACCAAGATGTCTAACATACAAGGTCCTCTGTGTTGAATGACTTGCACCACAGACTAGACCTGCTACAGGCCTTTCCTTGCACTGTAGTACCCACTCAGTTATCATCCTTTAATGTCACCCAGTAAAGAGGTTAGGGCAGAATTTCTTAGTGTGGGATGTGACAACTTCAGCACATGAGGAATCTTCCTTCTCAGAGATGGGAGCGCATGGTACAGTGAATCAAATTGACTTTCACTTTGGAGGGAATGAACTGGCCTGGTTCAGACCTCTGGGCCCCTAAAATGTCTCTGATATGGTCTATGGAATTATGCCTCTATGTGGACAAATTCTGCCTGTCCGACTTGACATTCCCCTCCTGGATCTGCCCCCAGGCATGCAGCCCCCACAAGGTCCCCAGGCTTCTGGAGTATGTGTCACTGGCCCTGTAGCTCCTTCAAGGAGAATTCCTCCATCTGTTTAGCAGGATCAGCTTATGCTGTTGCTTACCCTAATGTTGCGTCCCAAGTCAGCTTATGCTGTTACTTACCTTAATGTTGTGTCCCCAAAGGGAGGGGACTCAATCCTTGGAGGGGTATGTGTTGCCTTTTAAGGCAGAGGCCTCTGCACTTCCTTCAACTGAGGAGGGGACATTAGCCTTTCACTCTCATATAATTGGGGGCAGGGGATATGGTTAAATAAACCCCTAATTCTCTAGATGTGTCTATGCTCCAATGAGGAAGAGCAAATCTCTTGTTGGAAATTCAGAGTAAAGTACCTGAACTCCATTGGCTTTTTCTCACCAGTTAACATGGGACACCCTGCAGTTTTCCTCCTTTATATCAAAACCTTCCCCAAGGCAGGGTCCTGAGTTATGCATTGCAGTTCTTCTGCATCTATAGGACTTGGGGTTTCTCCTCATGGCAGGGAAACTGTTTCTCTCCATTCCTGGGGAAGCTAATCTGGGCCAATGTCTATCACTTACTGTCTCCCCTGCCATCCCCAGTTGCTTCCCCCACTCTCTCCCCTGAAGCCTCTCACACCATACCATGTTCAGTCGCAGACTATGATAAGTATTCCAAGTGAATATTCTCTTCCCACGGTTTTCTGACCTCCTAATGCAGAATAATGTTGTTGTTTTCTACCACTCAGTAGCCCAAACCCAGAACCCCTAATTCACCCAGTCCTCTCCATCGAATCCCAAGCAGACCTCAGCACAGATATACACACAGCCATCTGTTAGCGGCTGGCAACTGTGGAGAAACGATTACCAAGAACAATTAATAATATAAAGAGAGCCCAGTACTCTCTCTAATAGCATTAGAGAGGCTGGGAAAGGAAGTTTTCCATCCCCAGGGCCAGCCCAGTCTCTGACAGTCTCACCACTCCCATCTGCTATCACAGAAGGATCCCATGTGTGACCTGGAGTGCCCAGGCTGTCAGGTACCAATGGGTCACACCAACATGCCCACCCAGCTCCTCCTTCCCCTGGCAATAAGTCTCCATTAGCACATCCAGTGAAATTTATAAACAATAGGGTACACACAGACTTTTAATCCTCCCAGTGTCCCCAAATGACTCACTCCCGTCTTACCCAGCCCAGTTAACAGCACTGAAGCCTCTCTGCCTGGGATTGTTCTTGGTTTCCCGTTCTCTCTTCACATCCAATCCTTCCTTGAACCCTGGGGACTTTCCCTCCAAAGTAGAGTTCCTCTCTCACCCTTACCCCCACCAATACCTCCCACCTCAAGCCCCTCTTGCTGCCCCCCTGGATGTTGACTTCATCCCTCATCTTCCAACTGCATCTCTCAGGCCCTGCAGTCCACTCACACAACAAGTCACTTTTTAAAAACTGTAATGTAAATCCAATAAGGTCAGTCCCCAGCTCAACTATTCCAAATCCTGCCCAATGCCATCAAGCCTCCTTGGGAGCTGACCCTGCTAGTCTCAGAACACATCATGCCACTTCACACCCTCGGTTTGGCTGTCATGCTGGCCTTTGTCTGGTTTCCTGTAGGCAACACCCTGGTGCCCACCCAGGCCCTTTGCCAAGGGGAGTTCCCCACAGGTCTTCTCATATTTGGCTCCTGCTGGACACTCAGGTTTCAGCAGAAACTGCCCATTGACAATGCCTTCCAGGCCTGTTGTAGTCACAGTATCCTGCTGTATTCCTCGGGACATAACGCCCTGCAGTACATTCATGTGCTTGTCTGCCCGATGTCCATCCTGACCTCAATTCCTGAGTCTGCATCAACAAGAGTTGGTATCCTTGGATCTCATGGGTCTCAGCACAACAGACAGTGCCTCCTGCACCAAAAGCTTTCGTGAATAAATGTGGAGGGAGGTCTTAAGTGGAGAGGTGGAAATAGGTGTGTGTGCAGGGCAAAAAGGTATCAAATCAGTCCCTGGCAGAGGACTCTGTGTGTAGAAGGAAAAGTGTCAGGTCAGGGGGCGTCACTCCTGGCGTATGTGGCACCTGCAAAACAAACCATTAGTGTGAGGGAAGGAAATATTCCAATTCTATTTTTATGGTTTATCTCATGGTTCATTCATATCACCTTGAGGTCCAGTTTTTAGAAAGTAAAGTAACCAAGCCATTGACGGCCATCTTGAGCTTCACATGCACATAGGTGGCTGTAAGCCCAGAATCCTCCAAGACCAGACAGATGTTGAGAGTCTCTCAGGCTATCCTACCTCAGGTAACTGCTATTGTCACTTCTAGCACTAAAGTTTAGTTTTGTATCTTCTTGAACTTAACATCAGTGAGCAATTTTGCTGTAGGTGAGAGGTGAGTACATATTTAAGCTCAACACAATCACACACAGTCATGTGTCTCCAGCAGCTGTGTTTCTATTGGTCAAAACTCAGTTACAACTAAACTGGTCACAGGCAGGAGAATGGAGAGGGAGATGGTGGTAGACACACCTCAGGCAAATTCTCAAGTGGAAATTCTGGTTGTGAATCTAAAGTCCTGAGATTCAGGTGTAGTGCCTTTTGTGAGAAGACAAGAAACCACATAAATTAGCAGAACAACACAGTCAACATGTAAGGAGAAAGAAGATGCTCACAGTAGCCCAGGGCCAGACGTCACAGAAAAGGAATCTGGGCAAGGAGTTTTTTTCAGGGTCAGATGGCCACACTACAATCTACATAGCTCTCAGTTCAGCTCCACAGCTCAGTGGCCCTTTCCTGGTGTTCACATTCAAAACTCAGAGAGAGAAATCTGATTAGCCCAGGATCTTGCCTGCAGGAAGGATGACTCAACAGCTTTGGGTAGACAGTGGCCTGGACACGCAGACTCGAGGCTGTGGGCAGAAGCACTAGGAAGCTATGGAATTCAGACATTTATAGACACCCCCAGGGCTGCTGAGTTTTTACAGAAATTTTGAACTCCACGCCCAAGTCCTAGACTGTCCCAGGGCAATTGTGGATTCATGTGAAGGGCATGTGATTTCCTTCCTCTGCAGAAAGTAGAACATGGTCTTCACAAAGCCTCTCCTGGAAGGATCCAGGAAAGTTCTGTCTTCCAAAGGGATTGTGAGACCCATGACGAGTTTTTCTTTGGTGAGAGTTATAGAATAAGAATCATTTGCCCCTGGGTCATCTCTGAGAGATTATGCAACTGCCTGTAATTGGTCATGCCCGGTTCTGAATCCAGACACTGTGCCCAGCGGCAGTGGCCTAATGGCCATGGAATGACGATCAGTCAGCTGGGTGGACTGTGGGACCTCACACTGTGCTTCCATTGAAGAGAAATTCACTAGTCAAGGGCTCCTGTTCCTGGGCCCTGTGCACCACTATTTCACCAGGAGTTCAAAGAAAATGGTATGACCACTGCTGGGCAGGCATAGATGCCTTGAATTTAGTTTTCAGAGCACACAGAGGCATGTCTCCTGGACATGATGACTGAGACAATGCAGCCTACATCAGACTCAGTGATGACTGACACAATGCAGCCTACATCAAGGCCACAGGAATCCTACCCACTGGACGAGACAGCGCTCAGCTCTGCAAATGGTCTTCCCTTCCTATCTACACAGTGTTTTCTGCCTGCAGGAGAAATGAACAGACACACAGGCTGAGAGGCCAGCAGACAGACAGCAAAGTTCACCAGGGCTGATGATACCTCATGCATGCACATGTATATGCCTCACAGAAAGGCGGTATATTCAAGTGGCTCAGTCACAGTTAATGACTTGCAATCCAAATCTCTTTAATGCATTACTGTGTTTTCAGAAGAGAAAAATAAACATTTGCCCTACTTCATGAAATGTGTCTGAGGCAACAATAACAGATTAGATGCTCTTTGTAGTAATGCTTCAATGCATTTATTCTATTAATACCCCATTTAATAGGCTTTCACTCATAGGCATGAAAGGCTCAGTGAATGCTCCTCTTGGCTCATGTTTCATCAATTCTTCAAACAGTGCCAGGAGATAGAGGAGAAGTCTGTTCTTCCTCCTCACCTTGCCCAATGAAGATGAGCTCCAACTCCTTCTCCATCACTGTCTACCAGAGATCATATTATAGACACCCAGTTTTCTCTCCTAACTCACAAGTAGGCCTCAACACAGACATACTCACAGTCTTGCCTGGAGAATGCACATTCCTCTCTTATGGAATTTAAACTCTACTCCTCGTAAATTAAAAGATCAAAGGTAGGTGGCTACAGCAGCATGGAGTCTTTAGGGGAATCTCCTCTTTATCCCCAGGGGCCCACACAAAAGCAAAGGATATACTTTATGAAACTCCTGGGACTGGTTGGCTCCTGCTGAGAGTTTTGCACACTGATTTCAAATGTTATGGGGTGAATTGTATGCCCCCTCCCCAAAATTCACATGTCGAAGTGCTTCACCCCAGAACTTCAGAATGTAAACTTATTTGGAAACAAGGTAGTTGCAGATGCAATTAGTTAGGAGCCTAGAGTACAGAGGACCCTAGTCCAATATAACTGTGTCCTTATAAAAAAAAAGGGAAATTTAAACACAGAGACACACACACAGGGAGGACACAATGTGAAGATGAAGGTAGAGATGGGGTTGATGCTTCTACAAGCCAAGGAACATTAAAGATTAGCAGCAAACCCCTAAAAGCTGGCTGAAAGGCTTGGAATAAATTCACCATCGCAGTCTCAGAAGAAACCAACCTTGCTTGAAGCCACCCAGTCTGTGGTATTATTTTATGGCAACCCCAGGAGACTCATGGACCAAACTTCTCTCCACATAGCAGAGGGGTGTCCAAGTGTGTCAGTGCATTCTACAAGGACTGAACAGTCATGTGATAGCACTGTCCTTAGAAGGTCTCTACCCCCAGAAAGTACAAAGCATTCATTCCCTTAGGAGCTCTCTATATTCCTATTGCAAGGCTCCAGCACAGAAGGCAGGTGAGTACCCAGAACACAGAACCACCAATGCATTCTTTCACATGACTGCTCACTATTCAGTGTGCCTTGTGTTAGCAGTCCCAGCAGTGCCAGGTCTCAAGAACCAGGACAAAGATAATAGAACAGCGGTTTTAAGAGATAATTAAATAGATAAAAAGACAGGTAGATAGATAGATGATAGATAATAGATGATAATAGGTAAAATAGACAAACATAATAGATAAAATAGAATCAAACAAATAAATAGATCAAATGGATAAAATAAAATGCATTGACATAACATACAATTCTCAGATTGTGCAAACTCCTCAACCCACTAAGCTGACCATTATTGGGATCTCCTGTGAAGCTCTTACCTCACAGATACTCAGGTCACTCTTGTCCCCTTCCTTAACTCTGAGGTTCTGATCTGCTGAGTGTGGGATGCAGACCAAGTGTCTGTCTTTTTTATGAAAGCCTCAGGTGAGTCTTGCCACTGGGATGGGAGGCATAGTTTAGAGACAGAAATAAGGGGTTCCTAACAGGTACAGCTAAGAGACAAGCAGACCCGGGTAAAATAGAGGAAACTCCACCCCTCATCTGCTTCAACACTGTTCCCTGTTACAACTCTCTCAGGGGCTTTTGCATCATCCTAAGACACGCATTTTTCATTCCAAAATGTTTTTTTTTAAATTAGAATAAGTCTTTTGGTAAGCCTTTGCAAGAAGTGAATAATGAAACAGAACAATGGTGCCATTTGAAAAGATGGTGACCTTTGCTCAGCCCTCAATGTGGTGAGAAAACGCAGATCACCTTAGCATAGGACACAAGATTTCAAGGAAGGTCATCGCGCCAAATCTCCTTCAGCTGGCCTGAGTCAGCTTGAAATGCTCCCACCAAAGGGTTATCCTTTGCTTCTAGCATTGCCCTCTCGGCATTAAAGAGGGGAGATGAATGTTCACATTGGTCATGTACACCTACCTGAAGAAGGGTTCAGGTCTAGATTCCACACAATTAAATGGATGTGGCATATTTTTGGTACAGAAATTTTTCATCCCCTTCTCTGTAGGCTCTCCCAGGCTCCAGAACACATTTTAAATTACCTGCTGGACATATCCATCAAGCGTTTCATGGTCTCTCACATCTCACAGTCAACAAGTCTGAGGTAGACATCATCGTCTACTCACGAAGTACAACTTTCATCCTGTGTCCTATGTTTCAGCTCCTGGCACTGTTGTATTTTCATTGTTCATACAATTCATCTATCCACTGACCAATTCCTCAACAAATATTTGCTGAGTTTCTGCTATTTTCCAGGCACTGCTCTGGAAGCTGGGGATACACTGAGCAGGAGGCATAACATCCAGAAACACGAACTTGCACATCTTTCTATGTTGAAGTAGTATAAATCAGACGAAGCCTCCTGCCAACAACAATTATGACAGCTTGATGAAATTTCAAAAAGGAAAAAAAAATGGGCTGTTTGACGGCATCAGATAGCAATTAAGGCAGCCAAAGTTTGAGAAGCTAAGAGTTCTCCCTAAAAGAGGAACATAACTCAGTATGAGTCCTTCACTTGCCACTGCTTTTTCTCCTTGGGACAGCTTTTGCCCTACCACATGGGCAGAAAAGTCAATCAGAAAGTGGAACCAAGGCGTTGCCAGAGTCTTCCTGGGCTGAGAAGCGAAAGCTATTAAGATGCCAGGACTTGAGAGTCCAAAGTCCCAGTGAAGAGAGAACTGGAGCACGTATACTTGGTATCCTATGTACAACATCTCCTCAAGGCATTTCAGGATGTCTAAGTTACGTGTGCCTGGGCATGAGGCTAAGAAAGACAAGCAGAAGGCAACAGTTAAGTTAAGCTACGTTAAGTTAAGTTAGGTGAAGTGAAGTGAAGTGAAATGAAGTGAAGTGAAGTGGTCGGGTTCAGCAGCCCTGCAATGCTAGGGAACTAACAACTAGAGTTCCTGGACTCACAAGAGAGGAAGGGCCAAGGCAAACAATACAGGCTGCTCACTGAGCTCTCAGAAGGTTGGACCCTAGGAGTGAGGGGGAGAAGAAATGGGCCAGTCCTTAAAAGCATGGTTCACCTGCCATTGTCTCAAAGTGATCTGCTCATATTTGATTCCCAGGATGGATGGGAGTAGAATAAATCCTCTCTGGAGGAGATCATCCAAGGCTTCCACAGCTTTTTTTATATACAATGCTCAGTATTTAATTTTAAAAATTCATGAATTCTTCCAAATAAGCAAAATCTAAGAGGAAAACAAAAGATAGCTACGGTAGTGAAGTCATTCAATATCTTAGTTAGAATATGAATAATACACACAAGAAAATAGCTGAAAATTGAAAATTTTAGGACAGAACTGGAAACTATCACAAATTATCAAATGGGAATTCTGAATTTTGAAAGTAAAATAATTAAAGTTGAGAGTTCACTAGATGAGTTTGGCACTAGACTAGGTATAACAGAAGAGATGATTACTGAAATGGAAGATAGGTCAGGCAACTAGTCTAGGTCATCATACAGAAAGGTAAAATAATGAAAAATCAGAAAAGAATGGAATAGATTTATGGGGTAGGGTGAAAAAAATATAGCATATGTGTAATTACAACCATATAAAAACAGAGAAAGATAAAAACATAGAAGCAATATTGGAAGAAATAGAAGACAATTTTTTTAAAAAGAACTGTGGAAACTATCAGACCAGGTCGTAGACTCAAGAATCTCTACAGATTCCAAGCAGAATAAATATGAAAGGCACACCCAGAAACTTCAAAAACAAAGCAAAAATTTCTAAAAGCAGCTAGAAAGAAAAAAAGAACACGTTATAGTTACAGAATCAACAATAAAACAGAGCTTACTTTAAGAGAAAAAAAAGATAAAAAGCCAGAAGACATTAGAAAGATATCTTCGGAAGGCTGAGAGAAAAAAATAATTGCCAACTTAGAACTCCATAGCAAACAATCTGTCAAAAACAAAAGTGAAATAAAAATGTTTCTAGGTAAACAAAAATTGAGATAATGCATTGCATGCATTGCAAGCAGAGCCATACTGTAAGAAATGCTCTAGGAAAGCTTCACTTCAGGTGACAGAAAATCATCCCAATTAGAAGTGCAATAATGTGAGAGGAAATAAAAGCACATAAAAGGGTGAATGTATGGGCAAATCTAAACAAAGTTTGGTTTTTCAAAATAATAATAATAATGTGTTGCCGGGGTAAAATTTCATTGTAACTTGTACACTAATATCGCAAAAAGTGAAGGAGGGAGTAAATACAGAAAAGCATTTCAAAATCCTTGGACTACCCTGGAAAGTATTGAGAAATAACTACAGCTAAATACAGTCATATCAAGGGTAACTTTTATAATCTCTAGGGTAACTAAAGGAACAGTTAAAAATGTAAAATATGAAGCTGATGAGGGATGATGTAGCTTGGATACTTGTTCCCTCCAAATCTCATGTTGAAACGTGATCCCCAATACACCAATGGAGTCTGGTGGGAAGTGTTTGCAGTGGGGAGCAGGTCCCTCATGAATGGCTTGGTGCCCTCCCTGCAGTAATGAGTGAGTTCTCACACTATTAATTCACACAAGAACTGGTTGTTAAAAAGAGCCTGGCACCTCCTTCTCCTCTCTCTTTTTTGCTCCCTCTTTCACTAGGTAACATGATTGCTCCTCTTCCCTTCCTGCATGAGTTAAAGCTTCCTGAGGCCTCACCAGAAGGATGCTGATGTCATGCTTCTTGTACAGTCTGCAGAATCCTAAACCAAATAAATTTCCTTTCTTTATAAATTATCCAGTTTCAAATATTTCCTTAGAGCAATGGAAAACAGACTAGTATAGGGGATAAATAAGAAAGAAAATTACTAAGTAATAAATCCAAAAAAAGTCAAGTATGAGAAAAAAATTAAAAATATATCAGAATGACCTGAAAAAATAGCTAGAGGAATGATAATAAAGAGAAACACGCCAATATGTATATTAAATGAAAATGCACAGTCAGATAAAATTTTTTAAATCTCGAATATAAGTTGCCTACAAGGTACATGCTTTATACACAGTAACATAGACTGAAATTTGAAGGATTAAAAAGCTGTTATATCTATGCTAATGCTAGAGTAGATTTTCATGTGATATTCATACTAGAGATAAAAAAAATGAGAAATGTTTTATAATAGAAAAGTATAATTTCAACAGGAAGGTATGAAGAGTCTACATTTCTATATACCTGCAAAGAAAGCTTTGTAATGTTTATTAATCTGACCGAATTATAAATAAATAGACAAATCAATAAATATAACTGGAGATTTTACCACACCTCTCTGGGTAACTAATAGAATAAGGACTTAAAAGATGTGTAGCAGTATAGAAGATTTAAAGTACAATATTAACAAACTTGACCTCACTGACATATATATAATACTGTTACCAGCAAGTGTAAAGTGTATTTGTAAATGCACTGGAGACATTTACCAAAATTAACTATATCCCATGTGATAAAAGAAGCTTAAACAAATTTTAAAGAATTGAAATCATACAAAGTGCTTTTGCACCTTGGCTAGAAGTCATTACTAAAAAGATATAAATAAAATCCCCACTTTTAGAAATTAAATAATACTCACCTAGATATCTGATTTGTCAAAGAAAAATTAATAGTGGAAATTAGAAAATATTTTATAATAAATGATAATAATATAACATGATAAACTGCAGGGATGTAGTTAAAGCATTTTTGAGTGAAATTTATAATCTTAAATCGATAAATTAGAAGGAAAAAACAGGCTGGAAAAAATCAATGACCTCAGCATTCATCCTAAGAAGTTATGAAAGAATAGCATAAGAAACTCATGAAAAATAAGTAAAATAGAAAATAAAAAGTCGGAAAAAAAATACTTAAGTCCAAAAGTTGATTCTTTTTAAAAACTGATAACATTAATAAGCTTCTAGCAAGATTTGTCAAGAAAAAAGATTACTAATAATTGACATTACTAATTACTAATAACAGGAATGAGATGGTACAAACATCCTCAGGGCTAAGAAATAATATACCACCGCAATTGTTATAGACATTAAAGGAATATTAAAATGATACTATGAGAATGTTATGACAATAATTAATAATCTAGATGAAGCAAAAAACAATCCCTAGATATAATTGCCAAATTTAACACAATAAAAGACAAAAAATTGCCGGGCTCGGTGGCTCAGCCTGTAATCCCGCGCCTTTGGGAGGCTGAGGTGAGTGAATTGCCTGATCCCGCGGGTTCGAGACCTGCCTGGGCAGCGAGACCTCATCTCTACAATAAATCAAAAAATCAGCTGGGCGTGGTGGCGCATGCCTGTAATTCCGGCTACTCGGAAGACTGAGGCGGAAGGATTGCCGGAGCCCAGCAGGCCGAGGCTGCGGTGGCCGGGAGCGGCCACTGCACTCCAGTCTGGGCGACAGAGTGAGACTGCAACTCAAAAAAATAAAATAAAATAAAATAAAAAAAATCTGAATTATCTTGAATGCCTTAAATAAATTAAGTTCATAACAAATTCCACAAAATATTTTCAGATTTTGCTAGTAAATTGTGCTCCAACACAAAGAAGAACTTACAAAAACCTCACACAAACTCTACCACAGTACAGAAAAAGAAACTGCATCCTAACTGATTTTAATAGACTAACAGAAGCAGGATACAAAACTTGACAAGAAAAATTATAGGAAATATTGTCTTCCACAAATATACATGTAAAAACTTTTTTTTATACTTTTAAAATTTTTATTTACTTATTATTTTGAGTTGGCGTCTCACTCTGTTGCCCAGACTAGAGTACAGTGGCATAATCATGGCTCACCATAGCCTCACTCTCCTGGATTCAGGCAATCCTTCTATCTCAGCCTTTTGAGTAGTTGGGATTACAGGTGCCACAATGCCCAGTTAATTTATTTTAATTATCGTAGATAAATATTTATTATTAACATAGGTTCCTCTATGTTGCCCAGCTTGCTCTCAAACCCCTGGGCTCAGGCAATCCTCCTGCCTCAGTCTCCCAAAGTGCTAGGTTACAGTTGTGAACCACTATACCCAGCCCGTGAAAATTCTTTAAGAAAATATTAGCAAAGTGAATTTTACAATGCAAAAAGTAGTAATAGATCATATAAATTATTTCCAAGTTGGGTTATTCCAGAAATGCAAGGCTAGCTTAATATTCAAAAATTGTTAGGTAATTTGCCACAGAATTTAAGAAATACATACAATCATCTTAATAGATTAAGACAAAGCACATGGAAAAATTGTAACACTTTTCCAATATGAAAAAATTTATAATAATGAGGAATAAAAGAAATTTTTCTTATTTTTATAAAGTTTCTAAAAGGAAAAAACTACCATAATCATGCTTAGTAGAAAAAAAACTTTAAAACCCTGCCACTTCAATCAGGAATGAGACAAGAATGCTCATCAATGGCGCTTTTATTTAATACTGCACTGAAGGCTACTAGCCAGTTCATTATATTCCTCCAAGTGTGTGTGTGTGTGTGTGTGTGTGTGTGTGTGTGTGTGTGTGTGTGTAAATATTTGGGGTGTGTGTGTTTGCAATTATAAAGGATAATTAATATTGTATTGTTCACTACAAACATTATTATTTATAGTGATCAGAGCGATATTACCATGAGCCAAGGAATGCTTGAGGCCTCTAGAAATTGGAAGAGGCAAAAAATTATCCTCCCCTAGAGCCTTCAGAGGGAGCCTGGTCCTGTTGACAGCTTCATTCTGGATTCCTGGCCTCTAAAATTGTGAGAAAATGAAGTTTTGTTACTTTAAGTCATAAAGCATGTGGTAATTTGTTACATCGGCCTTAGGAAATGAATAGAGGCACTATCTACAAAAGCATTGTGCATTTGATCCAATTGTACTCCTAGACATATGCACAAGAGAAATGTGTAAATACATTGACAAAAGAATTTATCTAAAGTCATGCACAGCGGCACTAATCTCAAAACAATCTAAATGTCTATTAACAAAATGAATAAAAACATCAGTGTGCAATGGAATATTACATGGCAAGGAAAATAAGCTGCAGCTGAACATAACACAGAAACTAATTTCACAAACATAATGTTGAGCAAAAGGAACCGGACATGAAAGAGGTGAAACTGTGCAATCTCGTTTATATAAAGTTTAGAAGGAGGCAAAACTAATCCAGATGCCAGAATTTGGGATGCTGCTGACCTACATAGGAGGTGTCATCTGGGAAGGGGTAAGAGAAAGCCAGCAGGGGCTAAAAATGTTAAACATCTGGACATGGGGGGTGGTTACATGAGTGTGTTCTCCCCACAGAAATTCACCAGGTTATGACCTATTATAATAAGCTAATCGCGGTTTATTCCATTTATTAAGTTATACTTGGATTAAGCATTTTCACACGAAATAATCAGAAACCTGGAAAGCACTTTGAATCTATTTTCTCCCTCACTTCACTTTTTCCATGTTTTAGCTATTGTTTACGATACCGCTTAAAGATCTAACCTAAAGATCAAATTTTAAAAAATGATAAAATTCCTAGAAGGAAACATTGGAGAAAATTTAGATAGCTTTGTGTTTGGTGATGAGTATTTGTATAGAACACTGAAAGCAGAGTCTTTGAAGGAAAGTTTGAGGCTTTATTCAGATTAAAGCCTCTGCTCTGTAAAAGACACTGTTAAGATACAGAAAAAACAAGCCTCACACTGTGAGAAAATATTCACAAAATACATCTTTGATTAAGAGTTTATACCTAAAATATATAGCGAATTCTTAAAATTCAACAATAAGTAAGCAACCCAAATTAAAAAGTGGGCAAAAGAGAAGATATACAGATGGCAAATAAGCAGATGAAAAGATGTTCAATATCATTTGTTATTAAGGAACTATAAATTAATACAAAAATGTTGCACAAATATTAGAATCATCAAACATAATGACAATCGCCAAAAAATCTGACAATACCAAATGCTGGTGAGAATGCAGAGCAACAGGAACTCCCATTTATTGCCAGTACACATACAAAATGGTACAGTCATGTAGGAAGTCAGTTTGACAGTTTCTTACAAATTAAATATAGTCTTACCATATGATCCACCAATCATACTCCTACATATTTATCCAACTGATTTGAATACTTATGTCTATGCAAAAAACTACATGCAAATATTTATAGCAGTTTTATCCATAATCTCCAAAAACTGAAAGCAACCAAAATGTCATTCAAAAGGTAAATACATAAGCAAATTATGATAGAGTCATACAATGGGATAATGCTGTGACAGAAACGAGCTATTGAGTCACAAAAAGATATGGAGGAACCTAAAATGAGTGGACTTTAAGTGCATATTTTTATGTGAAAGAAGTCAGTCTAAAAAATGACTACATGCTCTGTGATTTCAATTATAAGTATACTATAAAAGACAAAGCTATAGCGACAGCGAAAAGCTCAGTGGTCACCAGAGACTCGAAGGGAAAGGATGACTGGAGAGATGAAACACAGAGGATGTTTAGGACAGTGAAACCACTCTGTATGATACTGCAACTGGGGCACACGACAATATGCATTTATTATCACAGGTTTGGATCATAATCCTGAAAGACACAATCCAGAACTCCGTAATTCAAAATGTTGAAATTTTAAAGGGTCAAAATTCCTAAAACAGAAGTTGAGAAAATTTAATAGGAAACATTCATGTTGATGTATGTAGAACCACAGAATAATTTCCAAAAGAGCAGCAATGATACATAGAAAATAAATGTGAATGTATTCTCCAAGAAGAGCCATGTCCGACAAGAAAAAAGCAGTTATTCATCCTGATGTAAGACTTCAAAATATAGCTAATGATCTTAAAAGTTGACCAGTTCTTTTAACTATCTCCGTACAAGTGCCCGTAATGTATTCCTGTAGTACATATTTTTGTATGTCTAATTTTCTTTTTAGTTTTTGTCTTTTTCTTCTTTTTAAAGGTTTTTCTAACTGCTTTAAGTTGTCAGCATTACTTTTTACAACTTGCTGTGCTATGTGTTTCATCTCCATATCATTTTCAATACTAAAGATATAAATTGTGTTGAAACTTTTAGAGAGATCTAATTAGTTTTACACATTTTTTTTACAAAATTTACTCCATGAGAGCGCTTTATCACAATGTTGACTAGGTGTGTAAGTACTATGTATATACATCAAAATGTTGAAACTGCCTCAATTAATAAAGAGATGTCCTTTTTGTATATCTGAATTTTTAAAAGGTGAAATTTCTCAAAATCTCAACTCTGGACAACTGCATAGCCAGCAATGATCTATAGTGATTTCTGATGGTTCTCCTCAAAAGACTTAGGTTGTTTATCATGGCATTTCAGATGACCACAGTTATGTAGCTGACTACACACAATTACTAACCATAGCAATTATACTACCTTTTTGTACCTATTTCTTTTATTTTTCTTTTCTTTGCTTTCTTTTTTAAAGAGAGGTGTCTCTCCCTGTTGCCCAGGCTGAAGTGCTGTGGTCGGATCATAGCTCACTGTAGCCTCTAACTCCCGGGTTCACAGGATCCTCTCATCTCAGCTTTCTGAGTAACTTGGATTAGAAGTATAAGACACAACTTATTTTTTTAATGTATACAGTTCATCTGTCATAACTGTTGTACTCATGCAACTGTCCTTAGTATACCTGAGTGTTTATACTTGCAAATATATGTATGTTAGTGTTGCCTGTTTTATTGTGTAAGGGGCCTATAAAATTTTCTGTCATGTTTCGTGTTTCTCAAATAAACCCCTCTTTAAAAATAAATGTCTTACAATTTTTTTTTTTGAGTCGGAGTCGCACTCTGTCACTTAGGCTGAAGTGCAGTGGCACGCTCATGGCCACCAACAACCTTGACCTGCTGGGTTCAGGAGATCCTTTTGCCTCAGTCTCTCAAGTAGCTGGGACTACAGGCACGTGCTACCAACCTCAGCCAATTTTTTTTATTTATCGTAGAGATGCGGTCTCGCCAAGTTGCCCAGGCTGGCCTCAAACCTTTGGGCTCAGAAAATCCTCTTGCCTCCGCCTCCCAAAGTGCTGGGATTATAGGTGTGAGCCACTGCGCTCGACTTCTTACAATTTTAAAAAATTATTTTTCCCAGAATTATATTTCCAGGATTTCGATCTTTCAAGATTTCAAGTTTAGGATTGTGTCTTTCAGTATTATGATCAGCATCCATTAAGACTCATAAAGTTTAACAGCACAAAGAGTGAATCTTAATATATGAAACTTTTACTTTATCAAATATATAATTGTATTATATAATTATATTATAATAATGTAATATTGTACATTATAATTATATATATTTATGAGGTACAAAGTGATATTATAAGTATGTACACAATGTGGAATGGTTATAGTTACCATTTATTCCTCTTGTCTAACTGAAATATTTTACCCTTTAAGCAATATTTCCCCATTCCCTCCACCCTCCCATTCCCCTGCCCCTGGAAGCTACCATTTTGCTCTCTGTTTCTATGTGTTCAATTGTTTTAGACTCCACTTATAAGTGAGAACATGTGGTATTTGTCTTTCTGGGTCTGACTTTTTTCAATTACCATAATGTCTCTCAGATTCATCCATGTAATGTCAATCACAAATGACAGACTTCTCATCTTTAAGGATTAATAGTACTTTATTGTATGTGTGTATATAAACACACACACACACACACACACACACACACACAGTGTATTTGTTTAAATTCATTCATCCATTGAAAAACTCTTAGGCTGTCTTCAAGACTTTGGCTATTGTGAATAGCACTGCAAAAACGAAACAAAACAACAAAATGGACAAATAAAATTATATCAAACTAAAAAGCTTCTGTGCAGAAAATGAAACAATTAACAATAAAAAGGCAAGTTATGAATTGGGAGAAAAATATTTGCAAGCCATAAATCTGGTAAAGCATTAATATCCAAAATATATAAGGAATTGAAATATCTCAATAGCGAGAAAACAAATTCATCTATTTAAAAATTGGCATAGAATCTGATGGACATTTCTCAAAAGAAAACATACAAATGGCCAACAGATATATGAAAAAATACACAACATCACTAATCATTAAGGAAATGCAAATCAAAACCACAATGAGATATCCCCTCACACCTGTCAAAATGGTTGTTATCAAAAGTATTAAAGATGGCAAGAGTTGGAGAACATGTGGAAAAAAGGAAATCTTTTTGTGCTGATATAAATTAATATTGTCATAATGACAAATTTTATGAAGGGTCCTCAAAAATCCAAAAATAGATCTACTATATTATCTAGTAATCCTACTTCTGAGTTTATATCCAAAGAATTTGAAACCAGTGTACTGAAAAATATTTTCAGATTTTTAAAAATTATTTAAGTGCTTGAGGAATCACAGGATAAAATGCAGGCTATGACAAGAGACACTAATTGTATTACAAAAGTATGAAACAACATCACTGAAGTAGGTGGATGTGGTGAGAGTTCTAATCTTAGTATCTTTGAAAATGACTAGAGTCTGTAAGATCAAAAACAAAAGGAACTGCACATAAGCACTGTACTCTGGCTGATAAAGTTATGTCTCATGAGGGTGCAGCTTAACAATTCAAATGCTGCCAGACATTTATTGTAATTGGCCAATTAAGTAAATGAATGGCAGATGGTGGAAGCCAGGTTTTTCACTACTGGTGTGGGAGATTAGAGATAAGCAAGGATAGGAGAGCTGGAGACATCAGCATAAACTCACATATAGTTGAATATTGATACAGATAGTTACATATACACATGCATATCCATTGCTTAGTATTACACACTCATATTTTCTTGCTCTGTTGGCAGCTGAGAAGACCTAGAAACAATGAAACCCTAGTAGTGAGGAACATGCCCAGCACCAGATTTTGGTTTTCTGATACCATTCTTCAGTTAAGGGAATCAATGAGAAAAATACCAGACAAATTCCAGTAGATGGTCATTCTACAAAATACTGACCAGTACACCCCAAAACTATCAACTTCATTAAAAACAAGGAAAGTCTGAGAAACTGTCACAGTCAAGAGGAGCCTAAGGAGACGTGATGACTCAATGCATGCAGGATCTTGGATGGGATCCTGAGACAGAACAGTGTATCAGATTTTTAAAAATCTGAATAAAGTTTTAATGATAACACATGCACTACACACATGAAAAATGTTATTAGGAGAAACTGGATGTGAGGTATAAGGGAACTCTGTACTATCTTTACAATTTTTCTATAAATCTAAAACTATTCTAAAAAAGTAAAGTCTATTTTTAAAAACCAAAGTAAAGACACAATACAGTAAAAGCTGTCCCAGAACTCTTTTCTTCTTTTTGTCCCAGCACAGGCCTCAGCCTCATAGGGAATTGTCCCAGCCTCCTTCCTTCTAGTCCTGCCCTTTCTAGTCTTTTTCTTCACCCAGCAGCCAGAAAAGTACCTCTGACACACCAATGCTTTGCATCACTTCTCTATTTCAAGCTCGTTTATAGATTTCAATTTCTGCTTATACGGGTTCTGAATTCCTTACCATGGAGCAAAACCCTATGTGATCTGGGTGACTTCCCCAGTCCTACATCTTCCACTTCGGCTCACGCTTCATTTTCTGAGGTATTGAATTATTTGAGTTTTCTGATTTCAGTGTTCTCTCTCAGCTCTGCATTTTTGCTCATACTGTGTCATTTACTTCAAATTCTCATCACCGCCTTGCCACTGAGCAAATTTCTGCTTATCCTTAGGTCTCAACTCAGACCTCTCCTCTATCAGAAAACCTCCCCTGAGCTTCCAAGACCAGATTAAGGCTGTATATGTTCACAGAGCATCTCCTGGTGCCCACCCCAGGTTGCGTTCCTCACACTGTGCAGCCATTGTATGTTGGGTGAATGATGAGCTCTCTATCTCAAGGATGGACCCTCAGCCAAGTTTATGATTTTTATCAGAGGGTTCCAGAAACCAGCACCACTTGGTACATTATTCAAATAATGGATTTGAGCAAGACACTTGGGATAGTGAAGGGTCTAGAAACCTTGTTCTGTAGAGACCAGGGTAGGAAACTGGACATGGAAAGAGATGACCACTCATCACTCCCAAAACAGGAGGCACTGGGAGGTATATTAGGGATGAAGCCCTGGGAGTCCAGACTAAAATGGAGGGAGTAGGGAAGAATTTACCTGTGCCCTTGTGCTGCCAGTGGCAGGGCTGTGGCCTCTAACTACACGAACAAATGAATCACAGGCAACCAGGATATTATACATCATTATTTCTTAACATAGAAGATCCCACAGATGGGCTTCAGAGAGTCAGTAAACCCTAAAATTCCATACACAATATCACGGCATCCACATAGGTGGATCGTTCCAGGGTGCACACTGTGTGCTGTTACCAGCTCTTTAAGAGATATGAAAAATGTGAGGAACCATTGAATCAAACAGACCCTGTGGTCCCCAGGGATTTCCTGTCAGCAGAATCCTGGGATCCTAGCAAATAGTGCAGGAAGCCCAGATTCCATCATGGCATTCTAAATATTGTCACAGTTGACTTTTGGAAAGGTCCTTGACACATGCACCCTCCATCTTTTCCCCACTCACTAAGGAACCCAAGGTGTCTCCCTGTGGTGTTAACCCTGGCCCACCTGGTCCTGGGGCACCTTCCATTCACCTTAGCTGTCTTAACCACCCCAGTCAGCCTCCTCACCCTGCACAGACCCATCTGTCTTCCTGGGCCTCCCTCTCTTAGAACTCTCATCCAAACTGCACCTCAGCAGGGTTTTACCCAGAATCCACAGACTTCCCCAGCCCTCGCCCCTTTCTCTGAACTTTTCCACTTCCTTCTTCATCCACAGTGCTCCATCAACACCTGTGCTGGCTCCCCACATAGATCAGAGCATCTGAACACAGTGTGGCAACCAGGAACCAAGCAATGCCCTTGGCTGGGATATCAGCTGGCTTCACTCTGTCCCACTTAGTGGGGGGCTTCTCCTAGCCCCTCTCAGTAAACACAGGAGTCTATTGCCTATGCAGACAGTGCATAGGCCAACCCTGTGGCAGAAAACCCAAACGTTCCAAGAGCAAAATGGAAATTGCACCCAGGCGGCAATGAACTTGCCAGGTTCCTCCTTGCAACATGTTCCATTAAGAGACTGTGAAGGAAATAGCAGCCGATTCTGGCCCTTTGTCAGTGGGCTGCCACACAGGGCTGGGAACGGATCCATTCCCTGCCGAAGTTGGACTTTGCACTACAGACCGGCATTGGAAGCACTCCCTGTATGTCTAGATAAAAAGTGGGCACTGAGGCTTGGACACAGAGAAGGAGGAAGCTTCCGAGGATCATGTGTACTCTACCTTGTAGGTTGTCCCTGGATCCCCCACCCATGAGTCAGAAAATCACTTAAGTTCCACAAGGCTGGGGGCGTGGGGGAATCAGGATCCACTCATCCAATGCTGGTATCCTACAGGTGAAATGAGCAGAAGAGAAGGAAGCTGATGTATTAACAACACATCCAAACCAAGCCAAGAAACTGGACTTGAGGTTTGCTCTAAAAGTCAAAGCCAATTTCCCCTGGTGACAGGATAGGGTAACTGACATTGGTCCAGACACTTTCGGAAGACACCACACTTAGAGGGGTCTGTCCTTATCTATGAGTAGACGCACCCCTAGGCAGGGAGATGCCCCGTCTCTGCTCCTGAAACCACAGTCAGGAGAGAGAGAGAATAGCTACTGTTGCTGACCCTCAGACTCTTTATCTTCAGAGCAGCACCCCCACCTGCAGGATGGCTTCGGGGTAATCCTATATCCTGTATGATCAACTCCCCCTTTTCTCTGTGTCGGAGCCAGGAAGTCCCCACCACTCCACTCAGCTCCCCGCTACTTGATACCACCTGCAACCAGGACCCACCATGTACTCGGGGACTCTCAGGAGGTCACACCCCGCACCCACGAAGACAGAGGGAGCCTCCAACTTCTTGTCCTGTGAGCTTTGCTCTGCACAGTGGCGATCAAGCACAGCTTCATTTCTTCTCTACTGGCTTAAGAATCAGAGTCACCCTGCCACTTCCAGGCCAGCTGACAGCTCCCTGTCTTCCCACCATCTGCCCTGTCCTGCAGGTCAGACACTCCTATCAGAGATGGGAAACAATTAAGCACCACTAGTTTACACCAGTCATTTAGGTTGTTAAATGAACCACAGAGGCAGAATGACAGAGAAGACAAATTCTCTCTTCTCCTGGACGCATACTTTAGAGTGGGGACCCCACCCTCCTGGCCACCAATCAAGCTTTCTGTAAAGGGTTCACCTTCAGCTCTGCATGAAAGATAAGGCCCGCTGACTTTCAATTATGAAAAATCCATATCCAGTGCTTTTATTCTGAGATACAGCTTCTCCTGTGCTTGTTAAATAATTAGCCAGACCATCTCTGCCAATAATGAATGCCTTAGAGCTTCTCAGAAGAATTGCAACACACCCTTCACTGGGTGGGGCTTCCTAATTAACAATTTGACTTACTATCACCCCCGTCCCCTGCATAAATGCCAAAAAAAACTTGCTAAAAAACATTTCAAAAAATTTTTTAAAAAAGCATTTGATAGGGACTCTCTCGCTTTTGAGAACTGAGGCGTGAAGCCACTGTGGCTCCTGTCTCCTCAGCCCTAGGCTGGCCCCAGCTTTGTTCTTGGTCCGAAGGAGGGACTAATGGCAATAGTGACCTTCTCTGGATACCATGAGAGGACAAGATGCTGTCCTCCTTTTCTCATCCCTCATTCATTCATCCAGGGCCAATCAGAGCCATCTGTGGCATGGAGGTGGGCGGAAGCCCAAGTCCTACAAAGCCAATCCCATGCTCTTTGATTGCCCAGCTAGCATGAGAGAGGAGGTTCCTCAGACAAACCTCAGATAAGACCGAGGACCCAACTATGTTGCTTTACCACACCAAGTGGTTTGCCAGCCACCCTGGTGGCTAAACAGTCTCATCATTCCAGAAGATGTCACAAGATGTCACTTGCCTAGATAATCCTAATCTGTTCCACCTCTGCTCATTGCCTACCAGCCCTCATCTGTACCCTGCAACTTGCAGGCGTGCATGCAGCCAGTACCAGAGCTGGAGTAGAAGGCAGAGCATCTCCATTTTCTGGTCTGTAGCAGGCAAAGCACTTGACTTTGCTCTCTTGACCCTTCTGTGATGTAAGTGTTGTAATACCTATTTTCCAGAGAAGAAAAAAGAAGCTCTCAGAGTGAGTGATGTGCCCAAGATTACACAACTAAGGAGTGACTGCATTCATCTAAAAATATCTTGCCTGGGCCACAGGATCATTAATAAAGATGTCTGCCTCTTTCCTGCAAAAGCACCCTAGCACTCAACTCCTGTGCCCTGGTGTGGTTTGCTCAGGTGGTCAGTGAGAATCTGAAATGCACCCAGCACCTGGACAAGAGGGCTTTGGAGGATTCCAGCTCTCCAACAGCCTGGGCACGAGTCTGAATCTCCAGCATGTGCAGAACACCATGCCGGGTGGTGGAAAGGGGACTGAGAGGTTGCAGACAGACAAACCTCTGCCTTCCAGGAGCTTCAGATAGGAGCAGGAGATAGGTAGGTTCAGGGACAGCCTACCCTAGGGTGGACCCTGAAGAGGAATGCCCAAAGAGGCCAGGGCTGGAAGAGCCTGAGGGCAAGAAATCCATGGGGTTGCCTGTCTGATGGGCTTTCCCTGATTCAGTGGCACTCAGAACAACAGAAATGTCACAACTGGCCTCACTGTCTGCTCTTCCACATTAATCTCGCTGAGTGAGCACCTGTACAGGACAGCTACAGCTGAAACAGACCTTACCAGACCCAAGGCTTGTAAGTCTTTTTGGGGGAAACTCAAACCCTAGAATGCAGGAAGGAGTGAATGGTTGCTATTTTAGGGACAGCTGGTGTCCCTCATGATCAGTGAATCCTTCCTCCCTCCCAGAGACCCAGCCCTCAACAAGAATGGATGAGGGCATGCTCTTTTGGGTCCCTCCTTTGACACCACCCATTTTCTCCTTTCCAGTGGGGCTGCTGTTCTTGAGCCCCCATCTTGGAGGAGTTTCCTTCCAGAGAGGTCTTTCCCCATCAGCCAGGCAGCCTTACTCTCTCTCCAGACTGCCCCTCACCATGATTATGCCCATCCCCCAGAAGGTAACTTTGAGGATGAGACAGGTGGCAGAGTGGATGCCACATGGTGCCCTGGACACAAGAAGCCCTCCACAGAGGAATGGAAAAGAAGGCTAAAGTGAGACCCATCTCTTAAGAACATCTCAGAGAGGGGACATGCTTGGTACTAGGGATAGGTACCTAGGGATTCTGTTAGGGATTCACTGCTTGGTACCTAGGGATTCTGTTGGTGTTTCACTGCAACTTCACTATGAGGTTTCCATAGGTCACCCAGGGGAATGCCCTCGGGCTTATGTGAATGGTTTGGGTTTCTGTTTGGAGTAGGAGAATGAGATCACCCAAGAAGGTGAAGAATGGTTGACCTTCATCTTTTTGGTAAGGATGCCTACAGAATGTAACAAACACTGTCAACCCTACCCCTACAGCACTTCAATTTTGTTTATACTTTCATGGGATCCTTGACCCCTGTCTTAACCTGTGTGTGCTGAGATAACAAAATACCACAGATACCACAGACCTGCTAATTTTTAGTGAACAGAAAGATATTGGTCCATAGTTCTGGGGGCTGGAAAGTCAAGATCGAGGGTTTGGCACCTGGCAAGGATCATCCCATGGTGAAAGAACAAAGAGAAAGCTAGAGAAAAGGACTAAATTTGCCCTTTTATCAGAATCCCACTCCAGCGACAATAGCATGAATTCATTCATAAGACAAAACCGTCATGGCCTAATCGCCTCCCCTTAGGCTCCACCTGCCAACACTGCTGCATTGGGGATTAAATTTCCAGCTGATGCTCTGATGCTTTTGGGGGAACACATTCAAACCATAGCAGCCCCCAAAGGTCCTTCATGCTCCTGGCTCTTTCCTTCTTTGGGGTGAGAAGTCCTGGAGCAGAGTAAGAAGGGAAAGGGACCAAAGACAAAATCTGAAACTCATGGGCTCCACTTCAGGCAGTTTGATCATATTCAGCCATAAGAGCCCAGGTAGCTTGAAAAGCAGACACTGGTGTTCTCATAGTTCCGGAGGCTCGAAGTCCAAGATCAAGCTGTCAGCAGACTTAGTGGTTGGTGAGGGCTTTTTTCCTGGCTTGCAGACAGCTTCCTTCTCTCTGTATCCTCATGTGGCAGACAGAGAGAGATTTTTTAAAACAGAGAATCTCCGTTGTATCTTCTTATAAGGCCACCAAGTCTATCAGATCAGGGCCACTTCTTACAACCTCATTAAACTTTAATCACCTCCTTAAAGGCCTCGTCTCCAAATACTGTCAGATAGGGTTAGGACTTCAACCTATGAATTTGGGGTACAATTTGGTCCATAACAGACTGGGCAGAGTTGGTGGGGGCTGTGGATGTAGGCTGAGGAGGGACTTCCAGATAGAACACCTGGAGAGAATGCTCAGTCAAAGAGAGGAGTTCAGAGAGACAGCAGGACCACCAGCCCTGTGCCCCTCCATGCTCAGGACAGTATCAAAGGCAGCCAAGACCCCCAGGAACCCCCAGGTATCAGGTTATATGGCTGACACTCAAAACCGAGTAACTACCCCATGTACCTTCCCAACACCAAATATGCCTTGCCAGGTTTATATGATCATTTGATGCTTTATTTTGAAATAATTTCAAGCATGTAGAAAAGATGCACAAACAGTGCAAATAACGCTGGTGCAGGTTTCACGCAAGGCTATGGTGGTTTCCATTGTGCTGCTTGGCTTACTTCTCTCTCTTTCTCTCTCACACACACACTCACACACACACATGCATCCACACACATGCATACTCATTATTTGTTTCCTGAACCATCTGCAAATCAGTTGTCCTTAAATTCTTTGCCCATAAATTTTTCAGTGTGTAAAGATCAGGAATTCCTAAAATCAGGACATTCTATATCATAATCAAGGCACAGTTAGCAACTTAGGATATCTTGCATCAACATGAGGCTCTTTTCTGAACCACACCATCCCCCTGAGGAGACTTGGAAGACGATGCTGCAGCCCTAACTGGGACTCAGTCCCAGAGTACATGTTGCTTCTTGGCTGTTGTCTACTTGGTCATTTGTGTTTTCTGGGTATTTTCCTAACACCCAGACATAGTACTTCACAGTATTTGTCCCATGTTTTTTGACAGTCACAGAGTACAGACTATCCACCCCACATGGACATGGCCTGGAAGACTGTTACAGAGACAGAAGTCCAAGCCCCAGTAGACTTAAGGAACAGGCATTTTGGAGACCAAGGCCCAGGGATCTGTATTATATCAGACTTTCTATTGATTCACCTGCACATGGAATTTTGAGAATTACCTTCATTGTCTTGACTTTGGCTTAAAGTTGGGAATGATGATTTAACAAGGGTGTTGCAACATCGCTGCCTCCCTACTCGTGGCCTGTGTCTCTAGAAAAGATGCATTGGAGTCAGTAGAGACTGACTTGCACCTGGAATCTGCAAGTTCTCTTTCTTGGAGCATGGTCCAGGCCAGATCATACCCCAGCCTTCTGTTCCTGTAGTGGGACTCAGCAGGTTCACCTGCCTGGGTGGTCTGAGGGTTCAGCAAGTCAGCCAGGGACGGAGCCTGGACATGGCCTGGAAGACTGTTACAGATACAGAAGTCCAGGCCCCAGGAGACTTAGGGAATAGGCATTTTGGAGCCTATTCTCCTGGCCCCTCTGTTGCAAACCCTCCATCCTTGGACACTTGGTGAGTTTTATGAACAGACAATGCATTTCATCACTGGGATTATTATTTTTTTAATTTTGAAATTAATAATCCAAGATTCCTCTACATATTTTATGAAAAACTCTATCTTCCATTTAATGAGCTCTATGTGACTAATCGGAAAATAAAACTTATAAAGTAGAATGATTTACCTTGTAGAATAAGAAATGAAGGAGAGGAGCAGCCAATTAAACCTAGACAGGCTAGATTTTGAAGGAGTTGACCTTGGGGATGGTTTAAGATGAAGAGTGAGTCTGAGAGAAGATTTGGAGATGGCAAGAGGGTGGGCCACAGCCGACGAACATATCCAGGGATGGGCACATGGAAAACATGGTCCTGCAGGTCAGGAACCAGCTGGAGTCCCAGACCCTATTTCCCAGTCCTCCGAGTCCAGCAACCTCCAAGACTGGGGCAGGAGGTGGCTGACCTTGGACACCTCAGGGGAAAAGATGCCCAGGTCTCTCTCCTTATCAAACATGTATGGGCTTGCCAAGTCCTGCAGGGAATACCAGGGAAGGACAGTGAATCTTCATGCTTTCACCCCAAAAGTGCATTCTCTATAGGAAGAGATTTGATGGCAGACTATTTGCAAGTATTCACCAAGTTCTGCCACTTATTTGTTGATTTAGCTTTTAAAGGCTCCAGAGCTGAGCTCCCAGCTGTTCAGGTTGCAGTCTTTAATTCTTTAGTCTAGAGCAGAGTTCCCTTTTGAAATGCAAATTGCCTGGAGCTGAGGCCCCACAGAGTTGCCCTCCAGCATCCTGACGACTGTGTAAGCAGAAGGAGGCTGGTCAGAGAGCACAGGGGGGCGGGTAGCAGGCGTTGAGGCATCATGCAGGGGTTGCCTGGCCACGGTCCTGGGCTGGAGTCTCCCTCTTCCTTAAGCTTCGGCCCCCTGTTCTTAGCGCCTGGCATTTTTAAATGGCTTCATAAATGCAAAGGACGTATTTACATAACTGGCCAATAAACATATGAAAAGATGTTCAAACTCAATAGTAATCAAAGATATGCAAATTAAAGCAACAAAGAGATTGATACCTTTTTCTGTTTAGCAAATTGGCAAAGATTAAAAGGAAAGATAATCCCTGGTTTGGGCATCCGTGTGGGAAAAGTGGGCACTCTCCCCTCTAGTCCGTGGACTTGTCAGTAGCTTCCGTTTTCCTGGAGAGAGATTTAGCAACGTGCAGCCAATGTTAAAAAGTAAAGACCTTTCATATCTTTTCATCTAACAATGCCACTGTCAAGGGGTTTATCATAACAAAATTATTAAGTGAGATGGCAAGGGGTTATACACTAATATATATTCATCACAGCATAATTTATCGCAACAAAGAAGGAGTCCACTTAAAGATAAACAAAAAGGAGATTGGCCATCCATTGGAGGGTTTCCTCCTCCACTATTCTAAATAACAGGTTGAATTTCTGTTTACTGACATGGAACAATGGCTTAATAATGCAGAACTGACTTGAGAAAGTAGGGTGCAAAAACACTATGCATAGAGCTCTCCATCCATACAACAAATATTGATTGAGTGCCTACTGTGTGCCTAGAAAATTCTAGGTGCTGAGGTCATGGCATAAAATAAGGCCAAATAAGTTTTTTGCCCTTGAGAAGCAAGTACAGAAAGACAATGTATGGATTCCAAAGGGTCACTGTAGTAAATCATCACAAACTCGGTAACTTGTAATAACAGAAATGTATATGTTTTCATGGTTCTGAAATCCAGAAGTTCTAAAGTCAACTTATGGGCAGGGCCTTACTCTCTCTGAAGACTGCAGGCATGGATCCTTCCTGCCTCTTGCAGCTTCTGGTGACTTCAGGCATTTCTTGGATTGTGACCACTTGCTCCAATCTCAGCATCAATTTCACACTTCCCTGTGTCTGTTTTTTCTAATTTTCCTCTGCTTATAAGGAAAACAGTCAGCCATTGGATTTAGGAACAGACCTAATCTAGTATGACCTCATCTTGATAGCATCTACAAATATCCTATTTATTTACAAATAGTCACACTCACAGGTACCAAGGGTGAGGACTTGAACATCTTTTTGGAAGGACACAATTCCACCCACATCACCCGATAACTGTAGCTAACAATCTCCTACTATGAATCTAGCACTGCATGCAGATTATCTCCTTTAACCTTCACAGCGATCCCATGAGTAAAACAGACTGACAGCCACATTTTATAGGTGAGGTAACTCAGGTGGTTCAGTAACTCACCCAATATTGCAGAACTAACAGTAGGTGTGTGGCAGGATGCAGCAAATGCTCAAATATATTTCTTGTATGATTGAGTGAATAAACACAGAAACATGTAGCTGGTTCAGGATCAACAGTTGGACTCATGGCAATCACTAGCCCAGGGCAGGAAAGGAGTTGATAGCAGTTAAAGGTATTTCCTTTTGAAAGGCAAGTTGCAACTTTAAAGACCCTCCCAGGTACCACGCAGGTTTTGTTTAAGAAAGGCCAAGTGGACTGTGAGAGGGCACTCGAGGTTGCTGGAGAGCAAGCAGGCGAAAGGCGAGAGTAGGAACCGGCGCTTCCTGGCGTCGCTGCGGGTCCGCCGCCGCGTTTCCCGCTCGCCCGCCGCCCTGCCCCGTTTCGCGAGCGCAGGGCAGCCGCTGGCTGGGTCAGAAGTCACACGCGCCCTCAGACATTTGGGGGGGGAGGCCGCCACACCTGTGGAGCGGCGGGCTGAGGAGGAGCCACCGGGGACCCGCCGTGTGTGCTCTCAAGGTGGGAAACGGCGGGCGGCCGCAGCCTGGGCATGCGCTCCCCCCAGTCGGGCACCGCGGGCACCATAGGAATCCCCACGCTCGAGTTCAGTGACTGCTGCCTCCACAGCCCGCACTTCCGAGAGATGCTCAAGTCGCACGAAGTGGAGCTGGACAAGACCAACAAATTCCTCAAGGACGGGAAGTCCCTCATCAGCGTGCTCAAGACATGGGCTACTGCATCCTTGTTGTGCTTGGATTAAACAAGCTCTGCACATGACTGAATAGATGTGTGGCCACCATCCTGACTGTGTCCACCGTGCTGCTGCTGCTGTTTTTCTCTTGGAAAACTGAAACAATAAAATTCAGCTGTCAATCCCTATTCAGTGAGAAAAGTATATGGTTTCCAAATCTGTAAGCTCTCGGTGGCAACTCCAGGGATTTGTTTTACATATAGATTCAGCTATCAAACAGTCTCATATTCCTCAATGAGGCACTAGTGAAATACCACAACTCATCAATGACAACAAAGCAGATATTGGAATTATTTCAGAAAGAAGGATTAAAAGAAACAAGGTTAACTTATTCAAGTGAGGAAGTCATACACAACTTCAAGGCAGAAATACTTTTGAGTGGCAAAGACAGTTTTGGACCAAGGCTGCATACTGCTGAATAGACAGACTGTAAAGCAGAGGGAAAAGTGAACAAAGCCAGAAGACCCTCATAAGGAAGAACAGGTCATTGCAGAAGAGAAATAAAAGCAACCCCACCTTCCCTCAAAAACAGAATTGAAGAGGGGGAGGGAAAGGGGGAGAGGGAGAAAAATCTACAGAAATGAAGAAAAACCAAAAGAAGAGTATGGGTCTCTCCCAGACGTCTGGGGGAGCAGACATTGAGAAAACTGACTTTGGAATGCAAACAATGAAAAGTCCCCAGAATGAAGGGTCTCAAAATGCAAATGTAGATATCAAAACAATAATGGAGAGATTAAAAAGAATTGAGGAAACACAAGAAGAAACTAGGAAGGAGCTGATATCTGAGATAACAGTAATAAAGAATACTGTGAATGAAATAAATAACAAATTGCTAAGCATGGAAAGCAGAATTACCCAAGCAGGAGAAAGAATCTCAGAGCTTGAGGACCAAAATATAGAAATAACCCAAACTCTTAAAAACACAGAAAATAAGCTCAAAATGACAGAACAAAACCTTCAAGAGATGAGTGACTACCTCAAGAGGCCTAACCTAAGAATAATCAGACTCCCTGAGGCAGAAAGAGAAACAGAGACCACATTGGAACAAACTTTCCATGAGATCATTCAAGAAAACTTCCCTTATCTAATCAGTGATGCAAAAATTATTCAAACACAAGAGATTCAGAGAACCCCCACAAGACAACAAATGAGAAGACCAAATCCTAGACACATAATAATTCGCCTAAATAAAGTAGGCACAAAAGAAAAAATCCTAAAGGCAGCAAGAGAAAAAGGCCAGATCACCTACCATGGAAAACCAATCAGAATAGCAGCAGATTTATCTGCAGAAACCCTGCAGGCTAGGAGAGCTTGGAGCCCTATCTTCAAAGTCCTAAAAGATAAACAATTTCAACCAAGAGTAACCTACCCAGCCAAGCTAAGCTTCATCAGTAAGGGAGAATTAAAATCTTTCCCAGATATCCAATCCCTAAGAACTTATGCTGCCACCAAACCATCTCTACATGAAACACTTAAGAAAGTACTAAACACAGAAGAAAAGGAGAAAAGAACAACATTCTTCACGAGAGTACAGGGAAAAGAATAAAATATACATGAACCAACCCCAAAGCCAAAAGAAAGACAAAAAAGAAAAAAGAAAAAACCAAGTGGAAGAACAACAACTCAATAAGAACTCCATGATAGGGATGAACTCTCACATTTCAATAATTCGTCTGAATGTGAATGGACTAAACGCACCACTGAAAAGACATAGAATGACAAAATGGATAAAATATTACCAGGCAACAATATACTGCCTTCAAGAGACCCATCTCACTAGAAAGGACATACACGGACTCAAAGTAAGAGGATAGGAAACAAATTTTCAGGCGAATGGAACACAAAAGAAAGGAGGAGTCGCAATCCTAATTTCAGACAAAATACCATTTAAGCTATCAAAAATTAATAAAGATACAGAGGGCCACTACATAATGATAAAAGGTTCACTCCATCAACAAGAAATATCTATCCTAAACATATATGCACCCAACATAGGTGCGCCAACATTCATAAAGCAACTTCTAGGAAAACTAAAGAAAGACATTGATTCTAACACCATAATAACTGGGGACTTTAATACACCACTCACAATCCTAGACAGATCATCAGGACAAAAAATCAGCAAGGAGATCCAGAACCTCAATGAGACTCTGGACCAAATGGACTTAATTGATACCTATAGAACACTCCATCCAAAGACCACAGAATAAACATTCTATTCATCACCACATGGAACACATTCTAAGATCGACCACATAATTGGACACAAATCAAGTATAAGCAAATTTAAAAGGACTGAAATTCTACCATGTACCTTCTCGGACCACAGTGGAATAAAAATAAACATTGACACCAACAAAGTCCCCCCAAAACCCACAAAGACATGGACACTAAACAGCATGATGCTAAATAACTCCTGGGTCAATGATGACATCAAAACAGAGATCAAAAGATACCTGGAAACAAATGAAAATGAAGAAACATCTTATCAAAATCTCTGGGATGCCTTAAAAACTGTAATAAGAGGGGTATTTATATCCCTACAAACACACATGAGGAAAATGGAAGGAACAGAAATTAACAACCTAACAAGCCACCTAAAGAAGATGGAAAAGCAAGACCACAAAAACCCTAATTTCAGCAGAAGAATCCAGATCACCAAAATAAAAGCCCAAATCCAGGACATAGAAGACAAAAAGATAATAGAAAAAATCAATGAAACAAAAAGTTGGTTCTTCGAAAGAATAAACAAGATCAATGGTCCCCTAGCTAGACTGACCAAGAAAAAACGAGAAAAAAACCAAATAAGCACAATCAGAAACAAAAAGATGAAGTCACATCTGACCCTGAAGAAATACGAAAGATCATTAGAGACTACTAAGTACACTTGTATGGAAACAAACTTGAAAACTTTAAGGAAATGGAGGACTTTCTGACATCACACAACCTACCTAAGTTGGAACAAGAAGAAATTGAGACCCTAAATAAACCAATAACAATCAAGGAAATTGACTATGTAATAAGAAAACTTCCTACAAAACAAAGCCCTGGACCAGATGGCTTTCCAGCAGAATTCTACAAGACATTTAAGGAGGAGCTGATATCAATCCTACTGAAGGTATTCTAGGCGGTTGAAAAAGATGGAACGCTCCCCCAATCATTTTACGAAGCCAACATCACATTGATACCCAAGCCAAGAAAAGATCCAGCAAAGAAAGAGAACTACAGGCCAATATCTTTGATGAACATAGATGCTAAAATTCTCAACAAGATCCTAGCAAACCGGATTCAGCAATACATCTCAAAAATCATCCATCATGACCAAGTAGGCTTCATTCCTGGGATGCAAGGCTGGTTCAACATTCGTAAAACCATAAATGTTATTAAATACATCAACAGATGTCAAAACAAAAACCACATGATTATATCATTAGAGGTAGAAAAAGCTTTTGATAAAATCCAGCACCCCTTCTTGATAAAAACCCTTGAACATCTAGGCATACGGGGAACATATCTCAAAATAGTAAAAGCCATCTACGAGAAACCCACAGCAAGCATACTCCTAAATGGACAAGAAATTAGAACCATTTCCCCTGAAAACTGGAACAAGACAAGGATGCCCACTCTCACCCCTCCTGTTCAACATAGTATTGGAAGTCCTGGCTCGAGCAATCAGAGAAGAGAAGGCAATCAGGGGTATCCAAATAGGAAAAGAGGAAGTCAAGTTATCTCTCTTTGCAGACGCCATGATTGTATACCTTGAAAACCCAAGAGAATCTGTCAAAAACCTCCTTACACTGATAAAGACCTTTGGCAAAGTCTCAGGATACAAAATACATGTACAAAAGACAATCGCATTTCTCTACACCAATAATAAACAAACAGAAACCCAAATAAAAAACACAATTCCATTCACAATAGCCGCAAAAAAAATGAAATACCTTGGCATCTTCCTAACCAGAGACGTGAAAGACCTTTACAAGGAAAACTACAAAACACTGCTCAAAGAAATCAAAATTGACACAAACAAGTGGAAAAATATCCCATGCTCATGGATCAGAAGAATCAACATTGTGAAGATGTCCATCTTACCTAAGGCAATCTACAAATTCAATGCAATACCCATCAAATTACCAGCAACATTCTTCTCAGACCTAGAAAAAACATTGCAGGAATTCATATGGAAACACAAACGTCCAAGAATAGCCAGAACAATCCTCAGCAAAAAAAACAAAGCAGGTGGTATCACAATACCAGACTTCAAACTTTACTATAAAGCTACAATCATCAAAACAGCTTGGTATTGGTATAGGAACAGGCATATAGATCAATGGAACAGAATTGAGATTCCAGAAGCAAAACCTCAATTTCTCAATGAACTCATCTTTGACAAAGCCTCCACCACCTACCACTGGGGAGAGGAGAACCTATTCAGTAAATGGTGCTGGGAAAACTGGCTGACCACATGCAGAAGATTGAAACAGGACCCCTATCTATCCCCATGCACAAAGGTTAATTCCAAATGGATCAGAGACCTAAATGTAAAACCTCAAACCATAAGAACCTTAGAAAATGAAGGAAAATCCCTCATGGAAATCAGAACTGGCATCCAATTCCTGAAGAAAACCCAAAACCCACAGCTCATAAGAAAGAAAATAGACAAGTGGGACCTTATTAAATGACAAGCTTCTGCAAAGCCAAAGAAACCATCAAGAGAGCAGGGAGACAGCCCACAGACTTGGAAAAAGTATTTGCCAACTCCAGGTCTGACAAAGGCTTAACATTCTGGATCTATTAGGAACTCAAGAGTGCTGAAAACAAAAAAAACAAACAACCTCATTATAAAATGGGCAAAAGATATGAACAGACACTTCACAAAGGAAAGCATCCGAGCAGCCAACAAACACATGAAGAAATGTTCAACCTCACTAATCATCAGGGAGATGCAAATCAAAACCACACTGAGATACCACCTAACCCCAGTCAGAATGGCAATTATCAACAACTCAAAAAATAACTGCTCCTGGAGAGGGTGTGGTGAAAAGGGAACACTTCTACACTGTTGGTGGGAGTGTGAACTAGTGCAACCTCTGTGGAAAGCAGTGTGGCGATTCTTAAAAGCTCTAAATACCAACCTCCCATATGACCCCGCAATCCCCCTACTGGGAATATATCCTGAAGAACACAAATCACTCTATAAAAAAGATACCTGCACACGCATGTTTATCGCAGCATTGTTCACAATAGCAAGAACCTGGAAACAGCCATGCTGTCCGTCAAAAGAGGACTGGATTAAAAAATGTGGTACATATACACGATGGAATACTACGCAGCCATAAAAAAGAACAAAATCATGAATTTCGCAGCAACCTGGATGGAACTAGAGTCTATAATACTGAGTGACCTCTCACAGAAACAAAGATTCGAGTATCACATGTTCTCACTCATATAATGGACCTTAAACATCCAATGCAATACTATACGAAAATGACTGACCGTACTGGGAAACTATGGTGGGGGGTGGGAGATGGGATTAACAGTAGCAAATATCTGTCTGGGTACGGGGAAACATCCCATATCAACAGGGTGCCTGAATGAAACGCAATTGTATACCTAGCCCTTAACTGTACCCCACAACTTCACAATAAAAAATAAATAAGTAAAATAAATAAATAAAAGAAAGGCCAAATGGCCCAGAGCCCCCCTTCTGAAGTTGACAATTTACAAGCCTGCAGTTCCTGGAAACCATTTGTTCTTTGAAAAATCTGATTTTGCTGAGTACAGCCTTGTTAAGATTCTTTCAAAGGAAGTATATAATCACTCAACACGACCCCCCTAACTTACCTAAACAAGGGTATAAGACCCCACGTCTCCTGTTCTGGGGTGCTTGAGCTCGATTTAAATACATGAAATTCTCGGCCCGCTGTGCTAGCCAGCATAATAAAGTGCCACTTCCTATAATAGTCTCGGTGTCACGATCTCTCTATTTTTCCTGCTACAGGTGGGAGTCAAGATTCTCATCCCCTAACCCCCATGGGCTCAAAAGAAGAGCTCGAGCAACCCTGAAGACATTCCCCAGGCTGTATTGAAGGACTTCAAGAGGGTAAGATTCAGGGGTGAGGACACCCACTGATCACACATCTCTCTTCCCCCTCGCCAGGCATGGCCCCCATCTTGTTCCTGGAGATAACCAGTCTCTTTAGTTTTCTGACCATAGTTTTCTTGTTTTTCTTTTTAGTTTCACCACCCATGTCTACATCCCTGAAAAGCAAAGCATTATGTTGCCTCTTTTTGAACTTTATAAGAATAGAAGCATATTTCATGTGTCCTTTCGGTGCTTCCTCCACTCAGCATTATGGGTTTTAGGATGAATCCCTGTTTTTCCTAGATCTGTGGTTAATTCATTTCTATCATGGAGTATACCACAATGTATTGATTCCTTTTGCTGTTGATGTGCCTTGGGCTTGTTCCCTGTTGAGGGCTGTTGCAAGCAATGAGACCTGCTGTGCAGACAGCTGTGGAATGTATCCTGAGGGTCATGAGTGGAGTGCTGGGGTGTACCCCAAGCCAAACTCCAGCCCACATAGTGGGCATAGTCCCCTCCTCCTTAGAACAAGTCAGAATTGGTCCCAATGGGGCTATATTAGGTTTACTTTAATTTTCTCCTCTATATTTTTATAGTATGCTTACATATCAACAAGTATTGTTTAAATGATTATTTTGGCATAATGCTAAGAGAGTAGGAAAGAGTATCATGTTGAAAAGCTTTAACTCAGCAGCCAGATGGATGGACAGCCACCATCCATTCCATGTGTGGCTTTGGGCAAACATGGTCAGTTCTCTGTGCCTGGGATCCTCAGGGTGCCTTCTGCGTGGGCAGACAGGGGATTCAGTGAATCACTGTCCCCAAAGGACACAGAGCAAAGCATGGTGTGAGTTCAGTACCAGGGTGCAGGTTTGCTATGATTGCTATTATCATAAAAACAAAACCACTTCCACTTGGGAAAATTAATAGTCAAATAAAAAGCAGATGGACAGATAGCCCTGTGCGTAGGGTCCAGCATTTTTTGTGGAACACAATATAACTGCCTTTTCCCCAGCAGAGTGGCATGGCTTGGATGGAGCCTCCACGCTGGTCTCCAGGATTGTGTGTCTTGCTCTGACCCAACCTCATTGTGTGTGGATTCTGACCTCAGGGACCCCAGCTTCTAATAGAGGACCAAGTTCTCTCATCTCAAGGATCCCAGAGTTAGGCACAGACTGGGTGGATGCTGCCTAGTAAATTAAACTGCTGACACCATGTGGTCCAAGCCAAGGCCATGTGTTAGAAACTGACTGATGATGGGGTCCAGGGTTTTATATAGCTCAGGACCCAGTGAGGAGGCCATACTCCTGGGTCTCTGACCACCTTCAAGGCAGCAGTGTTGACAAAAGTGGCTCTTTGCACTTACATACTATCGAGGGCTAACTGCACTCCTCAAAATTCACATGCTGAAGCCCTAACCTCAACACCTCAGAACAAGACAGTATTTGAAAACAGAGTTTTTAAAGAAATGATTAAGTTAAAAGGAAGTCATTAGGGTGGGACTTAAATGAATAGGATTGGTATACTTATAAGAAGAGGGGATAAAGTGTCAGACACTCACAGAGAGACTCCCACATGAAGACACAAGGAGAAGACACTGCCTACAAGCCAAGACGAGAGACCTTAGTAGGAACCAGCCCTGCTCACACCTGAATCTTGAACTCCTGGCCTCTAGAACTGTGAGGAAATAAATGTCTGTTGTATAAGCCACCCAGTCTGTGGTACTTTGTTAAGGCAGCAGAGCAGACGAATACACCTGCATGATGTCTCTTCTAAGCTCAGCCGACTCTTAATAAACTGTTTCTGCTTTGGCTGAAAAATGGGTTGATTTTTCCCATTTTCTTCTTTCTTTCTTTTCCTCCTCAAATCTCTGTGGGTCCCTGTGGCCACCTGATCATTGAGAATGATGGGGAGTTTTGCCAGGATTCCTTGTTTCCTTGGGAAAGCACAGGCTTCATGCACTACATGAAAGTCCCGCAGGTGTAAAGACTGCATACCTGCACTTGGACAGACTGGCTGAAAAAGGAAGCAGTGCCTTACACCTCCACATGGCTCTGCGTGAGTCAGGGCATCTTTCAAAAATCATGTTCTCGGCCAGGCTCAGTGACTCAGCCTATAATCCCAGCGCTTTGGGAGGCTGAGACAAGTGAATTGCCTGAGTCCGTGGGTTTGAGACTAGTCCAGGAAACCTGGTGAGACCTAGTCTCTACAAGAAATAAAAAAAAAAAATTAGCCGGGCATGGTAGCACGTGCCTGTAGTTCCGGCTACTTGGAAGGTTGAGGTAGAAGGATCTCTGGAGTCCAGCAGGTCGAAGCTGGGGTGGCCGTGAGTGTGCACTCCAGCCTTGGTGACAGAGTGAGACTCTAATTCAAAAAAACCCACAAAAAACCCCACCATGTTCTCCTCTATAGAATGGGGATCTAAGTGGTGCCTGTTTGGAAGGGTGTTATGTGGCTTAAGTAAAATAACCATTGAGTCTAGCCAAACTGCACACACTATCATGACTAGGCAAGACAGAATCTCCTCTGTTGTCTTAGAAGGAAGAAGGGAATCCAGAAGTTGTGACTGGCCCAGCTGGCAGGGTCTGTGTGTCTTACAGTACCTGAGAGTAAGGGCTGAACCAGCAAGACCAGACTTTCAGGGTCAGTGAGAACTGTTGAGACAGGCTCTTGCCGATATTCAGTTAAATTTCAAATAAGTTGCTCAGTTTTGCAAAGTCCAAGGTTACAGGAAAATAAAGGCAAATGGTCCATTTTATGATTTCACATCAGCCACCAACACGTGGGAAATGGGCACCTCACCATGGAGATGGATGGATTAATCTTCCGTATATATATTCACATCCTTCCTGACTCAAGGAAAAGCTCCTGTCTTTGCTTTTGCCTTTCACGGAATTTGTCTCTCTGGAGGGGTCAGTTTCCCCAGTAATGGTCAGTGAGGTGGGGTCCGGTCTTACGGAACAGGTTTCCCTGGCATTCAAAAAGTATGTGTAACCCTACTCCATGCCAATGTCCTGATTCAAGCAGTGGCCAGCTCCACTCAACTCCCCTATTTTGCCTTTATCTCCCCATAAGTCACCATCCCCACAGCAGCCAGAGGGAGCTGCCCCTCCTCAGTTGGTCTTCTCTGCTCAAGCCCTCCCACCCCCACCCCCCCAAAAAGAAAGAAATAATTTATCAAAATATTAGGGGACAATATTGAGCTGTCATAGAACTTTTCCATAGGTGACTTCAATGTCAGAAAAGTGTGGAAAAATATCCACAAAGACTTCAATAAAAAAAGAACACTATCAGAAAAACAGCTAGGTTTCACATGGTCCTGACTCTCCACACTCCCACCAATCTCTGACCTCACCTCCTGCCCCTCCTCCATTCCTCCACTGCTTCTTCTGCTTCACCTGGACCATGAAGACTTCCCAATCCTGAGGACCCTGCAGTTTTGGCCACTTCCTTCCTCAGTTACCCTCAGGACTCAACCTTCATGATTTTCAGGTCTTTGCATAAATGCTATCAACTATATAGCCTTTCCTGGCCTCCTACTGGAAGAAGAATTCCCACCCTAGTACCTCACCTACAAATCCTCATACCCCCAACCCTCCATACCAGCACTCCCACCCAGCACCTGCACCCCAGCACCTGCACCCTAGTACACCAACCCCAGCACCCCCACGCCTTGCCTGTTCTATTTTTCCCCACAGTTCCCTCTGCCATCTAACATATTTAACACTGTATCTTCAGAAATGGGCTTTGGTCTGTTTAATGAATGCCGAATCCTCAGGACCTGTAACGGGTAGGGGAAGAGCTGCCCTGGATTTTCACCTTTCTAATCCTGAGTTCTGTGAGACACTGCTCAGGGCACTTCACCTCTCTGGGGCATAGAACTCCTTACAAACTTCCTGAACTGAGAATCACCGTGACAATGTGCTGTCTCTTCTCTCCTGATGCAGGTGAAAAAATCAGGAGATTGGAAAAGAAGTAGAAATAATAGCCTTATGCAATGAGAAGTATCAATTACTTTGGACTTTAATATGTTTATAAAATCCAAACATTAGGAGAGGTAGTCATTAGATAGGGGCAAGTGATAACAGGCCCACATCTGCAGACCTTGAGAGAATCAGTAGAGCTCGCATGTTTTTCAAGGCAGTAGACTCACTCTGAGGGCTGACACTAGCTGCTCATATGAAACAATACAAAGAGGTACCTAGACTGGCTACAGAAGATTCCTAAAACTACTGATACCAAAAAGGATCACAAAGTGGGGAGTAAACAAAGATAAGTTTAATCTGCCATCTTTGCAAGAAACAGTCTCAAATATGATTTTTTTTTTAAAAAGAAGATTGTTAAGTGAGAAGCAGTTTTGAAGCTACTGCTATCATGAGGAGAAGGGAAGCTATGAATCATCTAACACAATATATCACATGTATACCTGCACAGACCCACACATATATACACACACTCATGCAAACCCTGTATCATACAGGGTTTAACCATGAGCCAGAGAGAGAAAACAACCTACTGGCAAGTACATACACTTTAGGCCCCTTCTTTACACTGTCTTTTAAACAAATATTTGGCCTGAAATTACCTCTCCATATTCAAACAAAAATAAAAATAACAAGAATAAATAGGAATCATGTAGAGGAGGAAACTAAAAATATACTACTGAAAAATTTGGCCAGGGAGCAGACCAAAAAGTATTATAAAGAAGAAATAGTATCACAGGGATATAAATATTGTAGTTTTTAAAAAGTGTGAAAATAAATCAGAAAATCAGGGCCTTAAAAGCCAAGACACAAAAGCCCATGGAAACAATAATAAAACAGAAGAAAAAGATAAAAATAAGTTGCTAGACCTTGGAAAGAAATGACAAAGGGCAGTAAAACCATCACAGAGAAGGCTGCATTTGAAGCACCATAGGATGAATAGCCATAACCAGGAGAAAAATAGGCATAAAAACTTGAGTAGAATAAAATTGCTTAAGTTTTAAAAATAAGAAAGAATATAATAGCTACGAAACACAAAGAAGATTTGCACTATACATATAATTGTTAACCTTTAAGAAGAAGTGAAATTAGTAGATTTGAAAGATAAAAAAAATAATACTGTGGGAATCTACCTCCCACCAAAACAATTTAGTAAAATATTAGAAGACAACATTGAGCTGTCATAGAACTTTTCCATAGGAGGCCCAATGTCAAAAAAGTGTGGAACAATATCCAAAAAGACTTCAATGAAAAAATAAAAGAACACTATTGCCCAACTGTTTTATACCCAGCTAAACTATTATTTAATTATAAAAAGAATTTTTATATAGTCAAGAACTCTCATAAACTTTCTTGAAGACATTGCCAAAGAACAATAGTCAGCCAGCTAAAAGCTTAATAAAGAAGCTATGGCTCACTGGTAGTGAGCTTTTAATGAATACTTACACATTAATACTAAGGCTAAAACTATAGACATGGTGGTTGGCACAGACAATACATATTCTAAGTCATAACAATGTGTAAAGAATTACATAATTAAGCAGTAGGTGGGTAGAAAAGGTAAGTTGGAGGTTGAATAAACAATTATCTCATCATCATTTTTAGAACAAGAGATCAACAGATGTGGTTTAAAGCTCATGAATCAAGTAATAGGGTATGATTATATTATTTAAGTATATAAAAATGATCAGTAAAATATGTAAGAATAATTACATAGCTAGTGATACTGAGAATCTTATGCTTGCCCTGAAGGTTCTCCAACTCCCTGGTTTACAGTTGTGTTTGGTCAATGGGGAGACCCAAAGAGAGAGAAAAGAGATGGAAAAGAGTAAAGTGAGGGAGTTTATGCCCCATGTCCCATCCCTTGAGGTCTCCTTGAACTGCTGTGTTCTTTGACAGAAGGTCACTGCTTCTGTCAAAGTGGTTACTTTAGCCATCAGGTTTACCTTCCAGGCTTCAGTAATCACTTCCTCCAGAGGTCCATTTGGGCTAAGTGCCAGCTCTTCCTACTTGAAATTCATAGGGGAAGGGGAGGCACTTGCTTTCCAGAGAAAGCAAGAAAGGAGGGAAAAGGCACAAAGAAATTCAAATAACCGAAAAAATGGCATAACATAAAAAATGTGTATACAAAGAAAATATTCAAATGTAACTAACTGTAGCAAATGTAAAGACTTTTTAAAAACAGCCATATGCTAAATATGATATATATCCATGGTAAAGAAAAAGATAGCCTTGGTATCAGATGAAAACCAAAGTTATCTTGGTGTAGCTATATTAAAAACAGAATGAAAGTTTGAGAGATTAGGAAGGCCATTTTACAATGAAAAAGTTGAATCCATCAAAAGAACATTTTGTATGCACAAACTAGCTTCAAATTTTATAATGTCAAAGTTAATAGAACTGCAAAGAGAAATAGACAATTCCACCGCCATATTGCAAGATTTTCATAGAGTTTCCTCAGTAAATCAAGACACTAAAAATATTTATGAGCAAATAAAAGATTGAAACAACACAATTAACAAATAGATCAAATGGAGATATAGACTATAGAACTCTTTACCTCAGAATTGCAGGACACTCATTCTTTCTAAGTACACATAAAACACACATGAAAGTTGACCTGTATTAGACCATAAGTCAAATGTCAACCTCTAGGACTCAGTCTCAATTTCAGTGCCTCTGGCACTGGGAGTGACAGTGAGGACTGAGACAAGGAAGTCTGGAGGAGGTATTGAGCAGGGGTTGGACCCAGTTATTCTCTTCTCCCTCACTGCTTCTTCTCCACCCCTGCTGAAGTCTGGAGATGTATTTTCCATATATGGCGAACTGAGATGTGGGTACTGTACAAAGAAACTAAAACGAAACCTCGTTGGCAAACCTTATGTGAGGGGCAAGGGATGAGAAAACAATTTTCTGGGGAATCTGACCAACTGCAGAGAAAATATCTAAATAAACTGACAAAGTGGGGATTTCCCAACAAATGGCTCCTTCAAATTCCATTGCAAAATTCAAAGTCAATTAAAACCACAATCAAAGTTTTGCTCGTAATCAAAGAGCTTCCAAACAGCCTTGCAGACCCCCTCCCCACTCTTAATCATGAGCAAGTTAATCAGAATTGTCACGAATAAGGAAAGCTTCCAACAAAGAGGACAAAGCAAACAAACCATACCAAGCAAACAAAATATGACCATGAAACACAATATATCTTGTGAACACAATTACATTACAAGTTAATGACAAACATATATGCTAAAACCCCACACATTTAGAATAAATAAACAAATGGTGATACATTCATACCATGGGATACTATGCAGCAATACAAAGGAACAAACTATTTATAGAGGCAAGGCAACAACTTGTATGAACTTTCAGGGAGTTATACAGAGCATAAAAAGGCAATCTCAAAAGATTAAACACTGTATGATTCCATTTATGTAACATTTTTTAAAGTGACAGAGTTACAGAAATGGAGTACAGATTAGCTGTTGCCAAGGACTGGATAGGGGGAGGGGTGGGAGAAAAGTGGCTGTGATTGGAAGAGGTCAATTGTAGTGATTTTTTGGTGTTGAGATTCTTTGTTATCTTGACTGTGGAGTTGGGAATATGAAACTTACAAAGGGGATAAAATTGTACAGAACTTAATACACACACACACACACACAAAGTAAGTACAAGTGAAACTGGGGAAGCCTGAATCAGATCAGTGGATTCTATCACTTGGCAGTGGTATTGTACTGCAATTTTACATAATGTTTACACTGGGGGAACAGGGTAAAGAGTATATGGGCTCTTTGTGTATCATTTCTTACAACTGCATGTGAATCTATAATCACCTTAATATAAATTACAATTAGAAGTCCTCTACATTTAGACATTTAAAACACACTTTAAAATTACTTGTGGTTTATAGAATAAACAATAATGGAAAGTATATAATACTTCTATTTAAATAATAAGATAAATGCTAGGTATCTAAATTTAATGGATGCAGTTGATGCAAAATTAAAGAAAAGTATACAACCTTAAATGCTTACATTTGGAGAAAAAGGACTACAAATCAATAACTGGATAACTAACCTAAGAAGTTTGGGAATAAACAAAACAATAGTATGAATTTAAAAAATTTTAAAATGTGAAAACTTCCAAAACTAAAAGTTAATCTTTTGAGGGGAAAAAAATTATTGCAACTGCAACCCCCAATAAATGTATTTTAAGTAAAAGTCAGAACACTAAAAGTTTATTGCATAACCAGGAAATGTAACGAATATTAGGAAAGTAAAAGTGTAATGATCACTCTAGCATGATCATGTTATCTCTCTAAAGACACGACAAATTTCAAATTAAAATAGGAGCTCTCACACTCTATTTTTGTAACCTCCCCAAAATTCCACTAAAACGGAGAAATGTCTTTTAACTTGAAAATTTTTTCGGAAGATCAGAAGAGAAGAAACAAAATTTTGAAACTAAGAAACAGGCAAATAACTAATTGAGCAAACTTGAGAAACCTCAATCCTAAAGGGTTGTCAGAAATGTTGAGAACCAAACTGATTTAGCATAGAATTCAAATGTAAGGAAGGAAGGGAAAGAATAAAAGGATAGAAAGGAAGAAAGGAGAGAACTAATAAAAGAGGAAGGAATGAAAGAAATCAGGAAACTGACTGCTCTGGGCGCCAGCTTCTGGGACTGGGTTAACAACTGGGGCAAATCTGGGCTTGGTGGCTCAGCCTGTAATCCCGTGCCTTGGGAGGCTGAGGTGAGTGGATTGCCTGAGCCCATGGGTTCGAGACCCGCCTGGGCAACTTGGTGAGACCTCATCTCTACAACAAAATCAAAAAATTAGCTAGGCGTGGTAGTGTGGGCCTGTAGTTCCAGCTACTTGGAAGGCTGAGGTGGAAAGATCACTGGAGCCCAGTAGGTCAAGGCTGCGGTGGCCAGGAGCGGCCACTGCCCTCCAGTCTGGGCAACAGAGTAAGACTCCAACTCATAAAACAAACAAACAAACAAACAAACAAACAAAAAAAAAACAATTGGGGCCAAGACAAGGAAGTTTTGAGCAGGAGTTGGATCTACTGTTCTCTTCCCCCTCACGGGCTTCTTCTCCACCCCTGCTGAAGTTCGGAGATATCTTTTCCAAATATGGCAAAATTGAGATGTGAGCACTGTACAGAAAAAACTAAAACAAAACCTGGTAGGCAAACCTTATATAGGAACAAAGGACGGGAAGACAATTTTCTGGGGAATCCGACCAATTACAGAGAAAAGATCTAAAGAAATTGACAAAGTAGGGATTTCCCAACAAATACCTCCTTCAAATCCCCTTGTAAAATTAGAAGTCTATGAGTTTTGCCGACAAAGAGCTTCCAAACAGCTTTGTAGACCCCCAACTTGGTTTTTTTGTTGTTGTTGTTGTTGTTTGGCTTTTTTTTTTGAGTTGGAGTCTCACTCTGTTGCCCAGACTGGAGTGCAGTGGCTGCTCCCGGCCACCGCAGCCTCAACCTGCTGGGCTCCGGCAATCCTTCTGCCTCAGCCTTCCAAGTAGCCGGAATTACAGGCATGCGCTACTACGCCTGGCTGATTTTTTGATTTATTGTAGAGATGAGGTCTCACTGCCCAGGCAGGTCTCGAACCCGCAGGCTCAGGCAATCCACTCACCTCAGCCTCCCAAAGGCGCGGGATTACAGGCTGAGCCACCGAGCCCGGCTAGACCCCCAACTTGTAACCATGAACAGTTAGTCAAGTTTGTCATGACTTCTTCCAGCAAAGAAGAAGTCAAAGCAAACAAACCAAATAGAGTAGCATTGCTTGGAGGAAATGGGGACTTGAATGAATGCAGAAACTTTCCAGAAAGTTATCCAATGCTCCAGAGAAATAAGAAAAATAGTGCAATAATAAAACAAGAACAAGAAGTTACCTACAAACAAGCAGAGGAACATTGAGAGAACAATCACAAAATAGCTACTGAAAATTAAAAACATGACAGCCCAAATGAAAAACTTTATAGAAATTCTGTAAGGTAAAGTTGAGACAATTTCACAGTGAGACAGTCTTACAAAAAATTAGCAGAAATAATGACAAAAAATGAAAAACAAACAAAAATAAAATTAGAAGACCAATCCAGAAGGTCCAACATCCAAATAAGAGAAGTTACAGAAGACAGTGCTAAGAAAGGACATGAGTTGATGGATTTAAAAGGTTCAGTAAGAATCCAACACATGGAATGAAAACAGATCCACATTGCAGCTCATCATTGTGAAATTTCAAACCAGAATGCAAAGAACCTACACTAGAAAGGTCATATAGACATCTTGCATATGGGCACCCAAGGAAAACAGTCTAAGAGAGTTGGTAGGTCAAAGTCAAAGCCTGGTTTTAGTGTCTTGGAGAGTTTATTGGAGCCTTCTGAAGAATCCTGTGTGCTGCTAATGCATAAAGCTGGAACCTAAGGACCTACTGCTGCTGGGACACCTAGCAGGGTCTGTGTGGAGACTAGAGGCTGCATGTCCAGGAAGAACGTGAACAGGGAAATGGACTTCTCTAGATCCCCCTGCTCTCTTCCAGCTCTCAGGATCTGGTCAAAGCAGAACAAGACTGTGGGGCTGGACATGTAGAAAAAGGTCAGTTAAGGGCACTAAGAACCAAAAAGGCTTTGGGTTTTCCCAAAGCAACAGAGCTTTACCTTTGAAAGTTGGAAGGAAAGTGATTTCCAAGCAAAAATCCTTTACCCGAGCAAACCCTTGAATACGTATCAAAATAAAGTAAAAACCACTTTGGAGAAGTGAGGTCTCAAAAGAAATGCCTCCTATAAACTTTTTCTCAAAAAACTCCAGAGGATATGCCCCACCAAATTGAGGGAGTAAACCTATGTGTGTGGGGGGGGGGTGGGGGCGGGTGGTTGACACAGGACACATATCCCCAAGATCTGATGCAAGAGAAAGATGGCTACAGTCTTCATGAGGAGGGTAATGGAATATCTTGTATGAACAGCTGTTCACCACTTGCAGGAGTTCACCCAACCCAGCTTGAAGCACAGATTCAGAAACAGACATTTTAAAGTAACCTATAGCCTTATTATCACTGTAGCATCTCTTACCTCAAGTGTGGTCAAGATTCTTTTCTGTGACTTTTCTTGGCTGTGTGTTGATGACTTCTCCACTCTTCTCTCCATGTGCTGAATTTCAGGCCAACTGAGAACCTGCATCCCACCCCACAGTCTTGCCCTGTTTTGACAGGCTCCTGAGAGTTGGAGGAGGACAATGGGATCTAGAGAAGTCCATTTCCCTTTCTGTGTTACTCCTAGACATGCAACATCTGGTCTGCACACAGCCCGTTAGGTATCCCAGCTGCAGTAGATCATTAGGTTCTTGCCTCATGCATAAGCTGCTCATGGAATTCTTCAGGAGGCTCGAATAAACACACTAAAACCAGCCTTTGACCTTCCAACTCTCTTAGTTTGTTTTCCTTGGGGGCCCACATCTAACTAGCAAAAATATTACTCTTTCTTTATGGGGCTACCTTTATCCCTAATATTCACATTTTAAATTAAATGATATGTTTATAGATGCATTCTTAGACCACAAAACTACAAAGAATTGTAAGATGAGTTGTACAAATTCAAGACTATGGTAATTCTGGAAAGAGAGAATTAGAAGAGAAGACTGAGCTGAGTACATGGGAGTTTCAAAAGTATTGGTCAGAATCTGATTCTTAGCATAGGTGTTGGATGAACAAATGCTTCATTTTTTACTGTTTATTCAACTTCATATACAATTCTGAATGCATGACAAATTTTGTAGTAAAGACATCAAATACAAGAGAACTCTGCAAATAAATCTGTATCAATAGATGTGAAAATTTAATTATACATGTGGAAAAATTATAATTTTAAAAGATGACCCAAAAAGAAATAGACCCAAGACAAAATAGACCTGTAACTATTAACGAAACTGGATCAATATTTAAGTCCACTCATAGTATATGTTCAATTTTAAAAAGAGGCATGGGTGGTTTTATGGGTGACTTCTACCAAACAGTCAATGGACAGATCATTCCAATTTCACAAAGAATTTTCCAGACAATAAAAAATGAAAGAACTCATTTTATGAGGTGAATATAATTTTGATTCTAAGCCAGGCAAAGATAGTATAAGAAAGTAAAATTATAGGTCAATATAACTTATGAGCATAGATTTTAAAAATTCATTCAAAATATTAACAATTCAAAAACAGTAACCCACTAAATAATTACTCATGACCAAACTGAGTTTACTTAGGAGTAAAAGAATACATTAACATCACAAGCTATAATTCACTACATAAAAACCATACAATTATTGAAATAGATTCAGGAAAGTACATTAAAAGTAACCTCATTCTTAAAAGTTTTTAGAAAACTATAGAGAAAAATAACTTTTAAAACTTGATGTAGGTTATCTGTAAATATTACAGCAAACATAATACTTTAGAGCACACTCTCGAGACATTTTCTCTTTAAAATCTTAAATAAGACAAGGATACTCTAATCCAGTAGAGTAGATAAGATAAATAAATAAAAGATACAAAGACTTAAAAGGGAAAAAAAGAACATTATTATTTTATTACATAAACAGACATATTATTCAAATTAATAAACATTTCCCAAATTTCCATGTTTAAAACGAAAGGAACAAAACTTTTAAGATGTTAAGGAGAAAACAATAAAATGTCACTGAAGGACAATAAGCAGACCTAAATAAATGGAGAGATCTATTATGTTCACTTATGTAAAATCTCAATACCTTTAAAATGTCAGTTGTCCTATTTTAATTCATAAATTTAATGCAATTCTCATCAGAATTCTTATACGTTTTTTATGGAACTAGACAAACTGAAATTAAAATATATATTCAGTATGTGCTAATTATAAGAGTCATTTCTCAAATTTACAGACCTGTAAAGATTAAAAATGGAAGGATAGAAAAGTGACCTTTCAGAAAAATGCTAATCAAAAGAAACCTGGTATAACTACATTATCAACACTAAGCCTTAAAACAAAAATATTTTTATTTTGTTGTGACATCAAGATAAATATGTTAAATTAACAATAAGATATAGCAACATTTGTCATGCATACTCTTAATAAAATAGCCTCCAAATATATAAAGAAACAATTAATAGACATATAGGGAAAAATAACAATTCAATATGTATACACTAATCTGTGCATTAGATTATAATATTCTAGTAAGATATTTCAACCCATTTCGTGTATGGGCCAAGCAGAGGAAAAAACAGCAAGGATAACTTAAGTGGATAATTAGAGTTAGGCAACCAAAAATAAAGAATATTTTTTCCAGGCATACATATAAAAAGTACAAAAAATAAAAAATAAAGAGGGCCTTAATATACATATCTAAATACAAATGCTTCCTGACTTATGATGGTTTGACCAACTTGCAATTTTTTGACTTTATGATAGTATAATACCATTCTGTTTTTCACTTTTAGTGTAGTATTCAATAAATTACCTAAGGTATTTAATACTTTAATACAAAATAGGCTTTATGTTAGATAATTTTACCCAACTGCAAACTAATGTAAATGATCTAACTATGTTTAAGGTAGGCTAGGCTAAGCTATAATGTTCTGTAAATTAGGAGTATGCGTTTTTTACTTACAGTATTTTCAATTTATGTTAGATTTATTGAGATATAACTCCATCATAATCTGAGAAACATCTGTATGTATGTATGTCTGTGTACATATGTGTGTATATATGACCACCATGCAATCAAGATTGAAACAAAAAGATAAAGATCATTCATATATTTAGAAATTAAAATACAATTGCCAAATAATTCCTGGGTTAAAAATAATAATAAAAATTAAAATATAAAAGGATTTAGAACTGGTTTATAATACAAACACTACATATCAAGATTTTGTGGACTTGCTTCTGGCATGGCAGCATGAGCCTCCACAGAACCATTCTATTACTAGTAATAACTATAAATAATTGATAAAATCTGAAAAAACAACTAAGTATACTGAAGAATAAGCCAAAAGCAGGCAGATTGTGGACTGGCATCAAAACACAAAGAGGCAATTGACAGAGGAGTGAGATTCTCATTTTTTTGATGGCTTTGCCTTAAGTGTGGACCACAGTCGTGGAAAGATGCACAGTAAGCAGATGAAACTCTTTCTGGCTTGAGATCTAGGGAAAGAGCTCCGGTAAATTTCCAATGTTGAAGACTAAGAAGGTAAAACTGGAGGAAATAGAGACAGAAAGGGAGAGCCTCTACACATTCCCTACATATAACTTAGGTAGACACTTAGACCAGGCAGGCAAAGGATCAAAGAAACACACAAAAATTTAGAAAGCTCAACTATGATTCAAACCTCCATCCTCAAAAAGTGGTTCAGAATTCAGAGTTCTGATTGGATTATTGCCATTTTTTTTTAGTCAGCATTCTTCAGTAGAATATATCAGAACTCAGAGTGAACAGAGTATACAGAATGGAATCAAAACTCAAATTGACATGCAAAATCACTACAACAAACAGAAAAAATGTTCCAAATTCTCAAGGAGTAATAAAATGAACAGTTTAATAACCTAAGATAAATAATATGTCTGAATTATTAGAAAATAACTTGTAATCTACTATTATACTTACACTTAACAATGAAGAAAAATTCATTTGAAATAAATCAAAATACAAGAAATGTTAGCAGATGAATAGACAATATAAAAAGAAACAAGTGTAAAATATAGGGCTAAAAATATAAAAAATATAATATCTGAAATAAAAAAAACTCAGTGGATAAGCTCAATAGCAGCCAGAAGATGAATCAAGATATAGTCAAGTTAAATCAACAGAAAATAAGAAGAGAGATACAAAATATTTTTAAAATTAGCAGAGCCTTAGAAACTTTTAAATAATATCAAAAGGTTAATATGCATATACTTAAAGTTCTAGAAATAGAATGGAGATAAATTGAAGCAGAATACAGTATTTTAAGATTCAATAGGCCAGGCATGGTGGCTCATACCTGTAATCCCAGCAGTTTTGGAGGCTGAGTTGGGAGGATTGCTTAAGCTCAGGAGTTTGAGATTAGCCTAGGCAACATGAGGAGACCTCATCTCTAAAAAAAAAAAAAAATAGCTAAGAGTGATGGAATGTGCCTGTAGTCCCAACTACTTGGGAGGCTGAGGTGAAAGGATTGTCCGAGTCCAAGAGGTCAAGGCTGTGGTGAGCAATGATTGTAACACTGCACTCTAGCCTGGGCAACAGAGTGAGATCCTGACTCTAAATAAATAAACAAATAAATAAATAAATATGATTCAATGTCCAAAAACTTCCCAAATTTGTTTAAAGACATGAACTTACTGACTCAAGAACCTCAGCAAACTTCAAATCAAACTATATATGGGCTAAAGTGAAATGATATCAGAAGAGAATTTAGATTTTTTTAGGGGAAAAATGAAGGTCATTTGAAATGATCAATATCTGGATAAATATTAAAGAAGACTATATTTCTGTTAGAGGATTATGAATGACTATATAAACTCAAAATTCATATAAACTCATTGTCTGAAGGGGTTTGTAGTATTTGAAATTGAGTACCTAAGTCAGATAAGATAAGTGATTGTAATGGATAAGGGGAAAAAAGAATTCATGTGGCTATAAGGTTTTTAGATTTTATGTGAAGTGGATCAACACTGACTTGAAGTAGATTCTGAGATAATTAATACAAATACTTTTTTCCATACAACAGCTTCTAAAATCAGTTCAAAGATAAGCAGCTAAATGCCAAAGAATAATTAAAATAGAATTCTCATTTTTTTAATATAACAATGTAGGAGAAGAAGAACAGAAAACAGAGGGTGCAAAAAGTAAACAAAAAGCAATCAAATGGTAGACTTAAATATAGGGTTATCAGTCATTGCAATCATTACATTATATGTTAATGGATAAAATGTCCCTTTAAAAACAGAGATTATCAGAGTCAACTTTTACAAAGCAAGATATAACTATATTGTGCCTACAAAGGACATACTTTAAATGTAAAGATATAGACAGGTGAAAAAGTAAATGGATAAGAAATATATATATATATATATACACACATATATACACATATACATGTAAAAAATAAGAATAAGAAGACTAGGTTGACTATGTTAATATCAGATAAAGAAGACTTCATTAATATTACCACAGTTAAAGAAGAAAATTTCATGATGATAAAAGAGTCAATATTTCATGAAGAGATAAAATGATAATTCTATATGCTAATAATAACGGAGCTTTCAAATACATGAAGCAAACATTAATCAAATTAAAGGAAAAAGCATACAATTCCACAACCAAAATAGGAGATTTTGATACCCATTTCTCAGCAATCCTAAAATAACTAGACAGAAAAACAGGAAGACAAGCAGGATTTGCACAAGCATACCAAACATTTTGATCTAATTGATATTTACAAGCTTTAAAAAAAAATTGTCGCCGGGCTCGGTGGCTCAGCCTGTAATCCCGTGCCTTTGGGAGGCTGAGGTGAGCGGATTGCCTGAGCCTGCGGGTTCGAGACCCGCCTGGGCAGCGAGACTTCATCTCTACAATAAATGAAAAAATCAGCTGGGCATGGTAGCGCATGCCTGTAATTCCGCTACTTGGAAGGCTAAAGCGGAAGGATCGCCGGAGCCTAGCATGTCAAGGCTGCGGTGGCCGGAAGTGGCCACTGCACTCCAGTCTGGGCGACAGAGTGAGACTCCAACTCAAAAAAAAAAAAAATTGTCAAAGTTAAAAATGTAATTTCACACTCATTGTAGATTTTAACATTTTTCAGCAATTCACAGAAAAACTGACCAAAAATTCAGCAAAGACAGAATAGTTGAACAGCATTATCAACCACCTTACTCTACTTGATATTTATAAAACACTACACCCAACATTTACAAAATACATATTTATTTTCAGTTATTATAGTGCAGTCATGAATCACCATGATAGATAATGTGATGGGCCATACAACATTTAGCTTCAATAAATTTAAAAGTATTAAACTTAAACAGAATTGTTTATATGACCATAATGAAATTAATTTGGAAATCAACACCAAGAAAATATCTAGAAAATACACAAATATTTAGAAACTAATGACAATTTATGAGTGAAAAATAAATAACCAAGGAAATTAGAAAAAATATTTTTAACTGAACAATAATGAAAATACAACAGATCACAAGTTGTATAATGCAGGAAAACTAATGCTTTTGGGGAAACTTATAGCTATAAATGCTTTTATTAGAAAATTTAAATAATGTAAAATGAAACATGTAAGCCTTCACCCCCCCATAAGCTATAAAACAAAGGTAGAATAAATCCAAAGTAGGAAGAAGCAGATAATAAAGATAAACACAGATCAATGAAACAGAAAATAGTTGTAGAGTAAGGTATAGGAGGATACTTTGGGGGGATGGTAGATATGTTCATTGTATTGATTGACATTATGAATAGAATGTTTGTAGAAATCCAAACCCCTACCCCCATTTTACTGTGTTTGTAAATGGGGCCTTTGGAATGTAAGTTGGATTAGATGAGGTCATAGGGTGAGGTCCTTATTTGATGGGTTTAGTGCCCTTAAAGGAAGAGACATCAGAGAGCTTGCTCTCTCTCTCCATGAGCACACATTGAGAACAGGCCACATGAGGACACAGCAAAAAAGCAGCCATCTACAATCCAGGAACAGGGTCCACATCAGGAACAAAATTAATCAGTATCTTGATCTTGGATTTCCCAGTCTCCAGAACTTTGAGGAATAAATTCCTGTTGTTTAAGTCTCCCAGTCTGTGGTATTTTGTTATCACAGCTTGAGCACACAAAGAGGGGTGGTAGTTTCAGATGCGTATGTTAAACTTAACAAATTATATACTTATTTAATGTGCAGTAAAACATATTCCCACAAAGCCATTTTTAAAACGAGTTTTGGGTTTCATTGATTTTTCTCTCTTTTTTTTTGTTGTATCTCTTCAATGTCTGTTCTCATCTTTATTTGGATTCACTTCTCTTAGTTTTCTAGCTTCTTAAGGTGGATGCTTACATCATTGCAGACTTTTTCTTCCTTGCTGACATTTAGCTTTTAAGACTGTATATTTTATGTAACCATTGTATTGGCAACGTTGCACAGGTTTTAGTATACTGTTCTTTATTATCATTCTAATCAAAATGTTTAAATGTATTCAATTAAATATGTAACATTTAAATTTTCTTTTTGTCTTAAATCATGGGTTGTTTAGAAGGTATTTCCAAATACAGGAGTTTTTCAAATATCATTCTCTTACTGATTTCTAATTTAATTCAATTGTGATCAGAGAACAGATACTGCATGATTTTCATTCTTTGAAATTCGTTGAAAGTTGCTTGATTGTCCAGCAATTGCTCTATTTTGTTTCATCTTGAAAGTATTCTGTATAGGTAAACATCCTACATCTATTAGGACAGATGAAATTAATAAAGATGAATCAGACATGGTACAACCACTTTAGAATACAGTTAAATAATTTTCTAAAATATAGATGCACCCCTAACATATGATTCAGCCATTCCTTTTCTGTGTATGTTCTATTGGTTGTTTGACATGTTCTATAAATGTCAATTAGATATTAACTGATATTGCTCAAGTCCTTTTTAATGATTTTCTATTTGTTCTATTGGTTACTAATAGAGGAGTGATAAAACCTCTGTTTATAATGGTTAAATAGTGTATTTTTCCTTTCAGTGCTGTTAGTTTTTGCTTCATGTATTTTGGAAATTTATTATCAGTCACATAAGCATTCATTTTAAAAATTTTCCTGCTATATCGACACTTTATTATTATTAAATGTATTTTATGTCTGTAGTAATATTCCTTATCTGAAAGTCTATTTTACCTAATATTAACAAATCCACTTCAAATTTCTTATGCTTATTGTTTTTATATCGTTTTCACCTTTTTACTTTCAGCCCAGGTGTGTCTTTGCATTGAAGTTTAAGCACATATTTTAAGCACATATTTTATTTTATATTATTTATAAAATAAAATTTATATTATTTATAAATTTATATTATAAAATTTATAAATATAAATTTATAAATATAAATTTATATTATAAAAATTTATAAATTTATATTATAAAATATATAAATTTATATTATAAAATTTATATTATTTATATTATATAAGCACATACTATATTTTAAGCACATATTTTCTTCTTCTATTTTACCCCATTTGTCAATTCTTGAATGTCTATTGGAGTGCTTATTTATATTTAGCTATATTTGAATTAAGGTGCTACTTTGCTATTTCCTTTTTATTATCCCATTTTTATTTTCTTTCTATAGTCTTGCTTTCCTGCCTTCTTTTGTGGTTGTCAAATATTTTAAGCATATCATATCAATTCCATTTTTAGGTAAAATGCATTTCTATTATTTTCTAGTGCTATGAATTGGCATGTCATATCACGACATATCTTCACAATCAACTTAAGGCTAATATTCAATTATTTCTGAAAAAAATAGGAATCTTGCAAGGGAATATTTTCTATTTACACTACTTATCCTTTGGGCTGTATACTTTTATATAGAGATATATAAAACTTCTGTATATTTTAAACTCAGTGTTTATAATTTTTGCTTTAAACAGTCATCTATACTCTCAAGAAATTATAAGATTATGAACACATATATTTATATTTGCATAATATTTTAGCATTATTTTTGCAGTGCAATTCTGTTGGCAGTAAATTCAACTCTGCTTCACTTTGTCTTTACTTCACCTTCATTTTTGACGAATAGCTTTTCTAGATATAGAATCTTTGGTTGACAGAGATTTTTTCCCCTCAACACTTTCAGTATGTCTCCTCAGTGTTTTTGGCATCTACTGCTTTTGATGAGAAGTCAGACATTAATTATATCATTTTTCCTTTATATGAATTGGATTATTTTTGTCCTGCAGCATTGAAGAATTTCTCTTCACTTTGTCAGAGGTTTGACTAACATACACCTAGTTGTGGTTTCTTATGTTTATCCTATTTTGGGTTGATGATCTAAATAAATCTGTATGTTAGTATTCTCACTAATTTGGGAGATTTGGCTATTATTTCTTCGATGTTTTTCTACATCATATTTTCTCTTATATCTTTCTTTTTTTTTTTTTTTAGTTGGAGTCTCACTCTGTTGCCCAGACTGGAGTGCCGTGGCCACTCCCAGCCACTGCAGCCTCGACCTCCTGGGCTCTGGTGATCCTTCCACCTCAGCCTTCTGAGTAGCCAGAATTACAGGCATGGGCTACCACACCCGGATGATTTTTTGATTTTTATTGTAGAGATGAGGTCTCACTGCCCAGGCGGATCTCGAACCCACAGGCTCAGGCAATCCACTCACCTCAGCCTCCCAAAGGCGCGGGATTATAGGCTGAGCCACTGAGCCAGGCTTCTCTTATATCTTTCCAGGGCTCTAATTGCACCTATGTTGAACTCCATGCTATTGTTCCAAAGGTTTTAAACATTGTCTCAATCAATTTTCCATCTGTTTCTCAGATTGGACAATTTTTATTAATCTATCTTCAGGTTTACTGATTCTTTCTTTTATTGCCTGCAATCTGCTGTTGAACCAATCTGGTACATGTTTCAATCTCTTTTCTGATATTGTATTTTTTACCTCTAGAGCTACCATTTTAAAAAATAGTTTTTACCTCTCTTGTTGAAATTCTCTACCCATTCACTCATTAATGCCACATTTTTCTTTAATTATTTAGACATCTTCATAATGGCTACTTTGAGGTCTCTGCTAAGCTCAATGTAATGGCTGTCTCACAGTTGGTTTCTATGCCTGAATTTTTTCCTGAATACAGATCACTCTAGCCTGAGTCTTTGCATGTCTAATAAATGTTGGTCGAAAGCTTGCCATTGTAAGTAATGTTTTGTGGATGCACTGAAATGTCTTTTATTTTTCTAAGGTTTTTGTTGCTGTTGTTAGCATAGGCAGTTAATTTTCCTGGCTTCAAATATGTCTTTGTAAAAGTGTGTAGCAAGAACTTTGGAGCAAGATGGCAAGGTGACAAGCAGAATTATGACAATCTCCATAAAAGGTGACTCCTGAAGGCAGTTCCATGTGCCCCTGAAGCTGCTGCCTGCAAGGGGAGTGGCTGCTATAGCCAGTCCCATACAGCAAACAGCCTCTGTTGCACTGTGACCTTGGCAAGGGACTACTGCTGTTTGCTACCAGGTGCTGAACAGCTGCTGATGCTGCGGCTCTTGACTCTGGCTGGGGAATTCCCAGCTCCCTCCTCCACCCCAAGCCGCCAGCGACACACCAGATGTGGTACCCAGCCATATTGCTGGTTCCCAGTGGCTTATACCGGAAACACATGATTGCCCGTCATAGTGGATCATCTACGAACCCAACAAGTGGAGAGAAAGGATAAGTAGAGAGAAATGATTGGCAAAAGAGGAGCCACCCACTGCAGCCATTTTCCAGGCAGAGATTTGTATTGCCCCGCCCATCTCCGAGCAGCCTCCATCTTGTTTCTCAGGTAACCTTGCCAAAACAGGAGACAGAAGCCCCTGTCCTATGCAGAATCAGACACAGACAACTCAGTCCTCAGGCAGCAGGCAGCAAGCCAAGGGGACCGACCCAATCTATGAATAAATCTATCTATCTGCAAAGGGAAAGGGCTAGAGATCAGAGCTGAAGAGACTTTAGCCACTCAGGAAAGACTCCAGAGCTATTCTGGTTTCTTATTTTGATTTTTGACTTTATTGTTTTGACTATCTTTTTTGTTCACTTTTGTTTGCTTTTTTCTTTAGACTACCTGTTTGTGTTGGGGAAAAACACGTCAAAAGACATGATTTTATTGGACTGTCTTTGTGTGATTGCCAGTATGCTTTAGGGAATTTTGTTTGTTTGTTTTTTACTCTTTTCTGGCCTTGTGTCTCTTTTCATTCGTTAGTTGGTTTATATGTCTCTTTTTCCTCTTAATTTTCTCTGTCTCTCCAACTTTCTCTTGACCCCCCCCCTTCTTCCATTATTTCCTTTTCTTACCTCCTTTGGTTCCCAGGAGCAAATCTAAACCCCACTGCAAGGACAGATTGTAAGGTAGTGGGAAGTGGGTTCCAGTGTGCCAATAAACCTGTAGGTGGATACTGGGATCTGCAGATAGATTCTAAATCACAGCTTCTCCCTCAATTAAACCTCAAAACTGCAAAAAGTGCAGCCCCCAACCCACAGTCCAGCCTCAAATGTGTACAAAGCCAGAGGACCCTCATAAGGAAGAACAGGAGATTGAACAAAAAGAAGCAAAAGCAGACCCACCTTTCCTGAAAAACAGAATTAAAGAAGGAGAGGGAAAGGGGGAGAGAAAAATCTATACAAATGAAGAAAAACCAAAAGAAGAATATGGGTATCTCAGACCCCTGGGAGGTCAGACACTGAGAAAACTGACTTTGGAATTCAAACAATGAAGAGCCCCCATGTGACTGGTCTCAAACTACAAACCCAGATATTAAGATATTAATGGAGAGATTAAAATGAATTGAGGAGAGACAAGAGGAAACTAGGAAGGAGTTGATAACTGAGATAACAGTAGTAAAGAATACTATGAATGAAATAAATAACAAACTGATAAGCATGGAAAGCAGAATTAGTCAAGCAGAAGAGAGTCTCAGAGCTTGAGGACCAAAATATAGAACTAACCCAAACTGTCAAAAACATAGAAAAGAAGCTTAAAAAGACAGAACAAAACCTTCAAAGGATTACTTCAAGAGACTGAACCTAAGAGTAATTGGACTTCCTGAGGCAGAAAGAGAGATAGAGACCAACCTGGAACAAACATTCGATGAAAATATTCAAGAAAACTTTCCTCATCTCATCAGTGATGCAAAAATTCAAACACAAGAGATTCAGAGAACCCCTGCATGACAACAAATGAGACCAACTCCCAGACACATAATAATTCACCTTAACAAAGGAGGTACAAAAGAAAAAATCCTAAAGGCAGCAAAAGGAAAAGGTCAGATTACCTACCATGAAAGACCAATTAAAATAGCAGCAGATTTATCTACAGAAGCACTTCAGGCTAGGAGAGCTTGGAGCCCTATCTTCAAAGTTCTAAAAGATAATCAATTTCAACCAAGAATAATATACCCAGCCAAGCTAAGCTTCATCAGTGAGGGAGAATTAAAATCTTTCCCAGATATCCTATCCCTAAGAACTTATGCTGCTACCAGACAACCTCTACAAGAAACACTTAAGAAAGTATTAAACAGAGAAGAAAAGGAAAAAAGAACAGCAATATTCTTCACAAGAGTACAGGAAAAAGATTAAAAACACACATGAACCAACTCCAAAACCAAAAGAAAGACAATAAACAAACAGGAACATTGACAACAACTCTATAAGAGCCTTATGATAGGAGTCAACTCTCACATTTCAATACTTAGCTTGAATGTGAATGGATTAAATGTACCACTGAAAAGACATAGAATGGCAAAATGGGTAAAATATCACCAGGCAACAATGTATTTCCTCCAAGAGACTCATCTCACTAGAAAGTACACTCACAAACTCAAAGTAAAAGGATGGGAAACAAAATTTCAGGCAAACAGAACATAAAAGAAAGGTGGAGTCATGATCTTAATCTCAGACAAAATACCCTTTAGGCTATCAAAAATTTTAAAAAATAAAGAAGGCCACTACATAATGATAAAAGGATCAATCCATCAACAAGAAATATCCATCCTAAACATATATGCACCCAAAATAGGAGCGCCAGCCTTTATAAAGCAGATTCCAAGTAAACTCAAAAGAGATGTTGACTCTAACACTGTCATAGCTGGAGACTTTAATACCCCACTCACAACACTAGACAGATCATCAGCAATGAGATTCAGAACCTCATTGTGACCCTTGACCAAATGGACTTAATTGATACCTACAGAACACTCCACCCAACGACCGCAGAATATACATTCTACTCATCACTGCATGAAACGTACTCTAAGATAAACCACATACTTGGTCATAAATCAAGCATAAACAAATTTCAAATGATCTAAATTTTGCCATGCACCTTCTCAGACCACAGTGGAATAAAAATAAACATCAACATCAACATGGTTCCCCCAAAACCCACAAAGACATGGACACTAAACAGCATGATGCTAAACAACTCCTGGTTCAACAATGAAATCAAAACAGAGATTAAAAGATAACTGGAAACAAATGAAGATGAAGAAACATCTTACCAAAATCTCTGGGATGCCATGAAAGCTGTAGTAAGAGGGGAATTCATATCTCTACAAACGCATATGAAGAAAATGGAAGGATCACAAATTAACAGCCTAACAAGTCACCTAAGGAAGCTGGAAAAGCGAGACCACCAAAACCCTAACTTCAGCAGAAGAATCCACAAACCTCAATTTCTCAACCAACTCATCTTCGACAAAGCCTCCACCACCCACCACTGGGGAGACAAGAACCTATTCAGTAAATGGTGCTGAGAAAACTGGCTGACCACATGCAGAAGATTCAAACAGGACCCCTATCTATCCCCATACACAAAAATTAACTCCAAATGGATCAGAGACCTAAATGTAAAACCTCAAACCATAAGAACTTTAGAAAATGCAGGACACACCCTTATGGAAATTGGAACTGGCATTCGATTCCTGAGCAAAACCCGAAATGCATAGGCCATAAGAAATAAGATAGACAAGTGGGACCTCATTAAACTAACAAGCTTCTGCAAAACCAAAGAAACCATTACGACAGCAGGGAGAAAGTCCACAGACTGGGAAAAAGTATTTGCCAATTCCATGTCTGACAAAGGCCTAACATCAAGGATCTACAAGGAACTCAAACAGGCTGAAAAGAAAAAAACAAACACCCCCATTACAAAGTGGGCCAAAGATATGAACAGACACTTCTCAAAAGAAGGGATATGAGCGGCCAACAGATACATGAAGAAATGTTCAACCTCACTAGTCATCAAGGAGATGCAAATTAAAACCACACTGAGACACCACCTAACTCCAGTCAGAATGGCCATTATCAATAACTCAAAAAATAACAGATGCTGGAGAGGATGTGGTGAAAAGGGAACACTTCTCCACTGTTGGTGGGAGTATAAACTAGGGCAACCTCTGTGGAAAGCAGTGTGGCGATTCCTAAAAGCTCTAAATATCAACTTCCATATGACCCCGCAATCCCCTTACTGGGAATATACCCTGAAGAACTGAAATCACTCTATAAAAAAGATACCTGCACACGTATGTTTATTGCAGCATTGTTCACAATAGCAAGCTCATTGAGCCAACCATGTTGTCCATCAAAAGAGGACTGGATTGAAAAAATGTGGTACATATACACAATGGAATATTACATAGCCATAAAAAAGAACAAATCATGAATTTTGCAGCAACCTGGATGGAATTAGAGTTTATAATACTGAGTGATCTCTCACAGAACCAAAGATCTGAGCAGCACATGTTCTCACTCATAAGAGGACCAACTTGAGCAACTACCGTAATACTATAAGAAAAGGGAGCCGGGCTCGGTGGCTCAGCCTGTAATCCCGCGCCTTTGGGAGGCTGAGGTGAGCGGATTGCCTGAGCCCGCGGGTTCGAGACCCGCCTGGGCAGCGAGACCTCATCTCTACAATAAATCAAAAAAAACCAGTCGGGCATGGTAGCGCATGCCTGTAATTCCGGCTACTCGGAAGGCTGAGGCGGAAGGATCGCCGGAGTCCAGCAGGTCGAGGCTGCGGTGGCCGGAAGCGGCCACTGCACTCCAGTCTGGGCGACAGAGTGAGACTCCAACTCAAAAAAAAAAAAAAAAAAAGAAAAGGATTGACAGTGGTGAGAAACTATGGGGGTGGGGAAAGGGAGGGGAAGGGCGGTAGCATTAACGGTAGTCAATATCTGTCTGGGAAAGGGGGGCACACCTCATCAGCAAGGGTACCTGCACAATGAATATTTGTATACCTAACCCTTAACTGAACTGCACAATTTTAAAATAAAAAATATATACTAAAAAAAAAAATTAAAAATAAAGTAGCAAGTGACTTCTCTACTTAGGCTTGTTATTTTTTGGAGGGGTGGTGACTTATGACTATACTTTAAAAAAATTCTGACCCCATGTGTTAATCCTACAGTTGTGAATTTTGGTGTTGGATGTGTTTAGATTCAGATTTGGAGGCTCACCCACTCTCTAGGTTTGTTGCTTATGAAACCTTGATTTTTGGTTGCTCTTGCAGCCCGTTTCCTCCTTCTTTAAGCCTGAGCAGTTTCCCTTTTCAGTCATGTGGACTATGCAAGTTTGGAAATAAACTCACTCAAAGGTACAGAATTCTTACACATATTATCAGAAACATTTTTTTTCTAATTTTTTGCCTCATTCCTCCAGGTCTGCTGATATTCATGTGTTTAGTGGTCAGTCAGGGATTTGGGTAAACTTTAACTCCAATTTTAGATCTCATCCCATCTGTGCTCCCTTGCTTACAAATGTTCTCCTTACAGTTCCAGCTGCTCTGTTGTTCTGAATGCTGTCATCTGCCATCTCAAGCTGGTGAGGCAGTAGTTTTCCTATCTTCACAGGTAGGATTTTAGGGAACAGCCTGTGGCAAGAAGCCACTAAACTGCGGGACTTACCCGATGTGGTAGTATTCTTTCAAAATTAATTTCTTCTTGCCTTTGTTCATTTTCCAGTGCTTTCAAATGGTTGCTCTGAATAATTGTGTTTGGATTTTATAATTGTTACCTGTGAAAGGAATCGCCTAGCCTCATCCTCTTCTATTATCACCATCCCCACCTTCCACTGCTCATTATTCCTAACTGAATTTCCAAGATTCCACTTAGGATTGTTTTTTTTTTTTCTTTTTCTGTCTCACCCTTTAGAATTTCCTTGAGTGAAATCCTTTGGGAATACATTTCCCTCCATTTTAATTTTTCTGCAATTATTTTTATTTTGATCTCATTTTAAAAGTATCTTTTGGTAGATACGGAATTTTAAGTTGGAAAAAATTGATTTTTATCCCCTAGCACTTTTAAAATATTCTATTGCTGTCCGGCTTCCATTGCTCATCAGTCATCTATAAACAATCCTGTGTTTAGCATTTGTTTCATGAGTCTGCAGTTTGGGCTGAGCTTGACTGGGTGTTTCTTTGGTTGATCTCAAGAAGCTCCCTGATGAGTCATCAGCAGATGGGTTGGCTGGGAACTGGCTGTTTTTTGACAACTCAGCTGGGAGGTATAGGGTGGTTGGGCCTCTTTTCCTGTGTTTTCTCATTCTCCTGCAGCGTCACCCTGGCTGGTTCAAAGAGTAGCAGGGTATAAGGGCAATCAGGGTGAGGACATACTAATAAACCAGCATTTTTTAATGTCTGGCTGCATTGTTTGACTGGACAAAGGAAGTCACATGACTAAGCTCAGAAGTAGTGTGGGACAACCACACAGGTAGGTGTGAGCCAATGGGGCCATCACTGTGACAATCTACCACAGTATACTTTTGGTCCCAACAATTCACATCCCTAATGTCCCTTTTAATTAGGGCATAAACTCATAATCTGTAGTCAAATCTTGTCTCCTAATATACCTGGTTAATTGTCTGCAAATGTCCAGAGGGGTGCAGCCGTGCTCTATAACTAACACCAATCTACCCCATAGTACGTGCACCAAAGAAAACTTCCAGAACCCACAAACTGGCTGGTCAGGAGACTGTTTGCATACAGAGGGGTTAATCCATGTTGTACATAGGGGTCATACTTCTTCACCCAGAGTCCTGCCAGTAGATTGTTATACCCACCCTTCAGCTATGAAACCTCTAGCTTTGAGATCTGGGGGATGCAGAACCAAATTGCCTTATGACTCTCCAAACAGAGCCTTCACAAAAATCCCAGCTATCATGTATCATGTAACTCTTAAGCCCTTGCCTATAAAAAGTCTGTTTATTCCAATAAATATTTGAATATTCAATTAGTAAATCTACATCAGGCTCTAAGGATACAAAAAAGTGCTGTAGCTTCTTCTAGTAAGAACCATATGACCCGGTGAAGGAGGACTTGAGGACATACCACTTCTCTGAAATTGGATAGAGGAAATGAGTGGAGAAAAGAAAAGCGAATCCTCAGTGCATCCACATTCAAGAGGCAGGGGCAAAAGCCATTCCCTGAAATAGCCAAAAATGGAATTTAGACCAAGAGATCGGGAGCATCATGGCCAACCAGGAGAGTTTCAAGAGGGATACTAAGTAGGAGGGAATTAATTGGAGACAAGTAAGTGAAGATAGATATACAGGAGACTGATGTTCTCTGTGTCCAGTATTGTGAGTGGCGCTGTGAGAAGCTTTACCTTCTCCCAGGGTCTCTCACCTTCCTCCTGTTCATTTGTGATTGCACTTCTTGGCTCTTCTGCTACCTGGGTGTCTTTCCTTGTTCTTGCTTGTGAAAGCTCCTTTGCAACTTTTGTTTTTAAATTCATCTGTATTGTAAATGTTTAAGTTATGCAATATGACATTTTGACATACATAAACATAGTGAATTAATTACTGCAGTAAGACAAATTAACATATCTATCATTTCCATAGTCACTTGACTCGTGTGTGTGTTGGGGGAGGATATGAGCACCTAAAATCAGTTCTCAGTACATTTTTTTTTATATTCAATACAATGTTATTAACTCTGGTCCTGCTGCTGTAGATTAGATTTTCAGACTTTGAATTCACATGACATGGGTTGATTCACACACACCTCTCTACTTCACATGCTTCCCTTCAGAAGGTGGGTCCTTCTGGGTTCCCTAGGGGCTGTGGCCACCCTGCCCTTCACGTACTTGTGACTGTTCTCACTTCCCACCTGCCCAGTAATCTGGATTGGGCCTGTCTCTTCGTAGGCAGGAGAGAGTTCTTCTCTTTGAATTCCTCTCATCTTAAGAAAGTTGGCATTCATTTTATGGCCTGGAAATAGTTGAACAGAGTCCAGGGGGTGACAGCTTTGAATGGTCCTTTTGTTTCTGCCCAATCGCCTTGAGCCGTCTTCGGCCACCTTGAAGAAGATGCTCACAAAAGGGTGGAGCTGCTCTTTACAGACATGGATCTGGATCCATCCATCTTGTGTGCCCTGGAGGGGAGGAGGACAGTGTCCCCACTTGGAGAGGCCAAATTAACTCATGCTTATGATTTACCCTAATAACTGGACCTTGGGTCTAGGTGACACTGTTGCAGCAGCCTGTGGGCAAAGGTGCTGGTGGCAATACAGTACACCACAAAGAGAAATAATGCAAGTTAGACAGGATTTCCAAAAAGCTTGACTGGAAAGGAAAGCAAACAAGAGCTCCAAACTTCCATCTCCAACATATCCTAAAAACCGCATATTCCAGGTTAAAGTCCATCACAGTCAGATTAAATAAATTGTGGCAGGCAGTGACCCCAAAATACTAGAGGCACCAACAGAAATGGTTTACTCCCTCTTTCATTCCTATCTGTGGCAGGGGAGTCAGCAGCAGCTACACTGTCTATTCTGGGACTCTGGCTGAGCTGCCACTATTTGAGAAATGCCTGTTTAGTGGTACTGGGGGGAAAACAAAACAATAACAACAAAATAAAAGTAAGACAGTAGCAGGACCTGATGGCTCTTGAAATCACTGCTGCTCACATTGCATTACTCACACAAATCCCAAGCCCAAGCCCCAGGCCAAAAGGGCAGGTAGATGAATCATCTCCTGGGAAAGAGTGGTGTTTTGATACAATAAGCCACTGACTTTCCAACTCAGCAGGGAGCAGGGGGATTGGAAGGTTGTTGGAAGAGTCAATCAATCAATGGAATATTACTCGGTATGGAGGTCAAAACAACTCCATCTTGGATGCTGATCCACCATGTTGTCTTCTGATTAACTCCAGATCTGAGAAGTTCTTTTGGATTTCCCACTTATCTATTGTTCCTTATGTAAGGACAGATACTTACTATAAACGCTGCCCTTGGGTCAAACAACCTTGATGGTATCATACTTCAGTTGTCCTACACATCCCTTCTGAATCATCCTTTCCCTGTGATATATAAGCCCCAGGTAGGGGGTTATGGCATAGGGATCCACCATCTTGTCTTGCTGTCACCAAATACACAGACATGGCTTCTGTTTGTAAGTCCCTATTAGGTGTTTATTTCTAAGAAACTGGATTCATCAGCCTCTTTCTTCAGCCTCTCAGTATCCTTGGACTTTAGGGGTAGGTTTGTGTAGACCAGCCCACAGCAAAACACTCAGACATTCAAGTTGTGCAGGTGACTAATATGCAAGAGGGGAGATGCCTAGAAGAAGTTAGTAGGCCAAAAGCTAACTTGCATCGCAGCTACACAGACATGAACGTGTGTAACAGGGATGTGGTAGCTGTGTATTTTCTTCTATTATGTTTCCCTAAATGGTGAAGTAATTTTGTTCCACCAGAAAACAAAAATGAAGGGAAAAAATACCAACCAGGAACAGGAGAGGTCTAAGCTGTGAGTGAGAATAGATTTGGGCACAACCCACTGTGTGCAGGGCAATTTACTGCCCCTCCCAAGTCATAATTTACACTCAGTAGAGTGGACAATGTGTTCAGCAGTGTAAGCACAAGAGTGATCAATGCTGCGATCTTTTCGTGGAAGAAAGGACAGCCGGGTGCTGAGCCAGAGCTGAAGACTAAGGCCAAGAAAAACCCAAGGGCCTACGTCAGAGCTGAGCTGGGGCCAGGTCTCTTGATGCTTCCAGAGCACCTTCTGTGGCCATTGCTTACATATGCACAGATCTGGATGACTGGCTGCCCCACAGCAGTTCACATCCCCTTGAGACTCTAGCCCTAGGGAACCTATTCATCTTATCTTCTACCAAACATGGCCGGTGCCCATGGGCAACCACAAATCAGACACACAAAGGATTCTCTCTTCCCAAGTCCAAACTCAGTGACATGGTGAGCAAAGGAATGAGGCATGTCCACAACATGAAGTCACTATTTGGAACCAAAGGTTGGGGTTTATGTGTCTATAAACAAGCTCCAGTGACTTTGCTGGGCCAGCCTTCAGGTCTGCTCCTGGCAACCAAAGATGGCATTTTTTATCCCCCAGAAAGGCTCACAGAGACATTTATGAGGAAATTAAACAGGATTGTTACATTAGAAAGCATTTTGTAGCCCCATCTCTGTCTCCAACTACTTTGCCCACTTACTGGAAATTTCTTCCTCACCCTGAGGATGCAGAGCAAATGAGATTCCCTACCACTGCCCCGTGGGATGTGGATCACAGCAGCACCCACTTGATAATACGCACCTGCTCCAGACCGTGTTGGAATTGTTATCCTCAGTCCTCTAAGGCAGGTGATAGGCTTTCTATCATAACAGGTTCCCTGGCCCTTCCTCAAATGCCCCCACCCCAGCCCTGCCCAGGGCCTCTACAGGTATTTCTCCTGCCCCAGAAAGGATCAGGGCTCCTCCCTCACATTCTTCTTGTCTTCCCCAGATATCACTGAAAGAGGTCTTCCCTGACCATCTATATCCACAGCACTGTCCCTACATCCTTGCCCCACCCCACCTTGGGTTACTCCCTGAGAAGACATCATTCATTGGTCTGCCTGTGGACAGTCTGCCTATCTTCTCTCCCTCCTGGTTACCCTTCACAAGAACATAAACTGAGCCAGGGCTGGCATTTTATGTTACACTCATGCTGCATCCTCAGTGAGAGCCTTGTTGTCCAGGTGCACAGCATATCATCAGTGAATGTGTCATGAGTGTATGATTGGAGGAATGGAAGAATGAATGATTCCATTGCCAGGGAAGGGGCAGGACTTTGAAAGGTGTAGTACATCTAGATGTGCAGTAGCTGCTGATAAAGGTGAACAGTAGCTGTCAGAGTTGCCAGAGGAGAGCCCAGATGAGCAGATCCTGTCAGAGGTGAGCCTAGGTTAGCAGCGCCTGTCAGGAGTGAGCACAGGTGAGTAGCAGCTGAGACAGCCAGAGCAGGAATAGGGATAGCCCCTCCCTGGGAACCCAGATATTGTGATTAGTTCTTTCCCAAGTGTACCTGTTCCTTAGAGGAGCTTTTTCTTTTTCATATTTTCTTTCCCTTTTTACATTTTAAATCATTTATTTTGAAGTCCATATCTGATAGCACTACCTGTTGTGCTTCTTGGGGTTTTGATTCTGCTGTTGGTCTTTGCTGATCCTGGCTCACAGGGCATTCCCTCTTCTGTGTTTGTGACTTGCATGGGACCCGTGTTTGGGAGTCTACAAGAGAACACCTGTGTGGCCAGGTGGAAGGTGTATTCCCATAGAGGAACAATTAGGGTCATCTCTGCACCCCTAGTGTGGCAGAGAGGGACTGATAATAGTTAAAAGCTATTCCTTTTAAAGATCAATCTGCAAACTCCAAAAACCTGCTAGACAGGCTTTGCTTGAGAAAAACAAATAGCCGAAGATGGTTTTACTGGAAATGCAAGATAGTAACCAATTCACAACCTTAACCCAAATCCTCTCTTTGTGAAGTTATCGGTTTACAACCCCGCTTGTTATGCATATCCTGGAGACCATTTGTTCTTTGAAAATCTGGTTTTGCTAAGTACAACCTTGTAAAAATTCCAAAGAAAATATATAGTCACACAACCCAACCCCCTCCCTTACCTAAACTAAGGTATAAGACCCCTCTCCTCCCTACCTGGGATGCTCAGCCAGGGAGCATTAGTCTGCTGAGTTGCACTGGTGCCAATAAAACTGCTACTTCCTAAGATAGCCTCAGTGTCATGGCCTTTCTGTTTTCCCACAACATCAGGACTATTCCAGGCCATGAGACATTTTATGTCTCTTCCTCTGCCCATGCATTTCTGGACCAACCAGAGAATGAATATCTGTCAACCTGGATCCCAATCCTGATGAGAGCAGTCCTAGAGGAGATAGTTTTTAAACCCAGAGCTCAGACCTAGGCAGAGGTTTTTCCTTATCATCTCTTTTGCTGGCAGGTGAATCTTTGTCAAACTCATTCTTCTGCAGAGGCTGTTGCCTGGTGTGGGGAAGAGAGGTGGTCCCAGTCTTACAAAGGGTCTTGTCTTCCCTGTCCTGTGTGCAGGGCTGTGGGCTGTTGTTTCTCCCATACTTGGTGGTGATTAGACCACACTTTCAAGGTTACTGGCTGCCAGCCTGCCTGCATGCAAGCTGGTAGGTCAGCACTACTCCATCCTCACTCCCCAGAGCCCATCCTTCTGTTCTCTGGTGGGTTTGTTCTGTGTTATCACATGTGCATGCTCAGGGGTCTATGGGAGAGGGCTCCAGTTGATCTAACATGTCACTTTGCCTAAGCTATCTATTTTGCACATTCCAGAACTCTGCTCATTCCTTTTGTCTGCTGCTGCCTCTTCTGGTTCCTTCCTGGAGTCTCTGAGGGATAATGGAGGAAGCATGAGATTTGTGGAGTGGTTCCAACTTGAGCCCTCTCATCCACCTCGATCCCCTGAAACCCACTTCTGCACTGCAGTGGGTGCACGTCTCATACCCTTTGCAAAGCAGGCCTGTCACCCCCTCCTGGAGCCCCTTTAAAGAGGCATCATCTGAGTCCTTGGAAGCACTGCTCTCTCAAGACAGGCTGGTGGGGCCTTGAGGAACATGAGCACAGGACTTGACTTCCTTAAGGCAACAGCTTGTCCCAGACACAGACCAAGATGCTCTGACACAGGCTAGGGACTCACACAGACAGACACAGACAGATACCCACACACACACACACACACCCTAAGAGAAAACAAACATGTTGAAGGTAATTTGGAAAACAAACAATTTCTCTAAGGTCATCTTGTGAGGCAAGATTCTGCTAATGGATGCACCCAATGTAATTGCTAAGCAGAACTTCTAACCGTACCTTCTGGAGTATTTGCATGTTAATTGGTTCCCAGGGCAGGCATTTCCCCAGAGTAGTAAGGCAGTGTGACTGCATTCCTGTAGGCCTCCCAGGAGGGCTGGCTGCAAACCTTACTGACCAGAAACACAGCTTTGCCTGGATGATCTCATTTAGTTTTCACATCTAATTTGCCCCCAAAGTAAGTCATAGACAGAGCTGGCTCCCCTCTTGCTTGTATATCCCTGGCCCCTGCATGGAGTCCTGAGCTCCTGTAGGGTGAAGGCCACCGGTGCTGATGGCTGGACCCTAGGACTGAGGGCTGCAGAGAAAGGCTAGGCTCACCCTGAGCCCTGAGAATCCCATTCCCCACTCCTGGCCCAGAGCCTTTGACCCTGAACATATCCTGGCATTGAAGTTAAATTTTGAACAAAAAGATTTAGCAGACATCTGGATTTGAAGCAACTGTTTTAGAAATTCCTTGGCTTCCAGGTCCAGGTCTGTAATCTCAGCACTTTGGGATGTTGAGGTGAGTGGATGGCTTGATGCCAGGAGTTTGAGACTAGCCTGGGCAACATAGCAAGACCTTTGCCTCTACAACGCTTTTTAAACATTTAAGATTAAACAGTTTTTTAGTTGGGTGACTTGCACTTGTAGTCCCAATTGAAAGGTACCTATAGAAACTTAGCTTATTCTTAGTTTAGTCTTTTTGCCTCAGCATAACCATTAGAAAGCATTCAGGCATTCTACTGTCGGACAAACAGCAGCCTATCCCATCTCCCCATAGCAAATCTCCATCAGATGCAAAACCAGGACAGTCCAACCTTTCTTTTTTTTTGAGTTGGAGTCTCACTCTGTCGTCCAGACTGGAGTGCAGTGGCCGCTCCCGGCCACTGCAGCCTCGACCTGCTGGGCTCCGGTGATCCTTCCGCCTCAGCCTTCCAAGTAGCTGGAACTACAGGCACGTGCTACCATGCCCAGCTAATTTTTTGATTTATTGTAGAGATGAGATCTCGCCTGCTCAGGCGGGTCTCGAACCCGTGGGCTCAGGCAATCACTCACCTCAGCCTCCCAAAGACATGGGATTACAGGCTGAGCCACCAGCCCATCTAGTCCAACCTTTCAATTCATGGTTTAGCATAATAATCTCTAGGAAACTTCTAGGAACTGGCAATAACCCTTGAAAAACTGGGCAGATGGAGATAACACCAAGCCAGGGTCATACATCTGTCAACTCCTTCCGTGGGTCCTGGGGCCTGCTTTGACACCTGGAGCTCTGGCACAGGGGAATCTGCTTTCTGTACCAGCATCTGGGGCTATCTGAGCCCTGCCTGACTCCTCTTTGAGGTTCCTTTTAGGTTCCTTGTCAAGGCCGAAGATCAAAGATCACCCTTTTGCTGGCCAAAGTCATAAAAGTAACAACATGACCACCTTTGGTCAAGGCGTTTGTGAGTTGCAAATGTCTGAGTTTGTGAATTGCAAATGTCTAACAAATCTCTTGCAGGAAACATCCCCCCCATTAACCTAATCTGCACTTTGTGACCTACGTGACACAAATAAACCCCACCACGGCAGCAATCATGTGACTAACCCACCCATCTGCCAGCTGTCTATCACCTGACGTCAGTACCTGTGCTTGTCTGCCCCTTTGTGACAACGTGGAGCAGACCACCACCCAATCAACTTAATGATCGTTACCCATCAAGGGGAATGGTTAAAAGGACTCAACAACAAGCAGTCAGTGGCCATTGCCTTGCTAGACTCTGGTGTGGCCATGGGCTATGGCTGTTGCTACACTTACTGGTTTTGTCACCTCCCACCTTGGGGAGGTGAATCTTCTTTCTCCCCAGAATGAGGGTTCTCCTCTATTTCTCTGATTTGTTTTAAAATTAACTTTTCCCTTGTTTTAAACCTTTTGTGTGTTGCAATTCTTAGTATTACCCGGATCTCTGGGTTACCGGTGCCCCCCATTACTCCTCCAGCACACCGCCCTCACCCTATCTGGACCCTAACACAAACTACCAGCTTACGTGGGAGGCTGAAGTGGGAGGATCACATGAGCCCAGATAGTTGAGGCTGAACCTTGGGTGGCTGAGCAGGACACCATCTCTAAAATAATAATAATAAAAGACATTCCTTTTCTTTATTATTAAGTATAGAAAGGTCTAGAAGGATCTACCCAAATAGCAATAGCTATCTATTTTTCTTATTCACTTCTGCTAGCTATTTTTCTTTTTTTTATGAAAGGAGAATCTATATGTAAAAATAAAAAGCCACATCAACAATAGTATGGAGAGGAGGGGGGCTAGGTGAGTTTTCCATACCATTGAGCCACTGGCTCCCTTCTTCCTACTGTCTGGGCTATCTGAGCCCTGCCTGACTCCTCTTTGGAGACCTCCATTTCAGGCCCTCAGTTACACTGAATAGTTCTCAAAACAGGGGAGTTGCCTCAGGCCTCCACTCAACCTCCATGATTGAAGGAGTTCTCACAGCTGTAATTAACAGCAAATTTATGAATGCAAAGTAGAAAAGTAGGTTTAATTATGTGAACGTCAGAAAGCTCATTCTCTCACCATGACTTATGACATTTAGCCTCTGAGCCTTGTAGCCTACATGAGGTAAAATTGGTTACATTTTAAGAATTAAATGGATAACTTGACCAAATCGATTTTATTAGAGAATCTGTCATATTTGTGGTTAATGATAGTGGGCTCTGGAATAGGAACTGACAACAACCCTTGAAAAACTGGGCAGATTGAGATAATGCCAAGCCAGGGTCATACATCTCTTGACTCCTTCTGTGGGTCCTGGGGCTTCCTTTGACACCTGGAGCTCTGGCACAGGGGAATCTGTTTTCTGTACCAGCATCGTCTGTCATTCCATCTACTGTACCCAGTTCTAGAACTGAAAGAGTAAGTTTTCACTGTCCAGTGCTCTGGCCAGTGGTCAGGGCAGTCAAAGATCTGGAGCTGCCCAGAGCAACATGAAAGAGTCTTCCTGGAGGGACGTCAGCATCTTCCCCACATACGGTCAGTTTCAAGCTGCTTCTGGAAGATGGTGTTGACTCTAGTGGCCTCAGGTACACAGGCCCTGTGAACACTCATGGAGTGCAAAAGAGATTTATGCCCCAAGCCTGCTCCACTCTCCTCCCTCCAACTCCTGGGGGTACCAGGGGAATTGCATGGGTGCAGCATGAGGGTTCTCCTCAGTTTGTCCTCAGCAAGAACCACAAAGTGTCCTGCTGTGGTTCTATCCTTCCTTTCCTCAACTCAGTAGGCTGTCTCCAACTAGCCATGTGCCTGGGAGCACATCAGCTGCACAACACACAAAACAAGCCCACAACAAGGACATAGAGACAAAAGCTTGGCTTTTGTGGGAACCCAGGCCTCTAATCTGCCCACCTTGGCAAGGTGTCATTATGGAATGAATTCCAAGAATCCTTGGGCAATGGTCCACCCCAAGCTGGAGGGGGCATCCTGGAAATGAAGGACCTGGAGAGGGATGGGCTCACTATCTACAGTCTTGTCTCTTACCAGTTAGAGCTTCTTTTGTTTGTAAGGGAATGAAAGGGCTTTGCAAAAGGCTCTGGGCTTTGGGGGCAACTTCTGGCTCAACACTGACGTTAACAAAGTCTGGGATAGTATCAGCCCGAGAGTTACACTAAAAGTACCTTCCAGGGGTGGCTCTCTCCTCCTCCTCATCTTCCTCCTCCTCCTCTTCCTCTTCTTTCTCCTCTCTTCATTTCAGAGGAGCTTCTGAGTCCCCAGCCATGACCACAGCCAGTCAGACTTCTACATATATATATCTGATTTCCTCACAAAGCATGAGCCTTGCCATCTCCCTGGAAGTTCCCTTCTCCTTTTCTCATGCTAGAGAACAGGAAAGTGAGACTGCTCTCGCATGAGAGGGTTGCTGTGTGCAGGTTGATGGAAATTTGGCGGGAAGGCTCTGTTTTGCCTATAGAGAAGGTTCAGCATAAAGGCCCTTTTTTTTGGTCAACCTTTAGTCGGGTCCCTCTGAGGCTTTGTTTCCATGAGTCCTCAACTTGGGGCTTCTGTCTGACCTTGCAAAATCTAGTTTTAGCAAGAATCCTGCTAAGTCATTTTAGAGATAACCCCCCACCCTCACTAGCTGGTCAGGTTCCTCATGCCCCACCTTCAATGTCTGAGTTCTTGGCCTGTGAGATCTGCTCAGCAAACCCCCGGCCTTGGCATCTGCTCTTGGTCATTTTCTATCCCCCGACCCCTGACTCTGCTCATTGGTATAAATCCCCAGTTGTGGTTGCTGTATTTGGTGTTGAGTCCCATCTCACTCCGTTTCCACAGTCTTGACTCCTATCACAACAGTTCTGAATGAAACCGTTATCATCTTAACAGGTGTCAAAATGGTGTTTTATTTTGCGTCCACAGGCAGGGTTGGCCAGTCTTTCCTCAGTATTCAACTCCCTGCTTTGAGATGGGACTAGGTGGTGCTGGCCTCTGGGAGCTATCTTCCTGTTCCTTTTGCCCCAGAAAGAAGCACACTCTAAGTGAATGTCCACCAAGGAAGAGGGGCTGAATCACCAGCAAAGCCATCAGGCACTGGACCGATCACCCATTCACCCATGAAGGAGACTGATTCCTTCCCTGCAGCATTGGTGGGAAGAATGAATGAGGTGACATTTGTAAAAGGAGAAAATAAATGTGGTTATTATTTCAGTGAATTCCACAACTGGGCACAGAAGGAAGAAAGACGGGATATTTAAGATACAATAAACCCCTTAAAGAAGCTAATAATGTAATGGAGAAAGTATATGGCACCACAAAGCAGAATAAGCAACCACATGAAGGAGGAGCAATGCTTTTGAAGGGGTATCCCACTGGAGCTGGGGACCCTGGCCAGAGGATTGATGCAGAGAAGTGGCAGGACCTGTGCTGTGTGGTCAGATCCTGCACCTGAAGCCTGGAGATCACCAAGAGACTCAAGGAGCCCAGACTTTGGAAACAGCCCTTCTGGGGCTCCAGGTGCTTACCTTGCCCAGAACCTAGGGAGCTGCCAGCAGAGGTAGCATGAACAGAGGCTGTCACCAGGCCTGTGCAGGAGGTGCTGGGGCCTGGGCACAATTCCACACTCATGTTCTCATGGGGCAGATACCTCCCCATGAGCAGGAGAAGGAAGTGAGCAACAGTCATAGATTCTGTGTTCTCATGAGCTTGCCCTGAGAGGGAAGGTGACCAGAAGTCCAGTGAGGGGGATACAGTGCTGGGCAAGTCAGTGGGGAGGATTGTGGCCAAGACAGACATCAAAATAGGGATGCCAGGACACAAATGTGTAGGGGACACATTTCAGTCGCCCTCTGAGAGATGTCTCTGGGCCTGACCTTGAAAGCTCCTTGACCTTGAAGGCCACTCCATAGCGTTGGGGGCTGCTTGAGGTCAGGAATACTGCAGAGCAGGAATACTGCTTAGCACGTGAGGTTGACAGTGAAAATGGGCACACGTGTGCATACGCACACACACTCACTCCTACACACTCACGCATCCACACCACACATACATATCCACACACTCATATTCACTCACACGCTCATTCACACACACCTGTGCACACATACTCACCATACATATACCACACACACCAATATACATACATGTTCACTCATGCACGCACTCATTCACATTCACACACACATCCACACACCCATACCCTCACATTCACATACACACATACACGTCACACAGCATATACAATACACAGGATATCCATTAAAGAAACTAACAATGGAATGGAGAAGGTATATGGGACCACAAAAGATGAAAAGTCACTACATGAAAGAGACACACCCTGTACTTTCTGGCAGTGAAATCAGGACAGTTCCCCAGGAGTTTGTAGCGACCCCTGCCTCAATATCAGGGGCTGAGCAGAGCAGTGCTTCAAAAGGGGCATCCTGCTGGGGCTGGGGACCAGCATACACACATACTCACACAAACACTGCATGTACATACTCTTCCTCTCTCTCTCTCTCTCTCTCTCTCTCTCTCTCTCTCTCTCTCTCACACACACACACACACACACACACACACACACACACACACACACATTGTACCAGGACTCCTCTGCCTGCTTTCTGCTGCTGGTGGTATTGGGTTGTCACCACCCATGCCAACATGCTTACCTCCCGCAACGTTCTCACCCACATGGGTACCCACCCCTGAGATGCTGAGCCCATCCACAATCTGAACTGAAAGGTCCAGGATTAGCCACAGAGGAGTGCCTTGTGGGTGTGGCAGCGATGACAGTAGCAGGACCTGTGTGGGAGTGCCTGCTGCAGTTCTGGAGCCTCTGGCTGGCAAAGGGTCATGTTATTCCCCTGTTGAAATGTGGCATCTGACACTCAGAGAAGTGAGTTATCCCAGATCACAGACTTTGCAAGAGATGAGGATAGAAAGCCTGGAGACCAGCACCAAACAAGACGCTGGGACAGTTTCTATGAGACAGGAGTGATGTGCGGTGAGGCAATGGTGCCCAGGAGCACCCCCAAAGGGGTAACGCAAGGGGGAAGGAAGTTCTGGGCTGTTTGGTCAAGGCATCCATGCACCAGTGCTTCATATACCATACCACTGTCCACCTCCAGAAGAGTCTCGTGAGCTCAACACAGTTCTCTTTATACTACCAGTGGGGAAACTGAGGCTCGGGGAAGATGCATCACTTGCTTCAAGTCATCTGTGTAAAACACTGAAGAGCATGACTTTCAGTCAGGTCTTCACGATTCTACTCCATTGCTTGTCTACCCAGCAAGCCCTGGATGAAGAGGAAACAGACTCATGGCCTTTCCCCTTAGATAGCAGAGCTGGCCTCCATCCAGACCAAGACCATCCCCGGGACAAGCGTGGCCCCTGCCTGCTTGTGTTGTAGCATTGGCTCAGGAGCAAAGCTGTCCTGGTGGGCTGCACGGGGTGACCAGCAGGTGGCTCTGGGTAGAGAGTCCACGTGAGGCTGAGGAGGACAGTCCCTGAGTCTTCTCCTTTTCAGACTTAGCTGGTTGCTCAGTAGGTCCTGGGCCTTGGGGAGGGCATAATCGTGGATGTAGTGGGGGCTACGATCACTCTCCACAGCAACAAGTAGACCTCGCATGCCTGTGGGAATCGGCAGCCTACAGGGATCTCTTCCCCAGTCCCTCAAGAGCCCTAGGAATCAGGGCAGCCTGATGATTGTTATATTGGTTGGCAGGGAGATTGAGGACAGAGAGCCCAAATTAGCAAGTGACAGAGCTGGACTGTGTTAGAGATAGGGGCAGTTCTCTCCCTAGACACAGGGCAGGAAAACACAACCCACTGCCTTGAGTAAGGTGAGGCACTGGGAGCAGACAGTTTCCGTGGCCAGCACTGGGTTCTGTGGTGCCTCCCTGGTCAAGGTCATAGGGAGCCTCCTGGGAGACTCCCGCTTGCCAGTCTACAGGGGACTCTTAGCACGAGGAAAGATGGAGCCCGAGGTCTCTGTGTTCAGCCTCTGAGCATGGGACTGCTTGTCATGCAGCATAGCCTAACCTCTTCCGACTGGCAGTAGAGCTGCTTTCCCACCCTGCACACAGACACCCACCCTTTTCAGCTTGTGGCTACTGTCCGTGATAAAGGAGAAGTCAGTGGTCCTTCTCCTAGCCACACTGCCCTATCCTGACTGTGCACTGATCAGAAACCCCCAGAGTAGCTCACCAAGGCCTGTCTATTGGGAGGAGCCGGGAGAGGTTCCAGACTAGGCTGGGCCCTTTAAGGCATGAGTACTGAGATCCCTACCCAGGAGGAAAAGGGGCCAGCCTGTGGGATCCTGTGGCAGCTGCAGCCCAGCCTTCTGCGGCCGTTCCACCCAGGACACTTCTCGCAGTAAAGGCTGGGGTCTTGTCTATCCACCTTGATGCCTCCAAAGACCAGTGAAGTCTCTTTAAAACAAAGCACGTACCATCGGATGGTCCAGGACTCATCCACAGCCACAGCTGTCCTGGGTCAATATTTTATAAAGAGCAGCTAGAAAGTGACAGGTGTGATCTCCATCCGGGTGGCCTTAGGTGGTGGGGTGTGGGCCGCACTGCTTTTTGGAGATTTGAGCAGATTTCCCTGGAAAGGGAGTCCTTTAGACATGGCTTTTCTTGGGGAGTCCTGAGTGGGGCTCCGTTCTCCATCCAGAGGTGTGTGAGAACCTGGGGACAAGAAAATGCTTTGTGGTGGTCAACCTTACCCCTGGCTGCCTGAAGTCAGGGAGAAAATAAAATAGAACAAATGCCTTTTGAATCTCAAGTGGCTACGCGTTTGACCAGTGGAGAGACCTAGGACTCAGGCTCTGTGTGGGGATATGGATGCTCACAGTGATGACAGACACCCAAGCCGTGCTGTGGCCAGCTGCTGTCCACTCATCTGGGGCTGGGCTTCAGTAGTCATCCTTGCAGGTGAAGAAAAACCTAGAGCGTTCACAGATTGTGCATGATCCCTGCACAGGCAGGAGCCTGCAACGCTGTGAGGGCCACAGGTATTGTGTCCAGGAAAAAGGTCCATGTCTCTGCTCTGACCCAGAGTGTCCCTGTGCTGGTTCCCCACCTGCCATCCCCACCAGCCATACCAGCTACAGCCCCTCTCCCAGGACACCACGGCCAGGGAACAAAAGCCATGCTTATCAAAGGATTTTTTCTTTATTTTCATAATTTAGCTGAATCAACACAAAATTGAATACTGTAAAACAAGAAAAAAAATATGCTGTAACATCTTAAATCTCCTGGTCTCTGCTGTTGTAGGTGTCTACACTCACTTTCAAAAGAAACAGGAGAGGAAGAGGCAGTGGGGACCCTGGGTGGTCAGAGGTGTGCTAAGTCTGACGGCCATCCCAGGACCTCCTGTCCTGCTCCCGGAGCAGGTTCGGGCTACTGGAGCCCGGGACAGCTGGGGACAGCTCAGGACAGCACCTTTCCTGGTCCACCACCTCTGTGATGAAAAACCCAAATCTCAGCCATTTCTTTTAGTCCAGGATACAAATACCTCTAACTTTGTGGTGACTGGAAGGTAAAATAAGTCCTCATAGATATTGGAATAGGTCTTAAATAAATGGATTTTCTTTCCTATCTTTAGTCTATGGTTGCTGGAACAGCTTCTATATAGTTATTTTTTTAACTTTTTTTTTTTAGTAGCATAGAACTAGCATAATACTCATGTTAATTGGACTCTCAGGTAGTATACTTCAGCAAAATCTCAGGAAAATGAAGGGGCCTGGTGTAGAATCACCAGGAGAAGATAAAACAGAATTATCCCTTATTTCTCAGCTCTCCTGGCCCTGCCTTGTAGAGGGTGGTGTGGAAGCCCCAGCACCTGCTGTTCTTGGTTCTCTCTATGCCTCTGCCCAGCCCCGCTTTTTCTACCTACTGACACAAAGACAGAGGACTTCTGAAAATGAGGGGACACGTGGACTTGGGAAGAGGGGTTGCAAACTGGCCTCAAGGTCTGTGAATGGCAAAAGGGGCAAGATACAGGAAACAAAATCCATTGGAAGAGGCATGATCAAAATATTGTACACTCAGTGTTTACCAATACATAGACCAAAGCGGGGAGGGAATGAGTCACCAAGTCCAACCTAGAGCGACAGGAAACCTTGCCTTCCCCAGCCCTGGCTGGACACCATGGTCCTGGGCTCGCTTCTCCCAGAGTCCTGCCTCCCACGCCTGTCACCCTGAGGTCCGCAGGGCACCACCTTCCCACTGTGTCCCACCCCCAGAGTCTTCAGGAACACATGGGGCTCGGCCCGACTCCTGGGATGGCTGGGGCTGTCACGTTAATTGTTAAATAGGATTTTCTACAAATATACAACATATAAAAACTGTTAAATATATAACTTTAGGCTTTGCAAAATACATTTAATGATCTCTTTCAAACAAGTGTTACTTTAGTTTTCTTTAATTTGCTTTCTGGAGCTAAATGGTGCATCGGATGAGACAGCAGTCACGGGAGACCCAACATGCTCTTGGCAAATACTGGTTTATCCAACTATCAAAAATGGAGCTGTAGAAGAGGCATGTTTAACTGGTTAAAACAGAAAGTGATTTTAGTACGATAAAGTCGATCTAAGTACAGAGGAGTAAAGTGGTCTGTGTTCCCGGGGGGCTCTCGGTGACTGCGTGGGGACCATCGCCAGCCGCGTCCCGGCCAGTTCCCGCAGGTATGCCGTGGCCTCCTTCCAGCAAGAGCCCATCCTTCTAGGGTGCACTGGAGTGTTCGTGGGGCGGAGGCCTCCGCCACAGCTGCCCTCTCCACTCTGCCAGGGCCACCAGCATGTCTCTGCCACCGTGCCCCACCCCGCCCTCACAATTGAACCCAGGGACTCTGACAATAAGAGTGCGTCCACGTTAAAATAGATTTTGCTCTTTGGTCTATTGAGTATACTGAAAGTATAAGAAAATAAAAGCAATTCAGACAGTCTGGGGCACGAGAAGAGGCGGCTTCAGCACCTGATAGTCCCCTGGGCCGTGCGTTGTGTATGTCTAAGGCTGGCTGGGCTGCAGCCTCTTCTGGCCACCGGTGCCTCTGTGTCCTCCTCCTCGACCTTGTCCTCCTCCTCCACAAAGAAGAGCAGGACCAACGCCACGGCCAGTAGAGGGTGGGCGTGGCCAGGCTCCCACAGACCACGTATTGCTGTTGCCCAGTGCTGCCTCCCGCCTGTGTGTCCGAGTCTGGCCTCCTCAGGTCAGCTGGACAAACTGGAGCTCAGGACGCCGAGGAGTGAGGCTGTCCTTGGCGGGCCACAGGGAAACAGAGATTGGGCGGGTGGCAGAGAATGGGTGAAGTCCGAGCTGAATGCAGGACTGTGGCCGAGGTGTGGACTCTCCAGGGAGCCAAGGCCACTCCTGGGGGCCCCTCAGGGGCTGTGTGTGTCAGGAGACCTGCAGAGCAAAGAGAAGAGAGAGTCAGCCCCTTGCAGACACTGCCCACAGCTACATGGAACACATACGCCTTCTCTTCCCTTCCCAACTCATGCCAGGGGACAGTCTTGAGGGGCTGAAACTAAGAGTGCTGCAGAGGGGATCTGGGCTCTTCAAAGATAGTGCTGTGGAAACAATACCCTCCTTATGTCTCGGGATGGGGAGGCACCCCCTGTGCAAGACCCAGAGGGCACTGTCAGCCTCCGGAAGATCACCCGGTTTCATGACTTGCTGGCTTCCTTTCTCCACATGGCCATTTTGCCACTCTCCAGTTCAGGAACTGCCTGTGGCTCCTCATCTCCTGTGTCTAATTTAAACCTCTCCCAGTTACCTGGGTCTTTAAAGCCACTTCCTTTAAGGCAAGAGGTACTGTCCTGGGCTACAGATGGCAGGGCTCATTTAATAGGTCCACTGCCTAGCTGGTTGATCTGGCTACACTCACACCACAGTCACCCGCTTTCTCACTGTCCATACTGGGCTCCTGCAGGTGTTTGTCTCCAGTGCTTCCTGACCACATACTGGTTGATTTGGGATAACGAGTATTATTCTCCCCCAGTTTTGGAGGCCAGAGTCTGAAATTAAGATGTGGGCAAGGTTGGTTCCTTCTGGAGGCTCTGAGGGAGAATCCATACCAGGCCGCTCTCTGAGCTTCTGGAGCTCAGAACAGCAACCCTTGGCTTGAAGATGCATCACCCCAAACTGTCTCCATCTTCATGTGCAAATTGTGTCTTCTCTTCTGTGTTTTCTCTTCTCTTTTCCTTAAAAAAGACGCCTGTCATTTGATTTAAGACCCACTTTAATACAGGATGACTTCATCTCAAGATCTTTGATCCTCAACTGAGTGACATCTACAAAAACCCTGTTTCTAAATTAGCCCCAACTTCAGGCCCTAGGTGAAATATCTCTGGGAGCCCCCATCTACCCGCTGCAGGGTCCTGTATGTCCTTTCTGCTCTGGTCTTTCCTCATGCCCTAACCTGCTCGTATGTCTCATCGTCTCCCATGCCAGCTGCCTGATCTCAGACTGATTTCTTGGTGGGACCCTCTGCCTCCAGTCTTCCCAAGCTTGGCAAATGGCACCAACCTATACTCTAAGCTCAGCCCACAAAGCTGGAGCCAGCAGTGATCGACCCAAGCCTGTAAAGCCCACCTGTCTCGGGCCCATTATCCTGCTGCCCGAGATGTGACAGAGCCCATCCCCTCTTCTGCCTGTCCACAATGTTGTACAGTCAGCCATGTCACGTGAAGGTGGCCAGAGCACCTCTATTCAGATACTCATTTGGCCCACAAAGGGTGAATCAAGAAAGAAGTTACTAATTTTACTTTTCTTTACTAACAAAACTATACAAAATCTTATTCATAGGAAAACTGAAGAGTGTAAGACAAAAGTTCACCCACATTTCTATATCCAAAGATAAATATTTTGGAGATTTTATAGGGTTTTATTCCATCTTTTAACAGTGCATACATATATAGATATATATGTATGTATATGTTTCTCCCAGGCATGTGACCTGGGTCATTTATATATATATATAAAATAAGGTCGGGAGTTTCCCACAAAATTCTGCATTCTGTCTGTGAGAGTGCATCTGCAGTATCTCTTATAGTATTAGAAATCAGAGGACAAGCGTGTTCATACAGGATGGTTGCGGATGGGTCTAACACTGCTGACCTGCTCTCCCACACCCTGGCTGCTGGGCCATTTGGGTCTCTTGTTTTGTGTGTCCAGGCTGACTACCACACAGGCCCCCAAACTGCGTGATTCTTCCAGCAGGCCAGCAAGGCTAGGTCCATGACATCACTAGTGCAGAGCACTGCAATGTAAGAACCTTCATCAATTTAAAAGAGAAGAAGCAGTATTTTGTTGTAGTTCCATCTTTATGTTTTTGAATGATTAGAAAAGTAGAATTACTTTCCAAATATGCTTACTGGTCAGCTGTCATTTGTTCCTATTCTGCGTTGCCATATGCAGTTGAGCTTTGTTTCTCTTGCCAATTTGAGAACGTGTGTCTGTATAATTGCACATACACTTTCATGTGTTTCTCTAAAAGAGTCACCCTTCCCATATTCATTGTAGACTTATTTTGCAGCTTTGTCCATCTTTTGCTTTTATTTATATTATATAAGATAAAGTGAAGTCTTAATTTCTGTGTATTAAAGGCCACTAATTTTTCAAGTGAATCTCCACCATTGCTAAAACAATGAATATTCATTACACATATTTTAGTAATTTCTTACAGTAATCGTTTTTTAACAACTCTAGATTCATCTGGAATGTCTTGGGACAAGATCAGGGATTATCAATTTTATCTTTTTGTCCAGAACCCTGGGAACCTATGAGTTCCTGGGGATTCCCCCAGGAACCTTGCGACAGTCGCTCAGAGGTGGACTCCCCTGTTCTTTAGGACAGATTGAGGGATAGCGGCTACTTCAGAGTCGCATGGGGTGGGTAAGAACCAAGTTTTCTTGAAGGGCTCAGTGCAGTCTGACTCATATCTTTTTGCTACTCTTCCCAAGGTGGCTTCATCGTTCCCGCATCACTGCCAACTCCCCTGCTAGCCATCAAACATCACTAGAGTTTTATTCATTCCTAGGATTTCATGGTCCTTCATACCACCCACCATAAGCAGAGCCATCAGGGGTGCAGTATGAGCCTCGGCACAATACACTGCAGTCACATTATAGGTGGGCTCAAAGGAATGGAGTTGGGGTGGGGGCGAGGACATGTGCTCTCCCTCTCCTTCTCCCAGGTGTGTGACCTGGGTCATTTCACTTCCCATCTCAGAATCTGTGAATTGGAAGCCTCCATGGTCTCTCTTTGCTCCTGGGGCCACAGAACAGCTGAGAAGGATACTGGAGGGTCTGCCAGCTTCTGCCTGCATTGAGCTGCTGGGGCCGAGGCAGTCATGCACACCCCAGTGCCTGCCAGGGCTAGAGCCTGCTATATGCATCTGGGCAGCTCCAGAAAAAAATGCCCTGTGCTGAGGGTATGGCTTTGGAGCACTGGGCTAATGTGCTTGGGTACTGCCCCAATGAGCTTTGCTGCCTCAGGCCACAGGGTAGCACTCAGGACCCATACTGTAACCAGCCCATGTGTATTGGGCAGGTTCTCACTGTCCACAGAGGCTGCACTGTGAGGGGACAGAGTGAGGGAGGGTGAGCAGGGGTGAGTCAAAGGCAAAGCTTAACAAATATTGTATGTTGCTCCCATAACATTACACTGTAGCCACCTGCCAACACACTCAACAGCCTGGAAGTCCCCCCAGCTTTTGGTAGAAACCAGCAAAGCCCTCGGGGTCTTGGAGAAGGGTGTTCACATTGGGAATTCTGTGACTGAGTGACTGAGGCACATCACAGTGAGGAACGCGCAGCTTTGAACGTGCTGTCCCATCAGGTGGAGGTGTTCCTGATCAGGAGAGAGTTAGTGGTGGGCTTATCCCCATACCTAAGTGTGGTAATGGTGTCATGCCGAAATACGGCTCCTCTCATCTTCCTGGTTTTCTCTGTTGTAGTACAGTGTCCTGAAACCAGCTGGCCAGACTCCAGGGGACACCCCAGGCAGCTGTCCTGGCTATGTCTGGTGGGCTGTTCTCTTCTTGTCAGAGTCATGAGGTTGAGATGGAGCCATGGCAAATGTGGCATGAGTTAGAGAGCTGGTTCTCACCTTAGGACAGAAGACAAGGGAGCATCCCAGGAGCTCCAGGCTTGGTGGGGCCTTACTGTGCCATGTGGCCTAAAGCTAGGACTGACCCATGTGTGTGTACCCAGCTAACATCCCATTTGTGACTTGCCTACCATGTCATCTGCCTTCCTGGCCTAGGTTCTCATGTTAGTGAGACCTCTGACCTCTCTGGCTCCAGGAGGATTATCATCTAACAGGAGGCCAAGGCCCTGGAGTGCAGCTTGACCTGGCACTTACCCTGTCCCTGGGTCCCAAGCATCGCTGGGACTCTGCCCAAGAGCTCGTCTTGGCCAAAAAACCCATCCTGGGACCTCAGCACCATAGAAAGTCGTGGGTGGGTACCTCTGGGCATCTGCTCACCTCAGTGTGGCTTCCATCTTCCTTGTGGTCAAATCCATGACTTGACCAGGGGTGATGACAATGAGTGTCTCTGAAACTGCAGCATCTCCCCAGTTCCAGGGTTCCTCATGGCCTAGGGGTCATGTCCACAACCAGTACCACCAGCACTTCCTAAGCTCCGTGGCATGTAGGTCAGTGCTCTGGGTACAATGTTGCTATCACCCTGTCAGATCCCATCCATCCAACAGGACTCATGGCATTAGAACCCAAGACTCAATGGGAATTGAGGCTCATAAGAGTGAAGGGGACTGACAGACAAACCTTACACTCGTGTCTTTGTGACGAGGACCCTCAGTCGCCTCCCCTCTGGCTTTCTGGAGCTGCCACCAGAGCCTTCCTGCAGCCAGGCCCAGCCAGCCCTCCCTGCTGGTGGAGATGGACAGTGTCCTGGATCACAGTCTGTGTGACTCCTTGCTATGCTACCAGGGCCGGGAAAGGAAGTTGGCTCTGAGCTTCTATCTGCTGAGATCGTGAACATTTAGTTATCGACAATCTCAAGGTCATAGCCTGCATCCTCCATGTCTGCAGCTATTATTCTGGAACTCAGTTCCTTAGAAGAGGTCAAAACTGGCCTCAGAGAGTAAATGCATCTATCACACAGGGCTGTGGGCACACACCAAACTGACACTAACAGTGTGGTCTGCTTCTCCCGTGGTCGTTTGCTGCTTGGTTGATGCAAGTGTTTCTGTTGTGAGGGACAAGAGTGCTGGGTCCTGAGTATGGGGGTATGTGTTCAGCTTATGTAAGAAGGTGGGTTCTAGGTCTTCCATGAACTGACTGCTCTAATATAGTCCTTTCAGTTGGCCTTGCTAGGAAAGTCAAGTTTTCTATCATGGATAAAAAGGTTTATCCTGCACTTGGACACTGTAATGTATCCCATAAAACAAAACAAAACAAAACTTTCCAGCTCTGTTCATCCAAGTAAATGATATTTTCTCTTCCTCATTGAAAGTTTCCATTTGGTATTAAGGCCAGGACGAGTCTGCTGTATGAAGGAACATGCTGTTCTGAATCAAAAGCCCTTACAAGAGTGTACTATAGACAGCAAGAGAGATGAAAATGACAAGACAGTATGATAACCGTGGTCCCTCCTCAACAGAGGGCTGTGAGTGTCACAGAGCTCAGCTCACCCAGCCCACTCCTCCTTTGGTGAGGGCACAGCTTCTCTGGACCCTTCTTCCCAACTGCTGGTGGGAAGAAGTACCTCTACATTCAGCCTCAGCTTGTGGGTCCATGGCTTATGCAACTGCTGGGCTGGTGGCAGCATCTCCAGAATTCCCTCCAATGCTCATGTGGACCAAGATGGATGGAAGGGACAGCTGATGATAGGCACTGCTGTCACCTCAAATTAATAGTCATCTGTTGAGACTGAAATGGAGTTAATTTTAAGACCTCAGGTCATTTCTGCAAATGGCAAAATACAGGGTCAAGCCACTAAAAAATGCATATGCTTTGATGGTGTGCACAGGATCAGATGAATGGCCAGACAGGTCAGTTGCAAATGACAAAGGTGCTTTGTGTAATGAGTATGCTCCATGAAAAGCGTTGAGACTGGATAGCAGATATGGATTCAGGGCCACGGAGATGCCCACACAGGCTGATCACCCCAGGGATGAGACAGAGCCCCACTCCTTGCCTCACACAGCTGTGAGAGCATTGAAGAAAAGATGTATGTAAACGTGCTTTGTAAATCTACAGTGCTACATAAATCAGATCTGTGGCATCTCTTACAGAGTGACTTTGCCTAACGCCTCCCAAAGCATATTTCTTGAAAGCCTAAAGCCTGAGAGAAACCATGAGGGCAGGGGAGTCCTGGACAACAGTCAAAACTTGGTCCTGGCTCTAGCCCTGTGGACTGTGCTTGTTGTGGCCTAGGGAAGGCCAACAGGTACACATGAGCCAGGCCTTCTCTGCTCACAGCACCACTCCTGGCTTCATTTCAGGAGACTCTTAAAACATCTCCTTTTCAAGAAGAGAAGCTGTCCTAAGGTTGGCCTCACTCTGGGGTCACAGAAAGAACCAGTCAGCATCCCCCCCCTGAAACCTAAGAGTCAGTCGCCCCCTACAGGGCGATGCCCAACTCACAGTCCATGGGACTCCCTTCTGCTTCCTCTACCCTACTTAAGAAGCTTTAGGAACCAAGGGCTGTCAAGGGGCCACACTCATCCTCAGGGTCAGCCCTTTCCCAACAGTTGAGGATGTAAGTTCTGGGGACTAAGCCACACCTCATGCCACTGAACTGCGCTAGCAGGGTTCAAAGACAGTTCTGTCTTGGCAAAAGAACAGTGCTTGACACTTGCAACTCAGGAATTCTGCAGTGGCAAACACCAACCCTTATGCACAACTCCCCCCAAACTAATCACAACTGGGTGTGATCATTCAGGCAAGTATTATAAACCAAAATAAAGAAGGAAAGTACACAGATACGTTCCTTACATTCCTAGGACACCAAGCAACACTTAGCAGTTTTATAACAAGAAACTTCTAAGAAGGCGGTAGCGTTGGCTGGTGAATCTGCTTACAGAATCATTCATTCATCCATCCATCAAATATTTATTGATCTACCATAAACAAAACACCTTACTAAGGAAAGAGGCAAAGATGAATGTAGGCAGGATTCTTGCCCATGGGGGAGAGGAGAAGCTCTCCACACACACAGCTGGGCTATAGATCATATATCAAAGACGTCATCTCCTCGACTGCCCATGGTGGGGCGAGCTCCCTTGCAACCTGCTCATAGTTCTGTTGATAAGCTGGAAGAGTACTTAGCTGTCAGCCCTCCACTTCCTTCCTGGGTTCCAGGAAGCACAGACTGTGTGTAGTCTACTTAGTCCCCTATTGTGGGTTGAACTGTGCTCTGTAAAAACAGACATAACAGTCATACTTGTGAATGGAATCTGACTTGGAAGATGATTCTTACAGATGTAATCAAGAAGGCTCTTGCAGATGTAATTAGGGTAGGCACTAATCCTATGACTAGTGCTCTTATAAGAGCATTTGGACACAGATACACACAGCAGACACACAGGAAAGAAGTTCGCATGAAGACAGAGAGTAACAGAGACTGGATTGATGCGGCCACAAGTCAAGAGATGCTGGGAGCCACCAGAGCTGGAGGAGAACAGAAAGCATTCTCCCCTAGATCCTCCAGAGGGAGTGCAGCCCTGCCGACATCTTAATCCCTGGCTTCTCAACCCCGGAACTTCAAACTGTGGTTTGAAGCCACCATGTTTGTGGTATTTTATTATGGCAGCCCCAGAAGACTTATATATCCCCTCAACACTGTGCCTGAGTTGGCCAGACTCAGATACTACTGGATCCCTGCATCTGAGAGTGCGGAAACAACAGACATTGCAGTCAGGCTGGATTTGAAGTGTCCAGCTCAGTCTCCTACCTGTGGTTTCTGCCACCCCATCCTTGCTTTGGATCCAAGGGCTGTGCATGACTGATGGTATAACCAGACAGTGCCAAGCCCCATTAGCTGTCCAAGCATGTCTGCCCCATCAGTATCAAGCAGGTAGGTTGCATAGAAGAAACAGAGGGCCCTCCCTTCACCTAGTTGGTCCCTTGGTCTTCAAAGCACATGAGCTCCCAGCTGGAGACTTCCCCCTGCTCATCCTGGGAGAATCCCTGATCATTTTGCGTCTTCTCTCCCTCATCATCTCTCCTCCCTGCAAAGCCTCCTACCTCTCCCAATCCATCATGCCACACCCTGCACATCTCCTGTCCTACCTGCCTCAGCCTGTGCTCACCTGGGCTCCCTCTGGGCCTTCCCTGCCCCTCTCTTCTACTGCTCCTATCCCTGGTCTTAATATTAGCTCCAACTAAAACCATACTTTATTGCCTGTGTCCTCTGCTGTAAAGCACATTTCTCAACACAATGATGGTGGTTCATTTCTCTCCCAGAACCTGGCAGGGGACCTAGCACACATTGTGTCTAGTGAAGGAATGAAGGAAGAAATGCACAGGGAGCTTATGAAAGGAGCAGAGAAAGGAGCCTCAAGAAGTGCCTGGCAAGTGCCTCAACCTCCTTGAGCCTCAGTTTCCTCAACTGCAACATGGGAATAGGAACATCACTTAGCCCTGAGCACACAGTTCTTAAGAAACAAGAACTGTTTGACTTCAAGAGTTTAACACATGAGAGAGAATGCAGGACACGTTTTGCATTGTATAAACACAACCTGTAGTATTATAAATCAAAATAAAGAAGAAAAGTACACAAATACATTCCTTATCAGCTTACATAAACTTTAATCTAGAAGGCTATTGTATTAGTTGCTAGGGCTGCCATAACCAAGGACAACAAACTGGGAGGCTTACACAGCAGACATTTATGTTCTTCCTGGAGGCTGGACGTCTGAGATCACAGTGTGAGCAGGGCTGGTTCCTCCTGAAACCTCACTCCATGGCTTGCAGATGGCCATCTTGACTCTGTGTCCTCACAAGTGTGGCCCTCTGTGTGTCTGTATCCTCATGCCCTCTTCCTATAAGGACACAGGTCCCAGCGAATCAGGGCTCACCCCCAGGGACTTCATTTAACCTAATCTCCTTTAAGTTCCCATCTCAAAAAATGGCCACACTGGGGGTCAGAGCTTCTACATGGATTTTGGGAGGAACCATTCATTCATTCATTCCATAAGAGCTGCTTTCTGAAGAGCTGCCCTACTGGACTCAGTGACCTGAGGCTTCTCTATCATTTTCATGTCCAGAAGGCACTCTAGAGTCAAGTCTTCTTCCCTTCATGCCTCAAATGGAGACAGCTGTCCCAAATGGTAGGAGCACCAGAACATAGAACCAGAGGTGAGGACGATTCCAGGTTGTCAGGGTGGGAATGGAAGACGCAGGATGTGGTTGACAACTCACCAAGTGGTTTGGGTGGCATCACTGAATCCAGACCTCAGCTTCCCCATCTCTGAGGGGGTGAAGACTACAGTCAGTGCAGTGGTGACAGCAAGAAGCAGGTCCAACAAAACAACAGTTGGGCACAGAACTCATGGATGCTGGTTCTTGGGTTCCTTAGCACCGGCTTCCTACAAGGATGAAACAAACTCCCTAAACACAGACTCGGGACTCGTTGGGGTTCTGAGTCTCTGCATCAGATGCCATCTTTATGTTTTTTTTGAGTTGGAGTCTCACTCTGTCACCCAGACTGGAGTGCAGTGGCTGCTCCCGGCCACCGCAGCCTCGACCTGCTGGGCTCTGGTGATCCTTCAGCCTCAGCCTTCCAAGTAGCTGGAACTATAGGTGCACGCTACCACGCCCAGCTAATTTTTTATTTATGTAGAGATGAGGTCTCGCCAAGTTGCCCAGGCGGGTCTTGAACCCGCAGGCTCAGGCAATCCACTCACCTCAGCCTCCCGAAGCATGGGATTACAGGCTGAGCCACCGAGCCCGGCCCAGATGCCATCTTATTGATGGCTTAAACCCATGGCTTAAACAGCACGTGTTTACTCTTATAGCTCTGGGGCCAAAATCTGACAAGGTTCTCGCTGAGCCAAAATTCAGGTATTGGTAGGGTTGGTTCCTTCTGGAGACTCCTGGGGAGAATCTGTTTTCTTGTCTTTTCTAGCTTCTAGAGGTGTTCCTTGACTCATGACTCTCTTTGTCCATGAAGCAGCATCTTCTGTTTCCCTTGGCGTCCATCCTTTGGCCTCTGCTGTTGCTTGAACTTCCTCTGCCTCTCTTTCATAGGACTCCTGTGATTGCTCTTGGGACTCCCTCAGATACTCTTCCCATCTCAAGATCTTCAACTTTGAACCCTATCTGCAGAGCCCCTTTGGCCACAGAAGGTAACGTCCACAGGTTCCAGGGATTAGGCCATGGGTGGGCTTGGGGGTGTTATTCAGCCTCCCACACATCTTCACAGTAATCTCTAGAAAAATCTTCTTTCCTGGATGTCTTCCACTGCTCCCACCCCCAGTCATCCCAGAAACAATCACCAGGGACTGAAGCTAGAGAGCCTAACCCCAACTGTGTCTGTGTGGTCACCTTCTGCCTATCTCTCTCCCATTCTGGGCATTATTCTGTGGGCAGGTGAAGTGCTGGGCACATGGGAAAGCTTGAGGAATGGGTTCTTTAGGGCCTATTAAAGGAGGCCAGCATGCAAGAAGATCTCTAAGGTTCAAACACCATGATTACTATGGCCATAGCTACTCTTAGGACCCTGGGACACTGGGGAGGGAACGGAGAAGGTCCAGCCACATGCCTTGAATCCTGGTCTCTCCTCCACCTTGAACCACTGGGTCTCTGCCTTCTCCTGGGTGGAGATACTTCTGGACCTGCCTCCATCTCCCCAAAGTTGCATGACACAAAGGCCACATCGTGTGTTTTCTGGAGGAAAATAAATACGGGTCCATCTTCCCCACAGGAATCGAGGCCCAGAGGCAATGAGAACAATTTTCACTCACAGCCGGGTGGGTCTGGGGAGTTTGGCAGGCAATGGTTTTGACTTTTCTGGTTCACCTGTGGCCTGGGAAGCCCAGGAGGATCCTTCAAACAGGCCCGGAGGCCTCAGCACTGGATCCTCATGGCTTGTTCTTTTACTAGGCACTGGGAAGTCCCAGGCCTAGCATCTTGCAGCACCCAAATCAGTAGGGTGAGGAAAGAAGGGTCCCACCTTTCCAAGCCCTGCCCACTCTCTCTCATTATTTTGAGCTGCTGAGCACACAAGGCAGCCAGTGGACAGGGGCAGCCTTGGAGACTGGGCTTGAGCCCTGAGCAACCTCAAAGCCTCTAAGCCAGGCTCAGGCCTTAAGGAAAAGCTAGCTTGGGGGCTGGGATAGAGCTTCCTGCCCAAGGGGGATCCTAAGACCCATGCTAGTAAAAAAAGATCCCATGGCAGTGACAACCACCAGGGCATTTCCTCTTCCTGATGTCCACTGGAGTCTCGCTCAGGAGCTGAAGGTCAAAGTCAAGACAGACCAGTCTCTATTCTTATTCCAGGATGATGACTTACTTTCAGGATTTTGGGGCCCAAGGTGGAAGGGCACCTGCATGTGTCCTGGAGAAGAAAACAGGGCTGGGCTTTGGTCTTCTCTGAGTGCAAACAAAGGCACAGTTGTGCATGAAAAAACACAAACAAAAATGGCTACTAAACTGCAGGCCCTGCCTGGTGGTAAATCCTTTGGTAGACACAGAGCTGGGTGAGGCTTGACCCTGGCTTCAGGGAAGGAGGGGCAGGGTCAGTGTAAGCACAGCTGTGTGAGTGTCCTGGGGTTGCCATAACAAAGCACAGCTTTGGTGGTTTAAACATCAGAAATGTACTCTCTCACAGCTCTGAAGGCTGGAAGTCTGAGATTAAAGTATTGCCAGGGTTGGTTCCTTCTGAGACCGTGGGAGGTGTCTGTTCCAGGTTTTTCTCCCTGGCTTGCTGATGGCTATTTTCCCTGTGTCTTCATATTGTCTTCCTGCTATGTGTGATTGTGTCCAAGTTTCCCCTTTTTAAAATGAAATCAGGCATATTGAATGAGAACCCACTCTAATATAATATGACCTTCTCTTAACTAGCCACATCTGCAAGGACCCTGCTTCCCAGAAAGGTCACATATTCTGAGGTCTCAGAGGTTGTGATTCCAACACAGGAGTCTGGCAGAAGCGGGTGGACAAAATTCACTCCACAGCAACAGCAGGAAAGTATTTCTCTTTCTAAGTGGCTGCCGAGCCTGGAAAGGGCCAGGCCAAGAACGGGCATCCTCTCCAACAAACAGGAGGGGGGGCTGCTTGTAAGCACCCTAAGGTTCACTCTTCGACCCCATAATAACTTGGAGACTTAGGCATCCTGTTGCACCTGGGGTCCAGGCCTGTTTCTTGGTATCCAGGTTCCTCAGGTTGGGCTGCCAGTCAGTATCAGAGATTTGGCTAAACTGTCCCTGGACAGAGCAAGCTCCCAGGCTGCTGTCTGAGAGTTTTCCTTTTCCTCTCCATGATTTGTGATTGTGTCTCATCTGTGTCTTCTTGGCCTCCCCCTCTACTCTGTGGCTCCCAAGGGCAGGGTGAGGTCTCTGTCTAGAGCTGTTTGTGCACTTTCATCTCCCTGTCTAAAGCTCTGAGTGGGCAGCTCATCTGCATCTGGGGCAGACAGGCTGCTGTGGCCTCAGGAAACAGGGGCACTGTGGGGCCAAGTCCTCACTCATCTGATCCTGGAGGGAGATTTAGGTCGAGGGACCTGCCTCTTGCTCAGATCAGTGTCAGCAAGCTTAGGGCTGGACATACCCTCCAAACGCCCTGGGCCCACCCAGCTGTGAGCGATGGTTTTCTCGACGCCTCTGGGCCTCCTTCCTGTGGGAAAGATAGACCCATATTTATTTTCCTCCAGAAAACACATAATGTGGTCTTGGGCCTGGAAGCGTCTTGGTGTCATGAGGCTCTGGGGAGACGAAGGCGGGTCTGGAAACATCTCCACCCAGGAGCCATGTGAGTATCTGTCGAGAGCTCTCAGAGCAAGCCTTTCCTACTGATGTCATCACTGCTGCCACTGTGGCAGAGGGGCTCCTTCTGGAGGGAAGCTGGACCTCTGGAGCCCTGCTGGGAATTCACACCTATTCCTGAGACCTCAGGGCTGCACATTAGGGAGATGTGGAGGTTTAGAAAGGGGTCCACATTTCCAGGCAAGTCAGCCTGTCTTAGGAAAGCTCCCTCCCATTCCTGGCAGGGGCCCAATAACCCCCAGTGGCTGCCCCATAGTAGGTTTCTCTCTCCTGAGGACCCCCAGAAGCTAGTGGTCCCTGCCTGTACCCGGTCTTCTCTCCAGGATGACTCTGTATGACTCCCAGACCAGACTTGACTAAAACGAGGTCTGATTCATCCCCTGTGGATTTTTGCTCACAAAGGAGTCTGCTCATTCCAAATCCCATTAGCCAGTTTCACACAGATGAGACTCTTGAGCTTGTGTGCTAAATCAACTGGCTTTTGACAGGCAGGTCCAAGATGCCCAGCCCTAGTCATGGGAGCCTGGCACCCAGTTTTCCAGGGGGAGCCCCAGTTGTTGCGAGTGAGGAGGCTGTGCCGAGAGACCCAAGTTACTGTAAAAAGTGGGTACTGGTATCCAGTATGGGGAGAAGTCAAGATGGGGATTGTAGGCAGCCTCACAAATGGTGGGCTGGGGCACCAAAGGCGAGGGGCAGGCAGGCCAAGGAGAGATCAGAGACACCCAGTCTGAGCCCCAGTGCCCTGCAAAGATGTGCTGTGAGATGTGAGGCTGTGTTCTTAACACAATTGCTGTTTCTAAGGACATTTCCTCTATCCCCCAGATTCATGATTCACCTGCCATAGTTCTGTTGTGGTTGGGGGTCAGGGTGGCCAGTTACTAAGCACCACAGAGAACGGGGATGTTTCTGATGTTTCCTGCCATGTGTTCGGCACTTTCATGGCAGGGTGCCTGAAACCCTTTGCAAGGCCCTGTCATGCCCACCCCCTTTCCTGTGAACTGTCCCCAGCACCTGGGGTGGGCACTTGTGTGTGTGTCTAAGTCTGGTGGTGATCCACTCTCTCAGGAATCTGTCCCTTGGCTGGAGGCTGTAGGCCAAGATGGCGGTTGCTGAGGGCACCCTGGTTTGGGGACCACTCCCAGCCCGAGGGTCAGCTCCATCCTGCCCTGTGGCCTCACAGTAGATCTCCTTTTGCTTAAAAAGCAGGAGGAAATGGTTAGTCTTTCTTGCAACCAGAAAGAGCAGAGTATTATTCCCAAATGCACAGGAAGGGAACCCGGGTCTGGAGGCTCTGTGAGTCCCCAAAGCCACATAGCTAGTGGGATTAAGCCAGGTCTGGAAGCAGCTCCATCGGTCCCAGAGCTTGCTTCTTCAACCACCTCCTGCCCCGCTGTCCTCCTGGCCAGTGCCCCTTCTCAGGGACAACGCGCAGCATGGCTCGATGTGAGCCCCTCTACAGGACTCCCAGGCAAAAAGCAAAACAAAACAAAACTCTATTTGGTCTTGCTGAGGAATGCCCCAGGGCATTTGCCCTTTTCAGGTTAGGAGGAGATGGACCTGCAAGATGAACTTCTCACTGTTAAAATTAAGGACAAGTAAATGAGAGGGAGGGTGGTCAACAGCACAAATGTGGAAAGAGGGAACCCACAAGGATTCTAAAGAATCAGTACATTAGAAAGCTAGCTAGACTCCTACCTGCTAAACCGATCCCATAGTCAGAGGACAAGCAAGAAAGCAGGCCCGGTGGAGCTTCTGCTGATTCAGCATTCACGGAGGGCTGAGATTGCTTCCATAGATCACAGAGTAATTGCGCCTTGTGTGGGGGAATAAGAGGAACCATGCACGGCAAATGCAAGTTAGGCCTGCAATGACCGCTGCGGCGGGTAGGCAGTGGGGGTGGCAGCAGAGAAAATGAAAGCAAGCCCATGATAAACCCAGGAAGGTGGATGGAGCCACTGCATGCCCCCCTCTCCAGATCTGTCTTAATGCATTTCTTTATTAGTCATTATGTAGCTGGGTGGCGAGCTGGAAGATCGTTATCACCTCTGGATGCATCTGGATTGCTATAGACATCCAACCCCATCTCAGCAATAACAATGCCTGCCACTCACAGCCCTGGAGGACACGGCACCTGGATGAACATGTCCTTGGGCAGAAGACAGTAGATTGCCTTACCCAAGGTTGGAATTAATGTGGGCAGGAATTGATTGCGCAGCCCTTCTGTGCCATGAGAAGTTGGGGAAAGAGGCAGGGTGGGTGGTGCCAGGGCCTTGAGGGGAAAGGCCCTTTCACTTAGTTTTTATAGAGAATCCGACTGGAGTGCCACCATTTTATGCAAGTTGACAAGCTGTAAGGATATTTGTATTTCTTTTTTTGTTTTTTGTTTTTTTGGTTTTTTTTTTTTGAGTTGGAGTCTCACTCTGTCGCCCAGACTGGAGTGCAGTGGCCGCTCCCGGCCACCACAACCTCTACCTGCTGGGCTCCGGCGATCCTTCCGCCTCAGCCTTCCAAGTAGCTGGAACTACAGGTGCGCGCTACCACGCCCGGCTAGTTTTTTAAAAATTTATTGTAGAGATGAGGTCTCGCCAAGTTGCCCAGGTAGGTCTCGAACCCGTGGGCTCAGGCAATCCACTCACCTCAGCCTCCCAAAGTGTGGGATTACAGACTGAGCCACCGAGCCCAACTTATTTGTATTTCTTGATTAGCTAAATTCCTTTCTGGAAAAAGAAAACTTAAGTTTAAATTTGGGAAAATTATATTTCTGTCTTTATAATGGTTTATTTATTGTCTTTAGCTTATAACTATCTTTTGTGAGGACTTTGAGAATTTCATAGAAGTTTCTATAAACCGGGCCCAGTTTAAGGAAGGGTTTCTTAGCAGTGCTAGAAAGTAGTGGATTACAGTTTGCTATTTCTGTTGAGCTGCCACTTTTATAGACAAATCAAGTTATTTTCCCTTTTGGGGAAGAGAACAAAGTATTAATAGGGTCTGTAGTTTGAATCACTAATAGTAGGATCCAGGAATAATCTTCATACAAGAGGTGGATTAAGTCATTGGTAAAAGGAGAAGATGACAATGAATTTGTGCCATCAAGGCAAAATCCCGTCTCAGCATTGAATTCTGAGCAGCGACAAGGTCAGGACGCCATGTCAAGCTGCCCCTGTGATGGCCAATTAACACTCACGATTGAAGGAAAAGCCACAAGTGGCAATTAACACAAAGCTCTTGACAATGTTTACTCATCAGTTGGGTGGTGAGCCACTGGCTTTGCCACATGACTGCCGTGAATCTGCTTGAATGAGGCATTTTACCAACTGCTCTGGCCTAGCCCTCAAGTTTTTTTGTGATGAGGACCCCTGTTTAAAAGAAGGGAGTTACAAAGGGCCCAGATGTGACAGTGGTTGATTAAATGCCTCGTGACAAAAGAAAGGCTCCTACATAACCTAGCATGACCTCTATAGGCATTTGGAAAAAAAATATATAAGCACACATGTGTGCCCATGTGGGTATGAGCATCCCACATGTATATGTGCATGAGAGTGGATGTGTGTATGTGATTGTGTGTGCATGCTGGTGAATATGCACATGTGTTTGTACAGATGTGTGTGTGCACGTGTGTGCATATGGATGTGCATCTATGTGTTCATGGTGCACCCTCAGTCCTGGATGGTCTTCCAGGGGCCACCTGAACTCAGAGCTCTCACACAGTTGGAGGCATGGTGTAGTCCAGGACTTGCTCACGGGGAGTGCACAGGGTCTGAACATCTCACCACCCCAGTTCAATGGTCTTTGGCCTTTCTCACTTTATCCCCGACCCCTTATGTCTGACCTTCACTTGCTGGTCCTGTGTCAGAAGTCATTAACTTCACGGCCTATTGGAAACTGGCCATGGGCCCAGACAGCCCACATATGGGGAGCATCTATGCACTCCCGAGACCCTAACAAGGGGACATCTTTGTGTTTTGAGGCCCCCAAACAGGGGATTATCTGTACTTGCAAGGCAGCCCTAGCCATAGGGCTCCAGTTTCCAGTAAATTCCCTGCCATTTTCTCTCTCCCATTTAGGCATAGGTCCTTCCTCTCTCCAGGAGAGTCCAGGCAGACCTTTACCCCAGCAAATGCTTCATGGCTGAGTCCTATCTCTCCTCTTCCCACCATCACAAAATGCCCTTTCTGCTCTGAGGTTGTCCCCACCTTCAAAACAAGACCACTGTCACTGGTGAGACGTAGGGTCTCCTAAAGTGTACCGTCACAACAGGTCTGTGTTTAATCTCAGCTGGGCTCTACCTGGTCAGGCAAGCCCAGGGAAGGAGCTTAACTCCCCTTAGCCTCAATTTCTACATCTATAAAATGGGAGTCTTTGGGGGATTTTCTGAAAAGTCTTTGCAAGTGCTGCATACCATCCCATTCCACCCATTTGCAGATCATGGCAGATCATGGCTGGACCCACCATCACTCCACCCTTATCTGTACACATGCAGAAGAAGTAGGGGTGGATGTCATGTTCAAGTTTTCCTGCAGACTCTTTGTTTGGGCTCTTCGGGGCATATTAAACTCCCCAAATAAGGAAAGTGGTCTCTGAGATCCCAAATTGAGTGATGACGCTTGGTATGGAAGTCAACACAGATGGTGGGTGGCTTTACCAAGAAGGCCTCCTCACTGACCCACATTTGAATATTCCTGCTGCTGACTTATAACCCCTATTCTCTCAGGGAAACATTCTGAGGATGTTTTAGGCTCACTCCACATGTGGCCCAAACCCAGAGACTACGGGGCCTCCCCAAATGGCCGAGTGTCCTCCTCAGATGAGCTGCACTTCTGCCACATCACACCAGGCAGCTCCCAAGTTGCTGCAAACACTAAACAGCCAGCCATGCCATTATGTGTAAGCAAGATGATATAAAGAATACAAAGACAGAACTCAAAATCTAGAAGGATGCTGTGTTCATTTGTTTTATAAGTATCTTTAAGTCCTTGCTCTACTTTAAAAAATAGAAACTAGAGCTTAAAGGTGACGTAAATACAAGAAAGTCAAAGTGGAAATTCAAAGAAGTGCCTTGACCCTGTAGGGTAGGCAGAAATTTAAGCTGGATTCCATGACCTTTGCCCCTGGGGTCACTTCCATGATCATCTGGGTGGGTCGGATCTGATCACATCAGCATCTGCTGGTGGCAGAAAGGGAAGTCAGAGACATTTGAAGTGTGAAAAAGATTTGGGTGAGGGAGGTTCCATTTACTGGTTCTAATTTGAAAGTGGAGGGGCCTCATGGCAAGGAATGTGGGTGACCTCTAGAAGCCATGAGCAGACCCAGCCAATAGCCAGCAAAGAATGGGGCTTCCATCATACAACAACAAGGGTCGAGATTCTACCTACTCCTCGTATGATTTGGAAGAGGATTCTGCCCCAGCTGAGCCTCCAGACAAGGCCACAGCCTGGCAGGACCCTCAGCAGGGAAACTACCCATGCCATGCAGGAATTTCAATCTGAAGAACTGTGCAATAATAAATGTGTGTTGTTTTCAATCACTAAGTTTGTGGTAACTGGCTATGTACCATACAAAACCACTACACCCTACCTGGAGATAACTGACTTGTTATACTTCTTAAATTAAAATAACATATTTAGCAGTGGGTACACACAGACATAAAGATGAAAAAGACAGTCAGAGGACTCTTGAAGGGGAGAGTCTCTCAGCACCAGCAACCAGGGCAGGGAAGCCCTGAGTCACCCTTGCCTGTTCCCCAGACTCACTGCAGCCGGCCAGTTGTTCCACCAACTCCCAAGGTGGGTTTCTGCACTCAGCCTCACTGAGTTCTAGTTTCAGAGGATCCAGGGATCTTCCTCATGTCTGAGGCAGGCTGGAGCCCTCTCTGCAGCATCCTCTAGGTAAGGTAGCTTTGTGAGACCACAGGCAGGTACAGCCAGGCTATCCCGCGGCTCCTGGGCCCTCTGGCCACTTCACATTTTAGACTTGGTCTGGCTTACTCCCACCTTTGACCTGGGAAACTGTATCCCCCTGTGAAAGTCACAGAAAGGGAAGGAGGAAGCCGCCCTCCCTGGCCTCGCCCGGCGGCCTCGCCCTTGGGGCTGGTGCTCTCCACCTGGAGTCCAAAGTTATCTCTAGTCCTCTAAAGCAGGGTTGGCCTCCCACCTCCTCCCCGCAGCCTCATTTGCCTTAGGAATGGTCTGCCTCCTGGACAGCTTTTCAGAAGGAGCATGAAGGACATGGCTTTGTAGCGTCTTCCCTTTTTGTCCAAAGCCACGGTGCCACTTTGAAGTTCCCATCACTTCGCCTGCACTAATCCAGCGCAGCATGCGGCCCTCTCTGCCAGCCCCAACGACTAGACCCCGGCCGGCATCAAGACAGTGACCACAGCATCTCAGCTGACTGCAGCTCCAGACTAATTCGGCCATTAAGGTCACAGGAGAATGGAATCAAGGAGACCTGCGATGACAGAACAACCTCTAAGAGGCGACTCTTCAAAGGTGGCATCAGCAATGCCTCCTGCTAGGGCGTCTCAGTATCTTCCATGGCCAGGGTGCTGCCCTTCAAGCTGCGGGGACCTGGTGACTTCTGAAGCTCAAGATAAAACCCTGGTCACTTCCTCAGGCTCCCTTTCTCATGGTCTACTTCCAGCATCCACTTTTGAAACAAATGGCTCCTTGGAGTGGGAAGGTCATCTCTGGCCAGGGGCCTGACACTGGGTCACTGAGCCAGACCTCAGGGCAGCATCTTCACACCAACAGATGCCAGCAGAAAGTCAGCACGGGAGCTGTAGTGGTCTTGCTGGGGCAAACCCCACCTGAGCTCCTTGTGCTATCAGAGAGGAGTCCAAGGAGACCAGGCCAGGAGGATCTGGCCAAACCCTTTGTGGTTTATATATATGTGACATCTACATAACTGTTTCTAGCAGCTTTAAGATATAATCCACATACCATACAATTTCCCCACTTAAATCCGATGGTATTTAGTATATTCATAGAATCTGGCAACCATCACCATAGTCAATTTTAGGGTATCTTCATCTCCTCAAATGAAATGCTATACCCATTAGTAGTCCTTCCCCATCTCCCACCCTCCCAGACTTGGTTACCCCTGGTCTTTCTGTCTCCAAGCATTTGCTTTTTCTGAGCATTTCATATACATGTCCAGATCTTACCATACAGACTTTTGTGATTAACTGCTTTCACTTAGTGTGACGTTTTCAATGTTCATCCATGTTGCAGCATGTGTCAGGATTCCATTTCTTTTTAAGACTGAATGATATTCCATGTATGGCTGTGTCAGAATTTGTCTACCCATTTGTTTATCCACTGATGAACATCCACTGATGAAACTGGGTTGTTTCCACCTTTTGGTAGTTATGAACAATGTGACATGAACAGGCCTGTACAGGTTTTTGTGTGGGTGAGTGTTTTTATTTCTCTTGGGTAGAAGGACACTAGGAGTGGGATTGCTGGGTCACTTGGTCACTCTCACTTTATCTTTTTGAGCAACTGTAAAACTGCTTTTCAAAATGGCTTGAGCACATATGTCTGATTCTCTTGGTGTATACTGCCTAACTGCTTTCCAGAAAGATGGGCAAATTTATATTCTTACCAGCATCTTTCATGAGACCTCAAAAAGATATTAGATGAAAATAAAGCAAACCACAAATGAACCTTGAAGGGTATCTTGTGTGTTTTTGTCACTCTTTTTTAGTGATGACTCTCTCTTCACATTTTCCTTGACCACTCCCATTTGTATTTCAGGAATTTTCTATCCATGGACTTTTACCCATTTTTCTCTGTGGACTGTGTGCTGATCATAGATTATGAGATATGTTTACCAGCTGTGTTACAACTGCTTCCCCAAGCCACGGTTTGCCTCCTACTTTTCATGAAGGTGATTTGACTTTCAGAAGTTTGAGATTTTAAGGTCAGTAGGAGTTGCCAGAGGTGGTCAGGGGCTGCAGCTTGGGCCTCTTGGATAGAATCCCAGCTCTGCAGCTCACTGGGTGGCCTTCATAACATCACTTAGCATCTCTATGCCTCAGTTTCCTCATCTGTGAAACGAGGACAGTAACAGTCTGCAACCCAAAGAGTGGTCATCAGAATAAACACGTCATTTATGTAACTGTTTAGGTATATAATGTCAGATGAGTGCTTGCAATTATTACTGATTTTTCAGACAATTTATGATTATAGCATTCTTCCTTATGTTGAACTCTATTAAGTATCCACCTACATTTTCTCTTAGTCATCTCAGAGCTTCACTGGCTATAGTATATTCTGTGATCCCTAGGGAATTTAATTTGGAACATGGTATGAGGTAAGGATTCAATTTGAATTTCTCCCCAAATACAAAGTCAATTTTCCCAGCAGCTGCTACTGGGGACCTGTCTCGGTCTCATTGGTTTAAGATGCTCACTGCATACTGTTTTCAATTCTTATAAATGCCTTGGTTCATTTCAGGACCACTTGGTCTGTTCTGTGGATCAGAAAACAATAGTAACAGGAGCTAACTTTCTTCAGTGCTTAACTTTATGCCTGGGACTTTGCCAAGCACAGTCCTTGTATTTTATTTCATGAAGTGGGGTCAGTGGCAGGACCCAGGCGCAGGCCAGGCAGGTGATTCCAAAGCCCAGGATGTAGCCGTTTATGACTGCCTAGCTCCTTGCTGGATTCCTCTTCTGCCATTTACACACATGTCTGTATGCAAGAGGGTGAAGACACCTGAGTGAGTCTTTTGTTACAAAGTCTTCTCAGTCATGGAGACTGAATTACACTCAGAGAAAATATAAAATGGTTTTGTAAAGTTCTAAAAATTCCTGGGAAATTGGATTAAAATTGTATTAAATCTAAAATTTAATTTCTGAAAGAAGAGACAGCCTCAAAATATTTAGCCCTTCTGTCACCTTATCAATGTTCTATGGCTTCTTTATATTTATTTGTTTAAGTTTCTCAGTTAGACGTTTTACTTTATATAAGTGCCAACCATCTCTTGCTAACATTATTTCAAGTTATTTTATGTTTTTTGCTTTTATTAACAGGACTCTCTCCTCTCTCTTACTTTCATTTCACATATTCATTTTAATTAAATCATTACATATTCTAAACATAGTTGCATGGAAGTCAGATGCCACTGGCTTTTGTCTACAGCAGTTCCTCTGTGTGTAAGTTTTCTTCCTAAAGGCCACCTATAAAGTCATCAGTTTTCACATCCTGAATAAACTGCACAAGTGACTGCTAATTCCAGCTCTTGACAAGTGGGTTGATTAACTTTTATTTCTCTAGTCCAGGGCTGGCAAACTTGTGCTGCAAAAGGTCAGAGAGCATGCATTTTCACCTTTTTGGGCCATAAAGTTCTCTCTTGCAATTATTCAGCTCTGCCACTGTGGCATCAACACATCTGTAGACAATATATGAATGAGCATGCAAGACTATGTTTCATAAAACTAAAACAACAAAAGGAGAGGCAGGCTGGATTAGGCCTGCAGACTGTAATTGCAAAACTTTGACCTACACCACAGAGTATTTGTATTTGTGAGAACTTTACAGTTGAATGCAAATGGGGAGCTTTCTTTAGTCATAATTGGTTCAATTTAATAAGCTTATATTAGTTTTCAAAGTGTCTCAGTTGACTCGCCTGAGTTTTTAAGCACCTGTTTATCTCATCTGTAGGTAATAATATTTTCTCATATCAAATATTAATATGATTGCATATGCCAGAACTTCCAAAAAGCAACCAGTAACACAGGCCTTCCTGACTCAGCCTAGCAGACGGGACTGGGGCATCATCTGAAATACAATGTTGTCTTTGGATTCAGATGACACTGGGCCCACCTTACCCTCCAAGTTAACTGGAGGTCTGTGGATTGGTACATTTGCTCATTTGATTTTTTAAAAAAAATGAGTGATTTTGTGTCTGCCTACTGTCTTGTTCAACATCTACTGAATTAGAAGACATTTTAGAAAATGGGATCTCCCAATATGGTTTGTCAATCTACCTGATTTCTTTGTTAGTCTGAGTCTTACTCTATTGCCCAGGCTGGAATGCAGTGACATGCTCACAACCACAGCAGCCTTGACCTGCTGGGCTCAGATGATCCTTTTATGTCAGTCTTCCGAGTAGCTGGAACCACAGGTGTGTGCCACCACCTCCAGCTAATTTTTTATTTATTGTGGAGATGAGGTCTTGCCAAGTTGTCCAGACTGATCTTGAATGCCGGAGTTCAAGCAATCCTCTTACCTTTGCCTCCCAAAGTGCTGGGATTACAGGCAAGAGTCACTACTCCCAGCTCCTACTTGATTTTTAAATACAGATATAACTCAGAGATATTGTAGGTTTAGTTCCAGACCACCACAATAAAGCAATGTTACAGTAAAGTGAGTCACACCAATATTTTGGCTTCTTAGTGTATATTAAAGTTATATTTATACTTTATTGCAGTCCATTAAGTGCTCAATAGCATTCTGTCTAAAAAATGCATATACCTTCATTTAAAATTCCTTATTGCAAAAAAAAAAAATGCTAATGATCATTTTGAATCTTCAACAAGCCGTAATCTTTGTGCTGGTCGAGGGTCTTGGCTCGATACTGATGACTGTTGACCAATCAGGGTGATGGCTGCAGAAGACTGGGGTGGCTGTGACAATTTTAAAAAATAAGACAATAATAAAAGTTTGCCGCCATTGATTGACCCTTTCTTGAGAGAGTTCTTTGTAGCATGTGATGCTATTTGATAGCATTTTACCCACAATAGAACTTCTTTCAAAATTAGAGTCAATTATTTCAAACCCTGCTGCTACTAAACAATTAAGTTTATGGAATAGCATAAATTCTTTGTTGTCATTTCAACACTGTCTACAGCATCTTAACTGGAAGGGGAGTCCATCTCAAGAAACCACTTTCTTTGCTCATCCATAAGAAGCAACTTCTCAACATTTAAGTTTGATCACAAATTGCAGCAATCCATCTTCAAGCTGCATTTTTAATTCTAGATCTCTAACTACTGACACCACATCTGCAGTGAGTTCCTCCACTGAAGACTTGAACTCCTCAAAGTCATCCATAAGGGTTGGAATCAACTTCTTCCAAATTACTTTAATGTTGATATTTCAATCTTCTTCAATGAATCACAAATGTTCTTTATGGCATCTAGCACGCTGAAATCTTTCCAGAAGGTTTGCAATTTACTTTGCCCAGATCCATCAGAGGAATCACTATCAATGGCAGTTACAGCTTTATAAAATGTATTTCTTAAAGAATAAGACTTGAAAGTCTAAATTCCTCCTTGATCCATGAGATGCAGAATGGATGTTGTGTTAGTAAGCATAAACACAACATTAATCTCCTTGTACTTCTCCATAAGAGCTCCTGGGTGATCAGGTTCATTGTCAATGAACAGCAACATTTTGAAAGGAATCTTTTCTTTTTTTTGAGAAGATCTCAAAAGTAAGCTTAAAATAGTCAGTAAGCCGTGCTATAAATACATATGCTGTCATCTAGGCTTTGTTGTTCATTTTTAAAGCTTGGGATAGTAGTTTTAGCATAAGTCTTAAGGGCCCTAGAATTTTCAGAATGGTAGATGAGCATTGGCTTCAACTTAAAGTTGCCAAGTGCATTAGCCCCTAACAAGAGAGTCAGCCTGTCCTTTGAAACTTTGAAGCCAGGAATTAACTTCTCCTCTTTAGCTATGAAAGTCGTAGATGGCATCTTACGACAAAGGCTGTTTTGTCTACATTAAAGATCTGTTGTTTAGTACAGCCACCTTTAACAAAGATCTTAGCTGGATCTTCTGGATAACTTGTTGCAGCTTCTACTCAACACTTGTTGCTTCCCCTTGCACTTTTATGTTATACTGATGGCTTCTTTCCTTAAGCTTCATGAACCCACATCTGTTAGCTTTCAGCTTTTCTTCTGCACCTTCCTTACCTTTCACACCCTTCACAGAACTGAAGACAGAGCTATTCTCTAGATTAGGTTTTGGCTTCAGGGAATGTTGTAGCTGGTTTGATCTTCCATTCACATCACTAAACCTTTCTCCATATTAGCAACAAGACTGTTTAACTTTCTTATCATTTGTGTATTCACTGGAGTAGCACTTCTAATTTCCTTCAACCACTTTTCCTTTGCATTCACAACTTGGCTAACTATTGCAAGAGGCCTAGCTTTTGGCCTTTCTTGACTTTAAACATGGCTCCTTCACTAACCTTAATTCCTAGCTTTTGATTTAAAGACAGATACATGCAACTCTTCCTTTAACTTGAACACTTAGAGGTCACCGTAGGAACTGTTAATTAGACTAATTTCAATATTGTTGTGTCTTAGGAAATAGGGACGCCCAAGGAAAGGGTGAGAGACAGGGAGTGGCCAGTCAGATACACATGATAATCATTAAGTTTGTGATCTTATATGGGTATAGCTTATGGTACACTAAAATAATTACAATAGTAACATCAAGGATTACTGATCACAGATCACCATAACAGATAGAACAATCATGAAAAAGTTTGAAATACTGTGATATTTACAAAAATGTGACACAGAGACATAAAGTGAGACAATTGGATAAATAGTGCCCACAGACTTGTTCCAGGCGAGGTTGCCACACACCTTCAATTTACAAAAAATGCAATATCTACCAAGTACAATAGAATGGGGTATGCCTGTATTAAAATGCATTTTCATTATAGAGATTTGGGGTACAAATGAGGATTACCTACATAAGTAGGCTGCATGCAGGTGAAGTTTGGGCACCTAACTGGCCCTCACACAACCGGTAGTGGACCAGGTGCCCTTTATGTTGTCACATACCCTCCGCCTTACTTGTTCCCTCCTTTCCTCCCCCAGCAGTGCCCAGCAACTGCCAATCTATCTCACCCTTGTGCTAATGTGACTAGTGGTCAGGGTCCACTTATGAGTGAGAACATCAGTTCTTTGTTTCTGTGATAGTTCACTTAGTATGATGGTCTCCAATTCCATCCAAGTTGCTGAAAGTTCATGATTTTGTTCTTCTTTATGGCTGCATAATACTCTGTCATGGATATGTACATATTCTACTGTGTGGGTGGTGATCTTTTCTTATAAAGGACTTAGAATTCAGTATGTGCTTTTATGTAGGTGTGGGTGATGTGTTTCCTATTCACCACTGACATAAAAGGATGCGCATGCCAGGGGGCAAGGATCCCCCAGATGTATCTGCCACTCATAAGACAATGCTGGGTACACAGGGGCCTCAAGTGCACTTGGCTGAATGAATCTAGTGCCTCACACAGTGCCTGGCCAACATCACAGACTCAAAGTCTTTGTGGAAGGAGGTGATTTTGTTGGTACTTTTCTACCTTTTGGGACACTTCTGGCATCAGAATTTTACTAGCTCCTAAAATAAACCAGACAATTTTCCACATTTGCTAGTACTGGGAGAAAAGAAGCCTGCATACTTAATATTTTAAAAGAATATGCCCATTAAAGCTTCTTTACCTGAAAATTTTTACTGGAGAATACAAAATTTTTCTATTCCAGTTATTTTGGGTAATGTTTCTCCTGGAAAAATCATATATTTAATCAAAATTTCCAGATTTAGTAATCAATACTCTAGCTATGCATACACTCTTGAATACATTAAGGTTCCATATATGCTACTATTTTCCCTTCCTCTTTTCATATTTATTTTTCTGGATTAAAAAAATTACATACAACAGAGGTAAAGCCACATTTTAAAAAGTTTTTTTTAACAATCCTATAATCAATTCTATGCCTTTCTTTCTCAAAGTAATTAAAGCTTCATTTTAGTAGTTGCTTTCTCATCTTTTGGAGGAAGTAGTTTTTTCCCTATCTTTGATTCCTTATTTCCATTCTTTCTGATGTGACAATAAAGACACATAAAGATATGCATATACTAAGGAAGACATCTTTCACTGCACCGTCAAATAGACTGTATTATTCCTATTATATTCTAAATGGGATATTAATAACTAAGATGCATATGTGATATTGTTCAGGATGTGCCGGCCCTGCTCAAATCACTTTCATATTCTAAGTCTTCCAATACAACAGCCCATGGAAGCTGTGTTTTTTCCATTTTATGAATGTAGAAACTAGGGCACAGAACGAAAAATTTGCTCTATCTGTGACTGGACACCAGCAGACTGACTTCAGATCTTGCACATGACCTTTTGTGAGTGTGGTAGCATGTTGTGTGTCATCCTTAATCAACAAACTATAAGAAAGTACTGATTTATAAAGTTATTTTTTTAATATAGTTGAAATATAGTCTATCATCATTGGAAAAAAATGCTGGTGTATCCCTTCTCTTGTGAGGTCTAATTCATGACTTGATTTAGGAATATTTTTTGTAGAGATTTCAAAAATGATAGAAAATTAGAAGCATTCTTGTTTGTATGCTGCAATTTCAATATGTAGCTGCAAATTCAATTTTAGTAATTTTATTATTCAAAAGATCTGTGCTCTGTTTCTTTTTATTGTTGTTATCGGTGATGTTTACTTGACCTTAGCACAGATTTGAGAGTTGTTTAAATTTATACTAAAAATTGTCTCTGATCATTTATTAGCAATTCTGCTTGTTTAATCTATTCTTATGCTGTGCTAGTCAATGCATAAAGGTTTCTGAATGTGACACTTTCATTGTAGTCTAAACTGTACTGTATAAACACGTCAATTCATAAATGTATCAATATATGACATCATTTTGTTCCAATTTAATATATTTTATGTCTAGATTTTCTTTCAATTGCATTTGCCTGGCATATCTTTATTTATTTATTTTTGTTTTGCTTTAAGCCTTGTTGTTTTAAGAATGTCCTTAGAAGGCAACACATATTTGGCTATTTTTAAATTTTAATTTTAATATTCTAAGTTGGAGTGTCATCCTGTCGCCTAGGCTGGAAAACAGTGGCATGCTCTCAGCCACCACATCCTCGACCTGCTGGGCTCAGACGATTCTTCCATTTCATTGTTCCAAGTAGCTGGAACTACAGGTGCATGAGATCACACCCGGCTTATTTTTTGATTTATTGTAGAAATGAGGTCTCACCAAGCTGCCCAGGCTGGTCTCGAATCCCTGAGCTCAGGTAATCCTCTCACTTTGGTCTCCTAAAGTCCTGGGGTTATAGTCTTGAGCACCATGCCTGGCCATATTTGACTATTTTTAACACTTGATTTGATAGTCTTTACCCTTTAAGAGGAGACTAATCCATTTACATTTACAATCATCATGACATTTCATTATAGTCATGATATTGAAATTCTGTTCTGAACACTACATTCCATGCTGATTTCTAGTTATTTCATACTTTCATATGGTTTATCTCATATTTACACATACACACACATTTCACTTGCTTTTTATTCTCAGTGGTTTAATAGAAATCTTTTTTTTTATCCTCATAGGGATAGCCTTTATGCTACTCAAATACACTCTTAATGACTAAGCCATTTTGCTAATGACTAAAATCACTATGGCTCCTGCTACACTGAGACACTCTTACTCTGCTGCTGCCTGACCCCCATAGTCTTTGCTAACTTAACCAGAGGTTACAGACCCAGTTACTATCACACAACAATTGTTTTTCACAATATACTTAGTATATTCAATAATAGTGCTGAATTTTATATGCAATTTTACAGCCACAGTTATAGGAGTTATTTTTATATCCAGCCCCATGCATTTAACCGATATCAATGGTCACCATTAATCTTTTTACATGTGACCTTTTCATCTTCAGCTTCTGATTTGGATTTCCTTCCTGATTTGTTTGAGTGCATCTTTTATTCACCTTTTCAGAAAAGGTATGTGGGTAGTATACTTTCTAAGTCCTTGCAAATCTAAAACTGTCTTACTTATTCCTTTTGTTCAAAACAACAACTAAAAATATAATTGAATTAATAAGTAAGACTATTTTTTTCAATTAAATTCCTTTAGATGATCTCCCCTTTTATCTTCTGGCTTGAAGTTTCACTGAGTTCAGAGGGCAGCTTGTTTGTGTTTTTGTAGGTTCTATTGATTCCTACTCTCTTGTATTTTTTTTTTTCATTATTACTTGGATGGTTATTTCACAGGTTTCCTTTTTTCTTTAGATTCAAAGGCAATGAAATAGTTAGATTCAGAATATTTTTGTTTAGTTTTTAATTGGTGGTTTCCTTCAGCTCAGGAAAGTTTCTTTCCAACATGCATTTTAACTCTGATTATTCCTTCTGTTTCTGCCATTGCAGTTTTCCCCCTTAGGAGTATCCATGATTCTTAGGTTACATAGCCATCCTCTGTCCTCCAGACCTACCAATTTCTCTCACTCTTTGGTTCCTTTTCTTTGCTTTTTCCTGTGAATTATCTCTTAGTTTTAGAGTTGGTTTCCACATCACTGTTTTGATTTTCTGCAGTGACATTTCTGTTATTTGCAGTTTCCAGTATATACATCTAAGTTCTAATCTTATTTTGGTATCTTTTTTATTCATCCTGTATTTCACTCAGTAAACCTTTGGACATCTGCATTCATTCCAGGTTCTTTCCTTTTGGTGCCTGGCTCCTGGGTCACAGTCATCACAGTCTCTCTCTGTGATATCAACAAGCAGATGCTCTCTAAAAGTCTCATCCATTTACTGTAGAAGACTATTTTCAGAGCTAACACTGCCTTAAATCTTCAGGACAGTATTCCTTTCCATAGATAGTGCTTATTTTTTCACAGGTTCATGCTTGAGTTTTGGCTTTGATGCTTTTTTAAAACTCCCTTTTAAACAGGAAGAGGTCAATCCTGGCCGAGAGTTAGCCAACAGGCTTGGTAGGGAGCAAGTCTTCGGTCTTCTTCTCGGTTCCAATGGGCATGGGAAGCGCTGCCTTCTCCAGGATGGCCCAAAAGGTCTGGGTGATGTGCAGAGGGCCTCAGTCTTCATGGAACGACCAATACGCTTTCAATCAGCTGGAGGTGGCTTCTCAGTGCTGGGCTCTTCTCCCTTTTGGGAGGTCAGGTTTCTGTCTAAGCTGGAGGGTTTTATGCTCTCTTGGGAATGAGAAATGAATGGAAGAACTCAGGCCCTGGTGCACTTCTGGACCTCTTGCTTGCCCCTGCTCTAAGTAAGAGGCTCTTCTGAGATCACTATGCCTCCTCCATGAAACTCACTTCTGCCTTATGCCTCTTCTCCTTACCATGCTGCAGGCTGAGAGCTGAGTACCCGCCTGATTATGGAGGGAATACTTCCTGGGTAGGCAAGATCGCTTGCCTATGGTCCTAACTCATCACTGCTATCCCTAGGTTCTAAGGTTAGGCCCAGGCATGAGGAAGATCTCCAAGGTTCTTTTGCACAATGGGAGGTCATTATCATAGTTGGCCTCAGAAGATGAAGCAAGAGTATCCACCCAGGGGAGCTTTTATCCAGAACTCAGTACTATTTATTTTTTCTTTCCTTTAAGTCATGATGTTACTGGCAGGTGCTTTTAATTACAAATCATATTTAAAATTGGAAGTGGGCAGAGGCTGTGCAACAAGCAGAGCACAAGTGTGGCCATATTAATCCAGAAAATCACAAATACCTTTCTACAGACTTGGCAGAGGAAACTAACTTTTCCTCTCTCTTCCAAGTGCTGGAGAAGCTTGCTGCCTCCATGGTTGGAAGGTCACAGTCACAGGGAGGAGGGATGCCATAATCCTCCATTCACTGGGTTCTCATTTCTTGAAACCTCATCTATCACATGTCTGTGTGTCCCATGAAATCCTGAAGCCACAAGGCCATGACTACATAGGGCCATATCCAATAAAAAACCGGAACAAAATTTTTGAGAGACACAGTGACTCAACCAGTACCCTGGGGCTTTCCTACTGCATGGCACCAATGGCCAGATGGGCAGGAGGTTTCTCAGAGAAGAGGCTGAAGGTATGATTTCATTCTAATGCAGCCAGTGTGAAAGACGTGAACACTCTCGAACATTCTGGAAGGTGCCACATGTGGAAAACAACAATCCTTTTCCTACACAGAAAACTCATTGGGTTCTTAGACACATTTCTTGTCCATCATTTTCCTTTCCCATCATCACAATAACTGTAAGGTCAGCCCTGGGTGACATTTCTACCCCGTTCTACAGATAAGGAAACTGAGGATTTAAAGATAAACTGACTTCCACAAGGTAACCCACCCAAACATGTAGAGGAGTTGTCACTCTTCTAGTTGGGGGAGGATGATAGGATCTTATTCAGAAAGTACTATTTGTACAATGACAGTTCCCTGGAATGGGCTTGTCATTCTGGGAGGCACAATATGATTCAATCATGCACAATGCTGTCGAGGCTGAGATTTACATTCCAGCTCATGGGGAGGAGATGTGCAAGAGGACCCAGCCACAGAACTGCAGAGATGATGGTGTTGGCATTCATGAACCCGATGGGGCAGAAATACCATCCTAGGACCCACATCACCCGCTATATCTTGGGTTTAATGGGGAGTTGACATTTAAAGTAATTTGAATAGAGACACAAATCCTTCTGTTTCATTTTTAAAGACTGATATTTAATAAATGTCCATGCCAAATGCTGTATTTCATTCTCACTGCAGCACAAAGAAGCCATTTGGAAGGGGTCAGCCGCCAGAGCCCCCTCCTCCCGTGTGCTGCTGTCTTGGCCCGCAGAGCTAAGCTGAGAATGGTTCAAGGGTCAGGCTGGGCATGGGTGAGGATGACCTTGAACCCAGAGACACAGCACGGCCCTGACAGGACTGGAGCCACAACCATGACAGCTCCTACGATGTGTGCCCAAACTTATTTCCCATCTCACATACTGATTTTTCTTTTCACAGTTAGTCAAGAAGGAGTAAGTAAGTCTTCTTTATCCTTTATAAAAAAATAAATAACCGAGCGATTTCACTGGTAAGAGTGTAAGGACATCCTAAACCAGGAGGAGAAAAAACACGTTTTCCAGCATTTTGCCAGCACTTTCTTCCCAATGAGTTCATGAAACTTGGAATCAGAAGGCAGTACTAATTCAAACAGCTCTAAGGGGGACTTGGGATCACAAGTGGTGGGTGGGCTAAAATACGGTGTTGCAGCAGTAGCCCAGATGACTCTAGAACAGTCAGGAAGGTTGTCCTTCAAAAGCTCCTTCACTGGGAATACTCTAGTGTTTAAGACAAGGCCTCATCCTTCCCTTAGGATTGCCTAGATTTCAGGACCATTTGAAAGTAGGAACACAAAGCCTTACCTACCCCATCATGACTGAGCTCATGTCCACCTTCCTACCTGGGAAGTCACACATCAGAGTGGTCCTGGACCCAGTCAGTAGGGGACACTGGCCCCAGGGAAGGGGACCACTCAGGTCTCTGGTCCAAGGGTCTTTACATAGGTGTCCGACTTCACTGTGCATGAAGAAGCCTGAGACATGTGTTTGAAGTACCCATTCTGGGATGCACCCAGAGAGTGGCTCCAGCGGCCTGGGGCAGGACTCAGCAGTTTTCCAGGACATTCCATGACCTGCATTGCGAGGAGTGTCTCTCTAGACCACATCCAGACTAAGGAAGGAGGTTGTTCAGAAACATGCCAGAGCATATGAAAAACTGTGGAGGATCCATCCCAAGTGCCAATGTGGTGGGAGGGCCAAGGTACTACATTACCATTGCTAGCATGAAAAATAAAAAGATAAATCAAATAGAATAAATAAAAAATAAAAAACAATTGGTGAATGAGAAATGTCAGGAAGCTGCACCTGCCAGCAATAAGACACAGTTTCTCCTGATGGCTCAGAGACCAGGCTCCCTCTGCACAGATGGAGAATAGGGTCTAGTCAAAAGGAGTCTTTCTGTAACTCCTCCTGAATATACACTGTGGGACATGAGCACCTTGCCAGTGTCCTTGCCAGGTAAATAAAGTGCCATCTGCCATTTATTCAGCAATCACTTTTGTGCTTTGTTCTGATCAGTGCACTAGACTCTGAGATCACCCAAGTAGGCTAATTTGGCATCAAAAATTGACCCTTCCAGGGAATCCTGTGACATGTCCACTGTCTATCTGAGACCTGGAGGCCATATGCCTCATTCCTACATCCATAGCATCCAACAAACCACCAAAAAAAAGTCAGAGGGATGGAACATCAGGGGATGAAGATGGAAAGCAGAAGTTGGGGAAGGGAGAGGGAAGTACTGATCATGTGACTCAGACTAACCCTAACCCTGAACCTGGCCTTAGTCCTGATCTAATCTGACACAATCTTTGGGCAAGTGTCTTGTCTGCTCAGCAGGCTGCTGGTCATCTCTGTGGCACCAGGAAACCCTGATCCTGCCACGCCCACTGGGTGTATATGACAGGCTCCATCCACCCTTCTCCACTGGGCAAGATTCCTCAAATGTCAACCATTTGCCATTTATGTGTTTAAAACAATTCAAATAACAATTGCTTTAAGGGAAATTGAGACTAACGCAGCACAATTACTGAAAATAGCGACTGGTGTGTAATGTCTACAATTACAAAATTGGCCAAAAGTGCGAACAGAAATAATGTGGGCTTGGTCAAACCAATTTTTCTGTTTCTGGGCTCATTTCTGCCCAGAAAATGAAGAATGTCACTGCTTACAATACTAGTTGATGTGGCGCCGATCATATACGTTTTTGTTTACACACAGAATCTATTAAAATGTCCAGCTATTATTGCAATGATGAATAGCAGTGATTCAAAAGAACACAAAATGGATTGCAGACAGGGATCAGAGTAATGACTTAGTATTTTTCATTGTTTGTACAGAACAAAGATTAGTTAGGGCCAGGTACTGGGCTACCTCTGCCTAAGTCCCCATCCCCCACTCTTTCCCTCCTGGCACTGTTTACTCCTAAACCTTCTTTGTCCTTGTGAGGATGTCATATTCAGAGAGAGCTCAGATCGATTGCGAGGTCCTCAGGTTACCCAGTCCACCACCGTCTCTGCTTTCTGGGGTTGGTGAGAGGAGAGGAAATCTCTTCTTCCTTTATAATGCTTTTGGACAGTTTTCCTCCCCCCAGCCACTGTTACCACCTCTTTTTGAGCTCAGGATCCCTTCTCCTCTAGTTTACCCAGGCCTTGCTCCATAAGCACCATCTGATCTAATTCCAGACAGGGGATGGCAGCCTCTGAACACCGAACCAGGTGGCCCAAAGCTCATTGTTCCCCTCATCCTTGAAGGCTCCATGGTGGACTAGAAGCATTCATCTCATCCTAAGGAGCAGTATTCTGCAGCCCTCCTGGCTGTGGGTCCACTTTGAATCAGTTACAGAAGGATAAAGGAAGGCAAGCCAGCCCCAGGTTGTGCAGTCCCTATGGGTGCATTCAGGGCAGGAGATGAGAGGGAGCTCATCTGCACACCTCCCCACTTGGAATTTAAAAGAAAATTTCCAGTTGAAAATCTCCCTGGGCTTACGAAATGGACTAAAATGCATTTCCTCTCTGCCAACAGAGCTATGCCACCCAGTCCTTAGGGGGTGGGCTGGCCTGGCCAGGAAAAGAGGAACCTGAGAACATGTCAGCTAGTGGGATAGATGGAAATAGCCAGGTGGTGGAGGGAGAGCAGGCCTTCAGCTTCTGTGAAGCCATCAGGTCAAGGGAGGAAGTGACACATTGTATCTCATGTCCCCAGAGTCTTAGAATGCTGGGAGTCCCTTGAAGCCTTGAGCAGGACAGGGGCTACAAATGTTCCCAGCAACAGACAAGGGAGGAGGACTGACATGGGGGATGGGAAAGTGGCATGGGGGGTGGGGGTTAGAACTTCTAGTCACTTAAAAAGCTACCAAAATTAGAAAAGGCTACCTGGATTCTCAAGTGACCTCACAGGGCTGGGAGGAAGCCTGGCCAGGATCCAGTAATGACTTAGTATTTTTCATTGTTTGTGCAGATCAAAGATTAGTAGGGCCAGGTATGGGCTACTTCTGGCTAAGTTCCCATCTCCCACTCTGTCTCTCCTGGCACTGTTTAATCCTCAACCTTCTTTGTCCTTGTGAGGATGTCAAAAGAGAACATTCAAAGAGAACTCAGATCGATCACCAGGTCCTCAGGTTACCTGGCCCATCACCATCTCTGGTTTCTGGGATTGGTGAGAGTCACTGTCCAGAAAGGGGGAGCCCTTGCAGCTTGGATTGGCTGTGCTCTGGGGGGGAAGACTAACCATAGGCTCCCGATAGGGACTTGGATGGAGCAGACACAGGAGACACAGTAGGGCCCACACAGATCTGCTAATGTGTCCTTCCCTCTTTGCTCATTTGCAGTGTGGTAGTGGATTTCCCCACCAAGACATCTCTCCATTTCCCTCCACAATCCTCTCACCAGAGGGCCTCCACAATGGCCTCCACAGAAGCTTGGTACTCCGCTACACTGACTCCTCTTTTGACCAGTGGCCACTGTAGTAGGGCTTAGTGTCTGCTATGTAGGGGCTGGGAAGTGGCCATGGACATCCAAGGGGGAAATCAGGTGGGGAATCCATAAGTCCATCCTGACATCCATCTCTTTCCATAACTGCCTGGGTTATGCCATTGTCACTGAATCCCATTGAGTATATTGCAGACCCTTCCAGGTCCCTCTGTTCCTATATAGACCATGACCTCTTCTCTGCAGTCCTATGACATCCATGAGGAGGATACCAACTCCACAGCCCACACTGAGCTTGCAAAATCAGCCCTCTGCCTCATTCCGAGATAGAGTATCTCTGTGTCAACTGCCACTGTGCTCAGGGCAAATGGCTCCTAAGGTCCTGCAGACTGGCCCTGCCTGACCTGGGACCTCACTCACTTTTGGTGATGCCCTGGCCCCTGTGAACTTCTGCAAAGTCATGCTCTTTAGGGATTTGGATGAGTGCTAGGTGGACACTCTGTTTCCTGACTGTCCTTTGACCAATTCAGTTCAGGTGTCACCCCCCTCAAAAGTGCCCAATGACCCACAGAAGAGTGCAAGGGCTGCATCCACACTCTGGTCGCCGTGAAGTACTTGATTTCTCAAAATGACAACAACTGTAGTTGTAAATCAACAGATAAGAGGGTTTGGATAAAAACGTGGGCAATGGATCCCGGCTGAAGCAATGCTGGATCAGTCCCTCAGTCCCCTAACATTCCTGTTTTGTATCCTGAGGTTATTTTTCCTTGTTTTCCTGGAAAAATCATCAAGTTTTTTCACTCCTTGATTGTATGTGTATTTGAATTCATACACATACTCCCACCAGAAGCATATCCCTTGTGGCTTCTTCATTATTCTTCTCTAGAGATGACTCTAGTTCCCCGAGTCCCTCTGCTCCTGTTTTCTGAGCATAGGAGTGTGTAGAACAAATCCTGGGGTCTCTCATTCTGCAGTCCGTTTTCCCTTTACTCTTGATGGACTGTTCCAGGGTCTATGGAATTCCAGATTGGGAGTTGGATCCTGGATTCTGGAAGAACTGGTGCTGATCTCTGGCTGTTTTCTGACTTGAGTGATTCCACTGAGAAGTCAGTTACTTTCTGGTGTAGGCATCTTTGTACATGACCTATTTTTTCTGTCAGAGTTTTCAGGAGTTTTTTTTTGTCTATTTCCAGGGTCCTAAAATTTCCTGTCGGTATGCTTTTAGATGGGACAGTATTCATTCATTTTCTTGGTGAGTACTCTTTTAGGGGAAAACTACATCTTTGAGTTCTGAAGATGTTTTTAGAAAATATTTCTTTCATATTTTCTTCTTTATGTTTCTCTCTTTTGGGATTTTATATTCTTCAGACCTTCTGAATTGATCTTCTAATTATCTATTTTCCTATTTCCCATTTCTTTTATAAAATTCCACATTCCGCTTTCTGAGAGATTTCCCCAATTATATGTTCCAAATATCCTTCTGGTGGTACACACACACTCTCATATAAGTGTACAATATTTGTAGATATATAACATGCACATGTATACATGCATATATATGTTTTATATACATATGAGGAGGACCCCCCAATAAACTGGAATTGTCTTTTGAAGGACAGGCTTTTCACACTAGATAGGTGTTCTAGGAACCCACTGGCATCAGTGTACCAGCTACTGTTATTTTGAGAGGTTACACTCAGCTCCAGTGAATTTTTTTAGATTCTTTCAATGTGTTTGCCCATTTCATGAAGTATGAAATCATCTTCCCACACCATGCTGAGTGTTCAGCAGTTTATGACCAAAACCAACATGACCCCAGTGCCCCACCCTCCCTATTCACCGGATCTCACTCCCAGTGACTTTTTTTGATTTCCTCAGATGAAAAAAGTTCTCAAAGGGAACCGTTTTGCTGATGTGAAAGAGGTGAAACAAAAATGGCAGAAGCACTGAAAGGCATCAAAATTGACGAGTTTTGGTAGTGGAAAAAGCATCTCGATAGGTGTATCAAAAGAGTACTGTGAAGGTGACTAATGTTTACCATGGAAGAATAAATAAACAATTTTTTGATAAATTCTGTTTTTTTTTGGGAGTTCCCCTCTCGTGAGTGTGTGTATAATCTCCAAAAGTGATTTTTTGTCCTCTCAGTGGTTCTTTTAATAGTTTCCCATTCCACTTATCTTTTGCCATGTAATAGGGAGTGTCTACACTCAGTGGTTTAACACAACATTGTCCATTCAGGGATTGGTAGGGGCAGGGCTCACCTTTGCCTCATGGGATGCCTGGGCCTAGCTGGGATGACTTGGTCAGAGGGGGCAGGGCAGTTAGGGGTTGGCCAGTACTCTCTCTTCTCCTGCTCTCTCCAGTTTGGAGGCCTCGTTATAATTAGGCCTCCAACACACTCATCATTCAAGCAAGTTACTAATGCCAGCTGAGAGTCGGGGAGAGGAAGCAGAGCCGCCAAGATCAAGGCCTTGGGATATCTTCATTTCTCCCACTCCTCTTTTGTCCTGTCTTCTTTCTGAGGGCTGCAGTATTAGCTTTATTTTGCTTTTTTGTTTGTGTTGTCTTTCCTTCTGCTCCCTTGATTGTTCCTCTGTCCTCTAAGTTCCTCAGATCCTTTCCTTTGATTTGTTTTTGTTTTGTCTCTCTCCTCAGTGACTTCTCATGTTCGGCCATGTTTAGGAGTGCAGCACTAGAGAGGGAGCTGGTGGCCGGTGGCCTTTAAATATAGAAGGGCCTTCTGGTCCCCTACTCATGGCATCCACAGGCTTCTGATTTGGGATTGGCAAGTTTAGTGGGTGGAATAGTGCTTCCCCAAATTCCTAACCACTGGGAATCTCAGAACATGACCTTCTGTGAAAATAGGGTCTATCTAGATGTAATTAGTGAAGGATTGAGATGAAATCATTTTATATTTAGGGTAGACCCTAAATCCATTAACTGGTATCTTTATAAGAGAAATGAGAGAGAGATTCAACACACAGAGGAGGAGGCCATGTGAAGACAGAAGCAGAGACTGGAGTGATACAGTCAATACAGCCACAAACCAAGGAACCCTTGGGGCCACCAAAAGTTGGGAGAGGCAAAAGAGGATCCCCTAGAGCCTCCAGAGAGAGTAAGGACCTAGTAACTTGATTTTGGACTTCTGGCCTTCAGACCTGTGAGAAAATTAATTTCTATCATTCAAGTCACCCAGAATATGATCAATTGGTTATAGTAGTCACAGGAATCTCATAGGGGAAGTTTTCCCAGGAAGAAGACCCCAGTCTCCTGTCTGAGGTCACAGGGTGCTGAGCAGGTCTCATATCTCAGGCATGCTGATTTCACCTAATCTGATTTCCAGAAGTATCCTCCACACTGAGCTAGGTTGGTAGAGGTGCTCAGGTTTACTCCCTCTCTAGCATGAGCCTTGGTGGGTCCAGTCTTCTTCAGGGTACACAGGGGGCTGTAGCCCAGGTACATGGGCAGGGAGAACCTGGGGTCCTTCATGTAGACTTCCAACTGGCCTTGCTTCCTTTCTGCTCAGAGAAACCAGCAACCCACTTCCCAAGGTCCCTGGAGTCTATAGCAAGGTGGGGGTTGCTGCTCTCCTGGGGCTCAACTCTCCTCACCTGCTGCATCCACCCACTCCTGCCCTTTCAGACTTTGTTGTGTTATCTCCTTTCCTGCTGATTTTGTGCTCACAGGACTATGCCATTTCCGCTTTTCTGGACCCTGTCATCTCACAGGGGTTTCCAGGAGGCTGATGAAGGAAATGTGGGTGTCCTGTCCTTTTTGACTGGGATTCTGATGCAAGCACTTGCTAAGTTTCCCATGAGTGGCCCCTCCAAGAATCAGAGCTCCAGTGGGCAGGCCAGGGATGCTCTGTCTTTCTGCATGGGCAATCCAAGGCAAGGGCCCAGCATGAGAATGTGGTCCTGTACCCCAGAGGCCTGGTGAGTTGATACAGACACATGGGGCTAAGCCTGGAGCTCTGTGTTGACCCCTTGTTCTTCATGCTGGGGGTGCACTGGAGCACGGGTCTCAGCCTGTCTTTCCCATAGATCTGTTAGCAGAGCCAGATCTGACACACACTGGGCCCTCAGAATCCAAGAATAAAGAGATCATTCTGCAAAAGGGCCTTTCCTGGAATTAGCTCCCTCCCCGCAAGCTCTGAGCTTGCAGAAAGCTCAAGGACAAAGTTCCCGGGTAGTATGAGCACTGGCCTGTCCAGTGGCCTGGAGAAGACAAGCCGTCCACTGGGACGGGAGGATGTGCAACCAGAAGGAGCAGAGGCTCTCCCTGTACCAGACTGTTCCCAACTCCCAGACAAGGGCTGCCATCACTGCAGAAGATGCTAACTGGGAGAGCTCACCAATGGATAAATGACAACAAACCCCTTTTCCAGATGTGTTTTCTTGTTATGTGAATTGGCCTGCAGTGAGTCTGGCCTCCAGAAATTGACAGCAGGCTGAGAGCAAGAGCTGTCGGCCCATCAGCAGTCAGTTAAGGGCAAGATGAGAGAAGAGACAGCACGTTGGCTACACACGTGATCAGAGGCAGCTGTAGTGTGCACACCCTCGGAATCTCCGCTCTTAGGGAAATGTGCTTTTAGTGTAATGAGTTTCCATGAAATTTAAGTTCCAGAATACAGCTATACAAAAATCCCACTGAATGTTCTTCACCCCCCACAACTGTGATTTCATGCAGTACAGAATTAAAATGTGGTGCTTAATAGTGAATTTGAAAAATAGACTTCAATCTAGCTGGTTTATTCTGATTTAGGAGATGGTATAGCTCACCGATGAGCATCTTGCAATACATAAACATCCCCCAAATGTGGCAGAGCAAACACTGATTAGAATATTTCTGAACGTCAGTAACATGTGCAGTGTGCAGCCCCAGACAGGGAACATCTGCAGAGACGACCTGCTCGCGTGCGTGGAGCTGAACTCCCCACATCGGCCCCTTCCCTTCTGCCTTCTCTTCTTTCCTTCCCCAGCTCTGCAAGCATAGTTCAAGGGCACAGGAAGCCAGGGTAGAGCTGGGAAAGGTGAAGGAGGGTGGATGGCAGTGGAAGGCCTGTCCCTGTAGGAGCTGGAGCGGGGGTGCCAAGAAGGGATACTGCTTATATCTTGAAGAGAGTCTGCAAAGTCCACCCAGACCTTGCCCAGTACAGACTAACACCCACAGAGCAAAGTCAGCCGAAAAGGCAGAGCCTGGAAAACCACCCCAGATGCCAGTTTATCTCCGGAGTCTCCCCTCTGACAGTGGATTTGTGACTTTTCCTAGCCATCTATGTTGATAAATATAACTCCTATGTGCAGGTGTATGTTTCATCACATGGCCTTCCTTTCATAATATGAGATGCACTCTCACATGTTTAATCTGTTTCTCCTCCTTTTAAATGCTGATCATGATCTACTAAATTAATTTCACAACCTGCTAATGGGGTGACGACCTGCACTTTGAAAAGCAGTGATCTCGGAAATGCAAACATCAGCATGTGCCTGGGATCTACATTCAGTTAATCAAATATTCCATGTATCACACATAATCATGCAGGCCCTGTGAGGGGATGGGGCAGCAGGAACCCTAAGGACCATGCCTGCCCTTGGTGGCCCACATTCTGGTTGAGACATAGAGAAATGAACAGCAGCAATCAAAACAGCAAAGGGGATTGGGACATGACATGGGCTCAGCTCCATGGAGAGGGTGTGACTGGATGATGGGGCAGTTGTATGCCCCAGGCCTTGGCTGCAGGATGGGGTCTAAACTGAGAACATGGCCTTGGGATAGAATTAGTGGTAATGATGTAATCACTAGGTCTCTTAAAATCCAAGTTATGAGAAGATGATCATCTCTCAGAAAACCAATTTATGGTAAAATGTGAAACCCCATATAGTACTGATTTACCATCTATAAAGAATCGAGATGCAATCGTACAACTGGGATTATAAGTTTCAATTCTATGGTGTTTGGTTCAAGAGCTCAACTAACCTTTTAAGAAATCTTTGAAAACAGGTTATACCACAGGCCAGGGATTCTATTAAGAGTTGGATTTTGGCTGTTCTCAGAGACTTCTCAAGATACTTGGGAAGATTACAGAGCATACCCTAGTCCCTTGGAGTAAGCACACGGTCACTCAATAAGATCTGCCAACCCAGGGCAAACACGGTGTCTTTGCAGTGACAATGTGACACACAGACCAGGAAAGAGGTCCCCAAGCTCCACCACACACACTCTCCCCAATGAAGGAAAGCTGTGCCCCTCCAAGTATGAGAGGCATCACTCTCTAGGGAAACTGAGGCCCCTCAGAGTAAATTTCCTTGTCTTGATTTGCCCAAGTGGGGACACCATCTTTCTTCTGCCTAGGCGATAGGATTCTCCTGCTGTAGCTAGACTAGCACCTGCCCATGACCCTGGTCATTGCAACAGGTGCCCTCCAGGGTGGGCCAAGGCTTGGAGGTTCCCCAAAAAGTGTCCTAGTAATGAGCAGTAAGTATCTCAGTCTTCTGAAAGTCTGAAAGTGGGATCTCATGCAAAACCAGGGTTAGCTTCTGAAAGTGGGGTCTCATGAAAAACCAGGGTCAGTTTTTGAGTGAGGCAGACCAGGCAGATTCACAGCAACCTCCTTGGACTTCTGACCATATGGTTCTCAGTGGTCATTCAAACTGTCCCAGGTGCAGTATCCAGCACTGTCATACCAAGCACTGAGGCCTGCAAGGCTGAAGGAAATGAGAGTCTGCAGTGGTCTCCACAAGGTTCTCTGAACACATTAAGAACTAGACAAGTACAGCTATTGTTACAAATGCCAAGAAGACTCACACACCCCTTCTCTCCCCCATATCCCTGGGGCAAGGTCAGCCACTGTCTCAAATACCCCAGAATGGGAAACTTACCGCTTCTCATGGTGGGTCCTACTTGGCTTGGACTGAGCTGTCATAGAGAACACATCTGATCCCTGTCTCTGCCATATGTGAAAGCAAGGAGGCTGGTCAAACAGCTCTGGTCTGGTCTCTAGTCTAATAGAAGGGGGCCTTGATTAGTTTTGATGAGAAAGACTCATATTATGAAGGACTAAACAGGAGTGAGAGAAAAGAAGGACAGGTGTTCTTAGTGAACACAGGAGATGGTGAAGGTTGATTATAGAGTTCAGGTCAACAGTGAAGAAATAAACATACTATAAAGCCCACTTAAGGGCCTTTTTCAAGAGGCCTGATGTGTCTGTGCAGGGCCACTTCCTTGTTCCCCACTTATGGATGTGGGTCCTGCATGCCAAAGACTTTACATACCTCTGCCCATAGGGGGATCAATGGATCTGCTGCAATGAGCTTGTATGGGGACTAGTCATGGAGGCGGAGCAATGAGAAGTGTCCCCTCAAATCTCGCCAGTAAGAAATTGTCTGATGGGATCAGGGATTCACTCTGCAGGGAAATGAAAATGTTTTGAAACTTGGTAGAGGTGGTGGTTGCACAATACTGTCAATGGACCAAATGCCACTGAATTGTTCACTTTAAAATGGAGAATGTTATGTGTTATGTGAATTTCATCCCAATACACTATTCAAAAACAAAATTTGGTGATGCCAGCAACTCCCAAACAAGAACCAAATCCCATTTCTACCGATTGCCTCACCTGCCTCAGAGGGCAAAGATGGACCACAGACTGTGGCCGGTTCTGGCCCTTGTCACTGGCTCAGCAGGGCTGCCAGTGTCAGTGAAGGACACTTTATCCACTGTGAGCTCTCTCCGGTGAAGGACACTTTATCCACTGTGAGCTCTCTCTCAGGGTCTTTAGACTCCCTAACTTCCCATCTCAGTAGATTTAGCAGTAAACTCTTAGGAATTTATAAAAGTAAATTCCTGAAGAAATGTGGCCTAGATGTTGGCCTGGGCCCCTCACTGGAATCAAGTCAAGAAAAGGAGGGAATTCATCAAATGGCAATCAAGAAATTATAGGTCATTGAAAGCACAGATGCAGAGCTGCACTAAGAACTGACTGTCCTGCAATCCAGGACTAAGGTGGCCATTCATTTTGACACTGACTTCCATGAGGGAAAGAGGAGGCTGCACCTGGCCAGGGTCTACAGGTCGAGGAAATCCACTATGCTATTTGAGTTGATTTAGACTTGGGGATGTATCTTGACACACAGGAGACTGGGATGTGAGTAGAGAGGAGGGGTTGGGAATGCTTCTGTCCTTTGAAGTCACAGATACTCATCTGACTCTTCCAGAATCCTCAAGGCAGGGGGCAGAGCAGGAGGTAAGCGTTGAGAAGACGTTGAGAAGCCCCAACTCACCCATGCCCACACTGAGGGGTGCTGAGGGCTTGACAGGTGTACAAGACCTGATAGTCACAGCTACTCCCATAGGCTGCTTGGCCTTGACAATGGTTACAAATGTGGAAACTGAAGCCAAAGGGGACGGTAACATATTCACAGTCCTTCCATACTCCAGGACCCAAGTCAAGACTCAGGTTCTTAACCCATAGGCCTATGTCCTTCTAGGGAATAGAAGCCTGTCCAGCTCACACTTGGGAGAAAGAAGGCTTTCCCTGGCAGGCAAGCACAACAGGACACAGCAGGAGATCCAATAGGTCTGAGGGCTCCCCTGTCTAAGCTTCATCTCCTCTAGGAGTCAATTCAGAGGGCTGGGCTGATTCACCCAAAAGATCTCTCAATCATGGCCATATCTTCTATGTGCAGAACTGTCCCCTTCTCCCAACTCCTGGTCACACTGATCCGGGGATGGGGCTGAGGCTGTTCAGTGGGCTGCTTGTTACAGGTCTTTGCCTTTCCAGAAACACGGAGATGGAAATCCGTAGAAAGAGCAACTTCCTCCTAGACTCTGTTCTAAAGCAGCAGCCGTGCCTCAGAAGCCCACCTGGGCACCCTCAGAGCAATGAGGGCAGGTGGCAAGGAAGGATGCAGCAGATCATCTCATACTTCCCAGTAATCATTTGCTGCTACACAGAACACCCATAAACAAACACAGTCCAAACACCCCAGGAGATTGGCTCAGTACAACTCAACCATATCCTCTCCTGTCCTGTTCACATGGCCCTGAGGGTGGCACTAACACCTGGACTTCAAGGCTCTTCTAGACGCCCATGTTCTAGGCAGGTGCTCCTAGGCTACAATCTACATGCATTTCCACAAACACAAGAGGATTCTGGAAAATCCTCTGGAAGGCGTGAGGTGCTGCCCCAGTCTGTCTCACTGACAGAAGGTCTTCTGGCTGCAGTGGGGTACCCTACAGCTCTCAGACCATGTCCCTGAATCCTGCTTACTGGAGCAGCTGCATCAAATTGGCCTCTTGAACAAATTACTAAAACAGCTCATCTGAATCACACAGAGACTCTATGGCAAGAAGGCGGAGGATTTTCATTTGGTCCAGTCTATGAGGCTGCAGTCTGCTGCTCTCTGTGCAACCTCTGGAAGAGACTCTAATGCCAGGGGGTGGGGGATGGAGTGCTTCCAGGTCCATTCGCATGGCTCTCAATCTCCCTGACTTACTCCCATCGCAAGGAGCCTGGACTACTGGCAAGGAACTCCTCACCCACTCTAATCTTCACGTTTCAATGTAAAGGTCAAGCATGGAAGAGCCAGTATCAGGAGCCGAAATCTGCCTGTGGTTGGAGATCATCCCTATAGGGAATGCCCCGTGCCAAATACACATGGATGTGGGCTCCCTGGTCTGCCCCATTGCAGGAGAAAACTGCCTGCAGTGTTTAGGCTGTGTCTGGAGGAGTTTACCTTCAGAAAGGCCCAGACCACTTTGCTTTCCTCAAGCTCTCACCCTGTAGAAAGAGTAGCTTCTGGGACAGGGTCAGCCATGGCTTCTGGAAGTTCTCCAAGTGTCCAACTCAGTGGGACAGGGAGGGAGCAATGCCCTTAGGGGCTCTCAAAGTCTATGGTGTAAGTGACCATAGGCCAGGTTTAGGGAAAGGGAGGGTACACTTGGTTGAAACCCTACCCCACCCTCAGCCTGTTTCTACAGACTTTCCCATTGTCCTGGGGGAATTATCTGAAGCTCATTTTCAACAGGTGTCCACATTTCCTCCAGCCTGGAATTATAGGCATACCTGCCCCAGAAATAAGATGACTCTCACAGGTTTTTGTGCCAGGGCATGAATTTAACCTCAGCCCCTGCATCTCCAGCGCTTAGCCCTTGTGCACTTACTGACCATCTGCCTGGGGACAGGCTGTTGAAGTTCAGCCCCAGAGGGAGAGGTAGGGAAAAACACAGGCTGATGACCTCTGTAACAGTGGTATCAGTTGCAGCCCTCCCCCTCAGGGCTGGGGTGTAGTCGCCACCCCTCGTTTGGTCCATGAATTGCTTGCCCCTCCTGATGCACCCACAAGAAAGCAAAGGGCCACATACCGTAGTGGTCTTTATCCTCCCACCAGGTTGCGTGCATGTCCAGCCTGACCGGTTGATTAACAGGTCACAGCCTTCCCCCTCCAGGCATGGGAGCATGTCACACCACTGCTTTGTCTTGATGATTCTTGCTGTGGGAGAGAAAAGACAGGTAGTCAGCATGCTGCTCATCCAGGTCACAAGGACATCACCAAGGAGGCCTGTGTCCAATGCTAGGTGGAAAGACCCCAAGAGCAGTGCCCAGAGTGACTCCATCCAGGGACAGTCACACAGAGAGGTTCAGCCAGGCAGCTGGGCTTCCTCCCTGGGTTTCTGGTTTAGTGCTCACTCCCCAAGTTAGGCTCTGCCACCAGTCAGTCACAGACCAGTGAGTAGTGACCAGGGGTGTTGGAGACATTTCCATGGAGCAGAGCTACTGTCCCTTCCTGGAGGATTGAACACGCCAACCTCTCCTTTGTCAGGAATCCACTGAAGAGCCAGGAAACAGCAGGAGGAGGAGGCTCCCAGTTGGAACACCCCTCAGATGCACTGAGGGCCTGAGGGTGGCCCATCCACAGAATAGGAACCGAGCGAGCACCTGATCAGTGCTAGAGTGAGGTTGGGCTGGAGGTGGGCTGTCAATGCCCCATCTGGCTGATTGACTGGAGGATTTTATAGCAACCACTGCCCCCCAGCCCCTGTGTCTCAGTTGCAAACCCCGAAGCCATTCCAGCACCAGCAATGTCAAGGATCCAAGACTAAATGACTTGAGTCCTTAGTCATGACCACTGGACAGGGCAGAGGGATCGGGAACTGCTGGTGAAAGGCCAGATGGCTGGGCAGTGACAGTGACTGTCCTGTTAACACATGAACCCTGAAGTCCACAGCAGCTTCTTCCATGCAGAAAAGAATTGTATTTTTTCCCCTCTCTGGAAACCCACTCCATTTTGTGGCTGATGGCTTTCAAGGCTAAACAGGCAGAAATTGCTCTAACCCTAGAAGTAAGGACTTCATAATGGAGTAAACACTGTTTGCATTAATGGAAAATTCATTATAGAAACTTCAACTATTAGTTTTTTCTCAAACTGAGAAAAAATAATTTGTTCTTCTTAAGGCACATATAATGACTTTCACCACACTTTTATAAAAATGGCACCTACAAACAAGAATTATAATCCAGTTGGAAAGTTTGGGCATTCAGATCAGATGCCAGCCACCTGCTGAGCATCACTTTTATTTAAAGCTGTTATAATCTTGCACATTTATCATATGTATGGGATTCTACACAAACTTTAACCCCATGGTTGTAGACTAGAAGAAACTTTGGATCCTATATTTTAAAAAAAATTAAAATATTTGGGCCCAAGGCCCCCCTAGAGAACAGATGGCAGTTGTCATGCATTTGTCCAGTCACCTGGTTATGGTCATATACCCCATGCTAAATGCAAAGGTTATTGACTACGTGTGATCCCCTTCACACTAGTGCTGGAAGGCCCTTCATGGCCTTTCATTTTCCCTTCTGTGTTCCTCACCCATGCACAGCGTGTCAGACTCTCCTCACTGTTTCAAGTAGAGCCTTGGAATTTATCTAGAACAAATAGAGGTAATTTACATATCAAGAACTTTCAGTTTCCCTGTTTAGATTCCTCTTTCCTGGAGTCAATGTCCCAGCAAAGCAGAGAGCCCTGTGTCTGGGCTGCAGTCTCCTTTGCCAGCCCCGCTGGGCGGGGAGGATCTCGGTCATCCACACCAGGCACAGGCTGCAGAGACCTCCAAGAGGGGACTCTAGTCTCCCCGGTCTCAGTCTCTATGGCTCCCACTCCTGTCTCCAGTTCAGACCCCCTCACAGCTCCCCTAGGTCCTTGGCTCCCTCCTCTCTCCAGGACTTTCTCTTCCATTTTACCTCTTTTATTTTTCTTTAAAAAAAATAATAGAACTCTCAATTTGCATAAACTAGAACTATAGTTCCCCATGATACTCGTTTACTAAAATTTCTCCTGAGATTTCTCACAGTAGGGGAGGAATGACTACTATATCAACAGTTATGCAAATGTGTATGCGTGTACACGTGTGTGTTCAGACACAAAATCCTCCAATCAGGAGACGGGCCAGCTTCACAGCCCCATACAAAACGCGGCCACTGCTTGAATTATGCTCTGAGGTTCCCATGTCTTGAAATTCTTAACAAGGAGTTCTGCAATTCCATTTAGCACGGACAAGCCCATTAGGCCACTGGCCTACAGGTAGTGACTCTCCCTGTAAGAGCAGTGGGCAACAGAGGACAGGGGCCCTGGGAGAGAGCTCACCCTTCACCCTTACCAGGGTGTGGGCTTGGAGTCATTACAGGGTAGGTGGATCTGCTGGGCTAGGGGCATTGTGGAAAACTGACTATGGGACAGTATCCTTGCTAGAGTGACTGTCCTATCATCGCCAGTTCTGACAAAGCAGGAGACCATGGAGCACAACAGAGAGGAGTCTTGGGATTGATTAGTCATGCCTACTACTGGTCCAGCATAGGACCCTGTGGAGGGTGTGCTGCATCCTGGCCAGTACTGCCCACCCATCCATCTTTATACTCACAGCCAGAGAGACAGGATATCTAACAGCCAGGCATTCCTGAGACCAGTTGCTTTCCAGGCCAGTGCTAAGGAATGAATTGTATCTTCTTCATGTTCTTAGATTAAAGCCTTAACCCCCTGTATTTGGAGATAAAGCCTTTAGAAAGTAATTCAGGTTAAATGAAGTCATGAGGGAGGGGCCCTGATCTGACAGGATCATGTCTTATGAGAAGAGCCACCACAGAGTTCTAGCATGGCTGCTAGAGCTCTCTCTCCCTCTCTGTTTCTCTAGGCCTCCATGTGAGGACACAGCAAGAAGGCACCATCTACATGCGGGGAATTGGATCCTCACCAGTAACGGAATCTGCCAGCTCCTTCCTCTTGGACTTCCAGCCTCCAGAACTGTGAGAAATAAATGTCTGTTGTTTAAGCCACTCAGTCTGTGGCATTTTGCTGTGGCAGCCTGAGCAAACTAAGGAAGCCAGGGAGACCATGAGACTTGGAAATACCCCCCGTTAAACTGAAAAGTCAGGAGTGGAAAATACTCCAACTGAGAATCAGAGTGGTTTCCCCTGCAAGGAAGAAATTGTGGTTGCTACAACAGTGCATGGGGACAGGGAGCCTCCCAGCTTCCTGGGGCTTCTCCAACATGAGCACCCATCCTGTTCCTGAGACCTTCAGAGGGACTGAACCACTCCTGAGCCTCCATCAGCCCTGTGAGATGAGCACCTCAAGGGACCCAGGCTAGCATTTGTCATGCATTTTCCTGAGGCCTTTTTCCCTTTCTACCAACTATTCTTGTGGAAAGTCGCCAGCAATGGTATCTCCCATCGCTGATGCATCATTTTGGGTAACAATAAATATGGTAGAAAACCAACAAACACAACCTTCAACCTACTAAGAAGCTACAGGAGTAAAACACACACAGGCCCCAATCCCAGGAATCCTGTTTTCAGTGACTAAGAAAAGACCTGTACAAATTATGGAAAAAGAGGTGTGTGTGTGTGTGTGTGTGTGTGTGTGTGTGTATTGGGGGGGTGTTTCTCTGACAGCAACACTGAAGAATAGACTAGGAAGAGGCTCGAGTGCAGCTTAAAAGGGGTCCCAATGTGTTCCCCATCTGTCCCCTTTCAACTGTGCCAGGACCTCAGAAACCTGGTCCTAGACACAGTCTCCTTCTGCTCTAAGCACCAAAAGCGGGAACTTGATTGTCTCAGGTGAGGCAGGCCCTTCAACTGCAAAATGAAAATTGAAGTTCTGCAGGTCAAGGTAGAGCATCAGGAGGTGGGTTCGGACCTGTTTTCAGGGTAGGCTGTGAGGGGGCAGAAGGGAGATGGCTTGGGCTCAAATCCTTCGCTGTCCAGCATCAGCCAGCAGCCCTCCAGGTGGCAATGGCATTCATCCTCTGGGATGGGACGTCTGGGAAGCAAAGATGCTGAAGGGCACAGGAGACAGTGCAGGCTGAGGCATCAGGCTCAGGGCTCTGCTGGCCTGTCCCCATGAACAAGCATCTTTGGAGTCCCTTTTGGCCAAAGATGGAAGTCATGGGATGTCACTCAGTCTGTGAGGCAGAGGACAGTGGACAGATGTGCCAGAAGAACTGCCAGTCTTCCACATCTTAAAGGCCTAAGCACATGCCCACTTGTCTTGTGGTGGGTGCCACAGCCTGGAGAGGACCCTTGGACTCTCTGCCAAATATGCGACAATGTGCACAGTGGTGCCCAGAGTCAGAAAGAGAGGAAGAAATGAGGTGTAGGAGCCTGATGGCTGCCACGATGCCTGGCACACATCACACACATGCACAGATACATGCAGGTGCATACACACACACAAACACACTTGTGGGCACATGTAATATGTATGCTTACAAACACATGTATACACACATGCAGGAACAGCACTCATACATGTACACATATACACATATGTGCATGTACAGACACACAGATATGCATGTATACATATACCCACACCCCACAGGCACATTCTCATGTACACACATAAGCAGGTCACTCTGTGGTCTTGCCTGGCAGGCAGCATTTGTAGAATGAATGGACAAGTAGTCACTGGCCCTGCCCCATCCCCTGGGCCTGGGTGTGTCTGGGTGCCAGCCTTTCTGAGGGCACTGCTGGGCCGGCACTGAGCACACACTGCCTTTTGTTTGCTGGCAGGAGCTCGGCTCACTCACCCAGCACACTTCCTGCTGGAGGCGGTTAGAGGCACAGCACCGGGCCACTATGTCCCAGGGACAAAGAGGCCTTTCAAGCAAACACTTCACAATTCCATTTTACCCGGCCACAGCCGAGGAGGCCCCTCCTCTGGTCCTGATGTTGCAGCAGCTCTCAAGCCAGGGGTGGGTGTCCCCGAGGAATGATGGAGCTTCCTGAGGGGGACATCCCCAGGGGATGACAGAACTTCCTGAGGGGGAGTGGGTGATGTGAAAGTATCTGAAGCCCAGGCTTTGGGCAGACAGTCTACATGGGATAGCCCAGGGGCTCCTGGGCACCCAGCAATCAGGGCCATGGGTCTGATGCATTGCCAAGTTCCCAGGGAGCAGGTACTTGGGATGTGACTGGAAAAGGGAGCCCATGAGCCACAGCCTAGGAAGGAAGGGAAGCTCAGGAGAATATATAGGCATGGGTTTGTCCAGGCTGGACCTACTGGGCCCAATGGAGACAAGTTCTGCCAATCCCAAGCCTCCGATGACCCCACAGCCCCTGGGATACAGCGCAGCCAGGCCTCAGCCTGGCCACTCCCTTTCTCCACCTCACATACCTCCCCAAAGGTTCCACCAGCATGGCAGCCTCTGCCCCAATCCCCAGCCATGGTCTGTGTCTCTCACACATACTACTCCCATATGTAGACACAGGAACACACATATACATACCATACACATACACACACAAATTCATACACACACACACATCTGCAGCATGTACACATGAGGACTTGCTGCTAACCCTGCATTTATGAAGTCCCCTGTGCCGCCCAATTTCTCTAGCAGATTTCTCTGTTGTTTATAGAGCCACTTGTTCCTCTCGCTGCTCTGGCATCCCCTTTTCGTGCACATTCAGGCTGCCTCCTGGGAAGGAGGCTTGCTCCTGGACCTCCCATTCACCAGGATGCAGCACCTACTGCAGTCCAGATCCCTGCCAGTGACAGAATGAAAACCTTGAGCTCTATGAGGGCAGAATGCAGGACATGCCACCCAGTGAGTGTGGGAAGGTGGCTATGGCAGGATGGGAACCACGGCTTGGAGAGGAACAGGCCAGGTGATCTTTTAAATGGCATCCTGGAGCAAAGGGCTAGGAAGCAGTAGGGACACGGCCTGGCCCCAGGTCCTCCACACAGAATGGTTTGGACTTCCAGTCAATTTGCTGAAAGTCCAATCTGCCAAAAGTGATTGAGCAGGGGTGTGGAAAAATCTTCATAGGAGCAGGAAGCTGGCAGGGTGAGGTGGAGTGGGGTAAGGTAAGGTTTGGCTGCCCCACAGATACTAAGCTGTGAGAGCCTGACCTCACTGGGGAAGGCATACACACATATGACTGAAGCTCCCAGGGCAGAGCAGGCTGGTATGGGTTCGAGGAGAGGACAGGAGAGACTTGGACAGGGTGAGTCCAGGGAGAAGGAGGCAACATTCATGCTGAGCACTTTCCTCATGCCAGGCACTGAACTAACATTTAACAATCTCTCTGGGACTTGCAGTCAGTGCTACCATGACCCCAGTGCAGGTGAGCAAGCAAACAGGTACAGAGAGCTGTAGAGGCTGGCCTGCAGACACACAGCAGGGGAGGGGAGGCCCTGAGGGTCAAACTTCCAGGAGTGTTCAACAACAACAACAGACTGATGATAAAGGGATACAATTAAAAGTAGGGGAAGAACACTTTTGTTTTGTGTTAAAGAGATTCTGCCTTGTTAAAAAAAATAGAAATCGCTTAAAAACGTCCATCCTCCATGTAGAATGCTTTCCCATCTCTGCTGGCCTGGATGCTCATGTGGAGGGTTCCTCTGGGTTCTTCTTTCCTACCCTTTGGAATCCCACTCATGTTTCCAGAGGATGTAGTGGTCTAGCAGGGGCACTCACAGGACTTGCATTGGGTATGAGGTAAAACGAGGTGACCCATGCTCACAGAATTGATCTCTTCTCTACGGCTCCCCCTCATACAGGGAGCTCAAGCCAGGCGTGACCACACATGGGACCTCCCACGGCCCTCACTGCACCTCCCCAGTAGCATAGCACTTTCCACTGGGCAGCCCTAGGTGACCAGCCAGCTAGTGGGTACTAGCTGGAGCTACTTTCCATGGGCACTGTGCCCCGAGTCAAGAGAACCCACCAGTGTCTACTGCAAAGGCTAGCATGGTAGCCCCTCCTCCCAGCAGCCAGGGGCTCCCATGCCTACCCTTGCTCAGATATAAGATACCTAAGGAAGCTTGGAGAACATTTGGCCTTAGTCCTGGTTGTCTTTATTACATCAGGACTGTGAGGCCACAGTGAGGCCTGTGGTTCCTTTCAAGTGTTCTTATCCAGCCAATTAGGGACATACCATTGGCTGGTGGGATCAGCCCTGAGCCATTGTCTCCTGGAAACAGTGCTCAGAGGCCTAAGGATTCTCTCTACCTTTTCTTAAAAGTGTGCATTTTTGATCATTGCTTTGCTAAACTGTGATGTGTCCACATGACTCTCTGAGCTATGACCACCATGTTTCTTAGCTTTGGCCCCCTCCCCTATCTTGGGGAGGTGAATATCTCCCTCTCTCTATCTCCTCTCTCTTCCCTCTTTCTAATTTGCTTTCTAAATAAGCTGTGTTTTTTAACCTAAAAATGAAAAACAAGCAAAAGGAAAAAAAATAGTAGTTTCATAGTTGAGGTTCTGATCTGTCTTATTTACTCTTTTATCTTCTGTAGCCTGCATTTTAATGAGTTCCCAATAAATGCTCAATGAATATATTGCAGGAAAAAGATGAATTTTAAAAATTGTGCTTTTCAATGGTAATCTAAAGGTAGGACAAATGCAGGTATGTTCTGCATGATCTGGAGGGGCACTCATCTCCGAACGCTGTCTAGGTGGTCCACACATGTGAGGTAGGGGTGTGTGTGCACATGTGTACAGTGTGTGCACCTACCCATGTGCATGCTCATGCATGCATTCACACAGAGCAAAGACTCGTCAGTTCTTTATTCCCCATGTCAATTGCAACAGGAAGAAGAGGTGGAGCTTAGATGCATCACTTGGGTGTGCTGACTGACCATCAGGGCCACAGGTCGTGCGTGCACGTAGGACCACACTCTGCACATTCACTACCTTCTCACACCCTGTCTTGGAGCAGTTCATTAGCAGTAAGTGCAGCAGTAAATATGCAATGAAAATCTTTTCTGTTCCTAGTCTCTGCAATAATTGGATTATTCCCGTTTAAAGCAGCGCTTAATCATGCTGCAAGGCGAAGCTTGTCTTCACCCGAAGGAGACAGCTTAGACGAAGTTATCAGGAACTCGCTATTAAAAGTGCCTTCTGGGATGGCTCTGGGTTAAATATAAGGTGTGATTACAACAAACAAAGCCACACAATTATTAACACGATTTCACGCAACACGTCCTTAAGTATGTGAGAGCAGGCCTCATTGAATTGAACCGCGGAAGAAAATTTAAACATCAAGCAAACCAGCAGGTAGATCTTTCTACCCTGGAGCCCAGCACCAGCGCTGCATCGTTGGAAACATCTGCCCTGTAAAATTAATGCCGCAAATTTAAATTTTATTGGTTTTGCAGTTTTGTTTGTGTTTAATTTGTAAATGGGTTTCGGTTTATTCCAGTTTTATAGTCTAGTGAAGGCTCCCAGCTTTGTGTTTGTTCATATTCCTGCAACATTATCATAAAAACAATGTAGGTCAATAATGGGGTGCAGGGAAGGAGTTTTTCCTTAAAAGGATTTTTCACATTATTTAAGTTTGAGGGACAGTGCTCCAGGCGTTTGCCTGTTATCAGGCAGCATGGAGCTGGTCAGTGGAGCAGGAGGCACAGCTGGTGCCTGAGTTTTTAACAGGGATGGACCAAAGTGGTCTTCCCATGAGTGAGGACACTGCCCTGGTCATGTGTGTGGCCTGCAGAGCCCAGTTGGACTGAAGCCTGGGGATGCTGAAGGGAACCCAGGTGGTGCCTGCCCTGTGGCCAGGAAAGCTCTCAGGTCCTCCCCATCTCCAGTCAAGGAGGCATCAGCTCCTTTGAGGTCCCACTGCTGGGGTCACAACCATGAGACACAGGATTTTGGATAAAGGCATTCAGAACAGTACAAGGTATGGAGATGGAGCCAAGACACAACTTTGTTTCCCATTGTCCCCTGCTGGACTTGGGATATTCTAGCAGAGTGTTGTGGTTATTTTAGTTACTCAATGGTAACAGAACATCCTAAGTCACCTGCAGTCTCACACAGCAATTAGATGCTGCTCCCAGGTAATCAAGGCATCAAACTTGATTGAGGACTGATTTCTTCTGGCTTCAGCCAGGTCCATGGGCGTCTGGGTGTGGCCTGATCACCTGCTTCTTTCTCCTTCATCCCAAGCAGGGCCTAGGAGAAGCAGGCTGGAAAGTCTCAGAAGGGTGCTGTGTTGATCCTGAGGACTGTTCACCTCTGGCTCTCCCTCTTTGGAGCACATTCCCAAGGCCTACAAGGCTCTTAGGAGGCTGGTCTGCAAAGTCTTCTCTGCTGCCTGCCTGCCCAGCACTCTTGCCTTCCAAACTGAGGAGTTGCTTCTTCCACAGGAGCCACCCAGACCCCAAAGCTACCCTGCTGACCACCTGCCTCTGCTCTCAGGACAGGTCCAGCATCCTCAGCTGAGGCCTCCATGGGTTCCAGACTCTTTCTTACTGAGATTACCAGCACAACTTTCTACCAAGAAACCTCCTCCTGCATACCCTTCTCCCCCACAGATTCCTGATGCAGGACCAGGGGCCTAGCATTGCCCAACTGGTTTCTGGTGACTGCCTGGGAAAGTGCTGCCAGGGAGACCAGTCCTGCTCCCAGGTGTCTGGTGTTTATTATGAACCCACCCAAGCTTCTGGGCACTCATATACCTGCCTCATCTTTGCTCAGATCTTGAGATGCTTTTGTCAGAAGAGAGAAGCCTCTGTTCAAGTTGACTTCTGCAGAATATGCCTCGTCTTCAGTCTGGTCTCCCTGTGCTGCACTGGCATCTCCCTGCCCTCAATGGATAGAATCATGTGAGTCAACTTCTTCTCTCCCAGCTCAGCTCATTCAATGCACCCATCCTACAACCCTCTTTCTCTTCCTAACATCACCATCACCACCAACATCACCACCACCATCATCCTCAGCATCATCCTGGTCATCATCATCCCCATTGCCATCATCATAATTACCATCACCTTCATCATCATTATCCCCATCATTATCAACATCTTTATCAATATCACCATCATCATAATTGCCATCACCTTCATCATCATCATTCCCATCATTATCTTTTTTTTTTTTTTTTTTTTTGAGTTGGAGTCTCACTCTGTTGCCCAGACTGGAGGGCAGTGGCCGCTTCCGGCCACCGCAGCCTCGACCTGCTGGACTCCGGCGATCCTTCCGCCTCAGCCTTCCGAGTAGCCGGAATTACAGGCATGCGCTACCATGCCCGGCTGGTTTTTTTTAATTTATTGTAGAGATGAGGTCTCGCTGCCCAAGCGGGTCTCGAACCCGCGGGCTCAGGCAATCCGCTCACCTCAGCCTCCCAAAGGCGCGGGATTACAGACTGAGCCACCGAGCCCGGCCCCATCATTATCTTTATCACTATCACCACTGCCATGATCACTAAGGTCATTCATTGCTTTTATCAGTATCACCATCACCATCATCATCATCATCATCATCACATTCATCATTGCCCCTATCATGATCATTATTATCAACCACCACCATCACCATCACTATCATTGGTAGTTACCTGGATTGACCCCTTCCTGTGCCACATACATGGTTCCCTTCAATCCTATGGCAGTTCTAGGTGGAGGCTCTAATCAGTAACTTATTTTAGACATGAGCAGGATGAGGTTCAGAGAGAAGTAATGAATCAAGCCCTAACTGCACACTGGTGGCTTCTTCTCTTTCCAGGCTAGGTTCCTCTATTCTTGGATCCTTCCCCAGTGAATTCCAACCAGGTAGCTCCTTTCTGTGTCCACAGCACAGGTACCTTGTGTATCATCCTGCCTCATCCCTTCAGGGATGCCCTTGTGTCCTTGGTTCTTTTCTGATCCAGGGAGCAGGAGAGCTAGCGTGCTTCCTTTAGAGGATTCCAAGGAAAGCCCTTAATTTCTTGGGCCCAGGGAGTGGTCCTCTGGGCTCATGGCCAGGAACTCAGTGCCCACCAAGGTCTTCTTGAGCTCAACTCCCATCTTTCTCCATCAGAGCTACGGTTTCTCCAGAGGGCATGAGCATGGGGTCCAAGAAGAACCTATATTTGTCCCTGCAGGACATCCCCACAGGATAAATCAGGGAAAGACCACAAAACACATGTATGGTTGGGCAGGTGGAAGGCCAGTGCATGATCTCAAGTCCATTCTCAAAAATGCAGGAACAGAAGCCCTATGTATTGCACTACCAACAACCTTCAACCACTGTAGAGGACAGCTGTTATCCAGGAGGCCCTTGCAGCTGCACAACCTCACACCCGCTTCTTTCCTATTAGCAGAGGACTGTATTTGACCAGATCAGGAGCCTCCCTCCCCGAGATCAGCTGTAATACATTGCTGTGGGAGGGACTACCTAAAGGAGAGTTGTACCCTGGGGTGGAGGGGCTCATCCCAGACCTTCTGCCCACAGTGAGCAGGGGCCTGTGTCCTCTACAACCTGTGGAGCCCCCTTCATTCATCTCACCTTCGTTCTCTACCAGAGGAGTTCTTCCTCCTGCCTTGGTCTACCTGTGGCTGGCAGTTTAGATGACCCAAAGCCCATATGAGCATCTCAAAGTTACTCCTCAGGAAAGGTTCATGGTGGTGGGTGAAAGACTGAGACAGGAGACCTAGAATCCAGTCTTTGATTTCTGAATTCAGTGCCATTCTCCTTCTTTAGATTGAGCTACACAGAAGGCTCTTTGGCCCTATCCTTACTGAGCATAACCTCTGTGCAGAGCCTGACACTCCCTCCTTGGCCTCATGTGTCCAAAATGATGCTGGGAAGTGAGCCCATGTCCCTACTGCAAGGGCAGAAGCCTCAGCCTGATCCAGGACAGGAGTGGGAGGAGGTGGCAATGTTTCAGGTCCCCTGACTCTGATCTTTCTCTTCAACAATGCTGTGATGTCAGTGAGTAGGTGAATTGGAAGTCATGAGAAAAACTGCTCATGGAGCAGGGTGCTGCCCGAGTGAGAGCCAGGGCCCCAGGACAAGGTTCTGAGGCCAGCCAAGCATGGAGGAGCAGACCCTGAGCCCCCTTATGGGCACATTCAAGATGCGCTGCTGGTCCTAAACAGATGCAGGTTGGGGGAGGGGCTGGGCAAACACCCTCTGTGTCTGGCTCAGAGTGTGTGCTCAACACACCCTCAGGAATGAGTGAACACATTCCTACATGTTCCCAGCCACCATGAAACCCAACTTCTAACAGGCCGGTCACTTGCTCAGGAGTTCCCAGTGGCTCTTCAAGGCCACCAGGCCAAAGCCCAAACCTTCCCATGGGGCCAACAAAGTCCATCCCTGAGACTGTGAGTGTCTACACCTCTCACCCTGGAACCTGGATTCTAGCCGCTCTATGTCTGTCTAGGCCTTGAGACATTCTGCCCTGAGCCTGGTTGTACCTCCCTCCACCATGCCAGGCCCAAGCCGCCCTCCTCATTCCCTGAGCCTACCTGGACCCATCAAGCCCAACAGGTGTCCTTTCCATAAAGGCCAGATGTTTGTTCATGCTCCAGCACCTGTGGACAGTTCATTGATGCTCCCCATGAGCTGCTTTGCTGCTGGGTGGCACTTCCTCTCCGACCCCAGAGCCCACACAAAGTGCTGGGCCCTCTGAGAAACCCAGTTCACACAGGGCCAGCTCACACATCCTGAGGGTTCCCCGTGTACAGGCACCCAAGTTCACAGAACAGCCCAGTTACTTTCCTTGCAGACAAGTGTCCTTAAACAGGATCCTCACCTTTGACCAGTGGGAACTTGTAGCATAAGATCTCAGAGCCCAGAAAGACAGTCTTACCCTCAGAGTAAGCGTGTTCCATCTGCCAGGAGCTCTGTGGCTGCCCGGCCACCTGGGGTCCCCCATTACAGATTAGCCCCAAGAGTGAAGCGAGATCTTGAGTCAGAGGGATTCAGGTGCCGAATTTGCTGAGCTCTAATAATAACTGGAACACCGGGCTGTTTATTGAGTTCATTTACGCTCCAAAAAGCTAATGACGCTTTACATTTGTAATTTCTCACGAATCCTCAAGACAGCCACGGGAATTGGCTCAGGCACTGCAACAAGGCCTCCACTAACAGTGTCTTTCTTCAGAAAGCCCATGAGTCTGTGTTGTTTATAATGGCTACTATTTCCTCAACACCCACTCTGTGAGAGTGTGTCAGTTCACAGGACTCTAATCATGCCCCCCTGAGGTGGGCAAGGTGTCAGTGCCCTGTTTTGTAGAAGACTACAGAAAAGACTGGGACTTCCTCAAAATGATCCAGACAGCCAGCGAGGGTGTAGACCTCTTGCACCTCTTGCGTCCTGCACTCCATACCCGGACCTCTGTGCCTTGAGCCCCTGCATGGACGGAGGGCATTCAGATCTAGACGATGGGTCCAGTGTCTCCTATGCATCACAAAGAGCAGGGTATGTGGGGCTAGCCAGGACCAGGCAGATTCTCAAGTCAGCTCCGTGAGGACAGGAGCCGTGGGGAGTGACCATCTATTGCCAACCACCCATGGCAGCCACCCGAGCCACAGCTGGAGCCTCTCTTTCCCCTCCTCCCGCCTGCAGGCATTCTCACACAGGGAGACTGCTCTGAAGTTTTCCTACCTTGATGATACAGGAATGTGTGGAGGGCTAGGACTGACTCCATAGGCTTCAGAGGCTCAGAGAATTCAGATTTGCCCTATTCAAAGGCTATGCTTAGCTTCGAGGCTTCTCGACAATGAATTGTCTAGAAATTGTGCCATCAGGAGAAACAGATTAAAGCAAGGCCCAATGAGGAGAAGAAAGGGAAGACATTGACATTTTGGAGCCCTTATTAATTATAGGTGATTTACATTTATGATTTCATTAAATGCTCACAGCCTTCCTTCAGGGAGGTAACCCTAGACCCCTTCAACAGATATGAATAGTGAGATTTGGAAAAGTTATGTAACTTTTCCAATGTGGTCCCAAGTAAGGGCAATGCGGGTATTAAAAAAAGAAAGAGGCCTTAGGTCTCCTTGAGATGGGAGCTCCTGGTTCCAACCCAAGGGTCTTTGCTTAGCCACACTGCACTGTCAGGAAACTGGGGCAACAATGCAGACCAGTCCTGTATATATAACCTGCATCTCATGTAGCAGAGGGTCTGGACTTAGAGGTGGAAAGTAGGTACAAACCCTGCTCCACTCTCATTTCCTGGCTGGGAGATTTTGAAGGCAGCAAGAGTGGCAAGGGGAAGTGCCGGCATCCAGGGCTCCAAACCATTACGTCTTGTCCCTGGGAAGTTCCACTCAGAGGCTCCTCAATGTTCCTGAAGGAAGACCGGATGAATAGGTGGAGGGAGGGAGGAAGGATAAGAAAGTACAAGATACTTGCTGCACCTGTCTGGAAAGGTCATGAATACACAGGTGCTGAGAAATGCACAAACCACAGCATCTGGAAGCTGGAGGCCCTGGCAACTGGTGCAGTCTCCTTCCTCACTCCCATCCTCGGTGTGGGGATGCAGGGGTCTGAGGTGGGCAGCCTACTCTATTTCCCTATGGCACCAGCCCATCAAGATGTCCCAGATCAGGCTGTACATTCCTGACTTCACATGCCTCTCAACTCCACTGATCAGTGGTCCTGGGCAGGTGTGGTTGAGGGTCTGAGTGGATCCCAGTTCAACCACCTCACCAGAGCCATGGGAGCCCCAAATAGCCAATGTGACCTCAAGTGCCGAGCTACTGGCTGTGTCCTGCCTGTGAGTGACTGAGTAGGGCAGTGTGGCTGTGTACGGAGTTTCAAAGCCCTATTCTAGGAATTTAGAAACATGTTATGAGAAAAACTCGAAGCCAGCGACACCGTTCCCCTTGCCAGGAAACTGGTGATGTTGGAAGGCCCTCCTCTTTGTTTTCAGCACCAGAAAATTTCAGCCAATCTCTGAAAGAAGTAGCAGCTCAGAAAGTCTCCCATGCTGCCCACCCTGGCCAGGTGCCCTCACCCACCCCCAGACCTGAGGAACTGCATAACCCTGGAAGAGCATGAGAAGAACATGGTTCCTGTCCACAGTTTACTTCCATGGCTAGATGCTGCCATGATACACATGCTGGTAGCTCCAGTCTGGACAGATGGACAGAGACAAACACTGCTATTCTGCCTGGGGATCGTGGTGATTGTGTTGCTCAACTCAACACCCAAGCCCAACGTTGCTCATAAACTGCATGGCTCCCTTTGGAATAAACTGTTTCTTCATTTCCATTAACACATGAATCTGCTTACTTTACTCAACAGCTTGGAAAAATGAATCATCCAGAACAAAACCAGCGGGATTCCAGGAGAAATCTTGGGCCATGTACTCGGATATAATCAGAAACAAACCTCATCTGTCTGAGATGGCGAGCCAGCTCTCTCTGGCAATGTCTGACCCAGAAGCCTGTCCCCAGAAGTCTCCCAGATCTGGCTGGCGACAGAAGACTTGCCACATCCATATGCACAGGAAAAGGAGCAGTTAATATTAATACACACACACACACACACACACACACATTATGCACACAAATACATATTCAACACAGACACACACCACACACAAATGCCCAGACACACACGAGCTTTGTGGAGTCAAATGTAAATGGGGTATATCAAAGGTGCTGGAAAAATCCACAGGCACGAAATTCCAACACAGGCACTAAAGGACAGTCATTTTAAAACTGATGTCGGCAGGGAATGTTTTGAGGGTTTCAGGATGACCCTGCACTCCCATTTCTGCTCCATGGGAGGTGTCACATTGAGGCCTGATCTCTACAGTGGTACCAGCCTCAGGCAGAAAGGCCCATGGAAGGCTAGGAGGACAGAAAGGGTGTGAGCCTTGGCAGCCTTCAGAGCTATTCCTAGACTGCCTCCTTTCCAGAGCCAACTCATAGGCTGGCCCTCACTGGGGCAGTGTGACCCTGGGTCATGGAGGGCATCAGATGAGGCATCACCTGGGAGTAGGACTGGACATCCACAGGTGTAATGACCTGTGCCTGGCAATGGGGCTGAGGAAGGGGCCTTCCAGAGGTGAGCCAGCACACAAGGGCCTCCTGGGTAGGCACCAGGTCTCCACTAATCCCCCTCCAGGGATTGATGCCCAGGGATCAGGAAAAGGCAAACAAAACTGGAACTCTAGTTAGGAAGTTCCCACATTTCTGGGGGGAATTTATTTTGCATATATCCCCAGAAAAAACTTCTATACTTCAGAAAGATCCCATTTGAAATGTCAATGCCCAAACATACCAAATAACATGCAGGGTACGTGCTGCTGGAGCCCTTAGACAAATGGCTTGACTGTCAGGCCCAGCTTGCTGGTCCTCACAGCAATGTGCATGCTCACTTATTATTGGGATTACTGTTGCTGACTGCTACCTATGAGGAATCTGTTACCTTTATTGTCACATTACAGAAGCAGACACGGAAGCTCAGAGAGGTTAAACAATCTGCCCAAGGTCACACAGTTTAGAAGTGGTGATGCCAGATGTAAACTCTGGTTAGCCTCACTAGACCGCAGGCTCTTTGTATCCATAGTCTGTGGGTGGGAATCTCGCAGGAACCACCCTCTCCCTGATGCTAAAATAGAAGCAGACATGGCCCAGTAGAGAAACTGAATTGCCCAGAGAAGCAGTGAGGATGGCTTTCTGGAGCCTGACTCCACAGGTCTGATCCCAGCACTGTTGTTCACAGCCATGGCCCCTAGCCCAGGCATTGGCCCTCATTGTGCCTCAGTCTGTTCATCTGTCAAACAGGGCAATAGTATCTACACAACAGGGAGTTAATGCAAGAGTGACCCAAAGCACCATTTATTCCTGCCAGCATTATTGTGCCCAGAGCAGCAGATGGATGCTGCAGAGCAAAGTCCTGAATAAGTAAGGCCACGGTATATGGGGCCACCAGCCCAGCTAGCCCTGCAGTTGGGGCAGGGACAAGACAGCTGTACCCAGAAGCACACAGGCTGGCAGGAGGTGCCTGGTGGCTGCTGCACAGCATCCCATCACTTTTGCTACAGGGCACATTGGTCACGGCCAACTCAGTGACTTCTAAAATCCAAATACCCTAATGTCCACAGTAATCTAACTCCATTTAAGAATTCTCTCTGTACAGGCAAATAAGGGTGTGGCCAGGAAGGTGACCAGTTGTGTCCCAGGTGTCTGCAGGGTGGGCATTTTGAAGGCAGGTGACAGAGGCCACCCTGCTGTGTATGCCCAACACTTGGACCAGCACTCCTACGAGGGAGAGGGATGGGACAGACGTGGAGAGATGGGCCTTGATCTCATCTTGTGGGGCCCTCCTACCCTAGGGCTCCAGGTGCATGGGGACACACAACAGATAAGGAGGAGTCAGGATGCAGAGGGGAGACAGGCACACCTAGGAGGGAAAACAGAGCTGGAGCCACAGCAGGGACCATGGGGAGATGCCTGGGCTAGGGCCCTTCATTCCAGCAGCCTCAAAGCATCCCCCACCACAAAGATGGAATCCCAGCCAGGTCCTTGTCCTCATCTTCCTTTGGCAGGAGTGAGATAGGACTGTGCCTAGCTTACCCCACTCCAGAGACTTGAGGGCTGGAAGTGGAGCAGGGAACACTGTGGTGTCCTTGTCCAGTGGAAATGCTCATGACACCATCTGTGAGTGGTGTATCCATCTGAGAGGGTGTGGTCAGTGAGGAGCAGCGGGGATGGGCAGCCATGACAGACTACAGCACAGAGCTGGGTCGGGTGGAGACTGGAATATAGCAAAGCCTTGTGCAGGCTAGAAGGTGGAGAGGGGTCCTCAGGAACAGAACTAATGCTTGAAACAGAACCAAGTCCCAAAACAGAACCAACACCCAGAACAAAACCAAAGTCTGGAATAGAATCAAGGCCTGGTACAGAACCTAGACCCAGAGTAAGACCAAGGTCCAGAACAGAACCAAGGCCTAGAACAGAACCAAGGTCCGGAACAGGACCAATGTCCAGAACAGGGCTCCCTGAGCACTGGGCCCAACTACTACCTCCTATGGCCCTTAGTTGATGGTCTCCTCTTAGACTCTCATGCTGTGCTTCCTCTTCCTCCCATGGCTCTGGCATCCCTTTCTGCGCAGTTCCGAGGACACTCACTTATGCTGTGATACAGCCTCCCAGAGTCCTGATTCATCAGGCTATGCCCAATGGTGGGGCATTTCAGCTATTTATGCTTTCCAGTTTAAAGTTACTATAAATACACCTGGTTTTTCCTCTTATTTTCAATTATTTTCTTAGGGCAAATTTCTGAGAGAATTATGGGATCAAAGGGTCCACGTATTTTTACACCTCTGGATGTGTTCTCAGTCACTCAGATTAGACCCTAGAGCTTGGCTCCCTCCATGCAGACTCAAACATATTATCCCACAGAGGCACAAGCTCTAAGTCATGTCCTGTGCTCAGCTTTTAGGAATGTAAGTATACTAAGAGGGTCAAAGGGCAGAGTTCCGTTGGCCTTGGGCTTGGATAAATATCTTCCGTTAAGCCCTGATTCTTCCCTGATGCTGAATTCAATGAATAGTAAGCATAGACTTGACCAGTGTTTTCAGAGTTGTTCATAAGACACCAAAGGTCAGAGATGCTGCAGCCCTTTCAGCCTCAACAGTGCCTCATCCCTGAGGTAACCCAGGCTGGCTCCAGAGATCCCAGCTCAGGCTCCAGGCTATCTGGGCCTGCAGTCAGCAACCTGAGGACACACAACTGCTTCTGATTCTGACCCTCCTGGAAACACGCCCCTCATACAGCCACCTGCAGACCAGTCACAAGGATTTCTAGATATACATATTTTAAACAATATCACACTGTAAATGCTCAGGAGTTTCACCGAATTCCCAATCACTAGAATACACTGGGTGTTTCTAGGTTTTCCAAGTGTGCTTTACTGACATTTCCATCATAATTTATAGGATTAGTTTCATTTCCTCAACCTTCACTAAGACTGTCAGGTGATGACTGTCTTTTAAAAAAACTTTTTTTTAAAAAACTCTTTAAAAAAAAACCATGTAAGGCCAGGTGTGGTGGTTCATGCCTGTAATCCCAGCACTTTGGGAGACTGAGGAAAGAGTATTACTTGAGCCTAGGAGTTTGAGAACAGCCTGAACAGCATAGTGAGATCTCATCTCTAAAAAAAACAAACAAAAAAATTAGCCAGGAGTGGTAGTATGTGTCTTCATTCACAGCTATTTGAGGAGCTGAGGCAGAAGGATCACTTGAGCCCAGGATGTCGAGGCTACAGTGAGCCATGATGGTACTAGTGCACCTCAGCCTGGGAGACAGAGTGGGATCCTGACTCAAAGAAAACAAAACAAAAAACAGGTCAATAAAATTGCCTCTAATGGCCTCAAAAAATATATGTCATTCCTGTGAGCATAGTTCCAGTTGGCCTTGAGTAAGGAGGGAGGGGATGATGACTACAGCATCCCCATGACTCTCAGGAGTGTCCCCATGATGCACAAATGCCCTGTATACTGACTTGATTTCTGATGTGTGCTGTGGTCCTCACACTGTGATTTGATGATGTCCCTCACAGACATTCTGGAGGCTGGGGGAAACACTTGGGGGATGGGAGGATCTCCTGGATGGCTACGACCTTATATCTCAATGTCTTCCCAGGAACACCCCTGCCTCCACCTATCCACCCAGAACACTTCCCAGTCCTGGGTTAAGGGAGAAGTGAACCGGGGCTTCTGTCTGCATGGGGACAGGAAAGGGAGCACATAGCGTTCAAGTCCTAGGAGCTGGTGACACAGGTCCCATTAGAGATTCAGCCTTCTAAGGTGTCTTGTGTCAGCTCAGTGTGTCCTGAGGGGACTGTATTGAGATGGATCACATGAGAGGAACTCCCAGAAGAAGCTGTACAAGTAGCTCTTGCTCATTCTAGGGGTTGTCTGACCAAGGTGACTGGAGGCCCCAAAGTTCCCACTGGTAGAGACAGCAGCACCTTGCCATCCTGTGTGACTCAGCACAGATACTCGGGTGCCCTCTCCTTAGCATGACTGGCACAAAGAACCAGGCACCTGACACTCCTCCCAAGAGGATCTGCAAAGATGCTGAGGCCCCGAGAGGGTCCCTGGGACAGTGAGAGGCAGAGAAGTGAGTTCCGAGATCACTGACTTCCTGGGTTTGCTCAACATGGACAGAAACCTCCCCAGGCTCCAGGTTTGAGAAGATAAGCCTAACTGCTGGCCACTGTCTGGCCAGACAGCTGTAGCCAGTGTCATGATCCTGGTCCTGAAGAACAACACACTCCTGGTGCACCCAAGTCACTCCAGCCCTGCTGTTCTGTTGGCACACGTCCCACTGCTACTATTGTTGCAGGGCTGTTTCTGTATGGGGCACGTTACCCCAACTCAACACGCAGCCCCTGTTTATCTCATCATCTACAGGGTCATTGGGACCTGGCTCTGCTTATCCCAACCTTCCAGAATCTTCCCTGACCCTTTCTTGCTTCTGATCCTTGACTGGGGCAGGTGCCCCCATGAATGTTCCCACAGCCCTCGTAGCTCCCACGGTCTCATTGCATGACACAGGGTGTCCATGTCCTGGTCACATCTCCACCTTACCTCTTAGGCAGACTTTGCTGGTTTTGTTATATACCACTATCAACAAAGACAGCAATGGTGACAACACCAAAAATACCAAGAATTAAGATATGCATCAGTGGAAATCTCGGTGCTTTGGAAGGATGTTCCCCATACATCCTCCCATCAGATCCTCAGGAGAACAGCTCAGGAAGGATGCTCCCTATTTGGCAAAGGTGGGAAGGGGCTCAGGAGTGTCCCTTGTACCTTGCAGCCTAGCCAGCTTGAACTTGACCAGCCCACAGTTCCTGGCCACTGATGGTTCAGGTTGCCCTGGTACCCACCTGGCTGGTGAGCGTTGGGGACGCAGGGACTTCCTGGACGTGGGTGTCTTAGCTTTGTACCCATCAGGGATTGGCTTTGTGCTTTCCACATAATGGTGGGTCTCCTTGGTTACTGGAGAGTGACAGAGCTCCGAGATCCAGGATGGAGCACAGGCATCCTTCTGATTCATGCTTGGTCTTTCTCAGACAGGCTGAATACACTGGGTTGAGCTCAGGAGGCGTGGATGCTCTGCCTTAGTGTCAGAGGGTTCTGGACATTGGATGAACTCATCATGGAAGTCAGTGGGGGTGGGTATGGCTTCACCCTCAAAGCTTGAATGGAGGTTGAGTCAGCCCACTGCTGCCTGGGCAGGGGTTACAGTCACTCTTTCGTACCATACTTGATATCTGCATCAGGGGCACAGTCGGCTTGAGCCCCTCCAACCTGTGCTGCCAACCCCAACTCCCCCCCAGGTCTATCCCCAAGAACACAGGGCCCATGTTCAAGGCACATCAGTCAAAGATATACATGGAGAGGACAGGCCATGGGAGTCCACATGGCAGTAGGGACTCAGAGAAAGGCTTTCTGGAAGAGGTAAGGCTTGAGAGATGAATTGGCCACATGGCACTGTAGGCAGAAAGGGAGTGCAGGGTACAGAGGCCTTGGTGCTAATGGGGTGGGCACTGGTGGCCACCTCTGTAAGGTTACCTCTGGAGCATAGCCAGCATTCAGAGTCTTGCTAAGAGCAGGGAGGGACTCCAGAGGTACATGGGATGGAGATTATCATTAAGATGGAACAGCACCCTGGATAAACAGACCTTGTATGGCTAAACGGCCAGTACATGTAGTGAAGAGCCACAGTCCTCCAGCTGCCATGGGGAGGCAGACAAGTGTCTGTGGGCTTGGTGTCATCTAGTCATGGTCCCAGACCCCTAAGTCTGCCTGTTTTTGTGGTGGGTGCCAGCCATACACACAGAACAGGCTGGAATGTGCAGGCTGTTCAAGGCAGGCTCTCTGTGGGACTCCAGCAGAGTCACCACCTAGTCAAGGGATCCACCTATCCAGAGTCACTCCATATACAGGCGGAAGTTGGGGTGGGAGAAGGGTCATGCCCAGGATCCCCACTGAGGAGCCCACTCCTCTTGCCAAGCAATCTCCAGACTGGCAAGACTGAGGGCAAAGCGAGGAGGTGGCAACTGACCATAAAAGGTAGGGGAATGTGGGCACCCAGACAAAAACTTAGGACAGCACGAGAGGGTATACACCACTCCATCCAAGGACTCTTGGCCAGTCCATCAACCAAGCCCACATTCCACAAATAGCTCTGACTGCAAAGTAGTGCCGATGGGGGTGGTCCTGCTGTGGGCAGTGCCTAACGGAAAACTCTTCTGGGGGTGTGAGACCACCTTTGTGATAGACACCAGCTCACTGGGTCTAAAAGGCAGGGCAACTCGCAGGCAGCAATCCCTTGTACCATCCCTTGTCCTGGAGGAACCAGCTCCCAAAGGAAGAAGGGACCCTGCCAGAGACTGAGAAAGTGCCCAGATAGGCTCAGAGACACTTAAGCCAAACAGAGAAAGAAGAAAGGAGGTTAAGGGAGGGACCCCCTCTGTGAGGCCCTCTGACCTGCGCTGCCAACACCACCACCCCACAGAAGGTCCTTTACTGTTGAGCCAGAGTCCTCGGAGAAGAGAGGAGAGGGGCCAGGATCCTGGTCCTATTTACAAGTGGACTATCATTTTCCTCAGGGGGAGAGGGAGCTAGGGTGAGTCAATGGGGATCTAGGGTAGGCTCTTCACTCCTGGGAGCTACAAAGGTTACCCAAGCTCTGAAATCAAGTGAATGCAGTGAACTGGGATTTGGTCAATGCATACAAACAGAGCAGCATTTCAGGTCACGACTGAGCTGCCACCCAGAGAACTTGTTCTCAAGCTTCCTCTCAAGGAGCTTAGAACCCAGCATGCATTTCTACCCCTGGATCTGATGGTGTGAGCTGGCCCTTTCCTGGGTGAACATATGTCCCAAGTCATGGAATTACTAAATCCTTCCCAGACCCCAGACCTCGGGGACAAGCAGGCAAGTTAGAAGGGATGGTAGAATGAGCTCCAGAGAGGGACTCAAAAGGTGAGGTTTGCAGGTGGGCGAGACACACCCCACCTCTGGGATAGGGGGCTGAGCCAGGTGATTTGTCTGCTAATGTCTGCCTGCCCCACATCTAGCCTCTAGAAGGCATCCAGAGGCAAAGAAAGGATTTCCACAAGTCTCTGAAGTCTGTGCTTCCCAAAGTGCTCTGTCCATTTTGCACATTTGTAGCTGTAACTTCTATGAGTGTCAGGACCTCTAGGGAGACAGGTGGAAGAGGCTGGAAGAACTCACACCAAAGTCACACATGGAACATTTTATGTCCTGCTCAGCAGTTAAGGTGCGGCACATAAACAAAGGTTTCTTTTCTTCTTTTTCTTCTTCTTTTTAAATCAGGATTCACTATTTCCCAGAAACTGGGACTTTCCTTTGAGTCCCATATACTAAGAAATGAATGCAGACAGGAGCCAGGCAGAGACAGCCTCAGTCCCCAGAGAAGCTTGGCAGGGGATGGTCAAGAGTCTTGAAGACCTGGCACTCGCAGGGCAGGGGCCAAGACAGGGCCATGAGGCTGATGCAAGTCAAGGATCCAGGAAAACAACAAAAAAGGATTGTGTGCTCTGGTCCTTGCTTTAACCACTGGACCTTTTAATCACCTGAGAAAAGAAAAATCTGCAAAACCCAGATTACATCTTAAAACTAGACAAAATTTTCTTTCTACAACATCTAGACAGCATAATTTAGTGAGAACAGTCTCGATAATTATTTTTTCTTTAAATAGTTACAGTAGAATGTATTAATTTTCAAGCTGGCTCCCTGATTAGTGTGATTCATTAGCTGCCTAGAACTGTCCCCACCAGCGCTCAAGAATGGAAAAGTCTCCCTTTATGATTAGCACACTGAATCCCGTTCCAGTGCAAAACACTCCAAATTTGGGTAATCAAATTAGATTGAGAGGAAGAAAAAAAAGAAAAACAACCCACGGTTGTCCTGAATTACCTGCTTCATTATTTCATTAAGATTAAGACATGTAAGTAGAAGAAAAATAATACACTAATCATTTTCCTTGGGCAAATTCCTTTGAATTGACAGAAGCTATTTAAGAGGGGAAGACAGGAGAGGCAGCAGTTTTTAATTTTAATGTATGGAAAGGAAAGCGTCTCGTGTCTGGTTCTAGCAGGCCCCAGGGGCTCCCTGCTGGTAGAGTGGCGCCCAGGGACCCTGGGGCAGCCAGGAGAAGGTCGGTCTCAGTGTGTGGGGGCAGTCACACATTCCCATTCAAAGGTGGGGCACTCCTTCACTTATGGAGGTGATTTGAGGTCAGCTGGGTGTGTATGGGGCCAAGTGCTGTTTGTTGTGGATCCCTCTCTGAGAAGGGGAGAGGGACCAGGATCCTGGTCCTGTTTACAAGGGGACTACTATTTTCCTCAGGGGGAGAAGCTGGCTTCAGCACACTGAGGCCAAGAACTCTGTCTCCTTGGGGAATCTGGTGCTCTCACGAGGACTTAGACTCATCACGGTTCACAGGATGCTTCATTGCTAGATCCACGAAATATTTAGAACACCATTCTCTGTCTATCCATCCTTCCATTCACCCATCCATCCATCCAATATCCATCCATCCGTCCATCCATCTTTCATCCACCCACCCATCCATCCACCTATCCATCCATCTACCCACTCATCCATCTACCCAAACATCCAAATACCTGACACCATGTGCTATGCTCTGAATGTTTGTGTCCCCACAGATTCTTATAATGAGAACTAACCCCCCAGGTAGGGCCTTTGGATGGTAATCAGGTCATGAGGGTGTAGCCCTCATGAATGATTAGTCCTTTATAAAAGGGACTGGAGAGAGATCCTTCATCTCTTTCACCATGTGAGAACACTGTGAGAAGGCAGTTGTTTGAACACCAGAAGAGAACTCTCACCAGAATCTGACCCTGCTGACATCCTGGTCTTAGACTCCCAGCCTCCAGAACTGTGAAAAACAGATTTCTGTTGTTTATAAGTGCCCTCTCCTGTTTATGTCCTCTGTTATAGCAGCCCCAACAAACTAAGGCATCATAAAATCCTGAGTGTGCCTTCCTTATCCCCATGTTCAGAAAACCCTGGTGGCCGCAGATACCACCCTGTCTGCTGAAGAGGAGCAACGTACCTACTGCTTAAGGAGCGCCCATGTACTCCATCCTCTGGAGGGAGCTTTGAAAGCGGGGAGGGGTTGACCTTGGTGACTCATGTTGGGCTCAATTCTACCTGTTTCCATATCCCTCTCAGTTACAGCTGCCCCTCCCACCCCAGGAAGACCCTAAAGGTCACCGTCCCATGAGTGACCCCCTACACCCACAGGAGACAGGTGTAGCTGAGGGAGGGCGAGGTCAAGTCATTCCCATGCATATCAGTTTCCACAACCTTTTGCTCCCCTTCCCAAGAAAATACCCAGTGCCTTGAGTTCACATAACAACCTACTCCGAGGTAAGAAGACGCAAGGCCCTTGGGGAAACTATAAAACTGATGAAGCCGGGCTCGGTGGCTCAGCCTGTAATCCCGCGCCTTTGGGAGGCTGAGGTGAGTGAATTGCCTGAGCCCGCGGGTTCGAGACCCGCCTGGGCAGCGAGACCTCATCTCTACAATAAATCAAAAAATCAGCCGGGCGTGGTAGCGCATGCCTGTAATTCCAGCTACTTGGAAGGCTGAGGCGGAAGGATCGCCGGAGCCCAGCAGGTCGAGGTTGCGGTGGCCGGAAGCGGCCAATGCACTCCAGTCTGGGCGACAGAGTGAGACTCCAACTCAAAAAAAAAACAAAAAAAAACAAAAAAAAAACTGATGAAAAGTTTGAGCGTTTTCGATTATTTCGAAACAATTCTGTGATCCAAGGACTTACATTGGAGGTACTGGCCTGGCCTCCTCGGCATCCCTGGAGCTGGGCCACTGTTCCTGAGCTACAGAAATAGGTGTGTGGACTGTGACCTAACCACCCAACTCTAGATCCAACTGGGTAAAGTTACTTTGAGTAAAGAAGGGGTTGCAATAGCACCTTCTGAAAACGAAATAGGTAACTGAGCAGTAGCTGAGCAGTGGGCTGTTATGCTGATTAAAGGGCACAGTGCCCCGCAGGTGCCGATACCTGATGCTCTCCCACTGTTAGCCTCACTTAATTAGCTTATGGAGTTAAGCTATCACCCAGCACTCTTGCCTGTCTGTGTAAAGTCTTTGAACAAAACCCCTGACAGAAAGCAGCTAAATCCAGGCCTGTCTGAGGTCTCTCCTGCACTGCAGCACCCAGAGCATGTATGTGTTTACAAAGAGAGCCCTGCAGTTTCCCAAGCCTGGCTGTGTCACTATTGTCATTGCTAACCTTTCTTTAAATAGAGAGACAAGGTCTCCCTATGTTGCCTAGGTTGATCTTGAACTCCTGTGTTCAAGCGATCTTTTCGCCTCGGCCTCCAAAAGTGCTGGGATTATAGGCGTGAGGCATTGCACCTGGATGTTACTGTACAACTTAATTAAAATTACATAAGTCAATAAAATGTAAGTGTGAAAAGAAAGATAGGAACTATTTCTATGAAAGCCAGCTGAATACTACCGAAAGTTGCAATAAGAGTAAATTTCTAAAAAACCATCAGCTGTGAATTTAGGTGTGACCAAAATAGCTGAATCTGAGGAAAGTCATGAACTGCCCCAGGACTCAGCACCCACAGAGCCTTTCTGCTCTGCTTTAATGAAACAGAGACTTGAAATAATCAATTATGGCTGAGAGCCTGGCTTTGGAAATAAACAACCAAAAATAAATAAATAAATAAATAAACAAACAAATAAACAAACTACAATGGAAGCACTAATCTGCAAATCACACCCAAAGAAAAGAGGCCTTGTCCAGGCCTACCTCAATAAATTGACAATGACTATGTTTCTGTGTCATGAAAATGTTTGTGACATGCAAATGTCGTGGCTATAGTTTTCTACTTTCGACAACTTGTGGGTCTACTGACCAAACCTGGTCAGGAGGACAAAAGGACCCATCCCAGCCTTAGGCTAGTCCTGTAGGGAGTGTGGGGTCCTTAGAGGACTCAAGATGCACAGAGGAAGGCACATGATGATACAAATCAATGTGACTACCAACTTTAGGAGACTTAGGGATAAAGAGGCAGCCGTTCCCAATGCTGCCTGGCATGCCTCCTCCAGCTGTGAACCCTTTTGGTGTGGGGTATCTCAGCCAGGTGCCATCAGCCATTTTATCCCTCCCTCATCACAGCACTAGGAAGCCCTGGAGGAGAAGCCCTGGGTTCAGAGATCATCCTCAAGGCTGGAAACTAGTGGGGCTGGCACTCTTTGGGCTGCTGGTCACTGTCTAGGTGAGGACGGGAGCACTAGGCCCTCTGAGCATGGATAAGGAGCCCAGAGGCTGCAATTCATCATGCCACTCTCCCTTTGCTCAGTCAACAGGACAGATGGGAAACTGAGGACTGCCTTGGGAAGCCACAGGTCCTGGAAATCCCTGAGTCTCCAGTGATTCTACAATAATCTCAGCTTACTGGAGAGCCTCCCACGTCTTTGCAAAGGCTCCACAGCTCTGGGAAAAGTGGACTAGACTGTGCCAAAAACCCAAGATCACTTTTTCTCAACACCCAGTCCCAAAACAAGAGGCTCTGGAGTTTGACCAAGCGAGAGTGGGAGAGGCTCTGTTTGCACAATATGCTGAGATCGAGAGTGTATGCAGAAAGGATAGACCATGTCAAACTCAATTAAATAACTTTACATATATGTTTATCTTAGAATCAGAGAAGAGTGTTTCTATCGGAAACACCTCCGGTTTTTAAATGACTTAAGTGACAGGAGAGAATCTCTATTGATGATCTGTGCATTTCCTTATTGCTTTGAGCCTCTCATTTTCTGAGCTTCCCTGAATTAGGGGAAACTCCATTCTAGATATCTGGATGTGGTTTCCTTGGTTATGGTTTGCAATTGGCAGGTGCTCCAACTTGCTACAACTCTGAGCATTCAGGGGCACAAGGTCTTGCCCCTGAAAAGTTGGACCCTGTGCCATGGTGTACACGAGGATCTGCCAACATTCTGGGTGATCCATCAGATCTGATTGCCCCCCACCCCCAGGAAATGAAACTGCTCAGGATTCAGGCAACACTTCTGCCATTTCCAGAGAGTCTGAGACAGATCAGAGTCCTTCTAGTGCCAAACTCCTGAGGTCCTCCTCGCATCACACTCCTGGGGCTACAGCAGCAGTATTAGTCCAGGGGACCAGCTTCCTTCCCATGGCTGGAATGGGACCTCCCCCAAAAGATGGCCACCTTATCTGCCCCAGAGGCCTGGTGTATATGAGGTGCTCAGGGCATGGCAGGTTGTGATTGCGGGAAGCTGCCCTCCCCAGGGATGGAGGCAGCACTGGGGTCCTGCGATTGATGAGCTGTCCTTTGGCTTCTTCTGTCTCCCTTGTGCTCTGCCTTTGTGGTTGCCTGCTTTCCTTTCCCAGCAGGGATCCCTCTCAGTGCCCTGTCTCTGTCACCTCTGAGCCTTCTCACACTCCTCTTCAGTTTCAGGGCTGCCTGGACTTCAATGGAGTTTTAATGCATCAAGGCCCAGGTGGCAGGGAGTGAGGAGAGCACCTGTGAGTGGTAGGCATGGCAGGAAGATGTATGCTAAGTCCCTTCTTTCAGTCTTTCCCTCCTTTGTTCTGAGAATCCAGCCAAAGCTGACAGTAACCTGGGCCACAGGACAAATGCCCTCCTGCCGGCTTCACAGAGCTACAAATTGGGAGTTATTTATAACTCTGCTTCCACCACAGAAGAAAGACCTGAGCCAGGGCCTGGGGTCTGGGGTGAAGCAGGGAAAGTTTCAGCATTAGACACGATGACAGGTCCCCCCACATGTAGAGGCGGCTGAACTATGACCTCCCAACCACATCCACCATGGCTGCTGCCAGGACTAGGAGTAAGCACTAGCTGGGTGGAGCCACAGCCTCACGAGGCCTCTGTAACTCCTAGGGATGGTGTTGTCCACTTTGCATTTACAACTGGGGAACCTGAGGTTCAGAGAGTCTGTCCAAGACAGTCTGAGAGGAAAGGACAGAGCTGGAAGTGAACTTGGTCACCATGGAGTTATGCTGCCCAATCTGTGAAGACACCAGAGGACACTCAGACAGGAGCTGGTCTATACAGTGAGGGAAGTGCTTAATAATGTGATACATCCTCAAGGAATACGAGAAAGATGGACAGAGGAGACAAGACCATCCCCTGTAACACCATAACTCAGAGGCAGACTTTTTTTTTTTTTGAGTTGGAGTCTCACTCTGTCGCCCAGACTGGTGTGCAGTGGCCACTCCCGGCCACCGCAGCCTCGACCTGCTGGGTTCCGGCGATCCTTCCGCCTCAGCCTTCCTTGTAGCCGGAATTACAGGTGTGCGCTACCACACCCGGCTGATTTTTTGCTTTATTGTAGAGATGAGGTCTCGCCTGCCCAGGCGGGTCTCGAACCCGCGGGCTCAGGCAATCCACTCACCTCAGCCTCCCAAAGGCGCGGGATTACAGGCTGAGCCACCGAGCCCGGCTTCAGAGACAGACTTCTAACATTTGAGGAAAATTCCTTCTGCTCATTCTTCTTGACTTACACCTTGGTTTCTTTGAAATACATAAAGGCATACAGGTTTTTTTTAAACCCTGTTTTTCTTTTCTTTTTCTTTTTTAATCAACATGTGCAGTTCTCATGGCATGGCATTCATGAGAGGGGACCCCAAAATATCGGAATTATATTTTGAAGGGTGGGTCCCTTGTAGTAAAGGCTTCTCTCCCCCCACAACCCCAGGTAGAGTTTTAGGAATCCATTGGCATCAGTGTACCAGCTAGTGTTGTTGTGAGATACTGTGCTCAGCTTCAGAGAAATTTTTTTGGAGATTCTTTCAATGTGTTTACCCATTTCATGATGAATAATTTACAAGTGCACCTGTCCACACTATGCTGAGTGTTCAGCAGCTTTTGACCAAAAAAAGCATGACTTCCACAAGCCCCACCTTCCCTACTCACCTGATCTCACCCTGAGCGACTTTTTTGGTTGTTTGTTTCCCTGGAAGAAAGAAGTCATCAAAGGGAAACATTTTGCTGATGTGGAATAGGTGAAACAAAAAATGGCAGAAGCACTAAAAGTCATTGAAATGGATGAGTTAAAAAACTGTATTAAGCAGTAGAAAAAGCGTCGATGGGTGTATTGCATCAAATGGAGAGTACTTTGAGGGTGACTGAAATTTAAACAAGAATAAATACACATTTTTAATGGGTCCCCCCTCATATTCCCAGTGTTGTTCAATGAGCACAGGGTTTCCATCCTGCAGGTGTGCTGAGACACCCTTCTCCATGTGTGGGACAGTGACCACTCTGCCCATAGCCCAGGTCTCCTGGACCTGGCCAGGTGGGGCAGGCACACATACTGTTTCCCCTGCTTCATTGCTCTTTCCACCCTATATCTCAAGGCTAAACACATCTCATATCCCTCTCCTGGCTCCTATTTTGAGCTTTCCCTGGGCCACAGGTCCCAGCATTCTCCCTGGGGCCCTGACACTTCTTCCTGGTTCCTCTCCACAGGCCGGTAACACATTGATGAATTCGAGGCATCCTGTGTCCCCAATAAGGGTCAATTCCAGGAGGGAGGGCCCGACTTTCTCCCTTTACTGCTGCATCCCGTGTATAGCACCTGTTGTACAGAAGGATCCCAGGAATATCAACTGAAGGTAGAGATGGAGGGAGAGAGGAAGAGAGGAAGGGAGAGCGGGAAGAAGAGAAGGAGGAAGAGAGAGGAGAGAGAAAAGAGGGAGAGAGTGGAAGGAAAGAAAAATAAAGAAAGGGAGAAGAAGAAGGAAGGAGAGAAGGAGAGAGAAGGAAGAAGAGAGAGAGGAAGAAAAGAGTAGGGAGGAAGAATGGGAGAGGTAGGGGGAGAGGGAGAGGGTGGGAGAGGAGAAAAGCTGAGACAGAGAAAGGCAGAGACCTATGGATGAAGGAAGGAGTGGGGAGTGCAGCCAGGTTTAAGAAAGTAAGAAACAAAAGCCTCAAAAGCCCTGAGCAGAAGTAATCTAGGGACCCAAAGAAACAGGCAGCCACAGAAAGCCATTCTGACTGGTGCAAGATGGTAACTCACAGGGTTTTAACTTGCATTTATCTGATGATTAGTGATGATGAGCATTTTTCATGTATTTTTTGGCTGTCTGCATGTCTTTTAAAAAAAACCTATTCATTTCCTTTGCCCACTTTTTTTTTTTTTTGAGTTGGAGTCTCACTCTGTCACCCAGGCTGGAGTGCAGTGGCCGCTCCCGGCCACCGCAGCCTTGACTTGCTGGACTCTGGCGATCCTTCCACCACAGCCTTCAAAGTAGACGGAATTACAGGCATGCACTACCACGCCCAGCTGATTTTTTGATTTATTGTAGAGATGAGGTCTCGCTGCCCAGGCGGGTCTTGAACCGGCGGGCTCAGGCAATCCACTCACCTCATCCTTCCAAAGGTGAGGGATTATAGGCTGAGCCACTGAGCCCGGCTCCTTTGCCCACTTTTTAATGGGGTTGTTTCATTGTTGTTGTGTTCCTTGTCAATTCCAGATACCAGTCTTCTCTTCAATTTATTCCTCAAGTTCCTCCTGCAAACTCCCAACCAGGAGTTGCTCCCTCTGGCCTTTTGCAGCTTAGGGGATGGTAAGTCTGGGGGAAGGAAGGACCCAGCCTGGCCTCTAAATCAAGGCTGATGGAGCTGGGGTTGCCAGGAGGGAGGAGGGCAAGCAAAAATCCAGATCTGGGCCATCCCAGGCTGTTGCCTGGTCTCCACCCAATTGGGCCCACCTAGAGAAGGCCCAGACCCCTCTGGTCAGCATCACAGGGCAGGACCCAGGCTGCAGATATATGCTCTTCAAGGAGCAGTGCCTCAAGAACACATAGCAGTTGCTGCAACCTTGGTGCGTAACCCTTACTGTGAGTGCATGATTCTGACCACCCTGGCTGCCTCTGATCCCAGCATCATCTCCAAATCACACATCTGCAGCAGGCATCCTAGCCATTGTGTGATGATAACCTGTCTTAAAAGCAAAATGAGTGGGAAGTGTTCCTGTTCCCCCAGGCCTATGGGGGATCGGGGGTGATGAGTTGATCCCGGTTCTGACAGCAGGAAAATGAAATTTCTTCAGTCCATCAGCATTCCTGCTGGAAACTCAGAGGGTGGCTGCATTCACAGAAGCTGGCCTGTGCTGGAAACAGTTTTCCGCCCAGTGTGCAGAAAAAAATGTCCAAGACAAATTTGCCTTAATACAGATTTATTGACACTGACGTGGTCACCTTTGGGGTGCTAGGAAGTAGCCTCCAGCAGAAGGCCAGGCCGATATATCTACCACAAGGAGAGCACATTCTCCTGCAGGAGACAGAGTCCTGCCCAGGGATTGCCCTTGGGTGGCAAGTGGTGATAACAGCTTACAGAGATGACCCTGGCTTGACCAGGTTATGCTGAGGGCTTCAAGTCCCCTCTAATCACTTCTCACTCATGACTGCCCTGGAGGCTGATCTTGGGAACATCCCATTTTCAGATAAAGAAATTGAGCTTAGAGAAATCAACTGAACTCGTCAAGGTCAATGGCTTGGAAATGGACTTGAGCTGGGCTTGTTTTATCAGAGCCCAGGAGCCATGGCTAGTACACACCTGCTCCCCTGGACTGCAGGGTCCACACTGGTTAATAAAGGCTAAGGCGGATGGTGATTCAAGCTATGTCAGTCTGTAGTACTGAATCCCAGTACTATGACCTTCCTTGTGGGAGTCATTCACACTGAGATCAGGGAGGAAGAAATGGACATCATTCAACCTTGAGAGCATGAGCCTTTGTAGTTTCCTAACTTCTCAATAGATACACCCAGAAGAATAATCCACAATGGGAAAGGCTGCTCCCTCCTGCTCCCCTGCCTCCCTCCAATCAGTTCTTCACATTCTCCTGCCCAGACTGAGCAGGCTCCTTCCCACCTGTAGCCTGGGGCTGCTCCCAAATCCTAGATAAGAACCTAGAGCCAAGACTGGAGGGACAAGCCTTGAAGCTGCAGAAGTGGACGCTGCTCCAAGCTTGCTGCTTTTTCCAGAACATTCAAGTTCCTTTCATTGGGCCTGCAGGGCTCCTGGAGATGACCCAACCTTCTAGACTAGTTGCTGCGGCCCCAGAAGGGCTGTTTATGAGTCTTGCTTAGGGGTTAAGAACGGCCTCTGCTTCTTGCAATTTTTTGCCCTGGCTCCAGTGATCTACACACAATTCAGTCAGCTTATTGCTGCCCCACCTCCGGTTGCCTTGTGTCTCCTAAAGGCAAAATCCATTTGTAAGTGGCAGGCACCAGCTCCCTGCCTACAAATGAGGGCAACTGTCATCCAGGCATCAGGGTTAGCTTGTGATGCTTTGAGTCCCGGCTGCTGGACACAATGAAGCATCGCATTCCCCTGTGACTGAAGAGGGTGGTGATAGACAGGACTCCAGGCAGGGGTGGTTTTCCCACAGTTCAGGTTTAGAAAGTTTTCCATCACCACAGCCCAGTGGGACAGTGGCAGCCAGAAGGGCCAGGGAACTGAGTGCCTGGGTGGGGGAAGCAGAGGTTCCACCTGCTTTCATGGGCAGTGGGTATGGAAGGAGCCACTTCCAGGGCCTTCCAGCTTCAGGGCTGTGCTTCCTTGCTCAGTGCCAGCTGAAGACTGGAGTGGGCGGTGTGGGTCCTGAAAAGGAAGACAGCAGGTGGTCTTGGGCCTTTGCCAGCGGGCAGGGACAGAAGCTCAGAGTCGGTGGAGTGACACCCAGGCTCTCACATCACAGCAAACAGCACACTCCCCTTGGGTCTTCCCCAGGTTCTGAGCTAAACAATAGCTACCGGGGCTGTCCTACTGAGATGCCTGGCTGGAAATGTCCACTTGTTTGGGGCAGAGATTCCCAAGTCAATTTCCTCTTTTTCTGCACTTGTAACTAGAATATGCTTCTCAGGATCCCATAAGTAGGTGAGTGGGCCTGTCCAGTCGAGTTCGAGGGGAGCGGGGACACCCTTTCCAGAACAGTCCTTAAACACTATATCCGATTGTCTGCTGTCTGCTGTTGCAACCTCCGTGGCCCAGAGTTTACTACAGCATCCCTACCTCAAGCAGCCATCCTGGATCTTGCATCTCAGCCAATAGGGAACATCCATCTTGATCTTTATGTGAACAAAATAAACTTTGACTGAAGGGTCCTTGGGAAACTTTTTCATAAAAGGCCAGAAAGCAAATATTTGCAGCTTTATGACTATACAGCCTCTATCTCAGTGGCTCAACTCTGCCATTTTACAGCGGAAAGTGGCCCCAGAAATGCCAAAAGAATAGTCTGACAGTGTCCAAGTAAAGCTCTGTAGAGGGTCGGGCTCATTCTTACCATAGATACTGCATATTTAACTAATCTACCATCCAACCCAAGACTCGATGGGCCAGAGAAGGAAGCCTCCTTTCCCACAGCATTTCTCTTAATAATGACTGTTTCTGTGGGTAAGTACAGGTCCCCCGCAGTCCCCTGTCTTGTGGTGTGTCACTCAGGGTGGTGGACAATCATTACAACCCTGATGCCGTACCTAATTGCATTAATATGGATCAGACCCAACATCAATGCCCAAACAAAAGCTCAGTTTGCAAACTATTCAATTCAGTCAATAAAGCCGATATTGCCCTTGTGAGAGCTGGAAACCATGATCTAAGGACAAATGCACCTAAAAGGTCACTCAGATAAAGCTCATTCCAAAGGCTGAGAGAGTAAATCCTAGGATCTGTGAGCACAACAGTCCAGAAAACCAAACCAACAACATACCTGGATGTCAAATGAGCAGGATGCCGCGGGCAGAACAAAAGCCCTGCCCCGGGGATCCCTGCGCTCTATCTGGGACAGGTTGGGGGCAAACAATACATGCACCAGTGCAATCTATGGCTTCATTTTAATTAATTCCTAAAGGACTGTAGGTAGCTGGGACTGAAGCCCCAAGAAGTGAGAGCGAAGAGAATCTCGACCCAAATCCACGTGGGTGATCTGCCATGGAACTGTGATTTCCGCAATGTCCCATAATGTTGGGATGTGAAGCTGGGGAAGAGCTGAGACAGAACGGGGGATTCACTGAAGGTCAGCCCTTCCAAGCCCCCTCCTGGTACCTACAGAACATCCAGCTATAACATACATCCCCTTGTAGAGTCAGGAGAAGGTGCCCTTGAATAACCCATGGGTTAGCAAGACAGGTCTTGGGCGGGGGGTTGTCTAGTAGACAACACTCCCTATAGTGATCTTCAGAGCCTAAAAGAACTTAGGCCCTAGGGTGTCTCCTCCCTCCAAGCTCCCTCTCCCCTCTCCCATAAACACACAAGCCTCACACACAGACAGTTCACATCCAGAATATGTGAAGCCTTTTCAACCAGGCAGTGATAGGACACTGGCTGTCCCCTGTGACACTCATCCTGTTTCTCAAAAGAAGGCTGGTCTGCCCTTGACCAGCAGAACCCAATAGTCACTTCTCTAATTTAAGGGAGAAGCCCTGCTGCAAAGGCAGACAACTCCAAGTTGCTCATCTAGGTTTACTAACCCAATCCTCTTTTGTTCAGAAAGAGGCAGAGATGCCAGGAGCACCGGTGGGGGAAATCAATAGCTGGAAGAAGAGGTGAAGAGAGAAGCAAGTAGAAAACTGACTCCAGAGGAAGCAGAGGCACACAGGAATAGAAACTCTGTTTAACCTGTTTCAAAAAACATCCACAGAGAGATTTTGCAGGATGCTGCAGCATCAAACCAGAGAAGATTGCTGTGAAATATAAGAGCTGTTCCAAGTCCACAGTGGGCTTGCTGGAGTAGAAGACACCAGAGATAAAGGGGACATTATTCAGAACTGGAATGATGAGACTGGCATCTTCCAGAGAGAGCACAATGCCTCAAATAGGAGAAATGTGAAAAGTAAGGGGAAAAAAAATCAGAGATGTTGAGGCATGTGTTACAGTGCTTCTTGGTGGGGTGCCATCAGTCTTGGGTTGGGGGCTCTTGGCTGTACTAGACTGTCCTGCACATCTTCAGGACTTAGCACTGCTGAGTACCAACTGCCCTTGGCCACCTAGTCTTTGTAGCAATTCAAACCACTGACACATGCCTGGGTCTTGAGGTTCTAATCCTAATTGAGAATTGAGAACAATTGAGAACAACTAATTGTGGACAACTACTCTAATAGGAGTTCCGAGAATAAAGACAATATACTTTTCTCAACTGTCCAAATTCCCTACTATAAATATTTAATTTGGGATGCAAAATGTAAAGATAATTAGAGTGGCTCATCCTATCCTATGCCAGTGTAGGCAGCAGAAGTGTGGGAAGCAGATTGACTGCCCACGGATTCCCCAGATTCCATCAATTAAGGTCTAGTAACCAGGAGCCAAAAAATAAGTCAAGAATAAGGACTACTGACATTGAAGGTCCAGAACAGGTCATTTCATATTTGAATGAAAGTCTCTCTATATTCACTGAGCTTGGTAAATACAATGCAATAATATCAACTACTTACTGAAATAATCTCCGGTCCTTGAAACATGTGTTACTTCCCCTTTATTGATAAAAAAAACTGAGACCTGGGGCGATTGCTTTGAGATTGCTTCAAAGACATACAGCTACTAGCACAAGACTCAAGATTTGAACCCCAAGCAACTGGCTCCACGCTCTGGGCCTTCACTCATCAGGTATTATTGTTTGGGTCTTGGAAAGAGGCAGCTTCTTTCTTTTCTTGAATACAGGGGTCTTGGTCATACAGTGGTGACTGATCTCTGGGTTGCAGGTGAGGTAAGCTCCAGGGACATGCACCAGAGACACCACCAGGAGTGGAGCTGTTTTCAGAGAGGGGCCACTGTCTTGGCATGTGTGTCCAAGGTTGGAGATGCCCCAAAGGTCTCATTAGGTTTTGGAAGGCTGGGAATCCCCTGACAACCCTTTCTATTAGTGTCTGGCTTAACTGCACATTTGTTGGCTTGGATGGCAGTCTCCTCTCCAGAAACTGTTCTGTCCCGACAGCCGTGCTACCAGAATATGACGGGGGACCCAAAAAACACTGGAATTATTTTTTGGAGGGCCAGCCTCTTGTAGTACAGGCTTCTTCTGCTAGGGAAGTGTGCTAGGAACTAACAGCATCAGTGTACCGTCAGTTTTTGTGAGAGGCTGAATTTGACTTCAGCGAATATCTTGTGGAGATTCTTTCAATGCGTTTGCCCATTTCATGACTGGTGATTTACATGAAAAACCTGCCCCCATCACACTGAGTGTTCAGCACTTTTTGATCCAATACAGCATGACCCCTGCATCTCACTTTCCCTATTCACCTGATCTTGCCCTGAGCAACGTTCTTCTTGTTTTCCTGGATGAAAAAAGTCTTCAAAGCGAAACATTTTGTCAAGTGGAAGAGATGAAACAAAAAACAGCAGAAGTACTAAAAGGCATCAAAATTGATGAGTCTGAAGACTGTTTTGAGCACTGGACAAAGTGTCTCGATAGGTGTATTGCATCAAACAGAGAGTACTTTGAAGTTTAAATATGTAAGAATAAATGCACTTTTTAAAAATAAATAAATTATGGGTTTTTTTTTTGGATTCCCCTCCTCATACAATCATCAGGAGGGATCACCACTCTAGATAGCTCAGCGCTGATGAAGAAGGCAGGGAGAATTTTGACTTCCCCAAAGGGTGGAGGCTGCCTCGGTTTGCACATCCCAGCAAGCCAATACCATTATGCTGAGAAGTTCTCTGCTCCTCAGCACAGCACCTCAGAAGTCAGAAATGCCCCTATGCAGAAGAAGAAAGGAAACAGAGTTGTTGGGGCTTCCAAGTATGGAGCAAGCTGGCGTCACCCTGTGCTCACTAGATCGTGAAGAGTCATGGCTCAGGACCTGCTCGTCCTGTTGCTTGCACTCCTAGGGGAACCTGGTAGGGTGAGAACTTGGCTGGAAGTCAAGGACAAGGAGCCCACAGGTTTCCTGCACTTCTGGACAACATGAAAGTCAAAGGTATGATTTAAGGAGTGTGTTCAAATGGCATGTTCTGCCCCTCCCAGGCTGTGTGCCTGGAATACAGGAGATTCTCTAGCGTTTTGTAATAAATACCTGTGGGTGATGTTCCTCCCTGGCCTCCTAACTTATAGGAAATGGGCAACAACAGTTTGACTTAACAAGGTGTAAGATTTCATTCAAACAGATAAGTTAGCACCAAGTATCCCAGCCTTTGGGAACAACATTTCCCTGCCTTATTTATTGTACAGAATAGAGTCACCAGGGGCCCATGAAGCCACTGGGCAGAAGTTGAGGTTCGTGGTGGTCTCCATTATATAAAATGGCCCTCATACAACTTAGGAGGTGCTTTCTTGCCTTCAGGCCATGACAAAATGTCTCAGCCCAGCATTTTCTTACATTCTGATGAGATGGCTAAATTGCTGGGTCATTAACCAGCAGCTTCTAAATCCTCTCTGTGTCGCCAGGAACTGCGACCTTGGGTTTGACTTGGCCTAGGCCACACTGGCTGCTGCACATTTCCCCATACCTGTCAAGAGATTGTCCCCAATCTTGCCACTCAAGACTCATCGTGGAGCCAGGTTGGACATGGGGCTGAACTCAATCAGTGACTCTCCTGAGCCTGAGCTGACAGCCTGCCACGGGCTTGGCCACTAAAAGGCTGACGTGGGTGCATTTATCAAGTGCCCACTAGACCTGGCCTCCCAGTGCCTTCTAAGTGGTCTGTCCTCAGAGCCTTCTTCCAGCAAAAGCCTTTATTAAAAAGCACATTCCAAACTCTATAAACCAAATCATAATGACCTCTTCAGAGGAAAAAATGCCCTAGATAAAGAAATAGTAATGAATACTGCAATTATTTACCATAAAAACCACAATTAAGGAGGGCTAGCCCACAAAGTATACTGGACGATTAGTGGCCAATTACAGGATTAGAAGCAGCATGGCAGTCCCTGAGCATAGGCACAGCCCAGAGAGCCACCCCTCTGAGAGGCTTTAAATGCAAAATGCCTGGCCAGCATTGAACATCTTGCTCCTTGACGTCACCCTTCATATTTCTGTGAGAGGGATGTGTACAGGCTAAGATGGCTGAAACAAGCTGCTTGGTAGCTGAGGAGCAGTGACAGTCAGGACTGGGGACATGGAGGAGGGACCAGAGATCATGGTTTGTTTGTTTGCTTCCAACTGAATGGAGAAGCCAGCTCAGGCAGGAGGCAGCCCCGCCTGGGGGCTAGTAAGTCCCCGGTTCATAATCTCAGTTTTGCAATATCCTAGTTATGTGATTACCATGAAGTATTTAAGGCCTGTGAGCCCTGGTTCATTCTTGCTTGAAAGTAGTAGACAAAGGCTAGAAAGAAGTTGGGGAAGGTGACGAATGCCTTACCTGACACAGGTGCTCGACCCAGGGTACCACCATCCCGAAGGGTCTGAGTCTGGATCATCTAAGGCCTCCTTGCTCACGGGGAGAGGATATTATACTAACTTACACATGGGAGGGATGAAGAAAGAATCCTCTTGGTAATTAGTCCAAAGACCCTGCCACATCTTGCTTTGGAATCTCAAAGTTGGGGCGATCCCTGGTCACATGGGGTACTTCAGTGACACTCACCCAGGCAAACTGAGGAGGGTGGGAGGGGCTTGTCCTCAATCCTGTGGCAGGATGCAGCCCTGCTGAGGAGACAGAAACACCTGCCCTTCTAGAAGTGTCACTTACCGGATGGATGCACCTGACTGGCTTGAAAAGGGGTTGCCCTGGGACAGGAGTGTGAGCATATTTTACCTGAATAGTTCTCCAGGTTTCTCTGCAGATGAATCTCTGAGCACTGTGATCCACAGTTGCATTCTGCTTTCTAAGAGTTTAGAGATGAAGCAATGGTTGCATTAATCTGTTCAGGATACTATAACAAAAGACCACAGATTGGGTGGCTTATAGACAACACATTTATTTCTCATAGCTCTGGAGGCTGGGACATCTGAGACTAAGGTGTCAGCAGATGTGGTACTTGGTAAGGGCTTCCTGATTTCACATATGGTACCTTTTTGTGAGAAGATGAGAAGACAGTCTCTCTGGTGTATCTTTTTTAAGGGCAATAATCCCATCCATGAGGACTTCCCTCTCATGACCTAACCACCTCCCAAATGCCATTACCTTGTGGGTTAGGATTTTAACATATGAATTTGGGGAGGTCACACCCATTCAAACCATAGCAATGCCCATTTGGATAGCTCAGTCTTTCTCTTTCATCTCCATTAATCCATTAAAGCTCCTAAAACACCCAGGGTCCTTGGCTGAGGCTTCCATCAGGCTGGCTAGGGAAGTTAATCCTGGTAGGAGGAGGTGTCCTCACAAGATCCAGACCCGCAGCCTTCTGTGCTGGAGGATTACCATTCCCCCTGAAGACCTGAGCTCATGATGAAAACTCTGCAGCCCTGGCGGCCAGAAGCCGATTACTTTTGTCAGGGGAGTCAGAATATAAGAGAAATTGAATTAAACGGGTGGCGAGTTATAATGCAGTGCGGAGTCCTGAGGAGCATCAGTATTCAAGCGAAGACCATGAGATAAATAAATACCAACAGGAGAACACAAGCACAGAAACCGGGAGGAGTATTAATGTTGAAGACTTTTACTAATATGCAATACCCATGTCAGAACCAATAAGACTGCAAATATATCAAGATCACAGTTATGGCTATTTCAGGAAATGTAATTTTATTAGAAGTTTTCCAATCTTTCCTCTCTTCTTCCTGGGTCTGCCTCCTGACTCTGAGGCAATGGCCCCTCTTCTTGCAATATGCTTCGTGCTCCTGGGTGAAAGGGACGAGACTGGTAAATAATCAAGCCATTAGGTGGCGGTGCCCAAGCCAGCACTGTGAGGTTCTCACAGTGGCCGTCTCAGATGCAGCGCACAGGGCTGGCTGGGAAGGGCGTGCTGGCTCTGGGATCCTCCACCAATTTGCTCAGATGGGCAGACCTGTGTCCCTGCTGCCATGTGCTGCCTTCAGGGAAGCCCTAGGTAGACACGGGCCTACTGGATGCTGGGGAGGGGCAAGGACAGGAAAAGCCGCCTCTCTCCAAGAAGTAGAGGTCTGACCCAGCTTGCCTTCCTCATCTTAACTCTTATGCTGCCCCAGACAGGGATGAGTGACATTTCCCCAGAGACTGCCCACGAAGCTGGAGCACGTGGGTGACCCTCTGGGAAGCCCACCTCTTGGGTTCTTCCTACTCAATCCCATCAGCAAGGCCTGTGACAGGAAGCAGGGGAGGGCAGAGATGGGTCACTCAGTGTTCACCTTAAGAGCCCTGGAAGGAACTCTCCCCACAAGTCACAGGGCAGCCTTATGGTATCATTGTCCCCAGGCAGGCAGGAGTGTGTCACTGTCCCCAGGGTCTAGCATTTGTGAAGACCAGTCCAAGAACACTCCAGAAGGGGGTTTCACTCTGTGTGATACTGTCATGGTGACCCCTGACATTCTACATTTGGCAAAGTCCACAGCATATACCAGACTAAGAGAGTACCCCAAGGTAAGCTGTAGACTTTAGCTAATAGCAGTGTATCAATATTGGCTCATCAATTGTAACCAGTGGACTTCATCAATATAAGAGGCTAATAACAAGGGTACTTTGTGTGTAGCGTAGGTGTATGTGGAAATCCTCTGCTTTTTATTTTCCTGTAAACCTAAAACTCTGGCAAATAAATAAATAAAGCCTATAACTTGAAAACAAACAAACAAAAACGCACCATAGTCAGACTTTGTAGAACAATCCAAGCGGCCTGTTTCTCAGCTGGGATTAGAGCCAGGTATTATCCCTCAGAGAACAAGAAGGAGAAGGCCCTGGGCGTTTCTGGCCTGATCACATTTGACAGAAACCTCCTGGACTGACTGTAGGATCCATTTTAGCAACTGTCAGAGGTAACAGACCACCAGACCAGACATCCCCTCCCGCTGTGGAGAGGCCAGGAGGTCAGGGCTGGGCTGGACACAGAATGGGGGAAATGTGGGCAGTTGGGGAAGCCCCATGGCCTCCCCACTGCAAATCCCACCTTGGGATGTTTATAAAGGTAGAAAAGGAAAAAGAGAAACAGAAATTCCCCAAGTTCATTAGCATTCTGGGGGAGGGGGTGCCTGAATATAGATAGTAATCTGTGTGTGATCTCAGCTCTGGCTTTCAGCTGATTAGACGGTTAGAGATGATTAGCTAATTAGATATAATATAATCAGGGATAAGACCCAGCTCTTCCATTCTGCCTCACAAAAGTGTTTCAGAACTTTACATGAAATCATTATGAGTAAAAGACCAGAACTTTTCAATAAATCATGTTGGATCTGTCAGATATCTATGTGCAGAGAAAAAAATGAAGCTTGAGTTCTATCTCATACCACGTAAAACATTAATCAGAAATGGCTCATAGACTTAACTGTACAATGTGAGACTGGAAAGCTTGTAGAACACAAGCGAACATTCTTATGACGTTGGGATTAGATGGTATTTCTTACACAGAACACAAAACACATAATTTATAAAGGAAAAGATGGATAAATTAGATGTAGCTAAAATTAATAATTTCTGCTCATCAAAACATATCATTAAGTCAGTGAAGAGACAAGCCACAGACTGGAAGACGATATTAGCAGATGACAGAGTTTGGATGATTGACCTCTCCAAATCTCATGTTGAAATGTGATCCCCAGTGTTGTAGGTGGGGCCTAGTGGGAGGTGTTTGGGTCATGGGAGCGGGTCCCTCATGAATGGATTGGTGCCATTCTCATGGTGATGAGTGAGTTCTTGCACTATTAGTTCACACAACTAGTTATTGAAATCTCTCTCTCTCTCTCTCTCTCTCTCTCTCTCTCTCTCTCTCTCTTGCTTCTGCTCTTGTTGCGTGACCTAGATGCTTCCTCTCTATCTTCTACCATGATTGTAAGCTTCCTGAGGCCCCCAGAAGTTCAGTAGATGCAGTGTCATGCAGAACTCTTAAGTCCAAATACCAGACTCAGGTATTTCTCCTAGTATCGTGAAACAGACTAATACAGCATGACAACAGAATCAACATAGAACTCAAGACACAGAGTATAGGAAAAGGGCCTGCAAATTATTTAACAAAAGAACCCATACCTCAATAAACGTGGAGAGGATTGGAACAGACATGTCACAAAAGATGCTATTTAGCCACCCAGTTAGACTATAAAGACACCTCCAGCATCATTACTCAACAGAGAAAACCAAGTCAACACCACCAGGAAACACCACTGCAGCCCAGCAAAATGGCTGAAATTAAAAAGATTGACTATAGCAAGTGCTGGCCAGAACTCAGAGCACAGGGAACTTTCACACGTTGTTGGCAGTGTGCAAAATGGTACAATTACTTTGGGAAATACTTTGGCAGTGGCTTAGACTATGGTTAATTCATAGTCTTGCCACTCCTAAGCATGTACTCAAGATAAGTGAACAAATATATCCACCAAAAGACATGCACAGGTATGTTCACAGCCGCTTCATTCATAATATCTAAAAATTAAAAATAGCCTACCTGTCTACCCTCTGTGGAGGAATAGACAGATTGTGTTACAGTCATACAATGAAATTCTACACAGCAATGAAAATATCAGAATATTGCTACAGATGACAGCAGGGGTGGCTCTTAACAGAGGTAATGAGGGAAAAGGAGAATTCAAACACAAAAGGGATACCTCCTGCCTGATTCGATTTATGGGAAGTTCTGACACAGGCAAATCTACAGTGACAGAAGTAAGGGTTCTGGTGAACTACAGGGGAGGGGTGAGATTGGGCCATGCCAGAAGACTCCAGGTTTGTACTTACAATTTGTACGCATGCCTGTACGGATGTTTCAATTACATTTCTAAAAGAATGATCACTTACGCTAGACTTCTAAGTCTTGTGTAAGACCATGCAATATTTTCTGAAAATGTCCACATAGTCATATTTTTAAATGTATGTAACACTATAAACATAGTTTCACAAGGGCCATCAAAGATGGTTTGATAACAGGAGGGCAATCACTTATGGAACAGGACTGTGTTTACTTAGCCATGGTTTGGGGACGTTTCCTCACATTATTCAAAGTTAGAATCAATATTCAAAGTCATTATTCAGGGTTATAGTCAATATTCAAAGACAGTAGTCTTTCCCTTGTCCAAGGGGACTACATTCCAAGACTCCCAGGGGATACCTGAAACTGTGGGCAGTACCAAACTTGATTGCCATCAATTAGAACACATCTCTGTTCACATCTTCTGCCCACAGATGTAATGTTTCTTTCATTTTAACTAAGCCCTTATCGGCACCATGGTCATAATTTTTGCAGTTTTAGGTGTGACAGCAAAACTAGATTGAATGTCTTATTCTTTCTTCACAATTTCATGGATAGAAGATTTGTTATTACCTTAAATCTTAGCAACCTCAGCATATTTTTTTTATTTCCTTATTAAATAAAAAACTTTCATCTTTTCACTTAAAGAAAGCACTGTATGGCTTCTCTTTGGCATCTCCAAATGGCCAACATCATTGCTCTTGAAATTTGGGGCCACTATTAAGTAAAATAAGGGTGATGTGAATACAAGCACTCTCAATCTGATAAGTGAGATGGCTACTAAGTGACTAATGAGCAGATGGCACAGACAGTGTGGATTTGTTGGATAAAGAGATAATTCACATCCCAGGTGGGATAAAAAGGGATGGTACAAGGCTTCATCACACCATTTAAAATTTATGAATTGTTTATTTCTACAACTTTCTATTTAATATGTTTGGACCATGATTGACCATGAGTAACTGAAACTTCAGAAAGCAAAACCCCAGATAAAGCAGAACTACTGTGTCTTCTTGTATGCCTGCAATTTTGGTTTGCTGCCACCAGGTGGTGGTAGAGACGGAGTCTGTTGGGTACAAACACATGCACATGCTCTAAGTCACTGTGTGCCAGATTCTGCATGTTGCCCTTTGTTTACAGTTGCATCTCCCTTCATCACACAGGCTGAAACCAGCAGGTACCTTAGCACTCAGGCGAGTGAGCACAGACAGGGAGGTGACTGGTCCCGGATGACGTGGGAAGTTAGGCACAGGTCCTTCAAAGATGTAGGCCACTTAATCCCAATGTGGCTCCTCAGCTCACCATGGTGCCCCCAAACGCTGGTTTCCGCTTGATATTCAGAATCAGTACCCTGTTGACGTGTTCATAACTTAGAATATAAATATCCCATCCTTCTTCCCAAATATAAATAAAATCTTTGTTAAATCAACTGGCTCTACTATGAGCCAAAGACACTTAAAATGGCAAAAAATAAAAGCCAAGGTAAACAACAGCTAGGGGCCCAGCACCATCCTTATGCAGTCGCCCTGGATCCTAGAGTGTTTCCATGCCCCTCCGGTGGCTCCCTGTGACTCTGGTCGTGGCTCCAGCTTCCATCAGTCAGGCCCTGCTCCTGTGGGAGGCACAAGCGATCCTGCCAGGCAGTCTGCATGATTAAAGGAGATCTTTCTTCACCTCTTGGGTTTCCTGTACAAGAAGTCTCCTTCCTTCTACCAGCAGCTTCATAGGAAAAGGATGGGGAAAGGCTGACATCGCAGCCACTGTAGCAGGACAGCCAGAACAGCTCTTCTGCAGGCTGCTGACTGGCCTCCACCAGGGCCCTGTGTTCAACCTGACCTGCTCCCGCCCCCCAGTTTCTTACTCAGCCACCTGCTGGGCACTTGTTCACAGAGGTTGACAGGTCAGCTCACACTAGCCAGGCCAGAACAGATGCCCCAGCTGCACCTAGGACCACTTGGTGTGGGCATAGGGCAGTGATCACATTGCCCTATGCCTGCAGTGTCAGGGGCTGGGCTCAGCTCTTCCCTCCAAAAGGGCCCCCCACTGGCGCATCCTACCACCTTGGCTCTTGAGTCACCCCTATCACTCACTTACCTCACACGACCATGGTCATTACCACTTTCTATCAGCCTGGGCTCCCCTGCTTCCTCTTACTGCCCTAGATTTATGGTCGAGGGAGCAGAGGAGAGCTCTCCTTGGAAGGCTATTGGAGTGGTCAGTCACTTGCCTGACACAACCTCTAAGCTCCCAGCAGGTTGAAATGGGCTCTGTCTGCTGGCCTGCAGAGTCCCTACCAGGGACTCGCCTCTATTGGCCACCCCAGTCTCCAAACACTGGGCCCCACCACACTCTCCAGGCCCCTGCCACCATCCTCACATACGCCCAGCACGTCCTCACCACCTAGGCTGAGCCCCAAGTCCACCTCTGCCTGGAGCTGGCTTCCAGGTCTTCACAAGGTCACTGCTTTCTGGATTTGTGGGTCTGACACAACACCAGCTCCTGGAAGTGGCCACCAAAATATCCCCGTCTATTTCTCTGCATGCGCCTAGGCTATCTGGTAAATTTTATGTGTACTTATGTATGTGTGACTTACTGCCCATTTTCACCACTGCTTTATCTGCAAGGTCTGGCATGCTCTGTGAGTGCTTACTCAGAAAGACGTGAAGGGGAGAAGGACACTGTCCAGGAGGGTAGGAGACGAGCTCCTCCTGGCTTCTCTGAATCCAGCACCCACTACCACACACCATCTCTTTCTGCTCCCTGCTGCACTGTCTCCATTGACTTTAAGGCTCAACATCCAGCAGGCTCTGAATCTAGGGAACTGCTCAGAATGTCTGACAACTGAAAGAACAAACAGCATAAGGTACCTTTAGAATGACACAGGTGAGACCACTGCATACTAGGTGGGCAACCCCTGGTCAGGAGAAAGAGTATTCCGTTTTACCTCATCAGGGCAAGTTCTGTGGCAGGGCAAGTTCTGTGGCAAGTTGTTACTCAGCCACCCACTGAGCACCTACTCACAGAGGCCTGCTCACAGAGGTGAGTTCTAGCTTGACCAGGACAGATGCCCCAGGTGCATGCAGGGGCTCCTCATGTGGGCACAGAGCATGACTGCGTGCCCACCTGCTGAAGCCTGAGTCAGGGGGCCAGACTCAGAAACCATTCAGCTGAGACCTGAAGAGGACTAAGGGAGAGGGCTGGGGTGAGGGTCTGTGGAGGAAGAGAGATACCCAAGGAGGCTCAGGGCCGAGGAGGGGTGTGGAGACAGTCCTTCTTCTCCCACTGGTAGAACCCTGTACTGGCAGACACGTGGCTTGACCCTGAGAGATAGTGGCACACTGACCTCACGTCTGGACCCAGCCCAGAGCCCAGAGTGCTGTGTGCTCTCACCATTCGCTCAGCAAACCTTTCTTTCTACAAAGGTCAACCAGAGCCCAGAGAGCCCAAATTATCCCACGCTCCACATTAGTGGAGTTGGAATTAATGAGCTCTGACTGTATATATTTACCGTGGCTGCTCCTGCATCGAATTTTCCTTAAACAGACAATGTCTCCCACTCTGAGAACTGATCAACCAGTCCAAGATTTCAGAGACCATGAGGCCAGTCATACATATGGATCGAGACGCTCCCAGTGCTGGGAGTCCTGTGTGGTAAAGGAGTCTGCCTCCTGTAACTCTCTGGCCCTCAAAACTTGCCTGGTAGGTGAGCAGCCTCCTGATCTCCCTTCACAGAAGAGGGGGCCAAGGTCTGGGGAGATGGGTCAATTGCTTTGATGTCACAAAGTGCAGAACTAGGGTGGAAGCCAGCAGTGTGATTCCAGCCCACTCTCCCTCGGTACCACCTTGGCATTTGTTTCCAGGAGAATTGCTTATATTAATTCTGCTGGGATGTGTGGCCATGTTCCTGAAGATGAAAAGTAGCCCCAGGTTCATAACACTTTGATGTTAAGGGGGCTGGAGAGCATTTTATTGACCGGAAGGAATAGTCTCTAGAGGAAAATTGTGGGTAATAACGCCTGTCCAAGGTTTGAAGAAGAGTCTGGACCTCTATATCACAAGACACCCCAATGAAAAATGAAATAAAACACCCTCACACCATCAACATACCCAAGATGTGCTCAAGGACAACCTGAGTATAAAGGCATCTGAGTCACATCACACCACTGTCAGGAAAGAGTGAATTCTCTGCTTGGCACTTGAAATGATGGGATCCTGACGGAACAGTGTGTCAGAAGACAAATCGTACCATGCAGCAATGGGTTCACAGGAAATGAGGTATGGCAGCCTGAATGTTTGGGGGAACAGCCCTTGAGGGAATGCCCAACTTACTAGAAGGGTGCACTAGACTCTGGAAGTCTGAAGATCAAGCTATGTCCAGGTGGGCCAGAAAGTGACTCAAAGCCATCTCTCCCCACACCCAGAGCAGGGGAGGATGGGAGAAGGCACATCCCCACTCACCTCTATGTCACATGATCAAAGCATCTTCCAACATCAAAATAAAATGGTTTCTTCCAAAATTTTACTGGCTTTGATTTGTTTTTCATCGTGTTATTTAACTTCATTTGAAAACTCAAATAACATCAAAGACAGTATGAGAATTTTATGTTCATCAGAGAAGAGCCTACACTCAGGAAGGCGGGGGGATGTCAATTGCACATTCTCAGATCTGATGCACAGTCAAATCCCGTACCACAAAGGCCAGTAAGGGATGGCCTCCCAGCCCAGTCTCTAGTCCTGTGGCCACTCCCAGCATGGTTCAGAGGTCAGCAGCTGGGGTCCTCATGCAATCAGGACAGAGTGAGAGCAAGCAAGTGATTACAGGAAAAAAGTAGGCTTGTATACCATTCAGCTGCCAAGGCCCAGAACCATTAATCTGGAGCCTGAAGACTGTCCAAAGACTGCCCCAGCCCCACCTTGTCTGACACCTCCTCCTGGAAGGGTTCCTTGACTTGGTGCCCCTCCTTTCATACTCAATGTCTACCCAGCCAATACAAGAAGGTGCCTGAGTCCCTCTGCTCCTTCAAAGTTGGGATCCCCTGAGAAGTCAAATGTGGATCTGCTGAGGAGGCTGTGACTATGGGGTCCAGCTTCCCTATGTCTTCTCTTGGGCTCAGCCTTGCAACAGGACTGTAGATGGCAGATTGGGCTGTGAACTTCTCCTTCCACAAAATGGTCCCCATAGACCCTTGTGCTCCGTGCTCCTAATTGTGGTGGGTAGGGAAAAACTCTGCTTGCTCAAAGCTTAGCAATGGACTGAGGCTGTGCCACAATGCTAGGGCCCTATGTGGGTGAATGAGGATTGCAGAGTGAGGTAGGGGCTCTGCCTGTGTCTTGCCTCTGAGATCAACAAGACAGGGAAGATGCTGGACCTTCAACCACGGTGTCATGATGATGCCATGCCCTTGGCAGCATTCTCAGAGATTTGCTCTCGACTGTGCCTGCTGCCTAGTGGCTGCCATGTTCCCTGGGTGTACTGCACAGTTGGTGAATCCCACCTGCTGCTAACATTGATGGGTGCAGATATCAGCTCCTCCAGAAAGCCCTCCCTGGATGCTGCAGTCTGAGCCCATGGGTTCTACCTTTGGTGGTCTCCTCACACTGTTCCCTCCATACCCCACAGTAGGGCCCATCTATCTGAACCTTTATGCCATGTCTTCCTAGGAGCCCACAGGGCCACACAGAGGCCACAGGCTTGGTTCTTTCTCTTTCTGCACTCTCATGTCCTGGGTCTGGGCCAGATCAGAGCTGGGAAGGCATTCCAGGAAGGAACAGCAGCTTTCTCCATAACACTGAAACTCAGGGCCCATATTTTCTAGCTATGTGCTTGGGGCAAGCTCTGTCTCCTTGGAACTCAGTTTCTCTGCTTTTAATGGGGGTAAGAACTGTGCTTTCCTGGATGCTTACCTGAAAACACAATGAAATGGTCCACCTAAAACCTTTAGTCAGGAGCCAAAACAGGAAGACCCTGAACATGCTGGTAGTTACCAACTGTTTACAGACCTCTGTCACCATGTCACATGTGGCTGCACTTTCAGGATGTTGAAAATCACCCATATTTAAACTCCAGGGAGATAAATGCACAGCTGAACGCCCCTTCAGCCTTTTGCCAAGGGTGACAGGGCTGTGGACGCCCATCCGATGTCACTCATGGAAGGGTAAATCTGCAGTCCCAGGATGAAGGACCTGCCTCCACCCTCCTGGGCAGAACCTGGAAACTCCCTGACAGGCCATTATGGGAACACAATAGTAATGAGATCTTACTGCCCTCCCTGTGGGGAGTGTCTGTGGTGCTCCTGAGATACAGGGGATGGAAGCAGTTCGCAGTTCCCTGGTGTCAGGCAGGTTCCATGCACCCTTCCCTGAAATGTCACAAGTGTCCCTGTTAATGGCTGCAATCAGGGCATACAGCAGCTACCACATGCTGGGAATCTTCAACTTTTGGCTTCCTGGAGAGAATCTTCTCAGAGATTTTTCTAAGATATTTCTTCTTGTGGATGCTGATTAGTCTCAAATTCTGATTAAAATGTGTCAGAGGAGGAAAGCGACATTATTAGCACTGAGTGTCCTGGACACTTTAGACATCCTTAAGAACCTGGAAGGCATCACTCAGATACAAGAGCAGCGGCATCCCCCATCCTTTCGGTCTGTCCCCAGCTCTGACCCGCAGGTGACTGGATTTATTCATCATCAAGCTCTGCTGAAAACCTGCTCCCACCAGGTATTTTGAAGGTATCAGGAGGCACTGACAGGCATTCAGTGAATACCTATCATATACTGGCAACAGCTGTGTGTGGAGACACTAGGGTGGATGGTACTATCTGTATCCTGCTGCGACTCCAGGATTAGTTGGGGCAGAGATACATTCCCCAGGGAAGATGTGTACTGAGAGAAATGCACACACACACACAGCAACAGAGGAAAACCAGCCAGTTGGCCGGGTCATGGACAGGATCCACGCTCTCCCTTTTGAAGATTTCAGTGACAAGTCCCGTGATGACTTTGTTAAATTTATTCCTGTGTATTCTGTTGTTTTTGATGCTATTGTAAATGGAATTGTTTCCTTGCATCATTTTCAGATTGTTCATTATAAGAGTAGTGAAATACAATTGATTTTTGTACACTGATCTTGTATCCTACAAACTTGCTGAATTCCTTTATTAGTTCTAACGACGTGGGTTGTGTGTGTACTCCTTAAGGTTTCCTTTATAAAAGATCACATAATCTGTGAACTGAGATAGTTTTACTTCTTCCTTTCCAGTTCAGATGCCTCTCACAAATGCTTCTTTACTTACAATAAGCTTACATAAAGTCAAAAATTCAGAAGTCAAACCATTGTAAGTCAGGGAACGCCTATTATTTCTTTTTCTTGACTAATTGCCCTGGCTGGAACTTACAGTACATATTAAATAGAAGTGATGATAAAGGACAGCCTTGTCTTGTTTCCAATCTTAGGAAAAAAGCATCCAGTCTTTCATCATTGAGTATGATGTTGGCGGTAAATGTTTCACGGATGACCTCTGTAATACTGAAGACGTTTTCTTCTTTCCCTAGTTTGTTGAGTTGTTTTATCATTTAAAAAAAAAAACCTGCTGGATTTTGTCAATTTTTTTTTACATCAATTGAAATGATCATGCAGTTTTTAAAATGCATTTTGTTAATATGGTGTATTACATTGATTTTCATGTGCTAATCTAAACTTGCATCCTGGAGATAAATTCCACTTGGTCATGATATGTGATTCTTTTAATATGTTACTGGATTCGGTTTGTTAGTATTTTGCCTAGGATTTTTGTGTCTATATTCATAAAGTCTTTCGTTTTCTTGTGATGTCTTTGCCTGATACTTTTGGTAGTACTAGCTTATAGAGTAAGTTAAGAAGTGGTCCCTATTCTATTTTTTAGAAGAGCTTGAGGGATTGGTGTTAATTCTTGAAATATTTGGAACAATTCAACAGGAAGTCATCTGGTCCTGGGATTTTCTTGTTGGGAAGTTTGGACTATTAACTCATTGTTTTAATTGGCACATGTCTATTCAGACTTTCTATTTCATCTAGAACCAGTTCTGGCAGTTTGTGTCTTTCTTGGAACATGTCCATATCGTCCAAATTATTTAATATGTTACATACAGTTGTTTGTTGTATTCCTCTTAACACATCTCATTTCCATAAGGTGGGTAGTAATATCACCACCTACTATTCATTTAGTAATTCAAGCCTTCTCTCCCCTTCCCTCATCTCCCCTCCTCTCCTCTCTTCTCCTTTCTCTCTCCTCACCCTTTAAGGCTTTGTCAACTTAATTTACCTTTCAAATAATTAACTTTTAGTTTATGCGATTCTCATCATTTTTCTATTCTCCATTTCATCTATTTTATTATCATGTTTAATATTTTCTTGCTTCTCCTCAATTGGAATTTAGGTTGCTCTTCTTTTTCCTAATGTGTTGAGGTGGACACCTTTGGTTTTAGTATATTTATTTACAGGTAAGTTTATAGAATTTAATTTTCAATAATGACTGAGTTTACCAGTCAGCTTACAAGTGTCCTGAAAACTTAACACATGGCTCTCACAAGTTAGTACACATGGCTCCAGTGCACCACCAGTGTGGTTCAAACAGACCCCAGTAAATAATAAGTCCAAGATAAGCCAGTCAGTGTTTGGCTGCAGGAAGTCAGGCAGGGCTGTGACTTTATCCACATCCTGACTCCTCTGCTACTGTGCCCAAAGCTCAGAGAGTTTGAGACCACACAGCTGAATCAAGTACATAGACATATCTCTAAATTGCTATGAAAGTGTCCTCCAAAATTCACACGTTGGAAACTTAATTCCCAATGCAACAGTTTTGGAAGGTGGAATGTTTGGGGAGGTGTCTAGATTATGAGAGTTTCACCCTCACAGATAGATAATGTCATTATAAGAGGTCTTGACTGAGGAAGCTTGGCCCCTCTTTGTCCTTCCACCTTCTGCCATGTGGGGACACAGTCTTCCTCCCCTCTGGAGGATACAGCCTTCACAGGTGACCAAACCTGCCAGCACCTTGTTCATGGACTACCCAGCCACCAGAACTGTGAGAAAATAAACTTCTGTCTATATATTTTGCCGTAGCGGCACAAAACAAACTAAGACACAACTACTTACATTCACCTTTCTAATTACTAAAGTTTTTCCCCTCAGAAGAATGAGGTCTGATGTTCACTCCCTTGGGAGCAGCTGGGGGGAGTCTGAACAGTGCTGGATGTGGGGTAGCCACTCACTCGTGCCTGCTGTTGAAGGACCATTGGACATGTAGGGTGACAACTGTGCCCATAGCGCAACAGAAGGGTAGGTGTGTCACCTCCCTCAGACATAGTGCCCAGTTCCTCAAGGAAGCCTTTCTGGATTGCCATGCTGCTGCATCCAGCTACCACCAAATCAATCATGCTCCACCTACCCTGGGCCGGTGGCCCCACAGGCCTGAGCTGACTATCATGACCCCTCTTCTTGTCCCTCAGTACTCTAGCAAAGGCTACAGGGATATACACAGGGTGTTCTTGCCTCACCCCTGTTCTCCTCTGCTGCCGTGCTGTATATCAGCCCCAGTTCCATCAGGGGCCTTCTGTCAGTGAGGCTGCACAGTAGAGCTGAACCAATTTAAATCCACAATGGAACTCCTGCAAACCCTCCTCTTCCTTTTCCTCCACACCAGATTGTCATTAGTGGTGATCTAAAGTCTCATCCAGCAAAAAATGGTAGAATTCTAAACAAACTAAAAACCCTACCCAAATGTGTTGGGATTCATGGGAATGGGAAAGTCAGTGCCAGGGGAACTCAAATTCAGCAGAGGGTCCCCAAGAGGTACAATGGGATGTTTGTGGGTGGCCTAGTCTGGGGTTCTGCTACCCAGGTCCCTGTATCTCTCCATCCCTGAGTCATGTGGTGTGGGACTTTTACAGAGCAGGGTGGCTTGCTGTCCCTATCCTCATGGGGTTGAGAGATGGAATGTTCTTCAAGGCAGAGGAGTGACTAGAGCAAGTGTGCTTATTCAAAACCTGCAGAACCGAGGATAATGTAGCTGACACACAGTAGTCCTGCTATGTACAGGCAGACTTACCAGCTTGAGGGGATCCTGGAAACCATCTCCCCCAGCCCTGGAGGAGGGCAGTCATCTTCCCAAGGTCACAGCCCAGTCTAGGGTATCTGACTCCCCTCCTCCTCCTCTCAAAGCTGCTGAGCAAGGATACAGCTCCGGCCTCCCCTACTTGGTGGCACAGGGGCCCTGTGCTCCAGACCCCTGGGAAAACACTTCCCCTATAAAGGAAGGGACAGGAGCAAGGAGACAATGCCTCTCCCTCCAGGGTCCCCATACCCCCAATGTGACTGGACACCAAGGAGAGGCCCGAGTGTGTGCTTAGTACCTGTGTTTGTTCAGCTGCCTCCTAGCCTGCTCCCCCCATAAGCCTCCCCACTGCACCCTGAAAGTCAGCAACTGACCCACCAGCTCCGGCTGCCATCATACTCATACTTGGCATGACACATACTCAGTACCCCTTCCAAGTGCAGGTGGTTCCTCTCCTTCACCCTGAGTCGTGCTCCCCAGAACTGAGGCATGGGACTCCACCACAGGAGGCCACCTAGGGGAGTACAAGTTCTGAGCAGAAGAACACCCTGGCTCATCTTTTTACAGAAACATCAGATACCCATGAAGCTGCTGTGTGGTTTTCCAACAATTAAAAGCACCAAGATCTGGAAGTGTCTGAGGAACAGCCTGCCAGAGAATGACTTTCCCTACCAGTAACACTGAACTCTGAGGAAGCAAACGGGCTGACCTCGAATGCAGCAGCCATCAAACCCTGAGGCCGAAACCAGGGCAGGGCACTTGGCTTCCCAGACAAGGATCCCACCAGAGCTGCCCCAGTGAGACATGTGGGGCCTAGACTGCCCTCTGCACTGTGAGTTGGTACCAGTAGTAGCCCAACTGCCCCATCTTCCTGATGTAACTCACACCCTGTGGACTGATGCAATTTATATCCCATGGAACCGAGGATGGGGATCTCTGCATGCATCCAACCACTTTCCTCCTCAAAACCAATCATGTTCAGCGCCGAGGGCCATGCTGCCTGACATAGGGAGTCTCAACTCCATCTGGATCCAGGCAGCCCGCGAGAATGAGGGGTGTGCCTGGGAAGGGAGTGTGGCCTGCATTCCCCAGGCATCCCTCCAGCTTCTAGGTGTTTATGACATACTATCCTCTCTCAGGTTCCAATTCAGTAGCAAAAAGCCTCAGGTGGCAGACTGTGAAGACTACGCGTGTCCTAATTGCCCCGTTGTGGTTGGAAAATGTGGTTGCAGGCCACGTCTGCCAAAATGAGGCTACTTCCTCTGCTCCTGCCAGCATTCTCAGCCCACAGGCTACAGAACAAGGACTCAAGCTGGGAGATACCCAGGGAGCATCCAGGACCCAGGACCCAGAGGGAGTCAACAGGTTCACATCTCCTGTGAGGGCACCATGGTGAGAGCACTTCCTGAGGCAGGCAAGTGTCCAGTGTGTCTCAGGCAGGTACTGAAAGGTACCTGGGCCATGTGCCCTTTCTTAGTTTGGCTGTTGGGAAAGTGAGTGCCCAGGACAAGCAACCCAGACCACATCCAAGTGGCCCATGTGAGGTATACAAAAAGCTTCTACTCTCCTTCCTTGGATGAGGGTCCAGGTGATTTGGGGAGGGCCCCAAACTCCCCTCCTGGGCAGTGGGTGGGGCCACAATGCAGGAGATGGCCAGCCACCAGCAGTCTCCTAGGCCTTGGTGGTCAGACCTCAGGTTGTCTTGTGGGAACTGTTGTCTGAATGGCGATTGGGAACTGGGCCATTTCTTCTCCCAACCATCACCCACTGAATGGATTGTGGTGAGGAAATAGGGTCTGGCACAGCCTTTCTAGCCGCCATCTTGGGGCTGGTCCCCAGCCAGGCTGAGCACTGACTAGTCAGGGCAGGTTGACCTGGCATGGACACTGTGTCTTAGTTACGTGAACCCAGCACACTTCCAGCCTGCTTGTGTACAATGGAGCAGGTGATTCACATCGCTCTTGGTTGAAAAAAAAAGCCTCACCCTGATCCCAGCTATGCACGGCTTTGGCTAGCCCTGAAGTCCCTGCCAGCACTCAGGGTGAAGAGGAAATGCTCTGCCCAGTTTCTCTGAACAAAAAGGCTTTTTCCTCCTGCACCCTGTAATTAAACTCCACATTTGTATAGCATCATGACTACCAGGTGCGATGAAGGCACAGATGGGGGAAAGGCAAGATCAGAAATGACTTCCCTGTCATCATGGCTCCTGACATCAGCAGGGTCCCATGTCCCTAGGCCCCACATCCCTGCCATCTAGTCCTGACTTCTGTAGGTTTCTGGGGCACTCTCAGCCCTCCCATGTGGCTCCACTTGCTGGAAGACAAGGATGGAGTCTTGGACATGGGGTGGAGACATACAGAGTACTGGCTGACAACAGATATTCTTTTCTGGTGCTCCCTTCCCTCTCACCTAGATCCTGCTCCATGATAGAAGCACAGATGCCAAGCACGGCAGCATCAGTATCTGCCTTACTAAGGCGAATGGGTCCCAACACCGCCTATCCACATTGTATGGGTGCAGGCAGGGTTTCTAGTATCCCAAACTCCCCAAAATGGAGAGGCCAAGATGTCCGACACCACATCTCTGCCCAGAACCCCAGTTGTGCCCACCTGTCTACATTCTGCCTTTTTTCCCCAGCCCAGAGCAATGGCAGCTCCAAAGACCTTGTGATTGGAGAAAATAAGGCTCTGACAATGCCCCTAGGTTCCTGCATTCAGGCCTCCTGTGTGGGCCTCTAGCTCTGCCCCTTGCAATGCAGCCACGATGGTCTTTCCCAGGCAAAGCCCCCCTGGACATATCTGCCAGCCCAGGCTGTCCACCATATCCCAGTGGCTGCTATGGCCCTCATAGTGGGTCTGTTCTGTGCCCTGATCCTAGCCCACCCTCATCCCAGTGTTCCCAGGCCCCAGGCCTGAGGCTTACAGCCACTAGACTTCATCCTCGACCACGGTTCTGAGGTAGTGCCACTCACATACCATCTCCCCTCCATTGACCACCTGCATCTGGCCTCAAGGTCCCAAGTTGCTGTCTTTACTTTGACTTCCTTCAAAAAGAAGGTTTCATGAGAACCCTGTTTACAGGAGAAAACGCCTCTCTTAATGAAAAAAAAAAGACACTGCTTCAGCAAGAAAGGTAGCTGGCCACAGACAGTTTTCTACCACATGTCACTCAAGAGCTGGGTAGGGGCCACACTCAGGGATGGGGTCTCAGTCCTCATGGTGGCATTGTGGTGGCATCAGGATAACACATATCTGTGCTGATGGTAAAAGGGGAACTTGAATCATTTGCAAGAACAGCTAAAATAAGACAGAAGCAGGCCCCACCCCACTCACAGACATTATCAACCCTGGTGCCCACCCAGGACAACCCTGAGAAGTGGTTTTGTTGCCTATATTTGTATGAAAGGAGGGGAAGCCCCATAGCGAATGACTGGTTTGTTTTTTCATCTCTTTCCTTGATGGTTTTGTAAGTTGGACCAACTCTCATGCAGATGCACAGGCTCACATGTACTCAGCACTGCCCTATACAGGTTGTGGAATGGTTCACCTGGGAAACATTCTGGCTCACAAACAAGGCCAGGAAGGCTGGAGCCTAGAGTTCCTCTCTCCCACCCGTAAAAGAGGGGCTCCCTTTTTTCACAAAGATAAGCTTTACGGGTGAGCTCCTCTTCATCCTTTAGTACCTTACTCAAATGCTCCCTTGTGGATGCATCCTTGCTGAGGTCTTGGCAGGAAGAAGTAGCTGTACTCTGGGGCCTCAGTCTCAACCCCAGCACCTGCAGTGAGTACTGCATGGCTCTCTCTAGTGGGCATTTTAGAAATTTATTCCCCCCTCATACCTCCTCTGCAGTGTATTTATTAAAATGCACCTTATTTCAATAAAATGAGTGAATGTATAAATAATTAGGAAGCCAACTAACAAACAAGTGAACAGAGTCAGGTTTGCTCCAGTATTCTGAGCTCCTGTATTTACTGAACACAGTAGGGTCAGCATGCAGCACCCCAATTTAAACTCCACTGGCGTTAAATTCCAACTCAACCCTACACGGCACAAGTTTTCTCTTTAGCAAACACAATTCACATGCGAGGAAACTTATTATGCACACAGAGCAAGAAAATAGAAAGGCAAAAATTAAATTAGATGGCAGCATGGAAAATGCCCACTGTGCAAAAAAAGCAAGCTAACTAATTTGTTTGGCCTCCCTTGAAAATGGCGAGATTTTAATTTGGGTCTCTGGGACCCGGCTCCTGGGGCACCAGGAGGCTCCTGGGGAGAGGGAAGTGAATATGGTTTCAGATGAGCAGGCCCAGATTCAATTAGTAATCAATTTTGACCCCCACTCTCCCCATAGGCATGCGGAGGTAATGAGAAGGGAGGACGGGACTTGACTGTGAGCTCCTTGCCCATGCAGAGGGCCCCTCTCTCCCTCTCAGTCTTGGGACAAATCAATCAACATCACCCAAGAAGGCATGCTCGCCACCACGTGTGAGCTTGTTCCAATTACAGGGAGAGGAGAGGGCAGCGGATGCAGTCGGAATTAATTCAGTTCACTGGGAATCAAGATGGCCGCCCCATCTGGCCTAAATTTACCCAGGAATCTGGCTTAGCAGAACGGAGTCCTAGGAGTCACAGAGCAGTCTTAAAGTCACTGTGTACCTGGTATTTAACAAGATGCCTTCTATGGATGTGAATTGATAGATGTTTTTAATAAGGATGGATAAACGGGCCCCAGCTATGTGCTCTTCTCTGCTCTGGGTCATCAAAATGCACCAGAGGCAGCAGGATAGCTCCATCTTTCCTCGAGCCCTGTACCAGCAAACTCAACTTTGTTTTCCACAATCTCCTGAGGACCACAAAGGGTCCTAAACAGGGACCTGGCAGACAGCCTGGCAGATGGCATGTAGGTAGCTCCATGGCCACTAGGTCCAGGGAAGGCAGTGACAGTGAGTCAGCTGGGAGTCCACCAGGCCCTTCAGGTTCCCCTGGGTACCCCAGGGTCTCCATGGAGGGCCCCACACTGGACCTGACCTGGGCAGCATACTCAGACCTCAAGGTGCAGAGGGCATCCACGGCCCAGGAACAGTGAAGTCCAAAGCCTGAGCAGATCCTGCTCCCCTCCAGCCTAGAGCCTGAGACCCCTTGCCCTACCTTCCCTCCTTCCTGCAGGAGGTCACGTGGGGTTAGGGTTCCTGGCCGTGGGCCTTGGGGCAGACTCACCACCTGGTCATGTCCCTGGCATGGTCCTAGGACATGCTCATTGTAGACACAGGGAGGGAACTCAGTGATCCCACTGACACTTATCCCTCTGACCATGTCCCTGATTCACAGACTCTGCTGGACTCTCCGTGGATGTGGGAGACTGGATGTGGGAGACTGAAGGACACATTGAACACATCGGACTTACTAAAACACCTCCCCTCGGTGATACTGGCATTCTTATTCCTAAGGCAGCCACCACCACCATGGAACGCTCACATGCCTCGGGCCCTATCTCTGCACGTCCCATCGTTTCTCTGGTGACCTTCACAAGGACCTATACAGCAGGCACTATCATGGTCCCCATGTTGCAGATAGAACGGAGCAGGTGGACAAAGCTGCTCAGGTCCAGTTGCTGAGCAAAGTGCTGGGATTTGAACCTGGGGATCCGGATCCCCCTGCAGAGACAGTGGGCTCCAGACCAGAAGCAGAAAACTCAGGCTACAAATCCAGGGTAACCCTGGCAAGTCCTTTGCCCTCCATGTGTTGGACCTGCTGACCCTGGGACCACATCTCCTGCAGTCTCCTGCACCACATCCCCAATGGACTGGGGAGCCCAGAGTGTGGGCAGCCTGTGAGCACTGGGGCAAGGCCTATCTGAGATGCCCACACCCACTTCTTTATGCAGGATGCCAAGGACACAGCTGCCCTAAAGTCCACCCAGTTCTGGGGATGCCACTGGCCAGCAATACCACCTTCCTCAGCCCCTGCTGCAGCGGAGGTTTCTGGACCCATCCCCACCTGCCCAGCACCTGGCCCTTCCCTCCATCTTCTTCCTTAAGCTGCAGGACCTCTGACTACTCTGCCACCCCCACCCCCAACCTCAGCTCTAGGGAAACCCCACAGCAACCCAAGTTTACCTCCACTGCTCAGGGCTGCTGGCTTCTCTCCACCCACCAGTTGACATTGTAGACCCCCTAAGGTCTCCCTCTCCTGCACCCTCTCCTGGGCTGGGCTTCCATGCCTGGAACTAAGGCCCCCAAGACACTCTTGAGGGCCTTCACTCTGAGACCACCTGAACTGACACACACAGCTGCTGCCAGTCAGTCCAACAGAAGCCCAATGTCCTCCCAAGGGAGAGGGTCTCTCAGCCTGCTCAAGTCACAGGGGGTCTCTGGGTGGGGCTCTAGCCTGGCTCCAATGTCCATCCATTGCTCAACCTGGCCTTGACTCCTGGCAGGGGTTAACACCCTGGGGCTGTGTGGAGGGGTCTTGGCTGAGGGAGTCCTAGTTTTCATGCTGAACCCCTGGGCCTTGTTAGTCACTAGCAGCCTTGGTGAAGGCTATGTGCTTCCACATGGCCAGGCACACACACCACAGCCTCCCCTTCCAGGGGGACAGGTTCACATCAGTTGTGATAGCATGTGAGTGCCCCCTTCCTTCAAAGACCATTTATGATGATAGCCCCCACTGGTACCTCACAGAAAGGAGATGCTCTTTCTGAATGTCAATTCACAGTGGATGGAATCATGGTGCATCTCGTGGACAGACTGACTTCTGGAGCATCTGGGGAGAGCACCTCAACCACAGCAGGGGCTCATTTTTCATGCTCAGAGTCATGCAGGGACAGGACCTTGCGCCTCTATTGACCTGGTACTGACCAGACCCAGAGGGTGAGGAGCCCAGGTCCTACTGGCCACCTCAGCCAGAATCACATGTGGATAACATAACTAATACCCAGAGGCCCTCCCCGTCCAACAGATGGCCCCCCTACTGCCCTTCTGCTCTCTCAGGAGAAACACCAAAAAACTATGGCCTTCACCAGGAAACCCTATCCACAACAAGCAGGGCAGGGAACCCATGCCTGGAGGCCGCAGGTGTTTAACACCTCAAAGAACCCCAGAGACCCCACGCAGTAACAGCCAGTTCTCAAGTGCACAAGTCAATGCCACCCATGGGAGCAATTGTGCCCATGTGCCAGCTGAGGATACAACTGTCCAGCTGGAGGCCTGACCCCAGGGATAAGCACTGAGGCCTTGGAGAAACCTTTTGAGACACATCCTCAGTGATGCTGTGCTCAGTCAGCACCCCGAGGTATCGCCTGGGCAGCAGGCTCTTACCGTCCACACAGGCAGGACGGGCTCTCGTGGTGCCAGCAATCTGCCCCTTTCTGCACGCGCAGCGAGCCGTCTGCCGGGCGATTGTCCTCCGAGGCTGGCTGCTGTCCCGGTCCAGGGTCACAATCTCACACGTGCCGGCGGCCAGTTGACCTGATAGAGAGGAGTAAATACTGACTGTGAGGTCACACCCTCCAGACCAGCAAGTAGCTGACCCAGCCCCGTAGCATAGCCAGAGGACCACGGGAGTCCACCCGCAGCAGGGCCCACAGCAGCCAGGAACAGTAGACAGGGAGGCTGCTTTGCTCAGAGGGAACATCTGAAACCACCTCAAAGGATGCCATGAAGAAGTGATTTACGAAAGCCAGAGCTGGGTCAATCTGGCGACCTCCACTCGGTGCAGGGCCTGGTTTTCAGAGACTTTGCCTGGCAGACAGGAAATTAAACGAGGCCCATCTCAGTCACATCCGGAAATGAAAGGACCAGATGGCGAGGAAGGACCTGGCTCCCTCAGCCACACATTCAGGCATCTGTGGAAGGAAACCTGACAGCACAAAGCACAGCACTTTGAAACCAAGCTTAGTCCTTGGTCTCCATCCCCAAAAGCCAGCAGGCCAGCCTGAGGGCATAGCGTCTTAGAGCTGGGAAATAGGTAAGACCCTCCTTTGGGTTTGTCAAAGGCTATGCGGAGCAGCCCATGTGACCAGGGAGGAATCACTGCCCCTGCTTAGGTGTAGAATTGTGACCAGGTGGGTATTGACTGTGTGCATCAACACCAAGAGGTTCGGAGTTTCCTATGCCCTCCCACAGTGTGGCACACATGTACACACACGTGCACATGCACATAGAAGATTCTCACACAAGCACACACCGCTGCGCCCAAGGCACAGGTGTGGACACACCACATGCTTGGCAAATGGAGTGGACCACACACACACACACACACAGAGGCAGCAGCCAGGTGTGAGTACACTAAGACCATGTGACACAGACTCACCAGTCATACAAGTACATGTGGACACACTTCAACAGGTGTGAACTACGGTTGTGCCCCACATTCTGATCTCCCTCAAGGACAATGTCCCCTATTGCCCATGGCACAGGAAGGAAACTGCATGGGTCTTGGGGGCAGGATCTGGTTCTGAGCCAGCTCAGGGTGTGGAGAGAGGACACGTTTCTTCTGAGGGTGCAGATGCAAATAGTTTCACTGGTTTCCTTCATTGCCCACTGTCTCCTAAATCCCAAGGAGAAAGCCCCTTCTCCAAGAGACCAGCAGCACAGACATCTTAGATGAACTGCCAGGAAGTTCCACCATGCAGATAAATCCCTTGAATCGAACACGTCACTCTCCCTATAAAATGTGGCAAGGCTACCACCAATAAGTACTAAATAAAGATAGTGCTGGCACTCAGTGGGGTAGTGAAGATTAAAAAACTGGACACCCTATGGGAGGATGGACGTTGTCCCTCAGCCAGGCCTTGTGTCCATGTTTGCACTGCACAGTGAGTGCAATGCCCCTCGGCTGGCCAGCTCAACAGGGGCACCAGATCCCTGGAACCACCAGGAGTTCCTGCTCACTCACTGCTTTGCTCTTTCATTCACTCAGTAAATAGCAAGCACCTACCACATGTCCTCCTCTATGCAGGACCCTGGGACCATGGTGGTAACAGGGAGCATGGTATCCCACGTCCAAGGGACTCCTTCCACTTGGCATCACAGAGATGTCTGGACTGGTGTGTGCTAGCCCACAGGGATCAGCAGTAAGATAGGGAAGGGCTGCTCAGGGAGGCTCAGGACAACAGACTGGCAGGAAGGTGTTACTGAGGAAAGAGGGATAGGTGTAGCCCTTGCAGAAGAAATTATAGGGAATGCAGGGTGCTCCCCAGCAGTCGTTTCTTTAGCCTGGGGTGTCCTTCCTTGTCTATACAGCTCTTTCTACTATAATCACCTCAGATACCTTTTCTTCTAGCAGGCAATGGGTCCTCTCAGCAGTTAACTACACAGAACTACCCCTGCCTTGTCACCTGTGACCTCTGGGTCCCCAGCTCAGCCCAACACCCTGGCCAGGACAGGTGCAGCACATGCCGGCAGGGTGCAGTCAGAGGAGGAGCTCAGGTCCACCACTCCAACACCACTCAAAACACCCTCAAACCTGGGGAGTGCTCTTGTCTGGGTATGACTCAAGAGGTATGAGGGCACCTCCAGGGGGCACCAGACCTGGGTGATCCAGTCCTGCCTGCCCATAGTACAGGACAGGGCTTGGCAAGGAGCTGTCCAAGGTGGTCCCAGGCCCAGCTGAACAGAGCTCAGCACGCAGGGAGCTGGCCAGTCACAGCAGGGGCGAGAGGCTTATGTGGGGTGGGTGTCACACAAGCTCAGAGGAAGGATGCAGGACAGTGGGTAACTGCCCCCACCCCAATCATCCAGACCCTCTCATAATGTGCAAAACTTTAGTCCTGTAGGCAGCAATGCCTCCCCTGAAGACTTCTGGCTGGGAATTTGGCCCCGTGCTATCAAATTATGGGCAAAATTATATGTTTCTCTGAGAAAAACACAAAAATAAACAAGTAAATAAGCAGATAAATAAATACAGCAGGGGAAGAGCATCCGGGTAATGAGTTGATATTTTTCTTCTGATAACAGTGGTTAGTGCTTCAGAGGCATGACTGAGGGTAGACAAGCAGCTGAGCAGACTCTGAGCACACAGTAAAGATGCTATGATGTATATGGAGCAAGCGCCACTGTAATTCAAGGATGAGTAGTCGCGTGGTCTGTGTCCCCAGCTGCTATTTTAGGCTCTGCAGGTTGGCTCAAGGCTGCTCTGCTATTCTTGGCCATGTTGCCATCCTCATGACCACAGGTCCCTCTCTTTGATCAGCCCCAACAGAGAAGCACAGTGTCCAGGCCACCTCGGGGTCAGTTGCCTTTTCGAGACAGAGCCCAGTATGGGTCAGTTCTCTGGAGTCATCCACCTGGGGTAGCCGGCCTAACCGGGAGATCAAGGAGGTAGTGCTAAGGGTACCACTGAGCCAAAGAAACCCTGGTCACCCTGCTCTGAAGCTGGTCACTAACTACTTGGCCCATCTAAAATAGTAAGTGACAGCTGCTAACCATTCACAGCTGGCTTCCTCTCTAAGGGAGTGGAGGTGACACGCACACACACACACACACACACACACACACACACACACACAGAGCAGAGAGACACCTAGAAGTGCACTGAGAGGGTCCCCAAGTCCCTGTGCACCCCATCCAGGTAGCCCCACAACCAGCGACTATCCACCTAAGACCCTCAGGTGCTGCAATTTGGTTTGCTGCCTCATGGATGAGTCAGTGTTGAGGCCTGAAATGACAAGGCTATGCCCCTCATGTCTCTGTCCTGTGCCCACTGAGATGCTTCTTAGAGGAGGTGTCTAGGGCAGTGTACAGGTTTCCTCTGTAACAAAGTGCAACGTGTCCCTTCCTCTTGTGTCTCTTCCCTCTCTCTCTCTCTCTCTCTCTTCTTTTTTTAGTTAGAGTCTTACTCTGTTGCTCAGGCTGGAGTGCAATGGCCAGTAGCACACTCATGGCCAGCGCAGCCTCCACCTGCTGGGCTCAGGTGATCCTTCCAAGTAGCTGTAACTACAGGCATGCTCCATCACACCCAACTAATTTTTCTTGATCTATTGTAGAGATGATGTCTCACCAAGCTGCCCAGGCTGTTCTCAAACTCATGGGTTCAGGCAGTCCTCTCACCTCAGCCTCCCAAAGTGCTAGGATTATAGGTATAAACCACTGTGCCCAGCCTCTTCTCTTCTTATAAGAACACCAATCATACAGGAGTAGGGCCCACCCTTGAACCTTCACCTTAACCTGATTGCATTAGGAAATATTCTTTTTCCAAAGGAGGTCATGATCCCAGGCACCCGGGCTTAGCACTTGAACACCTTTTTTGGCAACACAACTCAACCCATAACAGATAGAAAATCAAACTTTGTCTGAAAATATGGGACAAGGAATGTCTGACAAGGAATGAGCCCAGACATTCCATCTGTGGGGTGTATGCCCCACACTATTCTGTCTGCTGGAAATGAAGTGTCCTCAATTTATTACTTTATTGCCAGCTTACAGTACACACAGGATTCAATCTGAGTGATCAGCCCAGCCTGCTCTCAGTCCATCCACGTGGGCATCCCATGGCTTCCCTGCTAATCCCTCTTCCAAGGCCTTAAACCCTTATTTCTCACCTCCATAATTCCTTTTCTGGGTTGGTTTTCTGCAGCCTGGGGCCCTGCACTTCCCCCCACCCCCTCATCCATGGAGCTGTGCTGTGATGGTTCTACAAGGCTGGGCTGTGGCTGCACTTGAGGATGATGATGACAGACTCCTGGAGGAATGACAGGATGGATACCTCCAGCCATACCTGCCTCAGCACTCTGGGCTGAACACTGAGCTGCCCTTGGATTTGGGCACTCTACGCCCTGAAACAACAGTGCCAGCAAACAGCGGGGAAGTCTCCTGAAAAGGCTCAAGGGGGAAGGTGCATGACTCTTGGAAGCACATGGCCAAGTGCAAATTCAGGGATAAGGGAAAGGTCGATAGGCCTAAAATCAAGGTGTGGAGAAACCCAAAAAACCTGAGGACTCCAGAAGTAGCAACGCTTCCAAGACACTTGGCAGCCAAAGCTAACACCACAGGGTGGATGTTTCCAGCAGATCACAGGACCGAATGAGGAATCAGACACCAAGTGGGCGTGAATGCTCAATGTCATGGAAATGAAGAAAAAGGAGGAGAAAAATCGCCGGGTGTGAGCTGCATCTGGGCCTCCAGCCAGGCCTGCCTGTGCGTTGCTACTCTGCTCTGGGAGCCAACAACTAAATCTAGACTGTAGACTTACATGACATAGGTAGTAACCTGTTGCTAACCAGTACTTAATTTTTTTTTCAGTCAGAGTCTCAGTCTGTTGTACAGCCCACCATAGATTCCACATCCTGGGCTCCGGCAATTTTTCTGCCTCTGCCTCCCAAGTAGCTGGGGCCACAGGTGTGCGCTATCATGCCCAGCTAATTTTTTTATTTATTGTAGAGACAAGTTCTCACTACACTGCCCAGGCTGGTCTTGAATTCCTGAGCTCAAGCAATCCTCCTGCTTCAGCCTCTCAAAGCATCGAAATTACAGGGTTGAGCCACTGCACCTGACCCTAACTAGTACTTTAAATGCAACCAATTGTTTCCAAACTCGCTCAGAGAAATCACCATGGATATAGCAAGCATTCTTGTTCAAGGGGCTTCTCTTGTGCATCCATGTCTGCTGGGGACCATCAGGTGCCCAGTCAGGAAAGCGCAGCCTCCTCACATAAGACCTCCCAGAGTCTTAGGCCACAACCACAGCCAGACGTCTAGCTGGGCTTTCAGACATCACTCATGTTTCACCGGCTGTTTTAGGGGCAGCTGCAGTGGCTCCTTGGATACTGAGATTGATCAGCAATGTCTGACCAGGGCTCAGGAGGAGCTTGTAGGGTTGCCAAAGGTATCCACAGCCCCACGGCCAAGTCCTGTCCGGAAGGGCCCCCAACCAGGTTGGAAATGTTCACAGAGCAGCTGCACTAAGAACTGAGGCCTGACCGGATGGCCCCGCAGGCAGAGTCTCATGTCAGACAGCCTCTTACTAATCAGGCTCACAGGCAGGCAGACTAACCCGGCATTATGGGCTCCTTTCCCATTGGAAATGCAAGTCCCAGGGGCAAGCTGCACAGACCTTTGGACACTACAAGCTGGTGGGAGTTGGCCTCACTGAAACCAGTTGCAGAAAAAAGGTAAGATGCCCACACCCAGGGCTGAGGTGAGGTCTGTATAGAGGCATAAAATCTCTAGGGTCCCCCAAGGGCTCTTGGCAGATCTAGGCAGTGACAAGGAGGCCTCCCCACCGGGCCAGCACCTACAGCAAAGCTCACGACCAACATCCACCATGTTCTTTTCTTTCCAGTGAGTTCTTCGGTTTACCCCCAATGTACTGGCCAGCATTTTCTTTGGAGGGTGTTGGTGGATGGGTTTATGTTTCTTTCTCTTTTCCCACTGCTTTTAATAAGGATTGTTCATTGCTTTTAAGACCAGAAGGGAAAAAAATTCAAAATTAAACAAGATGTCATTATTTTTTTCTAATACCTCCTCCCACAAAGTCCATTCCCACCCACCCCTTCTGCTTCTGATGAGAGGATACAGGGCCTCCACTCTCGGCCTTGCAGGCCACTGGCCGCTTCCCTGCCTAGGTCTGCCAGGACCAGGGTACAAAGTGAGAGAACTGGAGTGCATATACGTGTGCAAGATGAGGGTACATGGAGGGGAAAATGGGCAACCGCCATTAAAATGGAAAAAAAACAAAGCAGCACTTTGGAGGAGTCTTCCTATTAGAGATAAATGCAGCAACATACTCATTCAACAAAAATCATGACAGAGGGAGAAATTTTTAAAAAGAAAAAAAATTTTAAAAAGAAAAAAAATCATGACAGAGGGAGAAATTTTTTTAAAAAAGAAAAAAAATCCTTAGAATGAGCCCATCCAGCACCATGTCACCAGACTTAACCTTTGCTCAGGGTGTATGCGGGCTAATCATGAAAAACTTCCTTTCTGTAACCAGCTCTTTGTCATCTAACATTCTTACATTTCAGTGAGATCACCCTCCATGGAATGAATGTGGCTGTATGGTATTCTACGAGAGCGACTAAGCACCAGAGACCCCAGGCATCTGTTGCCACTGCCCCCTGTAGAGGTGCTGCAGGGACACCATGGCCCCATCTTTGGATGGATGCATCTCCATCCCACCCATAGGGCAGGCTCCCTCCACCCAAGTATGTCACTTCTCACACTTGTCTGGGCCTCTGAATAAGGGAGGCAGCCTTGTCCCATGAGGTGGGTAGACAACCTCAGTGCAGAGAAGTTTCCTGATTTGCAGAGCCAGGACGTGAGCAGGGTCCCAGTCTGAGAGCTGCCTGGCTGGGGAGATTCTGCTTGTAAGAAAATGCCCCAGGTGTATGCCTCTCACCACCCACTCCCCAGTCCTTCCCTGCCCACCGAACTGGTTGTCTCTGAGTCAAGAGCAGGAATGATGTCACTTGAGAAGACCCATCTTAGGAGCATATCTCAATTGGTGGCTGTGATATACCAGCCTTGGTTGCTAAGTGAGCCCCAGCTGTTTGTGCCATGCACAGGCACAAGGGGCTTCTGCAGGGTCAGGCAGCAGGCCATAGGCCCATTCATGCCCTTCATCGACATGCAGGGGACAGTGGACAGCAGCGTGCCTCAATGCCTACTCCGATGCCAGCTATGACCTCTCACTTGGCGCAGGGCCCTGCAGTACAGTTGTATGATAAACTCACCTGGGGGCCTTGCTGGTATCTGAACCAAACTACGATTGATCCAAGGCAGAAACTAAAGAATCTGGTGGGTCCCCCAGGGGCCTGTAGCCCCCATAATTAAGAGCCTGGCCTCAGTCCCTACTCATAGCACCAGACACAGCAAGACAAAGGCACTGGAACAGACTGAACTTTGGGACTACACAAAGCCCTCAACAATCCCCTAGGCCAAGGGTAACACCATCATCATCTGTGTCTCTACAGATTGTGCAGAAACAGCTCACAGGAATTACATCACAGGCCTGGAGGTCATGATTTGGGACCTGAAAACAAAGAAAAGGACACATCAGAAAACATCTGTGGAGCAAAATTCCCAGAGCCCTGCTCAGCCCTCATGGACCACCTGGCTCTCCAGGATGCTGGCAGGCCATGGTGGGAAGGACATCAAAGCCTGAGGTTATCTGGGTGCTAGTCCAAGCTCAGGCCCCTAAAATCTCCAGCAGAGCCCCCAAAGGGAAGGCGGACACCACCCAGGCTTTCAGATCACAGGAAGAACAAGAGAGAGTGCCCCAGGAACAAGTGCTGCAGCTTCCTTCCCAGGTGCTGGGTGCAGTTCAGGTGGGCACAGCCCAGGCCCCACACTCCACAGGGTAAGACAAAGGGTAGCTCTTGGAAGCCAGGGCCAGGAGTTTTCCCCAGTGGAAAAGAGATCGGGGGGGGCATCTACAGCTCAACCAGGCCCTCCTGCGCTGCCCCCACCACACCTGGGACGCAGACTGGCAAGCCATTTAATCCGATGAGGCCCTGACATATATCTAGGAAGAATGTCTGATATGATGGATGACAGAATAAAGATCCAAAATGACTCTGACAGGCACAGACCGAGAGGATGGCATTTAACAATCACAAATGCCAGTGCTGTGCTTGGGTTAGAATTAAAACAAGTTGGAGCCTAGGAGCCCAGTGAGCCTGAGGGCCAGTATTCAGTGGTCCACGTTGATCACAGGCTCAGTTACGGCACATGGTAAAGCCACTGGGAAGATGGGGACCAAAGATAGGTTCCTATAGGGAGAGAAGGAGTACCACAAGGCCTGTCTGGAGTTCCTGAGGAAAGTGCTCACAGATCAGCCTGTGTCCAAGGGATGGGATCGGGCAACGAGGAATCCTCAGCCCATCCTGCACACTAGCACTGGGCACTGCTTCTGTGCCAGGACCTGAGCTAGGAGCTGGGAGGGGAGCCAGGGTCTCTTATGAGACCCTGTGGAACCTACATGTGGTACAGAGAGAAAGGACACACCAGGAGGGCCATGGACTTGAATCATCTGTGGAGAAGGGACATTTGGAGCACTGGTTTGTCTACTACTGGCTGAGCCTCAGGTACCTCATGATGACGTAGGGATATGAGTTCTGGGGTTTGAACTTCAGGTATTTTGTCTGCAGAGAAGGTCCCATGGGTCTGGGGGCACATGGATATTGTCCTTGTGCCCTGTGGTCAGAATGACTTAGATTGACAGCAGTGATCGAAAACAAGATGGTTTGGTTGTCATCTTTGGACTCAGAAAGAATTGCTTCTCCAAAGGAGAGGACAGAAGATTGGAAAGGAAGACATCTGCCACAGAGGATCTCCCCATCCCCTACCCCCACAGAGGAATAGGTTACATCCTGGGGGAGGAGAAAGGGCATGGCGAGACCCATGCTTATCAAATCTGTGTCACCACCCACAATCACTGGGAAATCAAAGCACAGCATTTCAAAAGGTAAGTCTGAAGTATAATTTGCAAATAGCACAAAGTCCCCATTTTTAAGTGCAGTGGATTTACATGTTAACACACAGATTAGCAGCACATCCATTAGGAGACAGACTTTCTGTAGCCCCCAAAACCCCACATGCCCCTATGCCAGTGATTCTCACTGCCCCTGACTCCAAGCCACTACTGGTCAGCTTTCAGGACAGGACCAGATAGCAGAAACAGAAAATATTTGTAGATTTGAAGAGAGTAGAAAATGTGGCAAGTGGTCAAAGTTTTGGCCACTTGGACACAGTGAGGGAGTGAGGGTGTGTGTGTGTGTGTGTGTGTGTGTGTGTGTGTGTGTGTGTGTGCACACGTGCACGTACGTGCATGTGTTTACTGGGCTGTTAGATAATTTTCTTTTAAAATCATGGTCAAGCTGGGCTTGGTGGCTCAGCCTATAATCCCATGCTTCGGGAGGCTGAGGTGAGTAGATTGCCTGAGCCGGTGGGTTTGAGACCCACCTGGGCAGGCGAGACCTCATCTCTACAATAAATAAAAAAAAAAAAATTAGCCGGGCGTGGTAGTGCACGCCTGTAGTTCCAGCTACTTGGAAGGCTGAGGCGAAACAATCACCGGAGCCCAGCAGGTAGAGGCTGCGGTGGCCAGGAGTGGCCACTGCACTCCAGTCTGGGCGACAAAGTGAGACTCCAACTCAAAATAAATAAATAAATAAATAAATAAATAAAATCATGGTCAAAACACCTGTGACCTACAGGCCTACATGACTAGTAGCCCATCTCCTCCAACCCCATGGTGCAGCAGCCCTGACCTGTTCCTGCTGCTCCAGCTTCCAGGTGGGGACAATGCAAGGAGAGCACTCAGATGGGTTCTGGAGGGGAAGCAGGGCTCCACATTGTTCAGGCAGCTGCTGGGCCTGAGAAGGCCTCAGATGGCCTTTTGCCGTGTTCTTCCAGAGCATGCCGTGGACTGCTGATTGTGGGTGTTTGAACAGATCTTGGGTCCTCAGCAGGGAGGCATACAGTTGTGTCTTCCAGCAGGCCTCTCCCCATTGGACTGGTGTCAACACATCACACATAAGCAGAAATGCAAAATGGGGCCCCGCTCTCCCTGTCAAGTGCTGACCACAACACTCACAACAGGCCAGGTCCCACTGGCTGGACCCCCAAGCCTGCCGTATCCTGTGCTTTGACCCATGTTAACTTCTTGAACTGCATGGATACCAAAAACATAGCCACTGACTTCTGCCTGGACTGTTACACCTCCCCAGGTGGCAGGAAGAAGTCCTGGGCTGACCTAGACATTGCTTAGATGCCTGCTCCTCTAAGGTGGGCACTGCAAAACCTCCCTCAGGATAAGCCATGGACAGCCAGCTCCTCGTAGAAGAAAAATGATCATGAGAAGGAGAAAATAATTTTGAGTTGCACTTCTTGAACCACGGTCCTATGTATATTCAATCTCCAGCAAATGAACAGAGGGCAGGCCCCAGGGGATGCCACCTGTGTGGAGTGATTTAGGACTTAGCAATAAGACTTTAAAATGTCAGTGCCATGTGACTTGTAATTCCACTTCTAGGAGTCAGTTCTAACGAAAGAGAGAAGAACAACACAGACAATTGAATTGTCACACACTGTGTCATAGTGATAGTGACAAACCAGGAAATGCCTGTTTGCTTATTGAGTCCCTGATACCCAAAGGTGGAGTGCTCTTTGCCATTTGAAATCTTGCCATGGACAGTTTCTAATGCCCTGGATCAATACTTCCCACTGTGGTGTGGGTTTTAAGTTCAGGACATAAGGTGCCACTTGCCCCATGTCCTCGGCAGTGGTCTCATCAGATTAGCATTTGTGGGTACCTCTGTGTTCCCACGTCTATTGGCTCTATTTTCAGGGTGTTACACAATGAGAAGGCATGATTTGTAAAATCAGGAGAAAAAAAGACTTACAGAAATGACTTGGTACTACTGTAGTCATCTGCTTTGCTTCGAGGAGGCAAGGATGACTGGGACAGGGTTGGGGACATTGATGGCTTGGCAGGAAGTTGTGAGTTCTGCTCTGCCTAATTACAAATGTGCATGCACCTCATGCAAGCAAATACACACATGTGCACATACACATACATGCACACACCACACACTTGAACAAGGATGGGGTGTATTCATTATAGATTCTGGAACAGTACCACATAAAGGCAGAGCTCAGGCTGGTAAGACTGCTTCAAGATCATGTAGGCAAAGGCACTTTGCTGCCCGTCAGGCAGACTCAGAACCTCAGTTATGAGATTATTATTATTACTGTTTTTATTATGGGTGAAACTAACCAGCCAGTTTGGCCTAAGACCAAAAGGCAAGGTAAGAAGGTTGCAGACAGGCCAGGGAGGGGATGGTGGGAACTGCTCTGCAGTTGAGACATCAGGGCTCCAGGACCGAGGCCACCCATGCCAGGCTCCCAGCCTTGGTCTGTGTGGGACATGCACACACCCACACCATAAGCACAGTCACACTCTACATGTGCACACAGGTACCCCCATGTGCCACACTCATTTTGAGATGCACATAAATCCACACACATGCACACCTGCGGTTCCAGGCACCCTTACAGACACCACTGCTTGCATCCTCAGCTCTGCCTCCCATAGTGGTATCTGTAGCCCAACAAGGTGAGCATGAGAGAGGACCTGAGGCAGATATGGTTTTGGCTATAAATGACAGAAAGCCTAGTCATCTGCAAAAGCTTTCCTTCAACTCTCCTGGGAGTCCACCAGCTAGGGCACTGCAGCTGGCCAGGCACATCAAGTTAACAATGCTGGCTTTGCTTGCTCTCAACATTTGAAGGCCCTTGGCCTCCCAGAACCCTGCTCCAACATTGCCCCTAGCAGTTCTGTGCCCTGAACTGAATTGGGCATATCCTTCTTAGGCCCAGACAATCCTAGGAGAAGGTAGCAGACTCATGCTCAATCAAAAACAGCAGCCTAAACACACACCAGCATCAGGGCCCAGCTATCTATGGCCTCCGTAGCAGAACAGCAGGAGTGCCTGGGGAGTGGAGGCAGCCAGGCCTTCCTGTTAATGGGAGATGATGTGGAGGCTGGAACACCAGTCTACACAGAGCCTCTCCCCACTACAACAGAAGACATCACTACCACATCGAGGCTATCTAAACAGCTGGCTCTGCACTATGTCCACAAATTAATTGACTAATGTTTAGTTTTATCCCTGACCCTACAGACATTTAGTATGAGATTTAAAAATACAGAAAATGCGCTCTTTAAGATCTGATGGAATATTACAGCCTCAATATTTATAGTGAAATCGAGTTTGCTATTAAATCCTAGTATCAAATTCTCCATCACAGTTCGACTTCAGCAGAAGCAATTAAATGTGTGTTGTAGATCACGATGCCAGATTCTCCTGCAGAATGGTTACAGGGTCCAGCCCAGGATTATCTCTGCATGACAGTGTGTGAGGTGAGATAAAGAAATTAAGCAAGACCAGCATCTATAAAGAAGGACCTCCTCTCGTGGTCCTGGATGCATGGCCTGGGCCACGTGGCCCAGCTCAGGATTCCCAGCCTGCACAACTGTGAGGCCAGCCTGACCTTCCAAGCTGACAGTGGCAGAAGACATCAAGGATTGGGTTAGAGAACCCCAGACTTTTGGAGGAGAGGTCGTGGAGGCCCAGGGAGGGGAAGGCCTTCACCAACCTCATAGTTTGGTCAGGGTCAGCTCCCAGCCCATGCAGTCTTCTGGCTCCATTGAGGGCTTGCTTAAGAGAGAATAGTGTTCCAGCTGGCACCCTGACACAAAAACAAGGGGAGACATTAGTAGGGACAGCAGGCAAGTCTAGGGTGCTGCTGAAACCAAGAGGGAGATAAGCCAGTCTCCTCCATGCTGGTCACATCTCAAGATAAGAGGAAGAGGAAGGAAACCTGCAGAGGGAGGGAGGAGGGTGAGACAGGCTGAGGGCGTGCGTGAGGCCTCTTCACCAGGGAACAGCCTTGGGGCCTCTAGGTCCAAGGAGATTGAAGACAAAGGAACTCTGGCCACAGAACAAGCTCCCCCAGTGGCGCAGAGTCAGCACTGGTCTCAGTCAACTCTATGTACACCATGATCTGCAGGTCTAGGGGAGGTTCCCCAGGACGCCCGGATCCAGGTCTTAGGGCCTGCTCCTTTGACTGGGAATTCAGGGGCAGGTGTGGGGTGCCAGCAGGCAAGATGTGACAGAAGCCTCCTTTTCTGAGTCCTGCATCTACAATGATACCCCTGTTACTGAACCATTGCTGCCCCCATGTTTCAGAGACTCAGGAATCCAGAAGCCCAACTCATTCAGCCCTTCAGAAATCACTCCACAGAATCACAAGATATACATGTGAGTTCATGTGCGACCCATGTGGGCCTCGGCCAGAGAGTGCCTCTCTTGGGTGGTGCCAGGCTCATGCCAGAATGCACATGCATGAGCACATGAAAACACACATCACACTGCAAACACACATGTGCATGTACATTATACATGCCAGACTATCATATACACATCACACCTCATGCACATATGTGCCCACACATATGTGCACATGCAGCAGATAAACACACCTGCACACACTGTTTCCCATGTAGTCCCCTGGGGACTGTGTTGGCTCCCACAGGTTTGGCAGTGAGCAGCATGTCACTGTGCACTATCTGCCAAGCCAGTATCTGGTTGCCCAAGAGTGGCGCCCCTCCCTGCAAGATTATTTCCTGCCCTCCTGAGGTGCTCCAGGCAGATGCCTACTTCCTGCTCAGTTCAGCTGAGGAACCATGTCCCCAGCCATGCCCTCTGGTCAGGCCACTCAGGACAGCATGCTGCCGTCCTCCCAGTGCACAGCTCCCTCAGCCCCTGGCTCAGGCCTCTGTCATGTCTAGCATACTTGGACAGACACCATTCTGGCCTCAAACATAGCATTTGAGTTCATTCTCTTATCCTGAAGAATGACCTTTCAGTGCACCCCTGCTTTGTAATGGAGTTTACCTAGACTGTCCTCACTCACAGCATTGTGGTTTCTAGCAAAGTCAAGAATCTCAGAAAAAATAACTGAAGTGACCTGAGAAGCCAACTGAAGAGCCTTTCTGCTTCTCCCTCTTTCTCCCCTCTGGCTGACCCCCTCTCATAGCCCTTCTGGAACATTCTGCTAGCTCACCACCAGGAGTGCCCAACCCGAGGCCAAGACTGTCTGGCTGCTGCCTATGGATTTGTAGATATGGGCACGGACCACAGGAAGACACATGTGCTACCAGGAAAGAGGATAGAATTTACCCAGAGGTCAAGGTTCTTCCTAAGTGCTGTTCGGGCCAGGCTTGCCAAGAGGTAGCTTGTTTGATCTAGACAAGAGCAGGTGGATGGGACTACAATAAAAAAGAAAAAGGCAATAATGTCTGTGATTATGGCAATGAGTAGAACTGTTCAGGGTCTCCCACAACCAAAATCAAAGCTTCTGTAGTTGAGCTCCCTCCACTGGCTCCTCAGTAGGCCTTAAACAAACAAACAAACAACAACAAAAACAAAAAACAAAAAAGCCAACACCTTGTGGCCACCGTCAAAGCCCCTTTTTTCTTCCCCCAGTCCCAGAGAGAAGCCTGCCAACGCGACCTGCAAACACAGAAGGTAACCAGGCCAAGGATGAGTGAATGCAAGGCAGGCCAGGGACCCACTCCATCTCTGCAGGTCCAGCCTCGAACAGGTACAGGATGAGGCCTGGAGGTGGACACTTGACCTAGAGGTGAGTTACTTTACAGTCTGCTGCCACCTTAGCTGTAAAGAGAGTTCAAGTTAGAAACACAGGGACTTATCAAGGTTCGTTGAAATGCGCTGTGCAGCCTACACTTGGGAAGATGAGCAGCTAGCTGTTCAACAGCTTCCCACAGAGGAGCAGCTGTTGAACAGCTAGCAGTATAGGGTCTGGGAGACAGTCATTAGAGGCAGCCAGGTCAGGCTTGCCATGAAGGCAGAGAGGCTTAAGGTCTAGTCTGTGATCAGTCCTGGAGAAGACTGATCTCACCACTCAGGTTTGGCCCTTCTTGTCCTACCTACTCCCCCCAGGCTACAGGGCCCTCTTAGGAGCCCACCTGAGGTCATGGCACCATAGTGCACCACTGCACCATAAGCACCACTGCCTGCTCACCCATGGGCTTGATACCCCAGCTGGCCTGGAACATGCTGGGCCCATTCTCTTTGTGGCTGTCAGCTTGTGTTCTGTGGATAAAGGTTTCTTCAAATGCTTCAGGCCATGCTGGGAACAAGGTCATGTCCTATATGATTCTATCTCCAGGCCCCAGGCCCAGAATAGTACTGGTAGGGATACCAGAGTGGGAAACTCTGCCTGGATACTTTCCCAACCTGAGCAGAGTCCCACCCCCTGTCCTGAGAACAGACTCACTTTTCCTCATTGATGTGGACACATACAAACCAAAAAGTGCACCGAGCTCCTCCCAGATTCTTTCTTGAATGACTGGCACATGGCAGATGAGTGAAGAAGTAAAATGTACGTGTGAGTGAATGAATGAGTGAATGAGTAGATAAATGAGTCAGTGAATGTATGTGTGGGTGAATGATGATTGTGTGAATGAATGAGTGGTAAGGAAAAGGACACAGACACTCTGCTGACAGTGATTTCCCTGCTGTACCTGTAGACCAGGCAGCTCAAGAGAGTGGGATCCACATACACTCCCTGCAGGCCCTATGCATTACAACCTGCTCCCCAGGAAGGGGCAGGACCTCACCCAGGCCTTAAGGAGCTACTTCCTCAAATCTCAGTTGTAAAAAATAAAGTGGTACATATACGCCTGAGAAAGCAAGTCAACACCATGGAAGAAACATTCACTTGTTCAGTATTTCACTGTTTCAGTGAAAAACAAAAAACAAAAACAAAAACAAAACTGTTTCAGTGAAATACTGGTTTCCTCCGGCATCTTCATCTTCACCCTGATTAAAGATGATTTAATAAGTAAACTGCCACAAGTAATTTAAACAAACACATTCAAGTGGTCATGACAACAGAATCACCAGGCCCCACCAGTGCCCCCAACAAATCTTCCCCAAGAAAAGTATCTCCTTCCTTCCCTCCTTAGTCTGTGATCAGGAGTCTGTACCAAGAAAGACAGAGACAGAGAGACTGAGAGAGATAGAGAAGGAGGTAGGGGAAAGAGAGAAGGGCCTCCTTCCTGAATCCCCCAGCACATGGTTGGTAAATGAGTCCCCTTGAAGATAAGCTGTCCTATTTCAAGAACATTCTACAAATATGCTCCAGCCTGCAGTTGGGCTCCTGGAAGGGGAACCTGGGGCCGCTTCTCTGCAGCATTCAGGAACGTCTGTGAAATGACCACCTGCTCAGCTCCTGTTGCACAGTGATGCTGGCAGGTTCTCTCTGCTGGGATAGGCAGATGACATTCACTCACCCCTTCATGAGTTCATTCATCCACAAAGGCAAAGGAGCTCCTCCCTAGTTCTGCAAGTCCTCACCAGGCCCAGCCTCTTCCTTACCACCCAGCGTCAGGGTCAGGGTTAGAGTTAGAGTTAGAGTTAGGACAGACTCTCAGAGCTGCAAGGGTCCAGTTTCTCCACAAGGCCAGGCCCATCCTCGAAGGTCAGCTCTGGGCATCCTTATTCATCCTTGCCAAGACCCTGCCCTGTTGGACACAAGGTGCCAGGATCTGTGGACAGTGGTAACACGCCATTCCCAGACCCAAGAAGCACATGCCCACAGCCTCGCAGTCTAACTTAGGGTGCTGCAAGGTCCAAGGTAGTGGCGGTCATGGCCAACCCCATCTCCATAGGTCTCCAGAACCCCAGTCAGTGACCACACCCCCACCTGACCTCTGCCTGGGTCTGCAGAAACATCACCCTGGAATTACAAGTTCTTTCTGCAGCGATAAAGAGAAGACTGACCTCTGCTGCCCACCATCAAACAGCGCAGTGTCTCCAGCAGTGGTATCCCAAGGAGCCCATGGCTGGGAAGACTATGAGGCACACATGCCCAACATGGGGAACAGACTTCCACATGGGGATCATCAAACACCACTCAGGGGCCCAATGCTTCCTGTGCATCTTGTTCCAACCCAGTATGACCTCCAAGGACAGAGGGCACTGAGGTTAGAGATCCAGGTACCTAGTCTGGCCAGGTAGCAGTTGGGACTCAGGCATAGGAAGCTGACCATGGGCCTCTGGGTATAACTCTAGCCCACTCCCCAAAGTGTAATACTACAGGGTCAAAAAGGTGGGAACAAGAAGCGTGCAGTAGCCTAGGTTTCTAAGTCTGTAAAATGAGCCCATAGAAGGAGATAACATTCATCTATCTCTGGACTGGGTCAGAAAGGCCTTCACCACCTGCGTCCACAACAGATGGTTAGGGGAGGCAGGGGCCCCATGGCAGATGAGGATGACAAGAGTGTACGGCAAACCTCTACTCCCCACCAGCCAGTGGGCAGGCCTGGGTCACAGACTCACCCTCAGGTCATCACCCTTGGCCACAGGCTCCACAGGGCAAAGGGCCCCCAAGCTCCACACAGCAAGACCGACAGCAAAAATGGTGTTCCCCTCCTAAATCTTGGAACCTGTGAAAAAGTCATCTCCCACGATAAAAGAGCAAATATGTCCTTACAGGCAGATGGGATTCGGTTAGGAATCCTGAGTGAAGAGCTAGCTGGGTGAGCCCCACTATACCACAAGGGCCTTTCTTGAAAAGAGGCAGAGGGAGAAGAGACTGTAGGGGAAGACAGGTGATGTGCTGTTGGAAGCAGGGGATGGAGGACGGAGGGAAGACTTTGAGGATGGAGGTGGGACCACGAGCTAGGAAAGAGGTGGTGGCTTCTGGAAATTGGAAAGGCAGGAGGCGGAACCTCCCCCAGAGCCTTCAGAACAGCCAGCCCCACCCTTGCCCAATGAGATTCCTGGACTTAAGACTTAATGAACCGAACCATAAGACAACAAGACTGTATTGTTTTGATCACCTAAATATGTAGTCATCTGCTACAGCAGCCAAGAAAATCCATCCCGGCTAGTGGCAATGTTGCTATCACAAGACTCCAGGGTGACGTCCAGGGACTGCCCCATACCTGTCATGGTAGGCCGGGATGATGTTGGGCTCTGAGAGGACAGGCAAGTGTGGGACATGGCAAGGAGCAGGGCCAAGGGCCCTTTCCTTAGCTGAAGGAAAGGGCAGGACAGGTGCTCGATCCTCCTAATTCCTAGGAGGCCCCACGAAGGATCATGGCTAGGTCACACATGGAGAAGCCCCTCCTGCCCATGGTAGACACTTGTACCCCAGATGTTCCGGACACCCAGGGTGGGAGATAACCTTTAAGAAGACAAGGGCTGGTCTGGGACTCAGAGAATTAGGATTCCAAGTTAGTGACAATATGACAAAGAAATACTTGATGGTAAGACTTGCACCAAGCAGTGTGCCCTGCTGGTCTTCTGTAACTTGAATTGCCTTGTGAGGTAGGAATGCATTTCTGCATTTTAGAGACAAGAGCTGAGGCTCCAGGGGGGCCATTATCCGCCCACGGCCAGGAGCCAGCAAGCTGAGAAGCTGAATTCAAACTCGGACACGTCCCAGCCGCCACCCAGGATCCCCTGGCTGTCCTTTCCACACATCACTGCAGATTCTTTTAATGCTGTGAAGTCTCAAACAAATGTCAGAAAACCCTGAAGGTGTAAAATTTCCCCCCAAGTCCTCTCAACATGAGATCCAGCCAAGAGGCTCCAATAGGGCAAGAGAAACTAATTACCTGTTCCCAGCACTTGAGTCCAGTTAATTTGCTCTGTAGTTAACACAGGGATTGGGAGGCTGGTATGAGGCTGGGGCCTTGTGGGTCTGGGTAATGAGGCCATAAGGGGCTCTAATCCAAAGTGTTATGTCTAATCGCACGGCCTGGAGACTCTTGGAGCAACTGCAAGGATGTTGTTCACAAAGGGAATGCAGAGGATAGTGAGAAAATCCACCCAACCTACTCAACTGCACAGCTCGGGTTTCACTGTTGCTGGGGTACTGGGACCTCTGGAGTGTCCTGGAAGAAGCCACTGATGGTGAAGAGCCCTTCCCCCATTAGAGGAGGTCTGTCTACACCAGCTCCCTTCTGGAAAGGCCAGGTGGGTGTGTATCAGCCTGGTCTTTAAGGGAAACACGTGGCTGGAGTGGGACTGCCCATCAGGAGTTGCACACTTGGGTGGGCCCAGCTCCCGCGAAGGGAGACTTAATTGCTTGCTTCTCTCCTGGCCTGGCTGGGCAGAGGAACCAGGGCCCCACAGGACGCCAAGGGCTTCCTGGCCTCTACCAGTGGCCATCAGTTCATCCCAGACTGGTCTGAGCAACTGTGCTCCCCTGACCTTTGGGAGAGGCTGAAGGAGCCGAAGATTTGACCTCTCACCTGGTCTAGTAGCTCCTTCCCCTGGAAAGGCATAATGGGATAATGAGGCCAGATCTTCCTTGGACTATTCCTAAAAGAAACACAGGATGCTTCCCACTATATTCTAGAGCCCAGGCCCACTGCTGGAGACCTGGTAGGTTCCCCGACCCTCAATCACCATGAACCTCACAACCCAAGAACAAGCAGGCTTGGCTCCCCCAGCTTGCTGCCCACACCTGTCTACTTGACACTGATGATCTCACTCTAAAGTAGTTTTTCCTCAGAGGATAAACAGCTGGTTTCAGGTAGAAACAAAAGGAACTCACCATCACCTCCAGAGAGCCCCAGCTCTCTGCTTCTTCCCCAAGCACTGGGGGTCTGGGATTCATGGCCCAGATGACTCAGGGCCCAGGAAGGCTTGCTGGCCTGGCAGCCCCAAGTGCCATTATATGCGAACTTTATGGAGGGACAGTAAAGGAGATGTAGACACTTTTATTGTTCTCCTTGAGGCAGCAAATGCTGCACAGAGATGTCGGAGATGTCCTTATTATTAAGTGTTGCCACGTCCAGCTGGCTCCCAGTCAATTATCTCACTAATGTGCATATTAATGAGTCGCACCCGCCTGGCTGCATCCACAAAGTGGCCCCAGGGCCAGCCTGAGCTACACTGGAACGCAGTTGGCACAACATCGTAAACATGGTAATCAAGCACAGCTTACAACACCGCAAAGGTCAGTAAAGGCAGACCGGCTGTGCTGTCCCCAGCAGAGCACCACAGCAGGCAGCTCCTCTTCTCGGTGCCCGATTTCTTAGAATTTCCCCACCCTACCCACAGGGTATCCCATGCTGATTAGTGCCAGGACCTGGAACTGACATTGGGCAAAGAGGGAACAAGTTCATCCAGTGGACTCTCCTCTAGTTAGAAACTGCCCGGTGCCATTCTACAGGCAGAGCTCCATGTTTAGAGAATCTGAGATTCACTGGGTACCAGCAGTAAAAGGAGGTACTCAATGCAGCCTCTCACTGCTCATCCCCATCCCCCACTCAGTCAGGTTAATCCCTGCCAGGCGGGGTCTGGCCTCCCCTGGCCCTGCTCCTACAAAGCTCAAAGTATGACCCAGGGAGCCCTGGTCATCTGGGGATCCCTGGGCACCACTGGAGCCCAAAGGGTTTTAAAGCAGAAGTCCTCAGCTAAGTTCAAATTTTTCAGATGCCCTACACACCTCTTCCAAAAAGACAGATGAAAGGCAGGTGGCTCTGTGGGTGTGGAGAAGGTGCAGAGGTCTGGGTCTTCCTGCTCCACATTCAGGGCCTTTCTACTAGGGCAGATCAAGACACAGGGAAGCCGGCCTAGGCCTAGCAAATGGGATGGAGAGGCCAGACCTAAGATTGAGGTATAGGGCAGGGCCACCAGTGTATGCCCATGCGTGTGCACACACGCGCGCGCACACACACACACACACACACACACACACACACAAATATGCACACAAACACACATACTCCACCCAGGTAGGATTCCTAAGAGGTTGGTCTGTCTTATCTGCCCCCAGTGGAAGGGTCCTTCCCCTGATGGCTGTGGCCTCCTTATTCAAAATAGGTAGGTGTGGATTTCCTCTCTCTGGTCCTGCAAATCATTCATTCACTCATTCATTCTTCATTTCGTAGCTCATTCTCACGGAACTAATAGGAAGTAGGTGTGGCCATCAGACAGCCACAACATTCACTCTAAGTGAAGAAGCACAAGCCAGAGCTCCCACAAACTTGTCCCTGCAGCAGTTGTGCACCCCCAAGGCATCCCTGTTCCTACTCATCCCAGCTTTGCTCTGGTCACCTCTATCTGCCCAAGCCCAACCCCAGGGCTCCCATGGATATGTCCTGCCTGAGTGAGCAAGGGGCCTTCAACTCAGAAGTCACTGGGTCCGATGGGGGCAGGTGACATAGGATCAGGTGACCCTGGATCTGGCTTGGGTGCCCTCAACAGGACCACTGAGAAGCTGATCTTTGGGCCTGTCCATGACCCCCCAGGGGACCAAGAAGCACAGGGGCCCAGCAACTTCATTGAGAAGGGCTGCAAGGGAGTGGGTTGAGCAATGGACCCAGGACCGTGGCAGGTGACCTCCCTGCCAAGCTCTATGATGACACACTCAGAGCCCACAGGAGCCAATCCAGAGCATCATCGGAGTGGTGGGGAACCACAGACATTCCTTGCCCCTGTGTGGAAGAAAGGCCTGGTTTCCACACCTGTGACCCAGTGTTATTGTTAGCTGCATGCCCTCTTTGATGCTCAGGTGTCCCCAAAGTACTAAGAAACCTGACCCCTGAGGTCCATGCAGCTGGGGGACTACCTACTCTCTCCTATCCAGATGGCTGTGATGCAGGGTTTCTTAGGGTTGTAATGTGGACACCAGAGCTAGATCATCTCTGTGCTAAGGGTCATCCCCTGCACTGTAGGAAGTTCAGTTGTATCCCTGGCTTCCAACCACAAGATGCTAGTAGCCCCCAAGCCCCAAGACAGGATACTAACAAATGTCTCTAGACACTACCAAATGTCCTCTGAGAGACAAAACTGTTCCCAGTTGAGATCTATACAGCATAATCCCACCTGTGACTCAATCTCTTTTTAAAAATATGCTCCCACTTCAATCTTAAGTGGATTCATTTGTCTTTCAAATCATTTTGGGGCACTAGGTAAGCAGGAATGAAGTGGCCTACAGCAGCAGGAGCCAGGGCTAGGGAGAGCTGGGACCTCAAGGGATGTAGGAGGGCCGCCTGGAGGCAAAGCCATAAGCAGGAGACCCAGAGATGGACAGGGAAGGCTCAGTGCTCAGCTGTGCTCCACATGCTGCTTTTCCCTAGGCTCCAGGGTGCTGACCCAGGGTAAGAAGGGGCTGCTCGGTTGTGGGGACTCCATCTCTCCTTTCTGAGCTGGAGAAGGAGAGGTCAGGGGTTGAAGGTTTGAGCCGAGCAAGCAGGAAAGGATCTCCCAGGATTGAGTGCTGAGGGAGGGAAGGCCCTGAGGGTGCTGAGACTGAGACCCCTGGTGGGTCCAGCACTCCAGCGAGCACAGCTAACATAAACTCCTGTGAGAAGGGCTACCTGGAACTCCAAAGCACCAGCCTTTCCCCCAGGAGGTCACCTGCACAGGCAAGCTGACAGATGAGGGTTTCTCCCTCTGCCAAGTGGTCAGGAGTCTTCTGTATCTTTTCAATGGTTTATCTCTTCACTTCACTTGATCTCAAGGGGATGATACCCTGCTCTCCACTTGGATCCAGGGAGGACACACTCAGTAACACTGTTTACCTTCACCTTCCAGCCTGGCACCCAGAGCTGTCTGCTTTTCTCCTAATTAATTTGACACCTTCCACCTTGTGGGATGTATAGCACATGTAACATTTGGCAAAAACACAAATGTGTCTGGTATCTCCTGGAAACGTTGGCTGTGGCAGAGCTGTTTTCAGCAGTGGCTATTTGTCTTAGAAGGAAACACCCCACCAAGGAGGCTAAAATGTTCCCTGGGGACAGTCATGCCCCATCTCCAGCTCTGGGGGACACAGCGGTATGGCAGCTCCACTCCTCCAAGCTCTTCCAGCTCCATGGGAACACCTGGGAGTACACTGGTTTAAGAGTCATCCCTCCTGGGTAGTGGAGGCTTCTGGGGTTTGGAAGGAGCGAGCCCCATCTCTGTCCTCCCTAGCTGACCTGGCATCCTGGCTGGGAGAAGAGCCAGGCACAAGACACCTGCTCAGAGGTAAGTGTGATCGGCAACATGCTCTAAGCAGGATTGGTCTCTCAGGCAGGGGACTGACTGAGCATGTGGGACACCAATGGAAGTGGGGTGGAGGGCCACACCCCAGGGGCAAAGAAAGGAGGACCAGAAAGCAGGAAGACTCGTGAACTGGCATGGTAGAGCATGCTGGGGTGAGGGGCTCTGCTGACTCCACCAACAAACTGGGTTCTGTAGGGCAGCAGCCAGCCTCCCATGTCTCCATGAACCTTGTCTGGGCCTGTGAAGAGGTAGAATATAGTAACAGGTACTGGAAAATGCCCTCTAGTTCTCCTGCCATATGGATATCACCTCCCAGACTGACCTCAACCTCAAGGACTCACCAAGGCCTCAGACTAGACCTCTCTGGGCCTACAGAAACCCTTTCTGTCTGTTCATCTCCCAGTGTGGCTTCTAGGGACAGCAGGCTCCAGCCTGGCCAAGATCACAACCTCCACTCTAAGCATGGCATCCACCCTCTCTGAGCCTCAGTTTCCGTGTCCGGACAGTGAGAGTAACAAGGCAAACCCATCTATCTGCCCACTGGGTTCCCTGGGGACATCTGGTGGATGTGCCAGCTCCCTGTCCTTCTGGAGGACTACACAAGCCAGGCATGTGTCACTGAGTTGGGCTAACCAGCTCAGGAGGCAGCCTTAGTGTCCAGGCTGGCCTGTGCTTCCCTCTCCATCACCCTGCCTGCAGTCCTCAGGCCCTTACTCCCCACAACCTCCACACCAACCCAGGTGTGGGTCAGAGATAGCCTCTGAAGGTCCCCTCTCAGCTGTACACAGGGTGTGCATTGAGTTATTTTGGAAAAGCCCAGGAAGGAGGGTGGTAGGGCAGACAGCACAGGACCTCAGACAACAAAGATTGCAATTATGATTCTGCTACTTGCTCCCTCTGTTAAGAAAGCTGCTCAGCATCCCTGCACCTCCTTGCTTTCAGGGAGCAGTGGGATGGGAAAACCCAGGGGGCAGGGCTGTAGGAATAATTTAGAAAGGCCACAGCAACATCACAGGCAGCTATTGCTGCAGTGCCCATAGATGCCAGGCCCAGCTGTGTGCAGTGCTCTCTAGGTGCTGACTCACTTCCCCATCCTAGGCGCCTGCAAAGCTACCTCCCCATCTGGGAATGACAGCTGTTTGGTATGTGCTGGCTACAAGGGACAATGATGGGGAAGCCTTCTTAACTGCACCAAGAGTCTTACTGCAAATGCTCCTGTCTTGGGAGGGCCTAAACACAGGAGATCCAGAATGGTTCAGAACGGGCCGATCTTTCCAAAAAAGCTAACCATTATCAGACTTCTTCTGGTTAACGTTCTTCAGAAACACACAGGTGATGCTGATGCTAAATTGATTGAAAAGGGGGTTTCCAGCCTTGGTGTACATCCTTTCAGATTACAGGAAAGAAAGTGACCTGCAGTATTATCATCTGGGAGGGTGGCTGGTGCTGCCACAGTGAAGGAGCCCTGCAGCCATCCTAAAACATCTACAGAACCCACCGAAACCCACAAAACAACACTTCCATGTAGTGAGATGGTCTGACAATACAGAGCTGGAATAGCTAGCTGCAAGTCTCTTTGGCCAAAAAACCCCCAAAAAACAAAGAACAACTAAACACCAACCTCACACCTTCACAATAACCAATTCAAAATGGATGAGACCTAAACATAAAACACAATAATATATACAGGAGAAAAATCTATGAAAATTTGGATAGAGTGATGAGTTTATAGATAAGCATCAATTGCAAATCTCTTCAAGGAAAACATTTGATAAATTAGATTTTACTAACATTAAAAACATCTGCTCTGCAAAGATGCTGTTAAGAGGAGGAAAAGACAAGCCACAGACTGAGAGAAGCTATTTGCAAACCACACATCCAATAAAGACTTGTATCTGAAATACATACATACTCAAACTCTTGCATCTGAGTAATAGGGACACAGATAATCCAATTAAAATATGGAAAACATGGGCAAAGGATCTGAATAGGCACTTCACGAAAAACAACAACAAAATGACAAGCATATGAAAGGTTATCAATATCATCTGTCATCAGGATATTTCTAAATGAAATAAGAGTTAATTACCACACACCTATTAAAATGACTAAATTTTAAAAAATCAAATGCTGACAAGGATGTAGAGCAACAAGAATTCTCATTCACTGCTGGTGGAAATGCAAAGTAATGCAGCTATTTTATAAGACAGCTTACCAGCATCTTACAAAACTGAGCATACTCTTCCTATATGATCCCCAAAACCATATGCCTAGATATTTACCAGATTTATTGAAAAAGTTCTGTCCACACAAAAACTGAATGTGGATGTTTATAGCTGCTTTATTCAAAATCACCAAAAACGGAAAGCACCAAGATGTCTTTCAATAGGTGAATGGATAAACAAGCCATGGTACATTTATACAATGGAATTTTATTCAGTCATAACAAGAAAGCTGTCAAGGTACAAAAAGACATGAAAAAGCCTTAAATGCTTATTGCTAAGTGAAAGAAACCAGTCTGAAAAGGCTACATGCTGCCTGAATCCAATTACATCATGTTCTGGAAAAACTATGGAGAAAATAAAAAGGCCAGTGGCTGTTAGGGACTCAGGGGAAAGAGGGAAGTATGAACAGGTGGACCCAGGGTATTTTTAGGACAGTGAAACTAGTCTGTATTATCCTGTAATAATGACTACATAGCTTTATGCATTGGTCAAAGTCCACATTGCTTTACAGCACCAAGAGTAAAGTTTAACGTCTGCAAATTAAAAAAAAAAAAATCATTTAGTAGGTTGGAGGATTCCAGGCAGGAATTTAGATAGTGTCAGGAGTACCTAGTTGTGTCATAAATACATAAAACAACCTCACTAAGTGGCCTGGGGAGAAAAGGAACTGACATAAGTAACTCTGGACATAGGTCGCCTGTATTTTAGCTAATAAAGTTGTTTTCTGTGGGGATACAGACAAACTTTTCTGATACTGCTATACATGTACAAGTATACTTGAACAGAACAAGGAAGTACATGGATGACAGGTGGTGTAAGCAAGGCTTCTCACTGCTGGAGTGGGAGGTTACAGGTGAGCAAGGGGCAAGAGCCAGAATAATCCACATGGTGGTGAATTGGAGCTGGAGACATCAAAATAATGCATGTTTAGCCTGATATAAACGCAGGTGTGAACACAAAGGGATACTGACAGATACATGTGTGTGTGCATGGGTATATGGGTCAGTAGACAAACACGCATTCCCTTGCTTTGTCAGCTGACAAAGCAAGAAGCACTGACACCCCTCTGGCAACAAGGACACCTGACACTGAGATCTTGGTTTCTAACACTATTCTAAAGTAAAAGGAGCCAGCAATCCTTGGAGAAATGACTGTTCATAAGACTAGGGCAGGAAATATACACGATGAGCCTGGAATATTTCGTTGTGCCAGAAAGTAAGGAAGTACTCAACAAACAAAATCCTCAAAGGGACATACATGCCAATGGAACCCACAGAGAAGCACCCTATGGCCGGAGCTAACACATTTGGGCAAAGAATAAATAAAGCAATATGGGATTACAATGCAAAACATAAAGCAATCAGTAAGTTCACACTGATATAAATAGTGATTGAACCAATTAACAAATAGAAAGAAGATAAAAATCTCCAAGACTGAAGAATTTCAAATCATTTATGTGGATAGCTTACCCATGAGGTGGTAAAGCATAGCTCCCTGTTCCTTAAGTGTGGGCTGTGCTTAGGGGTGTTCTGCCAACGAGTACAGTACGGAATGGGGAAAATGGGTAACTTCACAGTGGAGAAACCTGCCTGACCTCAGGCAGATGATCAAGGTCAAATCAGTTGCACTGATAGTATATGCCCTGGACAGTATGTCTAAGGGCACCTCACCTCTGAAATATTCCACCCCAAATATAATCAATCATGGGGAGAATGAATATCAGACAAATTGCAATAGAGGAATATATATAATATATATAACAGAGGAATATATATAATACCTGACCAGCACTCCTCAAAAATGTCAAGGTCATCAAAAACAAAGAAAGGCAAAGAAACTGTGACAGTTAAGGAGAACCCTAGGAGACGTAACAGCTAAATGTCTTGTGGGATCCTAGATGGAATCCTGAACAGAAGAAGGACATTGGATAAAAACTACGGAATTCTGAATAATATGTACAATTTAGCTAATGATAATGTACCAATACTGGTTCTTTACTTGTATCAAATGCACTCTTCTATTGTTAAAGTGCTATATTATTAATTAGTATGTGAAAAATGGTGAAGGGTATACAGGAATTTTCTAAATTGTCTTCAATTTTTTTAAAACTGAATTTTTCCAAAGAAAATACATGATCTATCAAAATATCTATAGAAAAGACGAAGGACAATAGACTTTCTAACATGCATGCTAAAGTAAGTTCCCAGCAGAGGCCTAGTGGAGGCCATGCCAGTCTCTGATGAGGTTAAATGGGGTGTGCTCGGATCCGCTGGCCTGCTCCTCCTTCGCACCTGTCTGCAGGCTTTCTAAGAAATATGCTGAGCCCTGGGAATTTCACATCAGCTTTGCATTCAGCAATAAACAACTTCGCTCCCTTCACCCACTCACCCCGGGGACCTGGCTAAGGCACCTTTCTGCTCAAAAGGTGATACCAATACCTGTCACACAAACATCCATGAGCGACATCCCACAGGTAACGCAACAGGCTGTGAAGAAGCTGGCAAAATCGTGCCCATCCTTCCTACCTCTGTCAGAGCTTCCTTCAAGGTCAAAGGCAACAGCTGCAGTTAGAGCTCACCTCAGCCACCCCCTACAACTGACAGAACACATTTTCATGGGGCTGGGACTAGCCTTATTCCAGGTAATTACAGAGACACAGAGGGTTGTCTGGAGATAAGACCTTCTACTAGTGAAAACCACACAGTAAACAGAGCAGACTGAGTTTCCACAGGCTGAGGAAATGAGCCCTTCTGGTCCAAACCTGTACAGAAGAGTGGCTAGCTGCCATGGGCAGTTCTATGTGGTAAGGCGGACCCTGTCCACATGGTCAAGTACTCACAGGTGCTCTGTTCACACCTGTCAATGGGACTCAAGTGAGGCAACCAACACTCAAGTTCAGAATCTCTTCCTAAACCCTCTTACCTCAGCTAGACCCACAGGGCAGGGAGCTTAACTGCTGACTACGGGAAACCACATGGGCACATGGGCTGACTTCAGCATGGGTTGTCTGACATTTACACCACCTCCTCCTCCTTCAAATAGCCACAGCCTCGTACCATGACAAGTGACAAGGACCCCTCCTTGAGATCTAACTTTGGTCAGGCTCCTCTGAGCCCTCTTCACAACTAGGCATCATCCCCGGCCTGCTAAGAACCCTGCTATGCCCATTTGGAGAGAATCCACCCACACTCCATATCCAATCAAGCTCCTCTTCATCCACCTGATACTACATAAAGCTCTGTTTAGTCATTTTCCATTCATTTCTTTACACTGTAAGTCTCTAGTCATCCCTGCTGTCTTGGGAGTTGAGCTCAATCTCTCTCCCTTGTTACATTAGTCTCGAACAAAGCCTTCCTTGCTGATTTTTTTAACAAGAGTCTGGTGGGATTTTTTTTTCCTGTAGTACTTATAAATGCCCAGTCTGGCCCTTGTAGGTGCCCAAGGTTCTCTTTCTAGGTAAGCAACTGTCCTAAGTATCCCTCACCTCTGGTCACTGAAGATGAAGATGGCAGAAAAATACTGGGAGGTCAGAGCAAATAGGAAGACCTTGGGGATTTCTGACCTCGAAAACCACTTGGTTTCAGAGTTGCCCCCTGATGTAGCAGAGTACTTAACTAGGTTAAGATACACTCTTGTGACTCTAGGTGGTTTCGTGAGTATTTTATTACTGCCCCTCAATCATGAGGGAGGAGAAAGAAAGATGTGTTGTGAGGATTGAGTTGCTATAAGAACTCTTTCTGAAAGGAATGGTTTGGGAAATATCTGGGGTCTGGTTTCCAACACTAAGACCTGCTCAACCTCAATATCCAGAGAACTCAAGCTACTTGTCTAAGAGGAAAAAAACAGAGAAACAAGGTAAAGGACCAGCTATCTCCAGAGGGTGAGTCGTGTCCAACCTCAGAAACCTGCAGATGCTCCCCTGCTTCAGCATGAAGTCTCTCCTCCATGTGCCTTCTCCACACCAGTTACATGTCCAAGACTTCGTGGTGCTCTAAGGATCACAGGTGCTCAGACATGACCCCACACCTCCACTGTCTAGTGGACCCAGGGCCATAGGTATTTTTGCAAAGTCTGAGGTCAAATCCACTGTCACATCCCACCTGGCCCCCTCCATGAAGACTCAAGACTCTGAGGTTTTGGGTCTGGGTTCCCCTGATGCCACAGCATTCTGGGGCACTCTCTCCTGCCACAGTGGGACCCTGAACTTGCTCCGTGGTGACACTGCCTTAGTCCTCACAGGCCATCTGATCCAGCTGCTCTTCCCCGCTTTCACCCTGGAATCCCAGCCCCCATTTTATTCATTCTCTCTACTGCTTCCAGCACCCTCTGTGAAACCCTTTACAGAGTGTGCCCTACAGCCTGTACCTCAGGCAGAGTGAGCAGGTACTCCCATGAGCACCTACACAATGGGTGTGGGTGCTCCTGTGCCAGCCTTCCAACGGTACATCTAGTGGCTGCTGCTGGCACAGATGAAGCACCAACATGTGGATGGATGGACGATGGGTGAGTGGATGAGACACCACTTATCAACAAGGGTGCCTGAACGATGCATATTTGTAAGCCTGACCTTTAACTGTACCCCACAATTTTAAAATAAAAACTTTTTTAGAAAAAGAAAGGATGGATAAGTGGGAAGGATAGATAAATGAATGGATGATGTGGAGATCAAATTAAATTGTCCTCAGAAAACATTAAATAAAAAGGAAAGCAAGAGAAACTGTTCCCTTCTCTGAGAAGGCGGTTGTAGCAGAACTGATTAAAAACCGCTTCCTGAATTTTATAAGCATCAGAAATGTCCACCTCCAAATTGGGCCACTTTGAGATAATGAAGTCAAAATATGTGAATTCATTTACACAAATATACAAGGAAAAGGAAAGCTCCTGGTGAGATGAGGAAAGGTTCGCAGAGCTGCAAGAAATAAGCATAACATGCAATCTGGGGGTCAGAGACCCAGGGATGCTGCAGGGATCCACAAAAAGAGGAGGGGTCTGCGGGTCACCAAGGGTGGAACTGGGAGCCAGAAGTGGCCTCTTGGGAATGGGAGGAAAAGAAGGTAAGGCAAGGGCACCCCTCCACACTCCCCATCCAAGCTGTTCCTTAGGGGAGAAGGCCGACCACATGACCAGGGACCATATCCCTCAGCAGCAAAGGTCAGCAGTCAAGCATGGCCCTGCCCTGCACAGAGATGCATGACTTTCCCTAGCTTACCGCACACAACCCAGGACAGCTCATTGGTCAATGGAAGGAAGAAGGACACCTGTCCTGCTGGTTCAGGCCTGGGGCAGGGTTTCTCACAACAGGGAGCACATGGAGGCTGAAGAGTCTGCCTAGAAAGCCCCATCCTCCAGAATAGTCATTCTCTGTCCCAGTCTGGGGCACAGGCTAGAGGCCTGACATTTGCTGAATGACTGAGTGAATAACTTATGGCCCAGATCCTTGATTCCTTTCTTGTGTTCCTTCTCAGATCCCTCCACTGCTAGACCCTAAAAAACCCTGGGAACACTGAGGGAAACTGTCAGAGGCAAGGGCAGCCACTGCCAGGGAAGAAGCAAAAGTGAGGGCTCCATTCAGCAAGGGTTGGAGGTGGGTGTGAATTTAGATAGGAAGGAAGTAGACTGAGCAGAGTGTAGGGTGGGGCCTGGGAATCTTATCTGGAACTCCTTCTAAAACCTTCTAGAACCTTGGTCCTCAATGTCTGCCTTCTGGGGAAGATAGTCATCTGTTTTCAGATGAAATGAAGTCTCCAAGGCTTAGTCTAGGAACAGGGAGAGGAAAGGAGAGAAACACCCAAATGACGGCAAAGGTGGGTTTGAACTGGAGCCAGTGGGAAGACGCAGGGTGGTGGCTCCTTCTCCCTCACTCCTGTGGTCTGCCACTCTGGACTCAGGCTCATTCTTTTCTTTTTTCCTTTTTGGATTTGACCACTAACATTTCCATAAGATATATACAAATATCTGCCAGGCATGAAACTTTGCACACATGAGGCCCAATGCCCCAAGACCCCCGGGACTTGGAGATGACAAAAACTTCAGAGACAGCAGGAAGCTCAGAAGAGCCAAAGTTGTTCTCAAAGCATAACTGATAGGGTGAGGGCACAGCAACAAGAATGGCACTTCCCACCCCTAATGTATTACTCCAGCCTCAAGGCTGTGACCATGGAAGTGGGTTTTGAGAAGGTGGGGACCAAGTACTTGGCCCAGCAGGCAGCATGAGATCCTCAGTTCAGCCCTGATGCCACTCAGGATAGGCAGTGGGACTCGCCCCTGCCCTTGCCATCCTCAGTCCCTGCACTCAAAGTGAGAGTCTACCCGGGTTTACCCCAGTCCTCTCCTACTTTGGAATCGGAGAGTCTGGGATTGGGGATCTTCTTGCATGAACAGAACCTCCCTTACAGCACCTCCTGGTTACAAAGGCCAGAAGGTCAGGCTCTGTGTTGGTTCCTACACCAACCATGGACAGAGATGCGGCACTCTGTGGCCACACTTAGAAAAAGGACTAGAATGTATGAGTTACGTTAACTGCTGTATTTAAAAAAAATCAGAACACTGTAGCTGGAAGCAGATCATGGACTTGGAAAGTCAAACAGTTGATGTGTGTATTCATTCCATTAATCACGCCTTCTTTCAACAACAGGTTAGGAGCAATCCTTGCTCTGACAACTCCAACCCTCCCTATTCTGAGTCTTCTGAGGGCTCCTAGAAGCCAGCACCCCGCCGCCCTCATGAGGCCTGGGTGGAAATCTGTACAGGGGAGAAGAGGACCCATGGGAGACCCATGGGCTTAGGAGGTGAGGGGAGATGAGAATGGGTGTGAAGATTTGTGACACAAGGAGATGCCCAAAGGTGCCCCTCTCACAGCCAGCAAAGACCCTCGATGAGCCACAAAAGCCATCTGCTTGCTCCCTAGTGGCCATAGGACCCCTGAGAGACTGAGCTGCTGAGCAGGGCTGCCTGGACCCACTCTGCATGTTGCTGTGAGGACCTCCCCAGTCGTGTGCTGCAGGCGGAGGTAAGGCTGCCTGATTACAGATGATGAACATTAAGCTGTGCCAATCAATTACCCAACACCAGGCAAAGCCATCCAGAGTATCTTTATGAGCAAGTAAATCCTGAGCTTGTTCCAATAAAGTATTTATGAGGTCTCTTGTTTCAAAACTGCATGGATGGCCTTTTTCTAATTCAATCTACCCTGCAAAGGTAAATATGAAGACTTGAAGGAGGCGGGTGTCCATGCATGGGCGCCTGGCCTACCAAGGCACATTTCAGTCCCTGGAAGACAGAAGAGATGAGACGGTTGTTCTGTGTTCACAGCCAGGCCTTCAGGGGGCAGGAAGAGGTGGAGAGACTCCCCTAGATGTCCACCTCTCTCCCCTCCACATCCACAGGCTTGTGCAGGCTTGTGCATCCACAATCCTGAAGGAATGCAGAAATAGCCTCTCTTAAATCAGAACTCCCAGGGCTTACCACCAATCCTTCCCTATTTCTACACAGCCTGGTGGTTAAGCACATGGACATCAGTGCTAGACTCACTGGGTTTGATACTGACTCTGCTACTCACCAGCTGCCACAGTTTCCCTGTGTAAAATGGGCATAAAACCACACTCATGTGGCGGGGATCTTAGGACAAACAACTGAGGTTATCTCTAACAAAGTGCAGACATCCCTTGGCTTCAAGATCCTGCCTCTCATCACTCTGACTTTTGCTGTTTCCCTTCATCTCCTACTTTCTTCTTGTACCCTCTTGCCTGCTTCTTATAAGGACACATAAGGCTGCATTAAAGATCACCTGTGGCCAGGCTCGGTGGCTCCTAGGACTTTGGGAGGCCGAAGAGAGTGAATTGCCTGAGCCCACAGGTTCAAGACCAGCCCAGGCAACTTGGTGAGACCTCATCTCTACAAAAAATAAAAAAATTAGCCGGACGTGGTAGTGCATGCTTGTAGTTCCAGCTACTTGGAAGGCTGAGATGGAAGGATTGCGTAGCACAGGAGGTCAACATTGGGGTGGCTATGAGTGTGCCACTGCACTCCAGCCTGGGCGACAGACTGAGACTCCAACTTAAAAACAAAAACAAAACAAAAAACCCCCCAAAACCCCAACAAAAAACAAAGAATCACCTGGATAATCCACAATCATCTACCATCTCAAGATCCTTAACTCAATCTCATCTGCAAAGTCCCCTTGCTATGTAAAATCACAAGTTTGTAAGTTCCAAGAATTAGAACCTGGAAACATTTTTGGGGAGTGGGGTGTATTATTAAGGTGACCACCTGCCAGGTTGACAAAGCATCCCTGAATGACCACAGGGCTCAATGCTCTCAGCACAGCATTCCTTCTGTTTCTCAACAAATAATAAATTCAGTATGTATGGAGAACAGATCCAGGCATCCACAGGAGTAAATGGACCTCCACAGAAGGTCCCTCTGAGACACAATGCCCTATCCAGCAGTGCCCAATGGACTTCCAAAGTCCCTGCTGACCTGCATGGAGTTGGTATCTGCTGGGCCAGAGCCATATGTTCTTCAGAGTTAGGCAACTCCCTGTTCTCAGGGTCTAGCCACCCACCACCCTCGTCTGGGTTTTCTACAGCCTTTGGACCAAAGGTGGGACAGGCAGAAAGAAGGCTTGGGCTTCTGAAGGGCCACTCTGGCAGGACAAAGTGCACCCCACCAGACCTCAATGATGTCACTCTCTGATTTCAACAAAGGCAAAATCCCATCCTCCCTGTTCCCATCCTCATGACCTGTTTGGACAGAAGATGGACTCTGGGGGCCTGTCCCAGGCAGCCAGGCTGCAAGAGCATTTCCGGGGTACCAGGACAGGGTCAGTGGATTAGAAATGGTCCCAGGCCTCATGATGTGCCTTAATCCTGCAAAACACTCAGGTAATACTGATAACCTGGACTTTCTGGTTCATCAGGACTTAACCAGAAAATGCCAGAATTTTAGAAAAATGGCAGTGTGGCACAAATCATAATATTTGTATTCCATTCAATTCCTGGAGTCCTCTGCCCTAGCTCTGTCTGGTTGCTCCCAGTGTTGGAACACTCACTCTCTGGTGAGAGCCCATCCCATTTCCAAACAGCCCTGTGCCTGGTAGGCTCTGCCCATGGTAACCCCCAGGCCAGGTTCCTTCCCCAGCCCCAGGCCCAGCTCCAGGGTGCCAGAGAATCAGTCTGCTGTGTCAATGTTTCCCAAAAGAAAGGCTGACACCTGCACCCCACAAAACCATAGATAAATGCCTGATTGTACTCTTGAAGTCCCAGTACCACCTTTCACAGCTTCCAGTGTAGAAACAGACCTGCATATTCATGCACAAGTAAAAGCACAGAAGGAGAAAGTCAGGAGAGTGTGGAAACCTTAGGGAGCCTGCAATGAAGTCCCCAGGGCCTGCTGAAAGCCCTCAGAAGTTCAGCACGGAGACAGCTGGCTGAGGGCAGCCTCTTCGAGACAAAAGCTGTGGCCCCTGTGGACATTCACGATGACAGGACCTTACGCCAATGTCAAGGTCGCATCTGCTTTTCCTGTCTTGGGACCCTTCCTGGGAGGTGGGCCTGGGGTGAGGGAGGCAGGCTGTGAACGTAAGGAACAGTTCAGAGGGTGGCCTTCGTGTGGAACAGGGCTCAGAAGGCACTGTAAGGAACGTCCTCATAAAACCGAAGGAAAATCACCTTGTAAAAATAATAGGATTTATTTATGACCACACAGGGTGAAAACCATAAAGGGAAATGATTGCTTTTGGAGTCAGGAGAGGGAGCCCCGTGGGAAGGTAAGCAGGGCCCATGCAGCTCAGGGACAGGCCATGTGATAGAAGGACAGACAATGCATCATCCTCCTGCTACCTGCCTTCTGTGTGTCTATCCACAGCCCTTCCCCTGCCCAGGCCTAAAAAGAGACTCGCTCACTCCTCCCTTCTTCTGTGACTCTTTGCCTGGAGACAATCTCTTCAACAGAGCCTCTGCCTGCCATCACAGACAAATATAGGTGATTTTCATTAGTTCTGTTGGCACAAAGGTATAGTCTGCAGATCTGAGCTAATTAAGAACTCTAATCATTCTTCCCATCTTCCCAGTCACGGTTCTGTCGCCTGGGGAGACACATATCTGTCTACCACCCACCACTCAGCCCAGGCTCAGGAGGCACATGGACTATAGCTCCTGAAGGGAAGATCTGGGAAACATGGACACTTTTTAATCTAGACCTACACTAGAATCTGGTAGTGGTTGCTTTACTTTGATTTATAATTTTTTTTTGAGTCAGGGTCTCACTCTGTCACCCAGGCTGGAGCACAGTGGCATGATCATGGCTCACCTGTTGCCTTGACCTCCTGGGCTCAGGTGATCCTCCCACCTCAGCCGCTTGGGAAGCACCATCACATTGGCTAATTATTTGATTTTTTTGTATAGATGAAGTCTTGCTATGTTGCTCAGGGTAGTCCCAAACTCCTGGGCTCAAACATTCCTTCAACTTCTACCTCTCAAAGTTCTGGGATTACAGGTGTGAGCCACCATGCCCAGCAGTGTTTGTTTTCATCAACTAAAAAGTTGAAATTTAAAAGAAAATCTGTGAGTCCCCCCCAGGCGAAGTCAGGTTCCTGTCACGCTGAGGTATTCCTGTGTGGCCACTGTCCACTCCCCCAGGGCATTCTGAAGTCAGGCACATCCTGGTGACCAGCGTCCAGGGCCCAGCACTATCACCACCCCCTATGTGCCCATGGTTCCCTCCCTCACCCCCACATCATGCCCTATACTCTATGTAGGTATGCAGCATAGACAGTTCAACTAACACTCTCAGTCAATTAAATACCATGGTGCCCCCAGAAATACTTGTTTGTGAAAGAACCAGGGTTTCCACAGGCAGCACAATGTATATGGTATCTCTGAAGGGTTTCTGAAAGGTCACCTATGCAAATTCTTTCTCCACCCATGTGACTGTTGACTTACAAGATACATGGAAGTCTAGTGTCCAACCGTGGGTAGCTTTCCATCTAGTCCAGCCTCCCTTTAATAGAGGGACAGGGGGAACTAGGGGAGAGGGCTTCTCTCCTACTCAGAGTCCCTCTGCTTTGCCTGGGACTCAGGGGGTTGATGCAATGCTGGGTTTTCAGTTTTGAAACCAGGAAGTCTCACAAAAACCAGGACAAGTTGCATCTGTCTCCCCAGCATAAACCTATCTAAGAATGGATAAATGTATCTAAGAATGAATAAATGTATCTATATATAAAATATCTATGAATGAAGCAAATTTAGCAAAGTTTTAGACAGTGGTAGAATTCACACACAAGGTAAACAGTTGTGGAGGGCAGATGGGCGTCTGGTGTGCTATTTCCTTGGTGTTTTTGTATGGATGAAAATTTTCACAATGAACACTTGGGGTGAGGAGTGGTCTGGAATCCCCCCAGACCTGTGCAGACCCTGGAGGAACATATGTCTGAGGCCCCGGGAAGGGATGCACAATCTAACAGACAGAGACAACAGTAGTACATTGGACTAGCTGTCCTGAGATGACATTCATCACCCAGGACACCAGGACACCTTTCCAAGTGCAGAGCATGAAACAATCAATGAGGACATACAACCACTCACATGTGCTTCTGGACCAAGGCCCAGGGTGCTGCCAGCAGTCTTGTCCCAGCTCTGAGTACTTGGGTGCTTTGCTCTTTCACAGAACCATAGTCTTGAGCTGGCTGGGACAAGCCTCATAGGTGCTGACAACGAGGCCTAAGGGACCAGAGATCCATGTGTGGAAGGAAGCAGGCCTGAAGCCCACTGGCAACTTTCTGGCCTTGACACAGGAGCCTCTTCCACCACAGGGGCAGCAGTGGTCCTGGAAAACTCCTTGCAGCTCTGTGATATGACCTCATTGTTGAGGACTTACCAGGAGCTCAAGAAGGCCAGGTTCCATCACTAGAGAGCATGAAGGGTAGGCATGAGGGACTTAAGCCCAGCCCCATGGCAGTGACAAGCAGAGAGCTGTGGGCCAGAGGCAGTCACGAGGCACAGCCCCAGAAGCACCCAAGTACTCAGAGCTGGGACAAGACTGCTGGCAGCCCCCTGGGCCTTGGTCCAGGACTGTAACCGGCATGCTGGTGGAGAATGAAATCCTTCTGGCCAAAAGTGCATAGGACACCCAACAGGAAAAATGACAGACCAACTGATCTACAGAACCAGGAGTCTATCTTGAGTCTGGATGGATACATGAGAGTGCATGAAACAAAACAGAAAGGAAATAATAACCTCAGAGGGACAAACACATGACAAGGGGAGAGTGGACCCAGGAAAGGTTGAGAGGCTAAGATGGTGGGACTTGTGTGGGTGCCAACCACGGATTGGTTGATTGAAGCTCCATACAATCTCTAAGCACATTAACAAAGATAGGGCATCAGCAGCAAGGAGGTGACAACAGCTTGCCACTGTCCCATTTTAGGAATAGCCCAGCTGTGGGAGCAGCTTATATGGAGACATAAGCCCAGAGTCAGGTCCTCAGATTGGAAATAAAGGGACCAGTGCTAGAGAGAGGACTCCAAGAAAGGAAGATAGATTACATTGTGGATTATCAGGACAGCTACCAAGTGCTCCCTAGAGCTGACTCATGGCAACGGGAGAACATCCCAGCATTTATGCTGTGGCATTAGAATCATGCATAAGCAGAGGGCTATATCATAGAGCCTAGAACTGCCAGTCACCAAAAACAAGCCAGGAGGCCGGGCACGGTGGCTCAAGCCTGTAATGCCAGCACTTTTGAAGGCTAAGGTGAAAGGATTGCCTGAGCCCATGGGTTCGAGAACAGCCTGGGCAACTTGGCAAAAACTCATCTCTACAATAAATCAAAAAATTAGCCAGATGTGGTAGCATATACTTGTAGTTCTGGCTACTTGGAAGACTGAGGCAAACGGATTGCCTGAACCCAACGAGTTGATGCTGGGGTGGCCATGAGCAATGGAGTAAGACTCCAACTAAAAAAAAAGCCGGGAGAAGGTAGCAAGTGTCTAACTAAAGAAGGGGCCCCACTTCCCAATCTGCTGTGTCTGTGTCACACTCACATTAAAACCTCTGACAAGGGCAATCAGGCCACCACCTCACGGTGACCTCATGACCAGGTGGCTGTGGGTCCCCTGCTGTTGGGGAGCCTCCCACAAGGGACCCTGCTGTGCTTGGAGAAGGGACCCATTGAGACACATCAGTGAACCCTGAGAACACCAGGAGGAGAGACTCCCGCTATGGAAAGGTGGAGGGGTTGGTCAGGAGGGCTTCTCAAAGGTGGGGATGCAAACAGAGAAGGAGTTCAGAGAAAAAACACTCAAGGGGAGTGTGAAACATGCACAGCATGGGTACCTGCCCCTTAGGTAAGGGCCAGCGGAGTTGAGGAGTAAGAGCCTGCTGGACGAGAAATGAGGAGGACAAGGTTGCCTGAGCCCAAAGACAGGGCCCCAGGAAGGCAACAGGTGAGCATCCTGCAGGGACACCATGACATGCGCCCAAAACTCCAGTGCTGTCTGGAAGATGCGGTGTGTGACTGAATCCCTTTCAAGTCTCCCAAGATTTATGTGGATTGTAAACCATGATTGGCCTGCCATGAATTTCACACACTTGCTTTTGATTACACATTAAGATGCAAATAAGCAGCAACATGCTTGTGCAAATGCACACTGTAAGTCAACTGCATTTTTGGCCTGGGGAGTCTGTTTCTATAAAAATCACAAATTGTAAAGCATGAGGTAGAATGAGTAGTCCCTGTGATGAGCTGGCCCAGAGATCAGCCTCTCTTGGCAGAGGGAATAACCTCCCTCAGGACGCTCTCTGAAATTCTGACCCTGCCTATGAATATGGCACTCTGTACTACTTCCAGCCTTGCCCCCAATACAAGACCCAACCTGTGGGGCAGGGATCCTTTCACTCCTTTACAAGTGGGAAAACTGGGACTCAAAGAAGCTCCAGCATAGCTTCCTATGCCCAGGTCCCCCTGCCCACTAGTCTGGCAGCCAGTGGTGGCCTCTTGGCTCCTGGCCTTCCTAGATCCTCAGAACTGCCCATCTGGAGTCAAGGCTCATCCCATGCAGTGACCCCGCCTGTCCACGGGCCATGCCTCTCGGAGGAAGATTGTGGGACTGGTGCCACCTCCTATAAGTGTTCCACACTCACACAAAGTTTCAGACCCCCTCACCCAGCAGGCCTCCCCCACTCTGCTCCATGGAACTGCACTCAGAGCCTCATAATTAGGCTTTGCCTTTGCAGCCTTGGTTGATGCTCCTGAATGGCAGGGGAGGGGCTCTGCACTTAGTCCTTGTACTCCATGCACCTAATGGCCTGTGCACAGTAGATCCTCTCCACATATCTGCCATGACGAGACTGCAGGAATAGGCGTGTAGTCAGAGATGTAGACTGCCATGACGAGACTGCAGGAATAGGGGTGTAGTCAGTAGATGGTCCCAAAGCGTGACTTTACCATACGCCAAGAGAGCCAGGGGAGCAGTCATTTGAGGCACAGCAAGCCAGAGATGCAACGTGCAGACACTTCAAGAGAAGCATCCATCATGATCTGCAGAGATGCACCCTGAGTTTCGTAAGTCTTTGTCACCTTATTCCCATGGCTGGGGCACCTGGTGGCTGCATTCATGTGATATGCCCTGGAGAACCCTCCCTGCTCCTCATCCAGCACCCCTCCATTGGTCTTGTGTCTGATTCCATTCTGTATGACAGAAAGCCCAGTTTCAGGAAGTTCTTCACATATTGCAATATGACAAATGATCCGGGTCCCTGCAATACTGCAGGCAGTGTGGCTGGGCCCCCAGGCCTCCTGCAGAAATAGGCTTTGCAGGATAGCCTCCATGGTGACGGGTGCCTGCAGCCTCTATTCTCTACCCCTGCCACCCCCACTTCACACTCCATAGTCCCAACCTCAGCCCCACCATTGTGCTCATCCCACTCTGCAAAGGAACTGGGTTTCCCAAGGCTGCCAGCTTCCAGGGCAAGGCCTGGAGCACACTCACAGTTACCTGGAGGCCTCCCAGGGCAAGAGGCCCACGAAATGCTTGTGGGACATTTGGGTGATCAAATAGCAAACACAGATTGGGTAAGCAGGGAAGATCTCACCCACAGCAGAAACCTGATGCCATTGCTGGTGCAAATAGTGGCTCTAGCCCCAGCTAAAGACTTTTTACACTGCAGGTGGCATAGTCTCTTGGGCTATGACCTTATCAGGCAGCATGCAAAGTGGCCACAAGCTCCCAACACCATAAAGTCTCAGAAGCCCCCTCAGGGAATGGTCTAATGAGAGCCAAGCTTGGTCCCAGTGCCTTCCCCTGGGGCCATCAAATCAGTGCCATCTCTCAGCTGTCCAGGCTTCATGGATTGGGTTGAAGGTGATCTGTTCCTAGGTTTTCCCAGTCCCAAGCATGAGGTTGCACCTCTGAGGTGCTCTAGGAAGACCTTGACTGTGCTGCTTCATTCACATCATGTTCTTTGAACTTCCAGGCCAGGGGATGAGGGTTGGAGTGGCCTGGGACCAATTCCTTGACCTTGAAGATGGGGCATTACAACATGCTGTGAACCAGCAGTAAGAGCCAACTGATGGGGTCAAAAGAAGACACAGATATGAACCCTGACTTCCGAGGTGGGTGATGAAGTAATGCAGGACTACCCCTCTCCCCAGCTTCCCAGGTCCGCCCCCCTCCTGAGGCACCTTCAGGCCTCAGTCAACCATCCTCTTCACAATGCTATGGGACCCACAGCAGGCCCAGTTTTCAGGCTGCCCTTGTGTGGGCAGGCCAGGCTTCCACAGCCCTAGGAAGCACGAAGCTCTCAGAACTACCACAAGGCCAAGTCTCATGGGGACAAACCCTGAGATTCCCAGACACAACGTCTGCAGGTTTTAACTATGTGGTGTGGTCCCTCCTCCAGAATGAGGAGGGAATATATTAAAGAAAGATAGTTGTCTATCTCACACATGGTATCTTTGTTGGTTTGCAGGAGATCTTTGAATTGTATCCCAGAGAGAAAGTGAGCTGTAGAGACCAATGGATAGAAATCCTTTCATGATTTCAGACCCTTCCCACAGTCATGCTGTGAATCGTGGTAATTCAGGCATAGGGATGCCTGGTCTTTGTAGAACTCTAAGGGAATCATGAAGATGGGCGACTTTAGGAGCCAGCCCAGATCCATGGGCTGGGCAGTCCTCTCCACAGAGTCACTGGGGGCTGCTCATGGGAGCCACGCCCCACCTACACTTACTTATAGTGGAATTCCTAGAGCCACATGAGCTCCACTATCCTTTGTGTGTGCCCCGACCATCTGCACATCATGCACTGTTTTAAAGACAGTGATAAATGTAAAAGGGAGGTCCCAATCACCTGTTCACATCATGGATGGACTCTTCCACTGGGGCCTGGTGAGATATCACGCAGGCATATGGCTCCCATTCACAGTCTCTCCCTAGCTTCACAGGGCTTTCACCAGTTCCCTTTGCCCAGGCAGTGAGATCACGTGATTAATTCTGCCAAGAGTGGCTCAGCTGGGCTGGCAGCCACCACGTCAGCTGACCTCAGGGTCTAGGCAGGTTAGGTAAGACTGAAGGTTGGGCCCCCTCCCTGACAGCTCCCCTAAAATCACCTGGGTATTCTAGGAGGGTACAATGATGAGAGAGCAAGTCATTCTAGTTGTGAACTGGGTCTGCAACTTGGGTTCTTCACTTCTCCAGACCCCTCAAGTCCTGCTCCATCACAAGGTTGCCTTCGTTCCCTCCCAAGCACATGTCCACAGGTAATGACTCTGTCCAATGTTTTCTTGTTCAAGATCAATGCTTCCCACTGGAAGAGATATTTACCTTGGTGACTCATTCTTCAATGAACCCAGAGCCTGGAACAGCATTTGCCTAAGGATGGGAGACATTACAGATGCTTTACTGAAAAACGAGTCAGAGAAACAGAGGGAGGAAGAAGGTGGAAGAGGGAAGAGAGGAGGATTGACGACTTCCAGAATGTTCTACCAGTAAATGCAATAGAGGCCAGCCCAGATGAACACAATCAGAATGCCAAAGGGATAATGTTTCAGGGGATGCAAGGTCTCAGAGATAACAAGCGGCAGGACACTCAACAGTCAACACAGACTCCAAAGAGCCCTGGTCACACAATCCAAACATCCCAAATGCCCTCATGCTCCAAACCCCAAAAGCTGTCAGCCAGGTACTTCCTGTCATGGATTCAGCCAACAGAATTTGAGTTGAAAAGAACAAAGATTTCCAGAAGCTGCTGCGTCTGCTGCTCAATTTGAGCTGAAATGCTGCGGGTAATAAATACTAAATAAATGAATTGTAATAAATAATGATAAAAATTAATAAACTGGATGTAAAAAAATACACCTCAACAAAAAGGGAGAGGGAGAAAGAAAGAAACAGAGAAATTGCGTTTCAGGGATGTGCTGTAAGCAGTTTTTAAAAAACCATCAAAAACAATAGATGAGAACACTCCCACAAGTCAGGTAATGTACCAGAGAGGGAAAGATGCAACCAATGTCATGTAGGAAATCTCATGCTCTGACCACAACTTCCCAAGAGAGAGAAGGATCAACAGAGGGGTTCAGTCTGCGGGCAGCTTGGGCCAATTCATTCTTCCCTTCCACCTCCCTGTCTTTAAGAAGCACTTGCTAATGAAGGATTCTCTGCTAGACACAGAGTCATCACACACTCAACTGAGATACAGCCTCTGTCCTGGAAATCACATTGTCCATCTCCTACTGTTGGACACAGTGCAACCCCCTACCTCTTTCTGAGCTCCCCTGGGTCCCTTCCAAACTGGGGACAGGCTGCCCCACTGTCCTTGAGCCTCCCCGTGAGCTAAAATGACTGTGCTGAAGTTGATTATGTGTGTGCAAGAACTTCCTCCCTGGCATCTATTGATCGTTATTTATTCATAGGCTGGCCAGGGTGTGAGGATAGAATCTCATAACTTTTCAGTAATGTACTCTCAGCAAAGGCGGGGCTAACAGCCCAGCTGCAGAAAGACAAAGAATCATGAGAAATGGGCAAGAGTGGGCCCATTATTTATAAAGTTAAGGTGCCAAACTACTGAGATAACGCCTCCAGCTTTGTCTCTCCGTTCCCTTCAGGAACACTCTTCCCTGTGGCATAGTGAGGTCCTTCTTGAAGGCCACGGGGCAGCCCATCTCAGGAAGACTTCACTGCCCCTACCTCTAACAAGACTCCATTGAGCCAAACTCAGGAGTCTCTGGAGGCTCTACCCAAAGTCAAACAACCCCCTTCCATTGCCTGTTGTTATGGGCTGAATTGTGTCCCCCCCCCCCCAAATATGCTGAAATTCTAACCCCCAGGACTTGTGAATGTGATCTTATTTGGAAATAGGGTCTTAATAGATATAATCAAGTTAAGATAAGGTCAGTAAGAGGCTAAATGTCAGTTGTTTAAGTTGCCCAGTCTATGATACTTTGTAACAGTACTTTGTAACACTGCCCCTACCTCTAACAAGACTCCATTGAGCCAAACTCAGGAGTCTCTGGAGGCTCTACCCAAAGCCAAACAACCCCCTTCCATTGCCTGTTGTTATGGGCTGAATTGTGTCCCACCCCCAAATATGCTGAAATTCTAACCCCCAGGACTTGTGAATGTGATCTTATTTGGAAATAGGGTCTTTATAGATATAATCAAGTTAAGATAAGGTCAGTAAGAGGCTAAATGTCACTTGTTTAAGTTGCCCAGTCTATGATACTTTGTAACAGTACTTTGTAACAGCAGCTCCAGCGAACTCATACATTGACCTCACATCTGTATGCTCTCCAGCCATGGTGATTCTTGGACAGGACAAACAGGAAAGGCCTTTAGGAGTAGACTATGGCCAGGCACCTTGGGGATCTCAGGGGTAGAAGTGCACAGATGCATGGTCCAACTCCCTGCCCCCACTCTTTATGGCCCTGGCCCCCACCCTGTCCACATCACAGACAACATGTGGCCCTATGATGCAGGGGGTCTGGGGCCAGGCAGCTGCCCAGCCCCATGTCCGCCAAGATCCCTTAAACTGGAAACTTGATTCCTTCCTTTGCACTTGGATGTTGTCACTGCTGGTCTCAGATTTCTCAAAACGCAATCCCTTTCTTGAGGCCTCACCCAGATAGGATACACAGTTGAGAGATGTGCCTCTCACATTCAAGGGGAGGTTCCTCGCTAATAACCCACTGCTGTTCACCCATTTAACCAACGCTGCTATGATGATACTGCTTTCCACTGCAGGAGCCAGTCCTCTTCCAGCAGCAGGCATCTGCAGACTCTGTAAGGCCCGGCTAACAGCAGCCTAGGGCCTTCCCAACACTCTCCAATATCTTCAAACTAATCCAAATCCACTCAGTTATAAAAATAAGTGCCTGCCAACTATGCTTCCTAAGGAATGTCCAGTATCAAATTGACGACTGATCAGATACTGCAGTTTCAAACTGGAAAGCGAAGCATGGGGCTTATTCTGCTATGGCATGGGGCCCTCAAACTGGGAATGTGACCAGAGAAAGCTCTGTAATGTGGCACAGAGCTCCCCATGCCTCGGGCGCCTGACCTCTACTGGAATGATGGCCCCAGAGCTGTGGCTTCAAGCAGACAAAGGTCAGTGGGCTTCTGGAACCCTCCAATCCACTCTGCTCTTATTCATGTAACTAAAAATGGCTCCACTACCCCTGACCAACACCCCAGCATACACACACACACACACACACACACACACACACACACACACACACACACACGGGTAGGAAAAGCCCTTCTCTTGGCACAGGCCCCAGGAGCCTGAAATACTTCTTCCATCATGGTTAGCATACTGTGGCCAACTTGGGAAATGGTGTGCAACACTGGGAAAACTATGGCTTGTTTGGGGAAAAAAAACAGACTAAGTTGTTGCTAAGATGAGTTCCTAAATGGAAACCAATCCAAGTTGCCGTGAGTGGAGGATAGGTAAGTCGATTTTGAGAGAGAGGCTCCTAGGAAAATTAACTGCATTATGTGTTAATGAGTGGGGAAAAGTCACATGTAAAATCATTCTTCAGTACAAACTTCAACTTTATAAATATTCAGAGAAAAAAAGACTGGAAGGGAATAGCAAGAACATAGTCAAAGGTAGCTGTGCCTGTCTAGCCAGAAAACTGACAATTTCCTGGATGGCAGGCTCTCTTGAAGTGTTTATTTCCTAAAAATGTAATAGACACTTATTGACTTTAGGGCAGAAATAAATTTCACAGTGGTGGGTCTTGGATAAAGAAGCAAGAACTCCCCGATGAGGAGGGAACCTAAAACCCCTGGAAGAGGTTGTCAGTCCTTTTTGGGTACCATCTGCCTCTGGGAAGTTCACTTGTCCATGACCACTCCATCTTTCCAGCTTCAATTCCTGAGCAGCCACCATGTGGGAAGTCCCTCCAGAGAAACCCCATCTTGGAGCCAGGGGTAGGCCAGGAATCTGCTATAGCCCAAGGTGGAGCAGAAATTATCTAATGAGACAATGACCCATTCTCTCTCAAAGTCCCTCACTACTCAGGCCACTCAGAGTGGTCAGAAAAAGGCAGGACTTAGATAAAGCAAAAGGTGAAAGGTTTTGCTTTGGGTTTTGATTATTTTTTAATTAATTAAGCCACTCTTCTCTTTCAAGGCCTCACCAGCTCAGTCCTGTCTACTAAAGACCCTTCTATATCCCACCTCACTCAAATGCTCCCTCACCCATTTGTGTTTCACATTTGACTCTGAGTATCTCATAGAAATCAGGGTCTGCAGACACAGTCCTTGTGACTTCCAGGGATGGGTGAGTCAGCTCTAATCAGAATCCTGGACAGACCTATGCTAAGCTGTCTTCTGCCTCAAAGGCTAATGGGATAAACCTTTGCCCACAGGCCTGGATTAGGAACCACTGTGTGGGGACACAACTTCCTCCACAGGTGTCCCCAGTGCCTGGTCTGGATCCACTCTTGAGCCCCCGAAGACACATGGTGATTGCATCATACAATCACCAGCTCAGTAAAGATGATGCAGGACTTAGGTTACTGTTGACCCTGAACATGGAACAGAAGTGACACCTGGACAGAAGTAAGCTAATGCAAACTCTTACACACAACAGGCCAAGCACTGGCCATCATGGGCAAGGGTCTCTCGCTTGAGTCTAGCTTCCAGAAGCATTAAATAATCACAGGCCACTCATCCCTCTGAGATTGTGCCTTGTTCTGTATGTGCTACAGCCCACAGGCAAGAAGCCAGGCAGTGGACTACATTCTGGTTGGAAACCATAATCACCACTCCTGGAAGAATTCCAGTTGCCAACCCTGCAGCAAAGAGGGCAGCAGTGAGAATGCTTTTTAATATTTTAATATTTTTAATGTAAAAGTAAGCATGATTTCTGTATAAAAAGAAGAAAATCAGAGAAAAGAAATCACCCAGATAATCCCATCATACTAGTACCACTGTGAGCATTGCAACATATACTCATTGCAGGATTTCAACTTTTCATATGTCTAAATATAAATTTGCACATTCATATAAATATGAATACCTACAGTAACACTGGGATCATCCTACATACTGCTCAAATCAACTCTTTTTTAGTTCTCAAAATATCACTAATTTTCCCTGGTTCTGGCACATTCCCCAGGGATGAGGGGAATTTTCTTCTCTGGATAAATTGTGAAATCTACTCATTCTGTAACTGAGGATGCACCTTGTCCACAATAGTTCTCCACTTCAGTTCCCTGACAGTAGTGTGCCTTAAGGCCTTGGTCTCTTTCTCTCTGATCGTGTCCCAGGACAAATTTGTGGAGGTGAAGTTTTCAGGTCAAAGGGCTTGGTCCAGGGGCTCAAGCGTCCTCCAGAAGGTGAAGCAGTACAGAGCTCCTGCTGCTGACTTTCAAAATGGCTCACAGGGAGGGTGCACTGGTGTCACATGGCAGGACAGTCACTCTGATCCGACTCCTCCCAAGGGCTGACCTTATGCTGACTCATCAGGTTCACGAGGCTGAGTCATCTCCCAATCACTGCCTCCTTTTGCCCCCCAGTATGCAGAGCCAGGCATCCACCCCAGGGAGAAAGGCCCCCCAGAAGGGCTGTGAATCCAGAACCCATGAAAGGCTTTGGGATCCCCTGGGTCTGTGCTCATGAGCACTTACACCCCAGGACTAGCACCAACTATCCCAACTGTGGGTAAGGACCTGGGATGGCTGTGAACTCCTAAGTCCTCTAAAGGAATTTTAATAATTTTCAATGTGTATTCCAGAGAGAGAAAGAAAGTCCCTAATTCCAGAATCAATCAGGCTCAAGTTCAGGTTCAAATGTGGGAGGTCTTCCTGGTCCTAGCCTTGGGCCTTGGACAAGTTACTTACCCTCTCAAAACCTCAAATATCTCACATGTAAAATGCTTGCTTTCATCCTAGTAGGGTTGTTAGCATTAAAGAAGATGGTGGATACTTTTTTTTCTTTTTCTGAGTTGGAGTCTCATCCTGTCGCCCAGACTGGAGTTCAGTGGCCGCTCCCGGCCACCACAGCCTCGACCTGCTGGGCTCCGGCGATCCTTCCGCCTCAGTCTTCCAAGTAGCTAGAACTATAGGCGTGCGCTACCACGCCTGGCTAATTTTTTGCTTTATTGTAGAGATGAGGTCTTGCCAAGTTGCCCAGGCAGGTCTCAAGCAATCCACTCAAGCAATCCACTCACCTAAGCCTCCCAAAGGCGCGGGATTACAGGCTGAGCCACCGAGCCCGGCTTGATGGTGGATATTAATGCACTAAGACACAGAAGGTAGGCCCTATCGCTATTACTATTACCACCACCATCACCACCAACACTATCGTCATCGTCACAATCATCACCAGCACCATCATCATCACTACTATCATCACCATCACTACCATTATCATCATTGCCACCACCATATCCTCCTCCTCCTCCTCTTCTTCATCAATGCTACCACCAGCACCACCATCATCATAATCATAACCATTATCATCTCCATCATTATAATCGCCATCACTACCATCACTATCATTATCATTACCACCATCATTACCATCATCATCATCACCACTATCATCACTTTCATCACCATCACTATCGTTATCACCACAACGACCATCACCGTATCTTCCTCTTCTCTTCCTCATTATCATCACCATCATCATTGCCACCACCACTAACACCACCACCAGAATCTTCTCATCATCATCATCAATACCATCATTGTCAGTATTATCACCACCACCAATGTCTTCTCAATGCCATCACCCCATGTATCCTCTTCACCCTCATCACAGTCACATTATAATATTTTCCTATCATCATTACTGTCTTAATATCTATCTCCTCATCCCCAGATCCTAAGATGTAAACGCTCTCTCAACCAAGCCCAGATAATTCCTCAATTACAAATCCTACTGCTTTCTGTTTATACCCTTTAATGAGCTCTCAGCCTTTCTCAGGCCCCTGAATCCTCTCCAAGGTCCTGCTCCTTGGATAACATTACAAATATGGAAGGAGCAGCTCTCTATGAACTGCAGTTATAACAGAAGAGTACCACAAGCCACTGGAAGTTCATGTGCCTCCCAGATGTGCTTACATTTTATGGGAGAAATTTAGATAACAAAGCAAGAGGACCTGGTCCAAGACCAGCCAATGAATGGAGAGATCAGAACCAGAACCCAACATCACAGATTACCATGCTGGAGCATTCTCTGTAGCACCACAGTGGCCTGGGAAAATCAAGTGGGTGCCAGGCCCAGTCCCTCACACAAGGGTTCGCTGGGCTGCAGCCATCACCCTGCTGTCTCCATCACTGCAGCTGCAGACCCCCAGCAAGTCTGGAACACCATGAAAAATATGGAATCTGCAGCAATAAAACAGGGAACTTATCTGAGTGGCAACATACCCCTGTGTCACAAATGACTACAGAGGCACTAAAGGTCCTCAGACACACATAAAGAATCAGAGTGTTATTTTCCTAAAACAGAGGAATGTGGTACCTGACATTTAAGCACTTGGTTAAAGGCTGCCTTTTCTGTAGCCAACAGGGGCCAAGCAGCCGCCTGCAATGATCAGCTTTGTGGCCCCAGCAAGTCACTGCCCCTTTCTGAGCTGCAATTTCTTAATTTATAAAATGGGGAGAATATATCCCCTGGCAGCTTGCATGCTTGTTGCAAGGAGTAAATGACAGCATGCATAGTCCAGTCCTGTCCACACGCAGTTAAATTATCAAAACTAAACTGACAGATGTCACAGGAGCCCACAAAATGCTCAAAATAATTAGGACAAACCATGAAAAACATGCATTGTGGCCAGCAGGGATCTGACTACTTTCCCCTATTCAATCCCCACAGCACTGGGAGGGAAGTGCTACATGGAGCCCATTTCACAAAGCAGTAAACAGCAGCACAGAGGGCTTGAGGAACTTGCCCAAGGTCACACAACTTCCAAGAGGCAGAGCTCAGAGTTTAAACTTGGGACAGCAGACCCCGGACTCCTCATAAATAAAGCTGCGCCTTTGCCTTCCTCAGACTCTGGAAATGAGAGAAACGCACTTGTCACCCATGAGTCATACTGAGGGATCCCAAAGGCACCACCATTTGTGGATGCTCTGTGATGTGAAGTCCACTGCATCAGCACCCACATGGCACCTCTTTGCAGGGAGAACCCCTGAGCCACTTCTTAAGCTTCAGCTCCCAGTCACTCTTCAGGGTCTTTCTACAATGTCCCTGCCTCTACTTGTAGCAATGTTAGTTTCCAGCACTGTGGACAACACCCTTTCATGTCTAATCTTGGCTGTTACTATGCTTCCCCCATCCCTAGGACAGGGGCTATGAGTGCATCTCTGCTGTGTTTCCCCAGGTCACAGCACAGGTACTTTTGCCTGGTACAGGATCAGCACCCAGATGAGAGCAGAAAAAAAGGGATCTTTGTCCCGAAAGTCATCTGTCCTGGGCAGGAGACTTTACACCCAAATCTTCCATTAGTCCTGGGAAGCAATCTCCATGGCGACAGTTTCAGAGCACCCCTTCAATGGAGGAGCAACAGAGGCCAGGGCCAGGGGGCACTGCTGGACTAGGAGCACCCATGAGGCCACCCAAAGCTAGCCATGCTGGACCAGCAATGGGCACTTGTGGAACTTATGACAGAACACTCCTTTGGGAATGTCTCATGTGAAAGTGGATTCTCCTATCTGCCCCATGAGTCCCATTCAGCCTGGGTGAACTGTGGGCTTTTGTGACCCTCAGAAGCCAAAAGACAGAAGGAGTCCTAGTGGGAATAAACAAGATTTCTCAAAAAAATATCCGCTGTCACAATGCGTTCACCTACAAAGCACCAAAGCATTTCAAGATCTGCTACCTTGGTGTTAGGTCTGAGCTCCCTGCTGAGTCCATCACTGAAAGCCTGGGAAGCTCCATAGCCAGCACTATCGTATAAAGCATGTGCCAGAAGCAGCAGCAACTGGGGGGACTGTGGACAATGGTTTCGGGACCCTGTGACCTCAGGGAGCTGGGGAAGCACAGGAATTGGGAGATGGAGCCCTCTGTCTTCCTAGCCCCTCGAGCCTCTGCTTGCTGCTGGTCAGACAAGGTGTCCTGGCCAGAGAGAGGATCACAGACAAGAGTAGCACCTGTGTTATCATAAAAGCTTTAAAAAATTTCCACTCCCAGAATTTAAAATCTCCAGGAAAAGGAGGAGGCTACCACACTTCTGTGCTCTGTATGCTGCTTGTGGAAGAGGTATGTGCCCTCCTCCTTGGCTCAGGGCTGGGTCACCGCCCTGCAAGAGCCCACGACCCTCAAGAAGGGCCTGCCAGGTCCAGAAGTTGCTCTGGGTGCCTCTGAACGAGCTCCACAGAGGCAGACCTGCCCACCCGTAGCCTCTGCCATCCCCACCCCTCACTGGCCCTGTAGTAGCTCTTCCTGGGAAGGGGTGGAAGAGCCAGCACTGACTTAACCTTCTGCTGGTAGGTAGAGAACCCAGGCCAATCATCCCTGGCCTGCTGTCCAGTGAGGTTCGTGCCATAGCTGCACTGTGTGGCCACCTCTAACAGGTGGGAATCTCATAAGTCAATGACTCACCGTTGAGTGGGTAGGCCCTGGCAATGCTTCATGAGCATAGCAGCCTCCAGGTGCTCAGGCCCTTCTGCTTGAGACTGAGGACAGGCAGTGAGCACTGGGGACAGAGGTGGAAGGAAAGGGCCCAGAATGGTGCCCACAGGCATCCAACTGCTAGGAGTCACCCTAGCTTAGCTCTAAGCACTCAAGTTGCAGGTCCCAGGTGTACAGAGCCTGCCCTGAGCTCCAGGGTCCTGGGTCAGGGCTATGTGGCTTCCTCAAGTCACTTCTTCATCCTTTCACCACATGCCTTCACTTATCTGACTTCTACTCTGTTATTCGGGGATACCACATAGTAAGTAACATAGTGGAGATGCCGGCTGTGATGGCGCAATATGAGAGGGGCCACACTCAGTGCATCTGCCCACTTTTGTTTGATATTCAGTGGAGTCTTAAGCTCATGCAGAAAAAGGGAGATGCAACAGGGCCACCCCAACACAGGAAAAATCAGGAGACAGAGGGAGAGCTGCAAATCCTTATTGTAGGTCAGAAGGGAATGGAGGCAGGAAGGCCCTGGCTGGGCTGGGAGCACTCAATCTGCATTCTGGGCCATGACAGCTCCTCGTAACCAGAAGTTCTCAGCTGGAGAATGACAGGGACTGTGGTAGCATCTGGAGACATTTGTAACCATCTCAACCGGTAGTAGAGGACAGAGCTCCTGTATGATGCTCAACTCACTAAGAAACAAAAGATGCTCTCACAATGAAGAATGATCTGGTCCCTAATGTCAGCAGTAACAAGATTAAACAAACCTTCTCTGATGGAAGGAGGAATAGCCAAAGAGTCTTTCTGTAGCTGGGCTGGTAGAACAAGGAGGCTCCCAAACCCTCCATGATAGCCGCAACTCAGAATTCTCCAGGAGACAGGACCTGTTAAATCAACAGTGGCCCCTCATGTACACACGCTGCACCCAGCATGCATGGGGTCCAGAGCTGCCACATCAAGCTGACTCCACTCCCTGGGCTTTTGAGGAACATAAGCTCTGCCCATGCTGTCAAGCTCTTGGGATGCCACATTGAGTCTGATCAGTGTCTGCTGATGAATCCCAAGTGTGCTTGCCCACGGCAGATGTATGACTGATCCATGATGCCCGATTAGCCCGTGGTGCCCCCAATGGACCATGGAATGCAATGGGAAATATATTTTCACTTTTTATCCCTGGTTCCTGGCACATAGCTCGACAAACCTTGGGGAATTCTGGAGGGGTAACTATCTTCTAGCTACTGACAAGTCAACTAGTAGCCAGGGCCCTAGATAGCTTCAGGATGGGAACTAGTCACTAGAAAAACCAAGGTGGGGTTTAGAGGGTTGAGATTTTCAGGCCCACTCCAACCACCCAGAGGGGCAATTGAATTAATCACCATTGATTTAATCAATAAGGCCTGTGTAAGGAAGCCTCCATAAAACTCCTAAACGATGCTGGGTTCAGAGAGCTTTTGGACTGGGAAACACAGCATGATGCTGGCAGGATGGCATGCCCAGAGAAGGCATGGAGGCTTAGCATCCCCATCGATGCATCTCTTCCACTTGACTGATCTGAGTCCTATATTTATAGTAAACAGGTAATAGTAAGTTAAGAGCTTTCCTGAGTTCTGTGAGCCATTCTACCAAGCGATGAAACCCAAGGAGGGTGTGGGGGGAAACCTGATCTATAGCCAGTTGGCACAGGTGACAACCTCGGACTTGGTATTGGTATCTGAAGTGGGGGTAGTCTTGTGGGACTTAGTCCCTAACCCTGGGTAGTGTTAGAATTCAACTAAATTGTAGTAGATTCAGTTGGCGTCTAGAGAATCAGAGAACTGATGAGTGTGGCAAACCTGCATCATGATGGCCTTCCCTGAGGTCATCCCACGGGGCTGCCTGAGGACACAGGCACTGCCAGAGCCCTGAAATGGTCAGTCTCCTGGGAGATGACACCAGGAGGAGAGACTTTTTCCTGCATGGTCTCCCTCAACTCTACACCATTCACTGTCACACTGCTGGTTAATTTATGTTAACTTGACTGGGCCACAGAGCCTACATGCTTGGTTAAATATGATTCTGATGTTTCTGTGAAGGAGTTTTTTTGAATAAGATTGACATTTAAGTTGGCAGACTTCTTGAATAAAGCAAAAGATCCTCTATAATGTGGATGGGCCTCATCCAATCAGTTGAAGGCCTTAATAGACAAAGATGGACCTTTCCAATCAAGAAGGAATTCTGCCAGCAGAGATTATAAACTCCAACTGCAACTCTCCCTAGGTCTTCAGCCTGCTGCCTGCCTTGCAGATTTCAGACCTACAGTCCCCAAAATCCCATGAGCCAATTTCTTATAAAGTAAATCAATATTTATCTATCTCTATGTCTCTCTCTACCTCTCTCACTCTGTCTGTCTATCTATCTATCTATCTGTCTATCTATCTATCTCATTCACACCCTGTTAATTCTGCTATCTGGAAATCCCTGACAGATACATTCTTCACCCCATGGAAGGCCAAGGACTCCTTTGTCCATGCCACCAGCATCCTGATCAAGTGTCACACCATCAGACTTGTGCATCTGGCCAAACTGGCCATCTGTTCTCCGCCCTTGGGTTCCTGCCTCTGGAACACTCTCCAACCCCACCAGGGTCTCCACTCATAGAAAGCAGCAGCTCAGCCTGCATCAAAAGCCTGTTTCTGGAACTGATCAGTCAAGAAGTGTCTGTAAAAGCTTTCTGGAGGGACAGATGAGAATAAAGAAGTGTGATGACACAAGACTCAGTGATCAGAATCAGGAAGCCAAGACAAGGCATCAACCACACGTGGTGAGTTTCCCTCAAAAGAACCAGCTGGAGGAGAAGGGAAGGCCAAGACACTCCATATACGCCAGGGAAATCAAGGTCCAGGTGACAGAGGCAATGATGGCATGCCAGAGAGGAGTGGCAGGTGGTTCCAGAGAAACCGTGGTTGAGATTCAGGGGAAGGCGCTGATAGTGTCCTCCTCTCTAGATGGGACCATAACTGGTGGATACAAGGAAAATAAAGTTACTTGAACATGGTGTTTTGGTGTTGACATTTAAAAAATACTCTAAAACAAAATGCTAGGATCTTGGCCAGGCATGGTGGCTCAAGCCTTTAACCCAGCACTTTGGGAGGCCGAGGTGAGGAGATTGCCTGAGCAGCCTGGGCAACTTGGCAAGACCTCACCCCTACAATAAATCAAAAAATTAGCCGAGCGTGGTAATGTGCACCTGTAGCTCTGGCTACTTGGAAAGTTAAGGCCGAAGGATTGCCTGAGCCCAGTAGGTTGACGCTGGGGTGGCCATGAGTGTGCCACTGTGCTCCAGCCTGGGTAACGGAGTGAGACTCCAACTCAAAAAAATAAAATAAAATGCTAGGATCTCAGCTTTATTTGTCATATTTTATAAAAAATATATTGCAAAGAACAGCAGTGGAAATGCTGCCCTAGTCACTAAGGAGAGGGGCCAGCTTGAGTTCCCTCCCACCATCAACTCCCATAACAGAGGACTTCAGAATATATAAGCCACACCAGGCAGAGCACATAAAGCTCACTGCATATTCTCACTCAGTCACTGGGTATGGGCATCATGGCTTTTGACCTTTGGAGGTAACCTGCCTACGGTTATTAAAATAACAATGATGGCAAGAACGGGGGATTTCTAGGGCAGGGACACTCCTCTCTGCATGACGCTACCATGGTGGACACATGTCATGATACATTAATTCATATTCATAGAATGCACCACACCAAAAGTGAACCCTGATATAAACTAAGGGCTCTAGTTAAGGACAGTGTACCAGTAATGCGGCCCCCCTCCCGCAAGCTGTTAGTAACATGCATACTCTGAGGATGGGATGAGGCGGGAGAGAGGTTAGATGGGCACTCTCTGTACTCTCTGCTCAACTTTTCTATAACCCTAAAACTGTCCTAAAAAACATAGTCTGCAATTTTCAAAAATAATAATACAGCAACCATACCGTCCTTGCCCTTTGATACAATGTTGAGAATGTGCCTTATTAAGGAGAGTTAATCAGTGACAGCTGATCCAGGAAATCTGCAGTCCCTTATTTCTGATAGCATCCTAGAACCAGAGCCAGTTGGGCTGGTCACATGGGCACAGCAAAGTCACCAGAAGCCAGTGAATGCTAGGTCCTGGAAAGTAGCATCTCTTCTCCACCTCTTCTTGCCTTTTCCGAAATGACTTTATCTGGATAACTTTCAACAAAACAACTTTTTTTTATTAATTAGATGAAAAAAAATTACTGGCACAATTACCATAATTTCTACAGATTAGCTGAGCTTTGAAATTCCTCATGTTCTCTCCTTGTTAAATCTGTTAAATGCAGGCACTGCTTTCAAGATACATTTCAAAAGCTTTGGAACACTCTTTCTCAACACAAAAGTTAAGATTTAGACAGTAATACCACTAATTCCCCTGAAATGGAGCTCAAATAGAGCAGAATGAGAGATAATGAATGTCCTGTTACAAACCACACCGAAAGTTGCATTATCATACTTAACGATTTTATGCATAATCTCATCACTTAATAAGGCTACAAGATATCATGTACGAGAAGTTTTAATTTATTCAGCTTGTAACTCAACTGCAGTTGGAGACAATCTCAGTTCTTAAAGGATTAGAGCACAATGATGTTAGTGTGGCCCTGCACAGACACTAATTAAACAGCTCACGGGAACCTCCAAGGCTGGTGGGCACCGGTCCCCAGAGGTACTCCGACCCCTGCAGTATGGGTGCCTGGCACGCTCGTCTGACAGACAGGTTGCCCTCTGCCCTGCTGTATCATGGGCACATCTGAGGAAAGGTGACTTCTCCCTTATTGTGGCCTGACCTCGGAACATCTCCACAGTCTCTCAGTTGGACCCCACTGGATTCAGTTCCACCCAGACAGCAGATTCAGGCTCCCCTGCTCATCAAGTATCTCATAGCTACTGCCAGTACATGTTGATCTACCTAACACACACGTCTATTTCCCAGGCCTTTTCCATACGACAAGGACAGACACTCTGCTGTCAGCTGCATTCACTCCTGGTAAACTGCAGCTGGAGCCACGGACATGATCAAACCCACTCTGGAGGCGAGAGGAAGAGGGGAACCTGTGGTACGTGGGGCAAACATATTGGGAACAGGCACCCCATGGGGTTGGAGTTGATCAGCAGTGGCTGTGGCACCTCCTCCCCATCCTCCATGAATGTATGTCCCCAGAGCAGGTAGAAAGGAAACTACTCTGCCACTTGCAGACCCCAATAGAGGCACACAGGCTGCAGATGTGGAAATGGGAGCAAAGTTGGCTCATGCTCATGGCCCCAATTCCAAAGCAAAACTCAGGGCTCACCACCAGGTCTCGGAACTCAAGGAATCAGTCATTTCCAGACTCGTCCTGTGTGAAGCTTTGCTCGCTCAGTGCAGACAGGGTTCAGTGGATCTACAGAGCCACTCAGGGTTATGAGTGTTACTGTGCAGCCTAGGGTGTGCGCAGGAGGCAGCAGAGTCCCAAGGGCTGCTCTGAGTAGACAAGAATGTGCCCAGGAGGTAAACTCAGCTCCACCTGCAAACTCTCTCCCATGCCTTAGCGACAAACTCAAGCATCCTGGCATGGTAGCTACAGCTACACACAAGACGCCCATCTGTCCGTCCATCCATCTCTCCTGCCCATCCATCCACCTGTCCATATTACTCTCTGTCCACCACTTAAAAATACAGCTGGAGCACTTGAGAGACAACAGAGAGATGTGGAGACTACCAAGACACAGCCTAGCCTCTGAAGAAAACTCTCTGGATGCCCACAAATGGGGGCTGCACAGCTGTCTGAAGGCAGGGTGGAGAGACAGGCTGAGGACCAGAAAGTCCACATGGGATCAGTCGCACCGGAGTCACCCTGAGGACTGTTTGGTAAGAGATGCGTGTCCCAGGTACAGACATTGTTTTCTGATGAGCACATCCTTGAGGGTGGAAGGTTCTAGACCTTCCCATCACAGCCCCTGTTCCAACCCACAGCAAGGCAGCTTTCAATTTAGAGACAGAGTCCTGCATCTCCCCACCATGGGCAGAGCCATCAGAGGGCATCTGTGCATACACATGTGTGAGCACACATGTGAGTACACCTGTGTGTGTGCTCAGCACTGGGAACACACTAAAGAGTTTCTCTGCATGTGTGAGCCCCATTTCAACCCACTGGTGCTCCCTTCCCTCTCATCACCAACCCTGAATGGCTCAAACATTAGCAACCGGCAGGAACTTGCTGAACAATTTGCAGCCCTGAGCCAGGTCAGGCCTAGATGGCACTGCAAGGCCCAGAGAGTTCTGCTAGTCAAGAGTAGCTGTCTGTCTCACTTGTGCTGTTTCTGTTCATCCCCATAGCAAGAAAGCAAACACATGCATTGCTCCACGGACAGAGAAAGCACAGCAGGGAGGGTCTGCAGGACCGGGGCATTGTGGCAAGAGGCTTTAGTTTTCTGGCATTTATCATAATTAGCTTCCTAAGAAACTATGATTATTTAAATTTTAAAAGGAACTGAAGTAGATGGGGAAAATAATTACCAAAATACTAGCTGTCCCTGACTGAGTTCTACCCACAATGCGCTATGAGTCCCCCTCACACTCACCTCAGGGCTACCCACCATCACACTAAGTGCAGTAAGTCACAGTAAGTGCAGTAAGTATAGTAAGACTAGGAAGAGAAATACCCTTCGGGGAGCTCTCACTATCCCATTTTACAGAAAGAGAAGTGGAAGCCCAGGACAGGTTAAGGACTGACTCCATCTAGTCCATACCCAGGGATGGCTGGTCTTTCTTGAGGGTTCCCCTGTGTTGCTCCTAGTTCCCAGAGGTCACTGTACCAGGGACAGCACAGTGGCAAGGTGCCCATCAGGGTAAGAAAAGAAGGCCCAATTTGAAGCAACTAGTACCAAAAGGGTCACCTAGGGCGCTGACAGATTGGACCAGTGGGATGTTTCTCTGCAACTTAGGACTAGCCAGACACAGCCTTAGCAGGCCCCAGGCCTCAACCCCATCAGCCCCATCAATCCACAGGTCCCCGAGACCACCCTCCCCTAGCCCAGTCAGCTCAGAAGTTCCCACCTGGTAGAAGGCCCACAGGAGTCTTTCCACTTGAAAAGACATTTCCTCCCCACATTTGTCAATACCATGAATTCGAGGCTCACGTGACCTTAGGCAAGTTACTTCTCTGCCCCATGCCTCCATTTCCCCATCTGGGGAAAATGGAAGGTTTGGGCCATACCAAACACAGTCTCAGCCTCTGCAGCCCTTTCATGACCAGCATCCTGGGCTATCATTTTTTATACACTGTTTTATACACTGGTAGCCATTCAGACTCAAAGGGCCACTAGTGACAATAGATGGTCCTGGGCTGGCCCCTGGTTCAGGAGGTTGCTCAAGGAAAGGATTAAGGGTATCTTCCAGGTGATACTGTCTATGGATGTGACTCTGAGGAGCTGTGGTGCTGGGTCTGCTCTCGCTTCTGACTGGGTTCCAAATGGATGTCTGACTTCCCATGACTGCAGGGATGCCACCCTTCCTGTGGACTCTCCCCCTCGTTCAGCAAGCTCTGAGGAGGCCCAGGCCCAGGACCCAGAACCAAATATCACAATTGGATCAACTCCAAAGGCTGTGATATAGTGAGCCTATACCTCTCTCCTGAAGCAGGTATCCTGCTAAAAGACGCCTCCAGGATCTCCGTGGAAAACACAAGGGTTTGAGGAGAAGCTCCAACTACCTCTATCTGCCCTGTTAATTGTTCACAAAACTGTGTTTATGCTCACCTTCTCATCTAACGTGGGGCTCCTCCTTCCGGATGGACACAGTCAACAGCCCTCTCTGGAGAACCCCAGGGGCTGAGAACCAGCCTCTCAGTGACTGAATTAATCACTATGAAGAGTAAGAAAGCAAAATGGAGTCAGATTGGAGAGACGGGAAGAGTCTGCCCAACAAAGGAATGCAAGAGAAATGATGTGTCCTGAGTACCCATTTAGAGACTCTTCAGCCCTAGTCAGATGATGGAATGGCAGGAGGGAGAAGAAACATGAGGCTCCAAGAAACAAGGTCATGACACATACAGTATGTTCTAAGCTCTCTGCATATAGTGACTTGCTTCACCTACACACAGCTTTCCAGGTCCTGTTATTATTATTCCCATTGTGCAAGGAAGAAGGCAGGCACCCAGAATACAGCCCCAAGGTCACACACCATTAAGGAGAGAGCCAGGATTCCCAGATCACGAGCTCTGGAACCATCATTCCAGGGTGCAGGTACCCTGTTCTGTGCCAGGGAAGGAAGGTAGCACAGTGCCTTGGCCCAGGGATTGGTTGTTGTTGGGTCACTGACAGTAACAGCAATCTCCACCAATCATTCAGGGCCAAACCTGGGGGCAAGGCTCACCAGGGAGACCCCACCAACCATAGGATCCACCGGAGAGGCCTCCCACCTCCCAGTGTCTTCAAGAGAGATACTCTTTGGAGGAGGGGAAGGCATGGGTCCGGGGCTACACACAAGCCACTTGGGCTTCAGCAATCCCATCTCCTTTAGCCTAGCCCCATATCCCAACTCAAGGGAATGTACTACCCACATTCATCAAGAGTTCAGCTGGTCCTCCTCAGTCCTTCCCTCAGGCCAGCTCAGGGTCATGCTCAGGCTCCATATTGTTCTTCCAAGCTCAGGCTCCACATTGTTCTTCCAGCCACCCTGGGTTCCCTCTCACCCTCTGATCCCACTGCCTTGGGGCAGGCCTTCCCCTCTTGCCAGGGACCCTCCAGTGCTGTCTCCTGTGTTTAGTGTCTGCTCCCTAAACCAGCAAGAGATCTCTCTCTAAAGTGAAACCATGCCCCAGAAACTTCCAGATGCCTCCATGCCCTTTCCCTAGGGTGAGGTAATGACTGAGGGTAACTGAGACATCAAAAGATAAGGAGTCAGATGCACAGAAATGAGAGGGAACAGGGAGCAGCGCAATGGGAGGGCTACGATGGAACCTACCTGACTTGGGGCTCTGGAACCCTCTCCTGCTCTCCAACCTCGTGGCTCTGAGGGTGCTTTCCACCTAAGAGAAGCTACACTCTGTTCTAGAAGATCCATAATAGAAAAAGGATGCCATGCTTCCTGGCTTTGGCCCCCTCCCCCACCTCGGGGAGGTGAATCTTCTCTCTTCCTTCTCTTTCTCTCTCTAATTTACTTTTAAATAAACTATATTTTTTAACCTAAAAAAAGAAAAAAGAGTCATCTCATTTTTCCTGTTCATAGCCCTTCCTAGAAATAGAAAAGTGATTCAACAGACAGAACTCTGAATCTTGTTTTCATGGTCAAACCATCAATTTAACAGAAATATGTCAGTTTCAACTAAGAAAAATTAATTCATTCAGAATAGATCATGAGTTGAAGTTGGAAAATTGTTCAAGGCTAGGAGTTCAAGACCAGTCCCTGGGTAACAGTGACACGCTCATCTCAAAAAATAAGATAAAAAATAAGCTGGTTATGGTGGTGAACACTTGCAGTCCAAGCTACTTGGAAGGTTGAGTCCAGATAACTGCTTGAGGTCAGGAGTTCGAGACCAGCCAGGGCAACACAGCAAGATCTTGTCTCCACAAAAATATAAAAAAATAAAAAAAAATTAGCCAGGCATAGTGGTACACACCTGGGATTCCAGTTACTCAGGAGGCTGAGACGGTAGGATCCCTATGGCCTAGGGATTTAAGGCTTTGGTGAGCCATAATCGCATCACTGCACTCCAGCCTGAATAACAGAGTGAAACCCTGTCTTAAAAAAATAAAAATAAAAAAGAATAAGTCACGAATATAAAGAATAAACACTAGAAACACATTTCCAAGTAACTGTTAAATCGGCCACAGCCTATTCCAATTGGAATAAAAAATGCTTTGGAGGAGGCTAGGCACAAGTGTCAATCTTTTTCACAGTTTTCTTTTGCATGAAAACAAAAAGAAATGAAAATGTAAGTGTCAAATGGGCATGAGCCAAGGGCTCCTAGAAGCTTGGGTCCATCAGCCTGGGTCCATGCATACATGGTCCCACGAGTCAGCTCGGCCCAGGCTCAGCCTATTCTGTGCTCTACAAGCTTAGTAGGTGCTCAGTTAACCAAGGCAGAATTGTCCAAACTAGGGCCACACTATGACTCTGCCAGGATTTTACCATATTCATGTATCACTTCACTATTACAAAGAAATCTTCCATCACCCTGTAAATGAAAAGCCAGCGCATTTGCCATAAATAGAAAGTAGCCATAAAAGTAGATACACAGCTATTAAAATAAAAAATGCCCATCCGCAGCCCACATAAAACCATCTTGCAGACCAACAGTGGTGCGTGCCCTCGCTTTGGGAAACACTGAATTTATGGACAAAGAAATGTTAAGAATTTCCGGGCTGTCCACCCCTGCTGCGAACTCCTGGAGAAAACCAGCTTCTGCCTTAACCCCCAACTCAAGGGTTGTCGCTTCCGGGGTGCTCAGTCTCCTGGTTAAAATTCTGTATCTTCATCTTCAAGCTGATGAAGCTCCTCCAAGCCCTCCTTGGAGCTTGGGTCAGACCCAGGCCTCATCCAAGAGCCCTGCTGACATGTGCACATGGGCTGGAACCCCTCGTGGTAAAATCCCTCTATCGATTTTGTGTTGTATCCAGTTCCCGTGGCTACCATGACAAATTACCACAAACCTGTGGCATAAAACAATACACATTTATTCTCTCACCATTTTGGAGGCCAGAGTCTGAAATCAAGGTGTCGCCAGAGCTATACCTACCCTCCAGGGCACTAGGGGAAGATCCTCCCTGCCTCTTCTAGCTCCTATTGACTCCAGGTGTTCCTTGGCTTGTGACCATATCACTTCAGTTTTGTCTCAGTATTCATGTGGTCTTCACTCCCGTGTCTGTTTCTTCTTCTCTTCTGTTGTTACGACTTGTCATTGAATTTTGGGTGCATCCTAATCCAGAATGATCTCATCTTGAGATCTTTTCCTTACTTACATCTGTAAAGACCCTTTTTCCACATGAGGGAGCACTCTGGGTTTTCAGGTCATTCTGATTTGGGGGACCACCAACCAACCCCTTACAGGAACGCATGCATTTCTCACAGGTTCATAAATTCACGATCTTGCTCTGCTTTTTCACATACATAATCCCACAGGACCCACCCCCACCAACTCCCTGACGAGTTAGACCCTGCATGCAATCCGTTCCTAGCATATAGCAGATATTCAATACATGCATGCCAAAACCGAGTCCAGCATGTCTATCAGGGTTATCCCCAAGGCAACCAGCAGGCAGCAGCAGGGAACTGTCACTGTGTAGGCATTCCCTGGGGACAGGAGGGTCTGAAGATGAATTTTCTGGTTCTGCAAAGCACAAGAGTTATTTATAAGCAACGTCTGGGTTCTTCTATCAGTGAAGCGAATCAGAGGGCCTGCTTGGCTGCTTCTGTAATCGGAGGAGAAGAAAGGTAATTGGCTAATAAAATCCGCCTTCTCTGAGGCAGAAGCTGGTTTTGAAAAGAGTGTGTATTTTAAAGGTTACATGACCTCTTCTAAATATACCCAGGGAAGATCATGTGGGACCCAGGCTGACTCCACGCAGTCCAGTTGGAATGGACCTGGGGATGGGTCTTCCCGCAGGTTCCTGAGGCTTCTGCCAAGCAGCATCTTAGATAACATGTGTCCCCCTGAACCAGGGGCCTTCTAGAATCCCCATGCCCTGCCCTGCCCAAGCCGTAGAGGCAGGGAGATGTCAGCAGAGGGTGCACAGTCTCCTCCTCCCCTACAGGTCACTGTTGTCAAAGCAAGAGACCACAGCCCAGAAAGTAGCCTTGGCAACAAGAGGTCACCAGCCTCAATCTGAGGGGATTCACTTTGAGTTCAACAAAGGAGATGGGGTGAGGAGTTCTGCCTGGACTGTCAACTTTGAGGATGGCATTCCACTCCTTCCTTCTCAGACCCTCCAAAGGACCCTCTCTTCCTGTGGACACACCCCAACACCAAGGCAGAGCTTTCTAGGACATGTAGCTGCAGAGCCATCCAGGAGCAAGGTCAAGACAGAGGGCACTGGGCTCTGGGCCCTTGGCCAACACAGCACACTTTCTGTCCTTGAGTTTCCTCAATGGTAAAGTCATGAAACAATTACATCCGCTGCGCATGTGGACTGAGGACCAAATGAGGTGACAGCTAAGGGCAGTCACTGCAGTCACCCTCTAGGCCCAGCTCCAATCCAGACCCCTGTGCTCAGCTCCTAGAAATCACTGCCTTGTGGTCCCTCTGCTGAATGATCCTTTCCCTCACTTTAAGGCAAATGCTGACCCCTAGTGAATATCCAGTTGCCCCCTGGAGAGACCCCCTACCAATCCTCACTGGAGCCCCCATTATGCATACAGATGGAGCTTGGCCAAAAAGGCTCCTGGCTTTGGCAGAATAATCCAGGCCTGCCTACTTCTCTGCTGGAACAAAACGGGCATAATATAGGAGATGGTCTGGCAGGAAAAGGTGTGGACACCAGGGCCCCCACAGGTATGGCCTGGACATGGGGCTTGGCCCAGGAGGACACGCCCATTTCTGAGAAGTTCAATACAACCCTGAGAGGAGGCAGACAGCAACCTCCGTGTGGATCCTCCCAGCCCCAGAGACCTTTTCAAGCCCTGATTTGTTTTTTCAAGTGCCAAAGGAATAAAAGAAAAGGAAAGGGCAGGGAGCTGTATTTCAAATGTGCTGGCGTGATGGGTTTAAGTGTCTATGGAAAGGCAGGGGATGCAGGGGTACCAGTATCTCATCCTCAGGGCCTAGGAGCCTGGATTATCTAGCCCCACATAGGGATGCTGTCCAACCCCACACAGAAGGCCCATAAGCCAGAAGACCAGGTGCACTTGAGGGCACTCTAGGTGATACGGGCCACCTTGGAGCCCTCCCAGGCTCCATGCCATGAACCAGGAGTTCAGAGAAATTCAGCAACGGGCAAAGCCAGCAGCTGTCACTTCCTTGGTGCTTAGAGCCATGATTTCCCCAAATGCCTACCTGAAGCCCACACTTAACCTTCCCACACACAGCCAAGGCCACTCCTCGGGAGTGTGGCTGCTCCCAGTGTGGTTGACAGAACATTGTTTCCTTCTCCACCAACACACAGGCTCTGCAAGAAAGGATGAGAACCTAACAGTTCAGGATCCTCTGTCCACACAGAGTCCTGTGAGATGAACCCAGGTCTATGAACTCCCTGGAACATGTGCACACAACATCTCTGGACTACCGGGATCCGTGGGAAGACACTGTGGGCCTCCACACAAAAGGTCACAAATTCTAGAGGAAGGAGAGGTACTTATTCATAGAAAATTCTCATCTGACAGGACTGGCCTCCACGTTCTAAGAATTATTCATAAGGAATTAAAAGCAATTCACACCTGCCACAGGCCCAATAGGAAACCACAAGCTAACAGACATTACTGACAGCATGTGACCTGGCTGGTGTACCCAGGACAAGGGGCCCGGCTTGAGGCCCAGCTCTCGTCATCATACCCATGTGGGTGAGAGCTGATAACCTGGAGGGCACATCCCAGCTGCCCATGCATATCACAGCCGAGCAAGACACATGGCGGAACCCATCCTATCATTCAAGGGACACAAAGTCAATCAGCTGAGAGCAGAGAATGAGCTGGGGCGTGGCCACACTTGCATCAGCTCTGTCCTCTGGATCACCCCGAGCATCACTCAAGCCATACACGAGAGGCAGCAGTGTCATATAAGTCTGTAGCCCGCTTTCTCAAAGGCAAGGGGACTTCAGAGCTGGAAAGGGACCCCGAGGTGGTCTGGGGCAGCATTCTCAGGCTCTGCAATGGCCAGCAGGGAGTTGGACATGCAGGGAATACCTTCTTCCCCTTCATGCAATGCTGTATTTGGCCAAAAAAAAAAAAAAAAAAAAAAAACATGCTCAAGGAACCATCTAGAGACCACCACAGGCATTGTCAAAGTCACTCAGCTGTGCATGGAAGATTCCAGATGGGGCTCCAGGGGACCAAGCCACCTGCCTAGGAGCTCAGTGAAATCCAGAGAAGCCAACCTTTCCTGGGGAGGCTTCCATATCTTCTCACCTGCAGATGTTTGCAAATCTCTTCCCAGAGAAGATGACCCTGTCTGCTCCACAAAGACACACCCAGCATCTGGAAGCAGTGGCTCCCAGGTTTTGAATAAAGTCATCACTGGGGAGTGGGGTGACCCTCTATTGCCTAGCACACTCGGTGTTCACCACTTTCCCCCCTGCCCTGCAGCCAGGGCGACCTTTGTTAACGGCAGCTATTTAATAACCCAGCAATCTTCAAGAGACACTGGTAGCTTTCTTCCCTGACTCAAGAGGTCCACTCAGAGGAAGGCCTTGCTGGGAAGTGCAGGGCATCAGTCAAGGCTGGGGATGAGATGCTCCATGGCCACCTCAGCCCCACCAAGCCTTTGGACCACATTTGCTTCCAGCTCTTTCTGGGATTCCCTCCAGAACGTGCCCTAGAACCCTGTTCTGAGCCGGCTCCTGCAGTAGATTTGTATGGTCTGAGTTTGTCTAGCCAACTTTACCCACCTGCCCCTCCTGTGGGTCATGGGCTTTCCTCTCTTTTTGAAAGAAGGTTTTAGAGGCCTGCCATCCTCAAAGCACCTCAGAGAAAGGGAGGGTGGGCTATCCCTGTCCTTGTGGTCACCCCAGCACCCAGTCAGTGTCTCAGGATCCAAAGTCCCAGGATGTGCTGGCAGCCATGGCTAACACCTCCCAGAAGGAGAGAAGCATCTGAAAGACAAAGTCAGCATCTCAGGGGGCAGGGAGTGAGGGGTGAACTCAGACAGAACTTTCTGAGCACCTGGTGCCTGATCCACCTGAAGGCATCATAACTGATCTAAATGTACCTGGGGAAGATCACGTAGGCCCCAGCCTGGTTTCAGTTAATTTGGGTGGGAGTCAACCCCTTTCAACCTGAGCCAACTTTCACCATCCCAGGTACCACTTAGTGTGTCTGACAACTAGGAGTGACTGTTGACCCACGCACGTGGGTTGGCTCCTCAAGCAAACAGGACAGAAGTTGTTTCAGCTACCAGGTGCCTGGCACACAGCTAAGGGCCATCTGTCAGGTGTTCCTCATGGCCACCCAAAGCTTTTACTTCTGCTACCCTTCCCATTCTGTGAGGAGGAGACTGATGGTCCCAGAGGCAGAGGGACTAGCCTGAAATCACACAGCAATTGGGTTTCCTCATTCCAAATGCCATTGCATAACCAATTATTACCCCTGGGATTAGCACAAGTTCTACAAGATGGGAATCTGCAGCCCGTGAGTGGAGGTGGGTGTGTAATGCTCAGGTTACCTCAAGTCCCAAGAGAAAAATAAGGAGTGAGCCATGTGTAGGTTGTGTCCTCTGTCCTCTGGGACTTGACCTGACTCTTGACCTTACTGGACCACATTTGCTCTGTCTGTGAAAATAACCGCATTTGCCCATCTTCCCAATGAACTGTATCCATACAGGGTGTGTGGAGGCCCAGCCCTGTTCAGGTTAGCTTCAGGGGCAGGAACAGGACCACAGAAGCAGAGACTTAAAGGTTGTAGGTTCACCCTCCTCTGCCCTTCCTCCATGGAGTGTGGTCAAATAGTATGTTTGTGTGGTCTTTGTGTTGTGGGAGGTGTATTATCTATGTATGGTGTGTTGTGTGATATGTTTGTATGATAAGCGATGTGTGTGCTGTCTGTGTATGGTATGTGTTTGTGGTATGTGTGGTACCGTGGGTACAATGTGTGATTGTGATGTGTGGATATCGTGTATGGCATACATTTTTTGTGTGTGTTTGTGTGTGGGGTGTATCTGGTATGTATATGTATGGTATGTTTGTGTGTGTGTGTTGACATGTTTGTGTAAGAATGTGTTTGTGTTTTGACATGTGTTTCTGTGAGGATGTGTTGGTGTGTGCTTATTTGTACGTGTGTGTGGTGTATGTGTGATGTGTCTGTGTGTGGTGTAGTGTAGTATGTGTGTCTGTGTTTGTGTGTGTTCTGTGTCTGATAATTATGGTGTAATCTGTTTTAATGTGCTTTTGTGTTTTTGTGTGTGTTTGTATATGGCATATGTGGTTATGTGTGCTTGTGTGTGTGGTATATGTGCATGGTATGTGGTGTGTGTCTCTGTGTGTTTTTGTGTTTTGGGTGTGTGTGTAGCCTGTGTGGTGTCTATGTTTCTCTGTGTATGTTTATGTGTGGCGTATAATGTGTTTGGGGGGGGAGTGTATGTATGTCTCTGAGTTTATGTGTATCTCTTGTCATGTGTTTGTGTTTAGGGTGTGTGTTTTGTGTATACTTCTGTATGTGTAGGGTGTGTGGGGTGTACATGTGGTGTGTGTGTTTGTGTGGTGTGTGGTATATGCACAGTTTGGTATATTTGTATCTGGTGTGTAATGTATATGTGGTGTGGGTACGGTATAGGTATGGTGTTTGTGTATAGTATGTGTGTGTGGTATGTGAGTGGTATGTGTATGTGGTGTGTGGTGTATGTTTGTCTTGGTGTAGCATGTGTGTATATGGTGCATGGGTAGTGTGTAGTGTGGTATGTGTCTATGTTGTGTTGGTGTATAGTGTGTGTGTGGTGTGTATGTCTGTGAACAAGAATATGTGTGGATGTGGCATGTGCATGTGGTGTATATGTGCATGTAGCATGTGTGTGTGGTGTGTATGTGGTGTGTGTGTGTAGTAGTGAGGCACCCCAATGTGCTAGCTCCCAGAAGAGTTCAGGTAAGAGGAAGAAAAGGAAGAAGTCCCCTGCAGGAGGCTGGTCAATACTCCAGTAGAAGACAAACTGGGCCTCATTAGAATTCATCTCAAAGGAGCCCCAAATCCACTCGTAGAGCATTTATGTGAACTAACAGTCACATGTTACATGCAGGACGCATGGTTGCATGCTTTGTGCTCTGTATTTTGCATCTGTTCACATTGTACAGTACTGCATATCTATTTGCCTGAACGTAAATAAGGAGAAAAGAATGGGATCCCTCTTCCCTTCTCCCTGCACACCATCACCTGTGTTCTCTGCACCCTCATTAAGGGTTTGTGTTTTAAATCAAGTTCCTAATATACGTTCCTATATTTTACATGTTTAGATAAATTATACACAACTGTATAAACACCTATACAAATTTAGTTGCACATAATCATGATATATATACACACAAAATATACACACTTACGTAAAAATGTCAGCAGTGAGTCCTTCCAAGTGTGGACTAACCCCACTTTCTCCAGGTCTATGGCTCTTAGGCTGCATTTACAGCCATCATTCCACCAGGGCAGGACACATGGCCCCCACAGGACCCACGTTCCTGTCTCCATGCACCAGGCTCAGTGCCACATGCCCAGAGATAGGCAAAAACTACTGACCTCCAGACCACTGCATGAGGAACTACAACCATTTTCTTCTGTTTGGCTTTCAAACACCATGCTTGGAATGGAAGCAACATCGGAGACGAGTTTCCAAAGATACAAGCAGAAAGATAAGCCCCAATCCAGGTCCTGATCATATGCAGAGTGAGCAGACACCCCAGCCCATCCCAGCCCACAGCCAGCTCTGTGAAGTCTGCCTTGACCTTCACTAGGAGGCCTAGGATGTCAGGGCTCCTGCCTCCCAGCAAGGTTGCAAAGAGCCATCATATGTCTGAAAAGTCACCTCCACTTCCAGTCCTTTTATATATTGTAACTTTTACAGTTGTCAGACACTCAGCAGATGAGAATCCTATTACGGTGAGTGTGGGTTTTATTTAGATTCTGTGTCACACAAGAAATGATAGTAAATGAGGATAAAGGAGTTGGCTATTTTTAACGCCTTTCAATTCCACCCCTTCCTGGCAGCCATTCAAATAGAGTCTGCTGGAGGGTCAGGGGAGAGGCAGGATAATGGACACCTGCCACGTGATGTTGCCACTGTGACCCATCTGTGCCCTATCCTGCCTGAAACACCTCACAGGGCACCAAGGCCATGACAATGATGCACTCAGGAAGTGGGCTGAGGGAAGCCCTGGGGCCCCTGGACAAAACCCAGGACTCCTCCACACACAGTCCAAAAACTCAGAGAGAATGGGGCGGCCAGTTCCAGGCTCAAAGCCCTGAAACACCATGCCAAGTATGGGTGAGAGTGTAGGGACATAAATTGGCCGTAGGAGCTGGAAACATGGGGCTGCCGAACACCTCTCTTCACTTAAACACAAGCTTCACGCAGTTAGTTCCTCCTCTTCTCTGTTAGGACAGACTGTAAGCACAGAACTGGGTACAGTCTTGGACCTTGAGAATGGCCTTGTTGTTCTGGAAAGCCTCGTGAAATCTAGAAAGCCCCTACACAACTCATAATAGGCCACTAATGGGCCACCCACAATAGTTGCTCCTATGTGTCTGGGATACATGCCTGTATTTATAACTGGGATAATGTTTTGTTTTGGGGGAGTGGTCTGCAGTCAACAAATATTTCTGATGGAGTCTTAGGGCCAGAAACTGTGCTGTGTCTCCTAAGTTCTCTACTAAAAACAAATAAATAAATAAATAAACGCATCGATACAACAGATATAGGAACACTCTGCTTGGGCTGCTAATCTTGTAAAGTCTGCACCAATGAATGATCACAGCGCAGAGCGACAACAATGAATACAACACCATCAGATGGCATTACGGAGGTAAGCGTGCCCCTTCTATGAGTCACACGGGTTTGTGGAATGACACATCACCTCCAAAATAACTAGCTAACTAAATAAATGAAAGTTGAATCCTGTTGACTCAATCGATGGTCTGCCCTGGGAGCAGCTGCTGACAACAGGTTCACCAAGGCGCCTCTGAAAGTGCCTCTGGAATCAAGGCCTGGGAACATTGTGCTGGGGCAGCCAAACACAACTTCTTAATATTAACCTACAAAAGAGGATTTTTAATGGTATGCTCGACCCACCAAACACACTCTCCTGCCACCAAAAGGATTTAGAGATAGAGTTAAACCTCAAATCCACATCCAAAGGAAAAAAAAGCACTCGATTCTCCCTTCAATTCAGAAAGGACTGAGCTGAATGATTTCCTGGCTTTCTCATATCTCCTTTGGGTCCCAAAGCCTGGAAACCTCTGCCGCTATGGTCTGCCTGGGCAGCTTTCAGGTCTCCCTGCTCTTTGTAGTATTTTCCTATTCTTCCTGTTACATTAAGAATCTACTCCAAAACCTACTAATCTGTGCTGTAGTGTGATAGTACAAGTGATTCAAAGACTTTGAGAAAAAATATTTTAACGTCTTTGGAAGAGGGCGGTGGAAAATATTTTTATACTTCTAGCTGTTTCCTTAACTCTGTGTTCTAAGATCAAACATAATGAAGGCGATAAAGGAGAAACTTCCCTCTTCCCCTTACTCCTATCCACGACATATGTCCCCTGCTCCCTAAGGAAGCAGCTGGATCTTCAATCGGTTCCTATGGCTCCCACCCTAGTCCCCCACTTTAACCGCAGTTCACAAACACACAGCATGCGCACACTCTATTGAGAAGCATAAGACAGCTCTCCCTTCCCAGAGGAGGGTCAGGATATCCTAAGAGTCAGTGATCAAGGCAACCGGCTGCCCAGGTCCCTCTGTGCCCTGGACCCCACACTGTGGCCATACTTTCTGCTCAGCCCTCTGGCTGCCTGGGCCAGGCTTGGCGTGGTGGGCAGGACCTGTTCTCACAAAGATCGGACAAGCCAAGGCTGCAATTACGGACCACAATTTGCCTCTCTTTCAGTTCACAGTCCTATTCATCTTCGCAAACACTGGAAGACAGAGTGGCCAGAGGGGGACGGATTAGCCACGGGGTGGCCTGCATCTCTACACAAAAGGGGAAGTGTGGAAAAACGGCTCCCTGGGTCCCCCATTCTTCACCCCTGAAAAAAACAGATTCATGGAAATGGCTATTTAAACAGCTCTTTCCCACTCATCCCCAGACAACAAGTCGCAATTGTCTACCCGCCTGCATAGCTCCCTCCTTCCTGCTGGCTAGAGCACCACTGGGAGGAGAGGGAACCCAAGCCTGAAATCTCCAGCCAGGAACAAAACCAGGGTCAATGGCCACTGTCCCCAAGCCTCTCACTGCAGGTCCCGAAAGTTACCCCTGGGGCTCCTGACATCAAGGGGCCAAGAGGGCATCTCAGTAAGGATAAGGAGGCCACTCAAGTCCTGCCTTTTAAGACAGAAGGGGCAAAAGGGACTAGTAGGGTAAGGGTAATGCTTTCAGGATTAATAAACAGAACTCCAAAGGATCCAGGAGGCTGTGCAAACACTCGGACGTCCTAATGCTGTTCAAAAGGTCCCTGAGCCTTCATAGTGTACACCTGACCCTGCCCCGCATCCTTCCTTACTATGACTACGCCATCTTTCACAATACTGACACTCAGGTGTCTACTTCAAGGTAAACACAGACGCTTCTATAAAGGGCTGAATAACCCATCCTCAAAAAATACTCCACTTACAAACAACTATTCATGTAAACATTGGCCTACTCTGCACCTAGCACTTTCCCATGTGAGAAACAGAAACTCTTCCTTCTTGATCAAATAACAGAGTCCCGAAGACTCAGAGTGTCAGGAGGACAGTAGAACCTTTAGAAGACATCTGAACAGGTCAGTACTATGGAATGAGGCTGAGAGGAAGCCTTCACCACACGGCATCAACTTCACTCTGCTACTAAATCACAGCTTAAACATAAGGGGAAATCTTCATCCCAGAATACCAGGACACAATTAGGCACTTTGACCTTAGAGATGCACTGAAATTCTAACATGCATGACCTTTCCAAAAATCAATCACCCAGTGAATGAGAGATCAGTAGGAAGGGTAGAGAACTTGTGGCTTAGACAAGCCCAGGAGTACCGGGGCCCCTGACCAGGTGCCTGGAACACAATATTTGGTGGGTCACAGAGCCACCAGGCAGGAGACACCAGCTGAGGACAGCCCTCTGGGACTTGTCTGGAGAAAATAACTCCTTAGCAGTAAGGATGGCCACCCCAGCTAGAAGGGAAGACCACTTAGGGGCCAGAAACTCCCACTCCTGAAGGAGTTCAGTAAGACAGCAGGAAGACTGACTTCACATTTTAGGAAGGGTCCCATCACCCTGGACTAAGCAGGCCAGGCCTGCAAGAAACTCCTGGGATCGCCTCCCCTCTTCTGAGCCTGCTCCTACCCCTGGGCACTGGCTGCCTGGATCCAAAATAACGGGAAGAAAGTAAACACCAGGTCCAGGAGGTCACAGGGCCTCGGGTCAGGCTCCAGCATCTACCTGATTCTCCAGATCTCCAGCGGCTCATTAATTAGGCAGGAAAGCATTTGAATGTGGCAAGCCCTTCCTTTGTAGGAACCCGGAGCTAATAAGAATCTAGCGTGCATTACGGGACACACCAGCTTCACCAGAGCTCAGCCTTCCCTACAGGCCAAGGAGAGTACGAGGCAGCCCTGGCAAGGCCTGTGTGCAAGGGCACCCGCCAACTGCCTACGAGTAGTAGTTGCCCCAGGGGTTAGCAAGTGCTTCAATGTCCTGTGCCTCAGCACTGGCAGGCCAGGCCAAGCCCAGGGTGCATCAGAACCTGGTCCCAGGGCCGGGAAGTTTCTAGGCGAGTCCTCAGGATGCTAAGATGCACACCGACCACACTGGAAGGTGTGATCCGCTCCCGTCCCTCAGTGAGGAGCTCCCCAGTCCAAGGGGCCCTTCCAGCCTCGAGGATCCAATCTTTATCTGTGCTCTTCAACAGAGTTCCAGACAGTCCTGCACTCTAGCACGGACAAAGAAACCAGGGGGGCAATACCTGGTGTGGGGCTTGCACAGTTGAATGGAGAAGCCCCTGCTCTTCGAACCCGCGGGTCCCTGACCCAGCTTGAAAGGCGACTTGGGGAGACGGATGATAACACGCTGGTCTTGGCCCCGGACGCCCGCGCACTCCAGCCCCGTGCCCACCTGGGCCGGTCCCAGACCCGCGCCCGCCCCAGCCCAGCCGGCCAACGTGGAGCGCTGGTGCCATCTACCGAGGGCCTGAGGCGTGCGGGCAGGCGCCGCTGCCACCGAGCTGTGTGGGGCAGGGGGCAGGAAAGGCAGCTTTGCCTTGGGCCAGGGCTCTGAGGCAGCGCGAGAGGTACCGAGGCCGCAGGGCGCCCGGCCCCCGCCTCGCCTGCGCCCTGCGGGCCGCCCGTGAGCCTCGATGGGCGCGGGCGGCAGGTTCCGCGCCGGGGCCGGGCTCTGGAAAGGGTCGCACCACCAGCCGCTCCAGCCCCGCAGTGGCGCTTGATAACCCTCAGACGAGCGCGGCGGCAGCGAACGTGCTGGAAGCCGGTCGGGCGCCGGTGCCGCCGCGAGCCCGGCAGAGCGCGGAGGAGGGCGCCGGGGCACCGGTCCGCCAGAGGACAATTACCTTCTTTCAGGAACTGCGCGTGGATCACCAAGACGAGGAAGCAGCAGAGCGCGGCCCCTGCCAGTGCCCAGAGTGCCTTCAGGAGCTGCATCGCTGAGTGCCAACTCGGCCGACGCCCCCGAAGTCGCGCAGCGAAGGTCCAGGCGCCGCATCAGCGCCCCGCCGGGTGCAGCCGCCGCGGCCGCCCGCTCGCGCCCTCCATCCGCCGCCAACGTCGCGCTCCGCCGCGACTGGAGGCGCCACTCCGGGAGGCGATTTGTGTCTTTTTGGGCAGGGGGAGGGGAGCGGGCGCGGGAGGGGGGCGTCGGGGAGGGGGCGGGCGGGGGCGGGGAGGTTAGCAGAAAGTCTCGGGCCGCGGCGGCCGCCGCTCCGGCCACTCGGCCACCATCGCGGGCTGCGGGGCGCCGGGGGCCCGGGGACGGGGGGGCGGCCGCCGCGGCCCCATGAATCAGCCCCGCCGCCGCCCCCGGAGCCGCACCGCCAGCAGGGCCCGGACGGCGGGCCGCGGATTGCGCAACGGCCCGGCGGCGCGGGGGGGTCCGGCGCGGCCACAGCCCCCTCCTCCGCCTGTCGCCCTCCGCCCGCTGCTTGGCGTCGCCTTCCTCCTCCTCCTCCTCCTCCTTCTCCGCTGCCGCCGCCGCCGCCTCCTTCGCCGCCTCCTCCGCCGCCGCCCGCGCTTGCTCCGGCCCGGGGCTCAGGGGATGCCGCGCCGCCGCCACCACCGCCGCCGCGGCGGACCAGGCTCGGGGCCGAGGCTGCGCGCCGGACGCGGGGCTGCCGCACCATCGCCGCCGCCGGGGCCCGCGCGGCCGGGCCGAGCCCGCCGCGATCGAACTTGCACGACCCGGGGCTGGCGGGCCGGTTCCTCCTGGACTGTGCCGGCCTCCGCGTTCCCCGGAGCCCGCGCCTCTGCCGCTGCAGCCGGGACGAGGTCCGGGCCCGGGGCGCCCGCGGGCTGCCCTCGCTGGGTTGGCCCTGCCGGAACTGGTGGCGGTGGCTGCCGCGCCTACAGGTGGGGCCGGCGACGCTGCGCGCCTCGCCGCCCGCGGGACGCCGCTGCCTCGGCCTGGGGCGCGCGCCCGCCTGCTCGGCTCGGCGCCGGTCCCTTTTTAGGGAGGCGGCGGGAGGGGGAGCGCGGCGCAGTTAGTCGCCAGCCCAGGTGGCCAGGCCCTGCAGCCTCGGACTCCGGCCCGCGCCCCGCCGCCGTCTGCGCTCCTCCCGGCCCTCGGAGCCGCCGATGCGCACTGGGCCGCGTAGGGGACCCCGGGGACCCCCCGTCGCCCTGCAGCGCCCCCGCCTGGCGCGCCGGCGGGCCAGGTGGGGCCGGTCCAGCCCGAAACTGCGGGTCGGGCTCCACCTAGGTGCGTAGGGGCCTCACTGCAGAGCCTGCCGTGGCCGGCGCCAGGAGCGGGGGACGTGGAACCTTAAATCGCGCCCATTCTCTCGCGCGCCCAAAGGCCCCCGGAGCGGCGAAGAAACCCGGGCCGAGGCACCGCCAAGGCCCGAAACTGACCCGCAGTTGGGAGGGTTCACAGTAAGCTGCACTTGGGAGGCGCTCCTGCGGCTTCTGAAACGCCTGGTAAAACACACACACACACACACACACACACACACACACACGCACGCACACACACACTACATCCCGGGTCCTACTGTGTGCCATACTCCAGTAAGATGCCCTACACCCACCAGCGTAGGTGATCAGTAAATGGCCACGTTCTGCTCCACAGAAAATAAGCAGGCACCTCCCTGCCGCTGACTCCTGAAGAGACAGGTCTTTGTTTCCAGCCAATCTTCTTCCCCATCCCTACACCCCAGAGCAGGAGACACTGGAGTCCTGTTCATAGGGTTGCCCTAAAACCCAGCAACCCTACCAGTGGGGTAGGCTGCAAGGCATTATTGCCCAAATTGAATTTCAAATTGAATTTCAAATGCCCAGTTTGGAGCAGGAATCAGGGACTATGCTTTTGCCTGAACCTCTGCCTGTCCTGTGTGCGACAGAGGCAGTCACTGTGCCTGTAGTGCACACATTCACATAAAGATTATGTTCTCTTTGCACAGATAGTTATGTGCCAGGAAGAAAAAGAAGTCAGGCCTTGAAGGACTCTTAGAGGTCAGATAAAGCAAGCTGGTCAGTGTACATTTGGGGAAACTGAGGCCTGTAGAGGCATGGGAACTGGCACCACATTAACTAACAAATCAAGCTTGATGATGTTGTCTGCCTGACCTGGCTCTGCTGTGCCCAGCACCTGATCAAAGAGGCCAGCTAAGAAGCAATCTTCACCTCTGGCTGTACCACCCTGCCACATCCCTAGAAAATACCTAGGAGAGACAAGATTGCCCCATCCGTGTCCTCTCACCTGGATAAGTGGCCCCAGCCTCATGTCACCCAAGCAACTAAAAGCAACTCAGTACCTCCCCTGGGAGGAACATTCTCTCTGCTCATACAGCCCCCTTCAAAACCCCATTTCCTATAAACACTTACCCTGCCCGCACCTACATCCCCTAGGCATTCTCCAGTAAACCTCTAATGCAGCAGTTGCTGGGGAATCTGCCATGCCTAGCTCGCAAATCCTGACCTCCACCCAAGGTCGTTGACCTTCATTCCTCACCTGGTGCAGTGCTCTCCACTTCAGAGGGCTTAAGGGTCTTCTGGGTGCTTATCACACATGCACACACTGGGCCCCCATTCAGGAGCAAATATCCATCTCTGACATTTGCTGTGTTCCTAATCAGATGCATACTCTTTGAAATTTTGAAAACAGAAAGGTATTCTCAATTCACCAGGAGAATTTTTAAGAACTAACAATTTGGAAGATTCTTCTGTAAAGAGAATTAAAGAGGAAAAAGAGAAAGAAAGTTCATACACACAGGCATGGCACTAATTTATTTTCAACAGGTGGGACAGACGGACCTCTGTGCCTAGTGTTGTGGGATCAGCAGCATTCTCCTTCCCCGGGGAGCCCAGGCCTTCTGTTAGTAAATGCATGTGGCACTGCTGCACCCTTAAAAGTAATCACAGGTTTTCAATGGAGAACCCTGTGTCTGGCACCTGAAGAGTCAGTTGACAGTACAGACCAAGGAGGCCTGCAGTGCCAATGGGAAGTCAGCTCAAGATGGCAGTGTGACCACCCAAACCAGATAAAACCAACAGGAGATACCTGGGTCCCACTAAAATGTTTCAAAAAACCCTTTAAAAATAATAAAACATGGCATGGTGCGGTGGCTCATGCTTGTAATCCCAGCACTTTGGGAGGCCCAACCTGCCAAATTGCTTGAGTTCAGTAGTTCAAGTGCAGCCTGGACAACAGGTGAAACTTTAGCTCTATAAAAAATTTAAAAAAAAATAATAATTAGCTTGTGTGTTGGCCTGCGCCTGTAGTCCCACCTACTTTGGAGGCTGAGGTGAAAGGTGCCCAGGAGGTTGAGGCTGCCATGTGTTGTGATCATCATAATCATGCCACTGCACTCCAGCCTGGACCACAGAGTGACACCCTGACTCTAATAATAATAATGAAAATAATAATAATAAAAACATAATGGGGTTGGGAATCAAGAATAAGACAGGAGACTAGCCAGAAAGGGGGAAGGACTCCTAGGACCAGTTGCTATGCAGAAGGGAAGGGACTGCAGCTCACCAAGAGGATGCCCACATTCTCCCAAGGCAGAACCATGATGCCAGAGAAGGAGATAGCACATCCAAGGGGGCACAGGCAGATGCTTAGGAAGGAAGGCACTTGACTAATGAGCTGTATTTCCAAAGTTATGGGTAGGTTTGCCCTTCCCACACCACCTTGCTAACTGCTACTGTCAGACAAGTTTAACTCAGATCAGAGCCAGAGAAAGCTGCCCAAAGAGGGAGTATCTTCTGCTTGAGCATGGTCCCCACAGTGCCTGAGTTATGGGAACTTGGATGGGGAAAATGTGCATTTTATTTAACATGTTTAGAATTGAAATTTAATATTGCCTTCAATTAGGAATGTAGGCAGTAAATACAATAGTTTAGCTGTAACTATGACTTTGTCACCAACAGAAATCACAGGTATTTTCATATCACATTATAGCTCTTGTGCACAGCACAGAATATTACTTATGTTCACCATTGCTTCAAATTACTGTCATCCCTCCACTAGACTTTTTCTGCAATGTTTTTATAAAGAAGCAAACATAATACTAAATCCAAATAGGTTTTTTTAAACATTTGATAGCTGCATTTTAATATAACTGATTTTCCTAGTAATACTATATATTTTTATTTTATTCTGAGATGAATTATATAGGTTTTACCAGATTTCCAGAGAGACCTTTGGCACAGAAAAGATCAGGAAAGTCTTGCTGTAGTGAGAAAGTCAGAGCCCAAGACAGAATCAGAGCTGAGGACCTTGGCCATTTACGGCAAACAGAATGAGCAAGTCCAGTGGCAGTACGACTTCCCCTGGAAGTAAAATGCACCAAAACAGTGTATCTCCAAGGATAAGCCTGCCATTGTCCAGCAGATGTGAAAATCCTGGACCACTTACAGCAAGGCCCAGTTGTCCACATACCCTGCCCATTCCCAGAAATAGAGTCAGCTCTCCTGGTCAAGCAAAAAGCCTGTTGGGCTACAAAGGACAGAGGTGACCCACATTGACTTGACCAGTTACTACACACACCTCAACTTTTATTTCTACACAGATAGGACCTGGCAGGCAGGTATCCCTAGGTACCTGCAAAAAGCTGGTGGCATGAAAGAGAAGGGAGGTTCAGATATATATATGCTACACCTGACCCTTAGGGGACAGAAATAATTCAAAGAAAAACAAAATGATCCTAATCATCATAATTCTATATAGCATCATCTTCAAAAAATTTTAGGAAAAAAAAAAAAAAGCCACAATATCAACAAAAGAACACCAGACTCCTAAAAGAAAGGAAAACCAGAGAACAAGAAAGAACTCATAGAAATTAAAGTAACTGACCTATTGAAGGATATAGGGGGTACATGGAATAGTGAAATGAAAATAAATGAAGATGAGGTTGTGAGAAATAAAGTAAAAGAAGTTTTCAGAGTGAAGAGTGTAAGGAAAAAGAGATGGAAAAGTAGACAAAATGTGAGACATGGAGGGCATATGCTGGGTATCCACCTTTCATTTATTAGAAATCCTAAAAGAAAAAAAAAGGCAACAAAGAGAAGTAGATAGTCAAATAAATAAAAAACACACAGATGGTAGGAGATTATTGTCTTGTGAATAAATTCAATGGACAGACTTACATCCAAGCAATGCAAGAAACCCTTAAAATTGTAGAAATTTTTTTAAAAGTATGAGTATGATCTATGAAGTCAGAAATGAGCTGACACTGAACTTTTCTCTGACTTCCAAAAGACAGTGGAGCAGTGTCAAGTTCTGACAAAAAAAAAGATACAGGACATATAATTTTATCCCTAGCTAAACAGTCATCAAAGCATGCCATTTAAGTGCATTCAAAAGTTCAGTTTACTAGTCACATCCCTTATACAAAAAACTGCCTAGGTGAAACTCCAGCTGAGAAAGGAATCAAGAGATTGGACATGGGGATACGGGATAAATTTGACTCTTTAGAAATAAGATAAACTACAAGGAATATGCATAAAGATACCTTAGGCCCTGATACTTGGAAGCATCTCCTTCAGCTGGTAAAATCTTTACAGTAGAAAGTTGTACCTCTTTCTCCATAGTTCTAGTCACAAATCTTTCTGCTGTAAACATCATTTATGAAATAATATTGTAAAGGTCCTTTATTTCTGTTCAAATGTAAAAGTCAACTTGTAGACAAAACCCAGAAAACTAATTATAGTAGAATAGTAGAAAGCTTATTGCAAGTTATTGAATGTTGATGTGGTGTTTTAAAAGAGTAATCAGGCCCCCTGTTTTCTTTATGGTTCAGAATGGAAAGTGATGAGCCCCTGACCAGAGGTGATGAAAAAAAGAAGTGAGGGTACACTAACTGTCATAACATTTGGTAAAAGTAAATAAAAATTATAGCAATAAGAGCCAGAGGGGATAAAAAAGAAGCTATTAACTGTTTTGTCCCTGGAAGAAAGGTCAGGGTACCAGGAACAGTGAGGCAGAATCTTGCTTTTCATTTGAACCATCATTTATCATTTGAATTTTTTTGTTTGTTTTGTTTTTGTTTTGAGCTGAGGTCTCACTTTTTTGCTCAGGCTGTAATGCAGTGGCATCATCATGGCTCACTGCTGCCTTGATCTATTGGGTTCAGGTGATACTCCTGCCTCTGCCTCCTGAGTATCTGAGACTACAGGTACATGCCACTATGCCCAGCTAATTTTTTTATTTTTCTGTACAGACGAGGTCTTGCTATGTTGCCAAGGCTGCTCTTGAACTCCTGGGCTCAAGCAATCCTGCCTCAACCTCCCAAAGTACTAGAATTATAGACATGAACCACTGCTCCTGGTTTGAATTTGTTTTTTACCTTGAGCATGATATGATCTTCTACGATTTCAGAAAGCCTAGTATCATAAAAATAATGTAAATAAATTGTGTTACATCCATATAATGCAATCCTTTGCACCTTGAAGAAAATGAGGAATTATACATATATATAAACTTATATATATATAAAATTGTAAAAGTTTGTATCTATATGAAAAAATATATGTACAAAGTTTTATATATAATATATTTTAGAAATATATATTTCTATATATATTTATTTCCCATATATATCTTTGCATATATGTATGAAATGATAAAGATAGCTCCAAAATAGGTGTGAACCTCCTTTAAATAAGTGTAAACACACACAAGCTCCCTAATAGTTGAAAGCCATGAGAAGAGAAAGATGGTGCCATTTTGGCCTTGACTGATGGGGAGAAGTCATCCAGCATGGAGGAAAATCAGTATGACTTTCCAGGTGAGGAGGAAGCCAGGGAAAACACAGGGAGGCAGGAGTAGAGGAGCAGAGGAGTGAAGCTAGGAGTCACAGAAAGAGGGTTAATTTGCAAATTAGTATGTAAAACAGGAAGACCATAGCCTCACGGAGGCCTCTGGAACAGGTGATTACATGTGGAGATTTGGGGACCATGAAATTAAGGGAAATCCAGCATAGCCCCTGAGGCCTGAGAAGCCTGGGGAAGAACCAGAGCAAGGGAGGCCACAGGGCCTGCTTCTTCCTGGGCCTGGGAGAGGATAAGAGGGCAAGCTGGCATCATTCTGGGGAACAGGTCTGAAAGGGAGCACAAGCCCCCAGAGCTGCTGGCCTCATCATGATCAGAAACCCAAGCAAGAGCTGCTGGAGGCCACACCTCCAGTAGTGTATGGTTTGGCATGCATTTCCATGGCAACTTTATGAGCTCTGGCTCCCATGTCAACAAGAAGAACTAGTTAATGCAACTTTTCTCTGACTTCCAAAAGACAGTGGAGCAGTGTCAAGTTCTGACAAGAAAAGATACAGGACGTAGAATTTTATCCCTAGCTAAACAGTCATCAAAGCATACCATTTAAATGCATTCAAAAGTTCAGTTTATTAGTCACATCCCTTATACAGAAAGCTGCCTAGGTGATACACCAGCTGAGAAAGGCAGGGCCTGACCCACAGAAATGCAAAGCAATTTCCACAGAAGCCTCCTATATACCTGGGTCTGGAGTGTTAGGATTGGTCTGGTAAGGAGGGACCACAGTGCTCACAGGAATGTTGCACACCATGTGGGCCTTGATTGTGGTGACCATACTCCTCAGGTACTTGGTAGCCTCCGGGTCCACACAAGGCAAGCCACCCTGATGGTCACGAAACAGGTGCCTAGACCCTACTGAGGTGCCCCAACCACATGGTTTAGTGAATTAATGCAGAGTACGAGTGAGAAGCAGCAGAAGGGAAATGGGCAGCTTAAAAGGATGGGGCAGTCAGGGGATCCTGTGCTCAGGCTCCCCATGCCTTGCTTCTCCCGCCTTAGCATTCCCACCATGGATGGGTGCACATGAACAAAGTTCTCAGCAGGCAGGAGAAAGCAAGGAGGCTCCTTAGGAGCTGTCAACAATACAGAAGTTTGGGGTTGGGTAGGGGTGGTGGCTAGGCTCCATCAGAGACAGACAGTGATTTGAAGCCAGTTCCAGCAAGATCTGCAGGATGCCTGGACATGGAGAAGGAGACACACTGGGGCTAGAAGGATGAAGCCACCATTTCCTGAACTGAGGAGAATTGAGGAAGAGGTAAGGGGGGCTCAGGTCGGCCCCTGAGCCATGGACTGGGAATGAAATTCTGGCTTTGGGGGAGGTAAGCTGGAGGTAAGCTCCAACTGAGGTGGCCAGTTGGAGAGTCTAGGTGGAAGGCCAAGAGCTGGTGGCTGGGGGAGTCATGGGAAACTTCACGTGGGATAATAGTCTGAGCACCAAGGCCCGGGCCAAGATCAACCAGGAGGGGAGTGTGGGTTGAGAAGAGACGAGTCTGGAGGCTAGGACCAGAACTTACCGAAGCAAGATCAGAAGACATTGACTGAAGCCCCTGTCTCCTGGACAGGTGAAGGATGGCATTCTTGCCCATCCAATTGCTCCCTTGAGATGCCCCTTCCAGAAAATTCCCAGGGTCAATTCATCAGTCTCAAAAGTCCTTCTAGGTGAGTCAGGAAAGATGGTTCTGTCATTGATGAGCAAATAAGAAACATTTCCTATCAAAGTGCCAACTTAAGGAAGGGAGGAGCCAGCACTGCCTTCTCCAATACACACCCAGGCTTCAAAGCAGGTCTCCTGTGACCCCCATGGGTAGGTACAGACCTCCCCCATTCCTGTATGTGAGCTTCCCAGCACCCAGCATGGGGCAGACCTCCCGCAAGTGAGGTCTTCCTCATAGACCATGTTGAGGCCCAGTACTTCAGGCACAACTTGGAAAAGAACCCCAAAGCCCAAAGCATCACGGTAGAAGAAATAGAAAACAGGAGTGGTAAAAATCTCAAGATAATAGATCCTCATGGCAGGATGTGACCACCTACCAAGAAGAAAACTGGATCCTTCAAGTAAGAAACTATGCTCAGTTGAGGTCCAACTCAGCTGTAATTTACACTTTGGGAACTCCCCAGTCCCTGACTCATCCATGTGTCTGCTCAAGAATTGGGAAAAATGAGGTCTCTTCAGCCTTATTTTGTTGAGAGGAGTCACCAAGACTGTGCCCAGACCTATGGAGTGATGATGAATGTTGAACAACCAACTCTCTGTTAAAAAGTCATGGTATGTAGCTCATGCCAATGCGCATGATATAAATTTGCCCCCATGGCCTCCAGTGGCCCCCCAGTACTGTCCAAACCTGAGGTACCTCAGCATTTCCCTCAACAGAACACAGCTGAGTTGTGAGGTAACAGCAAGACCCCCAATCCGACTTGTTTTTACAAGCACAGGCAAGGCCTGTGGGCTGCAATGTGTGTGTGGGTGTGTGTGTGTGTGTGTGTGTGTGTGTGTGTGTGTGTGTGTGTGTATGTGTGTGTATAGTTTGTTTTAAAGATAAGGTCTCACTACATTGTCCAGGTTGGTCTTGAACTCCTGGGTTCAAGCAATCCTCCAGCCTTGGCCATCCAAAGTGTTGGAACTACAGGCAGGAGCCACCGGGCCTGGCCTTTTCTTTATTTTAATAGCTTTGGGGGGGTTTTGGTTACATGGTTGCATTGTATAATGGCAAATCAGTGTGGGCTTTGTATGCAGAGGTGGGAGTGGTGGGTACATTTAAAGTCCATATTTTTTTTTTAAAGAGTGCATTAAAATATTATTCAACTCAAAGCTGATTTTCTTGGTGCCTGCCTCACTATGCTCCTATGATCAGGCTCTACCAACACCTCAGGTGTCATTTCAAATGTCAGGGCTGGCCTAGGCCTCACAGTTTACAGAAATTAGCTGAAAGTCCCTCATGCTCCTCTGAAGCAGGAGTCTGAGCATCCATAGCAGGTGACCATATGTCCACTGTCTTTCCCAGAGAGGTTCCTTTTCTGAGTAACTGTGACCACCTTGAGTACCTACCACATCCCAGGCAACTGTTCCCATTTCTCACAGATGAGAAAAATGAGCATCTGAGAATGGAGATGGCTGTACAAGTGCCCATGTCTAGTAAGGGTTGGAGTCAGGTCAGCCAGCCCTGCCCCTGCCCCTGCCCCTTCTCCTCAAGGCTGACTCAGGTGTTCAAGATAGACGGTGCCACCTTGTCCCTGGCTGTGAAAGCAGGAGGATGCTCTGCCCTCGTCTGCTTTCCCACCCTGGCTGAGGAGGCTGAGTGCTCAGCACTGCTGGGAAGTGAAAGGAGAACTGGAGAAGGATGATGGGACTGGAGAAGGAGCCTGTGCTGGCAGCGAGGAACAGCATGAAGCAAAGAAGGGAGCAAGGGCCTCAGGTGGGAGGGTCAGGCCACAGGCCCAGCTCACCCTTGGCCGCCTGTGTGACCTGATCACCAGCCAGTTGTTAATCTCTCAATCCCACATTTACGCTCATTGCAAAGATCATAGCAAATGCAGGCAAAGAGCACTGCACATAGTCGGCCCCAACTATTTTCTTTCCTCCTTTTCTTTCTGCATGTACAGAAGGAGTAGCATCTGGTCCCAGGAAGATCTTTGGGTTACATTGTTATGGGGATCCCAAAAAGGTGTCTCAGCCGATCCCTGTCTGGATTCACCCCAAAAAGAGAGTCTCTGTCTAAGCTCAGGCTTGGATTCTGCATACATGACAAATTTCCCGGCAGGGTTCACTCTGAGCTGTCATCAGTGCTTTATATCACAGGGTGAATTGGTTCCAGATACTCACTCTTGAGCAGAAGAGAGGAGGTGAGCAGGACAGATGTACAAGAGGAGACTGAGAGAAAGCAATACAAGCAGAGGCCACAAGTTTCAGGAGGAAAACTGAGAAGACGGAGGCTCTGACTGGGGGAGGGGAATAGCATGCAGCTTTCTCTTGCTAATCAGCTATGCTTCAGGATAGCTGAGGTCAGAATCCAAGAAGGTCTTGTGGGACCTGTCACAGAGTAGAGGAACTTAATGCTAACCCAGAGTTTGGGTGTTTATTCTCATTTTCTCTGTGGTCCCTTTAATACCTCCAGACAGTGGGGGCTGTGACCTCAGCAAAACCTACCTTTTTATCATCCCAGCTGGGACTGAGTCTTCTCAGTCTGGCAGTCATGACTGCCCATGGTGGGACCCTATCCCTCACAGATCTCGTCTCCTGGCTTTAGGATGCACCAGCCACTCAAGCCCGGCCAAACCCCTGCCAGTTCCTAGGCCTGTCCATAAACTTGCACAAACTGAGCCTTAGCCAGGGATTCCCTGTTCAACTCTCATCCTACAGGACTCCACTCTCCAGGGACACACTGCAGTGCCAGCCCTGTTACTGCACCACTGGCCCCCATGGCCATGGCCTAGGGCACCCAGAGAGCAGAGCTGCTCCAAGACATGGACCCCGCCCAAAGGAGCTTGGAGAATATGTGAGGACTGAATGAGTGGGAGGCAGGAGGATGGGATGAGAGGGGCATTTGGAGGAACAGACATATTCCCTCTTACCCCCTGCCTAGTGTCCCTGGCCAGCTCTGCCAGCCCTACTGGCCAATCCCTGCAGCATTGCAGCAGCGCTTATCTCCTGACCCGTGACCACTATTACCTTGCTCTCCTTTTTGAAATTCTTATCTTTTCTCTGCACACATTAACTCACACTTTAGCTGTGCTTAATAGATCCCATTCACTCAAAGTGGGGATTGTCTTTTTAAAGCATTTCCTAGTAAGGCTGGGAGGAAACCACTTGGCCCATGGAGGGCACCTGGTGGCCCCTGGTCCTTGGAAATAGATGTGTATACACAGGGGCCTCCCATCGGCCTCAGAGGGCTGAGCAGGCAGGACACAGGGATACTGTCCCCAAGTTAGGGATTAGCCTGCCCCTCAGGGAAGTGAACATATTTTTGTTTAATAATTATTTCCTGTTCAAATATCCTCAAGGAAATGAAACCAAATAGAAGATTTTCCAACACTACATCTGGAAGTTATATTTCTGAGAATATACTCCAAAGTAGCACTTGCACTTGTGGATAAGGAGGCGCTGTCCACAAAGACAGCTTCTTTGTTACAACAAAGGCTTGGAAACAACATGAATATTCTTCTACAGGGAAAGCGGAATATAGTTTGGGAAATCCATAGAATGGAATACTATGTGCACAGGATAAAGAGTGAACTAGACCTGCTGACATCCACAGGCACAAATCCAGAAACCACCATGGTAAGCAAAACAAAAGCAAGCTGCAGACCTGTGTGGGTTACATGACTCTAGACATTTGGAAGTGCCCTGAAGGAGTTCAGAGGCAAGAAGAGACCATTATCAGGGCAGACCCCTGTTATACTTTATACACCTCATTCTGTTTGGTTCTTACAACAACCTTCTAAGGCAAAGATTTACCACTTATTGCTGAGGAAACTGAGTTTCAGGAAGCTCAGCAAAATGCCTAAAGTAGTTGAAGGCTAGGCTAAAGTCACATCTACCTGGGCAGCCCTTGCTACTTCCCTGAAGAGGTCAAGCATCTTCACAGGCTCCCTTCATCTTTCCACTCATCCACTTATCCATTTGTACAGCCATCTATTCATCCATCCATTCACCCATTCATCCATCTCTCCATCCACCTTCAATCATTCATCATCCATTCATCCATTCATCATTCACCCATCCATCATCCATCCATCCAACCATCTGTCATCCATCCATGCATTCATCATTCATCTATCCATCAACCCATTATCCATACACTTCCATCAACCATCCATTTACCCTCCATCCATTCATCTATCCATCCACCTGCCCATCTATCCATCTATCCATCATCTATCACTCCATCATCTGTTCATCTATCCATCAATCCATCTATCCATCCATCCACCCATCTTTCCTCCCATCCTGGCTTTGGTCTATACTAAGAACCCTTGGGAGAGAATAAAAACTAGACTTGCAATCCCAAGCCAATGCTTCAGGATAATTCTAGCTACAAAAGTCATGCTCGGTGACAGGGGCCACCATATGGGTGCCTGAGAGCTGAGCACAGGACTAGGGTGGGGACAAGGCCCTGAAAATCCTCTTAGCAGCACCAGAGTGAGGCAGGGTTCTAATGTGGTAGGTTAACATGCAGACGCTAAGACCTGGGAATAACAAGGCTTCTCCACAGTTGCCTAAATGCCTTCAGCTATGGGAGAAAGTACCAGATTCTGCTCAAAGCGGGCACAAGCCTGTCAGATTGAGCTAACCAGAATTGGAAAGAGTTATAGATTAGCAGCCCAGATCTGTTGACTATTTCAGTGATGCTGAGAATGGACTATCCTGCACATTTAAAACAATAACAGGAGCATAACCCATAGCCCATTGCTGTTGTAGTAAGGGTTTACCCTCTATCAAACCTGAGTGCCTGGATCTGGACACATTTATGTTCCTGTTCCTCTACTCACAGATAGGAGGGCCACCTCCCCATCCTATCCTCTGCAGTCAGCACTGAAGAAGTGCCACACCTCTGTGCCTTCTCAGGGTTCACTTGGCTGTGACAGTGGGGTCCTTGCATGTTCCTCAGGCCTGCCCCAAGCCCAAGTCTGCCTGCCCTTGCATGGGTTGGGAGCCGAGTCCCATCTACTATGACCTTGACCAGTCTCTCCCAGGGACGCTTCTCCCACCATGCCAAAAGCCCAGGATCCTTCCATGGCTGTACATGTCACCATGGCCACTAGAAGGCAGTGTGGCAGAGGAAAAAAGATCAGGTTTGGGGCCGTGAACTTCAATTATCTTCCTCTAATCCCCTCACAGCTGTGGATATAACTAGAAAGTCTCTGAGCCTCGGTTTCCTTGGTTTATCTTCTTCAAAGGGCTTCGGAGAGAATTTACGAGGAACAGGAGGCCACCCATGGGGCCGTTGTTCCACTTTGTCGATGGTAATGATGGACTGAACCTTGCTTGAAAGGTCTATTGAACTCCTAGGACATTCCCTTGCCATGACATTAACTTTTCCTCCTACATGACTTCTGAGGGCGAATACTCATATGGCCAGGCCTAGAAGCTTTCTTCAACCACTAGAGCTCACTCTGTCTGGTGTAAAAGGAGGCTTCAGTCCTGGGTGTCAAGGCCGTCCATGCACAATAGTGCTCAAAAATGCCTGCAGAGCTCAGCCACAGATGCTCCACCCCCTCACCCTGGGAAAGATGACTCAAGACCCGTGGCCTGTACCTTTTATAGAGTCCCAAGTGGACTGAGAGACTGACCATATGGATGGACAACGACCAGACCATATATGACAATAGAACTCTGACCCACAATCTCTGCAGCCACAAGGTCCAAATGGTCAGCACATAGCCAGTGACTTTCAGCTTCCCTCACTTTGGTCCCTTTATCCAACTCGGGATCAAACAGAAAACTCAGTGTGTGCTCTCCTAGCCTATTGCATAGAATGCCCCCTTCTAGTAAGCTGCCTAGCTTCCCCAGACCAAGGCATCCATCTGGGCAACCTGGAGTTGCCCCTACTCCATCATGAGCTTTCCATCACCCACCTGCTGTAGAACTCTCACTAATGGCCTTTGCTTATTCTCATTGGGTGTCATGTGTTTCCATAGGAGTCATGCCCGGCTGCCCAAAGCGTGACTTGGTGGTAAGCCATCCTTCATCACTACACTTGCTCCCCATCCCATGTCCTTACCTCCTAAATACATCATGTGCACACCAAGCCTTGTTTTAGGGTCTGCTTTTGAGGGACCTCATTCTGAGGCACCTCTTGCTGTATAATGTACACTTTGTATAGAGAAGAGCTAGGAAAGGGCATTTCTATTCTTTCCCTTCCACAGCATAGTCAGTTTCAGTATTCTGGAAGGATGAGCACACCAGGATGCAGGATGCTCTAGACCCCTGTAAAGAACCTGGTTGCCCCTTGAGGAAAGCCAGGCAGGGCAGACCCCTGAGAGAGCTGCCTTTACTTATAGCAGGACAGAGTCACGATTGCTACCTGGCATCCTTCCCACGTTCTTTACCCTTGACCTTTTTAACCTCAACCTAAGATGCTGGTACCCTCCCAGGAGCCAAAGCTCCAGCCATCTTGTTCAGTGAGTTGGAAGCATGACAATAGGTACCTTGACCATTGATGCTTTTTGGAGAAAGGAGGCCACTCCCAGATTGAAAGGCTGACAGCTCAGTGTCTCTGAGCTCCAGGACCAGTACCTTCTCTGTATGCTACACCTGTCCAGGCAGCAACATCTCTTTTTCTGAGAGGAGGTGCAGGCTCTCCCAGAGGCCAGACCCCACTTCCCAGAAAGAGACAGGAGGAACATCACCCAACATCCTGCCTCCAGGGAGTCACTGACCCCTAAGGAGCTTGGGGCTCAGCCTCCATGCTGTCAGGGAGATCAGCCAGATGATTGAAAGCTGGGAGACTGTCCTTTGTTCTTCCAACATGCCCACTGCTATCTCCACTGGAGAAATATACATAATGAGCCCACAGGGAAAGATGGGCCACATGTCTTTAGGACTCATGGGGGCCTCACAAAGGCCAGTCTGAGAATCCAAGGAGGGGGAGCAGACAGCTAAATGCCAAATAAATGCCTAAAGGTTAAGGACTGGTCATGGGGCTGAGGAGGGACAAGTGGGAGGCTCCACCAAGCCAAGTGTAGGGTGTGGAGCTGTCCAATGGGTGGTGTTGGCGTGCAGTTCCTCCCAGGGTGTCCCAGTATTATCATCTGTACAGACCGATACCCCCTGGGCCTCCAGAGGTAGGAAGGCAGCAGAACTGTCAAGAGGCGACCCTTTGTGCTTTGGGGTAGTTTTCCAAAGTTCCCAAGTAACAACAGAGTTATTATGAGAAGCAGCATCAGGGACCCAGGCCTGAGCTGCCCTGACTCCACTACTAACCAGAGACCAGCTGTCCTATTAGTCAAGGAGGTCTTATGAAGGATAGGGGCACTCTCCTGCCAGCATAAACAGAATCCTGAGGGCCTTCATGGCCAAGGTTGTAACCTGGCTCTGGTGGTCTCCATGGGAGCTGAATCCTGGGTCTTCCTCCCCAGATGCCAGTCCTGCTGGGGAGGCCCAGGTTTTGTGCTAAGGTAGGGCTGGACCCTCTGAGTCACAGGTCATCATGAGAGGTCCACATTGCTGTTCAGCAACCTCCTGTGCCTCTCCCCCCTTATTTTCTAGAAAGGGCCTGAGGGAATGAGGCTGCTTAGAATATGAACAGTTGTAGTGATGGCAATAGTAGTGATAGCAATGATAACTGATGTCTATTCTGCATTTAGTCTGTGCCAGGAATAGTCCACACCATAGCCTTATGAGGTAGTTACTATTATTAACACCTAAGACAGAGAAACCGAGGCAGAGATCAAGGAGCCTGCAGCAGGACAGGAAGCCCAGGAGCCATAAGCTGAGCCACCGCCCCCAGTTCTTTCAATGACACATTGCAATGGGAAGGAAGAACACTAATTACCTATTCAGTAGGTGCATGGCCCAGGACTGGCCCACCAGCAGCCACACTGAGCACTGGGAACACAGACTTCAAAATAAGGTCAAAGCCCAGGTTAGTTACTCGACCTCCATTCAGAGCATCAGAAATGGTTTATTGATTTTTAAAAACTTGGGGAAGCATTGTTGTGCAAGTGGTTCATTACCACCTGCTGGTGGCTGGCACTTCCTAGCAGGGGTCCTAGTTTGAGGTGTTGCAATCACCACCTCAATCATAACAAAAGCCCTGCAGACCTGGGGGTTATTGTGAAGCAGATAAGAATGTGCGCGTTAATGTTTCAAACTATGGTGTGACCTCATCCTGAGGAGGCCTCAACAGAGAGATTAGGCATCCAAAGTTTGTTTATTTTTCATCCCCTAAATATGGCAGGAAACACAGGCCCTGCAGCTGACACCGCATTCCTTTCTCTCTAGAAGCCAGCAGCCACGGCACACTCCAGAACAGCCTTGTCACATACTCAGCAGCCCAGAGGCCTTTATGAACCTGCAAAGGGACTGAAAATGACATGGTGCGGAGACTCTGCTATCCCCGGAGAAGGGAATGGCTTTGCTCCTGTGTGTCATATCCCTCACAAGCTCTGGATTTCTGTCCTTGAAACAGGAAGGATAGTCCAAGTGCTTATGATGGATGTGCAGGCAAAATCATCCCAGAGCCACAGAGTGGAGAGTGGATCCAAACCATGTGATGTCAGTAGCTCAACAGTTCTGGACTCTATGGCCTGGACATCTTCTGACATCCAGATCACACCTAACCTCCCAGGGCAGGACAGATCACCTCCCATCCACAGCCCCCAACCTGATGCTTCAAACTTGAAAAGCAGGGTCTACCACAGCCATACCCACACAAATCTTAGTGTCACTTCCATACAGGTACCCTTCCATAGCAAATGCAGAGGATGGCACAGGACAGAAACTGCTCACTGTCAGACATTAGAAGCAAAACAAAGCTTAATTTAAAAACAATTATGGTTTCCATGGCCCAACTTGGCTCTCAGAATGTCCTGCAGCATAAGAGTGCCTCACATGGGGCATCTGTACATGCCACCCTTGCCCAGGCCCTGTGCCGTGCTTTGTCCCATACACCTGCTCCCTCTGGTCTCCTGAAAATCCCTGGTATGATCTCTGAGGACTTGAGGCCAACACAGGTGGTTTGTCAGGGCTGTCCCAATGCCAGCAAGCCTGATTGCACCAACCTGGGAGGGTCATAGGGACTGATTCCCAAGCCATCACAGACTCCAGGAAGTAGGTTGGCTCCCAGTTAGAAAAATGGGCCTCCTGCTGAGAGCAGAAAGGCTGCCCCTCCACCACCACAAAGACATGGACACTCAACAGCAAGGTCCCCACATGTCACATTGTGAAGGCATCAGTGGTCAGGGGGCTGTGTGACCTGGAATAGTCAGTGTGTCCACAGAAAGAAGATCTCTGCCCAGATTCTTCTGCCTAGGTCCTCACTCCCCAAGGTGATCTGGGCCCCACATTCTGCTCTCAGTGATTTATCCTTGAGGCTGAGATACTATGTCTCCATTAGGTTCCCCTCCAAAAGACGTAGCATACCATCAGTCTCTTCCATGATGAATGTTGTTAGTGATGATGCCAACCTCGGTCTGTGGTGCCTGCCTGTCCCTGTGTCTTTTCATCCCTCCTCTCAATGCTCTGCTTCTGTGTTTGCTCCTACCCATCCCCAAATTCAGGCTACATCGCCCCTCCTGCCCGTGTCTTCACCCCAATGCCCCTCCCTGAGTCCATTACTCTTCTTTAAGGCTCAGCTTAAATGCCACATCCCCTGAAGAGTTTCCTTGGTTCTCCCTAACAAGTTATCATCCCTTTGCTAAGGGCTGTCTGTTTCAGAAAAACTTCTCTGGTGATAGCTGGGATAGCAAGAGGAAACCCTGAGAACATGGAGTCAAAAGGGAAGGTTCACTTTCCTCCATCAACCATGCCATGGTTCAGAGCTGAGCTCACAGAAGGCCATGATCAGAGAAGGACTAGGCTGGGCAGGGGCCACAGAGGCACAAGTTGTTTGGTCATCCAACTTGTCTCAAAGAGGGCCTCTGCCATAGGACCTCGGGTAACTGCTCCCTCAAGCAAGGCCACCATCAGACAGGAAAGAGCACTCAGTGATGCTGGGTGAGGAGCCAGAGTCAGAGCCATCCTTCCCATCTGTGAGGCCTGCTTCCAAAGCAGCCTCTCAATTGTCACAGGCTCTGGGGTCTGCTGCAGGGAGCCTAGGTGGCCCCAAAAGAGTGTCCATTGTCTTGTTCAGCTAAGGCTGCCACAACAAAACACCACAGACTGGGTGATTTAAACAACAAACGTTTATTTCTTATAGTTCCGGTGGCTGGAAGTCCAAGGTCAAGGCTGGCACCTTCTTGACCTAAGTTACTTCCCTAAGGCCCCACCTCCAAATGTCATCTCATGGGGCTGAGGACTTCAACACTTGAATTTGAGAGAACACAATTCAGTCTGCCTATTGTAAGTTTTCCACTTCCTCCACCCTGGGAACTGGTGGAAGGTGACTGGATGCCCAAGAAGTGGACCCACCTTGCACCCTGCTTGCCTGGTACACCTGTCATTCAGTGTGCCTTTCTGGCCTTCATCAACCAGCATCCCTGGGACTGCTTGTGTTTACATCATTTCCCTGTGCTGCCTCGCTTGCCCAGGAGACCTAGCTGGTCCACAGCTCTTTATCTCTGCATTCGAGTTTCCTAGCAGCTGCACCTGGAAAATGCTCCGTGTATGTTTCCTGGTTGTTATTATGAATATGCAAACCCAGGAATAAAGAGAGACTTCTCCCCAAACTACCACCACTCCTAATGTCACCCTCACACACTGGCAGCAGCAGGAGAGAGAATGGTGAGCATCCATATGAGCCTTGACTTTATTCAGTCACTTCATTATTGGTTCTGAGAGTATGGCCCTGTAAGTAATCTGCTGCTTGAAAATGCAGATGATTATGAGTTCCAAGACCCCACGAGGTGCAATGGCTATTAAAACACATTATGTCAGTTCCAGGGAGGGACACATTCAAAACAAGATTTAATTTGTCTATGTGTAAAACGTTAGACTTTAAGAAACACCTAGGGCAAATAGCAAATGAGTGTGTGCTGAGGAAAAGCAGACAACGATTTGCCGGCTCCCAGTAAATTGAACATAAGCTCAGATTATAATGCAGCTACAGAAAGCAAAAACGCAATAATGACTATATTGGGATGTTGTAACTGTGGCACTGAATAAGAATGAATTGGCACAGGCTGGGTTTGTTATCCATCTGGGAGTTCCCATCACCTTCCCTGTTCCCAAGAGTTTGTGCTGATCCTTCTGATGTGCAGAATCGAGCGGATATGGGGGATGAAAACAGATCACCCCACTCCTGCCCTCCCTCCACAATGAGCACCTAAAGCCCCTTTGCTAAGGGAAGGTTAAAAATGGGGTTACCATGGGGCCAGACTTTTGCTGAGAGAGTTTGCAGGATACCCTTCTGTCTAGGAGTGTCCATGGTGCTTGCAACCTGCAGTCTGGTGTCTGTGAGTGATGTGAGGTGTGTGTCTATACGGAGGTTATACTGCTATGGTTAGGGTGAAGTGTATAAAGTGCCTTGTGAAGACAAGGCTCCCACTCATTCTCTCAATGGGAGCTGCCATTACTCTTGCTCATCACACTACCACCTTGCATTAATTTTTAGGGCTACCACAACAAAGTGCATAGACTGGGTGACTTAAACAATAGAAACTTATTTCCTCACAGTTCTGGAAGCCAGAGTCCAAGAGCAAAGTGTGGACAGGGTTGGTTCCTCCTGAGGTCTCTCTTCTTGGCTTTAGATGCCATCTTCTCCCTATGTCTTCACATGGCCATCCCTCTGTGCCTCTCTGTGTCCTAACTTCCTCTTCTTATAAGGACACAAGTCGTATTGGATTAGGATGCAGCCCAATCACCTCATTTTACATAATCACCTCTTTAAAGGGCCTCTCTCTAAGTACAGTCACACTCTTGGCTACTGGGGGTAAGAAATGCTACACAGAAATTTTGGAAAGACACAGTTCAACCCATAACACATCTCTAAAACTGTTACTGCTGTTTTGACTGGCCTTGAACCCAAACCTGGACACTCTTTTCCCTGTTCCCTGTGGAATCTTTCAATGCACATCCTGACTGTGCCAGGCTCTCTCTGTGTGGCCAACCTTTCATATAGTGAGGGATAAATTATCCATGAGTGTTGTCTTCTGCTTTTTTCCCAGGATGGAGCAGGGAGGGATGTGAATAAACCAATGAGTCAGTGAACGATGCTCTTGTGGGTGGCAGGGCTTCCCAAACCTGCTTCCCCAAAGGAGCAGGCAGCATGCACCCTACAAGGGAAGTGAGTACTTGGCATTCAAGAGCCATTTGGGTGTAGCCCGGACAAGACTGTGATGAGGTTGGACTGAGGGTTCCCTCTGAGCCCTGCTGGGCTGACTTGATTGTGCCCCAGTCTGCTGATCCCCACAGCCTTCATTAACTTACAAAGGAGCCCTCACCACCAGGATCCATTCTGGCCATTTCTGGAGCTCCCTCCCCAAGGTCAGCTAGAGAATCCCCTGGAAGGAGACGTCCCTCTGCAAATGGGTCCCACTTAAGTGGGAAAATGTGTCTAGGCCAGGCAAGTCATAAGACAGACATGTGGGGACAGAGAGAAGTCATGGAGCAGGCTCAGGCAGTCAGGATTGCCACACCAGGTAGAGAGTTGGAAGTCCCTGGTCCAAGCTTTGCCCTTGCCAGCTGCACAGCTTCAACATAAAGTCTCTGGGTCCTTTTCTGGGTGCCACCTGGAGAGCACACAGAAATGACCACATAGGTCACATTTCATCGAGTGCACTGGGTCAGCCACGGCAACAGTGAATTTACAGATGTTTCCTCATCCATCAGCTATGCCAACTATTCATATATAGATGTTCCCTTGTCCTGCCAAACACCATGAGCCCAGTTCCTCACAGCCTCTTGTGGAGGGAGGAGAAGAGGTTTTATGAAAATTTAAATGATAACATGAGCCTGTGACCCCAGGTTCCTTCTGAGGCAGAAACTGCCTTTTCTACATGTGTGTCCCTTGCGAGAGACACACAGCATGTGATGCTCAGAATGGGACATCATAACAAACTTGCAACCACTTCCCACTGTGGGGCTATGTGCTCTGCTTGGCCAGAGAAGCCCCTTGAGACTTCTTAATAGCTTCAACAAGCCCCTCAGTCCCAGGCACAGCAGGACTCCAGCCATAGTGTCCCTGGCATCCCTCAGGGCAAGTCCAGCGAGGGTTGGGATATGTGGGTATTTCTCCCCTGGCTCCTCTGCACAGCTCACTCTGTTGTTCACTCCTGTACCTCATCTTTTTGGAGATGTGCCAATTGCAGGGCACAGTGGGGACCCATCCAGAATTCAGGCCCCCAAGAAAAAGCTTGAGGTCTAACAGGGAAGACAAGGCATGGTGCAAGCATGTCCAGCCTCACTGGCATGGTCAGAGCTACAGGGGTGGACAGCCAGCAAGTCAGCTTGTCAAGTAAGGTGGTGGAAAAGAGAGATGGCGTCAGAGCTGGCTCCTGACTCCACACTCTTCCAGTACATTCTAACAGCCCAAGTCTGCCACAGCAGGAGTCCAGAAACTTCCTGTGGGATGACCAGCCAAGGATCAAAGGAGGGTACTGGAACACCCAGCCTCTACTGCCCTTACTCCCTCAATCCTTCATCAGTAGAGATGAGCATGGACTTCAGCAAAGCCTCCTCCCCACACTAACACATTTGAACTCTGGGCTGAATTTGTCACACTTAGGTGCTTGTCTTCCTGGGTGCAAAGATGGGTGGAGTGGGAGTTCTTGAGGCACATCCTGACACCATTGTGCTCGGCCAGGCTCAGCAGTCTAGCAAAGCTATGAGGCAGCACTCCCCTCTCTCCATCAGCATGGTTACAGGCCTCTCAGGAGTGTGACCCACCTGCAGAGAATCGCTACTCCCACCTTGGGAATCTAACTGGTGTCTGGCCCACAGGAAGCTGGATGTTTCCTTATGGGGGCATTTTTAGTGTCCTCACCACCAGCAACTAGAAACCCAGTTTCCAAGCACTAAGGAAGCAGGATGAGGAAGGGAGACAGAGGCTGAGAATCAGCAAACCAAAATGTCTTTGGGCAGATCCTAATATGATGTCCCCTTTGTCTTGCACATGACAGCCAGGACTAGCCAGTAAGGGGTCCAGCCACAGGCTCCCAAGTAAGAGGAAGGGGTAGGTGCTCCCTGCTTTCCTGCCTTGAGGCAGGTATCCCTGAGAGCAGCCTCAGTGGGAATCAATAACCCTGCCTGCCTCACTCCCACTCTAGGTCTGTCAGCGGGAACTGCCTGGTCTTGTCTGTGGCCACAGCCCCATCACACTTGCTGGGTATAGCACATCCTGTGGGCTCCAAGCTCCCTACAGACCCACGTCCCCTGTGGGCCCAAGCCCCTTGCTGCCCCAGCACCCCTTGGGGATTCCCAGCTTCCCTCTCCTAAACCAAAGGTATTCCAGTGTGGGCCTGCCTGAGAAGCAGCTCCCTGGATGAATACAGATGGCAGAGGCTGATTTAAATAAATCTATTAATTATCTGCAGCTTAGCATGCATGTGTATGTGTGTAAGCTGCAGCTCCTAAATAATGTAATTTCGGAAGCCTCAGCATCTATTACATTTAATTACTTCTCCCTGTGGTGTGCGGGATCAAGACGCAGTGATAACCGCACCGGGTCCCGGGAGCCTGGCGAATCCCAGAGGGGCTGCTCTGTGGGAAGGACTGGCCACCGAGGGCTTAGTGGCTCTGGGGGTGGGGGAGGAGGGCCAGGAAGCACTTCCTCTGAGGAACCCACCTCCTCTTCTAGTCCCCTGGGAGCCTCTCCAACATCCTCTGTGCCAGAGGCCCACACTGCCATCACTTCCCATCAGTGAACCAGGAGTTGGTGAAACTGCCAATCCCTATTGTTCTCCTGAGAAGCAGACTTCAGAGTTTGGGGTCTTAGCCAGGACCCTGGATCCAATGGTGACACATGGACTTGCCCACGTGCCAGAATATATCCCAGAGAAGAGGCAATGGCGAGGAGGCCAGAGAAGGGGCACAGGGGGCAGGGCCTCCACCTCTCAGGAGCACGGTGCTGAGACCAGGATCTGCTCCTTCCCATTGTCTTGGTCTTGAGCAGCAGCTCCCTGGAAATATCCAGGTGTGGCTCTGCAGCCTCTGGCCCTGGCCACAGCTCCACCCCTCCTTGTCAGATACCCTCGGGCAAGCCTCCTAGACTGGCTTCCTGAGCTACAGACTAAGAGGCCGGGGCAAGATCACTCCCTTTTCTTGGCCTTTCAGTGATATGAGTCATCCTGGCATAGGTGACCTCAGACCATCCCTTGAAGGAGAGATTCTGTCCCCCCACTGGTTACTAGGGGCACAGGGATAGGCTTAGCTTGCTCTGCTGGGAACAGAAGGCCATGCTCTGAGATCAAAAGGGATGAGAGATGAAAATGGGTCAGATGCCCAGGAAACCAGTCACACTACTTAGGAAGAGCACTGAGCCCCACAGCACCTTCATTTATTCATCCCTCCCTGCTTCCCCCTCTCTTTTTTCTCCTTCCCTCCATCTCTTCAACTGGCATTCATGGAGGCCCTGTGTGCCAGGCCCTGGGATGGTTGCTAGGAGACAGCAGTGAGTAGGGCAGAGGCAGGTAGCCCAGGACTCAGTGGTCCCATGATGGGTTATCTGTCCTCCTACTGCTGACATGACAGCAATTTGAACATTCTTCTCTTGCCTCCACCTTCAGTGGAGAATCCTGGCCTCAGCTGCCACATTGCCACACTGGGTCCTGTCCAGCCACTTCCAAGGACAGAGCAGCTACCCGGTGAAAGGCTTAAGGGGACTCCCTCTCAGACCACCACTGAGGAAATGAAGCACCTGCCCGTGAGTGTCCAAGTGTCTCTGCAGAGACAATACTGCAAACTATGACATTTGGGGAAAGAGAGACCCACATCTTTGTAAAAACCTATATCCTCACAAGAGAATTATAGGTTTGAAGAGAATCTCAGCATTTAATAATTTTTAAATTATATTCCAGACACCTGGGAAATTTTGAAACAATAATAATTTGGAGGTCTAATCTGTTAAAACAATAGCTTTTAATATTCATTTGTTACTGGCAATAAATGGTCATAATAATTTGATGATTAAGCTGCTGTGACCTTCATTGAACCTTAGCAATTCTCATTTGCATTCTCATTAAAATGACAGTTTCAGTCTTATTCTTTGAAATCCGTAATACTCTCCTTTCTAGAATTTCCAAAGCCTCCCTAAAGAGTAATTAACTCATGTGATTAAAAATGTAATATGTTGGAAACATTTTTTACTTTATGAAGGTAGCAGGTTAAAAGTTTTAATATGTACTGTATTAATCATAAATCATTTTGATTAAAAATAACCTTACAGAAAGGCAAGTAAATGGGAAAGCTTCATTGTCAATGTTGGATTATGATAATTTCTTTCCTATCCTAATTTTTATTAATGGAAAAAAAATGATGGTCTAAACTAGCCCGTCAAACTTCTGCACTTTCAAAGCCTTCAGCCCAGCCTCCCGTGAGCATTTCCCTGGAGACGCTGCCTTGCTGGAAGCCCTTTCAGAAAGTTTTGAAGACTCTTCCTTGAAGGTGGGAGGTAAGCTCTTCTGAGTCGCTTCCCAAGGATGGGGTTCTGGGAGTGGGAGCCAGATGAAAAGAAAGTCTGCGGTTTGTACCTCATTTTCCACTTTGAAAGAATTTCTGTATCCTCTTTGATGCTCCCATTCAGAAGACAGTGACCTGGACAAGCACAGTGTCCACACCTGGCAGAGACTGAAACCAACAGCTGGGCAGGTATAGGGTATTCATCCTAAGAGCATTACATATACTCTAGGTGCCAAGTTCTCAAGCAGATTCTGGGGACCTCAACATTCCCTCCCATCAAGGAGAAGCCACAGAGTGAAAAGAGGAGGGCCCTGGGTGTGTTAGGGCTGTGCAGGTGGAGGAGGACGAATGGGGGAGGGGAACCTCCCTCCCCTCAAAAGAAAGCCCTGGGTAGATGGTCCTGAATCTTGGCGGACATGGATGTGAACACAGGGGCAAACCTTTCAGATTGCTACTCATTCCACCTCGCCCTGGAAGGGGAACTGGGCCTTGGCCAGGGGACAGGACCTGAGTGGAGGATGGAGGCACCTTGTGATCTGCCTCCTCAAATCCTTGCTTATACTATCCTTGGGACGCCTACTCACCCCCTTCCACCATCCTGTCCCTGACACAGGTCTCCCTGTGACCCAAACTTCCTCCCAGGTGCATAGAGTGTGTTGTCTGGGAATTTTGTGCATCGAACCCAGGCACCTCCAGATGGGCGTCCTTGGTCAAGGTCCTGGGGATGCAGTCGTGAACATAGCTAAGCCCAACCCACATCTGCTGAGTCACACTGACCACTGAAGCCAGCCCTGGGTGCTGAGTGTCCAGGTGCCCCCACTGATGGGATGGCCTTGTCTGCACCCCTAATGGAATATTACAGAGACTGAGATCAAGACTATCAGACAGCACTAGGGCATGGGAACTGTCATGGAGACACACTTAACCAGGCAAGAGTGGCATGGGGGAGGTACCTGTTGAGTTAGAGTAGTCTGGGGAGGTTTACCTGAGCAGGTGGCATTTGAAGGAAGCCAGGACTGCACAAGCCATGAAGATGTTTAGGAAACACCTTCCAAGTGAAGACAATAGCAGGGCCTGAGCCCGGCAAGAAGAGAGGTGCGGGGGAGGTGTAAGAGATGAGGTTGGGGGTTCAGTGGGATGAAAAGAAAAGGTAAATGAATGAATGAATGAATGAGGAGTAGACAGGCCAACCACTGGCTATGACCAGGTGGATGAGAATGAGCCTTGCCCTCAGATCAACCCCAGTCTCGATCTCTGTAATATTCCATTAGGGATTCAGGCAGGGCCATCCCACCAGTGTGGGCACCTGGGGACTCAGCACCCAGGGCTGGCTTCAGGCCTCTTCCCTCAGAGCAAATCAGGGAATCCTCGTGTAGGTTCAATCCGAGCTGCTCCTTCTCTTCTCTGGGAGCCCAGCTGGGTCCCCTCCAAGGATGATAAATATTTATTTAAGGTTTTTCCAGTTGTCAGTGTGATAAACGGACCCTTGACAAAATCAATGAATCAAGTAAGCTGAGTTAATCTACAGGGGACCCTCCGGAAGGGGTGTCCCACTCTGCCTACAACTCAGAGCCCTGCCAGGGAGGGGAGGGTGATCGATCTAATTAGGCATAGCCAGGCACAGAGGGCTGCAGGTCACTGGCCTGAGAAGGCTCTGAATCCTGACCAAAGGAGAGGAGGTTGCCTGCCTCATGAGGCCCTGCGGGGTTCAGGAGAAGGCAGACAAGTTTATACAGGCTTCCTGTAGCAGGCATAGCGCTGATTCTCTGATTCAACCACCAGCTAAATCATCATAGGGCTTTATTTCCAACAAAAGGCCACTCAGAAGTCTTCTTGAGGGCTAAAGGCAAAATCATCTTTTTCCTCTTTAAGAAAGGGCTTCTACCGGGCACAATGGTTCATGCCTGTTATCCGCACCTATAGTCCCAGGTACTTGGAAGGCTGAGGTGGCAGAATCGTCCTCCTCACCACTCAGAAACTAGCTTCTGGGTAGCAGTGGCCAATCACCATAGCCAGGACCAGGGTAAGCCAGCAAAAGCAGTTCAGCTGATAGAGGACAGGGAGGACCCTTTCCCACTGGCAGATGAGCCACAAGAGGTCTGCTGTGGCCACACTCCAAGGGAGGGGCTCTCTTGTAGTCCCCATGAGCCCACACAAGCAGGCTCAGAGTGCTCAGACAATGGCCACACAGCAGAGGTGACAGCACAGCAGAGGGAGCACCAGAGGACATGCTTTCCAGATGGGAGAGACGGTCAGAACAGAACCGCAGGCCTCTGCGGGAGATGGAGCCAGCACCGCCTTCCCACGCGAGCCTGTGTTCTCAATCAATTTTCCACAGCGACTCGGCTCCCTCTAGGCTCAGAAGCTCCTCATTTGATCTGGCATCTCTGCTATGAACAGCCTCCACTTTCATACTTGGCAACAGGAGGGGTCAGGGCAGCAGGTGGGGCCTCAGCCAGCCAGAGGAGTGGGTGGGGCCAGGCAGTGACCTTGTTCTACTGGCCCAGGGTTTTTAGGAAAGGAAGAAAAGGCAGTACTTGTTTGAGGGTCTCTTTATCTCCTGCATCTCCCTCCCTGCACTGGCTTTCTAAGATGCTGCAGAGCATGAGAAGGATGCAAGAATACTGTCCAATCTACTATACCATGCACATAATTATATACACACACACACCTCAAAGAAAACATTTTGTGACATACCCCAATGGGTCTATATTTAGAGCTGAACTTTAAATATCAAGGCGTTCTGGAGCAGAATTCTTGATGGGCTTGTCCCCTCAGCATGTGCTTAGAAAACTAGAGAGCCCTCTGTCATCTGGCCCACACCCCTGGGGGTGGGGGCAGACTTCTGCTGCTCATCCCATTCTTGCCAGCCTCTTCTTTGATTGTTTCTTGTCCTAGGACGCAAGAGGAGAGGAGTTGGTCTATTCTTGGTGGTGAAGCTAGGATGAGGCCGGTACCAGCCAAGGTCATGATGGGCCTCCAAGTCGGAGCTGAGATGTGAAGTCCTTGGCAAGTATTTTTCTCCCTGAGCTTAGATGCACAAACACAGCAACTCCCTGCCTTCCGGGGGTGCCCAGAGCCTATCCCCAGGCAGGTCAGCATCCAGGGGCTCTGGGATTCCCAGTTTAATGGGCATCAGTGCAATCATGCTGTTAGAGGCCACATTCATATGCCTCCTCTTCATTGAGATACCACAGGCAGGAACCTCATCCCTGCACCTCTGAGGGGCATTGGGACTTTGCATGATGCTACCCTTGGGGTATCCTCAGAATAGACAGGGAGGGAATACCACACCGGCCCACCTTAGGACTGCTCAAGGCTGGATCAGGAATTTAGACTTGGTGAAACAACAACACAATGCCTTCTTCCCAGGATCACACAGAAATAAAGGTGACCCACAATGCTCTGGGCACACATTGAGCCTGAATCCTGGAGGTACCTGCTCACAACCAAGGAGCTAGAAGGTCAGAGAAGGCATTTTGGAGTCCAGACACCAGTGAATCAAAGGAGAGGACCCTGGATCAGTACCCACATCTTCAAGGCTCCACATTCTCTTGCCACGTGGCCCTGAGCAAGCCACTTCACCTCTCTGAGTCACAGATTCCAACATGCAAAGGGACTTTGGGAGAACCTAATGGAATCAAGTCTGGAAGGTGATGAAAACTGGTAGGAACCTTAGGTGTGAGAGAGGGCATGGATATATGCTTTGGTATAAGACAATCCTTTGGGGCTGGGTCTGTGAGTCCAGACTGAAAATCTCAATGATCCGGTCCCTTAAACATAATGCACTCATCTTCCAGCAGCACCCAGCTCCCCAAAATCAAAGCCCTCACATGCCATTTCATCCAGTCTTGACCATGTATCTTGCCCCCATGGAGTTATCCGGGGTCCTGGACACATGTGCATACACGCCCTCCCTCTTTACCCACACAATGACAAAAGATCCTTATGTGGTTCATCCATCCTGTGCCCTCAGCAGACACCACTAATCCATAAGCTCCATTTCCCATTGGGCACATGCAAGACCTCAGTAACTTCTCCACAGAGCCTGTTGGGCATCTAATACCAATTCAAGGATAAGGTGCATGAGATAGAGATAAGTATCTGCCACCCTTGGAAGGCAGCATCTGCTCATGGTGCCTGCTTGACTGCATCTGGTTTCACCTGTAGACTGCATTGCCCCTGTCTCTCCAGTGACCTTACAGTGTCCTGTCAGGTGGGCATTGAGAAGCTACTGCACCAATCAGCAGGGTGTCCCAAAGTGCCCAACTTCCAATAATAGCTCTGCCATATACTGGTCATCTAACTATTCAATTATTTAAACACTCTGTGATTCAATTTCTCTTTGACAAAGAGGGAGCCATGGCAGTACCTCACAGGTGGTTACAGGGATGAATGAGTCACTGCATGCAAATCATTTGGACCAGCACCTGGTGCCTAGGAAGCTGTCAATGAATGCCACGGATCAAAATTTGTATTGCTGAGGGCAAATGGCTCTCCTAGTAGGAGAATTTGTCCACTAATCCACTGCTGTACTTAGTCTTTTTAACTGAGCGAGGAATGATGCTTATCCTCAGTATGCACAGGGGCTGCAGCTCTGACAATTGCTCAAAGTCTTCACAGTACTTAGGGTGGAAGATGGATTCCAATCCAGAGCAGCCTGGCCCCAAAGTCCAAAGTCTGGCCCTGGCCCCACCCCGCCACGGGTCCTCACCCAGGAGCATTCCACTGGGGAGGGGGTCATCTTCAAAAGCATGAACAGGACCAGCAGAGATTTGACAAGAGGGAGTGAATCCCTGGGAGGCACCTGTGCCTGCTTTTGTTGAGTTCCCATATCCTGCTTGGTATTGCCATTGTGTCCCCTTCTCCAAATGCCACCACATGAATACCATGAATAATATTTAAATTCAAATTAGGGCCACTTTCTGAAATGCATGCAGAATCATTTGCTGCAACAAAGTTCAGATTAGCATGGATCTGGAACTAGTCACCCGTCTCCCTGCTCTGCACCGGCTGCCAGCTGCCTAGTGACGGGGTGGGACTCCACATCCCCAAAGTTCGTATTGTTCCCAGCAGTTATTGACGGGCTGCATAATTCAAACATGCTGATGTGTGGGTATCAATATCAGTCCTGGGCTGGAAGTCCTGAGTGTCTACAAATTGCAGACAACTTGATAATTAATCTTTGGTGACTGTCTAAAGAGAATAAAGGCAGAGAAATGGGATCATGAATCCTGCATTTAGCTAAAAGAATTAGACTCATTCCAGTTGGGAAAGGAGTAATGCGTGTTTACTCTTCATATTTCCACTTATGAGATAATTTATGATGAAACCGACAGTGTCATTTCATGTCAATGAATTTACATTTTACATTGGAAAACTCTTCTTTAGGTCAAGTTGATTTCTAAAAGAATTTATTTTTGGTCAAAAGGCTCTTTGAGCATGGGCATAATGGCCTCAAATCATCTAATTCCCAGAAAGACAATGAGTTCAGTGAAACCAAGTGGCTTGAGCCCAGCAATGAGCCAAGCATTTTTAAGCACCTGCTAAATGGCAGGTATTAGAGGGAAATGGATTAAAGAGGACAGGAGATAAGGGACTACCATGATAAGGTGACCATTGAGAAAATACTAACGCCCACCCTACCATCCTTGATGCTGGGCTTGGCCATGTGGCCTGCCTCAGTCCATGGATTTAGTGACCTGTAAGGGCAGTAAGCAGTGTTCTTCTAAGATTGGGGCTATCCCCATGAGAGCAGCCCTGAATCCAACCCACAACCTGAAGCCCACCCTGCTGAGATCAGCACAACCCCAGCAAATCCACACATTGCCCCAGAACCTGGAGCTTGGGAGCCAGTCTAGCCTCTGATCCAAGACCCAGAGCCAAAGCCAGAGCAACTGACCCACAATCTTAAGTGGCATCATGAACCACTGGGTTTCTGATTTATTATTTGTCATTCTTGTGGAGAGAGCTAATGGACAAAGATACTTCATCCCAAATATACATAAACTGATTGAGAATCCAAGGTAATGGTGATCTGAAGAATATGACATGGTCATCTCCACCGTCGATGGCAGGTGTAATCAGGAGGGTAGGAAGCAGGTGACAGGAGATTTGGGGAGCTTTGGGGAATGTGGCGGCATGCAGCATGTCCAGCCATCTTCCTAGCTATACTGACTCATGAGAAAGAGCAGAACTTCCTGGTGTCATCACCCACATGCATACAGTCAGCTAGGTAACCCTCCACATGGCAAGGTTTCCACCAGGCACCCTGGGGGCCTCCTCAGCCTGAAGCTGCAGCACCAGAGGCCACATTCACCAGGGCTAAGGGCTCCAGGGTCACCTATCCCCACTTTTATGACATCCAGAAGATGCAAAAAAGAAGACTACATAGTCCAAACAAGGCACAACGCAAGGGATCATAAGCCAGGTTCTAAATGAAGAGTGCCTTATTTCGACTTGGTTTTGTTATTAGTTAGCCATGGAATGTTGGTCTAGTTAGTTAGCATTAATATTTTCCAACCTTCTCTACTTGTAAAATGGGATGGGTGACACATCTCAGAGCAGCAGTTTTAAAATTCAGAGTCCCGGAGAGAAACTGAGTCTCCACCCACCCTGTCCCCTGCCCCCACCATTAGAGATTCTGATTCCGCAGGCCTGGTGGAGCTGGAGAATGTCATTTTAACACATTCCCAAGCCATGAAGATGTCACTGGCCCCAGGACCCCGCTCAGAGAGTCACCAGCTTAGAAGGTTGCCATGAAAATTAAATAAGATGATGTCTGTAAAGTGGCAAGCCAAGTGCCAGTTTATGAGGCAGCATCCCTGAATATGAGCTGCTATCACTATACTATTATTATTACACAATGAGAAGTCTCCCAGCAGCTCAAACTCTGGTCAAGCAAACCATGCTTAGGGCGTGTCTTCCCCTCTCACCCAGTGCAGGGGCTCCAGCCTGGTGGTGGAGGGGGCTGACATGACATCACAGGCAAAGACTGCCTCACCTCTCCGACCTGACAAAACACCTGGGGAAGGGTTGGACCATAGGAAGATTCCTGAAAACTCAAATGTTCCCCTAACAGTTCCAAACTGACACCCTCCTAGCCCCATGAACAACTTAGGGACCCCTTCCAACCATTGCAGCATGAAGCTCACCAGTAGAGAAAGAGAAGTCTCAAATTATGATTTCCCTAAAGTGCACAGGAGTTTAGGTAAGCTCCCAGGCCTGCTGGATATTCCCGTAAGTGGTTCGGTTGAAAGACTCCCTCTGCCTTTTCATTTTGAAAATATAGATACCATCAGACATTTTGATCATTTCTATTTTTGTTTCTACGCTTCAATTTTGGCAGTACTCTCTTGGGAGCTGGGGGAAAAACACATTTTTCTCTACCATTTTTAATCTTCTTTTATTTATCAAACTTAGCTCCTCTTTTGGTGGATTAAAACAGACTTGGACAGAGTCTAGAAAAACAAACTCTTTTAAAACAAGACAAAGATTGAGTCTGGCCAACTGGCTATTTTCAATCCTTGTTGAACTGAGTCAAGGCAGTTGGTAGTAACAGCCTGCTGTAATTGTCAGTTCCCTTCCCATACAAGATGGTGGGGTCTCATCAAAGTGACCAGAGTGGGTGATTTCAAGACAAAACCCACCTGAAACTGGGCACTGCTGACTGGGTCTTCCCAGAGTGTCAGGTATGTGTGCTCATCACAGGGCTGGAATGGAGGTATGTCCATACCACTTGAGGGCTCACAGATGGACTTAAGAAATTAGGATGAGAACCTGCTAGGACCCTACTCTCCCCCCTCCTCATCCTTTTAGGATACCCTGCCATTTTGTGTGGTTGCTCACTCAACAGTCAATATCATTTCTCTGTCTCTCGTCCCATCAGTCATGGGTAGTACAGCAAGGTCAGAAAACTGGGAGTCCACACACTGGGGCTCTTCTCACCTGGGCCTCTCTCTCCCCAAACTCCTAGAGGATGGGACAGAGTTTGGTGGGACACTGAGGGGTCTCCAGGGGTCATCTAGTGCCCAACGTGACATGCATTTGCTTTATGAATCAAAGGCTTTACAAAGGTAAGCCTGGATCAAGTCACCTTGACCTGGGATAGGAATACACAAAATGAAAACTGACAACACTGTCAGTGAACACCAAGATGGAAGCTAAGCTGTTGAGAATGCACTTGCAGTGAAGTGCTCATGTAGGAGTGGGTTTGGCATACTGGCCACATACAGACAGTTACCATGGGGGTAACTGGTTCAGGCTGACCAGGGGATTTTCTTTTTCTTTTTTTGAACTGAAGTCTCATTCTGTCGCCCAGACTGGAGTGCAGTGGCATGCTCCCAGCCACCGCAGTCCCGACCTGCTGGACTCCGGTGATCCTTCCGCCTCAGCCTTCCAAGTAGCCGGAACTACAGGCATGCACTACCACGCCTGGCTAGTTTTTGATTTATTATAGAGATGAGGTCTCGCCAAGTTGCCCAGGTAGGTCTCGAACCCACAGGCTCAGGCAATCCACTTGCCTCAGACTCCCAAAGTGCTGGGATAATAGGCTGAACCAGGGAGTTTTCCTTCCCATTCAGGAAGCCTGGGTGCTCCTCCAGGCTGCCCACCAGGGCTACACCAGTGATGGGGTTGAAGAGCCAACCCAGAACCCCAGTGCCCCCAAAATGATCTCACTTCTTCTCCCACCCAGTGCTGGACCCAGTCACCCAGAGCCTCAGGAACTGAGACCCACAGACCCTAGAGTCACCTTTCCCCACGATGTCAGAACCCAGACAATGCACAGCATGCAGCACTCATTCATTCAATCACCCACTCATTAATTTATTCACTGGACAGACAATGCCTGAGTATGTCTGCCCTGCCTGATTCTGGCGGCATCTGTTGACAAACAGCCTCTAACTGGGACAGACCATGGGGAACAGTACCCTGAGATTTTTCAGGTGCTCAGTTAGCAGCTTCTATGGGGCTCTAGTTAACCGGAGGGATCTCCCCGCCCTCTCTCCTCCAGCTCGGGCCCACAGCCCACATTTCCTGTCCCATCTTGCAGGTCTCCTATATCCTAGGTATTTGCTCACCTGTCTCCCATGCCCAGAAGCCTACCTGGCCCTGGTCTTGGATTACTTATTATTCCCGGAAGACCTAGGCACCTGGAAACAGGAATATCCTTAAAACCACTTCCAGCATCAACATGGGATGCTCAGCAATGCCCAACCTTTCTCCAAAGACACTGTGAGGCAGCATCTGGGTTCTGAGTAAGCCTTGCACATTCATTACACACCTTCCTTACACTGGGCAGTCAGCTAGGCATTGGGGATACAGAGACCTACAGACCACATGGGGTTGCTGCCCTCTTGGGAATCTCATCCAGCTCAAAGAGTAACTATATAACAGCAATTACAACAGATTATAATAAGGGCTGTTACGGGAGGCAGGTGCAGCCCCTACTGAGGGTAAGACATTTGGGCAAGGAGAGGAGGGGACCATCAGGAAAATCATGTCAGGGGACTCTGAGACCAAAGGTGTTATGCCATGGTTTGGATGATAGGTTTCAGTGATGGACAGACAGACTGGGGAGGGGGAGGGGGAAGGGGGAAGGGGAGAGAAAGGGGGATACCTTCTACAAATGTAGACCATTTCTTTAGCACCTGAAAACTCACTTAAAATCTAATCATATAGTAGTAAGTCTGGAGATGGTGGAAGTCATAATTTCTGTGAGAATTCTTTCTCCTGTCAACTGAACCCTTAGGGACTGGCTGGGCTATTACTCCCACCAAGAAAAGAACTCCAGGCACAGAAGCAGCCCCCAGAAAAGTAGGTCCACTCAGCTTCATTCTACTTTAAACCCTTTAGGGCCTAGTGAGGAAGATTCAGATTTCAGCCCTGTACCTGGATTCCTCCAGGATACCTTCCTGGTGTTCGTTCAACCCAGACCACAGCAAAAGATCCCCAAACCACATCATGTTTGCTTCACTAAGTCTGGGAGGAGCAATATTTTCCTGGATTGTAGCAAAAGCCAGAACTCAGGAAGTCCTCATGACCCAGCTGGGTCACTGAGATCTACACACATTCTCATCTGCAGGTTCACAGGGATGCAGTGACTCCTCTGTATGCTTAGATGTGCAGCAGGCCTTATACCAAAAAAAAGAGGGTAAAAATGTAAAGCACCTAACACAGCTATGCCTGCTCTTTTCCAGCCCTGGGAGGAAGCTGGCATGGCACTAATGAAATTAGCACTGTTTTCACCCCTCCTAGTGCTACTGCTCATTTGAATAAAGCCCAAATTAGCATTCAGCGCAGAGGTCTGCATATTTCAATAAAATGCTTCCTTGTCAGATGTGATCTCGATAGACGGTCTGAGGGAGCCCCTGGCAAACCCAGGGAGTGACCTTAGAGTAAGGACGGCAAGGGGAACTGTCCCCAAGCCAGCAGCACCAGCTTGCCCTGTGCCAGCCTCTTCCCTAAAATGGGCAAATAAGGCAGGAGGAAGACACCCCTGTCCCAATCCACAGCAGTGCAAAGGCTCAATGGTGGGACGTCAGAGCTCATAGGGGCTTTGTGAAATTGAAGTGCCCAGTGGTCATTTGGGGTGAATAAAGATGGTCATCAGGAAAGTTAGGGGCATGGAGATAGTATGCAAAGCTATGAGATCTACTGGGAGGACTCCACCTCCAGGATCCATATCCAGGGAGAGCACCGCACGACTGGGCTGACAGGTTTGGGGTCCAGAGCATTTAGGAGTGGGTACGGTCTCTGGAGTCCACCCTGCTGGTGTTGATGAGGGCTCAGATGCCTATGGGTACTGGCACATAGCCACAGACAGATGTCTGCCTGTGTGGGCCACCCAGAGCCTACAGAGCCCTGGAAGCCCCTCAGGTTTTAGACCTCCATGGTCTGATAGGTGCCATGTTTCGTCCCTATGGGGACCAGCTTTAGCCATGACACTCAGCCCTCACTCTCTGAGATCTGCTGGAATCTCCTAAGCCTCTCCAGGTGAGGAATGAGGCCTCTTGGTAATAGATCAGGGGATCTCATGAGTCAGGATGCACCACTTGGCGGGAAACCATCCACCTGGACCAAAAACCAGAGCCGTCTAGAACTTATCTGAGCACCACGCATCTAAATGAACTTCTAGCCTGAAACAGACAGGGCTAGTAGTCAAGGGGCTCTGACCAGGTGGAGCCACAGTCCCCCAGGAAGGAGAGAACACAACAAACTGGAGGTGGGGAAGGAGAGAGGCAGGGACGCCATTCCAAGGTGATTCTGGCATTTACCATCATAATCGGGATGCTGACTCCTCTCAGACTGTGGTCAGTCCTTGGGCTCACGTAGAGTCCTGCTCCCAGTCACAGGGTGAGGGTCCCCATGAGCATCTATGAAGGTTCCTCCATAGGAGAGTGGCCAGTTCAGCAGGGAGGCACTCCTCAGAGGTAAATTCCCCACCTCCCACTCTTCCTGGGTGACATTTCCCCCAGACAGTGGCTGAAAATGTCACTTCCCCTCCACTCAGGCCAGTTTCATAGCCATGATTACATTTTATGATCCTTTTATGAAGGTTTTTGTCTTTAAGTTCCACAAATGTTATTGCAAAAAATGACTCAGGTCCAATCTCTGCCCCAGGGAGGGGATCGGCCTGACTGATGGGGATTGGTAATAAGTGTTAATGCCATTTGAAGATCCTTATTCTCAGTAGAAATGAAGTAGGTGAAATGACCCAGTGGTGTCCCAGGAAATGTTTTATAGACACAGGCGTCAGGAGAGGGTGTGGGAAGGGGCCGGGTGGACGCAGACCCCAGTCCACTCTCCTTGTGCTCTCCTGAGCGGGTCATCACACCACTAGCTCAGGGCCTTGCTCTGCAGAGTAGGTTTAGGCATGTCACACAATGCATACACACCCTAAACCATATACACACACACCATACACACCACACATGCATACCATATACCACACACACCACACACACATCATACACACACCATACACACCACACATACATACCACTCACACCATACACATCACACACATCACACATACATACCACATACCATGCACATCACATACACACACTATACATACCACAAACACACCATACACACCACAAACACACACCACACTTACCATACACCACACGCATACTATACATATCACACACACAGTACACACCACACACACAGCATACACACCACACATACCACACACCACACACACCATATACACCACAAGCACACACCATACATACCACACACACTACACACATCACACTCATATACACCACACACACCATACACACAACAAACACACACCACACTTACTATATGTACTACACATCACTCACACCATACAGACCACACTCACCAAATGGCACACACATATGACATACTCACACACATCACACAGACACCAAACACCACAATCACTCTACATCACACACCATATGCCCACAGACAGCACACGCAACACATATACCACACACCATATACACCTCACATACCATACACATATCATACTTCCCACTAACTAAACACTATATCCCATACCACAAGCACCACACACAGTTACACACACACCCACACACACAGCTCCCTATCCCTTGTCACAGCACACACACCCCACACATCACAACACACTGCACACACATACCACACATACACACATACCCCATATACTATAGATACATAACATACCCCACACACATACCACACTCATACATGCACACACATACACAGTGGTGTGTAGTATGTGTGAGTGTGGTGTGTGTGTGCTGTGACAGGGAATGGGGAGCTGATTCAGATGCTGAGTCCTGCACCTCAGTGCTTAGCCTACAAGAGTTTCCCATTCAGTGCCAAGGTGAGCCCCCATGCACCTGTAGCCTCAAATATGCCACAGGGCTGGGCCCTGAGCCTGCTGCATCCTAGCCCTGTGGCCACAGGTGGGCAGCCTGGGCACAGGTGTGGCCTGGCGCCCCAGGTGGCAGCAGGTGAAACACCATCAGCAGTAGATGTCCTTCTCCAGGGAGGCTCCAGCCAAGGATGGCCCTGCCTTGGTCACCTTTGCTCCTTTTTGGCTCAAGGCCCTCTCCAGGACCCCAGCCAGAGAGTGGGGAGGCAGTGCTACCCCCAACCCCCACCCCATCCCTGTCACTGCCTTAGCCTGGCAACAAGGTGAGGAAAGGGACAGGCTCAACTGCATGCCGGTAATTTGTTTTGGCTTTTGGTAGATGAGGACACTTAGGTCTGAGCTGAAAGACAACACTTCCTGGATTCTTCAGGTGACCAGCCCCTCCCTAGGTACAACCCACCTGTGACGAAGAACCTGCCCAGGATACAGACCTTGTTTCCCTCAAGGTCGATGCCTCCCCACCAGCTCCCTGGGATTGGGGCAAAGTTCCTCTGTCCAGAACTTGAGCCTAGAGCCAAGGTAAAAAGTCCCATGTGTTCTTCCAAAAAGATATTGCAGCACTGTTCACAATAGTAAAAACATGGAACTAGTCATGCTATTCATGAAACTGGACTGGATTTTTAAAAATATGGTTCATATGCAAGATGGAATATTACACAGCCATAAAGAAGGATAAACATATGGACTTCGCAGCAACTTGGATGGGTTTAGAGTCTATAATACTCAGTGATCTATCACAGAAACAAAGAAGTAAGTACCACATGTTTTCATGCATAAGCAGACCCTGAACACCTATCATAATACTGTAAGAAAGGGATTGACAATAGCAGGGCACTGCCAGGGGAGGGAGAGTGGGTACATAACATCAATAAGGGTAACTGATCTCAAATCAGGTAAAGTGGGGAGCAAAGGGAGGTCAAAATTTACCTGTACAATGATCACTTATATACCTAATCCTGAATTGTACCCCACATCTTTAAAGTGAAAATGATAATTTTTACAAGTTCCATGTGTTATAGCGGGGGGAGTGGACTCAGCCCCAACACAGGCCTGGACAGGGATGCCCATCCTCTACCTCCTCCTATCCTCCCAACCCTTAGGAGGTAGCGCCTGCTGCCCTGTGTAGCATACAGGTGGGGTGACAAATATGCCTATGACCTCAGACCTGGGCAAGACACAGTAGGCTGGGAGCTGGGATGGGGGGAGCTGAGGCTGAACTTGAAGTTGTCTTCCCTGAGAGATGCATCCTCCAAGAAGAGTAAAACAAAGTACTTAAGTAAAACTCTGGGTCTTGCACACCCACCAAAAACCATGAAGAGGGTGGGAAACATCTCCAAATTCCTGCACCAACACCCCATGGAGCACAGACTCTTCAGGGAGTACAAGGTCATGGTGTCTCCAAGTCCCTGTGCACACGCCCAGGAAGTGCAGGGTCTTGGGTTGGGCTGTAGTTTGGTGTCAGACTTCCTGGGGCTTCACTCCCAGCACTGCCTCTCCCTGACCAAGTGACCTTGGGCACATCCTCTAGCCAGGGATCTTCATGTCCCTTTTGTGAAACCCTCTGCAGGGTTCTTCCAAGGTCTAGAGGTACACACCACATGTAAAGCTCCTGCTGGAACTGGTACTACCTGGCCAGCTTTTAATAAATGGTTGGTTTTTTTTATTGGTGATGAAAAATGGTCTGACAGGCAAACACAAAAACAAACCCATTACACTGAGTGCCACAAATCTTCCTCTAAACATCTGAAGCTAAAATTGAGGCCACATGCTTCACAGTACATTAGTGACTAAATTCTGAATAACATCATTTTGTAAAGAAGAAATAATTGGTGAAATATGAGATTATTTTAGCACAGTACCTTGAGAAAGAACAAAAAGAAAGGGAACCAAGGCTTAGATTTATGAAAAAACAAAGGATGCATTCCATTCAAGGCAACAAAAGGCAAACTCCTGTGCAAATCTGCACTCTGGCGTTTCTCACCTTGAGGAGGAACTAGGTTGTTTCTACAAGGAGTTGGGGACACCTTAGAAGTCAAAGGCTCAAGCACCTCATTTGACCATGGGGAACCAGGGAGCAGAGAGTTTGGACAACTTGATCATCTTCCCCATGGGGTGTGTGAGCTCCTGGCCCCAGGTGACCCTGGAACAAGTGGCCTCTGAAAAGGACTCTCTCACGGGTGGGAGATAGGGAGCATTCACTTCTCCCATCCCTCTGATGTTTGCCAGGTTCCATGAAGGTGACCCACCTCCCCGTAAAGCCCTGGTTCAGAAGAGCAGGCCTCTCTCAGGGCAACCCCGCTGGCATCAGCCTGTGGGTCCTTTTTATTTCCCACCTGTAGTTTCTAGTTGAAGGACTCATTTGTGATCCCTGTCTGCCCAGCCCGGATGAACCTCAGTTTCTTGTGTGCAAAGCCAGGACCTAGATCTTCCCAGGAAGACACTGCCCTAGGGTGGATGACAGACTCATTATTGGGTGAACAGATATAGTCTGAGAGGAGGCAGGGCACCTGTAGTGCTGCACTGCCTGGCTCAGAGGCCCACCCAGCTCTGGTTGCCTCTTCCCTTGCCAGAAGTAAATGGGTCACTTTGTTGTTTATGCTGGTTTGGGTTGAGCTCCCTATCACTGCACCCAGAAACTTCACAGATGCTAGAGTTTCCCAAGGCTCACTTTCAAGGGGGATCACAGCACACACAGGGTAGGGCTGAGATACAGAGGACAAGGGAAATGCCAGGTGCCCTTTCTCACCACAGGCAAGCCCCACCAGCTTTTGACATAACTATTTGGTCAGCCTCTCCTCAGGCCCCATTCTACTCCTGTTTCCACTATTCAGTGGCTCCTCTCCTATCCCCAATCCCCAGTGCCCCCCACCCCCATGCCCCTGCCCCCTTCTGCACTGGTGGCTAGGACTTAGAAGATTCCCTGTCTGGTATTGTTATCCATCACTCAGCTAAAGTGTTACTTCCTGGGAGTGACAGATGATCCCTATAGCCTTCCTGTCCCTATCAAGACCCTCAATGTAATTCTTTGAGGGTCCCTGAAGCTCTGGGAGGCATTCCTTGCTACTTCTGCATTTGCTCATTGCCTCTGTTTCCCTGGAACAGACACTCCCTGAGGGCAGGCCCTGCTGGGTGGCACAGACCTAGCCCAACTCTTCACAGCACACTTTTTCATCTTCCTTTCTGGTTTCTACCTAAGGTGCTCACATCTCTCATCAGAGCTATGCCTGCTTAAAAAAATACAGAAAATGGGAAAAGAAAAGTTGCATTGACAAACTACACCCATCTAAATGTAGCTTTGTCTTTAGGAAAAGTCAACATAATAATTCTTTTTGTTTCAGACCAGGTGCCAAGAGGGAAATCAAATAACTTTTCCAGCCTGGGAAACAATAACAGCCACTTCAGAGTGATCACCACCCCTGGCCAGGCGCAATCAACAGAGGAGCCCATGTCCTATTATGGTGCTGCTTTGCCTCCGATTATCTGGCAAATAAACCAATTTAGGAGCCCACCAGGGTCTTTCTGGCCGCCTCTCTAGGGCCCTGGTTGAGCTGGCCCTGTCTTCATTTCCATACTACCAGCATTCTTGGCAAGATGGAGAAATGTCATTATTTACCAAGAAAGCAGGGTCTGAAATGGCAATTACTCGGCAAGTCAACAGAAGGCCCCGGGGTACTTCTCTCAGTAGAATTCAGTCAGACCCGCTTGAAGCCGAAAGACGCAGCCACAGGTCTCCTATCCCCCATGAACTTGCATCCCATTTGTCGACAAAAAATGAGTATGCATCCCTCCAAAGATACATTCATGCCTCAAAATATAAATCAATTGCATGCCCTACAAAACCTACATTATAAACTGACAAATGAAATGAAAAGACAAACACAACACAATTCTACTGCCTTCTCTGTGCACCCCAGGGGCTAGTCTCTATGTCTCCAAGGTGCCATGGAGGCCACTTGTGGTGTAGGTTGGATTGGGATAGTCCAGCCTTCTCTCCCCTTGTGTAACTGCTAAGGCATGGAGTGGAAGGAGGCAACCATCCTGTCCCATTGATCTTGGCATTGACCACTGGACTTTGGCCAATGGGAGGTTAGTGGGTCTGACCCAAGAAGAAGCAATAAATGAGCTCCTGTAGTTGAGTTCGCTGCTTGCACCTGTGATGAACAAGGCAAGACCTTGGTGGGAATTCAGTAGTCAAGAATTCACAGAGACACACGGAGGAGATCTGAACCCACCTGCAGCCTGCAGCAGAAGGCCCAGCTAACCTACATCGATGCTCGCTGCTGTGGGGCACGGAGGCCAGGGTGTTTGTTAGGCAGCACTGATGCAGCAGTAGCTGACTGTGACATTGATTCAGGCCATCACTCAGTCCTCATTCCAACCTCCACTATGCCCCAAGAATGATAGTGTGTATTCCAAAGGACTCAAGTGAGGGAAAGTTCACCAGCCAATATTTTATTATCCCATATCACCCAGAGCCAAAAATCTGACACAGGGATGGGACATGACTTGGCCCCACTCACAGCTGGCCTGAGGACAGAACACAGGCTAGGCCCCTCAGTCCCCTGTCAAGGGCAATTTTCTTCCTTCCCCTGCTTAGCCCTGGCTCCTTTCTCTAGCCCCCTAAAACCAGGAGTCGGCAAATTCTTCCTGTAAAGGTCCAGGTAGTAAATATTTTAAGTTTGGGAGGCCACAAATCATCTCTGTTGCTTCACATAACTTTTTGTTGTGGTGGTTATAACCCTTTAAGAATATAAAAACCGGTCGGGTACAGTGGTTCAAGCCTGTAATCCCAGCACTTTGGGAGGCTGAGGCGAGAGGACTGCCTGAGCCCATGGATTTGAGACCACTCTAGGCAACATGGTGAGACCTCATCTCTACAATAAATCAAAAAATTAGCCAGTTGTGGTAGCATGCGCCTTTAGTTCTAACTACTTAGACGGTTGACGTGAAAGGATTGCCTGAGCACAGCAGGTCAAAGTTGGGGTGGCTGTGAGCGTGCCACTGTACACTAGCCTAGGCAACGGAGTGAAACTCCAACTCAACAACAACAACAAAAAGAACATAAAAACCAAAAGACTCTAAGCTTCCTGGCAATATCTAAATAGGTCACTGGTATTAAAAACCACAGCTTCCACTCCTGAATCTCTCCATGGAGAAGGGGCATGCGGTTCACTGTACACTGGTGACAGTGAGGTCTGTGTGCTTCTCGGATCCACAGCAAATGATCCATGAGAAAAGGAAGGGCATCATGCCTCTGCCACTCCCTCAAACTGCCCCTGACACCCTCAACCTGATCTCTCACCCTCAGTCTGGGGGACGTCAGAGAACCAGTTGTGCTGGGTCTGCTCCAAGGCCCTATTGCCCGCTACACTCTGGCAGACACCTTGTTTCTTCTGGGGACACCATAGCACCTTCTAGGTTGGTGAATGCAGTGGTTATAGGAAGTGCAGGGGGGCGGGAAAGGGTTTCATACCTCCCACAGAGGGTTGCAGTGCCCCCTGCACTGTGCTTCTCCTGGGACAAGGGAGAGGTGAGGTTGTGACTGCTTGTTTCATGTGCACAAGGAACTCCATGCTATTTGGTCCTCACAGGAACCCTGAGTCAATCTTTGTGTCCTGCTGCCTAAGACTCAGAGACCAGGCTTGCCCAGGCCCTCATGGTCGATCAGTCAGTGGCCAGGTTCAGGTTTGAAAACAAACCCTTTCCTGTGTCCCATATGCATCCTGGTACACAGATGTGGAATGCCCTGGGCTTTGGTCACAAACCATCCCTGATGCAAGGCCCATAGTCCTGAAGATTGGACATAGGGGAGGGGGACACTGCCCGGAGATCCCACAGCCAGATATTCTTCATCATATTCTCACCTAGAAATGCATTGAGGACAGAATGGGAAGCTCCAAGCCTCAGGTCCCTGGGAGGCTGGGCCATGTGGTCGTACCACAGGCCATCCCCACCCTACCTTTGCCCCCACCCCTAGTGTCTCAAAGGCAGAGAAAACAGGAACCTAAAAGCAATCCATACCACTACACCCTCCTGCCAGCACCAAGCCATCTGGCTCAAGTCAGCATGTCCTCTCCGATTCCTGCCAGACCCGAAGACTGATCGAAATTTAATTTTTAGATAGCATTTCTTCTGACCACAGTCATCACTCAGAATTCCTCCAGGAGAGGCACTCAATGCAGCCACGTCCAGAGGGAGCCCCTGTGCCAGATCTTGACCCTCCGTGGGCACGGGGCATAGCCTTTCCCAGCCCAGGCAGGCCCAACTACCTTTGCCCCTCTGGCCACCATCAGCATTTCAAGGGCCAGATCCCAGCAACTCCTCCACATACAGAGGCTAAACGCCTCACTTTATGTAGTGTAGCCCATCCTCAACAACGGAAACACGCTGTCCGTGTGCATGTGTGTGTGCCTTCTGAGCCCATGGGCGACTGCAAACAAAGGCACTCTGTCCTCCCCACAGCACAGGGGACAGGGAGCCGGAAGTCTTGGCCGCAGATGAAGACAGGCATGCTGTTGACATGGAAACCCAATAGTTAAAAATTCTTCAGGCAGTTTCAAAATGTCAAATTTTGATAACCAGGTTGGAGTACTTGTTTCTCTATAGTGAAATGTTTGGCAAAACAAGCACTGCCATGAATTCCTGACAACACATCAACAGCGGCGCACGCCTGAGCCATATGTCCCTGGCCGGGTGGTGCACGCTCATTACCCGGCACCGGCTCCCCAGTGCTGATGCACTGTCAGAGCTGAAAGGACGGCCTGCCTCTCCGGGCTCATCTTTTATGGACATATAACTTGTTGGTGAACAAAGGAAATCCACTTGTTTCCTGGCTGGATGAAGGGAAAGCCCTCGGATAGACAATTCTCCCTCTGTGTTTCTCCACAAAAAACCCAGGGCTGCTGGCATTTGCCTTGAGCCAGGGATTGTAGGTTTCCAAGTCCTTGCTAATTAATTGAAATGTGTGCAAGTGTGTGTGTGTGTGTGTGTGTCTGTGTGTGTGTGTGTGTGTGTGTGTGTGTGTGTGTGTGTGTAGGGTCGTGGTGGACACATGAAGAAAGAGTCCCACACCTACAAAGATATGGACAGTTATCTTTGCCAAGTGAGTTTTAGGAGAACAAAACCAACTAGACTCTGGAACACAATGCTGGTATTGGCTGGGCTTCACTGCATGGGGCAGAGAGTGGCGGGGCAGCCCTGTGATGGGGACCAAACAACACTTGCGCTCATGTGTGTATACATGCATGCATATAATTGTGTACCCATGTGTACATACATGTGTGTACACACACACATGCCTTGTATTATGATGTGTGCAGTGTGCACACACCTAAACATATGCATACACCCATATAGTTTTTGTGCATGTGTGTGCTCAATGTCCATGATGGACACCTGTGTAATACTGAAATTAGACATGTCTCCTAAGCACTAAGCTCATTCCATTCTCTTCTGTATCACCATTATGTATATACAATTTATAAATGTGCAACTTACACACACAATGATGGGACCATGTCTACATGTGTGGTATATAAGATACACTTCTGTAAGTCACACTTACATAATACTGAAGTGCGATCACCATTTTCACAACCTATAAAAACTTTCCATTTTCTCTGGAGTTACACATGTGCCCAAAACAATCAGAACATTCCCCTGAGAAAGGTTCCAACAGGTCCTGGAGCCCTGTCAGAGCATCCCTGAGATGAGAGGCCCAGGGCCTAGGCTCCCAGCTTCGGGAAAGGGAATTCTCCAGGTAGGGGAGAAGCAGCAAACTGCAATGCTCCTAGAGTCAAGGGGTCCTCTTAGGGATCCTTCCCTGCCTGGGGAGACAAGGCTGACAGAGGACCTACTAGTGAAAACAGAATTAGGGAAGAAATGAGAAGACAGAGGAGCTAAGGTATCCACCCGAGGCTGCTGCTCTGCCTCCAGTGCCCCCAAACAACTGACAGGCACTGACCTTCCCCTACTTCCCCTCCATGGTGACCAAACCTCCATGGTCACTCAGTGCATCTCCCTCTGTCAGTCACAGCTGGAGTCAAGCCTGGCCAACCCACTGTATCTGCATGTCACATCCACCTGGACACCCTGCTGTCCTGCCCCCGACCTCAGTGCAGATCTGCCTGGTCCACAGGGTCACCTGAACCAAGCCCTTCCCTGGCCCCGACTTCTCTCAGAATAAAGGACATTCTCAGGGGACCCTGCATCTCATTCAACCTCCCTTTGTCCCTCTGAGGCAAAACAGCCCTATTTAACATGTGGACAAGGAGATATTTCAAGAAGTAAAGTCAGTGGAGAAGCCTCTTGGTTCCAGGATCAAGCAAATCTCATAGCCCTGCTGACTCCAATCACAGCCTCCCTCTGGCTCTGGCCTTCAGTACGCCCTTTCCGTCAGCTGTACCTCACTTCCCCTGAACCTACTACTAACAGACACATCTTCTCCCTTCTGGCCCACATGCTCTTCGGTCCACCACCATGGGACCCCTCGGCAGACCTGAGGAAAGTTGGAGCAGGAGGAAAGTCTGTTCTTGCCTCACCTGTCTGTCCCTGCCTCACCTGCCTGACCACTTCTCACCTATATTCTTGCCCCTGCCAGGAGGGTGGCAATACAGAGAGACACTATGGCGTCTTCTGAAAGGAGCATAACTTTTCCATGTCCTCATCAGTCCAGCTCCAGGTAATACATGTGCTAAAGTGTCTGTTAACTCTGGGGTGCTGACCCACCCAGCTCCGCAAACCATGGCCCATGATCTCCACCTGTGCTAACCTTGTTTCTTCTGCCAAACATGGCGGCATCAACTATAATCAAGCCATATGATGGTTTCAATTTAATTTTTTTATCACATTTTTGAACACTGACTTTTCTGGCCGACAAAGGATACATGGAAAAAGGATACATGGAGAATGGAAAAAATGTGAGAAAAGTGAAAATGTTCTTCTCTTGGTGATAGTACAATATAATTTCATTCTGACCAGGGACTCAGAGGACCAGAGGGTAAACCTGTGTTGAGAAAGGGGCTCTAGGACTTGGTGACCTTTTCCCAGGCCCCTCTGGACCTTTCTATAGACATCTCCCTCATGCCTACTGGGTACCTGGCCTAGGCTACTTAGTGTGCAACCCTTTCTGGCATTTCAGAACATGGTGGAATCCAGCTTTGACTTAAATGACCAATATATATCTTGCTGAGCATCTCCCATGGCCAAGGCCCCAGTTCGGACCTACAGCCTTGGACCTGCATGCTGGACCTTGGACCTGCATCCGTGATGCTGAAGACCTAGTGCAGAGAGAGCTTCACTCATGCCCCCCCTGGAGCCACTGCTTCATGACAGCCTAGCCTCCTCAGTGCCAGCTGCATTGAGGTTGCCTTCTGCAGGCACAGGCAATTCTAGGGGTGGGAATCTGGGCCCAGGTAAAGGCCAAAGTTTTGACCACCCTGCACCCACCCATACACACAACCAGTCCCCTCGGGGAAGACCAAGGCATTCATGGGACTTTTGCTCCTTGGTCCTTCCACCTTAATACACTTAGTGTCCACTCACCCCCTCCCCAAGGATGCCTCCTCAGAGCACTGCCACTTCACCAGGCTGCCCTGGGAGTCCTCCCAGCACTTCTGCACAGAGGGCAGCATCTGCACAGAAGTATGTCTGCATCCACCTGTTAGCAATTCCCCTGTCCCTGGAGCAGAGTTTAGAACAGCCTTGGGGCTCAGCACCCTGGGTTCATGCCAAATTGTGCCACCATGACTGGTGAGATCTTGACAAGCTTAACGTGTTTGGGCCTCAGCTTCCTCACCTGAGAAGTAGAGAAAACATTGCCTCTCTATTGCAAAGGCATCTGTCCTGTGTTCTCCAAATCTCAGTCTTGTTCCTCTAACACATGAGAGGCCAGTGCTCCTAGCCTGTCAGTCCAAGTCTGACCACACCATCCTGTGCCATCCTCTTTCTTCCCCTTCACAGTGACCTGGAAGTCAGGTGTTAAATGGCAGGTTGTGGTAGAGGGTCCCCCAATGACTGCATGGGGGATGCCAGACTTGACTTTACTGTCTACAACCTGAGCCCCTCCATCCTATCCTCCTCCCTAAGTCAGTCTGTGATACTTAGTACATAATTGTTGACTGATCCCAAATTCATTATTTTCAAACCTAAGGCCAAAATACTCAAAGAGACTATCCTGAAAACACAATAGATACTTGTTGAATTCGTGAACAGCCCTGGGATTGACCAACAGGGAGTCAATCCAGTAGGGAGTCAATCCCAGTAGGGAGTCTCTTGAGAAAACGTAACATATATTCCCAAAATGTATACTTAATCCAAAAGATCAGAGCTGTCAGAACTGGCCACAGCCTGAAAAGGTGCAGAATAAATAAAAAAAGGTAAATACTCTGAATATTAGGCATCCAGTCCCTGTAATCTCTTCCAGAGCTCTGAACGCTGAACTCTGTAGTGAGGACAATATTTGCATAATCTCTCTAGAAAAGCCCCTCGAAGCCAAGCTTATCATCTCTCTGATGTGAAAGAAAAGATGAAGGAGATCACTTCTTTTCCATCAGAGAACAGAAGGTAACACAAGATTCAGTGTCTGGAAGAAAGGGAGGGAGGGAGGAGAGAACAGGAGGGGGGCTCAGGAGAGAGCCCCCACCTCTGTCTTCAGCCTGAGTGGTTGTGAGGACAGGAAACAAGCTCAGCTGCAGAATCAGATCCAGAAGCATCGCCAGTCACACCAGCACTTGCTGGAGGCGTGAAGTCTGGCCTATGGTGCCTAACCATTCCCGGCCGCAGGACATTCCCCCCTGCCTTTTTGCCATGCTAGTCTTTTCTAGGGGGTAGGGAATACTTCCCAGGATCAACCTCCCAGCATGCCCTCCTGGAGTTGGGGAGATGTAAAGTCCTTGGGGCAGCCCTACTCAAGCCCTCTGTGCATAACACTTTCTATTCCCAAGTGTCCCCAGAGGCATGTGGGCTTCAATGTGAAGTTGATAGCTCAGCATTAGGGCCCTTGCGGGTCTAAAGCCATTTCCCTTGCAGATGAGGAATCTGAGGGTTCAGGCTAGAGTCTTCTACATACAGCTGGCAAGCCATGGGGATGCAGGCCTGGTGCCTCCAACTTATGCCCGTGAACGCCAAACCAAGTCAGTAATCGGTATGTCAATGGTCTTTGTGGGTCCTCCTGCAAAGACTCAGGTTGTGTGCAAGAAAGAAGCACTTCTTGATGTCCATTCTAGGAAGGGGACAAGATAGCCCTGGGCCTTTCATCTCTCCCAATCTCATCACATCCTTACACACAGCCCAGGGCAGGCTCCCAAAAGACAGGGTCATGTAGAAAAATCCCAAGGCTTAGTATCTTGGCTTCCTATAGCCACATCCCTGAGTTCTATGAAAGATCAAATGGCTGATCAGAGGTTAGTCAGTGCATCCCAGAGGGAGAAACTGACCAGGACATTCCTGGGCTGGAAACATGCCAGGCCACAACAACATGCTGCGTAGCGGCTCCCATCAACCCTGGGCCACACTCTGGTCTGACTCCCTGCAACTGCCCACAGACTCATGGCCACCTTTTGCTAGGGCATGTCTGTGACTGTGGCCAGGCCCCAACAGGGCTGAGGATAAGGCAAGTAGGAACATCTCTTTGTATAGGGAGTCATTATACAGCTGAGGTCAGTCCCTCAAGACCTCATGACTCCTCAACCACTTTCATTAGGAACCCAGGGGATATTTCTCCCTTGGTTTTTCACCCCTCGTATCCATATATGCTGAGGGCACCTCTCCTGCCCCAAACCTCATTCTTAGAAACTCCCTCTGCACAGTTCACCACTAGAGGGTTGGGCCTGAGGGAGCAGGGGTGGATGGGTGACTCTGACTCCTGGCCTGAAGATGGCAAGTCACATGCAACATGAACAATATGACAGGGAAGATGGGAGCCTTTTGGAGGAGAGGTCTCAAGAACAAAGGAGAGAAAAGCAAGTCAGGAGGGCCACTGGGCTTCCTGTTCTGCCCTAAAGCAGGGAAGAAGACAGAGGATTCCTGCTGGGCCTGCCCCTCCAGGCCTCAGTTTCTCTCTGTAAAATAGTAGCAGGTTCAACTGAACCACCCAAGGTCCCTGACTCAGGTCTCTACTATTCAGTCAATACTTTGGAATGATTCACTTATTTGAATAGCAGTCCCAGGACAGTGCTCTAGCATCCGCCCCGGAGAGCAGGTCCAGTTTCGCTCAGGGTCTGTTGACCAGCGTAGTTGAAGCTGGGAGTTAAATCAGCATTTTCAGGAAGACACCACAACGACAGGCAGCACAAAGACTCTCGATTGCCCAATTTGTCAGACGACTGTGCTCGGATGTCACAGGCAGGGAGCAGAGGAGACATGCTACATTTCTTCTGCAAAAATGTAGATGGAGCCACTGCCACCTCCTCGCATTGCCATGGCAACAGAGCAGGCAACGCAGGTCATCAGTGCAGAAGGGCAGGCTGCAGAAGCCAGGGCTTCCCTCACCTGAGTCTGCCTAGACCCCACTAGGGGCCAGAAACAAAGGGCTCACAGTTCCTGCAGCCAAGAGCCCAGACTACAGGGGGCATCAGACATCCCAATGGCCTGGGTCTGAGAGGCACTCAACATCAAGAGAAGGGAGGAGCTGCATCAGCTGGTGCCAGATGCCCTGACCCTCAATTGGGCAGCTCTGCCTTCGAGAGTTTCCTCTATGTTGCTCCTTTCAAGCTCACTGTGACATAAGGGCTACAACCATTCTTGCCTCATTTATGGTAATCTGAGAGCAAGGGCCCTGCCTACATGTCTTCCTTGGCCTCCACACTCATCCCATCACCACTTCTGTATAAAAATTTCAGATTTTGCCACAGCCCAGCTGGTCAGAGAGCTTTTGACTCCTGGCTGGACACCCTCTTCTCCTGGCTGGACAACTTTTATCTTCTGCAACACCTTCATCTCCTGTCTGGATAGCCCTACTCCTGGTTGGACACTCCTGTCTCCTGGCTGGACACCCTCATCTCCTGCCCAGACACCCTTATTCCTGGTTTAAAACCCTCATCTCCTATCTGGACACCCTTACTCCTGGCTGAACACCCTTGTCTCCTGGCTGGACACCCTTGTCTCTTGGCTGGGCACCCACATCTCCTGTCTGGACACCTTCATCTCCTAGCTGGACATCCTTATCTCCTGCCTGGACACCTTCATTTTCTGCCTGAACACCATCACTCCTGGCTGGACACCCTCATCTCCTAGTTGAACACCCTCAACTCCTGCCCAGACAACCTCATCTCCTGAACCAACACACACTCCTGTCTGGACACCCTCAGTCCTGCCCAGATGCCATCACTCCTGCCTGGACACCCTCACTCCAGCCTGGTTACCTTCACTCCTGCCTGGAACTCCCAACTCCTGCCTGGACACCCTCACTCTTGCCAAGATACCTTCACCCTTGCCTGAATACCCTGACTCCTGCCCAGATACCTTCATTCCTGCCTGGAATTCTCAACTCCTGCCTGAATACCCTCACTCCTGCCTGCATACCCTCAACAATATCCACCTTGTTCTCCCTGTATCCACTCAGGCCCTAGATATGAGGATGCCAGAGAAAGCTCTTCAAAATAAAAATAGTATAAGCAGGTATCACTCTGTTAACCCTTCAGAGGGTTCTATTGCTCTGAAGGGCAAGACCACACTCTGGACAGCAACCCTATGTCCTCGTGTGATCTAACCACCCGAACCTTTCCCCAGGCTGGGCCTTCGCCCGTAATGTGCCTCCCTACTGTCTCTCTGTTACCCTTTCCTGCCTTCATGTCACGCTGGGAATGTGTCTCCAGAGCAGGATTTCTGGGCCCCAACCGAAGCAAAGTCAGGTCTCCCAGCTCCAGAAACCCTCAAGTTTCTCCTGTCACACACACATGAAACTGTTCCTCCTGCATGTGTATGCCTGTTGGCCAAAGGGAACATGTGCTTGTCGACTGAGTGAGGCTTACCCTACCCAGCTCTATACCCACACTCCAGGGCCACTCTGCTCTCTGGTTTGTGCCTGGCTCCTTCCACAAGGCTGACCTATACCCAGACTCAGAACATATCTGACCTAAAGCATCATATGGTTAATTACACAAACTACCTAATTATTTGATAAGCCTGAAGGCATGTCACAGGTTGGGAACAAGTACAGGCCCCAACTCTCAGTCTCAAGTCCTGGGCTCCTGGGAGGGGAAGACTACCTTTGGTAGGAGCAAGACCCAGTTAAGGAGTGTGAGGGTGGGAAGGGTGTGGATTGGGAAGGGGCTATGTGCCGTGACAAGAGTCAGCAAATGCAGGGTTGCAGGGATGCTAGGCTGCTGGGGGCCGCCCTTCTCAGTATCCACCCTCACTCTGAGCTTGGCTATGCACAGGCCTTGGGGAATGTACAGACACAGTAGACCCATTTCATGTAGGCAGGTGTCACTGACTCATGCCCTAAGGCCCCATAAGGCTGGATTGGGGGCAGGCTAACCCAGGCCTAAGCTGGGATGAAGTGACCAGGAAACAAAGGGAGGGGTCCCCATGTGAAAGGCAGAGAGGTCACCCGGCCAGGAGCTCAAGACAGAGCTCTGGGTGGAGGCTCACTCTCCAGAATGGCCTGGCGGAGCACCTCAGGGGACCTTACCTCACTTCTGCTGCAGCCCCCCAAACACACTCCCATTTCAATCCACTATGACTCACCAGGTCATAGGGTGACACCAGGCTCCCAACTCACTGGTTTCTATCATATCCGAATCTCAGTGTTCTTATCTGAGAACCTATGTTACCATTACCATCAGAAACCATCTCAGAGTCATGCAAGGAGGACAGGGTAATGCACCAAACTAGGCCGCAAGCTGCCCAGTGCCCAGGCAGCCAAGCCAGCTCTGGCCACCTCACCCTGGTGTGTCTGCCTGGTGCCCCACACAATGGATCACAAGGCAGTCCCAATTCGGAGAGGATAAAAAATAATAGAAGTGCATCTTGGAACTGACAACAGGAGGAGTGGGTCTGTGAAGGAGCTACTGAGCCTCTTTGGGCTATTCCAGTATAACATAGCAATAAAACCTCTCATCAGCGTCCACATAAGGGTATACCAACTCAGAAGACTCCCTCTGACCTCTCGGTCACCATCCCTGAACCTGCTACTCTCCCCCTTGACCACATGGCAGAGACTGACCACAGAGGGTCTGAGCCAGAGGAGGAGCCAGCAGGAGTCCCTGGTCCTCCTGCCACTGCTCGCCTGGGTGGGATGTGACTTCTCTGAGGGCTTCTGACAGGTTTGGAGGTAGGGCATGACCTTCCTTCCAGGCAGACTTGGCAAGATAAGAGATAAGAAGGAAGCTGGAAAATCCCACCCTCTCTGTCCCATGGACTGTCTAAGGCACCTTCTTCCTGAACATTCTGTTTGGAGGACTCCCAAGGGTAAGTAACTGGCTGTTTCTGGGAAGCTGCAACCACTTAAGAGTCTGTCACTCTCCACCCCCAGGGTCCATTCATTGCCCCAGTTCCTCTCACCCCTGCCACACTGGCCTCAACCCTCCCCATAAGAAGGTACCACGTGAATCTTGACTCAACTTTGTTTTCTAGGAGTTAGGGTAAGACAACAATCCTCTGGTGAAAAGGTGATACCATAACTACTCAATCATTCAGAAAACACAGATAGCACCAGTGGGCAAGGTAAGAAATCAGACAAGAAGGACCCATGAGAAATATCCCATACTTGGGCTACAGTTGGGCTCTTTACAGAATCTGACATTTTACAGAGTGGGAAACTGACAGCCAATTAGAGGGAGTGAATGTTCAGGACCCTGAGTCATGGAGTCACCTCCGACTCTGGCGTCCTGAAGTCTCAGCATATAGAGGGTGGACAGCAGGTCCAGTCAATCATGCCCAGGGAAGCCAGTGTGGACCTTGCCAGGGGCACTGGGTTGGACTATGACTTTTCAACATCTTATGCCTTAGTTCTTCAAATGCATACATCTGACTTTCACAAAATGGAAAACAAAAGTTATAATGGGCATCATAATGAGAGATATAATATTTAAAGGGAAAGAAATCATTTAAAAAATTACAAGGACAACTCAACATCTTATCCTTTTCAGAGGAACTGCAGTCCCATCTCACAGTTGATGTCATTGTTAATTTTTTCTAATGACACATTCAAGAAAAAAAGCAAAACAAAAGAACCATCAACTCAGCATTTAGAACAACATATTTTGACAGCATATTTTTAAACTAATTCCCCTCTTCCAATGAAAGTGCCATCTTGCAATCTTTTAAAGTCTATTCAGTATATACCAACATGATTATCTCATTCTTCTCATGATGAAAACTCCAAGATACATAATGACAGCGTGATCAACATGCAAATGCATTCATGGGACATTGTCTCTTCTTGTAAGGACCAGGAAGGAGGTAACAATGAGGGTGTGCCCACAGGAGCTCTGAGTATAGTGGGCAGCCTGGATGGTGATCTGTGTGATGTTGGCAGTCACAGAGTGAACTGGGAGTAAGTGAGGCGGCACTCCAATGCCAGCCTGCCTTTCCCAAGACAAAGGCTTCAGGGCCAGGGATTCTAAGGGCTCATGAGTTTTGGGTCCCCAGCATATAGGTAGGGCTGGTGCAGCAGTTCAAGAAAGTCTTGTCTGTGGCACTTGCTCCCACTCTGCCCACTGAGGATTTTGGAGTTAGTCAAGGACATACAACGAGGAACCCTGCAGGCAGGGAGTTCCCCTCAGCTCCTGGCCAGGTTCAGGGGACCTCCTCAAAGCCACAGACAACTCATCCACAGCTCAGGGCACTACATGAAATTAAAGGAGGCCAGATACAGTTCCAGTCCCCGAGTGGCCCCTTCACACTGGGAGCACCCGGGCAAGCATGTGCCCCTTGGTTTCTCATCTGTAAAGTGATACCAGTGGCTCTCCTCACACATAACTGCCACCAGCCCAGGACACATTGGGCACAGAGGCCCCTGAATGCTGCCAAGGCTGGTGCCTGAGCATGCATCCTCCAAGTCTGTATCAGAGACCACCTGGTGCCCCTATCCAGCCCATTGGTGGTCCGGGAGTCAGGGCTCAGCAGGAATGGAATCCTCAGGACACCTTATCCAAAGTAGGGGTAGAGCAAAACAAGAGTGAGTCATACACATTGCCCAGCATCCACAGGAGATCAGGAGACAGGAAAAACAGAAAGGCTCAGGTAGAACAAGGATTCTACAGGTGGGGACTGGGGGACAGTAAATAAGCAACTTCAGAGAATGTCTTTGAAATTCAGATTCTAAGGCCCAGATCAACCCACTGAATCAGAAATCCTAGGTGGAGCTCAGCAGTGTGTACTTCCACAAGTTCCCCCAGAGGATGCAGCTGCATGCTCAAGTTTGGAGACCACTGAGGCAAAGAGTGGACCTGAGTCAGGGAGCAGGTAAGACGTGGACCAAGGCAAAGTTTTAGCAGGGAAGGGGAAGGAACAACTTTGAGAATCAGAATGAGAGAAGCCTACTCCAGCAGAAAGAGCAGGGCAGCAGGCACCTAATGGGGGCTTGGGGAGTGTGCAAAGCCCCCAAGAGCTTCAAATTCCTATGTTAAGGGTTCCAGGTTTCTCCCTAATCCTAAGGTGGGACCCCACCAGTGGGCATATATGCTAGGCTGAGTGGGTGATTCCCCCCAAAGAAGTTCACATCTTAATCTTTGGGGAAAAAAATCTTTGGAACCTGGAAATGTGTCACTCTACATGGCAAAGGGAACTTTGCGTATGTGATTATTAAGGGTCTTGAGATGGGAGATGACCCTGGATTATCAGGGCAGGTCCTAATGTCATTTCAAGGGTCCTTGCAAGTGGGCGGCAGGAGGATCAGAATCAGAGAAAGAAGATGTAAGGACAAAAGTCGAGGTCAGGGAGGAGAGATGATGCAACTCTCTGGTCTTTGAAGATGAAGAAAGAGACTGGGGGATGGGGTAGGAGTCAAAAGTCCAGCTCTGTCACCTGAAAGGAGCACCAATCCGGCTGAAGATAGTCTCAGAGAAGAGTCCAAGCAGCAAGGCATGGAAAGGAATCCCATCAGTGCAAAAGGTCCTGCAGACAGAGAAAGGAGCTTTCTACATTTTTTGGTGGAGAGACAGAGTTACTGCTTCCTGTCTCCCAGCGTAGAATAAACACATATGGGCTGCTCCCCTTTGCTTCCCTGAGGATGTTTGGTGCAGAGTCTTGGGGTCCTCACCCATAGGATGGGCTAGTGACTCACCTGGGCAACTTTGTCAAGGTGGCTTTTGTGCCAGGGCTGGATCCTACGTGTGAGAATTAACCAAGCCCTGTGAAGATCGGGATGTGGACACTCTAGTGTTTTGGGGGAACTGGCACTTCTTTACCATCTCAGGCTACAAATGCTCAGGAGCTTCATGGATGCTGCCGATGTTCTGTTTCAATTGTCAAGTGTCCAGAAGAGTGTTTGTGCCTAAGCTTCCAGGAAGACATGCTGCTCTGCCCCTCATTGTGGCCTTGGAAATGCAAGAGAGGACGTGTCTCCATCCCTGCAGTCTTCTCAGAGCTCACAGAGGCCTGTGCTGGGAAGGGGAGCTTTCTCTTCACTCGAAATGCCAAAGGCACAGACGAGCAGACCCTCCTATCGGCCCCCACACTGCTGAACCGTGCACACTTTTGAGACAACATCCTGAGACCCGCAAAGATCAAGGCCATGAGGTCAGCGTCAGAACTGGAGCACTTTCAGCTGCACAAAGGGAAACTGGCTAGGAGGGAGGGGGAAAGAGAAATTCCTGAAAAGATGTGATAATGGACTAAAATAAGACCAGTGACAATAAAAAATGGGGGGAGGTGCATATCATGTTATCTTCCCACCTGGTATCCATCCTCTGACTCGCACATCAAAGTCTGGCCTGGCCGCGGGGCAGGCCGGGAACGTGTAGAATGGGAGATGTGGGCACTACCCTTGGGTGGCCCATGGTGCCTTCAAAAGCCTGTGCCAGCTTCCTGAGCCCTGTCAGTCTTCCCACTGCTCCCTCCCACACGCCCCCACCCTCTGCTGGGAGGACCCTGCATCCACACCCAGCCTGGCCTTGTGCCACCTCAGCTGGCCTATTTTCAGCAGCTGGGGGCAGGCTTCCCGCTAAAGCATCCTGATAGTAGTAAGTCTGGGCTATCCAGGAATAGGGGTTTGGCTGGATGTGGCTCTTTCCTGGGCCCTCATGATGCCCTTTTTTGTGCAGCACTGTCACTGAGCTGGGGACAGAGGGGCAGAGGGCAGTCACAGGCAGCTGATCTGACACAAAAGGGCTTGGAAGCAGTCCCTCAGAAACAGTTCCGCCTCAGGTGGAACTTCCAGGAGCAGAAAATGTCCAAAGTTTTCCATTCCGATCCTCCTCTCTGCCTGAGTAGCTGAAAACCAGGAAGTAACAGATTCACCCCCATATCCCAGTTCAATTCTGGGGGCTAGCCACACAGGAGGGACCAGTGGGCTTGCTGACTTTGTGGCTGGTCCAATCCTTCCCCTATCAGCATAAATGCTAAAGGAGGGCCAGCCTGGTTGTGACATTGGCATTTTGAGTAAAGGAAAAGCTCACATTCCCTGGATGGGCTGCAAGGAGAACTGGCCCTATAAAGCCCCAACTACACCATTTTCCCAAGCCCTGATGTCTGGCCTGGGGCAAGGACAAAGCTATGCCACTAGAGCTAGTGGACAAGAGAGTCATGCAGCAAAGCCAGCGAGCATAGGAGCAGAGTACAGAAATGTGCCCACTTTCCCGGCAGCTTCCAAGGTACACAACCCTGGTCCTGTGTCAGGCAGGGATCTCAGTCCAGGGTGCAGCAGATACTGGAGAGGTCTGTCTCATGAGTTTCAGAGGAAGGGATGGAGACCAGAGAGCTGGAACCCTCAGTGCTGACATCAGCAGCACCCAGACTATGGCCTGCCCGGCCCTGGCCATCCTCTGCTATGAACTGTCAGGCTCAGGGTCTCTTTCAGGGAAGGAATCCACAGACAGCCCCTCTTTAGTTATCAGAGCCACCTCAGCTGTTCCTGGTTCCCCTAAAGAAGTGTCCTGCTTTTGCACTAGGAAGCCTCACTGTCTGTTCCGCTGGCCAGGTCATGTTGGACAGTGGACCCATGGCACCGTGGAGCTGGAGCGCCTTGCAAGAAGGCCTCTTGGTCATTCACCAAGGGACAGGCCAGCGCAGGGCTACTTTCAGTCCTTGTGCTGACTTACAGTAGAGGCCCTGCACTTCTCTCCATGAGCAGTCACACAACCCACAGCAACTGCAAGACCAACTGGATTTCCAAGAAAACTTCTCACCCTCTGTGATTCTCTGAGCTACTCCCTTTTCCTGGGATTTGAAGAGAATGACCTTTCTTCCAAAAGCAGACAATAATGACTTGGGGCTCTGTGTTTGTAACCCTAACCTCCAGGCCCTGTACTCACCCCAGGTAGCCTCAATTTCAAGAAATGGAAGATTTCCTGAGTCACAGCCCCTGCCTATGGGCACCCACCACCCACTTAAGGGAAGTAGACTCCAAGACAGTGCAGGATGGAACAGTCACTGAGTTGGTGGATGGTGCCTGGGGCTTCCTCTAGATCCAGGGATTGAGAGCAAGGTAGGGGTGCTTGGGAACAGAGGCCGTTTGGGAAACCGTTTGCTGTCTGTTCAGAGCCACAGGCCTGAACACAGAGTTGTGGCCCTTCCCACCTGCAGAACTGCCACAGGCCCAGCTGTCTTGAGACTAAACGCCCACACCAAGAAGGACAGATGGGAGAGGTGGAGAGTCCACATCTTGGATATCAACAGTTAGCCTTGGGTTGCCCACGCCTGGCTTCTTTATGGGGAAAACAAAACAAAACAAACCTCCTTGTTGTTTCGGCCAATGCTGGTCAAGTTTTCTGGTACTTGCAGACAAAGCCATTCCCAACAGAAAGGAACTGTGATGCACCAGTCACCTCCACCTCAGCACTCCCCACCAGGAGTGCCAGGCACTGGCCAGGAGCTCAGGCTCTGTTTCTTGCACAAGGTTTCAGTCCATAGGCATCTGTGTCACATTCTCCTGGCTGTGGCCAAGCCCCCATTCCCCCCAACTTCCCCAGTTTGCTTTGAGTGGGAGCTAAGGATAAGAAGCTGCAGGAGCAGAGAATCTGCCTCCCTCCACACGGAGATCCTCCTGGCCATCCCATGACCACAAGCTTTCAATGCCAACTCCAGGTTTATAGATGCAAGATGAGGGATGTGAAAGAGGCCCGGCAACACCCAGGAATGAATACGATGCTTTAATGACAAATCCAATAAAGACTGGGATAATTCCAGGCGACAACTGAACTCTTGCCATATTTACCTTTTATGCCTAATGGATCGGGTCCATTTGCAGCCATGCGTCCTCCGTCTCCGGCATCACTGGCTAGTGGTAGATCCCTGAAACCGCACATTTGTAATAAACACCATTCATCGCAGGCACGCCGCCCATCCTGGAAACAGCGCTTTAGAATTTTTTTGTTTTTATCACCAGCTTAATGATGACTAATGCCTGGGTGATTATCTTGTGCTTTTTTTGTGTGGCACTGAGAACAAACAATATCATTAGCATTGCAGAAAGGGAGAGAAAATGAGAGAGGGGCAGACGCAAAGGAGAGCTAAAAGTCAGATGCAGAGCCAGCTCGGAGTCTGGCAAGAGTGTCTGCAAACTCAACCCCAAGGGTCTCCGGGCTGTGATCTGGAACCTTCCATTCTTCACTGTTTGATGCTGCAAAATGAAACAAACCCAAATCGGGGAGAAGAGTTCCTGGGATGCACTGACATTTTTTTTTTTTTAAGTGCCCAGATGTGCATTTAAGAGCAACATCCTGCTGGGTGAATAAAGCCAGAGGAATGATGATAAGGCAATAATTGGTGAAATGGGCCAGAGGAAACCCATTCACAGTCCTCCTTATATGGCCTGGATGGGATTCTGTTATGGCCATGGTGGGAAGAATTCACCAAGCAATTTAATTTCCAAAGAAAATTCCATCCTCTCACACATACATTCTTGCTACAAACAGATATCTTTGGAACACGCCCCAACCTAGTCTCCTGGGCTCTTCCAGAAGTTGGTTGCCTATAGTGGGAATGGGTCCTCTCTTGCCTGGATGGTGCCCTCTTGCTCCACTCTGAGAGTATCCCCTGGCCATGGCATAAGGGATGTGCTGAAGCCCAGGGTCTGTAAGCAACAGTGGACATGTTCTGAAGGAAATGTCCAGACCTGGGGCCCCTAAACAAGACAAGGTGATGCATTATACTTTTCCAGCAACATCAGGGATATCTGCCAGTTCCCCTGAACCCACCAGGTTTTCTCTGTTCCTGTGTTCTAGCCTGAGGTACCCTCCCAAGCCCCTTATTTTCCCTCTTCCTCTCCATTAATCCCTGCCCACGTCAGGCTGCTCTCAGCTCTATCCCAAAGCCCCTCCTCACCTCTCTCACCAAATCTCCTCACACCAGTCTAAGACAACAATGAATTAAGTCTCAAATTCCCAATGGTAAACATTCTAGCTCTACTTCCTCTCCTTAGAGTAATGCTAGGAATAGGAAGCTACTCCAGAAACACTTCCTCCTGATGTATTCTCTCATCTCACAGATGTAGGCTTCAGTCAGTCACTTCACCGACCAGAACGATAAGTGGTAGGTGTTGAAATGGCCCTTCAAGCCTTGACTGGCTTTGGATATGAGGCAGCTGGAATGAGGCGATACACCAAGGAACAGAAGGGCAGATGCAGCAAACAAGTGTCACCTGGGCTGGACACGGTCTTGGGACCCTTGCGTCTGCCCAGAGTATGGCATGTTAGTGTCCTGTGGCTGCCATAACAAAATAACACAAACTGGGCACCTCAAACAATGGAAATTTATCTTTTCACAGTTCTGAAAGCTAGACATCCAAACTCAAGGCGTTGGCAGGGCTGGCTCCCTCTGGGAGCTTGAGGGGAAGGTCTTGCTTCCTTCAGCTTCTGGTGTGGCCAGCTAGCCTTGCCCTTCTTGGCTGGTAGACCCATCATTCAATCCCTGCCTTTGTCTTCAGAGGGTGTTTTTCTCTGTGTCTCTCTTCTTCTTATAAGGATACCAGCCATTGGATTTACTGCCATCCTACTCTAGTGTGACCTCACCTTAACTAATTACATCTGCAACAACCTAATTTCCAAATAAAGTCAGGTTTTAGTGGGTATGAATTTTGAGGGAGCACTCCAATCCAGCAGAGTGGTACTGTCATGATCCTATTTTACAGTGAGAAAATCACAGCAGCACAGAGAGGTTGGACAAATGCTCCAAGGTTGTACAACTGCTATGTGGTCAAGCCATGAGCAGAATGGAACAGGAGGCTTGGAGCCTAGGTCTGCACAGTTTGCTCTTGCAGAAAGGTCCTTAAGGGGTCCAGTGGCTCAGACAACTCAAGTTGCATGTAAGGAGTCTGAGGCTTCAATAAGAAGGTGATTTGCTTATGGCCACCCTGTGTTGAGCTGAGTTGTTCCTGATCCCGGGACTCCAGGCTGCTTTCCCCTTCCACCACTCATCCCTCCTTCCTGGTTTGATGGCCAGAGGGGGCCCACACTCCAAGTCTGTGTTCACAGAGGATGCCCCCTATTCACTTCAAATAACATGGCCACCACCTGGAATGGTTGAGGAGACCCAAGGTAGAGAGTGGTGAGTCCCCCCAAGTGGCAGGCAGCCCTGGAGGCAAAGATCTGTTTCACAGACGCCCAGAGTCTGTTTCTGAGAAACGTGGCCCCTGCTGCATGATTGCATAATAAATAGATTAGGGCATTAGGCACCAAAGTTATTAAAAGTGAAAGGTCCTCAAAGAGAAGACGAGGGATTCTTGGAGCCTCTATCTCCTACAAATATGTAATGAAATTTAAATTGAATCTGGTTTAAAATCATTTACCTTTTGACATCATGTATCAGTACACTAAGCATCAGTTGAGAAAGCAAATAACCTTTCAAGCAGAATGAAAAATTACTCTGTCTCTTTTGATTCCATGTTAATTTTCAAATTTAAACCCCCCTATAGCTCTCCGCTTGGGGTCAGCCACCAAAGGCTGTTGATTGTGCGAGGCCTGGACCCAGTAGGTGGACGCCCTGGGTGCCCTCCTGGCCACACTGTGGACTCAGGCTCTTCCTCTCAACCGGCAAAAGGCTCTCAAGGGAGAGGTGAGCAGGTGGAAAAGCTGCCACCTCATCACGTGGAGAAAGGGGACAGGGGCTGGTCTTATCTCTGTCCCTCCAACAGGGTGCAATGAGGCTTCCCTGTGAGTAAAAACTGCTTCCAAGGAAAGAAGCAAGAGTATCTGCCTGTCCCAGAGTGACTGCCAGCATAGCACCCCAGGAAACGGGGCTGAAACCTCCCTTGGCCTTACAGTAACCTTGGGGGATCCATTTCCTTCTGGAAGCCTCCATTTTCTCATCAGGAATCACTGAGGGCTCCCTTCAACCAGCCCTCCATGCTGGGCCCTGCTCTGGGAGAGTCAGTCATACCCCTAGTGTCCCAAGCAGGAATGTCAGACCCCTACTTCCAGCCCAGCCACTGCAACACAGTGAGAACTATGGATTCTGTCCAAGACTTCACATTGGAATCTGAGACTCTGGAGAAGATGTAAGACCCCTTGGTTTCCTGAGGGTATGACTAGCTGTGCAGAGGGGACATGGATGAACATCGCAGATGGAGCAAAGGGAGGTGGACTCTGGGTGCCACTTCAGACAATCCTCTGGTTTGAGGACCACACACATCTGACCAGTGCCAGGAAGCACTCACTAGGTCTCTGCAAATAGAATCAGAGGTGTTATTGTTCCCATTTCACAGAACAGAGGACTGAGACCCAGGGAAGTCAAATTCCCTACCCGAGCTTCCCAGCCCAGAAGGGAGAGTCAGGTCTCATGTTCCAGTCCCAAATGCTCAAATCTCAGCCTGTTCCCTGTAGGTAGCATCTCACCTCCCAGGATCCTGAGGGAAAGGAAGGTGTCTCAGCCCTGCTGGGTGAAGTGATAACAGTGGTGTAAAGCCATAGTAGAAAGCAGCAGGATTCCCTGGTGGGCCTGGGATGGGAGGAGGAGGGTCTTTCTTGAAGTCAACTGCTGGGTATGCTTGTCCGGTCCCTTATGACTATGGTCAGCATCCAGAGAGGACGTGGGGCCTGGTCCCCTTGGAGGCTGGCTGCTATTTCTTAATTAGCAAGATGAAACAAAGGGGCTTTTCACAAGGGCTGCCCCCACACTGTCACATGTGAGCGTCACTGGGCTGGAAAACAGAGTGGGCTTTGCCAGGATTTCACCCCCACCTCACAGTGCCTGCCCAGAGAAGATGGCGGGGGAGGACGACAGAGAGGGAAGGAGAGAGGGAGGGGTGGCCTAACCCCTTGGCAGCTGAGGGCTGGCCCTGGGAATCATGTTGGCCAGCCTCACCATGGCCGCTGGGAATAGGGATGGGGTGTCTGAGAAGCAGGACTGAACAGGCCCGAGCCTGGGCCCAGTCTGTGCACCCCACTTGAGGGGCTAACTTCCACTCAGACACAATGCAAGGCGTCCAGTGGCCCAGAGCCAGACTGGCAGTCAGAGCCCCGGATGTCTGTTGTGTGGGCAGAGCAGCTGCCAGCATCCCTAGCAGAGTGCAGCATGGGCTCCAGGGCCCAGCCCTAAGGTCGTAGGGACACCTCCTGGGAGCCCAGACTCACACCAGTCAGTACTCAGACAGCTCAGGAAGAATGGCAGGAAGCAGGGCAGGAGAAGCTTGTCAGGGAAGGGGTGTGGAATGGTCACAGTGTTATTTCCCACCTTGTGGCTGCCAGCTACTTGCACACCAGGCCTACCTGGTGTGACTGCCCTGACCAGAAAGGTCTAAGGTTGGGGGCACAGTACTACCTGTGCTGGATGGGAAACAGGCCTACGGAAGCCACCAGTAGCACTGCCCATTTTTGCAGAAGAATTGGAGGCCCAAGGAGCCAAGGACCTTTTCCACAGTCTTCCACATCTGGGCAGTCAGCAGCAAGGTCCAGGACCCAGCCTAGGTCTGAACAGTAGTCTTTGCTTTCCTGCTGGGGACAAGAGACAGAGGACAGCCAGATGGACAGCCACGTGCCTGGTTGAGAGAGGTCTCTGGAGTCTCTGTTTCAAAATGTCTGCTTCCATAGCTGGGAGAAGGAGGTGGAGAGAGAGACTGCTTAATGGGTATAGGATTTTCTTTTAGGGTGATGAAAATGTTTAGGAACTGGACAGCAGTTGCTGTCATACAAGGTTGTAAATGTATGAAATGCTAATGAAATGCACTCTTCAAAATGGTTAATTTTTGTCATGTAACTTTTACTTCTACATAAAAAAAACACAGATAAAATGTGATAAAGACTATAAGGACAGCCAAACACCTCTGTACCTGGAAAGCAGGCCCTTGAAGGAGACCATGCACTTCCCTGGAGGCCCCACAGGATCCCTCCCCACTTCACACAACCTGGCACAACTGTAGGGTTCACATGCACTGCTGGGAGGTAGGTACAGCATGGGCCCCTCTGGGGCTGCAGCAACCAACCTTGAGGAAGGCATTGACCTTCAGTAGGAGGATGCTACTTCTCTTCCATCTGAATTTGGGGGAATTCCATGAGGGGCCACTACTACCCAGAGCCACAGCCACTGACCTCAGACACAACAAGCCACGAAAGCAGAAGTGAAGCAGAGACATCCTGGGAAAATTGGCTTCACCCCACAAAGTTCAAAGTCAAGCTCACATTGCCATGGATACAGCCTTCTCGATGGTATCCCTGGGGTTCCAACCAGGAAAAGGCCCACCAGCTCCTGATGAGAGTTGGCGGACTGGCTCCCCCACATTCTGTTCAGCGGCTAATGTCACCTGATGATGATGATGATGTCTGCACTGAATATTCCACTCGCTTAAATTACACCAAAACCAAGCGGCCCTGAAGTTTCGGTGACAGGAGAATAGGAACCGTAAGAATTAAACAGTGCAAAAGGGGTTGGATTGTGCTGAGATCACCAGAAAAAGTATTAAGAAAAGCCGTTAATATGTAGTTAAAAAATTCTTAATCTCCATGAGCATATGCCGTTCCACCTAATTTTGATCAACTTAAATGTAAAAATGTCTCTGCGCCTCCACGCGGGTTTTACCGCCATCTGGTTTAATTAGTCCTTGGGTAGCGCACCATAAAGTTAATGGCAAGAACGTTGCCTGGCCAATCAGAAGCTGCTGCTGAGGCTGTATTTCACCAAGTTTGTTTCTCCTCAACCCACTGATGGGATAGGTCAAGGCCGGAGGTTTCTGAGCAGTGGTGGTGGTAACAGAGGCAGCAGGCACCGGGTAAAGAGGGTGACTCCAGGGTGGACTGGGCAGCCATCTGGGTTGCCTTTCTCTGGGCAGTGTGGGGTTCTCTGTGTTCAGCCCCCCTGGAGGAAGGACACCTGCCTATAAAGACTGATGGCGATTCCTGGGGCGGTGTGGGTGTGGCTGGAGCCTTTGATGGGAGGAGCTAGCAGAGATCTCCATCCCCTGGCAAATGCCAACTCCGGTTCCAAGGTATGACTCCAGAAGCCCCTCTTCACTGTCCCAAATTCCCTGGATGGCCCCTCCCTCTGGGTGCCTTCCATACTCCCCATGGAGATACTTATCCCATATGGAGCCAGGGACCCCTCAGACTCCAAGGTCCTCCAGAAGAGAAGCTAGTGCCTAGCAAGATAGGGGTGGTCAGTAAACGAATGTATGAGAGATCATTCCAGAAGAATAAAGAGAGACGTAGACTCAGGACACAGTGGACATGGGCATCCCAGCAGGATCAGCCTGGGAAGAGAAGATGCGAGGAATGGAAGAACAAGGTGGCATCGGGCTAGATGTAGCAGGACTGGCTGCAATGAGGCCTCAGGATGCCCTTGGAATTAGGCAATGGGAAGTTCAGGGGTCACCTTAAGAAGAGAGGTCCCCAGGGTAAAGAGGACCCAAGGAGAAACAGATGAGCAGGTGAAAAGCCAGGAGAAGAACTAGGGGAGCTGGAAGGATCCTTGGGGCAGATAGAAAGAGTTGAGATTCCCTGTGGTCTGAGGCCAACATGTCAAAGGAGAGGGGCAGAGTGAAGGTGACCAAAGAGAAGGGGTCACCTGCAGGGGTCAGGCAGAACAAGAAGCTGCAGTTGGGGTGTTCTAGCCCCATGCAGTCAGTTGCCCAGTCCAGGAGCTCCTGTGATAGCCAGCTCTGCACCAGCTTATTTGGGTCTCTGTCTCTCATTATGGAAAGATTCCTAAGTTCTACTACTTGCTGGCTGTGAGGCCTGTGGCATGTACAACTCTGGGCCTCTGTGGTTTCACAAAAACAACAACAACAACAAACAAACAAACAGGAAATGGCCGTGCCAACCCTGCATGGTTTTGAGGTTAGAGATAATTTCCCAGAGTGCCACCCCAGTATTAGCCCAGAGCGATAGCCCCATTAGTGCTACTTCAATGTTCTAAGACACTGAGGGTCACGGGTAGACTATGAAAGTTACATGACCACTGGATTTCTCCCTTTTTGTCTAGTCTGCTAGGAAGCTCAGAGCTATGTTTTGTGCTCAATTAGATTATTTCCCTATATCCTAGGCTGGTCATGCTAACCTGGGATGAGTCACCTTGGTGACAAGGATGGGGCAGGCAGACTTTCCACTTTGCCCAACACAGAAGCCACCCTGGGGAAAATTTAAAGGGTCTGTCCCATGTTTCCTTAAGATGCTTAAGATCAAGGCAGGTTCCTACAGGACAAGAGCTCATAACCACTTCAAGAAGGCTGTTGACCCCGTGTTGATGCTCACAGAGAGCTGAGACTTAAAGATTAGAGCGAAATTACCCTTGGGTCTCGATGCTGAATGCATTAAGAAGTAACAGGTTTTCAATAAATTAATCAATCTGACACTACTTAGGGATTGTAGTATAAAAATAATAAGTTGGCCTTCTTACCAACACGAGATGCCAAGAAGGTGTCATTTAATTTTCCAATGCCTACTGCCATCTCCTGAAACTTATTTTACATTAATTGAGGGGAAAATTTTGCAATTTAGAATTTCGGAGGAGCATGTGCTCATCTCATCCAGAGCCTAAACACATGTTTGGGCAACAGATCTGTGGCAGGGGGACATGGGGTGCAAGAAGGGTCCTGGCATTAGTGGTGATCTCCGGGCAGTTATTGGGCTTCCTTCTCTGAGCCTGTATGCTCAGCCCCAAGTTGGGGAGTCAGTACCTCCTGAGAGATGCATGGAATCTTCTCATTGGAGAGCTGAGATCTCACAGGAAAGTGAAATGAAATGGAAGGTGACATGGACAGGAAACATCTTCTGAGGGTTGAGTCCTTCCCCTTCTCTCCTGCCCTGCTAGGCAGCCAAGAGCCCTCGTCCATGATCAGGTCACCAGGCCAAGCACCCCTTCTTGCCTGTCTCTCACCCCCAGCATCACTAGACAGGGCTGTGAAGTGCAAATCCCAGGGGATGGCACAGCGGAATGAGCAGACAGATGGGTGGGTCTTCTCTGTGGGTCACAAACAAGACCAAAGGAAGTCACACCTAGGATTCCTGCTGAGAGAAAAGCATGGCACAGCTCCATCACCCTGCAGACTACCTGAGGCTAGGGGTTGCTGTGGGACCCACAGGGCAGATGAGGGCTCCACAGTCAGACAGGCCTGGCCAGGCTCTCAGGCTCTCCCGGCTATGTCCTGCTCTGAGCTGACCACCAGCCTCAGGAAGCCTCCGGGTCCTGGAGTCTGAAATGGGTCCAGCCACACCAACCCATGTGGAGGGAACATGTGGCAGACACTCAGTTATCACAGTTATTAGCTTTATGGGTGCTTTGTAGTGTTGCCTGTAAAAGAATGCATCTGAGTAACTGAAAGGCAACTTGAGCCGACAGAAAGTTGCATTGAACTCTGCAAGTGCAATCCTCACTCAATGTCAGCAATACCTTCTTGGAAACTGTGACTTTAAGTGAAATGACCTATAATGAAACCAACCTTTTTCTTCCCCTCATCAATGTTATAAGAAAATAATGTTGAAAGAAATGATGCTATTCCAGGTTGTTTTGCATAGAATCTCAGTCTCCTAGAAAATATTACCATATTGAGAGAGGACTCACTGTAGATGAGGTAGGGTGGGCTGACAACTTCGGGGAGACAGAGGAACCCAAACTCTTTTCCTCCTCCAGGAAGCCCTCCTCATGTGAGCAACCTTCTGCCAGGGCAGAAATGTACACTGAGAGCAACAGTGTTAGAATTATCCTACACTTACACATGTGCATACCACCCCGACCAGCCAACCAGCATATGCATTGGCTCTTTGCTTGTGGTTGTTTCATACTTTGTTATTTTCCTTTTTTTTGTTTTTATTGTTAAAGTCTCTTTTTAAAAGTACTACCTCTCTGTGAGTGGAGCAGAAGGGGACCGTTTCCTTGCTGCATTGTGGCCATGGCAGCGAGAGGGAACGGAGGAGACCAGAGGCAAGAATCACATGTCACAGTGGCACTGCCTCCTGCTAGACATTCAGAGGGGCTTTGGTCCCCTTGAAGCCTTGGGTCCACCAGACCACCCTGGGGGTGCAGATGTGTGGAATAAAGGTGGAGTGGGGGAACACAGACCACTTTCCCCAAGCCCAGTCTGCACCGGCTGTCTTCCCTAGGCTCAGCCCTTTGTAGCCCTCCCGGCTGCTCTGTGTCCTGGGCCTCCATCCTTGGTCATCAGTCTCAGACTGGGGATACCAGTGAGTGCACCTCTTCTTACACTAAGCCCCATTTCCCACCTGTAACCATGTCAGGGGAGCCCACTAAACTGTTCAAGACCAGACATCAACCTGAACTCGGGGAGATACACCGTACACAAGCAGGCTTCCCCCTACCCTTTCCACAGCATGCCCAGAGGCTCTCCCAGCACAGGAAGCACCTGCCAGCAGCAGCAGTCATGGACAGATTCTATAAGTGAGGCTTCATATCTGATCCCTGAAGTGACAGGTCGGCTTCAGGGTCTTTCCATGCCAGGGCCAGGACACAACCTTGAGAATGGAGAATGACCCTGTAGGAGCCCAGGGGTTGAGCTCAGCAGAGTGAAAGGGTCTTGGTGGAGCAGACTCCTCTGTCTATTGGAGAATGCACAGAGTTTTGACTCTGCTTGGCAAGTGCATGTTGTACTATAGAAATGGAGAAATGACTTTTCTGCAGACCTGGAGTGTGGCACTGCCTGAAGGGCATTTTCCAACAGGAGTGTGCTTCTGTCCTTATAAACTGCCCTCCCTCCCATCAGGTGCCACACACACACACACACACACACACACACCCATCTGTGCAGACACAAAGCCCCAGAAGACAGCGAGAGAAGGAGGAGGAGGATAAGTGTGTGTGTGTGTGTGTGTGTGTGTGTGTGTGTGTGTGTGTGTGTGTGTGGCAGGGGGAGGTGTGTGGAGGAGGAGGAGAGGGAGGAGAAGGAGGAGCAGGTGGCTGTTGCTCACCCCTCCTGGGAAGCGTGAGCCACCTGACCCAGTTTGCCAAGAAGCAGGAGCCAAAAGAGGCCATACCCAACAGAGGTGGATTTTCCTGCAGGAGTCCAGACCTGGTCAGTTTCTCTGTTGGCAGGTGATGACCAGAGTCTTGGCTCAGGTCCACAAAGAAAGCAGAAGCACCAGGGGACATGATCAGGGTCCAGGGGGAGAAGGTCCAAGAATTCACTCCCAGCTTCCTCCTCCAGGGTTGTCCCTGCTCCTAAGGCTCCCTGAGGCTCTGCTCTTCCACTTTCCAGTGGAGCAGAGACTAGCTCTGGCTTCTCCATTGTCTTGGTCTACTCTACAATTGTTTGGTGTCACCAGACAAGTATGTCCCCTCCCCATAACAGATGATATCAATGTCCATGTGGGCCAGGACCCACCAGAATGCACACTCTCCCCCTCCCTCACATCACGAAAGGAGCGAGAAATTTCCAAAGGAGTGGATTTTGCAAAGAACTAAAGCCTGTTCTTTAAGGATCCAAGTGCTTTGGGGTGTTGGAGGAAAGTCTACAAAATGCCTGAAATACCCAGGTCTGCCTGCTTGGGTAGGGTCAGGAGATGACAGAGACGCAGGTCTCAGTCTACATACATCACTATCCACCTCTTCTTTCATAATTAGCCAGGGAGCTCTGAGCCCAGTGAATGTGGGGGAGGGGAGCCAGGGGAGCTTCCTGGACAAGGAGGCCTTCATATCAAGTATCACAGGCTGCAGCAAGACTCAACGATACAGCAGTGTACCCACTCCCAAGAATTACTGTAAGAGTAGTTCATCAGAGATTAGCATTCTTCATTTTCTCTGAAATCTGAAGTTTATTATTGCAGAATGAAGGTTTATACTCACATTTACTTTCATTGCAATTAATGGCAAGTTTCTTTCCAAAACAACGAACACTGAACTTCAACAAAAGATCAGTGGTGGGCATCTGTATGTCTTCTCTTGGCAAATGTCTATTCAGATTATTTGCCCACTTTTTAAAACGGGATTATTTGTTCTTTTGCTGTTGAGTTGTTTGAGCTCCTTATATTTTGTGGATACTAGGCCTTTGCCAGATGAATAATTTGCAAATATTTTCTCCTATTCCACAGGCTGACTCTTCACTCTGTTGGTTGTTTCTTTTTCTGGTTTTTTTTGAGTTGGAGTCTCACTCTGTCACCCAGACTGGAGAGCAGTGGCCTCTCCCGGCCACTGCAGCCTCGACCTGCTGGGCTCCAGCAATTCTTCCTCCTCAGTCTTCCGAGTAGCCAGAATTACAGGCATGCGCTACCATGCCCATGCCCAGCTGATATTTTGATTTACCGTAGAGATGAGGTCTTGCCAAGTTGCCCAGGCGGGTCTCGAGCCAGCAGGCTCAGGAAATCCACTCACCTCAGCCTCCCAAAGCGTGGGATTACAGGCTGAGCCACCGACCGAGCCCGGCTTGTTGGTTGTTTCTTTTGCTGTACAGAAAGTTTTGGTTTGACACAGTCACATTTACCTATTTTTGTTTTTGTTGCCTATGTTTTTGTAATCTTATCTCTTTTTTCTTTTTTTTGAGTTGGAGTCTCACTCTGTTGCCCAGACTGGAGTGCAGTGGCTGCTCCCGGCCACCGCAACCTCGACCTGCTGAACTCCGGCGATCCTTCCGCCTCAGCCTTCCAAGTAGCCGGAATTACAGGCATGCGCTACCACGCCCTGCTGATTTTTTGATTTATTGTAGAGATGAGGTCTCACTGCCTAGGCGGGTCTCGAACCCGCGGGCTCAGGCAATGCACTCACCTCAGCCTCCCAAAGGTGCGGGATTACAGGCTGAGCCACCGAACCCGGCTGTAATCTTATCTATAAAATCTCTACCTAGACCAATGTCCTGAAGTGTTTCCTCTTGGTTTTCTTCTAGTAGTTTTATAGTCTGGGGTCTTATATTTAAGTCTTTAATTCGTTTTGAATTGATTTTTGTAGATGGTAAGAGATATGGTCTAGTTTCATTCTTCTACATATGAATATCCCATTTTCTCAGCACCATTTGTTGAAGAGTACATGCTTTCCCCAATGGGTATTAAAATGCTCAACATCACTAAGCATCAGGAAAATGCAAATCAAAACCACAATGAGACAACATCTCACCCCAGTTAGAATGGTGATTATCAAAAAGACAAAAAAATAACAAATGTTGGTGAGGATGCAGAGAAAAGGGAACTCTTATACACTGTTGATGGCTATATAAAGTAGTACAGCCATTATGGAAAACAGCATGGAGGGTTCTCAAAAAACTAAAAATAAAACTACCATGTGATCCAAAGGAAAGGAAATCAGTATATCTGCACCCTTATGTTTATTGCAGCACTATTCACAATAGCCAATGTATGGAATCAAACCAAGTGTCCATCAATGTATGAATGAGTAAAGAAAATGTGGTATACACACAACGGAGTACTAGTCAGTCATAAAAAGTGAAGGAAATCCTGTCATTCATGACAATGTGCATGAGCCTGGAAGACATTATGCTAAATGAAATAAACCAGGCACAGGAAGACAAGTATCACATATTCTCACAAATATGTGGGAGCTAACCCCCCAAAATAAAAATTGAGCTGATAGAGGTAGAGAGCAGAATTATGGTTATTAGAGGCTAAGGAGGGAGGGAAGATAGGGAGAGCATGGTGAACGGATACAAAGTTAGAGTTAAACAGGAGGAATAAGTTCTACTGCTCCAAAACACCACTGCATGGTGACTATAGTTGACAACAATTTATGGCATATGTTCAAAAAGCTAAAAGAGAGGATTTTGAGTGTTCCCATTCCAAATAAATGTTAAAGGTCATGGATATGCCAAGTACCCTGATTTGAGCACTACATAACGTATACATGTATTGAAACACTGTTCTGTGTCCTATAAATATGTACAATTGTTGCATGCCAACTAAAAATAAAAGAGAAAATAAACCCCAAGGTCAAAGGCAGAGCCAGAACAGTGAGGCTATTCTGAGAAGCCTGTGGGTCCTGGGATGCCTGAGTGCTTGAAGATCCTGGGATGCCTGAGTCCTTGAAGGTCCTGGGATGGCTGGGTGCTTGAAGGCATCGTCTCGCAGGTTCTGCCCCTAGAGCTCCACCCTCTGCCCTCTGGGATGCCAGGTGACTGCAGCAACCTCTATGCAACTATCATCTTCTCTCCTCCACTCACTGCAGCAGGATGCATTTCTCATATGAAAACCCTCCTCACCTGGCCACACACTCCTCTGTTTCTTACTTCCAACTCTGTGTTGGTCACAACCACTCAAGGTGCAGGAGCAGGGTGGTGATTCTCCCTAATGAATGGATGAGGACACCAAGGCCCAGCAGGCAACCTCCTGACCCAGCTGGTGTGGGGTTAGGCCAGGACTGAGGCAAGGCATTACAACAGGGATTCCCAACAGGGGACCTCTAACTGACTGGCCCACTGGACTCTTCCCAAACACTCAGTGTTAGCCTTGGAGGGAGAGGGGCCCATGCTGCAAGAGTGCCATTCATCATGACAGTTCTTAGGTGGAAACTTCTGATACCGTTCTGTCTTCATCCTGACTCCATGCCGGCAGTCTTGGTCAACGCCCTCTCTCCCCCTTTCCATCCTCAGGACAATATTCACCCTCTTTAGAGAGTCCACTACACATCCTCCCTCTGAATAGAGGACACATGGGGAAATGCACTTTTTCTGAGGACAGAGAAAACCCTGGAGATTCCTTGAGTACAATCCTGGAAAGGTGTGTTGGGCAAAAGCAGTTACAAACCAGTGAGTACATTCTAGAATGTCCCTTGGAGCTTCTCCTTCAAAGAAGTCCAGCACCTGATTGATGCTGCCATGCTTGAGGATTTTCCACGGACTCCTCTGGCCTTCACAGTCACAGGGTGGGATCAACACAAGTCTCTCAGGAGAGATCAAACCTTCATTTCACTCCCAATAAACGAGGCCATAGCCTCAGTGACCTGGCCCCAACCTACCTGGATGGTCACTCTTTCTGTTCACACCCTGGTTCTCAGCGGCTCTCTCCTTGCCCTGCAAAGCACAGCTTTGGGGCTTCTGGGTTCTCCCCACACCATTCAGCACCTCTCAGGTATGGGCAGGTGGGGACATCTTCTGAAATCCCCAAATCTCCCAATGAATTAAATCTAGTAGTGTCCCAACACTATGGCAGCTCTGATATGCTCAGCCCTCCTCATGTTCCAGGGATATTGATGAACTCACATCACCCATAAGCCTGTGCAGCACTCCCTGCTTGATTCTGGTGGTCAGGGGACCCTCCTGCCTACTAAACACAGTAAACTAGCACTCAGGCCAACTGATCATTTGTTGTTTGCCCTGAGGGAGGTGCTGTCCCAGGGCCTGGAGCCCTCCCTTTATTCTCATCAGCACCTAGGAGGGTAGCACTGGCCATCTTGGGTGTACAGCTGAGGACAGGCTAGCAGAGTACCCTGCTCAAGGCCACCACTAGGGAGAAGTGACATGGGAATACTTGCAGCCAGCTCCTCCACATTAAAGTCCCTGCCCTTCACCCCTATGGTCTCAGATACACAATCCACAGTCATAAGGAGTCCTCCAACACAGTCACACTGTGTTTTTGCCACACTATTTCTGAGCAGAGTGTTAAGACTGTAAAGGAACCACAAAGAGAGTTCTTCTCCCTGGATGGGCCCTTCTCAAAGGACTTTGGAGGAGCTCACGTTCCCCCAGGGTGCACATGTTTGCAGAACAGGGTTCTGGACATCAAGTTCCTGGATGGAAAGACTTCCTTTTCTGAGGCTGCCTAGATCATGTTGCATGGGCAACACCTGGTCTCACCTCCATGGAAGGTCATTTATTTTTCTGGCATCAAAACAAGACATAAAAAGTCATGAAGCCCAGGGTTGGACAAATGTGAGACTGCAGAAAGAGGGTGATTCTGTGCAGGCCAGCATACCAGTGCCACACACTGCACCTTAGAGATAAGGAAATGAGAATAAGCACACAGTTTGTCAGGGTGCATAGGGAAGGGTGACCTCAGTTGGCCTGGGTTGCTCAAATCTGCGCATTCTCAAGGGAGGAATGGGTCAGCTCCCAGGAGTTGAGCTCTGAGTCTTTGCAAAACTCTGTCCCATAAGGATGTTTATGCATGCCTGAGGCCTCAGCCATGCTATATCAATGTAAGCAGATTACGCATCAGCTAGTTTACGGACTTGTTCACACGCGCCTTTTCCCTTTGTTGTTTTTAATCTATGTCCTTTAATCAGAATAAACCATAACCTGGAGTATAACAGCTTTTCTGAACCATATGATTCTAGGGAATCTTGGAGCCTGAGGGTGGTCTCTGGGATGCAGGCCCATAGGGAATAGAGCAGGTCTAAATGGGGCATGTCATTGCAGATAACAACACCAACTGCAAACACAGCCCAGGATGCCTTCTTGGGGAATGCTCCTCACTGGTCCCCAGGTGGACATAATAAAAGGCTGGTAGCAGTGTCCCTGTCAGCCAGCCAGCTTCACATCCTGCTGAGACAGGAGGCATTTCTCACCATTTAATGGCAAGATCCAGAACCGAGGAGACCTTGTGTTCAAATCTCAGCCCTACCACACTCAGGTAAGAGAGATCCATTGTGGCCCTTTGAGACCTTTTATATCTCTTCTGCAAAAAAGGAATCATATTGCCCATCTCTCACTGGGATGATCAACGTAGTGAAATACATGCCTGCACCCAGAAGTGGCTTAAGAAATGTCCTCTTTGCCAAAGTCAATGAACTTTTATGTGAATGATGGATCCCTGAGTAGCAGGATCCATCATTTGAGAAGCAACCAGTTCAATACCAAAGGCAAACAATGTGAGCCAGCAAGATGCTGGCACAGAATGGACCCTCCGCAGATGGCAACTGTTACTTGTCATGGTGTTGGGGTCATTCCATATGAAGAGTAGATGGGGTTAGGAGGTAAGTTTCTACTCTAATCTAAGAAAGTTTCCCCAAAAGCTCCTACTGAGACCTTGCAGCCAGTTTGGCAGTGTCTCCTTTGGACTGCTGGGCCACCCATCTGCCTGGACACTCTGACCTGCCTCATCTCAGTGTCCAGGGTTCCAGCCCACCTGTGAGCAGACACACCAGCAGATAATGGTATCCAGTCACAGTTATCCTGTGCAGTGAGCTCCACACTGCAGAGGTCAGAGGACTCTCAGGGATAGAGTGGGGTGTATGGGAGGCACCCAAGCTCCCTGAAGCCACACCATTGCAGCCCCTCTGCCTGTTCTGCCTGCAGACCGCAGGCAAGGATCCTAACAAGTTTGCTTGCAGGGGTCTCTGAGATTCAAAGAGTCATCCTGAGACACTGGGAAAAGTCACTTGCACTGAAGAGTTCCTGGAACAACCTTAGCCCACTTTCTGCCAGGAACCACCTCTTCCTTCTGTGTCCTGCCAGAGGTGGGGGTGAGGCAGATTAACTCAGAACAGGCACCTGCACCCTGAAATTGTACCTGTTCTTTCCTCGATTTCACCACGTATAGCCAGCAGTCTGTGCAATTCTGTCTTTCTTCTCAAATAAAGAACCTATGAAAGTCTGATCAATATGCAGCAAATGCCACACAGCAAGATGCCCATACTTTCACCCCTCACCTCGCCCAGTCACCCAGAAGGAAAGAATGCAACTGAACTCAATCAAATGAACGTGTGAATGATCAAACCCAGAGGACTTCCTCTCTAAGAAGAGCTTCCCACTCTGCACAGCTCCTGAAAATCATTCTGCTGCAGAGCTCCCCTCACGTGGAAGAAAGATCCCTAGACACGACTAGATTAAAAAAAGAATGTTTGCTAAACAGTATGATCCCAATTTCGTGAAAACACATGCACCTCAGATAAGGCACCTGGAGAACAAAATCCCAGAACACTAACCTGGGTTATCTCGGAGCCATGAGTACAAACCATTTTTATTTTCTTGTGTGATTTTTCAGTATGTTCCACACACTCTATAACAAACATCTATTTGGTAATTAGAGGGGGAAAAGAACAAGCAAAACAAGCACATCAATATCACATCTTTAAGGACTATGCAGTTTTCCAGAGAGGGGCTTTGAACAGGGCATTCTGAGGATGCAGGTTTGCTGGGCGTCCTCACACAGCCCAGCCCCCACCTCCTCTCTCCAAAAAGTCCTCAATCCCACTCCTAGCCACCCAGCTGCTTTTGAGTTGAGAGGGCATGGATTCAACAATCCCATGCCAGTGAGCAGTTGCCTCTCCCAGCATGAGGCCTGGACTGTTCCCCACTGTGTGCTCCAGGACTGGATGCCCTGAACATGGGCCATACTTCCCATCACAGGGCACCTCTTTGAGGATGTCAGAATCTCCCAAGACCCCCTAAGGCTCTGTCCCTTTCAATGCCAGGCTGTGGGCCCCTAGTAAAAGGATTCAGATTGGATCCTTCGGTAATGTATTTCCATGTGGCCCTGCAAGATATCCAGAGAATTTTTCTGATGAAGAGCAAGGGAGGGACCAATTCTGGGGGCCCAGTGTGTCTCTCACTCAGCACAGCTTGGGCGTGTAGGAACACGGCCTGCCAGCCAACCTCCAGGACCCTGGAACACCAGCAGCTCAGAGTCATCAGAGTTAGGAGTACGATTCGGGGCCCCATGGTCCTGCTATCAAGGGGCCATGACATGTCTCTTACCTTCACTGGTCCCTGTTTCCCTCTAAAATGAGAACAAAAGCACCCACCTCAAAGGGTAATTGTTAAAGGGAAGAAAATAGACACAGTATATGCAGGACTCATCTCATTATGGTCACAGTATACACGGGGCTCAGCTCATCACAGGAATGGCAGCTAAAGGAATGCAGATGCCAGTACATATCTTCCCCAAAATGATCCTGTGGGGCCCAGCAAGCTGTACTACATGAACAAGCCTGGCTGGTGTCAGGCACTCAGAGCCCTGGTGAGTGGCAGCACATCTCCCTCTGGGCATCAGATCCAGCCCCTGTCACCACAGAATTGTGAGCATGGAACACTACCAGGAATGTGAGAGGCATGAGGGCTTGGTTAGGACATGGGAGTGACTTCTGGGAGGCAGTGCCCTGAGACTAGGTGGGAACTCTGGGAGGAAAAACAGAGTGAGAAGCCCCAGGAGGAAACACAGTCTAAATATTAGGGTCACAGCAGGGACTCAGAGATAAGGGGTTGACTGCAGGACAGCTGCGGGCCTTGGGTGAGCTCAGTCACCTCCCACAGAGTGAAAGCTAAAGAAGGGTCTTTAGCGGGTGAAAACACCTGCCACAGATAGTCTTCAAAATCAGGGTCAAAGGTATGAGATACTGTCTCTGGTTATGACTCAAGGGGACATCGTGTTGGACCATAGTGGGCACCAGCTCTAGAAGAGACTCTATGACCCAGCAAAGTCTCTGGTTCTACAAGGCTTATCACTCTTCCCACTCCAAGGAACAAATCATTTCCTTCGGGGTAGGCTTCCTGTCTCCTGCCACCACTTACCCCTTCCAACTTCCATAAGAACTCCATGGGAGGGTAGGGAACACCGTCTCTGGCACCAAGAATGGAGAGGGAAGACTGAGTGTCAGATTCCAGGGTCAAGCCGTGGTGAGGTGGGATGTCAAGAGGAAGGTCCCATGGTGCAAATCACAAGCTCGCATGCTATCTCACTTGCTGGAGGTCACAAGATGCTGGTGTGCTGTGGAGACAGACTGCTTCTTGAGATGTAACAGAAACCATTGGACACCTGAGTAGCTCATGGGGATGTGAGCATCATTTAACATCACCACAAGGACAGTGACAGTCAACTCAAGGCTTTTAGAGCTTCTCTCATTTTTAAAAAACTTATTCACTTTTCATCTGAGAACCTCAAAATGGTAGAAGCAAAAGCAGACCAAAATAGGACTACTTTCAGGAAATGCATGTCTGTTTTCAACAAAACACTAATTTTGACTAAAGCATAGTCTTCTTGAAGACTGGATTTGTAATGGGAGGGTGACCCATGGCTCTAAACATGAGAAAGTCCAGAAACAAACTTGGAAGCCCTTGGATCCTGGCTTCCACTGTCTCGAGTATTTTTGGTGACATGTTTTGCTATTATTCTCAGTTTGGGGAGCCCACATCTAGGCTGTGGGTTCTGAAACCTTCTCAAATTCACGAATCCACATCTACTCTGGCATGGACAATGGGTTTGATGTGGGGTGACCAGGACACCAGAGCAAGCACATCTTCCTTCAGGGGCCTATGAGTCAGTGTTCTCCACACATTAGGCTCCTTACAGGGTTTTCACTACTTAGATGTGTTCAGCAAACGAACCACATCCTACCCTGTTCTCAAGATGTTCTTCTCAGAGGACACTAAAGCCCTTCTCTCATTAAGTTCCTGCCTTCTCCAGCTTGCAAACGTGGCAGAGCCCTGGTTATAGGAGGGTCCTCAAAGACATAGTATAAAGAAGCCCCCCCACTGTCTTCCCACACTGCTGCAAGAGCCCCTTGAAAATGAGCCAATGATGGGACACGAACAACTACATGAAAGAGTATGGAAAGATCTCTTGTGGTCCTTGCCGCCTGCATCCTTCTGCCTCTGCAGGGCAGGAGCCAAAGAACATAAATTAGCACCAATTAATTAACACAAGTCCTATACAATCCATTAATGGTATTTAGCTATATTCAGGGAAGTGCTATAGGTAATGGAATGCTATAGGAGACAAATAATTTTAAAACAGAGCAAAAGTGTCTTTTCGAAAGAGAGACCACTCGTGTGAGTCCAAGCAGAGTTTAAGACAGCTTCAGAGTCATTAGCATTCTAGCATGTTACAAAACCCTAACATGAAAGCACTCCGGAGAATGCTCAAGTCTCCTCTCCCCGACAAAATGAAACATTCAGGCTACAGGCCATGAGCATGCTTAAGGAGAACTTGCCTCAACATTTATACAGATCAGATATTGAAAAGACAACAAACTAGTTTCTCTCCCAATGTAATTCTGATTTTTGTTAATACCAGACCATCAGTCTAAATGAAGCACCGAGTGGATTTATTTTCAGGTCGACCAGGCCAAGAAGACTCTCCAGTCTTCTTATTATCAACAGATTTTTTAAAATGAATATGTAAACTCAGAGATGTTCATTGATACATCACTGATATGGATTTTCCTAAGCATCAGGTGAAAACCCACATGGTAGAATTAACATGTCAGTTATGGACTGTTAGCAGTGATGCTGGGAGAGCCTACCTGGATGGTATTAACTACCCCTTCTTACTTGAAATTCAAATCTGAAGACAAAGCCGGTGGGATTGAGTGAAATTAATGGGATGCCCTAAAAAGTCACCACACACGCCATCTCGGCAGCTCCTTCATTCTGCCCATTCCTTCAGAAAACCATCCTGGAGCCATCAGTAAGCCTAGACACGATCCTGGGGACCTGCGTGTAGGGTAGATGGATGGGCCCCTTGGGGTGTACATATAGGAGAGTTGAGAGAAGAGTAGTCATACTCTCCAGCCTGGCTCAGTCCTCCCTCTGTCACATACCTGGGGCATCCAAGAGACAGAGAAAGGAGCCCCTTGCAGGCTTCCCAACTCTGTCTCAGTTCCCATTACCCCATCCCATCAGATCTTCTAGGGCCTGCAAAGCCTCCTTGGGGAAAGGGAGGACCCCCTTCATCCCTCAAATGTTTACCTGCACCCCAGTGTGCTGATGGCATCCACCTGTCTCCATTGACAGTCCCTATGGCCAAGCCTCATCTTAGACCCTGAGAAGTACTGCCCAGCAACACTCCTGTCACTGGACACCTCTTGCATCTTTTTTTTTTTTTTGAGTTGGAGTCTCACTCTGTCGCCCAGACTGGAGTGCAATGGCCGCTCCCGGTCACTGCAGCCTCAACCTGCTGGGCTCCAGCGATCCTTCTGCCTCAGCCTTCCAAGTAGCCGGAATTACAGGCGCACACTACCATGCCTGGCTGATTTTTTGATTTATTGTAGAGATGAGGTCTCACTGCCCAGGTGGGTCTCTAACCCGCGGGCTCAGGCAATCCACTCACCTCAGCCTCCCAAAGGCGCAGGATTACAGGCTGAGCCACCAAGCCCGGCTACCTCTTGCATCTTTAAGACAATCTGCTGAGGGGCGAAGCTAGGATGTCAGTAGAGCTCAGTCCTCCATGTCATCCCCACCTGCATCCCCATCTCTCTCCCACCACTCCCTGGGCATCCCTGAGTACCCCCTCCCCTGGAGAGACGAGCCTGAACCAGGAGAGAATTCAGGAACGAAAAATAAATGGCCAGACCTGTCTTCATGCTCCCAGTCTCTGCTGAGCATCACCCAGTTACCAGATCCTGTATCAAGGGTAGCAGGTCCAGAGACAAATGCAGGAAAATATGCATAAAACTAGACGGTGAACAAACCTTGGGTTTGCTGAAAGCAGGTGGGTGAGCCAGGCATAGGCACCCTCAAGGCCTTGGGGGCTGCTCAGCGTGTACCGTGCCCAGGAGAGAAGGCCCCGCTCCAATCATTTCATGCATTTAGATCACAGCCCTTCACAGATCTGAAACATGAACTGAATCCTGGGTGGCAAAGAGGGAGGGGGCTTGCCAAGGAGAAGGAAAAGCCAGTCCGGCAGAGAGTGCTGGCTCACAGCCAGAGAAACAGCCTGTCATTCAGAATGTCTAGAGGGTTGGATGCAAGGGCAGGGGGCAGCAAGGGAGGCAAGGTCAGATGTCCTGGTACAACCTGGCTGACTGGGCTGAATCTAGGGGGTTTCCTGAGTGGAGGTGACTAGAACAGAGTGAAAGTGCCACCTGAGGAAGGGGCTTTGGGCAGCCAGTGGGAGGTGACCTTGAGGGTGACATTCTGGGCTGTGCCCCTAACAGAACCTCAAGCATCCACTCAGCTCCTTCCCCAGTTAGCTCCTCCAGGACGAACAACATGTGTACAGGCACCAGTCTGGCCTGAGCTAGAACTGCTGGGCCAGGTCCACCTCCTGGCATTTCCCAGCTCTGTCTGTGCTGTATTGGGGAACCTGGAGGCAGTAGTGGCAAGCCGGGTTCTGGGACACAGCACAATGTCAGCCAGCTCCCCAGAATTACTACTGACTAGATACTGGATGACTCACTTCTCAATTAGCGACATCATTATGGGAGGCGCGAGTCAGTCCTGCTAAGCATGAGGAGTGTTTTGACAAGGATTATGCTCCAGCTGAGCTAGAGAGAAGGTGGGCACCACAGCCAGGCTTTCGGGGCCTGGCACATCCCACAGTCCCCTCCTAGGCAGAGGGATGCCCAGTTGCCCCAAGGAAACCAGCGTGTGCTCAGGGACACCTACTGTCCATCTATGCAAGCTTACTTAGCACCACAGTGAACCAAGTGACCTGTTTCTTATTTGAAAAAACACTGGAAGTGTTTTTTGAACAATACTTCAACTTCATTGTGTGAACTACAGGCAAAAATCATTGGTCCTTTAGTTCATGGAGCTAAAGCAGAAAGCAAACAGGTGTCACTTTAAGCTGGTGTTGTTGGTCAGGGACAAGGGACAGGGCCAGGGTCCCGGCAAGCCTGCCAGCTACATTCTATAGCCTTGGAGTTCAAACCTGGGATCACTGATATAGAACCTTACAAACCTATGTGAGTCATCTTCCTTCTTATCATCATAAACTCTTGAGCCTGGAAGGTGATCAGCATCACCAGTTTCAGGCAGGGAACCAGAGGCCAAAAGAGGAAATGCCTTAACCTCTTCTCATCTTATCAAATACAGGGGTCTCTAGAGATTGCTGACTTTGAAGGGAGCAGACAATAGCTTTGATTTAAAACACTCTGAGTCTCAGAATGCAAAGCAATGTGTGACTCTAACTGACTGGACCTGGGAGATGTGGAAAGATTTCCGAGAGAAAAGGGGAGAGGGAGAGAGAGGGAGGGAGAGAGGGAGGAAAAGAGAGAGAGAGAACACACATAAACACAAGCACATTCCATGCATGTGCCCACCCCACGCATGGCATGAGGACTAGGGAGGGAAGGTCCACTTTTTGCCCTCGAAAAAGGAGAGGAAAATGGCTCTGAAATCCTAACTCATAACAAGGGCAGAAGGGCAAGGGAAGGTGGCACCAAGGCAGGAGGTTGACCACAGGACAAGAACAGACTACCTATAAGGAAGGTGACACCCAGGCTTATAGTGGGCCTGCGTGCCCTGCCAGTGTAGGCTGGCAGACTCCAGGTGTCACCTCCCCGCAGAGAGTTTCACGAACCTGAGCTCAGCCAGGCACAGCAGCTAGGGTTAGGGGAGCAGGCTGGAATAGAAAGGGAATGCCAGTGCTGAGCTGGAGGGTACCAGAATAAGCCCCCAGCTTCTCAGAGACAGACATAAAAACAACCTCTAAGCATCCAAGGGTCCTGTCAGCAGTAGCAGAACTTTCTAGAGAGGAAGGGGCTTATGAAATTTGTTTCTGTGGGCATCTAGACATCATAGAAATCTCCAAAATCATGCTTGGTGACCCAGTCACCTTTTGGAAAGGCAAATATCATTAAGCAAGGTAGACAAAGAGAAGGGCTGATGGGCTTCACTGTTGCTGCCTTTGGTCCAGGAGTACCTGATTGCCTCTAAATGGCTTCATCACCATCGACAGTACAGTTACATGTGAGATACGGAGAAATTAAGACACCGAGAAGAGACTCCAAGAAACTCATGAACTCTGTGCTAGTTCCAAGCTCTGGAAAACAGAAGTGTGTGGAAACGTGCAGAGACACCTCCCCTCCCAGCAGACAGCCTTTCCAACAGCTCAGACGGTCTGGGATGGGGCTGTGCAGAGCCTGCACGTGCTGTCTTGGCAGAGAGAAGTAGTCACTCCAGGACGAGGGACGCCTGCAGGGGAAGATGTCTTAGACTGAACATCCTCAGACCCATCTCGCTCAGCTACAGAAGTGAAGAAACCCAGAAATTGTTTGTAGGACTGTCACCCGACAGGCACTGAGCCCCCAAGACCAAAGAGTCTTGATTCCTGAAACCAGGACATATTATTGCAGATGAGCTTACTAGGGTCCTACGGACAAGTTCCAGACAAGCTAGAGTAGGGTTCCCAATGGGGTTGATGCTTGCAGGGGACAGGTGGCAAGGTCCAGAGACATCTTCTGTTGTTACAACTGGGAGAAGGGGCTATTGTTATTGAGTGGGAGAAGGCCAGGGATGTTGCTCAACCCATTATGGTGCACAGGGCAGACCCCTATCACAGAGAATGGGCTGATCCCCAAAGACCAAAAAGCCACTCTGAGAAACTTGAACTAGAAGGATATTAGAACAAAGAAGTCTTATTTTTTTTGAGTTGGAGTCTCAGTCTGTCACCCAGGTTGGAGTGCAGTGGTACACGCTCACAGCCACCACAGCCTCGACCTACTGGGCTCAGGCAATCTTTCCGCCTCAGCCTTCCAAGTAGCTGGAACTACAGTCACATGCTACCATGCCTGGCGAGACCTGGTCTCTACAATAAATCAACAAAGAAGTCTTTAAGGAGAAAAAAATGGCGGATCAAACGAGACAAGGTTGACGACAGGGTGTGAAGAGTTTTTCACTCTGGTAACATGAAAAGTCCTACCAGGGGTATTCATAAAACACTGAGCTTGTCATAGGGATGCCACATGCCTTTTATTATTATTACTTTATGTTTAATCAGATAGTGTCAGAACCAGAGATATCCTCAGAATCCAAAATAGTCATTTTTCAGAGGACAAAAGTCTTCCAACTGGGACCTCTCTCATTAGTCATTTAGCCCCACCCCTGCCCTCCAGTCCAGCTGTTAGATCTCAGTCACACCCCCAGTTCTCTAGCCATACCTCCATCCTCAGTCCCACCCAGTCCTCCAGCTATACCATGTTCCTAGTCTTAGACCACTGGTTGGTTCTGGGATACATGCCTGGCCAGGTAGGTCCTCTGCCCTGCTGGGAGCTTGAGTTTCTTCTTTCCAGCTTATTGGCTGTGCCGAGACAGAAATACCATCTTTTCTAGAGATTTCTATCAGAACAGAAACAGGGGTAAGGGGCTGGCCCAGGAGGAAACCAGCAGTGAGGCAACTGCAGCATCCCCTGAAGACAGAAGAATGATGCCATCATGGGAACCCTGAGGGACAGCAGGTGACTGGTCTCTCCTCTCCCTGCTTATTTCTTCCACTGATAGCAGGACTGACCCTAAGCACAAGGGAGGAAGGAGCAGTCTGGGACACCCAAGGTGGGTGGGAGAATGAGGGCCTTAGTCCTCGGCAGAGCAGATTTCCCATGAGTGGGTCACCAGCTGTGATCCCCTCCCCCGAGCTTGTGAAGAGTGATGTGGCATCTGAGTCCAATGAGCCTGCAGGTCAGTGAGACTCCTTCCCAATCCTGTGCTGGGGACTAACCTCACCCCTCCTCATAAAAAAGGGGACACAGGTCCAGCCATTCCTCTTCTAGTGGCTGAGAGACCAGCAGAGGCAAGTATCTTTCTGAAGAGTGGAATGCAGATGCAAGTGGTTTGTTGCTATGTTATTGTGTTGTTTTTTTCCCGTATTTTGTTTTCTTTATCCATTCAGAGAACATCAGCCATACACTAAGAGGCACCAGAACTGGGTTGTATCTATGCTAATAGATTCTCCAATGGTTCTTTACCTGGGATAGTCAATTTGTTGTTACAATCCACATGAAACCAGGGGCCCTGGTAGCTGTATTATTCCTGCCTGCAGTGCACCCTGTAAACCAGGACCATACAGCTCTCCAAACAAGCAGACAGGGTATGGGTGGCCAGCCGGTCAGTCCCAACAGAGACAGAGCTGGCCTAGATCAGTGTGGGGTGGGTGACATTAGAGGACATCAGAGAACAAACAGGCCCTCCTCTGTGTCCCAAGCCTGGCCAGGCATCCCTGACTCCTTTTTACCCCTTGGCCTGCAAGGTTGATGTCTTCATACAGATCTGTTTCCATGCCCATGGCCCCACTGCAGTTTCAGCCCACTGTAGACAAGGCAAAGTTCTGTGTGGCAGCCCACTGCCCAGCAGGTGCTGAAACAAGTGTTTGCCCAGAGAACCAGTCAGTCCACCCTCTGGAAGCAACAAGCCATGCCCGGAAGCGCAGAGCTTAAGTCAAAGGCACCCCGGCAGCGGCCACCACAATAAACATGGACGGCCTTGGAGAGGGGCATGGGAAAGTAGCTTCAGGGAGGAGGGATCCTGTAAGACGGGAGGCCAGGTATTTTCTGGTGCCAGGCCTAGGAAACCAGTACAGCTCACTGCTCCTTCCTGTGTTCGGCAGCATTTACGGAAGTGTTACCAGGAGCAGGGCTGTTGCAGGCAGTGGGAATACACCATGGAGTATGTCAGATCTGGAGTGTGTAAGAGAGAAATGAGAACACACCAGGTTCCCAGGAAGCTTCTAGAAGATCCTGGAGGCTGTTTTCAGAATTGGATTCCAGGGCTGGAAAGAGGGAAGGAGACTCCCGCCTGGGTAGGAAAGAACTAAGCTTTGGAAAGCCCTGAGTGATGTGAGCCAGGGGATGGGAAGAACAGGGAGGAAAGGTCAACGATGGGGGGGGGTTGTCAAGGCAGGATTTTGAAGGCAGAGGGATCGCTGAGAACAGTGCTGCTGCATTCAGGAGGGAAAGCAAGCACTGGGTCTCAGGTGATGTGGCACAGACAGATGAAAGGCAGGCAAGATGCCTTTGGAACAAGGACTAGACATGTACACCAGGGGCAGGGTCAGTGCTGGGAAGTCACCTTTCAACCCAGGTGCCTTGAGAAAGGCAGGGCAGGGAAAAAGGAGGATCCCCAGATGGAAACCAGATCCAGGTCTAGACTTTTGGCTGCCTCCTGTCTCCCCTGCGAGTTCCCAGATATCCTGAGGTGGGGGCTGGACAGCAACATAGAGAGGACAGCACAAAGAGCCTACCAGAACACAGGGCCTGGCCCAAGCTGCCCTCTCCTCATCTTCTGCTGGTGCTTTGCGCTGAATGTCTGCCTGTCCCCTTGAATGCAAGCTCCAGGAGAGTGGCCATCCTGCCCATCCCTGTCCCCAGGGCCTGGTGCATGACTGGCTCTCTCCCAAGACTAATTAAATGAATATGCTGAAGTCCATGTCTCCAGCCTCACCCATGGGCCTACAGCTGGCTTTCCACCACTCCAGCCTTATTTGAACAGCCATGGAAGGAGAGCTGCAGACCCACCCTCCTCCAAAGCGGAGGCTGATCCCATGGCAGGTGACGTGCCAGGGAAGAGGGAGGCCTCTTCCAGGGAGGCTCTTGCTGCGGGCCGCCATTCCACCAGGCCCAGACCCGCCACACGGGAGGATGCTGCTGGCATGCAGAGCTGGAACTCGGCCTCCCTGGAGCTGCGAGGACCAGGGGATTCCAGAGGAGTCCCGCTTGCCTAGTTGGAGATAAAAGCAATTCTACACTCGATTTCTGCCAGCCATTTTAATAAATAAGTAAACGTTACAAAGCCTCCGGGAGCCCTCCGCCACATTCACTGGGGTGAAGGAGAGACAAGAATAGTTGCCCAGATCTGCTGCCAGCTGCCTGGCCCGTTTCTGGAAAGCCCAGCACCCAGACAGCTTATGCTGGCTGCAGGAGTTTTAGCATGCACTCCAGAGCAGAGAAGTCTGGAAGAAAGGAGCAGGCAGTGGCTCCAGGGGGGCTTCTTGGGCCTGCAGTCCTGCCCAGGCTTTCACAGAAGCCACAGAGCAGAAGGGGCAGCTGATGGTTGGGGGTGGCAGTCATATCAGTGGAGAAGCCCCAGGACAGTGTGTAAGGCAGCACTTAGAAAAGAATGCACCTGACTCTGTGGGCCCCCCGCACCTGCACTGATGCAGGTCCCTGAGACGCCACCAATGACAGTTCCCTCAAACAAAAACTAGTCAATCTTTCCACACTTTCCCCACCCTAGTGTAATTCTGGCTGCCCGAGCAGATTCTGGTCAGGGTCCTCCTCATCCGTCTTCTCCCCAACTGCTGGGGCTGGACCATCACTGACAGTGCTCTGGGTGACAGGTGGCAATCTGTAGAGGTCATTAACTCCAGAGCACCACATTTTAATGCAAAAATGAGCCCTTCTAAATTGGTGCAGCTGCGATGCTATATAAAGAAATGGGGATTTTAATGTTTTGCTTTTCTTCCCTTTTCTAGTGCCACATTATCATAACATTTTCCCATAATTACGCCCATAAAAGTCACCTGAAAATACTTCACACCACAAAAGTTGATCTACATATTTCATTCTGTGCATATCGAGTGGCAGGTCATGAGCTCGGAATTCCAGGGTGGAACTCAGCTAAGAGGCCTGGTGTGGAACAGACCTGTCACGCTAAGTCCCTTTCATGGATTCGAGTGTCCTGGGTCTCAGGGAAGTCCAGCCAAATTGGTACTGGTGGGATTGAGACAACAGCATGGACCATGGAGAAGTGTGAATACCCCCGCTGATAGTATCTCAGAGAAAGAACCAGGATAGAGCTGGGGGTAAGGGAGAATAGGGCACAGTCAGACTTTATAGCCATGAGTCAGCACTGACCTTCAGAAAGACACTGTTCTAGACCCATCCAGAAGTCTCCTCCCCTAGGGGTCTCTGCATGGGAACATGCCTTGAGGGGATAAAAATCCCCTTGATCATAGGACATCGAGGTTATTAATAAAAATCTCAGAGAGGTAACTTATCTTTATGTATTTGAAAGAAACAGTGTATCTTTCTATGCCCAAAATTCATCAAATAAAAACACAGTAAGAATTTTTTTTTCAAAAAACAGATGAAAAAATAAACTTCTGAATGGTATCACTTCATTAAGCCTCCAGTATTTCAATTTTACCTCTTCTAGAATTCCAGAAACAAAATGTGAACAGCAGGAAAGTAGCAAAGTCTAATCTCTCCTAAATATGCAATAAATTGTATTTATAAAGGAACTGCAACACCAGAGTGCTTACGCTCGGTTAGTATTCTAATGGATTAAAAACAATTCAAAAGTTGTTTGTAATTTCCTCTCATAGTCGCGGTTGAGGATATGAAATTTAACTGAAAGGTACAATTCAATTTTGAGGGGATTTATTTGAAAAAGTACTATGTCAAACACATAGTCAAACTGTCTCTCCTTCTCATGGCTCCCTGGTACTTTGAAATATGAACTGTCCCCCATCATTCACCTGCTAGGAATGTCTGCCTGTCCACCAAGTCCTACTGAAGAGGGGACTTGCTATCTATGATAACATGCAGTGTCCTTCACCTTGATTTAAATACGGCATACAAGTGCCAGTGTCAGGACTCAGGTGTCATAGGTCATCATTTTCTCAGTCTTTCTTGCTGTTATTATATCCAATGTGCCATAAACCAGAGTGGAGAGATAAAATCTTCCCAGGGGAGCACAGAACACCATCAAACAGCTCTACTTGTGTCAGAGAGATCCCATTCCATTCGAGAACCATGTCTAGCAGTCACACCTCTCTATTCCAAATATGCTAAGGAGAAACAATCTATATATGCTCTGTTAAAGTCACAGTCAGAGGGGTTGCCTCAGACCAGACTGAAGAAGAGTTCCAACTTCTCATCAAAGGGCATCATCACTCAAGTAAATTCACTACCAGCATTGGCTGAGGAAGAAACCAACCCTACTGTCAACACAATGTACACAGATGACAGAGCATGCATTTTAATCTGAGCAACCCAGGGCCCCTCCCCGCTTCCTTTTTTTTTTTTTTTTTTTTTTTGCTTTTCCTGGCAATTCTTCCCCAGTAGGAGAAAATGACAAGGCTGTGTCACTATAGCAACTAGCCTAATTGGTGGACTGCAGGTCTTTCTCCAGCCAGAGGGTGGAGCCCATCTCCTTAAATATGAATCTCAGTATTCAGGCAAGAAGGCAGGACTTTCACTGGGCCAAGAACAGTGGAATACCCTCTAACAGAAAACCAGGCCAAGAAATAATCCAGTTTCCTTTTAGCAACATTAGGAAGTGAACCCCTTATGTGTTGCAGAGAAACACACAGATTTAATAGGCAGGATAATTGAATCTTGTATGATACTTATCAGTTTTCCTATTAATATGATACAAATATATCTGCTCCATAACACAAAAACATTCTGAGAAACAAAAATCCTTACTGATAACAAAAACAATTTACCAACAAGAATGCTAACTATTCTTCCTCATTCCAGATATACTGGAAGAGAGAGTGGAAATCATAGGAACTGTTTAATTTGCATTTAATTAGCTTTATCAATTCTTTTTTTAAAAAGTATTTTTTTCTCAAAGACTGCAGTTCCAAGCGCTAAATTATTATTATGTCTATTTTGTATTTTAGTGAAATGTTTTAATTTCTTCAAGTGCATTTCTGGTGTAATGGGGTGTGTCCAAAAACGTTATCTTATTGTCAATTATTCCATTACATAGAGATGGAAACAACCATAAAAATGTGGTTCACCCAAGCTTCTGTTATTAATGATTTCTGCTATTCTGGATAAGACACTTTCACCAAATGTCCTTGTGGTAGAAGAACTGTTTCCAGAACACTAGGGAGGCCTCTTGAAGACGAATGAGCCTGTGAAACTGGATCTCTCATCGCTGGCGTGTCTGAGCAGCCGGCTCAGATGTCTGCACGCTGACACCCCGACTCAGCAGAGCAGGTGACAGTCTTGGGAAGGTGTGAGCAGTCAGGATGAACAAAGTGATAACACCTTGGGATTCAGGATGTGGCACAGGGTGGGAGAGGGCTGATGCTGCATATATCGAGAAAGTGGTACAGGGCAACACTCTCACACAGGGTGTGCAGAGTGTTGAAGTCACAGGGCTAGGGTGTCATGTACTTAGTAACAATTGGCAGTTGTTCTTTTCCTGCACATGCAGAGCTGCGAGGAGGAGGGCGGTGGTTGTGGTACCTGTTGTCCTGGGTTCTGGAAGCCAGCCAAGGATGGGGCTCAGGGTACTACAGTCTCCTCCCTAAACACTGCTGAATGAGCCCCCTCTTAGATGATGCCACCAGGAAGTGAATTCAAATGGCTTCTCTTCAGCACAGAGTTTACCTGCCATAAACCCTTTCCGCATGGACAAAGAAACCTTGCTTGGAGCTCGGCTAGGGAACCCCCTGAATACCACACTAAGACTCAGAGACCGCTGGGGAGAACTCAGGGGCAGGTGCCTTGTGGCCAGCCAGCAAGTGAGTTCCCAGGGGCACTCCTAGGATGGCCTTGCCTGCCTGGGCTCGCGTTACAACCCCTGCTGACTGTGAAGCTTCCTGCTTGGCGCTCCCTCCCCGCGTGGTGCCACAGCAATTCTAGAGAAATGCACAGCCGGGCTGAAACAAGTAGGACAATTCCTGCTCTGAGCACCGGGTTTTCCTCCCTATTCATGCGGGCTGGGGTGTCCCAGGACTCGGCTACCGACTCAGCTGCTGCCCGTGTCTCCCTGGCTCGCAGGGGTTTCATTTTGGAGACAGTGGAAGCATGGGACTGGGATCTAGGAGGCTCTGGAGGTGGTGTGGGGGGCAGGGAGGTTTGGCCCTGGCCTTTTTTTTTTTTTTTGGTAAAGAATCCATATTTTTCCATTACCCATGGCAATTCTCCATGACAGGTGTTTCCCAGCACCCGTCCTTCCCTCCTGCTGAGATGGGGAAGGAACCAGGAACCTGTGTCTGGAGGCCGGGAGCCGACCAGCTCGCGCCATCCCCAGCCCGATCCTGTGCCTGGGACGCTGACTGCCCCTTACCCACCCCGACCAGCTGCCAACACGAACCCGGGACGGTGACACCCACCCACCCCAAGTCCCAAGTCTGTACCCGGGACTCCAACCACCCCTCACTCAGCCAGTTCTGAACATATGCCCAGACACAGACCACCCCCACTCACCCCAGGAAACCAGGAGCCCGTTACCAGTCACCCACCATCCCAGGCCCCAGCTTGCGCCCCCAGCGCAGACAAGCCCGCACTACTCGCAGCCCAGCTCCCGCGGCCCCGTGCCAGATCCTCTGGGTCACCAGCTCCGGTCCCAGACACAATTGGAGAAATGCCCGTGGCGGCGACGGGCCCTCTCGGAGTATCCCACCCTTCACTTCTCTTTTTTAAGAAAGCACCTGGCGAGCCCGCTTCCCAGGAAGGCAGAAGCTCCAGCCGCGCGTCCGAGCCCGAGCCCGAGCCCGAGCCCGAGCCCGAGCCCGAGCCCGAGCCCGAACCTGAGCCCCGCTTCGGTCCGAGGAGCCCCGCTCCGGGCTCGGCCGCCGTGTCCCCCCCTCGTCCAAGGCGCGATGCCGCCGGCGGGAAGCACTGGGCAGGGCGTTTCACCGACCCCCGGGCAGTACTGCCTACCGCCCGGACCTGCCACCGCCTCCTCAGCTCGAAGCTCTACCGGAAAGCCTCCGGCTGGGCTCTGGCCGCCGGCCGCCGGCCTCGGCCGGGAGCGACAAAAGCACGCCGGGCAGCCGCGGGCACAGCCGCGCAGGGACGGGCCACGCCACCCGGGGCCTGGCGCCCAGGCCCTGCCCGGGACTCGAGGGAGGAAAGCTCGAGTAGAGGGACCCAGCCCCGAAGCGCCCGATCGCCTGGAGCCCGGGCGGACTCTCGCCTTCCTTGCCCAATGGAGGTCCGGCCGGGACCCCGGGGACAGTGCGCCCCGCGCTCGCAACTCCGCACTGACTCCAGGCGGCCCGTCGGGCGCCCGCCGGGAGCGGGAGATTAGGGACCCGGTAACACAGGGCCGTGCGGGGACCGGGCCGCGCGGTACTCACTGCAGTAGGCGATGAGCAGGCTGGCCAGGATCATGAACGCCCAAAAAGTTGAGGACATGCTGGGTAGGGCGGTCGCATCTTGCCGGCTGCTGGTCCTGGGCGATGGCGCCATTGAAGCCGCGGCGCCCGCGCAGGGGGCAGCAGCGCGTCTCAGCAGTCGGCCCTGCCCGTGCCCCCGCGCCGGCCTCCACGTGCGGGCCCCGCGCGCTCCATCCTCCTCCTCCTCCTCCGCCGCCGCCGCCGCCGCCGCCGCCGCGCCCGGGCCCCGGCCCACTGCGCCCCGCACCGGCCCGCCCCGCGCCGCGCCGCGCCCGCGCCGCCTGCGCTCGCGCTCGCGCCCGCCGCGCCCGCGCCGGCCCGCCGGGGGACGCCTGCCCAGCGGCTCTGGGCGTCACTGCGCGCCCCGGCTCCGCGCGCCCCGTCACCAGTGCGAGAGGCGCGCCCGACGCGCGCGCCCGGCGCTGCGGGGTACTCCACGCCGACCCTGGGACGGGCAGGGGAAGCTGGCCGAGGGGACGTCGCGCCCTAGCCGCTCCTCTGGATGGCGACAGAGACAGCCCGGCGCGCCCACAGCCTGGGCACCTCCTGAGAGGGACGCGCCGGGCCAACGTGAAGTTTGTGGACTTGGGCCCTCCCACTTTCTCGTCCGCACCGCCAAGGCCTGTAACACGGGATCCCAGACCCCTCCTGACGTGAGTTTCAAGGCTTAGATCCGAAGTTTATTACAAGCATGGGGTGCTTGGCCTGTTACCCAGATGTGACCTGTCACCCCTACTCGGGGTTATGCACTGGTGTCCCTGGGCCCAAAGGGGGTGCAGCCTAGACCCCAGCAGTCTTCCCTGACCCAGCGTCTGTGAGGAGTCCTCCTCCACCTTAGACCTGCGCTGCCAGGCGCAGGACGTTTGTCCTTACATCCTCTAATCTGAGAGCACTCTACTTGTCCTCTGTGTGGCACTTCCACCTCTGCCACCGCCTTGGTCCTTGGTGAGCCGTCTCCTGGTCCATCTCCTGGGAGTACCAAGGTCTCAGTTGTGTTTCTGGGCTCCAGTCTAGGGACTGGTCCCAATGAGGTGGGATTTCTGATCAGAACAGCAGTAATTATAACTCATTTCATTTATGTAATCAATTATTATTTGCAAAACAGGCTTATTTCTATAAGTAAGCTAAGGATGGGAAGTGAGCCCTTTAAGGTCACTTTCCACATCTCCAACCTACCCTCCCCCCATCATATCCCCTCCGAACCTCCCTCTAAAGCCCAGAAGATAAACTCCCAAGTCCAGGTGTGAATACCTATGGCCTTACTTCCTGGGGAAGGTTCTGTGTCTGCCAGTTACCAGCTGCACCACCCCACTCCAAGCTCTCCCATCCTGCAGGCAGGTCCACACATACTAATAAAAGCTCATCCTTTGGGATTCATGGGTTCTCCCCATTCTGCACAGGGTTGGGGAGCTTGAACATCCCATGAAAACGGTTTCCTTGGAGCTGGAGACCCTTTTCTGCGGAGCCAGTAGAGGGCCTGTGAGTCAGATTAAACAACCAGGGAGAAGAAGCAAAGACAGTCACGAGCTTCATCCCTTCATCTTAAACCCTGGTCCAGGGAGGCCTCTAAAGGGACCATAGAACTCAAAGTGAGGGAGTGTGTGGGAAAAAGGCAGCCCTCCACAGGCCCTACACACACATGCACACACTTATGCATGCATGCAGGCACACACACCATGCATATATACTGCACCACTCACACATATGCTTATATTCTCTCTCCTTCTCTCTCTCTCTCTCTCTCTCTCTCTCTCTCTCTCTCTCTCACTCTCCCCCACACACACAGAACCCTTCAGGGGAAACTGAGGCAAAGAAGGGAAGTCTATCACTCTGGGTCATCTAATCCCTATACCAGTGGTTGGTGCACAGTGAAGAGCCCTAGCCAGGGTCTCCAGCGGGATTCTTGTGTTGATATGATTGTGTCTATGCTTGGTTTCTCCCATAAATTTTTAATTCCTGTTTAATTAAAGCACTCTGACTTTCTTACTTAGTGTCCTCTCAACTGCAGCTTCTCCCTGCTCTCTTTCCTGGCAAAGAGGTAACTCTGCAGAAGCTGGGGCTCCTGATAACTTTGGGATGGTCACAAGGGACTCACTCCTTGTCTCTGGTTGTGCAGGGCAAATATCTGCCCCTGGCTGGGGAGACAGCTCCCTCAATGGGATTATATACAGCCAACCACTGATGCCTGGATCTCTACCTTTACAACTTCATTCTTCTGATTTAAGCTTTTTATCTTGTTTTTAAAAAAAGACTGTAACTTTTTTAAATGTTACAAATTCCATTTCATCCTGTTCAAACTGAATTCTGTGCCAGATATTCCTTCAATTCAGCATCTATTTATTTAGCACCTATTAGGGGTCAGGCACTGGGAGTGGGGAGGTCAGCAAGACACACATGGCCTGTCCCCTAAAAATCTGCTGTCAGTTTGGGAAACAGACAAGGAAACAAACAATTGCAGTGCAGTGTGGCAAGTGTCACGGTAAGATGGATTACAGAGCACCATTGAGGCATAAAGGAGAAGGAGTATGTCAGGGAAGGCGTCCAGACAACTTGGTTTTCAGACATTCTTTGGTGCCATCCTTAGGACAAACACACCCAAGTACATGGGCATGCACACACATGCACACACACTTGAAGTGAACATTTCAGAGAACAATACTTGACCTCACAGTACTCTGATGCTTTCTCTTCTCTCCTAATTCACTTTTTGAACTGTTGGTTGCCCATCCTATAATTTGGTTTACAGTAATTTTCTTTGCTTGCAAAACACTGTTCCAAGAGAGATTTCATCTACATTCAAGTTGGGAGGATACACTGGAGTTGACATGCCAAAGTATAGGGGGCTGTGATGACGGTGGGATGGCTTGGGAGGGGCTTCCAAGCAGAGGGGAAGGGGCATTGTGCTGTCAATGTCTTGGTTTATCTGGGAGCTCGGACTCTAGATTTTTGTGGCTATGACATTAGGGGTATGGCTGGAAAACTTTAGGTTATTGGAACATAGTACCTAGTTCATGTTGTTTACTGAAAAGTACTGTAAGAAAAGAAGGGGAATGGGGGCTTTGGTGCTTATGGCTTGAAGTCCAGAATGGTGAAGCATCCAAAAACTAGTGAAAATAGAAAAAGCAAATCCTCTACTCCAGGTTACAAGTAAAAGGAGCCTAGGGGAGTGGTGGGCAAAAGGATCAGATTGAAGACATCAAGGCCTCCTGACATGGGGAGAACAACCTTGATCTAATTACAAAGACACAGCTGGGAGGCAGCCTAGAGACAAGGGCAGGTGCCTGGTATGACTCCATCCAGGCCTTGTTTCCAGAGGCCTGGGGAGAGAGACCAAGATGGAAATTGAAGATGGGGGATGAGAAGAGTGCTGAATTCTGTTGCTAGGAAACAGAAAGCTCTGTTCTAGATCCCAGTATGCACTACCAATTGACGATTTGTTGTTGATGATGGGCTGATTTTAATTACTAGCCAAAACTAGTAAAATGTTGAAACCTAAACAAGTTTATTAGAGAATCACACCATACCATAACTCCAATCTGAGACACAAGGAATGGTAACTGTTCAACACTGGAGGAAATTCTTGGGTCTCCCCCCACCCCAATCACCAGGTCACTGGGATGCTAAAGAGACCAGGCCCACAAAGGGGTATCCCACATGGTGGATCACCCAGCTTGGCCATAGAGCACAATAGAAATGGGTTTCTCTCATAGAGGAGGTGTGGCTGACCAAGGTGATTGGCCAAGGCACATATTCATTCCAACCAGGCAGCGTCTTAGCTTCTCTCCTTCAGGATGTGTGTGTATCGTTTGCTGTTCTGCTTTGATCCACAGGAGTGTGGCTTGTCGTTTTCCTGCTCTCACCATTCTCCCATAGCGAATGTGTCCTATTTGTCATTTAGTCATAGGTTGCATGGCTGACCAAGGGCTCCCAGAAATCCTAAATTTGGAGCCAGAGAGTTTTAATAGGCTGTGATGTCAGGATGGCCCCATTGAGACAACTGTGAGGGAAGTGGATTTTATAAAAAGGCAGGTATTATTTTGTAAAGAATATATATGGAGCTCAGAATGGCAGGCCATTCAAGGGGTATACTGTAGTGGGCATCATTGCTTGCCACTCCTTTGAGTCTATGCCTCCTTCTGAAAGCAGTTGCCCGTTTTCCTATGAGGACCTGCAACCTTCTACACTGATACCTCATGTTCTATCAGAGCTAACTCTGACAGCAGGAGAAGAATCCGGATGTGGAGGATGATCCAGGTGTTGAGGATGGCAAAGAGAGGCATGCCAGCTTGGCAGCCACTGGGGAAATCCAGGTGAGAGGTGGGGCAGCTGCCTCCTGGGGAGCAAATGAGAGAATCAGACAGGGGTGTGAGGTCTTCAGCTGCTGCTGGTCAGGAAGTGGAACTGACAGGCCTTGGGAACTCAGGAGCGGTGGGTATGGCAGAGATGTCTGCAATGACTCCAAGGCTTCTGGATATAAACAATCGGGAGGTGGCAAGGATGTCTGAGGAGACAAGCCCCAGTCAGCTGCTGGCCAGGTATCAACATCAGTGAGATTAGGCGTCCCTTCAGCGAGCTTTCAGGCTGAGGGAACAGCTATAGCACATGGAAAGAGAAGCACCAACAGGCAGAAAATGCAAAACAGGAAGAGATGAGGCCCAGCAGACACAGGCTGCACTGTGTGAGGACAGAGACCACCTTGCTGCTGAATTCCCAGCCCCTAGATCAGTGGCTTGAAGAGAGATGGTACATGAAATGAATGCGCTATTTAACAATAATTATCAATTGAATTGATCTGGTCTTAATAATGACAATAAGTAGTATTGATATATTCCATTTGTGTGCCAGGCACTAGTCCAAGTTATTTATACATAGTCACTCACTTAATCTTCATAACAACCCTAGGAAGCAGTCGATACCTGTGTTTATGGGTATGAAAGCTGAGGCACGGAGGAGTTGAGGAAATTACTTTGAGTTTCTTAGCTGGCAAGAATACCTGAGGTTGGGACCCAGGGAGTCTGCTCCAGAGAGCATGCTTTAAGGGCTGTGCACCTCTGCCTCTCATCACTAAGTCATGTTCATTTTAAGAAACGTAAAATGGGGAGACACACAGAAAGGAATATGCAATGTTCCTTGATTCTACTACTCAGAGTTAACTACATTCAGCATTTGTTAATATCTTTTAAATATTTTCATGCTTGCATTCTGTAGATATTTTGTAAACTGTTTTCTCAGTACATAGTGAACATTATTTCATAATATGTCCTTCCTGAACATTATGTTTTATGGCATTATGAAATTCTGTAACACATAAATACAGCCATTTATTCAATCAATCTTGATTTTTAGACATTTAGACAATTTCCAGTGTTTTTAAACATTTCAGAAATGAACGTGATTTAACTTTTTGTATAGTTTTGGTTATTTATAGGAAAAATTTATAGAGCTGCAATTGTTAGGTCAAAACAAGGACAAAATTTTAAGGCTTTGCTACTTATTGCGAAATGAATTTCCAAAAATGTTAATATTAATTTACATTCCTAAAGATAGTACCTGAGAGTACCCACATCAATCGACTCATATCAGCACCAGATATTATCACTGGCATGTGTATCTTGGGCAATTTCATAAGTATAATCAGATTTTATTGTTGTCATCATCCTCATTTATTTGCTCTAATAGGGTTAACGATGTTTATGTATTTTAACATCTTCTGTGAACCAACTGATTATAACCTTTTTCCAAGTTTTCTCCTGGTGTGCTTGTCTTATTATTGATTAATAAGAACTTTTTTCATTTTGGGAATTTATTCCTTTTTTTAATTTAAAAAATAGAGAAAACTATAGATAAAACAATATCATAAATGTTAGCACAATCCTTCACATATAATAATAATACAATCTTTCACACACGTTACAGATCATTTTTTTTCATTTGTCTTTGTTGAATGAATTATGTACTAATTTTTTCTCTTGAAGATTTAATTAGGAATATAGATGGTCATTCTCAGCTTTTGAATCTTTTGGTATTTTAACAGCTTTGTGGAGGTTTATTGATAGGGGTTCTTACAGAAACAGAACCAATAGAATGTAAATGCTTGTGTGTGTGTGTGTGTGTGTGTGTGTGTGTGTGTGTGTGTGTGTGTTTATAGTCATGCATCACTTACTGACGGGAATATGTTCTGAGAAATACCTTGTCAGTTGATTTTGTCGTTGTGGGATCATAGAATGTACTTACACAAACCTGAGTGGTACAGTCTACCACACATGTAGGCTATACAGTGAAGCCTATTACTCCTAGACTTCAACATACTGAATGTTGTAGGTAATTGTACTACAATGGTATTTGTGTATCTAACCATATCTAAACATAGAAAAGGTAGAGTAAAAACATGGTATCCTAGTCTTAAGGGACCACTATTGTATACAGGATTTCTTGTTGACCTAAATGATATTATTTGGTACATGAAGACAGAGAGAGAGAGAGAAAGAGAGAAAGATTTTTAAGGAATTGGCTCACACAATTATGGGAAATGGGATATCCAGAATTTGCAGGACAGGTCGATAAGCTGAAGACCCAGCAAAGAGGCGATGTTGTAGCTTGAGTCTGAAAGCCGTCTGTAAGCAATATTCTCAGGCTTTTTTTTTGTTTGTGCTTTCAACTGACTGGATGAGGCCCACCCAAATTATGGCGAACAATCTGCTTTACTCAAAGTCAACTAATTTTAAATGTTACTCTCATCTACAAAATACCTTTACCACAACATCAAGACTGGTGTTTGACTGCAACTGGGTACCATGACCTAGGCAAATTGACCCATAAAATTAATCATCATCGAGGCTTGGTGGCTCAGCCTGTAATCCCAGCACTTTGGGAGACTGGGGAAAGTGGAATGCCTGAGCCCAAAGGTTCGAGACCAGCCCGGGCAACTTGGCGAAACCTCATCTCTACAATAAATCAAAAATTGGCCAGGCGTGGTAGTGCACCTATAGTTCCAGGGGCTTAGAAGACTGAGGCAGAAGGATCGCCGGAGACCAGCTGGTCGACGCTGTGGTAGCTGTGAGCTTGCCACTGCACTACAGCCTGGGCGACAAAGTGAAACTCCAACTCAAAAAACAAAAACAAAAACAAAACAAAACAAAATAAAACAACCCAAAAAAAAAACTAATCATCATAAGAGGCACAACTGGCATAAAATAAACTGCACATATTTAAAGTAGACAGATAAGTGTTGACATATGTATATACCCATAGAAACATCACCACAATCAACATAGTTAACATACCTGTACCACAACTTAAAAGTTTCCATTGACCTTTTGTCATTCCTTCCTCTGACACCTCCTTGTCCTCCCCGTCCCAGGAAACCTATGGATGCTATTCTTATACATTAGTTAGAACTTTCTAGAAGTTTATAAAAATGGAATTATACAGTATACATGCCTTTTATTCTGACTTGTTTCACCCAGCATAATTGTTTTGAGATTATCCTTGTTACTGCATATATCAGGAGTTTATTCTTTTTTATTGCTGATTATTGCATGATTATACCAACTTGTTGATACAACTTGGGTTGTTTACAGTTTGGACTATTACAAATAAAGCTGCTATGAATATTCATGTACAAATTTTTCTTTCTTTCTTTTCTTCTTTCTTTCCTTCTTTCCTTCCTTCCTTCCTTCCTTCCTTCCTTCCTTCCTTCCTTCCTTTCTTTCTTTCTTTCAAGCAGGATTTATTGAGAGGACAGAAAAACCCCGACAGTGAGAGGGGACCCAAGGGGGTTGCCTACAACTTTTTCTAAGAGTACATATTTTCATTTTTGTGTGTGTGGGTAAATATCAAGGGATATAATTGCTGGATCATATGGTAGGTATATATTTGACGTTTTATGAAACTGCCAACTTCTTTTCTTACATAGTTGTACTATTTTACACATGCACTAGCAGTGTATAAAGCTTCTACTTGCTCTATATTTTTGTTATGCTTTGGCATGGTCAGTCTTTTTTATTATAGTCATCCTAATAGGTATGAAGCAGTAGTTCATGAGGTATTAATTTGCATTTCCCTAATAACTAAAATATTAAGAATTATTTTATGTGTTTCATGCACCTTCTATAGTAAAATACCTACAATTTTTTATTTAGTTTTGGTTTTCTAGGTTTTTGAAATCTTTATATATTCTAATTCAAGTCTTTACCAGGCATGTAATTTGCTAATATTTTAATATTTTCTCCAAGTCTATAGTTTGCCATTTCATTTTTTTAACAATGGCATTTGAAGCAACTAAGTTTCAAATTTTTACAAAGTTCTGTTTATCAATCTTTTCTTCTATGGATTATATCTTTTAGTGTCATGTTTAAGAAATCTATGCATAGACCAAGATCATAAAGTTTTATGTTTTTCCTTTTATAAATCTTACAGTTTTCGATTTTACATTTAGGGCTGCAATTTATTTTCAGTTAATTTTGTAATGTCATGAGTTATAGATACAACTTCAAGTTTTTGAATGTAGATTTTCAGTTCCTTCGACACTATTTGCTTGAAAGATTGTCCTTCCTCCACTACATTACCTTTGTACCTCTGTTGAAAACTAGTTGCTCATGTTTGTGTGGTATATTTCTGAACTCTATTCTGTCTCATTGATCTATTTATCTAATTTTATACATACTTAATTACTACATCATTATAGTAAATCTTGAAATCAAGTAGTGTTAGTACTCTATTATTTTCATTGCAAAAAATTTTCTAGACAGGCATGGTGGCTCATGCCTGTAATCCCAGCATTTTGGGAGGCAATGGCGAGAGGATAGCCTGAGCCCAGGGGTTCGAGACCAGCCTGGGCATCTTGGTGAGACCTCGTCAATAAATTAAAAAATTAGCCAGGCATGGTGGCACATGCCTGTGGTTCCAGTTACTTGGAAGGTTGAGACAGAAGGATCGCCTGAGCCCAGCAGGTCAGGGCTAAGGTGACCGTGAGCATGCCAACTGCACTCCAGCCTGGGTGACAGTGAGACTCCGACTCAAAAAAAAAAAAAAAAATTCTGCTGGGTCTTCAAATCATTTGAACTTCCATATTAATTTTAGAATAAGTTTGTCAGTTTCCATGAATAAGCCTACTATGGTTTCATATTGAGATTTCATTTCATAAATTCAGGTATATCAAATGTGCCAGAATAAATGACATCTTTAAAGAAGAGTATTCTCATAGACCACTTATGCACCTAATCCTGACTTGTACCCCATGTCTTTAAAATAAAAAAATAAATAAATAAGGGGAAAAATGAGTATTATGACCCATGGACACTGTGTCTTTCCAGTTCCTTAGATTTTCTTTACTTTGTCTCAGCAATATTTTGCAGTTTTCAGTGTATAGGTCTTTCTCATCTTTTGTTATATTTATCAATTTTCTGTAAAGTACATTTTAAGTAACATTTTATATTATTTTAAATAATGTTTATTTCAATTTTTACTTTTTTCTATTATATAGAACTATGTTTGATTTCTAAAATATTGATTTTGTATTCTGCAACCTTGATAAACTCAGATTTTAGATCTATTATCATTTTTGTTGATTTCATCACATTAAAAAAAAAGTTAAACAGTTCTAACATCTGTGAATAAGCAACTTTATTTCTTCCTTTCTAATCTGGAAAATTTTTATGTATTCTTCTTGCCTTATTTCATTGGTCAGAACTGCTATACAATGTTGATATGAATGGTGAAAAAAAACACCATTGTCTTATTTCTTAGAAGAAAAGCTTTGAGTCTTTCACCATTAAGCATGATAATACCTGAAGATTTTGCACTGCTGCACTTTTGGGTTGAGGAAGTTTCTTCCATGCATGGTTTTTGGAAATTGTTTTTTATTTTTAATTGAAAATGAATATTGAATTTTCTAAGTTTTCTTCTGTGTCTATTAAACATATAATCTTTCCCCCCATTATAAATTAGATTGTGTTTTTATTTCCATTCAGTTTTAAATACTTTCTCATTTCCTTTTTGATTTACTATTTGATCCATTAATTATTTAGAAGTGTGCTCATCTTTGAACATCTAAAATGTAATCCAGAGATTTTTCTGTTATTGATTTCTAATTTAATTTCATGTTGGCAAAGAACATCCTATGTGTGATTTGAATGCTTTAAAACAAACTGAGACCTGTTTTGCACCCAGAATATGGTCTACATGAGAAATAACATTTGTCAACGTTATAACATTTCTCAACTTTGGCTAAACAGTATAATTTACTTAGTTAGTTATTTTTTTGCCTGTGTCCTCTTCCCCCCAACATTCCAGGTAAATTCCCAAATGGCAGTTCTGTTTTTGTCACTGCTGCATCCCTGGTGACCAGAGCAGCAATGACACAGGGTCAGTGCCATGTTTGTGGCATGAATGAATGGAGGATTTTTTGGTTTCACCTTCTTTGGCAGAACTCCAAGCCCAAATATTGTGTGGTAATGTTTGCCACCTCCACTTGCAATTAATTAAAGCTCTGGGCCTGGTCATGTGTGGGGTGGGACTGGGGACACAATGGGGACTATATGAGAAATGTCTCGTATGCATTTGGGAAGAATATGCAAACTGTTCTTCTCAGGTGGATCGTCTCTAAATTTGTTACATTAAATTAATTGATATTATTGTTCAAATTATTGGTATTCTTGAAGACTTTAAATTATTGAGAAATGGCTTTTGCAATCTTTGACTATAATTAAACATTTTGCTTTTTATTTTCAATTTTTGTAATTTTCAGATTTTAAGTACATGACTATTAAGTGTCCTCTTGATAAATAAATCTTTTAAACATTTTTACTTTTAATATATTTGTGTCTATTTTTCAGGTAAGTTTTGAATTAACAGATTGAGTCTTGATTTTTTTATTCACTGTCACAACCTCTGCATTATTGTGGAATAATATTCAGACAATTTATATATATGTGTGTGTGTGTGTGTGTGTGTGTGTGTGTGTGTGTGTGTGTGTGTGTATTTTTTTTTTTCAGTTGGAGTCTCGCTCTGCCGCCCAGACTGGAGTGCAGTGGCTGCTCCCAGCCACCGCAACCGTGACCTGCTGTGCTCTGGCGATCCTTCCGCCTCAGCCTTCCAAGTAACTGGAACTACAGGCGCGCACTACCACGCCCGGTTAATTTTTTGTTTTATCGTAGAGATGCGGTCTCACCAAATTGCCCAGGTGAGTCTCAAACCCACGGGCTCAGGCAATCCACTCACCTCAACCTCCCAAGGCGCAGGATTACAGACTGAGCCACCAAGCCCAGCTACAATTTATATTTAATATGATTATTTATTTGTTTAGATTTAAATCAATAAATTAAATGTTTTTATTTGTGTAAGCTGTTCTTTTTTTAATTTTCCTGCTTTTTTTTGCTTCCTATAGATTAATCGAATATTTTTTATTATTCAATTTTTTCTTGTTTTCATCTTCACTTATCAGCTATAACTCTTTGCTTTATTATATTAGTGTTTGTTTCTCACATCTAACTTTATTAATCCATATTGAAGGTATATTTTTATGCTGCCTTACCAATCAGTAACCCATACGGTTGCTATTTCTTGTGCACTTATTGTTTGAGTAGATCCATTTTTTTTTATAATTAATCAGTATTTTTTGTCATCGTTTTGTTGAGTAGATCCATTTTTATGTCTGGTATTATTCTCCTTCAAGTTGAAGAACTACTTTCAGTTTTTCTTACAAATAGATAGTGAATAATTTTATATTTGGATTTTTATTTGAAGTGTTTATTTCACCTTCATTTTTGAACGATGTTTTTGCTACTTGTAGAATTCTAGGTTGACAGGTGTCTTATTTCAGTACTTTATCAAGGTAATGCCACTGTTTTCTCTCTTACATTTTGTCCAACAAGAAATCTATCTTTTTAAGATTTGTTCCTCTGTATGTAACATGTCCTTTTTCTCTGGCTACTTCTAAAATGTTCTCTTTTTTCCTGATTTCTAAATTGTTTTCATTGACAAATAAAACTGTATATATTTATCCTGTACAACATTATGCTCTGAAATATATTCACATTGCGAAATGTCTACATTGAGCAAGTAGTATATGCATTATCTCATATAGCTATAATTCTTGTGGTGAGAACACTTAAAATCTACTCTCTTAGCATTTTTAAGAATGCAATATATTGTTATTATCTATAGTCACTTTGTTTCACAATAGATATTTTGAACTTATTTCTTTATTCTAACTGAAATTTTGTATCCTCTACCAACATCCCCTCAACCCCTACATCTCCCCACCACCATTCCTGGTAACCACCATTCTACTTTCTACTTCTACGTTTAAAACTTTTTAAAGGTTCCACATATAAGCAAGATCATGCAAAAACAATCAACAGGATGGAGGAAAAACCTACTAAAGAGGAGAAAATATTTGCAAGCCACGCATCTCAAAAATATATAGAAACTCAATAACAAGAAAACAAGCATCCCAATTAAAAAAATGGGAAAAGGACCTGAATGAACATTTCTAAAAAGAAGACATACAAATGGCCAACAGGTATATTAAAAAATGCTTAGCATTACTAATCATCAGGGAAATGCAAATTAAAATCATATTGAGATATTACCTCACACCAGTTAAAATAACTATTATCAAAAAGATAATAAGTGTTGGCAAGATGTAGAAAAAGGGAACCATGCACACTGTTGGTCGGAATGTAAATTAAGCACAGTCATTGTGGAAAACAGCATGGAGATGCCTCAGAAAATTAAAAATATAACTACCATATGATACAATGATAGCAATCCCACTACTGGATATATATTCAAAGGAAATTAAGTCAGTACATCAAAGAGATAGCTGCACTCTCATGTTTATCGAAGCATTATTCACGATAGCCAAGATATAGAGTTAACTTGTGTCCATCAATGGATGAATGGATAAAGAAAAGGTAGCGTGCACTCAATGGAATACTATTCAGCCGTAAATGAAGAAAATTGTCATTTGTAGCAACATGGATGAATTTGGAGGACATTGCATTAAGTGAAATAAGCCAAGCACAGAAATGTTTTCTCTTTATTGGTGGTTTCAGAAAATTGATTATGATGTGTCAGGGTGCAGTTTTCTTCATGTTTCTTGTGCGTGGTGTTCTCTGAATTTCTTGGATCTGTTTTTTCATAATTTTCATCAAGTTTAGAAGTATTTCAGCTGTTATTTCTTCAAATTTTTTTCTGTCCCCAACCCTGAGAACTCTTATTACACATTGCTTGATGGTGTATCTCACAGCTTAATGGTACACTGTTTATTTTAAACATTTTTTTCCTCTATCTTGATGTATAGTTTATATTGTTGTGTCTTCAATCTATTAATTTGTATCTGTAATTTATAATCTGCCATTAATCCTATCAGTATAGCTTTACCACAGACATTGTACTTTTTCTCTCTAGAATTTCAATTTGAATTATTTTAATAGCTTCCATATCTCTACCTAGTTTTATGAACATATGGATTATTGATTTAATGACTTTTAAAGTGTCTTTGACCGCAAATTCAAACATCTGTGTCAGTTGTAGGTTGATCTCGATTGATTGATTTCTTCATGTGTTGAAATGTCTTTAAAGCATTCTTGGTGATTTTTGATTGGCTATCAGACAGTGTAAGTTTTCCTTATTGAATGCTGGTTATTTTTAGATTTCTGTAAATATTCTTAAGCTTTGTATTATGTTGCAGGTAAATTAATTGGAAACAGTTTCATCCCTTGGATCTTGCTTTTTGAGATGTTTTGGGTAGTAACAGAATAGTAACTAGTCTAGGGCTGATTATTCCCCAGATTCTGAGTGCTCTACCCATTGCCTCATGAACTTTGAAGTTTTATCTTCTCATTAATGGGAACAGGCACTATTCCTGGCCCTGTGGGAATAATTCGGACTATTGCATCTAATTCTTCTGGGCAGTTATTTCTCTTGCCTGGGGTGGTTTTTCACATGAGTGCACTGATTAGAACTCAGCTTAATACTCTAGGGGCCCTGTGCTTTTCTCTGGAGTCATCTATCTGGCCGGATTTCTTTTATTGGGTACTCTGTAAGTCAATGTTAGCCATCCTTGCCACATTGCCCTCTAGCTCCATTTCCTCAACTCAGCATGTCCATCAGGCTCACCTGGTTTCCTTCTCCCTGCACTACAACCAGAACCTCTTGCTAGGAAGTCAGTTGGAGTACCCTGACTTGTTTTCTATCTTTCTGCAGTCATTGTCCTTCATTGCTTGATGTTCAACTTCTTTCAAACTATTGTTTCATATATTTGGCCAATTTTTTGGTTGTTTCAGGCAGGAGGTCATATTCAGACACTGTTATTTCGTTGTTTGGGGAAGAAAAAGTCCTCCTTTTTTGTATTTTTTAATAAATAAAATGTGTTGCTCTGTGAAATATGTTATAAAACAGTCATCCTTTCAGTTACTCAGAATTCAAAGAAAAATGGGGCAAAATTAAGTGCACTTCCTTTGCTGGAAGCTCAGATGAGAGAAGACACAGCGCAGTCCATGTGCTCAGTTCTTGTCTTCACAAGGCTGGGGACACTCATGATAGGTGTGACAAGTGCTTCCATAGGGGACATATAAGTTGTCTGTGGCATTGCTGGCTCAGGTTAGGGAAGAGTTCTAGAGCAGGCAATGCTGCGGCTGGTTCTGGGTGGATGAGCAAGCATTCCCTAGGCAGGTAGGGTTCTAGGATACTGGGCCTGCGCGACACAGGAGCAGTTTGCACAATGGCACAGAGACTGAGGCGTGGCTTCTCCACAGAAAGGCAAATCGCATGTCAAAATTGGAGCTTAGAATGTGTGGAAAGGGCCAGTGGGGATTGAAATGGAAAAGCATTCATCTTTCCACCATTACACATGGGTTATTCCAACAGGACACAGTGTTTTTTGGTAGGGTATCCCTGACCACCACTACAAGGTAGGGCCAGTGAGCATGTTGAGAACTCAGATAGGTCTGGAATCAAGGATTAGAGGGAGGTAGATGGAGCACATGGGAGGTGGACCCAGAAGTGGAGTTGCCAACCTGGATGTCCTCTCAGTCAAGTGCAGGTACTGGCAATGGTTTTTTAGCCTCAGGCCCAAGTGAGATTCTTGAACATTACAGGTATGTATTAAAAGGTCATGACAGAGTAACTAGAACAATAGCCAGAGCCATGCAGAGACCGTCACACACCACACCGGGATAGGTTTAAAGATTATCCTGCTGACATGCAGAGGGCAAGAGGACTTCTATTCAAGATGAGAAAGTGTAGACGCATCCAGCTTTGAGGGAAGAACCAAGAGAAACTTCTGTGGGAGATACTGGAAAGGGGAGGATTGTGTGAGATCCTGAGGAGGAGAGGAAAGGGTAGGGTCCCCAGTGCAACAGACATAGGCACCTTTGGAAGGGGTCTTTTGTGAAGGAGGGGTGGAAATAGGGAGCATATGTGGAGGGAGGGCTGCAGGGACAATGTGAAACTTAAGGTGAGAGTATTTTTTTTCTCCATGAAGTAGGAAGTGAAATCATCTTGGGAGGGAAGGGCAGAAGGGTGGCTCTTGAAGAATAAACGAAACTACCTTCAATTCAAGGGAGAGGAACTTGCACAAGGGTGAGGACTAACAGAGAGATTTAAAGGGGTTTAAGACAACATCCACAAACACTGGGTGGAACATGTTTGAGTCCTGACTTGAGAAAAAAAATGTCAAAGGGAAATTATTGGACATTGGGAAAGTCTTAATCTAAACTGGTTATTAGATCATATTCAAGAATTATTGTTACTATTTTTAGATGTGATGATGGCATTCTGGTTTTATAATAAATATGTAATTATTTTTTGACGTAACTACTGAATTGTTTGTTTAGGTATAAGTTAACATGAATGTCTGAGATTTACTATAAAATAGTCCAGAAATACTGAAGGAAGAAAGAGAGAAAATGAGAGAGAGAGAAAGAAAGGGAAGGAGGGAGGGGGAAAAATGAAGAAAGGTAACAGGTTGATGGTTGTCAATGCTGAATCAAACCAAGCCTGTCTGATCTGCAGGTCTTAGAGAATTATTCTTATTGCTGTACAAATCTGAGACAGTGTGGTTGTATGCTGCACTGTAGTGATTAAATGACATAGCAACCCAAAAAGAACAGGCCTGGTGATCTCTAGAGTGCAGGGGTGTCTCAAGGTCCTGTGTCTGGTCCTGAACCCATGGATGAGGGGCACTGAGAGTCTACCTGTTGTGCCCACAGATCTCTTTGCTCTGAACTGCCTACTGCATTCCTTTCCACCTAGAAAGACCTCAGCTCTGGACCCATCCAACCACCACCATCTATACTCCTGCTTGGCAGTTCCTGGGTGAAACTCACACAGCCTCATCCACCAGAGCCTCTGTGGTTGACATCTCCTAGCCTCATCTGGGCTGCCAGCACTTCTTAATCATGTTTTGGCTTTCTTTGATTTTTATTTTGACCATGTACATAAATGTATATAGAAGCAGAGAGTACACTGAGTCCTTCCCCACTGCTGAACGCCTGCCCTCTCTGGAACATCCAGTCTCTTCCTAGGACCCTTCTTAAAATGCCTCTAACACTGAAGGACATGAACCCGTCAAAGCTCTGGATGTTCTACTCAGGACACTGGGCTCCCTCTGAATGCTGAGATGTGAAGGGACTTCTGAGGGGTGGCTAACTCTGCATGAATTTTCTCCAAAATTGCATTTACTAAGTACTTTCATTTATTTATTTATTTTTAGAAAGCAGTATTTATTGAGAGAACAGAAAACTCCCACAGTGGGAGGGGACCCGAAGGGGTTGCCTTATTAAGGACTTTTAAAAAGCAACTTTTTATTTTAGAACAGTGTTTTAAAAACTGTGAAAATAGTACAGAGAATTCTCATAGAACCTATATTTGCTTCTACTAACATCTTATACTAGTGTAGTTCGTTTGTTATTGTTCTGTACTTTATTATAAACTGAAATCCAGACTTTCTTTAAATTGCCTTTTTACTTAAAGCCTTTTCCCCATTTCTTTTCTTTTTTTTTTTCCTGACTCAGGAACCCACATGACATTTAGTCATCATCTCCCCTTAGACCCCACCTGGCTTTCAGAGTTCTTCAGATTTTCTTTGGTTTTGGTGAAAAAGACAGCTTTGGAGAATACGTGTTAGGTATTTTGTAGGATACCTTATAAAACAGGTACTTCAGGTATTTTAGGAATTTTGTGGGTTTTTTTGTTGTTTCTCACATGATTAGGCTGGGGTCATGGATTGTTGGATAAAGACTGCTGAGATGAAGTATTGTTTTCATCACATTATAACAAGAGTAGATACTCTCAATACGACTCATGAGTGCTCATGTTGACCTTGACCATCTGACTGAGATGTGTTTGTCAGGCTTTTTGAGTCTTGTTCAGGAACTGCCAAGCAGGTACATAGGTGGCAGTGGTTGGATGGATCCAGAGTTGAGGGCTTCCCAGGTGGAAAGGGATACAATAGGATGTTGTCCAGAAAAAAAAAAAGAAGACAGTGGGCACAGCAGGTGGACTCTCAGTCCCCTTCTACACTGACCCTCCACTCTCCTTCCCGAACTGTAGTCTTTGGAAGACAGTCAACAGTGTGGAGGCCATGACTGCTGATTCCCCTAAAGGTTCACTGAAAAATCACTGGCATGAGGCAAGCTTGATTAATAAGAGAAAAGGCATACAAATTTTATTTAACTTGCACACATGGGGGACTTCAGGATGAAGATTCCACTGCCCAATGAGTTATAGAAACTTAAATACCATCTCAAGGTTGCAGAAAGAATGGGAGTTTGCATTCTAGTAAAACCTGCTATGTGCGGGGGAAAGAGGAATTCTGTTGAGGGACAACACATGGTTGGGGGAATGAATGGATGGGGGTAACAGAGAATCACTTGCAAATAACTATCCTTAGAAGCTGAATGAATTATTTTGGAAAATAATTTCTCTTTTTTCCTTATAATAGATAATTTAACAGGGAAAGAGAGGAGATGAGGAAGCACAGAAGCGGAGGGGAAAGGGAGTGTCAGGGAGACCTTGAAGCAAAATGCTATATTTGGGGGTAAATTTCCCTACACCCCTTCAACAGCCCAAACTCCTTGGGACAGAGTGGCTACAAATTATTAAGAATTTTTCTGTCTGGGAAATTTGTCTCTTCTTCCTATTTATTTATGTATTCAATTATTAATTTAAATAAGTATGGGTTCCTATAAATTTATTTGTACTTAGGATTACAATTTAGTACTATTTATTTATTTTGTAGCTCGAATGATTCCAGTTCTGCCCATTGGGAGTTTTTTCAGTTGGTTTCTGTGGCCCTTTGACATGCCCATCTTTGAAGGTGTTTCTTTTTTTAGCACTTTCATTATTTTAAAATTATGTTTTTACCCATCTGTGTACCTGTCTGCATAACAAAGTGACTGTGATAGCAGGTGATGACCCTTGAGGACATTCTGAGTTAGTGTAGCCTTGGGAAAATCACAGTCCTTTGATTGCATAAGAGTTGGGTGGCCTCATTGTAAATGAAATTATATGTTCTGCTGGGGTTTTTTTTTTTTTTTTGACATGATGAAAAGAGCACCCAAAACTGGTTATGAGCCTACATGCTCTGGCTGCAGTCCCAGGCCGGGGAAGGGATTGGTGGACAGTTCCAGCCCAGTACTTTTGGATATGGTCCCTGGGTGAGGATCTCCAAGACTTGAGTTTTTATGGAAAAAACAATAGTACTGGTTTTCACTCAGTTTAATGGCACCCTGGGGATTGAGAGGAAGGGCTCTGCCTTTACTGAAGGAGGAAGAAGACAGCTGGAGTTGGCAGCTGGAGGGTCCCTTTCACCAGAGCTGCTTTCGTTTGCTGTGGGTATTGAACTTCCCTGTGAGATTTCACTGGAAGAAAAGTTCATAGCTGGCTCTCTGAGTGTCTCCTAGAGGCCTGTCCTCTGGCACTCTGCCCAACCCCAGTTCCTTACCTCTGACCCAACTGGATTTTCCCCTAGAGGACTACTCCTCCTTTCCTTTGTCTGTGAATATTGGATGGGGCTAGTCGATCCCCCAACTTCAAAGTTCAGAGGGTTTCTATGGGTCAGCCAATTCTAGGTCTACTAAAGAAATTACTAGAAAAGAAGCATGGTTTATTCACTGGTGTCTCTGTGCATGTGAGATCCAAGCCTAGAGTTCTTGAGAGGCACTGTAAACAGAGAACTTCCCTAAGCTAATGAAAGGAGTGATTGCAGATAACATTGATCAATCTCTGAATCCCTAAAGCCAAACTCACCCATGACACTGATAAGCCTAAAACCAGACTAGCTCTCTGTGGATGAACCTTTCTTTTTTAAATTACCTTTTAACATTTTTTTGCACATACATTTCCCTTTAGGAAGAGGTGGGTTTGAATGTTGTCTTTCACCTACAGTGAAAGATTTCAGTCACTACAAGGTCATTGGTCTGGGATTTGGTCAACAGCACAGCAAAAGGCCCATCTGCAAAAGGTTGGGAACCAGTCAGCCTTTCCCTTCACCCAGAGAGCCTCCTGTTGCCACTCAGAGACCTCGGGATACTGAACTGGCCACTGACCAGCCACGGAGACATTTCTACCTGTGCACAGCCTGGAGGCCTCCCGTTGGGGTGGGTGACCACTCCAGAACTGGGCAGTGTACCCACCAGACTGTCATCTATCCAAGCAGACAAAGCCCTGGGCCTTGCACCAGGAAGACCCATTGAATTCCTTACCCAGAGCCTGGGACACATTCTTGGGAAAATCTGGTTCACTTCTTGGACATTGAGGCTGAGAGATTTATGGGCCAAAGTTTTTTTCAGGGGAGCTGTCTTTTGAATTATCGTGTAATTAAGATGCTAATGGTTGTTTATGGAACCTTCTCTTCTCAGTCCAATTGCTTTCTGAATAATAAGGAACGTCCCTTTTGTTATGGTGGAAAATAGCATTGAGAGCAAAATCCTTCATTAAATCACTGTTTGCATCTTTTTTTTTCTTTATACTAAAAAGGAATTTACTAATGCTCATTAATTTTTTGTTGTGTGAATAAATTGTAGGGAATTCTACTTACAACCCATTTCCTTTGTGAATAAGGATAAACACCTTAATTCCTTATCAGGGTATTGGAGAATGCCCTCAGAGAACAGCTCCTTAATCAAAGTTTTTTGAAAAACAAAACAGTTTTGCAAACCTCATTCAGAAAAGAATTTCAGGGGCCAGGGTTGGCGTGAGGTCACCCTGTGATTGTTGGCTTAGGAGGCTCAAGCAAGCTTGCATTCAGTAGCTGCCCACTCAAGACCGTCTTGACCTGAAGGCTGACCCTTTGACTGTGCACGGGGAGCCCCTCCTGCTCACTTTCCAGACGAGGGCTTGAGGCCAAGGGAGACAGTGCAGCTTGTTCAAGGTGACCCAGCAAGATGCTGGCAGGCCTGGGATAGGAGCCAGGTCCTAGTCTCTGTCCGATGCTCCTTTTGCTGCAGCCTGAGATGGCTGCCACATTTTGCTATATTCAAAGCAAACCTTCCAAGATCCTTTTCTTTGTCTGCTTCTAGGTCGAAACTCCACTGCGGGAACCAAAGTACCTCAGGATAACCCCTAATAATCCAGGATTATCTAATCTCAAGAATCTTAACTTAATTACATCTGCAAATACATTTTTACAAATGGAAATCCCATTCACAGATTCTGGGGTAATACACAGATATATCTTTTGGGGGCCACCATTCAAGCCACTTATCACCTTTTATCTCATGTGACAAGTTTCTCTATCTGTTCTTTCCAAACCATGGCCAGGGCAGAGGTGAGAGGTTTATTGCCCACTATAGACACCCATCAGTGCCATCTTGAGGGGCCTTGTTGGCTGTGACTATGCCCAGCTCCCTCAGTCGTCCCTCTTCCTAGGAAGTACCCACCTCCCTCCTCTGTGCCCTCCATGTTCTCTTGTGACTTGAGGTTTGTTGTCAGACAAAATGGGATAAAAGGGTTTCCATTATGAACTGTGGAGACTCAAGAAACTCACTTCACTTTTCTGAGAGCAACTTTTCTCATCTAAACACCAAACTCTAGACCATAGTCACAGGGCTTTGGAGGGTTAGATGAAGATACATCTTCTAGGGTTCTTGGTGATGGGATCTTGACAAATGGTTGCAATGAGCAAATCACCACATAAGGTGTGTTGGGAGGAGGTCAGATGGAGTCTGGGTATCTGACTTGAGCCATAGATTACCCTAATCCTGTACAGGGATGGCATCCCACAGGAATAAAACTGTGAAATGAATTTAGGAACTTAGCAATCCTGGACTAGTCTAGATGCATCAACATCCTAAAGTAAAGCTGTCCTGTTGTCTGAAGTTTTATTAGTTATCAGCACTTCATTGCTAGGCTAGAAGGAACTTTTAAAGAAGACACTTGCTGCATATCAAAGTTTGGGATTTGGATTCCATGATACCCCAAATAAGATTCTACTTTAAGACAGGAAAATGAATTACTTTCAATACATACATCAGCAAAGAGCAGAAATAGATGAAGAGGATGTGAATAAATGGGATGTCCTGTTGCTGAAACTGTGACTTATAGCAAACAAACAAATGGAACCCACAGGAGCTGAAGCCAAGCTGCCCTGTGAGCAAGAAGCTGCACTTTCACCACAGGAGGTCATAGAGGGAGGAGTCAGCCCAGTTAGGAGGGAGGGGTGAGACTTCGGTGCCCACAGACACTTGGGTGCACCTGTGAACAGAAGCCCTTGCAGATGGCGGCCAAGTACTTCCACTTCCCTCCACTTCAGGGACATGCAAGTCCCCATCCCTAGGTTATGGCGCAGAAAAGGAAGGAACAGGAGCTATGATGGGCCTAGGAAGGTAGGAGCCAGGCCTGCAGGCCCCTATGCAGCCCCTGCAGCCTGTTGGAAACGCCCAAGGAAGGCATCAACCCAGGTCCCACCTGCGAAAGGCAGAGGGGCTGAGGCCAGGCTCACCACAATCAGTATTCTGTCTTGTTTTACTTGTGGGCCTCTTGGGGAATGTTATCTAAAATGTGCAAAAAGGAACCCTAATATTTAGCCATTAGCAGAAACAGATGACAGTTGCTATTATTATAAAAGACAGAGTTTCTCATCCCCTTCTTGGTTCAATTGCCTGAAGAGTCCTTCTACTTTTTCTGCTCAACCTTTGTGACTCAGCAAGTGTATTACCTCCTCCAGGGAGGCCTCTTGCTTCCTCTCATGTGGCTTCTTACTCTGACTCCCTTAATCCCAGGCTCCTGGCCCCCACGGGAACCTAGTGCTGCCATATCTCTGTCTGGAGCAGAACCAGGACCACTTCTAGGCAGACACAGTCCTAGAAGTGCCTACTAGCAGACAACAACAAACCCTCCCAGGCCTTTGTTAGAACTCTCATGGCTTCACTTATGTTTTGTTCATAAAGATGCTCTCCCCCTCAACTGTTAATGTTTTTTGTTTACTTTTGTTTCATTATAACTGCTAAGGTTTTTCTAATTGGTATCCTAACTGCCTGTAGACTTGACATATTTCTTGCAGAAAAAGAAAATGACTTAAGCAAATTATTATTTCATCCTTCTATCTCTTCGATCTTCCAAACTATTATATACTCTTGATTATTGTAACCTTAATCAAAATAAAAATCAAAGAAAAATGTATCCAGAATCTTATAACACCTATAAATTAAATGGCTTAATTTTTCTACATTCTTTCAACCCTTGCTTTCACACATATAGTTCTTCCACATTACACATTAATTTTGTGGGTTTTTTTCAGCTTAATTCTATAGAAATAAGCATTCTTTATTATGGTATATAATCTTTGTGATGTTTTTGTTTAAAAATTTCTGACTAAAAGACAAAAGTATTTATCATTTAAAATTCTATCACTTAAAGCAAGGTTTACCTATGAAAACAGCATAAAAGATCCACGTTTTAATAACCTCCTTTGCTTCACACTCATGGAGATGATGAATCACATAGGAACAGAAAATCCAAAGAAGAGTGTCAGGTCAGAAAATGGAATACGTGTCCATTGTCCATCTCTGTGTTCCAGGAACAGGAGATGGAGGTACAAATGCTGAGCAAAGCAGACACCAGGAGTCAGCTGGTCCTTGAGTCCAGAATTGGGCACAGGTGGGCAGGACTGACTCCTGCCCAGTGATGATAGTGACTAGAAATGTCAGACTGGAAATTAGAGCCGGCTCACTGCCTGCAGCCAAGAGGTGAGGTCAACTCACAGAATAAGAGTGGAAACAACTTGCTCTAAAATCCAGGGTATATAGTTTGAGGTGAGCTGCCGGCCTGGGGAGTCTTGAGGAATCAGACATAACCCCATGACATGGCATTTCAGATGGACCTGAGATGTCTCTAATATCCCTGCTGAGAAGTTACACAGATCTTGCAATATGACCTAGATCAGGATTCTGCCAAGGGTGGAGCGAAGGCACTGTCCTGAGACAGAGGCAGGGGAGGGAGAAAGAGACACAGAAACAAAGGCAAAAATAATTTCAAACTTCTCCTACTCAAATGTGGCTTGGAGATCCAAACTGAGACAGGCTTAAGCAAATATAATTATAAGAAACATAACTGACAAAATAAGCTCTTAGAATATAAATTGACTCTGGGTAAAAATCATTAATGTCTTTATATAAAAACAGAGGCTTCAAAATAAGCAAGCTAAAGGTGTTTAAAGAGATAATTGAAGGTAAATAACATTTACAAATGAATAAAAACAGTAAAAAATTAGGCAAAATGCAATAACTTGTTTTTGTAAAAAGGGGCTAATTAGAGATCTTAAACATGAATTTAAAAGGAGTCATGAAAATAAATTTCATAAAACAGCAGTACACATGTGAAACTCTAGTCTGTCTGAGTGCAGCAAAGTGATAAGTAGTGAACTGGAAGATAGTAAAAGGAAATCATCTACAATAAAAGAAAATTACAACCAGATGCTGAAATAAGCTTGTTTCTGATTCAGTATAGATACAAAGATAGTAAATTCTACATTTTAAAGTGAGATCACCATGTAGAAATTTAAGTCAGTGGTCAAGAGCTGGTGGAACAGTTTTTAAAAGCATTACCAATGTCAAGGTTACATAAGGACAGGGAAGAAGAGATTGATAGAGGGTTTTTAAAGAGACCTATTAGTGTCTTAAAATTTCCTACTATAACTACTGCCTCCACTTTATTAAGAAATTAAAAGTTAAAAAAAGATCATTATAATAAAGTCAGAAAAAGTTATTGAAAGTCAAGATATATTCAGGGTAGAAACTATTCACCAACTAGGAATTGGAAATAGCTTCTTAGTCTGAGGAAGTGTATCTACCCGAAATAGGAACATGACCAGAGTTAGAGATTAAAAATTTTTTTTGTTGTTTTTTTATTTATAATAAATATGTGGAAAAAAATTTTAAAACACTCATTTTGAAGACTTAGCAACTGGCTCCAACTGCTTCTCTTTAAATGTCACTGAGTTCTAGCCAATGCAATAAGGCAAGAAAATAATTGGATTCAGAAATTATAAAAATAAGATAAAATTATATTAATTTGCAGAAGATACCCTATGTATGGGCAAGCAAATAAACAATAGTACCAAGAAAGTTTCTGAACATAGTATTTTAAAAATCTCAATAGCATTTCAAATAATAAAATACATAGAAAATACAACAGGAAAAAAATTTCTGTTTACCTTCTCCCAAAATACTATAAGGTGCCTATGATTTACCAGGCTTCTACAGATAAGATTATGAACACCAAAAGATACACAGTTGGCCCTCCATATCTGTGGGTTCCACATTTGTGGATTCTGCCAACTATGGATTGTAAATAAATCATAAAAAAATTGGATGGTTGTGTCTGTACTGAATATGTACAGATTTTTTTCTGTGTTGTTATTCTCTATACATTACAATCTAACAACTATTTTCATAGTATTTGCATTGTATAAAGTATTATAATTAATCAAGACATAGTTTAAAGTATAGCAGAGGATATGCATAAGTTATATGCAAATACTGTGCCATTTTATGTCAGGGACTTGAGCATTTGGGGGTCTTGGTATTGAAGGGTTAGTCCTGGAACTAATCCTCATGAATACTGAAGGACAATTGTACACATAGCTCTGACTAGATGACTGATATATTGATGGATGCAAAGTCTTATTAACATGAACCAGTCAATTTTCCCTAAATTAATCCATACATGTAATGTAACTCCATTCATAATTACAATCATATTTTACATGGAGCATGACAAGTTTATTATCATATAATAGAGAAAGACAAAGAATAGTTAAGTGTGAAAAAGATGAGGGGTTTGTCACATCACATATCAATATGTATTTTTTTTTAAAAAGGCTATAGAATTTAAAAAAATGTGTTGTGAGTATACTGTGATAGACAAAAAAACCAATGGAAATAAATAGGGATAAATCCAAGAAATATGAAATCAATATATGGCAGACCTGCCATTGTCTCAATGAGAAAAATATAGATTTTTTTCTAAAAGTGGAATATAGATTATTGTTTATCAATGTGGGAAAATCATATCATTATTTTATGTCATACTTAAAAATAATAATCAGGTAAATTGAAAAACTAAATATTAAAAAAGGAAAATTTAAAATGCTTTAGAAGAAGATATCTCTTTTGATAAGAATATAATGGACGAAATATCCCATAATGCACTTTGGAATAGTAGATAAGGTATAAAATATATGCTTTTAAATGATAATAATCCCTCAACATTTTTTTTAAAACTTCAGCAGTAAAAATAACAGGAAAGCATAAAGGGTTCTAAAGACATTGGTAGCCTGTAAAGGCCTCTGCTGGTTACAATGGCATGGAGTTTTTGCGCAAGACCCAAGGCAGGGAGATAAATAAAGATCTTTTGTGCGTGATTGGAAGACTCGAAGAACTACCTTCAGAAAAAGGGAAATCTAGAGAAAGATCTTCCCTGCAAAAGAGATGGCAAGAACATTTGTCTTGCTCAGCTCTGGCTCTAGATAGAGAGGACTACGGGTAGATCCCTTTGAAATCCATAGAAAGTTTAGGGCTTGAATTTTCCTCATAGTCTGAAAATACTCTAGCTGATGCATTCTTTTTTTTTTTTAAAGCAGGTCCAGGTTCACAGGGCTCACAGGTCTTGCTTGGAGGAAATGCAATATTGTCTGTAGTTACACATCCACAACCCAGGCCTCAGAATCCACCCAGAGAATGGCCCATCAAAAATGTAAACTCACAAAGACACAGAATGCTGTCAGATAGGGAAGAAGAAACAACACCACCACCATCCTAACAGAGACTTCAGATGTGGGGATTCACAGATATGGATTACAAACAAGCATGTTTCATATGTTTAAATGTAAGAGGGAATATAAAACAAGGGTAGGGAAAAGACACTATTAAAAATGAGAGCTTACTAATAAGGACAGAGAATAGATTGATGATTACCAAAAGCTGGGAAGGATGGGGGCAGGAGAGATAAGAGAGGTTGATTAATGGGTACAAATATATACTTAGAAGTAGTAAGACCTGGTGTTCCGTAGATCAGTTGGGTGACTATAGCTAGCATTAATCGACTATATATTTCAAAATAGCTGGAAAGGAATAATTTGTAAAGAAAGAATAAATATTTAAAGTGGTATATTTTCCAATTACCCTGACTTTATTATATGAATGGATCAAATTATCACATGTGCCCTGAAAATACGTACATCTAATATATATATTATGCAAAAATATGTAATATGTATATATCAAATGTACATCTAATATGTATATGTAAAATAAGTATATACATAATATGTATATGTAAAAATAAATTAGTTAACTAAAAAATGAGAGTGTAGTTGAAAAAAACTAATTTAATCACTAGGAAATGAAAAACGTAATAACTAAAATTGAAAGCCAAATGAACAAATGAAATAGTTTGAAAAGTGAGTGATTAGGAAAATAAGCATGCAGATAAAATAAAAATATGACGTGGCATTTCAAGTTTCTTGAAAAAGTCAGAGCTTTGTTGTGGTTGATGAGGTTGAAGTTGTAGTACTGCTTGGATTCCACAAAGCCATTGATAGGTGAAGACTTGAAAGAATTAGCTGTAAGGAGAGAAGAATAAATTCACCAATAGTGACTAAATAAGTGAGGTGATATCCTGGCCAAAACGGATGAAACCCTCGAATATTCCATAAAACTTAAGCTATGTTCCTACCCTGAAATGATGGGAGAGATTTCTCAGTGTACTATCATAGCATATTCTTAGGAAAACCTTGCTTAAACATTTATAGTCAACATTTGATCCATATTGTTCCTTTGAATAAATTTTATATTGTAAAATATATGATAAAACAAAATTTTGTTTATAGTTTTTACATAGTCTGAATGCTAAAACATAAACATTAAAATAATCTGCTGTGATCTTCTGATTTTTAATTTAGATCTTCTCTGGTCCTTTTTCAGGACTAGCTTTTCTTGTTACTTGGCTGTCTGTGACACCCATTTACCCTACCAGAGGCAGCACCAATTTCCATCTCCCCCAGAAGGATGTGAACATGCTTGCTACTCCTCATCCCCACAGTTTTTAAATCACTAGTAGTCTGATGGGCAAAAACATGTCTTTTTCTTCTGACTGTTTTTTTTTTTTTCATTAGTTATGATTGTGATGGAGTATCTTTTCATGTGTTTAACAGACATTTGTCTTTCTTTCTTTTGGAAACTAACTACTTCAGTTCTTTGCCTGGGGTTCTTTCAGGCTTTTACTTTTCTATTGCAAGGACTTATTGTAATTTTTTTTTTTTTGAGTCTACTTCCTGGGTTCAGGTGATCCTCCTGCCTCAGGCTCCTGAGTAGTCAGGGATACAGGTGTGTGCCACCAAGCCTGGCTAGTTTTTGTGATTTTTTTGTAGAGACTAATCTCACTATGTTGCCTAGGCTCAACCTCCCACCTCGACCTCCCAAAGTGCTGGGATTACAAGTATAAGCCATCATAACAAGCTGGGCTTATTGTAAATAAAGGACATTCATTTGTTTGTCATGCATGTTACATTTGCCTTTCTGTGATTGGTTTGTGTTTTGCTATTGTCTCTGACATTTTTAATTTTGAGGAAAAAAGATTTTATACTCTGTAATTAAAAATAAGACTCTTCTTTCTTTGTTGCATTTCCTTTATACCATTTTCATAAAATCTTTAGTCTATATAATAGTGCAGGTCTGACTCTGGACCCTCCATTCTGTTCCATGGATCTTCTAAAATATGTTTATATAAATATAACACTATCTTTCATTACCATAGGTGTAAATTAAATCTTTAAGTATTATAATCAGGTAGTGCTATTTCTCTAATTTTATTTTTCTTTTTCAAAAGGTTTTTTGGACATTCTGCTTCTTTTGCTTTCCTGTATACATTTTAGAATCATTAACAAAAAATCCTGCTGACATTTTGATAGGAATTTTATACTAACTGACAGATCATTTTGGGAAAATTAGTATCTACTATGTTGAGTCTTTCACTTCATGGACAAAGTGTATTTCTCTATTTATTTAGGTTTGTTTGATTTCTTGAATTGTAATTTTATAGTTTTCAGTTTATATTATTACACATATATTGCTATCTCTATTTTATATTTTTGATGGTTTTGTAAATGGTGATTTCAAATTTTAATTTCCAATTGTTTACTGATAGTCTATAGAAATACAATTGATTTTAAATATGTATCTTTTATTCTGCAATCTTGCTAAATTCAGTTACTAAATAAGTAACTTTTAATCAATATATTCCTTGGTAGCGATGAATTCTTTCAGCATTCTTATGTCTAAAAATGTCTTCATTTTTGAAAGATACTTTCCTAGAATATAGAAATCAAGGTTGACACTTTATTACTTAAAGATGTTGCTCTACTGACTTCTTGCTTGGATGGTTTCTGATGATAAATCTGTTGTCATACTTATCTTTGTTTTTCTATATGTAATATAACCTTTTATCTTACTGTTTTAATATTTTCTTTTCTTTTTTTTAGTTATGATCTCACTCTATTGCCCAAGCTGAAGTTCAGTGGCATGATCACGGCTCACTGCACCTCCAACGTCTGGGCTGAAGCTATTCTTCTGCATCATCTTCCCAAGTAGCTGGAATTACAGGCATGCACCACCATGCCCTTCTAATTGTTTCACTTTTTGTAGAGACAAGGTTCCACTATGTTGCCTAGTCTGGTCTCGAACTCCTGGGTTTGGGAGATCCTCCCTTCTCAGCCTTCCAATGTGCTAGGGTTACAGATGTGAGCCACCAATCTTGGCCAAGATTTTCTTTTTATCAGCAGTTCTGAGAAATTTTATGAGGATGTACCTGGTAGTTTTCTTGTTTCTTAATCTTGGGGGGTTCATAGAGCATCTTGGATTTGTGGGTTTATTGTTTGCATGAAATTTGCAAAAATGTCTGCCATTGCCTCTTCAAATATGTTTTTTCTTTCTCTTCTGTACTCTGGGGAGTCCAAGTACACATATCTTAGGTTGCTAAAAAGTTTCATTGATGCTTTATTAATTTTTAAGTCTTTTTTCTCTATATGATTCATTTCGGAGACTTTCTATTGCTATGTCTTCATGTTCACTAATATATTCTTTTACAATATCTAATTTATCATTAATCCTCACAGTATATTTTCATCTCATTCATTATAGTTTTGATGCTTGGTTTGGTGCTTTTTGATAACCTCCATGTCTCTATTTAACATGCCCAATTTTTAATAGTTTGAATATATGGCATATAATTATAATAATTATATATTATATATATATATACTTTTGCTAATTGTAACATTTATGTCAGACATGAGTTGATTTCAACTGACAGATTCTACCCCACCCTCCCCTCCCCCCATTTTGGGCTGCTTGGTAGTTTTTTACTAAATGCCAGAGATTTTGAATTTTACCTTGTTTGATGTTGACTTTTTTTATATTCCTAAATTATATTTGAGCTTTGTTCTGATATGCAATTGTGTTACTTGGAAACAGTTTTATCCTTTCAGGAATTGTTTTCCACATTTATTAGGCAGAACCAGAGCCACATTTAGTCTAGGGCTAATTTCCCCCTATTACTGAGGCATGACCTTTCTGAAAAATCTACTCAGTGTTCCAGGAATTATAAATTCTTCCAGATGACTGGTGAGAATGGGCAATATTCTTGGTCCTGTGTGAGTTGGGGTTTTACTTCCATTCTTTAATCCTTTTGGGTGGTTCTTTCCCTGACTTTAGGTGGTTTTCTCACATGAACATAGTGATCAATGTTCTGTGAATACTGGAGGGGGTGAGGTGGGTCTGAAGAACTCCTGAGCTCACTTCCTGGCCTGTCTTCTCCACTGAGGTGTTCTATCCACTCTGTCCAGTGAACTTATCCAGTTTTGGCCTCTGTGGACTCTCAGCTCCAGCTATTCAACTCAGGAGGTCCTTCAGGTCCCATGTGGGTCCCTTTCAGTGTACTATGGCCAGAAACTTTCTCCAGGCCATGATCGAAGCAGTCGTAATGCTCACTTCATTTGTTTCTCATCTCTTATCTGCCTTTTTTACTGCCTGATGTCCAATGTCTTGAAACTGTTTTTACATATCTACTTTGTTGTTGTTTCTGGTGAGTAGCTGAGTTTGGTCCCTTTTGTACCATCTTGCTCAGAAGTGAGCAACAACTCTGTTTTTTAAACTCAATTTTAAAAAAGATTTGATAATGTGGAAAGCAAATATGCATAAGACCCTATGAATATAAATAAATGACTGAATGAATGAGAAAATGAGAGAGAAGAGACAAATTTTTGTTATAGAAGAATTCCTAATATTACATGTAGATATACCTCCCTCCAGTATGTAGAGATTCACGCACTCCTGTCATCTCCAAGGGTGGGCCAGACACAGTGACTGGTTTCCAAAGAATAGGCTCAAAAAGGAAAAGTAGTAACTTTATAGTGGAGAAACCTGGCATACACCTCCTTAACCAAGTGATGAAGGTCAATAGCACCAGTGATGTCATGTGGATGGCACATTCCCTGATACAATGTGATGAGAAGAGCGTTTTCTATCTATGTTGTTATTTTTAGAAACCAGTAGCCTCAGTTTAATCATGAGAGAAACAGCAAACAAACTCAGGTTTCAGGGGCAGCTCACAGGATACATGGCCAGTATTCACCAAGACTGTCAAGGTTACAAAAAACAAGCAAAGACTGAGGAACTGTTGCAGGTCAAAGGGAGTTGAGGCATTGTTATAACTTAAATATAATGTAAGTTCCTGGATTCTATCCTAGAACAGAAAGAAGACATTAATAGGAAAACTTGTGTATAAGCTTGGGTTTCATTAAGTTAAAAAAAAAATTCTGAAACAAAGCCAAGACTGTAGTATAGGAAGGAAAGGATAGGCTTTTTGATAAATAAGGTGGGATCAATTGAATATCTGTATGGGAAAAAAATCATCTTGATCCCTACTTTTTTACCTTACATAAAAATCAATTTCAGATGGATTAGGGGTCTAAGTGTAAAAATAAGAAAGCTTTTAGAAGAAAGCATAGGAGTATATCTTTGTGATCTTAGAGCAGGCAGATTTCTTAAACAAGACCTACACTTGGAAAATGGACAAATTGGAATAGTTTTAAATTAAGAATTTCTATTTTTTGGAAGACAAGATTAAGAAAGTGAGAAGACAACTGACCATGGATGGAGGTGCTGACAATGCATGTACCCAACACAGGACTTGCAGAAAACATAGGTAACGATCTTCATATTAGGAAAAAAAGAGAGACAGCCTAACAGAAAATGGGGCAACATGTTTGAGAAAACATTTTACAAAAATACATGTCCAAATGGCCTGGCACTATGTGCAGCTTCACTGAGCTTCCACTATGTATTAACCAGAATGGGAGAATCCCCACAAAAGTGCCAAAAGTCCATGGAGATATGGAGTAACTCTGTCTCCCAACTGCTGCTACAGGAGGTGTTTGTTGCGCTCCACTTGGGAGGTCACTAAGCAGTACCTGCTAAAGCCAAAACCAAGCACATTCTAGGACTAAACAGTTCTATTCCTGATGTAGACCCAATAGAAAAGTGCACATGTATTCACCAAGAACCAATTCCTGGAATAGTCTGGAAGCACTTCTGATGATAGCCCCCAGTTGGAGGCTACTGGCATGCTCATCAATGTAATGGGTACATAAATACTGATGCATTGACAGTGGAATCCTATACGACAATTGGAGGAATCTCAAAAACATCACATCAGCAAAAAGAGGCTGGGCACAAAGATACAGTTGCTTCATTCCATTTACATAAAGTATGAGGGGCAAGAACTGTCTAAGCCGTTAGAGGCAGGACTGGTACCATCTTTTGGAGGTGGAAGAGTGTCAGGGACTTCTAGAAGATGCTTAGGGACTACTTTTTGATTTGGCATTTGGGTACATGGGTGTACTCTGTTTGTGAAAACTCAGCAAGCCATGCCCTTCTGAGGTGGACACTATGATACAATAGAAAGTTGACATGAAAGATTTTAAAAATAAATCATATTTTGATTTTCTAAAGCTAGGTGGAGGGCAAGAGGGTATTTGTTACTTTTCTTTATATTCATGTCTCACATATAAGATAATTTTAATAAAATAAAATAAATATGTATATAAAATAAGAAATAAAAATTTCCCATCTTAGTATCTACTCAATCCTTTCTCCCAGCCCTTCTTTATAACTTAACTTCTGACCTTGATTTTGTGTCCTGAACTCTGTCTTTTTATCTGTAAGATTCTGGTCATATTAACATAGCATAGTGGAGCTAGGGACTATTTTAAAAATTGCCTAATAAAAAATGGCTTCTTGAGTTAATGATTTCTGAACTGTCTTCTAGTTATTATTTAATTCCTATGGTATTTAAATGGTTCCAGATCACACAAAAAGATGGAAAGCTTAATACCAAAGATTGATAATGATAGTAAAAGAAGAAAAAAATGATATGTTAATTTCATTTCTAAATCTGGATTCAAAAATCTTCAATAAAATTTTAAATAAGAAATCAAATCCTGTAGTATATTTAGATGGATAATTCATCATGGACCAGTGAGTTTATTCCAGGAATGGGGAAGTTGGCCTCAGTAGAGACAAGCAGAAGCAGGTTCATTCATTCTCATCATCAAGAATAAATGAACTGATGAACAAGCTCAACTTGCTCATCCTTCCCTGTCCTGATGAGATCTTGAGCAGATCTCATAGCTCTTCTAGTCACTTTTAGAGAGTCAAAACCCACCCAGTCTAAGAACTTCCATTCAAACTCCCATCCAAGTGACTTTCTTCCTAGTGCACCTCCTGCTGGGTGGGGAGGGGATGCTTTTGTTGTCTCTCCTCCTGGCTCAACTTTCTGCCGCTGTCTTGTAGTCTTGTAACTGCTCTTCTAGAGCCTTTCAGTTTCACCCCAAGTTAGCAAGAAAGCAAGAGTAGAGACTTTGGGAGTGCAGAGGCTGTGATGGGGAGTTTGTGTACTCCCTGCAAGGTAAGTACCCAAGTGCTAACTCTCTTCCATTTGAATTCCCTATGTGTTCCTTGAAATCCTCCCACAAGGACTTCAGCAACCAGTCTCTGGAGTGGGTGAGAACAAACTCTTCTCTGCCTGGTCTCCCATAGCCCTTCACCCACCCCAAATTTCCATCATACTAACCTGGCCCTTACTGCAGAAGGGGCTCTTCACATAGCAGGAGTTACTTAGAGCAGGGCTTTCCTCAAGATGATGCAGATCTGGCTCTGAACCAGCAGACAGGACACCCACCTGGCCTGTAGGACATATGGCCTTAGCCCACAGTTGATGGAGATGCTCCTTGTTCCCTCTGCACTGCCCTTTTTCTCTACCTGGCAAGAAGGTAGCATCGAGTAGTAGTTAATGCCAGCCCATCTGGGGTCCCTTCCTGGCACTGCCTTTTCCCACCTACCAGAAACAGGGTGAGTTTCCAATCCCTCTGTATCTAGGTTTCCACACTGATTAAAGGAGGCTAATGATAGTGCCACTGTGTGTGGTTCTTAGGAGAATGAGGACACACACAGCCCTCAGAACAACACTGGGCACCTGTTGCAGATGCCTAGCCTCACAATTAGCCAGCATCACTGTCGTCTCTGCCACTGCTGACTCTGGAGGCTCTCCTCTCCCCATTGTACTTTTCAGACTGAGACAGTTTCCAGGATCTTTGCTCCAATTTAAGGGGACAGAGGCCAAGCACATCGCATGTTTCTCTTGCAAATCTCATTTTCCTTAAGATACGGGGACAGGCTCTGCAGCCCCCCACTACTTTACCCAAAAGATCTTCACTCAGCAATCCCTCATCCCCTACCCCGTGCTACCTCCTCTCACCTCTCATGACTAACCATCTTAGTAGTTCTGCCCAAACTGGGCTGTTGTCATTTCCCATTGACATTAATAACCAACCATGGTAGTGCTGAGATGCCTTCAGGAATCTTCTGCATTCCATATATAGTCTTCTTAGCCCATCATGAAGTGGCAATCCAATTTCCCTAGGAATATGGCTCAGTTACCCCAGCTAGTAATGGTAATTTCTTCCTTTGCCTGTTGATTCAGTGACATCAAAAGCTCAAAGTGGCTGGGTGGGAGCCTAAACTTTTCAGCTCAATGGTACCATTATTTTGTCTCCTGATGGAAGTATTCTTCCCTTTGGAGCAGAGACCTCTGGGTCAGCAAAACGTAAGGTCATGGGGACATGAAGAAAAGAGTTTGCTAGTGGTTCACTAGGGGTAAGTGTGAGTAATGTCACTCTCATTTCTACTCCTTGATTCCTAGACCCATGAATCCTGGCTGTGGTAGAAACTCCACCTTATGTTGGACATGGATATAGCCTCCTAAAGAACTTTGCCCCTGGTCTACAAAATAGTGCCGCCTACCTGGAACTGCAACCAAGTCTTCAAAGGGCTGTTCTACAATTCTATCAAGCCAACCACGTTAGGGTAATGGAGAACAGGATTAGACCAGGAAATGCCATATGAATGAGCCCATTGCCCCACTTCATTTGATGTAAAGTGTGTCCTAAGCAATGCTGTACAGAACACCATGGTGGGGGAGAAGGCATTTAGTGAATCCACAGATGGTAGTTTTGGCAGACACATTGCATGCAGGGAAGCCAAATCCATATCCAGAGAGAGTGTCTACTCCAGTAAGGACAGAATGCTGCCCCTTCCATTATGGAAGTGGTCCAATGTAATCAACCTGCCCCCAGGTAGCTGGCTGATAACCCCAGGGAATGGTGCCATATTAGGGTTCAATTTGGTCTCTTCTGCTGGCAGATTGAGCACTCAGCGGTGGGCATAGCCAAGTGGACACTGGTGAGCAGGAGTCCATGTTGCTGAGCCCAGACATAACCACCATTCCTGTCACCATGGCCACTCTATTCATGAACTCATTTGACAGTGATTTAGGAGAAAAGCTGACTGGTATCCATAGAATGGCTTATTCTATGCACTTAGTTATGAAAATCCTGCTCTGCTGAGGCCACCCTTTGGTGAGCATTCATATGGGACAAAATATGTTCACATTTTTGCCCATTTAGAGAGCATTTTTTGCTATACCACATACCCAGGCCACCTGGTTGCCAATTTTCCTATCATGTTCCTTCAAATCACTGACTCTTTCCCCTAGTCAAACTATTGGCCGTACCCCATGAGTTGGTATACACTCATGCCTCTGGCCATTTCTTCTTCCAAACAGAATGAATAACCAGGTATACTGCCATAAGTTCCACCCATTGTGAACATTTCCTTTCATCACACTCCTTCCGGGATGTCCCAGAAAGGGCAGTAGTGCATAGCTGTTCAATTTTGTGTGGTGCCTATATGTTGTGCAGAACCAGGCCTAGTCTTCTCTTCCTCTGCCAACTTCTCATAAGACCATAGGTGCAGGTCCAAAGGTGCAGGCTGGGAGAGAGAAGGTGGTGTAGCAGGAGTAGGAATCATGGGCCATCAGGCCCTGCTGGCACCCACTTACATTTGGTGATGGAGTGCTACCGTGCACACCTAAGTTTATGGGTTGATGGATTAACAACACCCAGTTCATGATGAGCAGTGCAGTCACATGTTAACTTGGTGGTCACATGGAAAGCCCATGGTCAAGCGTTCAGTGTCTATTAAGGCCTAGCAGCAGGCCAAGAGCTGTTTCTTAAAAGGAGAGTAGTTATCTGCAGAGGATGTTGGGGCTCTGCTCCAAAATCCTAAGGCCCTGCACTGTGATTCATCTATAGGGCCTACCAAAGGCCGCAGACACCATCCCTCTCTGATACTGACACTTTCAGCAACATTGGATCTGTTCTTCATGTGGCCCAAGTGGCAGAGCAGCTTGCCACTTGCTGGACCCCACTCAAACCTAGCAGCTTTTTGAGTCACTCAGAATATGGGCCAAAGTAGCACACTCAAATGTAGGAAAATACATTGTCTACAAAACCAGAGATGCTCACTAAATGCTGTGTTCTTTTTTTGGTTGTAGGAGGGGTTAGTTGTTAACAACTTATCCTTCACTTTAGTTTGGATAATGACATGTCCCACAACATTGAGCCACTGGACATTTCACTGTAATAAGAGGTCCCTAAATTTTAGTCAAATTTATTTTCCACCCTCTTACATATAAATGGCTTGTCAGTAACTCTAGGGTAGTTGCTACTTCTTGCTCACTAGGTCTAATCATCATAATATCAAGAGTATGGCGGAGCAGTGTGATCTCTTGTGGAAGGACAAGGTGACTAAGTTGCCTGATAACGAAATTATGACATAGGGTTGGAGAGTTCATACGCTCCTAAGGCAGCACAGGGAAGGATATTGCTGGTCTTGCCAGCAAAAAGCAAACTGCCTTTTGTACAGATATGGAGAAAGGCATTTGTCAGATCAATAGCTGTATACCAGGTGCCAGGAGATGTGTTCATTTGCTCAACGCAATGAAACCACATCTGGTACAGCAGATGAAATTGGAGTCACCACTTGGTTAAGTGACTTGATAATCCACTGTCCTCCAAGATCCATCTGTCATCTGTATAAGACAAATAGAATTGAATGGAGATGTGGTGGGAATTCCCTTCCTCCACCCACACCCTTCAAGTTTTTGATAGTGGCACTAATCTCTGAAATACTTCCAGGGATACAATATACTGTTTGAATTACTATTTTTCTAGGCAAAGGTAGCTCTGATTGCTTCCATTTGGCCTTTCTCACCATAACATCCCTTATGCCGCAAGTCAGGAAACCAATGTGGAGATTCTACCAGATGCTGAGTATGTCCATTTCAATTATACGTCTGGAAGTGGAAAAACAACCACAGAATGGGCTTGGGGACCCCCTGGGACCACTGTGAGTTTAACCTAAGCTAAAGCTCCATTGACCATCTGATCATCCCGTCCATGCTCTAAGGGCAGTGGTGACATTTTAGATATCTTGGAATCAGTGTCAGTTCAGAGCCAGTGTCCAGTAGTCCACTGTAGTTCTGATGATTTTCCTTTCTCTAATGTACAGTTGCCCCAGCAAAAGGCCACAAGTCCCTTTGGGGAACACTTGGAGAAAGATTAATTGTATGCATTTTTGTAGGCATAACTGGGTCCTTCCTAAAGCAGAACAAGCCTCCCCATCATTAAAGGGATTTTGAGTCTGTAAACTGACTCAAGTCTGAAATTGATTGAGGAACTGTAAGTGGGTGATTCAAGTTAGACTTTTGTTCACTTGATCTAAAACTCTTACACTTATACAGATCAAGTAAAAAGTTAGTAGACTGCCAATCTATTTTGTTTTGCAGGCACAATGTTTCGTCAGCCAGTACTATAATTCTCTGCAGATCAGGCTACTCTGATTCCTCCATGACTCTGCTGCCATCACTGCTACCACACCCCTATGTTTTTTGGCTATTAAATTTTGCTCTGTGGCCCTGCTGCACCAGGAACCAATGATCTCCATTGTGTGTACAGATCTCAGTTTGGTGGCAATTTTTACCATAATGTCTGACCTCCAGAGCAGTCAGAACAGAGCACTTCAACAATGCCAACACTTTGCGCACAATTTTATTTCACCTGGTTGTGATAAAAGGTATGTCCTCTGGACCCTTGTGAGGTGAGAGAGCAGGTCTTATGTGATAAATCCAGTCTCATGTTCCAGTCTCCCTAGGTCATTGAATCCCCTCTTCTACAGTAAACCAAAACCGGTCTGGCATTTCCACCTCATGCACTGTGATCCATGTGTCATGCAAACAACCAATCAGACATTTAGAGACCTTTCTAACCAACCCCTACCTTTGAGCTACAGCACCAAATCCAGAAGCTCTGTTTAGTGATCATTTATCAATAAGTTCAATGTTATATTGCTTGACTCAATGTTCTGTTTCTTCCACAATCATCCCATATCCTCAGTGTTCATTTCAGGCATAGTCCCAGGATTTCTGTTCCTATATATTGAAAAACTGCAGTTTTATTACTATACTGTACCTCCTCATGGATCACACTCTGTGCCTCAACTTTAGGGGTTTGCTGGATACTTGAGTCTAAGTGTGTGTCTGGAAGCAAAGGTGGGAGATCCTGAGTATAATCAGCATTGCCTTACAAGACAGCTGCCTCTTCCAATCAACAACTTCATTGCAAAAGCAGAGACTCTATAAGAGTGGAAATGCAATTTTTCTTGCCATTCAGGCGCTTGTAGGATGAGACTTTGGGTTTGGTTTTCAGGCACCTCAGTGCTGCTGCAACAGGAAAGAAGAATTTCTTTCAGGACAGATACACACATTTTCAGACCATCTTATGGGGTACTTGTGCTAGGAAATCTAATCCCTGAGCTCATCCTTTCCTTTCCCTACTTTGCTGAGCACAATTAGGACAACCAACCAATCTCATTAGAGCCCTTAGTTTGACAAAAACGTTCTGAGACATTGAATAAATGGTCACCCAGATCCTAGCCTTTTCTAAGTGTTTGACAAGGAGTAGCCAATGGTGATATTGTGTATAACTCTACTACCACATCACATTATGGATTCTTTACCCCTGAAAATAGTCATCAGTGCTTATAAATTCAATCTGATTAGAGTACTAATTCAGAAAACTTAAGGTGAGAAGAGATAAATTTGTTTTGAGGACTTGGCTCGTGTGATTGTGGAGTTTAGCAAGTCTGAAACGTGTAGGTCAGGCTGGTGGGCTAGAAATTCAGGCAGGAGTTAATGACATAGTCTGAGGCAGAATTTCTTCTTCTCTAGAAAAGCACTATTTTTGCTTTTAAGGCTTTTAACTGATTGGATAAGGTCCACATATTATTGAGGATCATTCTCTCTACTTAAAGCCAACTGATTGTAGATGTTAATCACATCTACAAAACCTCCACAGAAATACCTAGGTTTGTGTTTGATTGAATAACTGGGTACTCTTGCTTGGTCAGGTTGATACATAAAACTGGCCATTGTAGCCAGGCTCGATGGCTCAGCCTGTAATCCTGCGCCTTTGGGAGGCTGAGGTGAGTGGATTGCCTGAACCCGCGGGTTTGAGACCCGCCTGGGCAGTAAGACCTCATCTCTACAATAAATCAAAAAAAAAATCAGCCGGGTGTGGTAGCGCATGCCTGTAGTTCCAGCTACTCGGAAGGCTGAGGCGGAAGGATCGCTGGAGCCCAGCAGGTCGAGGCTGCGGTGGCCGGGAGCGGCCACTGCACTCCAATCTGGGCGACGGATTGAGATTCCAACTCAAAAAACAAACAAACAAGCAAACAAAAAACAAAAAACAAACTGGCCATTGTAATGATTAATTTGGGACTTTTTAAATGCTTCATGTTATTTTGATTGAAGGTGCTATTTACAAGAGGGGACCCCCGAAAAAAATGGAATTAATTTTTGGAGGGTGGAACCCTTGTAGTATAGGCTTCCCCTGCTAGATAAGTGTTTTAGGAACCTGTCAATATCAGTGTGCCAGCTCATGTAGTTGTGAGAAGCTGTGTTCAGCTTCAGTAAATTATGTTCAACATTGTTTGTCCATTTCATGATTGGTGATTTACAAGTGCACTTGCTCATGCTGTGCTGAGTGTTCAGCAGTTTTGAGACAAAAACAACATGACCCCTGTGCCTTACCCTCTCTATTCACCTAATCTCTAACTGAGCTACGCTTTTTTTGGTTTCCCCAGATGAAAAAGTCCTCAAAGGGAAACGTTTTACCAATGCGGAAAAGGTGAAACAAAAAATGGCAGAAGCACTAAAAGATATCTGAGTTGACAAGTTCAAAAACTGTTTCGAACAGTGGAAAAAGCATCTTGATTTGTATATTGCATCAAACGAAGAGTATTTTGAAGGTGACTGAAGTTTAAACATGTAAAAATAAATATAGAATTTTTATAAATAAATTCTGGGTTTTTGAGAGTCCCCTCTTGTATATTTGATTAACAAATAGCAGTTCTTGGACTGTCAGTCTTCTATGTGCAATTTAAGACCACTTTGTCCAGTCTGCCCAAATATCCCATGAAGAATCTGGTTGGACTGTTATTAAATATTAACATAGAATTTACTAAGTTGTTTGTCAAGGATACGGTTGTACTCCAGAAAGCCAAAAGACTGCATTGAAAACAACAGTGATGTTACCTGTGAATGCAGTGACATAGCTGAGGTAGAAGGTACATTGGTCAAAAAAGTGAATATTTTTCAGAAATATCAAATTTCAAGTAGTGATGAACAGAAAAATCCATTCATAATAACAAAATAACTTTATAAAATACATGTGATCAACAAGGTATAAGATTCACATGTAGAATATAATCACATCTCAATAAATGGCAAGGTAAATGATGCTTTTGGATGGTGGGATTTTAGGCACCTGGACAGGGATAATCCTAGAATCTCATGTGTGGTGGTTGGGATACAAAGGGAAGAGCAGTGGCACTGAAACAGGGAGATGTGCCCCTGATTCCCCAGTCAGGTATTGTGGCGCAAACTCTTTAAATCCCATGGATCTCAAGTTTCTGTTCTGTTTTTCTTTCTTGAAAAATGGTAGTTACAATACCTGCTTCTGTACACATATGGTTTTATTTTGGGGGAATCAGATGGGGTATTCTGTTGAAATTGTTTTGTAATCTGCAAAAAGGATTGTGTGACTAGAAATAGCATCAGCATTGTGAAGTAGCGCTGACTAGGGAGTTGTTACCTTCTCGTCTATGAACATGTGTGTGTGTATGTGTGTGTGTGTGTGTGTGTGTGTGTGTGTGTGTCTGTGTGTGTGTGTGTGTGAATATTCTTCATGAATGTCTCAATTAATCATCTTTCCTCACAATTTCTCAGAAGAAAACTCTGAACTCCCTGTTCCCTAAAACCACACATGGAGACAATGCTCTGTTTGCTTCTTCTGTGGAGGGAAGGAGGTTCTGGAGTTTTCTAACAAGCATCTTATAACCTGTGGCTTATCACCTGCAGATTAACTTACTTTCCCTCCTTGAGATATGGGTGGATGAATCAAACCAACCAGTTAAATATGTTTGGAGAGTGAGATGCTTGAAAAGCAGAGCTAATATGTGTTACCAAAGTGTCTTAAATTATTCAGGTAACCTTGGGTGAGTCAATTAGCCTCCCTGGACTCTACCGTTCTTTATCCGTAAGATGAAGGGGCTCCAAGAGACGGACTGTGAGAAATGGTCTCTGAGCTCCTACCTGCTCCGGGGCTCTGATGCTGGGTTCTGTTCATCAAGATGAGCAGATATTAAGGCTTCCTAATATTGATGGCACAAATAAGAACTATAAATAAACTGTTTCAAATGTGAAGATGTTGTCATAAGACTAATATGTGTCCTCAGGTAGAGAATAATTATTATCTTCAGTGAACAAGAAAACTACCTAAAATTATAACAAATTCAAGCAAATCTCCTTGATTACAAAATACAGAATAAATTCAGATGTGGCTTTATATGGCTGCAAAATAATATGTTATTAGGAGCTCAGAATAGCAGCAGAGATTTTTCATCTTGGACCGTGTACACCACGGAGGGATGCTTTGTGCCACGGCCATCGCCTCGCCAGCCTGCTGCAGGAACTGAACTGGAAGATATTTAATCCTGAACTATAATAGAATTCAATGCTCATTATTCAAGAGCAGGCACGGGTTCTGGCCCATGGTAATTATTAAAATCATGTTTATGCCAAGTAATGCAATGAGCATCACCTACTTTTGACCCACTGCACACGGAAGGTGGGGGAGGCGATGTTTTACATCCTATCAATTGGATTTAGGATGCATTTGTGCTGTGGCAAGGGCGTGAGTTCTGGCGGTGGTAATTAGCTACACGGCCAGCAGAGGAATGGGTGTTGGGTAGACAGCCCAGCTCAGAACCAAGGGACCTGCTTCCCCACTGTGGGAGACATGGGGACCAGGGGCTTAGCAGAAGCTCCTGTTAATTACAGAATAAGGCCCTGACTTTCTGGCCTGGATTCATGTCCCCTTCTGCCAGGTCCCATCTTGCATTTTGTCAATAGTGGCAAATATTGATGGTGTGTCAGTTTCACATCATCAAGAGTGCTGCTGGGTGAGAGGCAAAGTGGAACTAACCATAAGCCAACAAGATGTAGGAAAAGCAAACTGTGCCCCAACTTCTGACAGATACAGCTTCCTGTTTCCCTCTGACCTATGGGTATGGATTGGGTCACATTACAAGGAAGGACCCACATGTCCCCAGATCTTGCCACATTTACTCTCAGAATCCTCATTCTCTCACCTTATGTGGAAACGCGGGAGTCTTCAAAGGGCATCTCACGTGCAACGGGGTCAGTCACAGCATCACTGCACAGCTGTCAGCGTCCATTCTAAATGCAGATAACCTGCCAAGGGGGTCCATCTCTGGGGGCTGCTGAGGTTTGGGACTCAGAGCGGAGTTGCATTCCTGCAGTCTCAGGGCACCTGACCCCAGTTGTGAGCCTTGCAAATGCAGGGAGGCAGCAACTGTGCTTCTACTCTCTTTGCATTTGGTCCTTTTGCCTGGACGCTGTGCTTCTCGGACTCACAGGAGTTCTGTCTCTTATGAGCCCCCACTCTGTCCTACTTTGTCCTACAGTCCTATAATGCAGGACTCTGATGAAATCTGGGGGCTGTGAGGGATAATAGATGATTTATTTTTGTAAAATAGAAAGAAATTTGCTTACACGACCAACAGCACATGCTAGGAAGTAGATGTGATCAAAAGCTGGTTATAAAGGGAGGTGTGATGATAGTCATGTTATCTTAGGAAAAATAAAACTTAGAAATAAGGAAGCTGAAGCCCACCGATCAAATAGCAACAAGTACTTATTTTAACCTTATTTGGACCAAAACTCCTTAGGTGACATCTGGGAGAGATTGTAGCCCAGCAGTTCTCAGCTAATGAGAAGCTGGGGGAGAGAATTGCATACTAGAAGATAAATTGCTTGTTGTATTTGCTCTGGGTGTGCCTGTCCACCAGACACCTGATCTTGCAAGACCGTCATTACAGTCTTGCTTCTGCTGCACTCCACATCTCTGTGTCCATCCTTTGATCTTGGACGGGTAAGCTTGTTTCTCACAGGGGATGCACGGGCTGCTTCCTGTGCCTCCCCTGGTGCTCATCACCTCACACACTTGGGTGACTCCTTTGGTGACAGGTCCGCTCCCCTAGGGGAAGACACTGTGTCCATAGACCAAGGGCTAGACCATAGATGGCCTGGCCTAGAGGGTGAGTTCTGAGCCATCTTGTCCTGGGGTTTGGGTAACTGTCAGAATCTTCCCCCAGATAAAAAAAGTTGAGGGTATCCTCCAAAATCCCGGAAGGCAACACTCAAAGCTGTGAACAGGTTGTTCTCATTACTTGAGGCATATCTTGATAAGTGCAAATAGATTTTTTTTTCCAGACGAAAGTCTGCTATTCCAAATTTTGTAAACCTCATTCAGTGTTCTGTTTCAATTCCTCTGTCAAATGCCTTTGCAGAAAGAAATTTGACTGCTGTGGGTAATCTATGGGCTGATGAAGACAACAGATTGAGAGCTGCGTTGGTAGAAAGATGAAATTTGTGCCGTTGACTTGTTGGAAAGCAAAAGACAAGATTTGAAGGTATAATTAAAACTTAGATTGAAAAACCATTCTCAACATATACGGCTGAATCTAAGACTTAGTATAGACTGTGCCCCAGGAAGTGACAGAGATGGCTCCTCCTATAGCCTCAATCCCCACGGTGCCCAGGTGGGTACCAGAAGCAAGGCCCTAGAGGAAAAAAAAGTGAATGACTATGCTGACTCTGATAAGATATCATTTATACCACATCTGAATTATATTCTGCTGACCCAGTCTCATTAGTTCCCATGGTGGAATGGGTAATCTTTGGGGACTAGACTTAACAGCTGTCTTCTCCATGCACTAGTGAGTACTTTCCATTCTCCATCCGTGAGAAGAGTGACAAGCAGGGCCTCGCAGGACCGCTCTGAGTGTGAGTTGCCATGGCAAATCCCAGAACTGGCCTTAGTTTCGAATGCCTTAGCTTTCTCCTCTCCGCCCTGGCCCTCATTCACACCCCAACACACAAGAGATGGCTGATGTCTTTCTCCTCTTTCCTCTTTAGAGCATTGCTTCTGTGATAAAGGAAATGTATAAAAATAGAGCAGTCACACCCAGAGCACAATAGAGCAGCATCCCGATGTCCTGTCTTTCAAGACCTTAATCCCCTTGGGGTGTACTTCAGGGAACCCAGTAGCCCTTGAGAACAGTCTCATAGTAGCTTTCCTTAGGTTCCCATAGACATCCCAGGGGAAGAGTTTGCTCACTCACTTGCCATCTACTATGACTGAACTGTGCTCCCCTCCCAAAAAAGCTCATATGTAAGTCCTGACCCCGAGGACCTGTGCATATGATCTTATTTGAAAATGGGGCTTTCAACAGAGATAATTAAGTTAGCGTGAGCTCTTTGGAAAGGGCCCTAATCAAATAGTGCTGGTGTCCTTATGAGAAGAGGAGAGGAGGACACAGACATGCACAGAGGGAAAAGATAGTATGAAGTCACAGGAGAAGATGGCATCTGCAAGTCATCTTGGATAGAGGCCTCAGAAGGAACAAACCCTGTGACATATTGATCATGGACTTCCAGCTTCGGGAACTGTGAAAACAAATTCCTGTTGTTTAAGACACCCCATGTGTCTGTCGTATTTTCCTATGTCAGCCCCCAAGCTAACTGATACTCCATCTTGGATGGGCTTTGTCATCTTAAAAGTGACTTACCTGGGAAAAGTGAGACACAGGCAGCAGTCAGAGCAGGTCTAATGCAGGTCCAGGATGCAAGACTTCTCATGCTAAAATTAGGTGGTCATGGGCAAATCTAGATGGCCAATATCCCTACAGGTGTCCTTATATCTTGCTCAACCTCCCACAGGGCATGTCTGGATGTTTCTCATGAAGCAGGGGATCTCAGAGCCTTCTCTCCCCACTCCCCACAGCTGCTTCCTGCAAAGCCTGAGGCCCAGGAGATCCCACCAAGCCAGTACTGAAGGGTTAACTGACCCTGAAGTTTATTTTTAAGTAGTTTCTCTCTTCCCCAAGGAAACTTAATGAAAAAAAATAAAACAAAACAAAAAACCTATGCTAACTTTAGAAATCAGATTTTTTTAACAAAGGAAGTTATATACCAGAGCTTGTTGCTAATCAGTAAAAAGTTCAAAAATAGATAAATATTATACATTCCATCAAAAATTTACAATTAATTACCATTTTAGTATCATTAAAGTTGTCAACGAAGTTGATTACTATTCTCAATTATAGACTTTGCAAATAACTCCCCCTTCCCAAAAGCACAAGTGACATTTCTAATTACTGATCTAAGAATCTGCTTCCCAGAATAGAGAAGACAAAAATAAGCGTGGTAGATAATGATATTTCATCACACAATGTTGAGCAAGCCATCACAGGCAGCAGCAGGCAGGGAAGTTGGTCGGTCTAGCCACCTTCCTCGGACCTCACGCAGGGAAGAGTCACTGGCTCCACCCTCTCTCCCTGTTTGGAGATGTGCCTCATTCCAGCTCAACCTGCCCAAGGGAGGGCCTTTTTATGCAAGCCACAGAGAGGGAAGCAAATGTGCTTCCCTGAGACCACTGAGCCCTTCTTGTTTTCTCCTTTGACATGCTGGAATCTCTGCCTGGAAAGCCTGTCTGGCCCAGGCAAGGCATCCACTGGGAGCACCTTCACAGCTTTCAAACTTATGTCTTCCTAGTGTTCACCTGCTTCCTGCCCCGGGCAGAAAGAAGTGTTCCCTCATCCATAGTTCCTTCTGAGCCTATGTCCAGAGGTTTCTCTTTACCCTGTGGAAGGCAGCTCTTGGTAGTCCTACCTCTCTCCTGTCTAGGAAGGGTCTCTACTTCCTCGCTGCATCCTCTGCTCCAGGTTGCAGGCACTGCGCATCACAGGCAACCACAGAAGGGTGTTCTCAGCAAGCAACTTGGTCAGTGGAAGGGTGAAATCTCCTGAGTCTGGATCCTGTTTCCTTCACTTTCTACCTGACTTCCCTGGCCCAGTTTGCTTATCTGTGAAATAGGATAGTAATAAGACATCCCTCAGAGTGCAAGGATATGCAATGAAAAAGAAAACATACACATTGCTAGCCCCACGACAGGCCCTCAATTGACAGCTGCCTTTACAAAGAAAGAAGGAGTTGCAGAAAGTGATCCATTACCATGTTGATGTGTGAAGACTCCAAGTTGTGATGGGGGTAGAGTCACCTACCTGAGTGTCTCATTGTCCCCAGAGCTACAGAGCCAGGGTGGCTTTCTCAGGGCATGGGCTAGCGATCCACAGAGCAAAACTTGAAGCCTTTGAATCTGGTTCCCTGTTCTTTCCATGGCTCTCCCACCTCTCCCTTTGTGCCAAAAGAAGGCTTCTGGGGCAGGTTCTGTAATGTTGGCAGCAGTAGCCACAACCCTTCCATTGGCCAAGTAGCCAGACAGAGTGGGGTAGAGTGCTCTTTCCAGGCCTGCTGCCCCCTCAGTCTACCTGTTCTGTGACTCTTCTCTGCTGGGGATGCTCTGGCACAGCCTCCTTCTTAGCCAGGAGAGCATTCTGATCCCAGCCACCTACTATCCCTCTGCTGCGGGCTGGCTCCTCAGTCTCAGCATGCAGGCAGGAGCATCTGGCCCTTCTCTCCACTGCACCCTCTGCTCTAGTCTTGTGCTCTGTGTCATGGTTCCTGGCTCTGCAGCACAGGATGGACAGTCCAAAAGTAGCACAGATGCCCACAATAATATCCTACAGATGCCACCTTAGGAGTCAGGACCTTGGCTGGGCTGAACCCTTCACTATCTCCTCTCTCACCTTCTGTACCCAATCATCCAGCAAGCCCTGTCCATTTTGCCCTGTAACAGCTATTAAATCCACTCACCCTCTCCTCTCTTTGCCCACTGTCCAAGACAGTTTATGCCTCTGCCACAGCTCTGCCAGGCATATTCTTTAGTCTCTGGCTGACCCTGCTTGACTGGTCCTCTGAGGTCAGAGTTGTTGGCCTCATCTATACTTTGGAAAGGCCACTTGAGGCTCAAGCATTCCAGGGCTTTGCTGAAGGACACAGCCAGTGAGTGGCAGTGCTGGGTGCAATTGTTCGTCCTCTACAGCTGCTGCCTCTGTGGCTGCCTGTCCTCAAAGCTAGGACAAAGACATCTGTGCTGATGTGCATCTGGGCAACACTGGGCCAGGCAGTGGGTCAAAGTAAGGAAGGAAGGCTGGTTGTCTTAATGTAGGGCAGAGATCATGGGAAGAAAGGCCAGTTGTCCCCCTGTAGGGCAGATCCTTTTGGGAAGGAAAACTGGTTGTCAGACTGTAGGGCAGAGCATAATGGAAAAGAAGGCTAGATGGTGGGTTATAGGGTAGAGTATCATGGGAAGGAAGTCCAGTTGTCCCACTGTAGGGAAGAATATCATGGGAAGGAAGGCTGCTGTAAAGCAGAGCATCATGGGAAGGAAGGCTAGATGTTGGGCTCTAGGGCAGAGCATTATGGGAAGGAAAACGGGTTGTCAGGCTGTAGTGCAGAGCATCATGGGAAGGAAGGCTAGATGTTGGGCTCTAGGGCAGAGCATTATGGGAAGGAAAACGGGTTGTCAGGCTGTAGTGCAGATCGTCATGGGAAGGAAGGCCAGTTTTCCCACTCTAGGGCAGGATATCATGGGGAGGAGGCTATTGTCAGGCTGTAGGGCAAAGCATCATGGGATGGCAGGCTGTTGTCTAACTGTAGCATAGAATGTCATGGAAAGGAATGCTGATTGTTGGGCTATAGGGCAAACTATCATGGGAAGGAAGGCTGTTGTTGGCTATAGGAAAAATACGGAGAAGCTGGGAGTGGAAAATGCCAGGACATAGAGGATTTCATTGACTGTGGAATTTGGAGTTAGAAAGAAAACCTGCTGCCTGTGCCACATCTTCAGTGACGTGTCCCCTGACTTAATAATCACTAAAAGTCCCTTTAGAATTTTTAGAATTTAGGCCATCTCATATGTTGGCAATCCTGTGACCTGGGACTTTCCTTGGCCTGGTCAGCCCTATCTCTGGCCTTCTCCATTTCTGGCTGTGTGGAGTCAGTGAGTCGATCTCTCCGGGTGTCTGCTTTCAACACCTGTAAAATGAGGGCTATGCTGTCCATCCAACTGGGTTCTGCATTATTAGCTAAATCCATGGATTTATCCATTTCCATTTATTTACATGGTCATCAAACACTTCCTGAGTACTCTGTATGTGTTCAGATTCCTATTCCTGTGTCTGCTTTCAACACCTGTAAAATGAGGGCTATGCTGTCCATCCAACTGGGCTCTGCATTATTAGCTAAATCCATGGATTTATCCATTTCCATTTATTTACATGGTCATCAAACACTTCCTGAGTACTCTGTATGTGTTCAGATTCCTATTCAATGCTACTAGGATTAAGGAACACACTGACTTTTTCATTGTCAATGTGCAGTGGTCTTGTTGGATTATCCAGATAGGGAAAATCCCTAATAACATCTGAAAGCAAGGCTAGCAAATGTGCATGACACAGAACATGCATGGGGAAGGAAGGGAAGCCACTAATGACTTAGCACTGATTACGTGCTGAGCCGTTGTACTTTTCATTTCATTTAATCCTGGCAGCAACCCTGCACAATAACTAGTCATCCCAGTCCTTTCAGTGAAGATGTATGGGCTTACAGAGGTTCAGAGAATTCTTGGAGAAGTGAGTCTAGAGACAGGGTTTGATCCCAGGCTGAGGAAAGCCCTACTATACCACTGTTTCCTATGATGTGTTGCACACACTCTGTGTCTGATCTGGAGTCTGTGCTGTAGGAACCCTTGGTGGAGATCTCTGGCTATGAGGATCTCACTGCCTGGATGCTGATGGGAGCAGGGTGGAGAGGTCCCAGCTGAGGGTGGAGAGGAATGCAGGCCGGAGGCATCTCCGAGTTACTCTCATTGTCCTCTGTGGTGTGGGCAGTGGTCCTGGGCTTCGTAGTGCAGGGACATTGCTCAGCTGACAGCGACTGAGGACCTACCGTGCTCCAGGGACAAGTCTAGCTGGTGTTAAGGTCTCCAAGAAAAGGACACACCCTTTCCGCGGGTAGAACAGCATGGGCACTGAGACAGTGACCCAGGGCCACTTGCTCTTCAACTCCTGGTGCCTTCGTTGGCTTGGTGGTTGACATCCCAGAGAAGCAGTCTTCATGGTTACTGATGGCAGAACCACAGAACTGAGACCACCCACCAGAATAAGAAGAAACGGTGTATCATGGGACAAATAGATAGGACAACATCTGACTTTTTTATTGCTCATCCTGGGTCAGCTATTTCATTAAAAATTAGAATTCCTGCTTAATCATTTTTGTGGCTGTGACTCACAGCTGTTGAGAGATTTTCATGATCACCCATAAATTTGAATGCTTATTTAAGAAAAAAAAAATCAGTTGTGGGAATTTATGATGAATGGTGTAAAATTTTAGAACCCAGCATTGATCTGCCAGAGGTACAGGAAGGCTCTAACACTGGAAGAGGCTCAGAGAAGCAAAACTCCCTTTGGGGACTTACCTTGCTCCCTGTTGCTCCACCAGTGACAGCTTCCAGAAGCCACTGGTCACTATGCTGCAGCCCTGGTGTGCTTGGATGGGAGGAGCCATGGAGACACCACATCTCCTCAACTTCAGAAGGGAACATTCCAGGCCGCTGTGTTCCACGAGGTGTCAGAGTTAAGAAGTCAGGCAGCGTCTGTGTTTTCTAAAAATATTGTTGACACATGTCCTATAGGGAATTAGCACAAGTCGGGGGAGTGGGGGAAGAAAGGTTCTCTCATGGTTTGGTTTCCACAAGGGGTCCCCATATGCTGCTGCTCTTGGGTCTCAACATTGGGTCTTTGGCCCGAGCTGCAGCGAGGTGTCTGCCTGGAGCAGGAGGAAGAACTGGGCATCTGTGACTTGAGTCCCCTTGAACCTCACCCCCACCCCCACCCATGGGCACTTGGTGTCTGTGCCTGTAGATCAGGTAGGCATCCTGCTCGGCTCCTCCCTTCATGCTACCACCAGGCTGGGGCGACTGAGCATCTTCCGTGCTCCGTCCCTGGAGATCGGCTGGTTTCTGGAGCTAGGCAAACCAGTGATTCTTCAAGCAGTTGTAAGAGTAGATTTCACTGGTGGCTGTTTGTTTATGTGTTATTTTAATTTAACTTTTCCATCGCCTGAATTATTTATCTATGCCTCAAGTGGTTCTGAAGAAGGATGACCAACTCAACCTAGTTTTCCCAAGATTTTCCTGATTTTAAAACCAAAATCCCAAATCTTGGGTGCCCCTTCAGTCCCAAGCTCATCAGAACAGTTGGCCATGCCATTCTGAGTGCAGGTATAAAAATAGAAACCCTCAACTATCTTGCCTGGAGACAGAAGATGCATATTCCTGTCTTGTTCTTGCATTTGCAGGCTGTCATTTTTAAGATGAGCCTGACTTCATCAGGCCTCAGTTTTCACATCTCTCTTTTGTTTTGAGTTGAAGTCTCACTTTGTCGCCCAGACTGGAGTGCAGTGGCCGCTCCCGGCCACCGCAGCCTCGACCTGCTGGGCTCCGGCGATCCTTCCAAGTAGCCGGAATTACAGGGATGCGCTACCACGCCCGGCTGATTTTTTGATTTATTGTAGAGATGAGGTCTCGCTGCCCAGGCTGGTCTCGAACCCGCGGGCTCAGGCAATCCACTCACCTCAGCCTCCCAAAGGCGCAGGATTACAGGCTGAGCCACTGAGCCCGGCTTCACATCTCTTTAATAGGCATAAAGCCCTGCCTATAAATAAGAGTTAAAGTATACCACGGGTTTACCTATTACAAAGGACTTTGCCATATACAGAGCAACAAACAAGAATAGAGAAACTGTCTCTGCCAGTGGGAGACCTGGAGGGCTCCCTGGAAGAGGCGACTGCATTTGAGATAGGTCTTGAGAGTTCCAGAAAAGAGTATTCAGGGCTGCAAGGGGTGTCAGAACCCCTGTGGGCAGTTACTGACTGTGTGTCTTGGTATCTCCCTCCTGCCTTCTCACCCTGCCTCTAATACAGAGCTCAGGAAATGTGCCCTGATTTGGAGTCACTCACTGTGCTGACCACGTGACTGGAATTGTCAAGAAGTGGTTCTTCTCTCCTGCTAATCTGTGAGTTTGTCAGGACAGGGGTGCTGCTGTCTTGTGTCCTCTGATGCTGAGCAGGGCTGACACCACAGGCAGGCAAGCAGGTCGCTCACAGCTGGCTGTGCATTGAGTGCCTCCCCAAGGCCAGCTCCTGGCACACTGTGAGCACCAGATGGTCGTCTGTGGAGCAGACCCGTGTGTCTTTGTGCTCCGCAGCTGAACAAGACCCAGCCCTCCCTTGTTCATGCTTCCTAGGACAGATACCTGCATACGTGGATGTGAACTGGCCAAGGACACATGACTGCATGCATGAGTGAGCCAACAAGGCTTCAGGAAAAATTCGGGAGATCCCCTCGGTACAAAGCCCTGAAGTAAGGAAGACCCCAATAATCCAAGAGACTCTTTGATCAAAACCCTGCTTTTGGTCTTGTCAGAGCAATGCCAATTTGGTCACCTGAGGACTTGGGCCAGTTCTAGCCACAAGGACGGTTTCCCTTAAGTGGCCCCAAGATCTGTGTTAGTGAGAACCTGGAGTCTGCATGGGGTCTGGTGGGTGCTGGGCTCAGTGAGTTGTCTTGGGCATAGCCAGGGGCCGGGTTTGATCCATGAGTTCTGATGCATTAATGATAATGTCACTGATACAGGGAGTTTGCCTCAGAAGCAGGGGCTAGGCCATTTTTCATTAAATAATATAATTTGTTGCATTGGTATGCAAGGACAAATAGCTCTGTCAAGCCGAAAGCCTAAAAAAAAGTAATATAGTGTTGTTATTCATGGGCTGAAGCCACGCTTGGCGAATATTCCTCATTTTGACTTAAATGTATCTTCTGCCCACTCAAAGCAAATGCAATTTTCCTTTTTATGACTATCGGTTATTTACATGGAAAAAGTTTAAATAAGGTCTGAGCCACTGCTCCCAATCATGCAGTATGGGAGGGATTTCTGGGTCAAGACTGCTCAGAGCACTTCAGAGGTCCCAGAGGAAAGGCAACAGGCAGGATGAGGGAAGCCAGGTGGGCATCCTCCCACTTGGCCAGGCAGGGAGCTCCTCGAGGGCAGGGACCACTTCCCCTCTCTCCAACTTTCCTTTCCTCCCTCCTTCTTTCTCTCCCTCCCTCCCTCCCTGCCTTCCTTCCTTCCTCCCTCCCTCCCTTCCTCCCTTCCTTCCTTCCTCACCCCTCCCTACTTCCTTCTTCTCTCCCTCCTCCAACTTTCCTTCCTCCCTTCTCCCTTTCGTCCCTTCTTCTCCCTCTTTTCTTCCCTCCCTCTTTCCCTCTCCACTTCTTTCTTCTCTTCTCTCCCTCCCTCCCACCCCCCTCCCTTCCTTCTCTCCTCCCCCTTTCCTTCCTCCTTTACTTCCCTCTCTCCCTCCCTCCTTCCTTCCTCCCTCTCTTCTCTCCCTTCCTTCCTTTTTCCCCCTTCCCGTCCTTGCTCCCTTTTTCTCTTCCTCTTCTTTTCTTCCCTCTCCATCTACCCCTTCCTCCTTCCTTCCTTCCTCACTTCCCTTCCTCCTTCTTTTATTCCCTCCCCCCTTTTTTTCCTTTCTCCTTTATCTCCCTCCCTCCCTCCTTCCTTCCTTCCTTCCTTCCTCTCTTCTCTTTCTTTCTTCCTTTTTCCTCCCCTCTCTTCCTTCTTTCCTTCCTTCCTTCTTCTTTCTCATCCTTCTTCTTTTTTTCTCTCTCTAGGAGTCACTTGACCACGCCATTAATGTCTTGTGAGGTATTACTCCACGTGCTGAAGAAGTAGACAGGAATCAAACAGCTCCTCCATCAAGATGCTTGGCTGGTTGGGGACAGACACAGTCACCATGAATTTTTATAACTGTGATGAGCCAGTTTGGTGGCTTATTTATTCATGACTCACCCCCCCGTAAGCCGAGCACTGTCCCAACTCTGGGTGCAATGGGCACCAGTAGGTACGTCCTTCATCATCCTCCTCAACCTGACCTGGAGCCATCATGGGGGAGATCATCACAGAACAGGACACAGACCTGCCCTTAGGAGCTCCTGTAGCAACAGTCTTGATGGGCCCTGCTTGGGGTACAGTGGAAAGACAGAGAAAGGAAGAAGAGCCTGAACCCCACCTCTTCCAGGTCAGAGCCCAGAGCTGGTCCCCAGGTCATGCTGATTCTATCAATTCTTATATACCTATAAGATGGGGTATAATTGCACCTGACCTTGGAGCTGTTGTGATAATTCAGGACAGAAAGAAAAATGTATATCATTTAAGAGTTCTACAAATGTGAAACTATCTAGTTTATTTTTCCAGCAGGACTTTGCTAGTCAAGTCTACAAGGGCCAGGCACAGAAAATGGGAATGCAGTTCTCATGGTACATGGCTCAGGGCTTGGAATGACAGTTCATGGTTCAAGGCTCAGGCTTGAGATGAGAGTTCATGGTTCAAGGCCCAAGGCTCAAGATGAGAGTTTAGGGTTCAGGGCTCAGGCTTCAGGGCTTAGGTTGGGGGTTCAGGATTAATGTCTCAGAGCTCAGGATGAAAGTCCAAGGTTTAGGGCTCAGGGCTCAGGATGAGAGTTCAGGATTTAGGGCTCAGATTTCAAGATGAGGGTTAAGGGTTCAGGGCTCAGGATCAGGGTTCATGGTTCATGGTTTAAGGCTCAGGATCAGGGTTCAGTGCTCATGGCTCAGAATAAGAGTTCAGGGTTTGGGTCTCAGGGCTTAGGATGAGGGTTTAGGGTTCAGGGTTCAGGATGAGAGCTCAAAGTTCATGGTTCAAGGCTCAGGATCAGGGCTCAGGATCAGGGCTAAGGGCTCAAGGCTTAGGATGAGGCTTCAGGGTTCAAGTATCAGGGCTCAGGATCAGGGCTCAAGGCTCTGAATGGAGGTTCAAGACTCAGGCACACTCACCTCAAAATGCCCAAGGCTACCACTCCTGCCTTTCTCCCTGTCATCTCTTTTCCCCCGTGTCTCAATAATGATAAGACATTTGCACAGTTCAAATATTTCATGCAATAATAATAATATGCTAACATTATATTATTATGGAGTTCTCAGAGTGTAAGTGCCAGAGGTCTGGGACATGTTTTGCTCTCTGCTGCACTGTCAGCTTCTGGAGTCCATAGTCCTCCTATCCAGGAAGTACTTCATGGGCAGGACACATCTATGCAGGTACTAGGAGACTCTCATAACCGTGAGGCAGCTGCAGGTCGGGCTGCGGTGCCATAATTCCCTGGGAAGGGGACTTGGGCCCACAGTCTGGAATGGGTCACGACTCAGGCAGGGGTGGGAGATTGATAGTCAGAGGCCTGGGTCTGGGGTCTTCTTGCCTGACTCCACCTGTGAGATTTGTTCTTGGTCTGACCTGGTGCATCCCTTTTGTGGCAGGTACAAGAGAGAATTGATGAAGATACCTTGTCTCTCTGATGGGTGCAAATGGCCCCCTGAAGCCTGCAGCCCTGGACAGCCCCCTCTCCCTGCTGTGAGCCAGTTCTAGGGCAGGATGGGGCCCAGGGGAGACAAGGAAAAATACTGCAGCTACATTTGACAGGCCTCTCTCTGGGCACCCACAGCCCAATGGGAGATGGACCCCTATCCTCTGATACAGCAAAGACCCAGAGCCAGTGCTATGGGAAGTTTCCAGGGACAGACAGAGACTCCTTGGGAGGCGGGTTTGTGGTGATCCTGGAAGGATGTACAGCTTTCAGGAGGCTCAGGTGTGAGCCAGGGCACTACAAACTGAAGAACCTGGACAGCAAGCAAGATTGGGTTCCGAGTGGCTCTGGGCAGTTCAGGGAAAGGTCACATGGAGAAGCCTGGAGGGAATGGCATGGGCAGGGCCACAGTGGGCACCGGCAGTCACTTGCTGTGCCAGGCTCTGCTGGGGAGGCATGTAGCTCTGATTCAGCCCTTAACATCAAGGTGCCAGCCTGGCGGTAAAGGCCCCAGGATGCAGCCATGAGATGAACTGCGTAGTCAGCTGCCGAATAGATTCCACAGGCTCCGAGGAAGAGGCAGCCAGGAACTCGGTTCTCGGCTGGGGATAAGACTGCACCCTTTTCCAGAGGACACATGGCAATGTCTGGAGATATTCTGGGTCCTCAAGATTGGAGGGGGTTTACTGGCATGTGGCAGGGAGAAGACCGGGATTTGGTAAACACCGGACGAGCAAAAGGAGGCTGTGAGCAGTCCAACTTGTGTCTTGGGTGGACAGTGTGGCTGTTTGATAGACACCAGTATATGAGAGGGAAGGGGGCCACTGAGGAGGAAAGGCCAGCATGAGGAGGCCGCAACAAGGTCCCACGGGGGTTATGGAAATGGAGCAGACAAAGAGAAAAAGCTTCATCCAGGGACAGGGTTGTGGATGGACCACTCTGCCTCTGATTTCATCACATACTTGCTTGTGTCTTCTTTGGAGCCTATGACAATGCATGAACCGCAGGAACCCTTTAAAACACCATGAGAAAGGAGACAGCAGTCGCCGTTTCTGAATGTCAGTGAAACTGCTGGAGGATGAGACTCCACGTAAATTATATCTGTTTTACCCTTAAAAGCCATTTTTGGAAGAATGCATGATGAATTTATGTGCCTTTCTCAATTACCCCGATAAAGCCGAGTTGGCTGTGGCACGGAGAGATCTGAAACGGATGGAGTCAGATTTGTGATCTGCTCGATGGCACATTTGTTCTTCAGGAGACCTTAAACTTTGTAAGATCAAGCTATCTTACATTAATGCAGAGGATAAAAGACAGGGAATAGGATATTTTACCATGTTATAAAAATGTGAAGCGCAGAATGATGCCAGTCTATTGCCTGAAAGGAAAATACTTCATTCTTGTCAAAATGATTCTGCCTTCTCCTGCCAGGTCGGGGAAGGCATAAGCCTTGGGATTCCAAGTAGAGAGACCCGCAGATGACATTCTGGAGTTGGAGGGACTGTTTCTGTGCCCGGAGTAAAGCCTGGTACTACTAACAGTGCAGGAGGATCAAGAAACCACTGGTTATTGTTAGAGCTGAGGGAAAATACCAAGCAAAGAGAGGGTGGTGGTATCTTGGCTGGATACAGACAGCCAGAGGTGTTTTCTTGTCAAGAACAGTTCTGAGAGGGGCAGTGCTGGTTGCAGCGGAAAGAAGTGTGAGTGGCTGCAATCTCACTACCTGTCTTCTGGGCTTCCAGGTGTTTGAGTCAAGGCCCTCACCTCCTCAGCTGTCTCTGACTATGCTTCTGAGCTCCTGAGCCAGCTCTCTCTGCTATTCCCTCCCCCTCACTTTCCTTCAAGGCTCTTTGTCACTGCTTGGCCTGCTGTGAACATCGTAGTTCTATTCACTACTGTGAGAGGCCAAATTGTACCCCCCATTCATATGTTGATATCCTAACCCCCAGGACCTCAGAATGTGACCATGTTTGGAGATAAGGTCTTTAAGGGCAATTAAATAGATAAAATGAGGTCACAGGGGTGGGACTTAATCCAGTATGACTGGAGTCCTTATAAGAAGAGGAGATTAGGACACAGACATGCACAGAAGGATGAGCATGCAAGAACACAGGGAGAAGATGGTCCTTTATGAGGCTAGGAGATTAGCCTCAGGAGCAACCAGTCCTGCCCATACCTTGATCTGGGACTTCTGCCTCAGAACTGTAGAGAATGAATGTCTGTTGTCACAGCAGCCCATGACACTAGCATGCCCACTGTACGCTCAGCACAGAGAGCAGGCCTAGTTTTACACACATTTCTGTAAATCTTTCTATTCATGCAAAGTAGAAGGGCGACAGTTTTCTATCACATGCACACCAACTGCAAAGGAGATTCTACTGCCCTCTGGGCTCAAAGGATTAGGGAGCCTCTGCTCTAGTCCAGGGCATCCTATTGCTGGGGACATAAAATGAGAAAAAAGGCAGGAACACACACACAATAGACTCTGATATGGGAGGAGAGGAGGGGGTTGAAGAGATGCCTTCTATGAGGATATATGGAACTGATCTTCATTTCTATGAATAATCAAAACCCATAAATGATAGTCTCAGATTTGCATAATAAATCATTTTGCTGTTTTCTCTTTTAGTCATACATGTCTCTCACCAAACAATGAATTGAGAGCCTAGGGTGGGCCAGGCCATGAGAATTCTCACATGCAGAGCTTCCTGTAGTGAGAAGACCCTTGTGGTTGCCAGGGGGACATCTTGGCCGGATGGACTGGCCCCATAACTTCCCTGGGATCACAGAACTCTCATTTAGGAGTTACTTGGGCTGTCTGTGTAGGTTGGTTATCTGGAAAGTATTATGTTCTGTTGGGTCACCCAGGGAGTGTGGAGACAGGTGTCAGGTATGGAAGAATCTCTCATCCTGCAGGCAACCAAAGAGGTGCCTGGCAATGGGGCTGGGGTTAGGGTGGGAGGGGAAGAGAGGAAGAGGAAGGTCTTTAAAATAAAATAATTGGTTCTAGCAGCCAGGTTTCCATTTCTGCTTTTCTGTTTTGAGAAGAAATATCTGTCATTTCTAGCAACAGCTTGGCATGTTCACAAGCAGAACTGAGTCCCAGAGCTTCATTAAACCTCAGGAGAAGAAGCAAATGAATAGGACATGCTGACTCCCTTGGCCATTGCAAAGGTATGTTCTTAGGGGAGGTAACCAAGGCCAAAAACTGACTGTCCACCTGCTGGGGACTCTACTGTTGAAAGCAGGGTTCTCTCACCAAAAATCAAGATGCAGAAGACTCTCAGATCCTTCTGCATTTGGGAGATCCCACCAAGACACTTCTTCCCCACTCTCTTTTCTTTATTGCTTAATTTGGGTGTCTTATTCTCTGACCCAGACTTCAGCTGAAAAATGTGTGCGTTTCTTTAACCTGTCACACACCTTTGAGAATTCCAGTGTCCTAGATCCTCTTGTCTCCAAGTAACTTCTGGGTCATCAGCAAGGCTGTGCAGTCAGTGCCATCTTTTGTCACACTGATCCAGATGTGGGATTCGGCTCCCTGCACTATCCACAGAAACACCCCACACAGGAGATAATGAGGGTTGTGAGTTTGATAAACGCTTTGAGATAATGGAGGACTTCCCTTCATAGCATCACAAGCAACTTGAATTGAATATTACCCACTCCTGTTTCTAAAGATTCTTTAGCTGCTTCTATTACTCAAGCTCTTTTCACCTACCATGTGATTTGGCCTCCACCATTTTTTCCCTCCTTCTTCCTCTCCTTCTTTCTCCCTCTCTCCCTTCTTACTCTCTCTGGTTTATCTTTTGTGTTCATCCATTTCCCTTTCTCCCATCTCTTCCCTTTCAAAGCCAAGGAATTATTTTTCTTGCCCCCTTCACAGGGTGATGCAGAACTTATTTTTTCCCCTTCTTTTATTTCACGAAATTTCATTAAACATATCATCGATTAAAAAATATGAACGGAATTAGATGTAAGATATCAGTAATAATGCTGTGTTGTGCACTCCAACCCACCATGCAGTCTGAGGACAAGAAGGTGACTGTCATCTCTGTGATCCCATGTGCCTTCTTACCACTGTCTGTTCCCCATGCTGGGTGTTGCCAGACTTGCCATTTCAGAAACACTTTTTATTGTTTTGACCTCATTTATTTGGTAAAGTTTCTCTAATGGATTCCTCATTTACAACATCACTGAACAGAATGTTGGGTTGGGGTGCTGTAATTGAATAGCAATGCCTGCCATGGTGCAGGTGAGGGACACTAACTCACCTGCCATCAAGGTTTGCCTAGACCAGGTGGGTTTTATAAAAATGAAGCTTTATGGAGAATCAGTGCCTGTCTCTTTTATGTGTCATCAACTGATGATGATTTTTAAAATAACACTGTGGACTTAAAAGCAATCTAACCACGCATTTCTATTTCCCTAGGCCTTGCAGAGGATGCTGGCTCCCTAGAGTGGGTGGAGTTATGTTCTTGCTGCAAAGTCTGTGATGAATAGTTTGGGTCAATGTGCAAAGTGAAGTACTGAGGGAATCCTAAGGACAACGTAGAAATAGAAAAATAGATTTTCAGGTGAGCTGGTACTTTACCTGAAGTGATCACCAGAGAGCAGAAAGTTGTAAGAGTTGCCCAAAGTGTGTTGAGAGCATAAATTGCCATAACTTGCTCATATTTCTCTGCCAGTGATGCCATGTCTCAGAATTTATCTTTAGGACATAATCTGAGATTCACTCAAAGACATTTTGCAAAGTATTAATCTATCAACACTTAGTAGGAAATAATGGCCAGTAGCCTACACATCCTCTGCCTTATCTCTACCTCATAATCTTATTGTATCTTTCTTTAGACAGGTCACTTGGAAAAGAGTAACTTGTGCATTTATTGGTCTACCTGCTTATCTGTCCCCTCTGGGACAGTGAGTGGGACCCTGGTCCATCCATATTCTCCTCACCTTTGCTATCTCTTATAGCCACAAAAGAAAAAAGTGAATTTTTGTTAGATGAATGAATGGTCAATAGCAGCAATCAACTATAGCCTGCCTTTATGCAACTACTGACATTATGTTTTTGAAGAATTAAAAATGCTAAGTGCAAAGGTTCAGAAGATGATATGAAGGAAAACAATAGGATCCAGGACCACACATACTCCTACAATCACAACTGTGCAACACTTACAATCCTCCTGTCCAGCCCAACCCAGTCATGAGTGTCCATGGAGCCATACCAATGCTAGTTACTCAGCATTTGCTATTGTTCACACCAAATTGCTCACCAGGACCTCATCCTCTAGGAAGCCTGGCCAATTTTTCTTGAGAACCTGGAAGTGTGTATTGACAACTTCACGACCTCACCCCCAGGCTCAGAGACTCACAGGACTCAGTATGGAGTTGCTGTCATACTGTGATTCATCATGAGGATGCAAAGCAAACTCAATAAAGGGAAAAGCCACATGGGGTGACGTCCAAAGGAAATTGAGTGCAAGCTTCCAAACCCTCTCCCCATTTAGTTACACTGGAAGTGCTTATTTCCTACAGCAGCAACAGGTGACAGCACATAGTTCAGGTGCGGTGAGTCTTTCATTAGTTAAGGAATGTCAGGAACCCTCCAGAAACCCAAGTTTCTGGACGCCAGTCGGGGACCAGCCCTGCAAGCAGAACTCCAAAGAATACAGCCAGGCTTGCCATGCTAACCTTTCCACATTCCTTGTTTCCCAGAATTTGATAGAAGTCCTGTCTATGGGGGCTGTGGGAGACCCCTGAGCCCTGCCTCTCCGGACCTGTGCCTCTGGAAACCCTTTCTACTAGTCATGGCCTGGCAGGTCTGGGCTGTGACTAGCATGCTTGATTTGATGTGGCACACTCACATGCAGTCACACACATTCTCTCACATTTGTGTATATGTAAACACACAAGGACATACACAAGACACATACAAACTTGCACTCCCATGTATGTACACATGCATACCTGCACACTCACACACATGTATACATATGCACAGACACATATGTACACACATGTACACGTTTATCCCTGGAGCCTAGAAAACCATCCTGCAAGCACTAGAGAAATGTCCAGTGAATGAACGAAGGAGCTTTCTTCCTCAGCATGCAAGTCTGGTTGGAGACAAAATGCTCTGTGCAAATTTTATTTCTTACGTAAAAGGAGACACAGCCTCCTAGGAACATTGTAATTTGCCATTTCTTTCAGAAGTGACTGTCATGCAGAGGGAGATTTCTTCTTATCTAATTTTACTCAAAATAAAATGAAAGGTTCAAAGAATATTCGAACTAAAAAGGAAATGGTTGGTTTAGTCCAACTCCATCATTTGATGCCTGGGGGAAAAGGGATGGGCAGCAGGGACATTCCATCCTGAATGGGCGGTCAAGTCCCTCACCGCCTCCAACCTGCTGGGCCCTGACCCTTCCTACCATGCTGGGGAGCTGCTCCTGCTGGCTAGCAGCTGCCCCTCCCTCCAGCACTGGGTTCTTTCATTACAAACGCATGAGAGAATTCTGGCTATAGCAGTTACCACAATGCTCCCTGCTGTCCTCTCCAGACTTAAGTTGCAGGGCCAGGACCTTGCATCTGAAGACACGGGGGTTAGATCCCAGGTAGGTCATACCTGTATCCTCATGGGTTGAAGTTTGCCTGGCTCCCGCCAATCCTGGGCATCAGTGATCACCTGGGGCCTGGAGTTCTCACAGAGGTCACAGAGATGTTAACTGCTCAGTCAGAAAGACATGGCTCTGTCAGGTTTCGCACCTGTCACCTAGGCAGGTGGACAGACTCCATCTAGTGGATGCTGACTTGGGAGTGGAACAAGCTGGAGGCTCCCACAGACAGCTAGGCATGGCAGGGGGAGCTCGTCGTGCTGTGTCTTGTCTCCAACTTTATGGGCAAAGGAGCACAGGCTTGTGGGTTTGATCTGTGTGTACTTTGGCTTCCATATCAAAGTGAAGGTGGCCCCTCCATGCTGTCATTGCTGGCTGGACTTTGCCTTAAGATTCTTGGAGTCCTTGGGGAAAAGGTTGACCTATGCTGGTAATCCATGTACATTTTAAGATTATTTACAAAAGGAGTGGCCAGTTTATACCTCCACTGCATTTCATGAAGGTCCCCCTGTAGCAGTGGGTTTTCCACCCTTACCAAGTGGCCTGTGTGTGAGATCATAAGGAAGATCTCAGAGTACCATCCTCCTACCATGAGACCATCCTCTCACCCCAGAACAAAGGGCGTGACCCACCGGCAGGGCAGGACATGCGGCTCCCCTGTTCCTGAGACAGCTGCAGAAAAATGAGCACATAACATCCTGGCCTGTGGCCAGCTGCTAGTCCTCACATTGCCCCCTGTTCCATCCCGCCTGTCTCAGGGCTCCTGGCCAGCGTTGGGGACCACCTGCCTGATGGGTGAAAGCCTAGGAGAAGAAAAGGTAGCTGGAATTGTCCTCTCCATTCTTGAGAGTGGAGGCTGCAGCCAAACCCATCAGGGCCCATGTCATCCAGAAGCTGAGATTTTCCACTGGCCCTTTCTGTGGCTGACAGAGCCCTGTGCAGTTCAGGGTCCTTGTCAGTGTCTATATCAGTCATACGGATCAATAGAAACTGAGCCAGCAGCTAACACAGGAGACCAGGAGGCAGGCCACATGCAGTGTGAGCGTGCATGCTTGTGAATGTGAGTGCGTATTTTATGTGTGTGTTTACTTGTGTGCATGTTCACAGATGTGACAGAATGTGTGTCACTACATGTATGTGTGCAAATGTGAGTGTGTGTGCACATGCTTGTGCGTGTTATGTGTTGTATGGGAGGGATGGAGACGTTGGGAGGGACATTTTGGGGGCAAGGACAGTATCTGGTATCTATGGAAAACATGACCCAGGGAAGGGAAATCAATGGTATAAGTCTTTTAAGTAAAAGAGAAATATAAAAATTCCACAAGCTTAGTTGTGAAAGTTAAGAGACCATAACAAATTTTTATAAGTAGAGCAAGGTTACACATGAAATTCAAAGTCTATATGCAAACACCCAAATAAATAAATGAACAAAGCCTTACTTAAAAGTACAGCTGGGCTTGTGTCCGGCAGCGGGGCCCTGCTCCGAGCTGTATGTAAGACCTCTGCAAGACCCTGGTGTTCCCTGTAGCGTATGGGCCCTTACACATCCTGTGGCTTGCCCATGAGAGGAGCTCAGCACAGGCATCTCTCCTGCCTGGTGTTAGCCAGAACTGGGGCTAGAGAATAGACTAGAGCCCCTTGCTGCTCACAGCATCCCAGGGAAGTAGCTCTAGACAGAGCCCTTTGGACTGCAAGAATCAGAAAGAGACACATACAAGCTCAAGGGAACAACAAGGAACTGATAAAGGCACCAGATCTGTGGGACACACCTGCTGGGTTCTCTTTCCACAGCCCTTCCCTAGGACCTTCCTTGCCCACCTCCTCTACTGTGGCTGTGAGGCGAAAAACGAATATTATTAGTCCAGAAAGATAAAATTTTATTTGAAAATCACAGTCTTTGAAAATTGAAGATTCCAGGAATCTTGAATTGGAGTGCAGAGACTGACACCCATTGTTGCAGTCTGGGGAGTCCCTAGTGACAAGCTCCAACATACAAACTGCATGGTGAACAGGTGATGGCATGCTGCTTGTGCAGGGGGTGCTGTCTTCAGGATTTGGTCTCCATTTCCATTCTTGGGATCCAAATCTCTGCAGGCATTATCCTCCCAAATGCATCTTGAAATCCATACTCTGCTGTGACTTCTCCTGCCATAGGATCTTACTGGGCCTCCTCTGGGATCCTTTTTTCTGCCATGCTGGACTCCCAGTGAACTCACAGTCACTTGGTCCAGCCCACCATCCTGGCTCGTGGCCTTTCTCTGCTCCATAGGTTCCCCAACCTCTATTCCTTCTCCAGGTCTGACTCCCGGCCCACAGCACTGACCTACCCATGTGATACTCTGTCACCCTCTCTGGGGTCTTGGGTAAGCCCCTTTCTCCCTTTGGATGTTGGATTCTCATCACTGGAGTCAGGAGGGGCTCTCAGAACCTCCTCACGGCTTCGTCCTCCTCAGATGCATCTCATCACGATGGATGTTATTTTTGTTAAGTACATCTGCAAAACACATCTGTTAATTTTCTGTATTTGTTTATCCACAGTAAAAATCTGAATTAGTAGCTGTTTCACACTGCAGCTCACAAATAAACAGGAAAGAGACAACACAACAGACATATTCAAACAAAATGAGCACTGAAGTTATCAGGCAGGCAGCAGAGAGGACGGAAAAGAAATGAGGAAGGAAGTCAGTGCTGAGAAGACGTGTCCTCAGGCAGCAGGACAGGAGTAACCACACAGGTGCAGGGCTGGTCACATCTTACAGCTGCCTGGTTTTATGGAAGGACATGAGACCCCCAGAGACACAGGAGTCAACCTCACCTCATACCAGACTCAGTCCTGATGGAGCCAGAGCTTCCCACTGGCTCCCAGTTTTCCTTTTCTCCACCAATTGTGTCCCTCCCAGCCCACCAGGGACATTCATTACCCTCATAACCATGAACGTGATGCTGGCTCATGGGCCTTCAGGTTCCTGAGAGCCAAGATGTTTTATCCTCTGTGTGCACCTGGCACCCAGTAGTGCCTCAGTAGTGCCCAGTAGCGCCTCAGTAGTGCCTCACCCAAGCTTTCTGAATGAGAACGGACTAGTGCTATAACATACCTATCACCTTACTGCCCAGATGGTACTGTCATGATCTCAGCTCATGTTCACCTGAGTCCTGCAAGGTGGGCATTGTTGCCCTATTTTACAGATAAGGGAACTGAAGCTGAGAAGAAAAGAGGGTGTGAGTGTGTGTGTTTGTGTGTGTGTGTGTGTGTGTGTGTGTCCAGCTCACAGCCTAGTGGACAAAGAGACAGAGGAACATGAGACAAGAAGAGAGGGCAGGGGACACGGGGATGAGAAGAAAGCCATAGATCTGGCTATGTTGGATATGTTGTACTAGGGAACACTTGGCAGTGTCTGGGGACATTTTTGGTTGTTACAACTTGGAGCAAGAGTGCAACTGGGTGACTGGCATCTAGTGGGTGGAGGGCAGAGATGATGCCAGACATCCTAAAAAACATAGGATGGTCCATGCAATAGAGGATGGCCCAGACCCAACGTCAAAAGAGCCACCTTCTGAGCTGAGAAACCCTTCTACACTGTGGAGAGAGGACACACCCACATCAAGGGAAGGGGAGTGTGGCCTGGAGGGGGCTGTCACCTCCCCCAAGTGATGAGTCCCCATTTACAGGCTGTGTGGTGCAGCTGAACAATAAAAGAATGTTTCTCAATAAAGAATCACACATCTTCAGAGTTTAATTACAAGAAGCCCTGTCATTCTGAGATTAATGGTGAATGGGTATTTTTTTTTCCTTTTCTTTCTTTCTTTTCTTAACTTCACATGAATGCAATTGAAGGAAGAGATCACCATTCTTCTCTCGAACACAGAGAAAAGCACTCCAGGCTGGCAGTGCACAATTGAGTTGTCATTTCTCAGTAGCAGAGAAAAAGCAAGGTGGGCTGGTTGCAGGGGGGTGAGGGGTAGGAGGTGGCAGGAGACTGGAGACAGACTGTGACTCTCCCCGCCCTCAGGGAAGAAAAAGGGCACAAGGCCATTTAACACAAACTGCCTGTTCCTTAGTAGGACAGTGAGGAGCACAGTGTCCTGCTAACACTTACTAACATGGGCACAGACCTACTTGGGCATGATGCCACTTAATTCTTGTAGCCACCTGCAGGGCATTCTAATAAGATTGTTGCTATTGCCTACATTTCCCATCAGAGCCATCTGCCCACCTATCCCTCCTCCTCGGCAGGGTCATCTGGTTTTCTAGCCTTGCCCCGTCTGGTTGATGTAGTTGTTGGACCCCAAGGAAGATCCTGTAGCACCAGGCTAATGCTTGGAAGTCCAGGGTTCCAGCACCAAAGGAGGCCCTGTACATGGCCCAAAGGCCAACCTGGCCTCCGTGGTTGGGACTGCATAGACTGTGGCCTCTCTGAGCACAGTCTCCCTCTAGCATCCTTGATGAGGGGCTTGGGGAAGGAACCAGGAGTGACCCACCAGGAGTCAAGTGTCAAAGGACCACACACAAAGGCTCTGGGACTGTTGTAACAAAGCACCAAAGATGGGTGGCTTAAGCATCAGCCAATGGCTGCTTCACAGTTCTGGAGACCATATGTCCTACATTAGGGTGTGGGCATCTGGTTCCTTCTGAGGCTCAGTGGGAGAACTGCTTTAGTTCCCTCTCCTTGGTGTGTGCACAACCATCCTTTCCCTGCATCTTGAGGCTGCATCTTGCATCCTTCTCTATTCTTGTCTCTGTGTCCAAATCTCCTCTTCTTATAGATCATCAATCCTACTGGCATTGGACCTGCCCCAGGACTCACTTTAGCTTGTTACCTAATTGATGACCTTATGTCCAGCCAAGATCACGGTCTGAGGTAGTGGGTCTTATCATTCCAACACATAACATTTTGGAGGACACAGCTCAGCTATCACAAGCTGTAGAGTCAAAGAGCGGGGCTCAGGGAGCAGGCCATGAAGGCACGAAGACTAGTGGTGTTTGGAGGAGGAGGTTGGTCCTGGTCTAGCTGCTGGCAAGCTGTGGAGAGAGAAATAACCTGAGGAGGATGATCGGGGTGGTGGGGAAACAGGCAGGGCCCATGACTGGTTGAGCACAGCAGGGTTAGGGTGGCACAAAGAGCTGAAGAACACCCTGAGAGTCGTGGGAGACAGAGACTATAGGAGGAGAAGGGAGAAAGGAGAGGACTAACTCTGCTCCCAGTGGCCCAGCCCTGGGTGTCACTACTCCACAGGGGGTATTGTCAAAGGAGCCTCTTCCCAGGAGCCACAGAAGAGACCCGAGCTGGTAATTATTCCATCAGGGCTCTGAACTTAGTTTCTCAAACAACATACTATTTGTGTGTGTTTAATAGCAGTCATTGAATTACCAGATTGTAATATTATATCTGGCCCCTGCAGAGATCCCATTATCCATTACATAAACAAATAGCACAGACTCATTAAGTTATTAATATCTTAAGGAGACACAATCACCCTGTTTACATCTTTGAACAGATTTATGAATAATACAACCATAAATCACCATGGAACCGAGTGAGCTTGGAAATGGGTAGGCTACTGTGAGGGCCAGCAGACAACAGTTGCATTCGCACCCTCCAGGAAGCAACCCTTTGCTCAAGTTCATGCTCTTAAACAAAGTTTTCTGCTTGAGTTGCCCAAAATTCCTTCAAACTGCTTATTCACTGTGATGATTCAAATGGTGGCTCTCATCCCGGGTTTTGAGGACAATAGGCCATATCTATTCAAATAGTTTGATGTTTCCAATCAGCCAGCTCGTTTGTTGGGTATAAGTTTGTGGCCAAATCATGGTCTCCAGCACTTACATCCTCTACCTACCCCAAAAAATATAACACACACTATTCCAAGTGTTCCTGAGAGCTTATGCATACCATGGGAAGCGGGGGATGGAAAACAAGAGCAAGAGAAGGAGAGAGAGGAGGGGGTACACAGCAGGGAGTCAGGAGGGAGGCACCTGGGGATGCATCAAGATAAGGGAAAATATTAGTGCTTTTATTTAAAGATTTTCTGATCTAAGTATTGTTGCAGAGTGAGTGTTTAATTCATCTGTGTAGCAAATTTTCCCTAAACTCAAGAGTTTGTGACCAGCCTAGACAATTTGACAAGACCTCATCTCTACAATAAATCGAAAAATCAGACAGGTGTGGTGATGGGTCCAGCTACTTGGAAGGTTGAGGCGTAAGTATCACCTGAGTCCAGAGACTCTGACTCAAAAAGAAAGAAAAGAAAGAAAGGAAGGAAGGAAGGAAGGAAGGAAGGAAGGAAGGAAGGAAGGAAGGAAGGAAGGAAGGAAGGAAGGAAGGAAGAAAGAAAGAAAGAAAGAAAGAAAGAAAGAAAGAAAGAAAGAAAGAAAGAAAGAAAGAAAGAAAGAAAGAACCCATTTATCCACAAATGGAAGGTCAATCATAGAACATTTCTACCTGGACAAGCCCCACCTTGATCGCTTCTCATTCTCCTTAAGATTGTGAGGTCTTGGAATATGCAGCCTGGTCTAGCATTTGATTCCAGTGAAAGGTCCTCTAGGAGTTAATGTGGTTCCTTTTCATAGGTTTTTGTTGGGGCCACAAGAAGTGGGGAGGGAGCACTGTGCTAGTTTGGCGATTTCAGAGTTCCAAGCCCAGTCTGGAAGGGCAGCGGAAACCTGACAAGAGGGAGGGATGCAGACAGCATCCAAGCCTATCCTTTTCAGCCTTACTCTCCTTGTTCTCCTTCCTTGGGAAGTCGTTTCTCTGCCAGACACCTCTTATAGTTGTTCATACTAAGTTGATCACACCTGTTCTCTGATGCCTAAAATGTGCCCACAGACTTCCCAGAGGTACACAATCCAATAGCCGTGGGGTTGAGGGTTCTGGACTCTGGCAGAGAGGTTTCTGGGGATCCCTGGTTGTTTGGGAGGCAGGGTTCTTTTTGAAAGGAAACTGTTGTTGCAGGATTGTTGTCATCTGAGGCTCCCTCTTCTCCTCCGTCCTTCACTCTCTCCAGTCTTTCTTCCTTCCTTACCTGCATTTCCCTTTTTCCTTCTGGAACTTGCATGACTTATTTTCCTTGAAAAACAAAAGCAAAAACAAAACAAAACAGAAACCAAATGCAGATGTATCCCTGCTAGTTTTTATTTGAGACTAATCAGTACAATGATCTCTCGCTCCTTTTAATTTCCTCAAGTAGATTACCATCCCAACAATAACTTCCCATTTTAAGAATTTCTCCATTTAAGTGTTTGTTATTTGCTGATGGAGGATTTCTCATGGAAGAGACCCATTTTTCTAGCCCAGGTGGGGTCTCTTTGAGATTTCTGACTTTTCATCAGCAACCTTGATGCTACCTTCCTAAATGGCAAACACTTGCTGCATTACGGTGTAGACAACGGGATCTTCAGATAGATGATCATGAGATCACAGAAATTATCCAGGTTTTATTTCCTTTTACTTGCATTCATGAAGAGAACATTCTTCAGAGATCAAAAAAACAAAACAAAACAATGCACGTAGTTAGAGTGGGCTTTTTTTTTGCTTCTGTGGTGCAGCCACGGAATTTAAAATGTTAGGCTCGCCCAGGAAGCTGCCAGAGGATTCTACCTCACACAGGGTGTCAAAGAGGAGAGCTCATCTATCACACTGCTTACTCACAGCATCAATTTAATTACGCAAACCTGATCTAAGGCCTTAATTAAATTTTTAAAAATGTGGCCTGTTCTCTCTGGGAACAATGGAGGTAGTTTTTCCACCCCACTTCCTACATGAATTAGCTTATCTGTGGAGTGGGGTTTCTTGGGAGACATTTGAAATGCAGATCACCATCACATACATCCCTCCTAGGCTCTTTCTGCACATTCTCATTATCTGGAAATCTCTGCGCCCCGATTGGCACCCAGAAACGCACACCTTTTGACAGGCACCTGCAAATCAGAGACCAGGGCCCACCAAACCCTTGCTGTTTGTCAATTTAATATCCTAGAACTAACAGCCTGAATCTCTGTCAACAGCCATTACGCAGAATCATATTGTGTTTCCTTTTCTATAAATCCAACTCATTACCCTGTGTGACAGATTTGGGCCTGTTCTTGTTTGCTTTTCTCCGGCTCAACCAATTCTCTCCTTCCCAGGGAACATGCTGGTGGCAGTCAAGTAGTTGCAGAATCTCCTCTCCTTAGCAGGTTCTTCCAAAAACCAGCTTCTCTGGGACGGGTAGGGGGCTGAGATGCTGGTGAGGAGGCAGTGGGCCTTGGCAGGCTGTCAGGAGGTGCAGGAGGCCACAGGGTTCATGAGGAATGCAGGGGCTCTCGAGGGATTGCGTGCTGGGCCATCCTCCTCCCCATCTCACTGGGTGGGTCATTGTGCCATATTCCACACCCTGGGCCTCTCCAAGGGCCTCGCCCCACAGGGCAGCCTGGCAGGGTTTACATATGCCTTCTTGTGTGCCTCTTACCAGCAAACACAGTCAGAATGACTTACGGGGGATTTTATGTGCCACGAGGACATCCAGAGTTCTCAGACATGCAGATCACCTGGAGGTGCTAAGAACCACATCTGTGTCCTCCTCCAGCCATGGCCTATCTGTGCAGTGCTGGGGGTGTGGGCCCTACAGATCTGCTCAACCTCTGTTCTTGAGGCTTGCTGGGTCCAGGGTGCCAGAGGTCCTCAGCAACGGGACACACTGATTTGGGTCTCATCTCCTCCAGGACTTGGTGCTGTGTGTGGGTCCTTACCTCTCATCTATCAAGTCCAACATGACCTCCTCTTGCTCAGCCTCCAATGTGACAGGTGGACTAGAAACCCAGCCTTACTCCAGACCAGGAGGGGTGGCTCCAGTGTGGGATTTGGGGAATTTAGTGTTTTCTGCTTTCTTCATTTCCTCCCATCTCCCTTCAGGGATAGGTGGAGCCTGGGTCCCAGGCTGGTGACCAGAGAATGTGCATTTCTAGCATGTCCCTGGGCCATGCTGATGGTGTAGATGATGATATTTCCATGATCCTGTCTCTCCTGGGACTCTCGAGCCCCAAAGCCTCAGGGTCTGACATTTATACTCCTTTACTCTCTCAACAGAGGTTGGCTCCTGTCCATGGAAACCTTGTTTTGGCTACAAATTTACATAAATCCATTGCACCCATCAAGAGGTGCTTTTGTTCCTCACTATATTGACCCACTCCTTGTGGGTCTCGGGAATAAAAAGCTGTCATTGTAAGTCTGGCAGTGAAAGATGAGGAGAAGGAAGTGATGGACTCTGCAATGGTGGGACATCTCAGAATACTCTCCTTCCATTACTGCCTATGCAGACTCAGCTTGGCCTCCTTACCTTGGGTGTGGAGATACGTGGGCATCATTGACACTGCTGGTTGTTAGTATCCTCATATCCCCTCGAAGTGCTTTCCTTGAAGTGTGCATCAAACCTCAACAATCTCTGCTTAAATCCCAGCTTCTCCTCTTGATCACAGGGTAAGAAACTTCACTGTCTTGTGCCTCAGTTTCCCACTTTGCACATGGCATAGTACAGTACCTCCCTTACTGGGTTTTGCTAAGATAAGATAAAGGGACCCAGCACACACAAAGTTTTAGGACATTGCCTGGGTCATCACTTGTGCAATCCATCAGGATTGTGGGAGGTCTAGAAAGTGCCCAGCCCTGTGCTCAGTGTTGACATGGAGACATGCCCAAGACACTTAGCCCCCCAAGATGGCCACAAAGTACTATGCAACATGCAGAGATGCCAATGCCCCCACCCCCCAACTCCCTGTGATGCCTTGAGGTAAGTGGTGGGACGATGTGAACCAGGGCTAAGGGGCAGATCCCAGGAGTCCCTCCTTCTATATTATGATGGATTCCAGGCCCACCAGCCTCTTCCTCTGTGGAGCTCTGGCTGGACAGCCTGCCTGCCAAGGACTGGAGGCCAGAGATGCTGCTGTGAACAGGTGACTTTATTGCTGGGCCTACAGCAAGATTCAGTTTGAGGAAAGTGGCTGAAAGCTGAGCTGCAGGGGCGACCTGCTTCCCCCCAGCTCTTGATCATGGATCAGAATTCAGGAAAGGAATAATTTTTAGGTCTGCAGAGCAGAATTCCCTCTACAAATTAACAAACTCACCTCAAGCAGGGCGAGCAGGCAGCATCACCCACCCAGACCAGGTGGAGTAGAGAATGCAGTGGGCAGCTGGTAGGCTACCAGAATGCCAGGGGACCCTGCTCAGGTGTGCCTTGGCCAGGTGTGCTTGCCCAGATGTGCTTGCCCAGATGTGTCCTGTCCAGGTGTGCCCTGCTGAGATGGACTTGCCTAGGTGTACTCACTGCTATGGTGTAGGACACACAGGAGGGGACTACACCTGGGAGCAGGGGAAGCCTCTGCCCACTCCCCATGCTGGTGTCCCTGTTGACCAGCACAGTGGCCAACATGGGTCCAGTGTGCCATCTTCTAGGAGTCTACTAAAAGGAAGCAAGGTATCCCCCGCTCCTGCCTTCATGGAGATGGAGAAGAGGGACATCTGTGTCAGGTGTCCTGCCTGTATTTCGCCTTCCCTATTTCTGAGTCCTAGATTCTCTCTATCATAGCCTGGCCTTGGTCACAGGCTGAGTTCCATCCTCACTACTCAAGGAAAGATTTTTTGGGAGTGTACTGCCTTTGGAGGCTCCTCCAGAGGGTTGCTCTGACACAGCTGATATCAAAGTGAATGGTACTTGGGAGTCTCAGAGGGACAGAGAGGGCTTCTTTTTTCCCCCTTTGAACCCAAGTTCTTGTCTTCCAGAGGCTGTGGATCCCACTAGGGCCTCTGGTGCTGCTCCCTGCCAGGCATACTGCTGAATGACAAATACATTTCTACCCGTTGTATGTTGAGGTTGTACGTTGACATATGAACAATGACAGAGTTTGGAATCTTGAGTTTCCATGAATGTGTATCTACGGGCTTTCCTGGGCCATCTGGTGAGTGAAAAGAACATTCAGATCAGGGCGACTCTCAACCCTCCTGGATACTGCCCATGGGACAGGCAGCAAATGAACTGGAGTCAACTTTCCAGGATCCCAGTCAGTCTGAAACACTCATGCCAGAGGAGACATACCCAGTGCTTCCTTCTCATCTGAGTCCCTTTCAGCATCTCCCCGGGGCCTGCAGGGCCATATTCTGCCTCCTCATTGTGCACTCCAGGTTGTCCCTGACTGCCCCAGAACTGAGCTGTCAGTCCCATTCCTCTGCTTCCCTGCTAGGGCCAGGCCAAGTGAGTTTCTGGCTTCAGGCACATGTTTGGGGTGTAACCGAATGCAGTGAAGCAGATGCATCCTCCAGTGGCCCCAAGAGCCCCCCAGGGGGCTCACTGGGTCCTGAGCCCACACAGGGCCCCCAGAATGCCCCCCTACCCCACTGCATGTGGCTAGTGGACATGCACTCCCAACAAGCTCATCCGTCATGGGGGCTCTTCTGACCTCTGGAAAGGAAAGTAACTGGGTGAAAAGAGGGCTGGTCCTGGGCTGTAGCAGAGGGAATATTCAGGAAACTGGAAGTAGTTCAGCCTGGTCAGAGCAGAAAACTCAAGAGAGGCAGGGTGTGTGGGCAGATCGTGCTTTCTCCCGACTCTTTCCTACTGGCAGGCTCTGCCACACAGCAACCAGGAGAGGCAGGCCTGGAGCTTGTCAGCCTCAAGCCCTTCTGTGGTCCCTGGTCCTCTCTGGGAACCTGCCAGATCCCAACAATCCCTAGGAGCCTGCCACAGCCCTGTCCTCATCCTTACTGCCTCCAGGCACACACTTTCCTGCTGTTCCACCTAGGATCTTTACAATTACTCTACCACCACCTGGCTTCAGCCTGTCTGCACCCCTCACCCTTCCTGGTTTTGGCTTAAATGCCACCTTCTAGAGAGGTCTTGGTCATCCTATTTACAGTTGTACTCTGGGCTCCTGCTATCCCCCAATCCTTCTGTGTGCCTCCCCCAGTATGCAAATCCTGTCATTCTGCATGATTTTCCATCTGTCTGCATGTTGACCTATGTTCTGTGTGTCTCCTCCGAGGGCAGTGGCTCAAGGAGGTGGTTTGGGCCTGCTTATTACCTCCCACATCTCCTACCTAGAAACCTGGCTGCCACATCCAGGTGATCAAGAAAGCACTGCAGAGTTCATGGGCTGTGAGAGGAAGGAAATCATGAAGGAAGATCCAAGTCACGGCACATGGTAGGGGCTTAGGCCTGTGCACCCAAAGCTTTACCTTAGTGTCATATCTGGAGACACTTTTGGCAGAGCTCGATGTTGGGGCTCCCTTGTCCACTGCAGAGTGGAGTTCTGGGTTACATGGCTCCAGGTACAGATAGCCCCTTTCTCTCTACTTCATAAACTTAGCAAACAGCAGAGTTTCTGGAAGTGTGTACAATAGAAATAAGGCTCCCTCCAGACAGAAGAGCTATGCAGTCAAGATGAAGTCCTTCTTCTTCTCAGGCCTTTTATGGGAAGTGGAGGGGGCCCCCGCCACAATCCATTCCAGATTGGAGCCTTACTCCTAAATCACTTTCATTGGTGAGACCGATGCAAGTGATATTATTCCAATACACTTTTCAACGAAATGCAAAATATGTGATAATCATTATTTTAATGTCACTTGGGTCCTCTCGGTCAAGTAAAGATATTTCAAATGCTGCATTTCCAAGTCAAAGCTGGCTACAAAATATTTAGGGAACTCCACAAAAGAATAGCCAAGCCATGAATCAGACGCTCCACACCAGAGTGCTTTTTAATCCCGGACAGGGCTGAAAAATAAGAGGAAGATAAATTTTCATTATTTTCACTTGCTCTATTACCCACTCCAACTCAAGTGCCCAGGCACTTTGCAGTCCCTGGCTGCAGCCTCAGGCCAGCATCTCTGCAGTAAGGGAGGGCTGTCCTTGTGTCATTAATAATCATGAAGGCTGCCTGGCAACAAGGGACAAAAGACAGCGTGTCCACTGAAGTTAACCACCCTTCCTGGAGGTCCTTACTTCTATCTCACATTCCATGAAGACAGATATACTGCTACATGCATTTATGCATGCGTGTATTCTGTCTAATCTTTGTTTCCTCTTCAGAAAGTGACAGGGACATGTGACCTCATGTCTCAAGCTCCACAGATGAGACCTGAGCACATTCTTGAGTGAGGATCAGCAAACTATGGCCTGTGGGCCAAGTCTGGTCCTCTATGTGTTTTTATAAATAAAGTTTTATCAGTACATGGCTCCTTCCCCCATCTATCTACAGCTGCTTTGGAGCCAGGAAGGCAGAGTTGAGTAGTTGCAACAGAGGTCATATGATGTGCAAAACTGACTATATTTACTCTCTGAGCTCTAAAGAAGAAGTATCCCACTTCTTCCTTCACAGTCAGACATGAGTGTTTGCTTAGGTGAGTCCCAGGTGAGTCACTGCAGGGAGACCTTGCTCTGCCAGTCTGGCCCTGCTGTGCTGACTACTGTGTTTAACTTCCCTGTTTGCTTTTTGGCCTTCCAAAAAAAAAAATCCAACAACAACAAACAAAGAAACCCAAAACTCCAAATAATGGCAAGAACTTAAGTTGACTCTGAAACTCTGGGATATCTGAGAGAAATTTTTCACAATTTTCTTTTGAAATAAAAATTATTTATTCATTATTTATTTTATAATGAATATTGCTGGTAGAAATAGCACAAAAACAAATGTGACAAGAACTTAAACTTCACGTGGTAAAATATATTATTGTCATCTTTACAAAATTTAGATATACAAAATTTAACTAGGAAAATTTGAACTTGTGTAGAAATAATGCACTTAAAAAACTTGCAGTATTTATTATTGATATAATTGGTAAAAGTTTGTATGATCACACTGTTAAATCACATATTTACTGTAAAGTATAAAACAATATAATTTATTCCCATAAAAGTAATGTTAGTAAAATAAAAATGAAAATTAGGCTACTTGGCTGCGTCATGTAAAAATATTCAAAGAATCCTGGTAAATTTAAAAGTTATGTTTTGATAAACCTTTATCAAGAGTTGTAATTCTATCTTTAGTATTTATACTCATTAAAATTGAATCTAATGTCCATATGAATTTAAAATATGCTCTTCCTATGAGCTAACTATCCATCCAATCATCCAACCATCCAAACATCCAGCTATCTAGCCTGCCACCACCTTTCCCCCTCTATTCAAGTACCTATCTACTCACCCACCTACTCACCCATCCACCCACCCACTGGTCTACCAGTCCACTCATCCACGAATCCATAATTCATTCAAGCATAATTAATTTATTTCATTTTGGATTTATAAAAAAGTAAAATCATTGAAAATAAAATATATAAAAATTAAAATAATTAATATTTTAGAATCTGGAAAAATAGCATTAGAATTAGAGGTCAGACCATGGGAGGATGAGAAAGAAGATACTTAACCCTTCAGTTCTGAATTAGCACCAAGTGGGAGACACACATTCAGCATTGAGCTTCTTGGTGGAAAAAATAAACTCAGTCACTTACATATACATCCTGTTTGTTAGGAGAAATACACCAGCATGTTTAGAAAAGTAAATCATTCCTTAGCATTCATGTCTGAAGTCTTTTCAATAGTGACACTTCACTGGGGGCAATCACAGAGGAAATGACATCTTATGGCACTTCCCTGTGGTTTGTACTTGAGTGTTTCCTTCACAGTTGCTGGTGATATCATCTCTCAGCATGGAAAGATTATGTCAATGGATCACATGTTGGGAGTAACAATCCCTGGACTTCATTGGATATCCTCTATAAAACTGACATTAATACAATTTGATTTCTTTGTAATGCAATAATACAGACTTTCTAGCCACTGAGAGCAATCATCTAACCCCAGAGTGTGAACTGGGGGAAAAGAGACTAGATTGGATCCTTCTGGTCATCTTGTTAAATCATGATACAATTGATGAGAGGGGAACACAATCATGTGTTTGGATTGAAAACGGACCTCCAAAATAAGACAACCTGCCAAAGCTATGAATATGGCCTAATTTTGAAAAGGGTTCATGTAGATGGCATTAATTTAAAGATCTTGAGATGAGGTCATCCTGGATTATACAGGTGTCCTTATACGAGAATGAAGAGGAGAAGGGAGAAGACACAGAGAGAAGAGGAGATCATATAAAGATGGAGGCAGAGAATGGAGTGATGTATCTACAAGTCAAGGAATACTAAAGATTATTGGTCACCACTGGAAACTGGAAGAAAAACTTGGATCAACTCTCTCAGAGCCTCCAGATGGAACCAACACTGCTGACATCTTGATTTTAGGTTGTTGGCTTCCAGAAGTACCCAGATTGTGGTAAATTTTTATGGCAACACCATGTATCAAGTATTTGTTTAGTTAACATCACTTCATTTGGAAGATTGAAACTGTGGAATTCAAAATGTCAATTTGCTCCAAAGGAATTTATAAAGTAATAGATATTTAATCTCATGAACTCATAGTCTCTGGATCCACCTTTTAATCTTCCCCTAACCTTGCCTGCCTTAAAATAAGAACAGTAAAAACAAATAAAGAAAGATCAAATTTCTCTTCCAATACCGTGGACAAAACATTATGCATATGTTGAAGATTCTTTTTTTTTTTTAATTATAAAATTGTGGGGTAGAGTTAAGGGTTAGGTATACAAATGTGCATTGTTCAGGCACCCTTGTTAATAAGGGGTGTCTTCCCATCCCATCCCCAGACACATATTGACTACCATTAGTCCCACCTTCCTTCCCCTCCTTACCCGCCCCCATAGTTTCCCACCACTGTCATTCCTTTTTTATAGTATTATGGTAGATGTTCAAGGTCCACTCTATGAGTGAGAACATGTGATACTCAGATCTTTGTTTCTGTGAGAGATCACTCAGTATTATAGACTCTAGTTCCATCCAGGTTGCTGTGAAATTCATGATTTTGTTCTTTTTTTATGGCTGCATAGTATTCCATCGTGTGTATGCACCACATTTTTTAATCCAGTCCTTTTTTGATGGATAGCATGGCTGGTTCCAGGTTCTTGCTATTGTGAACAATGCTGCGATAAACATTCGTATGCAGGTAGCTTTTTGATAGAGTGATTTGAGCTCTTCAGGGTATGTTCCCAGTAGGGAGATTGCAGGGTCATATGGGAGGTCGATATTTAGAACTTTTAGGAATCACCGTACTGTTTTCCACAGAGGTTGCACTAGTTTGCACTCCCACCAACAGTGTAGAAATGTTTCCTTTTTACCACACCCTCTCCAGCAACTGTTATTTTTTGAGTTATTGGCAATGGCCATTCTGACTGGAGTTAGGTGGTATCTCAGTGTAGTTTTGATTTGCATCTCCTTGATGATTAGTGAGGTTGAACATTTCTTCATGTGTCTGTTTGCTGCTCGGATGTCTTCCTTTGAGAAGTATCTGTTCATATCTTTTGCCCACTTTATAATGGGGTTGTTTGTTTTTTTTCTTTTCAGCACATTTGAGTTCCTTGTTGATCCAAGATGTTAAGGTTTTGTTGGACCTGGAGTTGGCAAATACTTTTCCCAGTCTGTGGGCTGTCTCTCTGCTCTCTTAATGATTTCTTTGGCTTTGCAGAAGCTTGTCAGTTTAACGAGGCCCCACTTGTCTATCTTCTCTCTTATGGCCTGTGGATTTTGAGCTTTGTTCAGGAATTGGATGCCAGTTCCAATCTCCATAAGCTTGTGTCCTGCATTTTCTAAGGTTCTTATGGTTTGAGCTTTTTACATTTCGTTCTCTAATCCATTTAGAGTTAATTTTTGTGTATGGGGATAGATAGGGGTCTTGATTGAGTCTTCTGCATGTGGTCATCCAGTTTTCCCAACACCATTTACTGAATAGGTTCTCCTCTCCCCAGTGGTAGGTGATGGAGACTTTGTCGAAGATGAGTTGATTGAGAAATTGAGGTTTTGTTTCTGGAATCTCAATTCTATTCCATTGGTCTATATACCTGTTCCTGTAACAATACCAAGCTGTTTTGATGATTGTAGCTTTATAGTAAAGTTTGAAGTCTGGTAATGTGATACCACCTGCTTTGTTTTTTTGCTGAGGATTGTTCTTGCTATTCTTGGTCATTTGTATTTCCATATGAATTCCTTTATTGTTTTTTTCTAGGTCTGAGAAGAATGCTGCTGGTAATTTGATGGGTATTGCATTAAATCTGTAGAATGCCTTAGGTGGGATGGTCATCTTCACAATGTTGATTCTTCCAATCCATGAGTATGGGATATTTTTCTACTTGTTTGTGTCATTTTTGATTTCTTTGAGCAGTGTTTTGCAGTTTTCATTGTAAAGGTCTTTCACATCTCTGGTTAGGAAGATGCCGAGGTACTTCATTTTTTTTGTGGCTATTGTGAATGGAATTGTGAAGATTCTTGAATTTGCTGTGCATCAGGCTCCCTATTGGATATGAGGGAATGAGGTAAAGGGATAAGATCCTTCTGATCAGCTCATGGTTCCATATCAGCCATCTAGGTGGATTCATGTGGATTGAGGTTAAATGGCAGGAGCAAGGCTGTTGGGACGGAAACAGTTAGTTCAGCTAGACAGGGAGGTGATCCTGTCCCTTAGGCTGGTCCTGGCAACTGAATTGAGGGCAGGGAATAAGTGTGTCAAAATGAAAACTTTTAAGGTGCAGATGATGCCATTAGGCAGGTTTAAATTGATGACATTTTCATGGATAATTTTTGGATGATCCTGAGACTCTTGAGACTTCAGATATAAATTCTCTAAGCCTCAAACTTTCAGAATGCGCCTCTTCTGTATTCTCACTTTTCCTTACAATAGAAGATATCGTTTTCTCCTGCCCAGAGATTTTTTTCCCCTTCAACACTCAAAGCACTGCCTAACCAAACCTTCCATCCAATTATCTCACTGCAGTTTAATTTGACTGTTCCTGAGCTGCTTTTTCTGGAACCATCTACTTTTGTTGCTAAAATTACACTTGGCTATCCTGAACTCAGTTCAATTATAATTCTCACTTCTGAAGATTTATTTCCTACAAAAAAAATCCTCTGAAGTACCGTGGAAATATTTCTGCTCCTCCATATTGTTATCTGCTGACAAGGTTGGTTCCCCCAGCACCAAGACAGGGAGTCCAGTTTCCTCCTGGGGCTTGCCTGGGGGATTACCTAGTCCCCAGGAAGCCTTCCAGTGAGTGCAGAAAGCAGCCTTCAGATTCATTTAGGGAATTTATCAAATAATCAACATTTTACCTAAGGGCTCATAGAATCTACTGGAAAAATTTACTTCTTTTCTTGCTCCAAATCCTCTTAAAATAAAAACAGAAGAACTAGGTAATAAATTGTTAAAAGTGTTTGTCCAGAGCCGGGCTCGGTGTTCTCAGCCTGTAATCCCGCACCTTTGGGAGGCTGAGGTGAGTGGATTACCTGAGCCCGCAGGTTCGAGACCCACCTGGGCAGCGAGACCTCATCTCTACAATAAATCAAAAAATCAGCTGGGTGTGGTAGCGCATGCCTGTAATTCTGGCTACTCAGAAGGCTGAGGCGGAAAGATCGCCGGAGCCCAGCAGGTCGAAGCTGTGGTGGCCGGGAGCGGCCACTGCACTCCAGTCTGGGCGACAGAGTGAGACTCCAACTCAAAAAAAAAAATGTCCAGAATATAAAGATCGAGTAGGAATCTGCATTCGGAAGAATACTTGTATTGTTCTGTCTCTTGCTTGGTGAACTCATAAGAATAGCCCGTCCCTGGAGGACCTACCATGTACCATATTCGCACATTGACTTTAACCTTGTCAAACAGATATTACTTCTTTTTCAGAGGAAGAATTGGTGATTTAGAATTCATGGTCATATGGTCAGTAGTGTGAGAAAAATAATTTAGCTCAGGCATGTCTGACGAGAAATCTATCCCCTATACCTCATTGCTTCACATTGTGAAGATAAGACCTAGTTTGATATTTTCCAGGGTTGCCCCACAAGGGGATATCAGAAAGCAGCCTACTGGCCTAATAAATTGTGAAATTGGAACATGCTATGTCACCATTTTTAGAGATTACTATGCATATTAGTATTTCAAAACTCCAAGAAATCCTGCAGTGATTAAAAAAAAAAAACAGTTTAACTCATAATTTACTCATTAAAAAAACATCAACTACAAACATACCCAAGCTGATGTGTTAGGATCATGTCTGGGGACAGGACAGGTTAGCCCAGTTCATTCTGCAAGATATAACTGGCCACAGATACCACAGCCTGGAACTACCTTAGTCTTGGGAAAGACTACCTTAGTCTCTCTTATGTTATCTCTTTTTGAAGTTGAAAATCAGCCAAACGTTATCACCCTTATTTGGTTGTCATTATTGAATGACACTTTAACCTTTTCTATTCCCAGTTTGCCAGCCCAGGTTATGTAAATGCCTTTATCTTTCAATTTCTGTCACTATGGAAAATATTTGGACATGGTCATTGATGAACTCGACAATGGGGGCCAGCCACCAGCAAGCTGAAAACAAAGCACTGTGGACAAAAGTCACAGTTCCCACGAGAGACCTCATCCAGAGGCAAGCCCTGCTCCAATCCACTCGAGGATGATATCCTGGGTTCAGTTCTCTCAGAGATAGTTTTCAAGCCTCCTACAGAGATTTCTTCTTTGGGAGAGGCAGGAAGCAGAACAAAGGGAATGGGCCCCATCATCACAAGGCTCAGGTTCACCTCCAGCCTCCCCTGGACAAAGTGAGTCATGTTGACTAAAAGCCAAACTCTGTAAAATATTTAAAGAAATTTATTCTGAGCTAAATATGAGTGACCATGGCAAAAACCATAGTCCCAAGAGGTCTTGAGAACATGTGCCCAAGGTGGTTCTGTTACAACTTGGTTATATAAATTTTAGGGAGACCAAAGTTTACAAGGACATAAATCAATACATGTAAGGTATATGCATTGGTTCAGCCAGGAAAGGCAGGGCATCTTAGAGTGGGGGAGATGAGGGGAGAGTGACTCCCAAATCATGGGTGGGTTTAAGGAATCCTTTAGTTACAATTGGTTGAGAGAGTTAAGTTACTGTCTAAAGACTTTAAAGCAGAAGAAATGGATGTCTGAGTTAAGAGAAGGGGATTGCAGAGACCAAGGTTCTTATTATGTAGATGAAGCCTCATAAGTGGCTGCCATTAGAGAGAATAGATGGCAAATGCTTCTTTTTTAGATTTTATTTTTTTTTATTTTTATTTTTATTTTTATTTTTTTTAGTTGGAGTCTCACTCTGTCGCCCAGACTGGAGTGCAGTGGCCGCTTCCGGCCACCGCAGCCTCGACCTGCTGGGCTCCAGTGATCCTTCCGCCTCAGCCTTCCGAGTAGCCGGAACTACAGGCATGCGCTACCACGCCCGGGTAATTTTTTGGTTTATTGTAGAGATGAGGTCTCGCTGCCCAGGCGGGTCTCGAACCCGCGGGCTCAGTCAATCCACTCACCTCAGCCTCCCAAAGGCGCGGGATTACAGGCTGAGCCACCGAGTCCGGCCCTTTTTTAGATTTTAAAGGTGTCAACTCTCAGTTAATCCCTCCTGGAAGGTGAATGATCTGGCTATGTTAATGGAGATTCTCTACTGATACAAATATTTCCCCACAAAAGATGACTTAGCAGGACTGTTTCAAGATATGTCAAATACATATATTTTGGGATAAAATATGTTTTATTTCCTTAAGGCCGCCTATCTGTCATGTGATGCTATACCAGAGTCAGGTTGGAATTTGGTTTCTTATTGCCACAGAGTCTGTTTAGTCATTCTAATGATCCCTATTTTAATGTTAATATAAGTCAATTGTGCCCAAACTCCACAAGGGTGAGGGGTATAAAAGATGTGACCAACCTCCTTTCCCCTTATAGACTGGAATTTAGTTTTTCAGGTTTCCCTTGGCCCAACAGAGGTGCATGCAGTTGTTTTGCGGGCTTAGAATCTCGTTTTTTGTTTACTGCCACTTTGGGCAGATACTCAGCCTCCTGACCTTGGCTCACCACCCAAGGTAGGATAACATGGTGCTTCCTTCACCAGTTGCTAAGAATTAAACAGGATGGCAGCACATAATAGTCTCCGGACACAGACAATGCTCGATAAGCCTTTGTCACCTCATGGCTATTGATTCCTGGCGCTCTGCTCTCTCTGTTCTGGGCTACCTGATGGATGCGGCCCTTTGCTGGTTGTTGTGTTTATTAACTTGATAGAGTGGACTGCCTCTCCTCAGTGCCCCTCCCCTGCAGATTCCACCAGCAACCGCTAGAGGTGCTTTGGATGATGAGGCCAGGAAGGCTACAGGCCCAAGCTGTCTGAGAGTGTCACCATAGCCACATGGTGCCCGGTTTTGCTCAGGGTGGGCCCGTCCTTCCCAGTCCTGGGAGGGGAGCTTCTCGGGGCTATGATACTTAATTTTCTCCAGAGTCTCACCAGTTGTCTCGAACTCAAGCTGTAAGGAAGGAAACTGCACTTTGCATGGCCCTAGTTCAAGGACTTTATCTCTGCCACTGTCCTGCCAAGTGCCACCAGGTTGATGATATTCATGAGTTCATCTGTTGACTGTTAGTTGTGCACAGGTGCCAGGTTACAGGGAAGAAGAGGAGCTCAGAGGCTGGGGTTATAGGTACGTGTTGAAAATAGCAAGTAATTCCTTGAGCACATCAATGTGTGTGTCTTGACTTTATTAATCTTCAGGTTGCAGATTGCAAACATCTAATTGCTAATAGATTAATGCAATGATCACAGACTGCTTTCTTCTTGTTAGGAAGTTGCTGTTTTCAACATTTATTCTGAGATGCTCCTGAAAGCATGTCACAGGTACTGACTTGAGATTTGCCTGAGGAATGGGAGTGCTTGGACATCTTCATTAGTGCTGGGATTTAAGGCGATGTGAACTGTGAATCCAGACATGTTTGTGATGAGGAGACAAAGGAATTGCATCCTCTCTAGCTTCGCCTGATAAAACCTTCATTTCTACACAGTCTGCAAGCTACAGACTGCACATGTGTGAAGACCAGCTTTGTGTTTCATGTTTGCTCAGTTCTACAAGTACTGGTAAGTGATACAAAGTTACAAGTCCAATAGTATTTTAGGAAGGTGGAGGGAAAATGGGCACAGTTTATATCAATTGCTGATTTGTGGGTTTTTAGGCCAATCCTGATAGACACAGAATGAATTCACTTGAAAGTCTTCTGAGTGTTCCTAAGGATAAAATTTCTCATTTGAAGCCTTGGTACTTACTGGTACTCTAGCTTTTGTAAACATTTGACATTGAATTTACAGAAGGAAAATAATCAACTTGGGTTCCTTAGTAAGCGCTAAGACAGGTATGCATAGCTGTTGGGTTTGTAATTCACAGCTATTAAATTCCTTAGAGAGGTGATAAAAACTTTTTCTTGGGGCAAGAAAGTATGAAAAGAGATGAAGAGAAGTGTAAAAACACTTTTATACACGGGGCTTTGATACAGTTTTGTAATGCTAAGTAATGAATAGCTATCAGCTCAGAATTTGCACCTAATCAATTCAGCAACGAGTTGTATAAACCGTGCTCCTAGAATACAGGAGTAGGGAGATAGACCGAGGCAAGCTGTGAAGGTTCCTTGGCTTCCGTCCCAACGTATACTTTCATTTTAAGGGGCATAAGGAAAATATTTTTAAATGCAAAATATATTCTTCTTTTTTTCTGGCCATCAAACTACTTAGTATAAAAACAAATTCATATATCAAACTGCATTTTATAAAAAGTTTTTGCCGTTTCCTGAGAGATAGCAACCCAGCTGAAATTGAATTAGAACGATTTAGCCTGGTGTTCAAGGCCCACCAGCACTGGTCCTGTTTGCCCACGTTGTTCTCCACACAGCATCTGGTCCAGAGAATAGGATGAAAGGCTCCCAAGCAGATGGACCTTATTGCTTAAGTCTGTGCTCGTGTCATATCAGGCAGTTCCTAACGATGCAGGGGAGAGATGTCTTTCTCTCAGTTTTTCTGGGAAAAAAATCATGCTCTGACTTGAGTTATATTTTAAATTTCACATTTCACGTCTCAGAAAAATTTTGACTCCTATACTGACTGTGAGAGAATGCCGCCAGGATGCATAATTTAAATGTTTCAATTTTTACCTGAAGTCTCTGGATGAACAAAAGGATCTGGAATGTGCTCTTCTTTGTTTAAATAGAACTCTCTTGCTAAAATATAGAGCATGAAAACAACATATTCTTTAAGACAATTTGGAAAGTATTTATAACCAAGTCAGGGGAGAAGGGCTTTAACTTTTATATCTTTTACTCTTGGATGATGTCATAAGAAATACTTGGATGCCACATCTCACATTATAGGGGCACCTCATGCTGGCTGTGGCATTTTAGGGACCTGATAAAAAAGGACAACATGAAAAAGAGGTCCACACGCTATGTGTGTGAACACTTGAGCTAAGAATCTCTTAGGTGCATTATGTTATAACCTCCAGCCTTGAAAGACGTGTAATCATAGCTACTTGGAAGTTGAACTTTGACTTTAGAATTCTTAGACATCTTGGAGCCTTGCCAGAGAATGTGACCACTTGTAGAGAAGCAGTCCCCTGACTGGGTGCTGACCTGTTCCTCTTCTCTTTCTGCCAGTGTCTCTGTCCTGCACCTTCAGTGGCCTTGTGTATGGGAGCAAAGAGGCCTGTGGTCTGTGAACTTGTGTATGGGTCACTGGACAGGATTCTGGGTCCTGTGCAACTGGACATGAGCTAGGAGTAGGGACCCACAGGCTCAGGTAAGGAAACCCATGAAGGGGGCAGTTGAGCAGTGCCAGGATGGGTCCCTCTAAAGTTTTAGGCCTTGCATGAGAACAGGATTGCCAATTTTAAAGATGAAAAAAGTTTCACAATTGTCCCCATTTGCATTTTAAAGTTACTGAGAGGCTGATTATTTTTGTATGTTTCATACTTCTTATGTGACTTATCTTTTCAAATAATTTGTGTCTTTGGTGGTAGATAAGTGCTCCTTAAATCTTGAGGATAGTAAGGTTGCTAATATGTTTCTTAATATTCTCTTTGTTTTTTAATGAAAGAAGAAAGAAAAAAACATTACTTTCTGTCGCTGGTTGCCCTAAAAGAGAAATAAATGACCACTGTCACAAAGGATGAATATTTCACCCAAAGCAGAAGCCATGACTAGTATGGGCCCATCACTCTTGGCTTTGAGAAATTCTTTTTTGACCAACCTCTTAAAGTGAGAAGGAGCCTGGAGAGCCCCAACTTTCTCTGTGGGTCAGTGTAAGAGTTCACTTGTTTAAGAAAAAAATGGGATAATTAATGTCTGATCATTACTGAATGCAGTCATGAGTTGAAAACAAGTGTCTGAACAACCTTGTGAACAAATTTCATTAGAAGGACTTTACTCATAAATTTATAGAGACATTTTTTGAAAACAGGTGTCTATTAAGAAGGAGGTCTGGGCTGTGATGGACTGACTCCTCTCAGTGGCTGAGAACTTCTTCACAACAGATGCGGTGAACATCCTTGTGTGAACATCTTTATCCCATCTCTGAGCTACTCTGAGGACAGGTTTTTGGAAGCATGATTATGGCATTAAAGAGTAGAAGCTCTTTTTACTTTCCTCTTCTAGATTAACACATTGCTTTTGAGGGGCAATTCTAGTTTCTATTTCTACCAGCAGGGAAAAAATATAACCATTTCACTCTACCCTCTCTAATATCAAATATTATCCTGCTAAATTGCCAATTTCAAAGATGAAAAAAGTTTCACAATTGTCTCCACTTGCATTTTAAAAATACTGTGAGGCCGAGTATTTTTTGTATGTTTCATATATCTTATGTGACTTATCTGTTCAAATCATTTGTCTCCTTGGTGGTAGATAAGTGCTTCTTAAATGTTGAGGATATTAAGGCTTTGCCATAGTTGTTGCTAATATGTTTTTTAATATGCTCTTTGTTTTTTAATGACAGAAGAAAGAAAAAGACATCACTTTATGACAATAAGTATTAATAAGTTAAACTTTCTTATTACATGACAAGGACTAGTAAATTACAGTAAATTATAAAGCCCATTTACAGGAAACAGACATAAAACAAAATTATTATTTAATATTAGTTATGATAAAGAAAAAACTACCATGTACTGTGCAAAAACTTGCTGTGTGAATTATTGTATACTCCCCCCGGGAAGCCTTTTTGACTTGGCTTCCCTCTTGTAAGCTCTCCTAAGATCTTTTAGTATGTATGATGGCACTTTGCATGTGAGATGTTTTATGAAGTATTTACAATTATGTGTTTGATGACTGTCTTCTAGTCAGATTTTAAGTTCCTGGGAAGCAGTGTGAGTATTGTTCACCTTGGAATCACTTACTAAGTAACTGTTCACTGATGGGCTCTAAATTCATTAGCTCATTTTGTTCAACTCTGTGAACGACTGTCATTGCCCCCAACCTACAAGTGAAGAAACAGAATCTGAGTAGGGCAGTGACTTTCTTAAGGCTGTACCATCTATTAAGTGATGTAATCAGAGCAGAAGTCCTGGTTTGACGGATGACAAAACACTGCCACCCATCAACATTTGGAGGTTAGGGATAAAACAATAGAATAAACTTACTGAGAAAAGCAAAGAAAAAGAAAGAAAGGATGGATGTAGTCATTTAAAACAAAGTCAAATTCAAGGCAATAATCATTTACTGGAAAAAGGGAAGCATTGTTTTTTTGGGGGGGGAAGATATTGTACAATGAGGCTATATCAATCTTGAACATTTTGTGTTAAATGCCAACATCTAAATATTCTAACAAAATGCTTTTAGAAATATATATATATTTATATTACAATATATATGAAATATATATATCGAAATATATATATTGTGTGTGTGTATATATATATATACACACACACACAAGTAAGCAGAAATCTATATAAAGGAGATTATGTGTCTTTCAGACTCTGATCAAATAGACAATGTATAAATTAAGAACCTAATGAATTTGAATCGTTTTACTAAAATGTTGCATTACAACATTTCTATCAAATATTGTATCATACAAAATTATTTTATCTTTTCAAGCTTCTATTGCAAAATATTGAGTATATATTAGACCACAAAATAATAGCAATTCTCATGCATTAAACTAGAAATTAATTTAAAAAATACTCACATAGGGTGAATTGTTTGTAAAGTTAAAAAAAAAAAAAAGCTCCTAAAATGACTCTTGAATCCAAAAATATACACAAGTAGTCAGAGAACACCAATCAGGCTTTTTAGAACTGCTGGTGAGGACCCAGCACAAGCCCAGGATAGGAGGTACCCAAGACATTTGTGCAATTAAGATGGAAGAATCCTCTTGCTTAGATTTGACCTTTGGAAAAAACCTCTGCCCCTCTAATTAGGTTTTTGTGTACAATTCTAGCATATCACAGCATGAAAACTCCGTTTCTGACTATGATCTCTTCCACTTGAAGTAATTTTCTTCCTCTTTTCTTTTATATTTTGGGGTTATAAATGGGTCCTTAGGCTATAAAATCTCAACCTTCAGCTGAAAATTGACACCATCCAAAAAACTTTTTGTGCCCACAGAGCAAGCCCAGGTTAAGGTAAATTTTAACCTCGCTTGAGTAGAAATTACATGGGCTATTCACTCTAGGAGCAACCAATGACAACAGCAAGTGGTTCTTTCTTGATTTTTATCCCCTTTTTCTGAAGGAAGCTTCACGAGGGCATATATCTTGACATTTCAGAATCCCTTGAGTCTCGTAGAGAATTGCCATTCATCCTTACAACAGGAAAACCTGGACAATCTTAAAATCAACAACTATTCAGAAATCATCAGAGAATGGAGGTCACAGGGCAAAGCCTTGAGAGATAGGCATATCCGGAGAGATACATCCATAGTTAGTTTATCTGAACAGAAGCCCCTGAAGCCATAAACTGCAGGAATGCATAAATGTCTTTTGACAGATTGCTGGAGACTGAGGTGGGCCAGAGTGAGAGGAAGAAACTCCTGGGGCTGCTGTCCTAAAGGGACGCCACACCTTTTCTGTCTTTCCCTGCAGAAATCTCACTATGTTCTCACAGTGACAATCAGTGAAGAACCCATGTCTCCCACAGGGGAAGGAAAGAGTAATCATTGTGAAATACACCTAGAGCCTTCTCCATAACCAACACCAGCTCTCCTGGGCAATGAACTTCTCCAGAGGTAATCCCGAATCCTTGTACCAGCAGAGGACTGTCATTTCTTCCTGCTCCAGCCCTGTCCAGTCTTCTTTTCTCAACTTGGGGGAAAAAAAAAACATATCAACATAGCACAGTGATTCAAGGAAATAGATTAGGAAGACTGCAGTCACAGAAGCAAGTAGGAGGCAGGGGGCCAAAAATTATGTCTTTAGAGGAGGGACAGAAGCATTTATGAAGAACATAGCTCAGAGACACAAGCCTACTGTATAGTTTCTTGGATTTCAAGAAACAAAGTACCACACTAAAACAGAAACTTATTAGCTCACAGTTCTGGAGAACAGAAATCTAAAATCAAGATATCAACAGGGCTATGTTACCCCAAGAATTCTCTAGGAGAGAATTCTTCCTGTCCCTTCCAGTTTCTGGTGGCCCTAGGCATTCCTTGGTTTCTCACTGCATCACTCCAATCTCTGCCTTCCTTGTCACGTGACCATCTCCTCTCTATACATCCGTGTCTTCTCCCCATCTCCTCATCTGTCTCTTATAAGGACACTTTTCATTGGATTTAGGCCCCATCTAACTAAACCAGGATGATCTCATCTTGAAATCCTTAACTTAATTACATCTGCAAAGACCCATCTTCCAAATAAGTTCAGATCCACAGGTTTTGAGGGTTTGGACGTAAATACATCTTTTAGGGGATACCATGCAACTAACTGAAAGACCGAGATTTAATTGGAAGATTGTAGAACACTCCCTGCACTCCGCAGCCTTCTGCATCAATAGCAGGGCTCTAGGATACTTCAGTGTAACAACAGCAAAAAAAGCTGCAAGATGCAGACTGCCTCTGACGAGAAATAGTAGGTAAAAAGTCAAGCAGGAAGGCAGAAAGAACACAAGATGAATATGAAGTCTCTAGTACCTACAGCTGACAACAAAAAGTAAACAGGTTAACATAAATACTCACACAAAGGTCAATTTTCCACAGAACTTGTTATGTTATACAATGTGTACAGCTTTCAACAGCAACAACAACAACCAAAAATATAAAGGACACCAAAAAGAAAGGGAAAAAAAATAGCCTGAAGATACAAAATGGTGATAAGAACCAAACTCAGATACAGATGTAGAAATCATCAGACAGGATTTTAAAATAACTGTGATCAATATGCTAAGATCCCTAATAGGACAAAAGGCAACATGCAAAAACACAGGGTTAATGTAAACAGAGAGGAAAATTATAAGAAAGACTCAAGAGAAAATGCTAGAAATAAAAATCCCAGAAGCAGAAATAAAAAACGCCTTCAAAAAGCTCAACACTGACACTCCATCATGTATATTTGTCACCTTAGATGGAGTTGGAGATCTTCATGCTAAGTGATCTATCACTGCAACAAAGAACTGAATACTGCATGTTCTCACTCATAAGTAGGCCCTGAAGAATAGACACATGAGCACAAAGAAGGGATCAGCAGCTGCTGAGCACTGCTTGGGGAGGGAGGGAAGGAGAAGAGTGGGGGGCATGTGAACACAAAGGGTACCTGGTCCACCACCAGATGGTGTGAGATCCAGTTGGAAACCCTGCATGCAATATATCTGTGTAGTTAATCCTCACTGGTACCCCATATCTCTATAATAAAATAAAAATAAAAAGTTCAGCAGGAGACTTGACCCAGCTGAGGAAAGAATCAATAAACTTAAAGATGAGTCAGTAGAAATTTCTTAAACTAAAATGTAAAGAGAAAGAAAGAAAAAACATCAGAGCAGGTTATCCAAGAATTGAGGGACAATATCAAAATATATGACATATATGTAATTGGAATGCCAGAAAAAGAAGAGAGAATGGAGCAGAAGAAATATTTTAAACAATAATGACTGAAAACTTTCTAAAACTAATGATGTACAACAAACCAGAGATCCAGGAAGCTCAGAGAACAAGTAGAATAAGCAACAACACACACACATTTCTCAGAACATCATATTCAAACTACAGAAAAACAGAGATAGAAAATCTTGAAAAAAGTTAAGACACTAAAAATTATCTTACCTATAGAGGAACAGGTATAAAAATTTCATTGAACTTCTCATCAGAAAGCATGCAAGTTAGAGAGTAGAGTGAAATATTTAAAGTGGTGAAAGAAAATCCCCCATCAATCCTGAGTTCTGTATCCAGTGAAATTATCCTTCAAAAGTGACGGAAGTACAGAAATTATTTCAGGTAATCAAAGTCTGAGGGAATTTGCTGCCTGTAAACCTGCCTTGCAACAATGTTAAAAGTTCTTCAGGGAGAAGGAGAATGATATATACTTGTACTGATACCTTGAGTATTAAAATAATAATAAGGGAATATTATGGTCAACTTCATATCATAGAATTCATAACTTACATGAAATGGACCAGTTCCTTAAAAGACAAAAAAGGCCGTGCTCGGTGGCTCAGCCTGTAATCCCAGCACTTTGGGAGGCCCAGGCTAGAGGATTGCCTGAGACCGCAGGTTTGAGACCCACCCGGGCAACTTGGCGAGACCTCATCTCTACAATAAATAAAAAATTATCTGGGCGTGGTAGCGCGTGCCTGTAGTTCCGGCTACTTGGAAGGCTTAGGCGGAAGGATCGCTGGAGCCCAGCAAGTCGAGGCTGTGGTGGCTGTGAGCACGCCACTGCCCTCCAGCCTGGGTGACAGAGTGACACTCCAACTCAAAAAAAAAAATAAAGAAAGACAAAAAATATCAAAATTCAATGTAGAAAAAATGAATAATATAAATAGCCATTTACTTATTAGAGAAATTTTTTTCTTTTGAGTTGGAGTCTCACTCTGTCACTCAGACTGGAGTGCAGTGGCCACTCCTGGCCACCGCAGCCTCCACCCGCTGGGCTCCAGCGATCCATTTGCCTCAGCCTTCTAAGTAGCTGGAACAACAGGCGTGTGCTACCACACCTGGCTAATTTTTTGATTTATTGTAGAGTTGAGATCTCGCCAAGTTGCCCAGGCGGGTCTCGAACCCTTGGGCTCAGGCAATCCACTCACCTCGGCCTCCCGAAGGCACGGGATTACAGGCTGAGCCACCGAGCCCAGCATTAGAGAAATTTAATTAATATTTTTAGGACTTCTGAAATTAAAATCACCAGGTCCATATGGTTTCGCTAGTAAATACTACTAAACATTCAAGGAAGAAATTATATCGATTTCTCACAAACTTCAGAAAATAAGAGTAGATGAAGAAACTCCCACACTCATTCTAGTTTTACAACATTCCCAAATCTAGATGAAAACACTACTAGGAAAGAAAACTACAGACCAATATCTGTATGAGCATATACTTAAATATTTTTTAAAATTAGCACATTAAATTTAGTAATACATAAGAAGCATAGTACCTCATGACCAAGTAGGCTTAGTTTCAGGAATGCAAGGCTAGTTAACACTCATAAGTTAATCAATCAAAATTTTAATATTAACAAGCTCACCAAGTAAAAAAATATGATTATATCAATATACAGAAGAAAACACTAAAATTTATTTATGATAAAATCTCTTATCAAACTTAGAATAGAGGAAAATTTCCTAAACTTGATAAGATGAATGTGTAAATACATCACATTTTATGCTAAGAGACTGAACACTTTTCCCTTGAGGCTGGGTACAGACTAGGATGTCCTCTCTCATCATTCCTACTCAATATCATACTTGATGTAAGGCAAGAAAATAAAGTAAATGCTATTCATAGTATAAAAAGAAATACAATTATCTTTATTCTTAGTTGACTTGGTTGTTTATGTACAAAACTTCAAAGAATCTACAGAAAAACTCTGGAACAATAAGAGATTCTAGCGAAGTTTCTGGATGCAAGATCAATATATTAAAAGTCAGTTCCTTTACTGTACAAAAGCAATGAGCATTTGGAATCAGAACATTTTAAAAAATCATTTTAAATAACACCCAATAAAAATGAATTACTTATGTATAAATCAAACCAAATATGTATGGGATTGGTATGTGGAAGATGGCAAAAAAGTAATGATAAAAATCAAATAATTAACTAAATGTAGACATATTCCATGTTCATGAATCAAAAGACTCAATATCATTAAGACGCTAACATTCTTCAACTTAATGTATAGAATTAACATGATCCCGATAAAAATGTCTAAAATATATATTTTTTAGCTATTAACAGATCAATTCCAAAATTTATGTAAAAATGTAAAAGACCAAGAAGAACCAAAAAAATACCCTCTCCCAAGGTAGGAGAAAATATAGAGAGATAGATCCATTTAACAGAATAAAGAATCTATAAGCAGAACCATACAAATAAAGTCAACTGACTTTTTGACAACGACATGAAAGTAATTCAATGTAAAAAAAAGAGTAATCTTGTCAACAAATAGGTGCTGTAACAAATGAGTATCTGCATGCAAAAAACAAAAGCAAAAACCTAGACGCAAACTTCACACACCATAAAAAATAGACTCAAAATGGATCATCGACCAAAATGTAAAGTGTGAACTACATAAACATGGGTAAAAATCTACCTGACATTCAGTGTGATGATGAGTTTTTAGATAAAACACCAAAAACAAAATTCATGACAAATTGCTCTTAGATTTCATTAAAATTAAATAATTTTGCCATGTGAATGACAATTTTAAATGAATGAAAAAGGAAGTCACTGACTGGAAGAAAATATTTTAAAATCACATATCTGATAAAGAAATTGTATCTAAATTATACAAATAACTTGTAAAATGCAACAATATGGAAATACAAATTATAATGTCAACTATACTGCCAATTTTTAAAAAATGGGAAAAAGTTTTGAACAGACATCTCATCAAAGAATTTATACAGATGGCAAAACTTACAGAAAAAGATACTTGAAATCTTTTTCAGTAAATAATTGAAAATTAAAACAACAATGGCTACCACATGCGCCTATTAGAATGACTAAAATCTAACACACTGACAACACTCAATGCTGATGAGACATAGAGAAATGGAAACACTCATTTATTGCTGACAGGAATGCAAAGTGGCACAGACACTTTGAAAGACAGGTTGGCTGCTACAAAGTTAAATATGGTCTTAACATCCAATCTAGCAATCATGCTATTAGATCTTAACTAACTGATTTCAAAATGTATGTCCACAAAAACAACTTCACATGAATGTTTATAGCATCTTCATCCATCATAACCAAAAACTGAAAACAACCAAGATGCCCTTCAGTAGGTGAATGAATAAACAAACCATGGTACATCACACAAACCATGGTACATCGTACAATATTATTCAGCAGTAAAATAAAATGAGCAATCAAGCCATGAAAAAGACATGGAAGAAGCTTAGATGCATTTTGCTAAGTTGAAGAATTCAGTTTGAAATCGCATGATTCCAATCATAGAATGCTTCCAATTCCATGATATTATGGAAAAGACACAACTTTACAGATGGTAAAAAAATATCAGTAGTTGTCAGGGGTTCTAAGGGGTAAGTGCTGAATAGGTAAAGTACCATCAAGTTTTAGGATGGTGAGCAGTTCTGTATAACACTGTAATGGCGAGCACATGGCACTGTGCTTTTGCTAAAACCTATATGCCCTTATACCACAAGAAATGAATGTCAATGCATAAACAAATTTTTTAAAAGGACATTAGGTGGTCAAGCTATATCAGAATGAAATGTACACTGTGATAAGAGTTCAACTCTATTATTGAAAATCTGAGAAACTGTCAGGGATAAGAGGTGCCCAAGAAGATGTGAAGATTATATATATAATGAGTTACTATGGATGAGATCCTAGAATAGAAAAAGTACACTAGATTAAAAAGTAAGAAAGAAGCCGGGCTCGGTGGCTCAGCCTGTAATCCCGTGACTTGGGAGGCTGAGGTGAGTGGATTACCTGAGCCCACGGGTTCGAGAACTGCCTGGATAACTTGGCGAGACCTCATCTCTACAATAAATCAAAAACTAGCCGGGTATGGTAGCTCGCGCCTGTAGTTCCAGCTACTTGGAAGGCTGAGGTGGAGGGATCGCTGGAGCCCAGCAAGTAGAGGCTGCAGTGGCCGGGAGCGGCCACTGCACTCCAGTCTGGGTGACAGTGTGAGACTCCAATTCAAAAAAAAAAAAAAAGTAAGAAAGAACATTACTGTAAGAAGGAGTTGCTCTGAGTAACTTTGGAAATGGATAGAGTCTAACTAAACTATACATAAGACCTTCACTCTGGTTAATACATAGTTGTTTTCCACAGGGGTATGGGTTAACAATTCTAATACTGCTATATATTTATACTAAAACTGAAAAACCAAGTAAATGCATGACAGATAGATGGTGGGAGCCAGTTTTTACAGTGTTAGAGTGAGTTTATGGATAAGCAAAAAAAAAAAAAAAAAAAAGACGCTCAAATGATCCATGTGGCAAGGGATGAGAATTGGACACATCAATGAGACCCCATATTTAGCTTAAGGTAAATACAGATGGCTAATATAGAATTGCATACATTTCCTTGCTTAGAAAAGAGGGTCTGGAAGCAATGCAACCCTGATAACGATGGTTACACTGAACACCCGGTTTTGGTCTCGAACATTATTCTCTAATAAAAAGAATCAGGGAAAATGACTAATTCCAGCACTGGAGCAGAAAATATATAAAATGAGACTGTAACAGCTTGTAGTGCCAGAAAGTAAGGAAGTGCTCAAACAATGATGAGCGTATGTTGAAGAGAAATAGGAACCAACTGAAAGAGACCTCAATGGCCAAGGTTAGAACAATTCATGCAACAAAATGAAGAAAGTAGTATTGGATTAGGGCAAAAGGATAAAATAGATGTCCATGAGTCCACTCTGATATAAATAACTTATTAAACAAAGTAAATAAAAGGAAAATCTAACATACAATTAAGGTGAAAGGGACAAATCGCTCACGCAAAATAATTTCAAATAATTTACATAGACAATCCATGCTCAAAGAGATGGAGCTAAGCTCCCCAGCCCTTAAGGGGAGTGACTTCCCTCCAAAGAGTTCAGTGTGGAAAAGAGAGAAGAGTAACTTTACAGTGGAGACACCTGACAAACACTATTTCAGCCACATAGTCAAAGTCGATATCAATGATGATAACTCATATTGGTAGCATATATGCTTGGTATGATGTGATGAGAAGGCACTTCGCCTCTATGGTCTTCCTCTCATCCCATCACCCTAATCTAACCACGAGCAAAACATCAGACAAATTCCAGTGGAGTACGTGCTACAAAATACCTGATCAGTACTCCTCAAAACTGTCTGGGTTGCAAAAAATAAAAATCTGAGAAACTGTCAGAGGCAAGAGGTGCCCAAAGAGATATGATGACTATGGATGGGATCTTGGAAGAGAAAAAAAAATAGGTAAAAAATCTGTGTATTTTTCTCTTTTATTGAATAATTTCTTAGGATGCCATCTTAAATTTTATTATTTGGGTCAAATGATATGAATATTTTTACGCTACTTAAAATTGATATATAAGATTAAAACAAGAAATTACTTCACAACAAAGGAAAATTATAACAGAGAGAAAATTGCGTCACACCATTTGGCCTACCTGGTGATTAGCTCATGGAATGACAGAGAAGAGAAGCAATTCTCTCTCATCCAGTGCTTTCTCTGGGCTGAACACTTTGCATTTGTGATTATGCTGTAAATGCTGGTTGGGATGTAACTTAGCAATATATTTTAAGCATGGAAAGACAATAGAATAACATGCATCCAAATCTGTTAGTGATATTTTCCTATTTCTTTCAAGCATTAAAAATAATTCATTAAAGTTTAGTTGAATGCCATCTTTTTCAGTTTCTCTGATATAGCTCCTCTTTTTCCCTCCTGAAATTAGTTTTCTGCTTTTTGCTTTTATATTTTTATACGTATGTGGTGTATGTGTATGTGAATAAACAATATATGCCATTGATTTTTATCATTGTAAGACAATATAAGTGGAATTATACTATCTTCTCTTTTGCAACTTGCCCTTTTATATTCAACATTATGTTCTGGGTTTTCTGCTTATAAATAGATATTCATGTAGTTTTAGTTAACGCGTGAATATAACGTCAATTCTGCAATCATCTGTTGAAGAACACTTAGATTGTTTCCAGAATTGCTAGATTATTGGACCTAGGCATCTTCACTTGATGATCCCAAATTCTCTTCAACATGGTTGTATCAACTTTCATTCCCAATGCAGCACACAAAAATGTCTAGCCCAGGCTCACGAAGGTTCTGAATGCTATGGGGTAAGAGGTTCAGAATAGGAATTTGACTTTCTGCAATAGTGGAGGGAGTTGCAGGAGATGAGGCTTGGGAGGAGCATTGCTGGAATAGAAAGGAGACTCTGGAGCTGGGAGCCCTGTATATCCACTCATTTCGGTGGTTTTGAAGAGGAAGCTCACGGGAGGTAGGTCTGTGGGGACTTGTTGCCTCTGAAATCTATTGGCTGGCCATTCTAGGTCAAGTGGCACTGGTCATCAGAAGGACTGGGAGTGGTGTGCAGGAGATTGGGGCCATGCTGGAGCCTCCCAGGCACTCTGGCATCTATAGGCCACTTTACTAAATCCCACATTTGAAAGAGTAGTGCCTTCCCTGTTACTTTCCCATCTCACATCTCACAGGCCTCCTTTTTTGGCCAGTGCTGAGGGGGAACCCTCTTGGCTTCACTCAGTGACACCACCCCACAGAGTAGTTAAGGAGGCCCATGCCCACATTTATGTTCTGACCTCTCCTGCTCTCTCTTCTCCCCTCCTCTCACTCCTGCATTTTCCCTTCATCTTCTGTTCTTTTTCGAGCTCAGCCATTTAACTGAAAATATGTGTTTGTTATATTTTATTTTGCATTTCTAGATGAATTGTGTGCTTAGGAGATTTTATTTTAGTGTATTTATTCTGCCCTGTTGCTGGAACTAGAAATTTAGCTACAATATATGATTTCCATATCAAACTGCCAAAGTGTGTATTTCCAAGTCTGAGAGAAGGTGAACCCCTTGCAGGCTCACACAGCTGTTATGAAGCGAGAAGAAACTCAGCCTGAGTCTCTGATACCCAAAAATCTTCATATTCCTGCACAAATGTTCTGATTTCATGGGGACGGTCAGGAGACTCTGTTTTGTAGAAATCTGGGCTTGGTACTTCTTGAATCTACCCACCTCCCACCCCACTTGCCAGAAGACACTGGTTCAGGTCCAACTTGACCCACCTGCAGTTGTCTCTTTGTGGCTGACTGGGCCCTATGGGATAGTGTGTGGGTTGGGGACTATTTGCTCTTTGCTTAGATTGCATAGAAGCACTTTCACTACAAGTCCATCCCTTCAGGCTGTGGCCTGTGGCCTCCTCCCCAATTCTCATGTTGAAATTCTAATCCCTAGTGCCCAGAATGTGACTGCATTTAGAAGCAGGGCCTTTAAAAAGGTAATTAAGTTAAAATGAGACCATTGGAGTACCCTAAACCAATAGGACCGATGTCCTTGTAAGAAGAGGAGATGAGGACACAGACACCCACAGAGGGACGACCATGTGAGGACACAGGGAGAAGATGCCATCTGCAGGCCAAGGAGGGAGGTCTCAGGAGGAACCAGCCCGGCCTACACCTTGATCTCAGACTTGTAAAGTCATGAAAAATTAAAGTTCTATTGTTTAAGCCATCTAGTCTATGGTACTTAGTTATGGTGGACAGAACAGACTAATACATTGTCCGCTTGGTACATGTAGTCCCTGGGCCCCTCAGGCAAATGGTCCACATAGAGTCATTGAGAAAAATAAGCTGCTTGTCCCTAAAGGTTCCAGACATGAGTACCCAGGCTTGGGCAGTTGGTGACCACTATCACAGCTCATGGCAGAAGGCTGCCTGAGTTGGGTTAGAGATGGAAAAAGGACAGAGAGGGAGACTCCCCTCCAATGATCACTGTATGCCCAAGTACAACTGTGATGGCTATAGACCTGCTCCCAGGGGCTGAGTCTTTGTACTCTGCGTGTTTTCACCATCCCCGTCTCTGGTCTGGAGCACAGCCTGTGGACGTGGCCCTTGCTAAGGAGGGGATCGAGATCTGTATTCCATTGGCCTCCTCATCACTGGTGCATGAAGATCATGATGGAAATTCAGGCAGACATGTGTGATGTGCTTCTCTTTCCCTGTTTTCCTTTGCTTAAGCAAGTGGCTTGATTTTTGTAGCACACGAGTTTTCCCTGGAGAGTAAAGCAAGCAGATTTCTGGAACTTGAAATGGCAATAGTCATTAAGTTAACCTAGCTTCCCCTTAGAGCTTGTTCCCAGTTTGTTCTGGAAATGACAAGCGCGAACACAGCTAAGCATTGATTCCAGGGCCTCGAGGATGATGCGGTTTTTGGGATCTATTTCGTCTTCCATGGATCTCTCCAAAGTCAATTTCTGTCCTATCATAATATTTACCTCATCAAGATAAACTGTTCAATTTCCTCATCATTTCAATGGGATGTTATGGCAAGGTAAAAGTGTCAGAGAAAATTAAATTCCATGTATTTTTTTCTTTCTTTTTTTTTTTTAGGGGGGATGTAAGGCCAATGAATGTGAATAAAAGCAATCAACATGTTGCACTTTATAACAGAATTGATGTTGCTGGCATAATTAAGAAACTCATTTCATTAAGAATTGCTAATTATGAGATGTTAAAAAAAATCACCCTGGACTGTACATATTTCAAGCTAGGGGAGAAATTTATTAGAGGGAAAAATGGTCTTGGGGATTTCTGAAAATGTGAAATCAGAAGCTACCCAGAGGTAATGTAGGAGGGCCACGGTGAGTAGACTCGGGTGCACGGTCTGCACAGTGATGGCAGAGAGGAGGAAAAGAATGCTCTCCAACCAATATTTTGACAAAAAATTAAACCAGGAGTTTGACCGTAATCCATTTATTAATTTATAGAAAATACAGGGAGAGAGGAGCATGCCATTAACACCACAGGGATGTGATTTACAGAATCTAGAATGGTGTGGGAGTATCTACAGGCTTTTCTCCATTGAGGCCATCCTGTCTTGAGATCTTCCCACATCGTGAAGCCCAGAAAAGTGCTTAAAAGGAACTTATTTTCTGATTCAAAGGTAAGTCTATGCAAATTATTCCCATGATCAGCTCTTGCTTTGAGCTCCTGAAGACACAGCTACATTTTCACAGAAGCACTTACTGAACTGTATAATTGTGCTTCTTTAAGACATGAAAGTACCAAATTCCACCTTTACTTGCACCCAATTTTCAGTCCTGACACTGGATTCTCAAAAAGATTCATTACTTTTTTTACTCATTGTACAAAGAGGAAACATGCTTGCTGTTTTTGTTGTTCAAGCAGCAGAATTTTATATCCATTAATGAAAGGAAAAACATGGCAAAATGGGTTTTAAATAACTCTATTTGTGATCTAGAGAGGCTTCATTTGAATTTTGTTTTCTTTGAATACTTATGAGACTTTTTTAAAGACAACGTTTTTGGAGCACCTACCAGGATCTGGGTACTGTGGAGACAATCGATTTTTAGACATTTAGACATTTTAGACAGTTTAGACATTTTAGGCATTTAGACATTTTAGACATTTAGAAAAACAAAGCAAATAAACAAGATCACAATGCCTGCCTGCAACTCACCGCCCAGTAGGGAAGACAATCTCTATCAGTCTTTTTCTACTGCCTCTCCTCTCCTCCCCTCTCCTCTTCCTCCTCCTCCTTCTCCTCCTCCTCCTCCTACTGCTCCTCCTCTTCCTCCTCTTCTTCTCCTTCCCCCACCCCCCACACACTAATGAAATGACAGATCTAGGCAATTTTCTTCTATGGATGCTAAAATGACCCAGTGAGAGGCTGAAGACAACTTTGCAATGAGTACATAAAGCCAACAACTGGTTAATCTTTGACGCACTTTCTGATGGATGGGATAGAGTCAAAGGGGCACAAAATGTTCTTTGGCAAGAAGAACCTAACCTTTGAAGTCTTTTTGCCAAAAAAAAAAAATTAAACCAGGAGTTTGACCATGATCCAATTATTAATTTATAGAAAATACAGGGATAGAGGAGCATGCCATCAACACAACAGGGATGTGATTTGGTAGAATCTAGAATGGTTTGGGAATATCTACAGGATAAATGAGCTTTCTTCAACATAAACTGAAAAACAAACAGAAAGAGGAAGATGCAACCAAATGTGTGAATTTCATTTGAGTCTGATGAACAAACTTCTTGTAAATAACATGTGAGAGAATGAAAGACAATTGGACATTGAGATAATTTAAGATAATATTCAGCAATGGACAAATTTTTAGGAACAAGTAGTGTTGTTAGATGAAAAGTGAGTATTTCTCTTTTAGAGTTACATGCTAAAGTATTTCTAGATAAAATTACCTTATGTCTAGTATTTATTTTTAAATAATTCATTTTGGAATATTGGTGAGTAGGCATATAGCTGAAACAATATTGGTCATTTATTTAAAATTGTCAAATATGGGTAATGGATAATGAGGATTCATTTACCATTTTCTCTTTTTGTATACACTTGGATATTTTCAAGAACTTGGGTTCATGAACACATCAATGAAATGGGAATGTCATCTCTGAGGATAAAATAAGGCAGGTGTAATTTGCAGCACTGTGTCTGGTACATTAGCAAATGAGAGCTGCCTTGTCTGAAAGCTTCTCTTTGTTTTACAAAAGAGGAGGTGAGGCCTCAGCTCAGCATGTGATGACCTGAGGTGCTAAACCCATGGCTAAGGAGTGAATCAGAGATTCAGAAGTGGGCAGGCTGTGGTCCAGGGCAGCAGGCACACTGCCAGATGCAGTGAGGGCACAGTAGAGAGGTGTGAACAAGAACTGATCATGTTCTGTTTCTCAACTTTCTCCAGTGGTCTTGTTGGCTCAGATATGATGACAGGAAAACTCCTGGAGGAAGGTCTTTGTCTAGAAGGGGACAACAAAAAGGCAGAGGAGCAAGGGAGATGAGGGTCTTCTCAAGAATTGAACTAACATTCTGAGCATGAATCTAAGCTAAGAAGGTGATGAGAGAAGAGGTAAGAGGCTAATGAGCTGGGAGAAATTGCAGGGGTTTTCTTGTTAGCTATCTTTCCCAAGGGTCCATCAAATCAAAGGAGATGTTGACTGGAAACTGATCAACAAGGACATTAGAAATATGACTCACTTTTCATAGGGGAGATAGCCGGAGTGGAGCTAAGGGGATAAATGACAAAGTCTAAGCTGTGACCTTGAGCCTGGGGATCAAAGGTAGAGCAGAGGAGGTCACTGGAGATGAAAAAGGCAAGGGACTGTGTAGTCATGCTTCTGTGATGAAATTTCCCATAAGTGTCCAAGACCCATCATTGATACTGAGTTTGGGGTGGAGAGAAGAAGACTCTGCGTTGGAGCCAAGACCTCCATGTGTGCAAGAAGTGGCGGGTGTGGTAGAAGTCAGTCCAAGGAGGAAGTGAACTGGTGGAGTGGAAAGGCAGGGACCTTAGGGACAGAATTTTAGGAACCTGTGTGTGCATGTGAGAGTATGTATTTGTGCACATATATGTATGTGTGAGTGTGCATGTGTGTGCATGCATGCGGGCATGTGCTTTCAGCTAGTGAATGGGGAAGAAGTTGTACAGCTATTAGGGAGGTGGCAGACTTAAGAGAAAGGAGAGCCAGCTGGATCAGGGGACACTGCTGTGAATGGCACCACACAATCTTGGGGATGTATTTTGAGCATTTGTCCAAGGTCTCATGCTTTTTCCCAAAGACTTTCATCCCAACAGGTTGTGCTGTGAGGAGTACAGAGAAAAACCCTGGAAATGGCTGGTGGGGCTCTCACCCTAGTGCTACATGGTCTCAGTGTGGCTGCCAGAGTCCCAAGGAGGGCAGCGTCTTCTCCAGAATTCTGGGGGCTGTAGGGGGTTTTCTCGTTCTAATTGAAGCCTCCCATGAATCCTCAGTCTGTCTCTTGTCCTTCAAGATGGGATTCACCATTTATCTTGTGTTCACGCCAGCTCTACTCACACATATGGATCATACTACATCCTTCCAGGGAAACTCAAGATGCAGATGCCCACAGGTTTGTGAGCTTCCCAGTGTTTTCCTAGTTGTTAGGCTGGAATTTATCACCCCTTGCCCCAACAACCCAGAAACTGCAGAGAAAGATGTCTCAAGCCAACCCCAGTTGCTGATGTTTGGTATGTGCTGATTCTATGTCAGGCATTGTGATTCCCCTGGTCTGGCATAGTGCTGGTCATGAAGGAATATTGTAAAGGTGGAGTTGGAGGAATTTCTCTCTCATTTGCTCCATGTTGACTCTGTGACAGACCCATGCTAAGCCTTGGAGAGGCCCAATGAGTCTCCTGACCCCCAATCCCATGATGATTCCCTTGTGGTCTAGGAGGAGAAATCATCTTCAAAGGGAAAAGCATGCTCCCAGCCCCAGCCCTACTGAGTCAGGAGCCCTCACAACACCGACTCACAGAGGCCAGGGCAGTCTGCAGCTCCTTTACCCCCAATGGCTGAGGCTGGCTGCACTGCAGAGGCTCCTTACCCTGGTTCTGCCTTAACCCAGAACAGAGGCAGAGAGAATGTTCTTAGGGGAGCTCAGTATGTGCCCCTGGAGTCTGGAGACCTGGAGATGGGCACCAAACTGCTACCTGAAGTCTGCAGTTGAGGTGTTGGATTATGAAGGGTTTAGCAGAGGACACACAAGGACAAGGAGACATACCTGGAGTGGGAGAGAAGGCCAGTCTAACAGAAAAGAGTAATGGGAAAAAAAATAAACAAAATCTTCTCCTCTGTTTATCTCTTCATTCTACCCATTATACACAAGAAGAATTCAGATTTATTATAATAAGTATGCAAACTATGCCTAGACAGACTGTAGGGACCACCAAAGAGCAACACTGAGGCCTTAGAATGGTCTCTACCCAGGCATGTCTTCTGACTTTGACTTTAAAGGGTATTGAAGAATGCACGGGAGCTTATCAGGAGACAGGAGCTGAAATATACTACCCAATTTCTTTTTAAGGTCAATTACAGATGCTTCCTTCTTATACAGAGGAGGTTTTGTGAAATCTGAAGTTTATTTCAATTGGTGGCCTCCTTTAAGAAAAAGAACTGGCAGTACACAGAGGCTCAAGCCTGCAATCCCAGCACTTTGGGAGCTCAAGGCAGATGAATTGCTTGAGTCCAGGAGTTCAAGACCAGCCTAGGCAACATAGCAAAACCTCGCATTTATAAAAAAAAAAAATTAAATTAGCCAAGTGAGATGGTATGCACCTGTAGTCCCAGCTACTCGGGATGCTGAGGTGGAAGAGGAAGGATTACCCGAGTCCAGGAGGGCGAGGCTGCTATGAGCTGTGATCATTGTGATCACATCACTGCACTTCAATCTGGGCGATAGAGTGAGACCCCAACTTAAAAAAAGAGAAGTAAACATTATAAATTCAAGTTAGGCACAAAGTAAATCTTTCTTTGTACTGCAGAGGAAAATATCACATTACTGGATTCTTCTGAAATCTCCATAGATGATTTCCCAGAAATGCCTGCAGAAAAACATGATCTGACTGCCTGCAACCTGGCTGCCCATTACCCCAGAAGGTCTGTATCTCTCAGAGGCTCCAGTGTGGCAGGGGTCTGGCAGAGAGGTACCACCTGCTTCCTTTCTGTTAGACTCATAATGGGTCCAACTTGGCTCATGTGTCCCCCCTTGGCATTTCCTGCCGCCAGCGCATTCACAGACATTTATGTCTCTGCTCCTGTTTCCCAAACTGTAAGAAAGGTGGCTTTCTTAATAATATAAATGATTAATATAATATAAATATAATAATATAAATGATTAATAATAGAATTAATAACAGAGTTAGATAGAATTAATAACAGAGTTAAATAGAATTATTTCTCAATAATGTTGAAAGCATTTTTTTTTTGTCCAGTAAGTCAGGCTTTCCAGCGCTCTATCCTCTCAGGGCTACTCCTGTGATACCCTGGGTGCTCCTGAATGTTGGGGCTCAGCAGAGACAGTCCTGGCTGAGATGTGGGTGCTCACAGGAATGCCTGTATGGGATATCTGTCACTGCCAGGGCAACCTTCATGAGCAAAGCATCTCTTATTGGTTGCCAACTGACTGGGACACTGTGCTGTTCTCCACCTCACAGGTGAAGAGCTGATCAAGGCATTGATAATAAAAGATGAATCTGAGTAACCTGCCTTGCTGCATCTGCATGTACCATAATGACAGGAAACTCCTTTCACAGCTTGCAGGTAATTCAGGTGGCCCTGGGTACACTCCTCTGTGGGGTGTCCACACTGAGACCAACAACGTGTTGCTGGCTCCCAGGACACACTGGGCCAGGTAGGTATGAGGGCAGGTCAAGGAGGATGACAGCTGGTCTCTGGACATATCACTCCCAGGTGGTGCTAGGACTTTTCAGGGTCTCACCCCTCTCTCTGAGAAAAGAACTGAGTGTTCTGTGACATGCTTTGGGTACTCTGCACTTTCTCCTTTCTCTGAGACCCTACACTCCATGGCAGGGCTGATCCATGAGCACAACTCCCAAAGCAGGGCCCAGCCCAGACCTGACCCAAAGACTACACTAAGCACAGAGTAACTGAAGATGCAACCTAGGCTGCAGCAAGAGTCAGCCCCAGAAGCAGTGTGATCTCTGGAACAGAAACCTGGTTTGGGGCTGGCATGCCCTTTCTTGCTGTGTTACTTCAGGCCAGTTTCTTGGGCTCTCTGAGCCGCTTCCTACCCATGGAAATGGGTGTCTTATTGGTTATTCTGCAGGTTTGCTGAAAGGGGAGAAGGAAATTTGAACATGATTTATGTCTACGTCAGTGTTTGGGGGTCTTATTGTTACATACTAACTGGAAATAGGAGGGCTTCAGAAACAATGTGGCCTCTGCCTCGAATTCCAGCTAAGAATGAATTTCCACTGGAAAGGATGTGAAGTCCTTGCTTCTTTTCCGTCAGAGTCCATCATTCTACTGTACAATCTTCTAAATGATGGCATTGGTGATGGTGTTACCCCCTCTCTGCAGGCTCTGCCCCCTGAGCTGGGAGCCAGTAGCAATGGTTTTGCAGAACTTGCTTCTCTCCCTTTGTATATTATTCCACCTTCTGAATATAATTATTGGTTTTATTAGCTGTGGTAGTCAGCATTTTCTTTGAGAAATGGGAGAAGAAAACACACTTATGAAGTATTGGGTGTCTTGAAAACCTAGACGTTTGTTTTATTGGGTTGTTTTTACAAAGAGCTTTTGTTGGTTGCTGCCTTCCAGAAGAGTGAAAATGGCCCCTACATGCAGCAAACCGAAGGTCAGGGGTCTGATTGTGGAAGGCTGCTGGGCCTGGGTCCCAGGCTCAGAATCAAGGGGCTGCAGCTTCAGGGGGCTCTGCATGTCCATTGACCTGAGTGGGGACTGTGGTGAGGAGGAGGCCTCTGCACACCTGGATGGTGGTGATGGTGCTAACCCACTCTCTGCAGGCTCTGCCCCCTGAACTGCCCCCTGAGCTGGATGCCACACTGTCAGTCATGCTCTGCTGACCCTTGTGGATCTTTCTGGAATGTGTCCTGAATTATGTTTCTCTCCATCCTCCTAGGTGTGTAGAAACAGAATTGCATCCCAAAGAATTCAGCCAGTGGGAACTGGGGCAGTCTTGACTTCTGGGCTATGGATGAACTTAGATCCCCAGATGTTTACCTAGCCCTTCTTTCCCCAAATATCCCGTCAGTACAGGCCCAACTGAACATGGGCATCAGTCACAGGGGTGGGACAGGTTTAGATGACACCACCTTACAGTCACACTGAGTCAGAGGTTACGAACTGTTCTAAATCCCCAAGTCTTTGGAAGGCAGGACAATGTGGGGTTGAGAGAGAGGACATGTATTTTGGGATCAGACTTGCTTGTAGGGCTTATCAATCATGTGATATCAAACGAGCCTTGAGGCCTTTCTGAGTCTGAATACTCAGCTGGTAATGGCAGGCTGTTGTTCACTACTTTATTCATTCACAAACATTTTCCATGCCTTCTATGAGCCATTGTGCTCTGGGGATTGGGGATACAGCAGTGAACCAAACAGCAACCCCTGCCCTCAAGAGCTGACATTCTAGAACCGATGCCCGGGAAGTCCCTGGAACTCAGTGGCTATTAGATTTAATGCTTATGAGCATCAAAGGGCATAAACACTGCTCTACCATCTGCCAAGTAATCCCAGCCTGCGGAATTGGCCCCAAGGAGCTCATCCGTGAAGGACAAGGCTGCAGGTAGAAAGCAGTATTTTCAACTCACGGTTCTTTATAACCGTGAAAAACCGGACAAAATACCCATCTGTAGAGAGCTGATTTAGTAAATTATGCCATCATTTGAGGGAATATTATGTAGGCATTCAAAATTATCATTATGAAGTAAAGTAGATAGCCACATAAATGTTTATGGTGTAAAATCGCATGCATGTGGTGATTATAATTGGGGAAAACTTTGTGTGTGGCGTGGGGGGATAAGGATCGTGTGCGTGTGCGCGTGTGTGTGCATGTGTGTGTGTGTACATTCGTACCTGTGTGTGCACAAGGGCTAGATAAGGCAAGTAAATAATGAAGAGGAGCCAATGTACTCTCAGGAGTTGGTTGGAGTGTCCTGCTGGGGCCTCATCCACAATGGGACTGCAGGGTGTGTCTAGGCTCTGTCTTGACAACTGCGTGTTTATGGGCCCCTGCAGCTTTTAATCCCTCTTCTTTCATAACATCAGGATGTAAATTTTAAGGGTTCCTGCCTCCCTCCTGGGTGCAGTCTTCTTTGGGCTGTAATAATGTGCCTCGCCCCCTTCTAATACAGACACATTCTCAGGAGTTTGAGTCTTTGGCACAGTGGTGTGGAGATGTGAAAGACCGTCACTTACTACTCCTTCCACAAGAGACTTGCTGACACTCTTTGTCAAGTGCTTTCTACTCCCTGGATTCCCAGAGGTGCCTGGCTCCTGCCTTTCCCCAAGCCTGGCTTTCTGGACTTTGCATCTTTTCTGAGCAGCCCAGGAAGCTTTCAACATATGTGTCCTCTGCTTACGTTACAGAGTTAGATTCTGTTGTCTGTAATCAAAGAACACCATAGATATGGAGATCAGCACCAGGGTTCAAATGCTGGGAATGGACTTCATCAGGACTCTCTGGAAGGTGTTAAGAATGCCTCCCCAGGCCTGGGTGACTGGAAATCCTTGCTATTCAATGGTATTCTGGGAAGCGGAGTGTGTGTTTTCTGATGCCACGGCGTGTATGAAAGCTTTGAATGTTACAGCACACAGCTCTGTAGGATACAGAGACAGAAGCAGGCTTCAGCTGAAACTGGCCTCTGTGGAAGCAGAGAAGTGAGAAAATTCCAAATAGCCAAGAGAAAGCTTTTTTGCCTGAAGCCTAAAAATAAAAATACTCTGTGTATGGAAAATAGGTTCTTTATTGAGTTAGAAGGCCAAGTTTTCACCCCAAGCTAAAATTGTTTGAGCTAAGCAGGGAGGTAGATTGCGTAGAAGGAAATCGTCTCAGCTCCCTGCCAGCACCTTCTCCGTGTTCCTCTAGTGAATTATCTGATAAAGGACATTCGCTTTTTAGTGGAGGAGGGAAGCAGCACAAAGTTAGGATGCTGTTGGAGCACAAGACACAGTAATGAGATTTTCCAAATGTTCCATGATGGAACCCCGACAGAGACCCTTAATCTGAGAGCTAGACAATGGGCCAACCATTGACTCTGATTTTATATTCCAGCCATGCTTCGATTTTCTATTACAAAACTATGACTCAAAAACATCTCTGGTTTTGGACACTTGGCCATGGAATTGATCACAGTAAAATAGATCATAAACCAAGGGAAGGAGTGTTCCCCATGCCAGAGGCAGCTCACTGCTGGGATTCTTGATAAAAAAAAGGAGCCCAATCTCCACATCAAGCCTCGGCCTCCTTCCACATCAAGAGGACATGTGTGCCCAGAGAGGAGCCGATGGAGGATGACAGTCCCAGAAAAGAGAACCCAACTTGGCTGGCTGATCTTTAAAACATATAAATATACTTACATTCACAGTTTTTAAGTGCTTCTTCTTTGGCATTGTTTAGATCTGGGTTAGAATCTCAGCTTCACTGTTTGCTTACCTTTTTTGAATTTGAGTAAATTATACAATCTCTTTGAATTCTGTTTTCTCATCCTCCACAAGAGGGTTGAAGGGTAAATGAGCTAGTGATGTAAATTGCTTTTTCTGGAACCTAGTAGACATTCCATAAATATCTTGTTTATTCCTAATTGGTAAGAGAGAGGTAGTGGATCTCTCCCAATTATAGACTTGCTATCTTGGCCCCAAATATCCTCTCTCTCTTGCTTCCTCCTCCACTGTAGACCAGGCACAGGGAGATCCTCCTCAATATTATAGCCTATCTTTCCAGGCTCCAGTGTCTGGCATAGCTTTCCACACACCTTCTTTCATGTTCTTTGATCCTGCTCCTGAATATTATGGCTAACACTATCAGGCTCTGCCTAGATCCTGTCCCACACCTTTCTCTTCCAACATGGGTGCTCTTTCTTCTCCTGGCTGTGTTGGCACCTGCAGCCCTTCTTTGGGGGACAGTCCCTGGCCACTGGTACCACAAACCTGCACTTGCAAAGTGCCAGAGACTTCTGAGAGTTGGCATCCTGGCCCTCCCTCTGAGTGCCCTCATCCAAGGACAGCTGGGGTGGGGGTAGGAACTCCCAGCTTCTTTATCTTGGGTCAGGACATCCTTGAGGTGTATTACAGTCTAGAAATTCCTTGAAGACTCAGGCTGAAGCTGCTGGCCACTGAATTTCTCCTGAAATCTCACCCTGGCTCGACTTTTTCCTCTTCCTCTTCTCCATCCTCTGAACCCTTAGTGCATCTTGGGAACATGTCCTTGACGCATCACTTGCACAAGAACCTTGGATGTTGAGCCTGCTTCTGAACTGAGATGAGTAACTGTAGGGTCTTGTCTTCCGTAGTCTCACAGTGCCTGTTATAAGTTGACACTCCACACTCCTGGGACACACCAACAGCTTCCAGAGGGGTCTCCCTGTGCCTGGTCCACACTTTCCATACCCCTACGTGCACCTACTCTTCCAACCACAGCTCCAATAATCCACTTTATTAAATTTCTTAAGTCTTTATTAAATCCTTACTAATTGCTAGTGCACGATATGCTAGCACACTGTAATAGACAAAGCTGACAAGATCCAATTGCTTGGATTTTGCATTCTAGGTTATTTATTTTGCTTATCACTCCTTTACTTAGAAACTTTAATTTGACTCATTATCAATTGAATTAAGATCAGAGTCTTCATTCTGGTATGCAAAATCCCCCGTATTTGTCAAGTGAAAGAAACATGATGACCTCAGCATGTACCTGGAAGAGTTGGACTTTTAATAAATACTGCATGAATGAATGAATGAATGAATGAAAGGATAAATAACTTCTGCATCAGGAATCACCCTCAAAATGTGCCCACCTCCCCCATCTTCTCATCTACCCCCATAAGCTGGGCCTCAACTGGTCTCTGAACCTGCTTTCTCTTCTAACACTTGCTTCTACTGCTCCCATTTATAAGTCTGAATTTTACTATTTTTTTTTTTTTTCATTTACTCTTCACTTATTATGCCCAGCCATCTCAAGTTTTTTGACTTCTGGCTCTGGGTTTTACTAAGAATGCCTCCCTCCTTGTCTCCTTTATCCCTCCTTCTCTTCCCCACCTCATCTAATCCTCTCCTTAATTTTGTGTTGATATTCTGTACAATTGCTCTCCATCTCTCTTGCAAAAAAATAGCCCTACATTATCTACATTCTCCGACTCCCCTGGAACCTGCTCCACTTTCCTATTTACCTTCACAGTACTAGCCACAAAATTCTCCTCTCAGTTTCAATATTTCCTGCCTTGGGCCATCTGTACAGGTCTAATGGTAGTTACTGAGAGAGGGGGTAAAACAAGGCATGTCTGTCCTCCCTTTTAGTCAAGGCTGGAAACTTATTTTTAAGGTTTCTCTGAGCTTCCCTCAGCCAAGAGGAGGTTAGTTCAGTCAGTTGGGGGACTTCGGATTTCATTTATAATTCTCAGATAGATGAACTAAAATATGTGTGTGTGTGTGTGTGTGTGTGTGTGTGTGTGTGTGTGTGTGTGTGTGTGTATCTTCCCTCTCTATCTGTTCAAGGATTTCTGATGATCCCTTCCTGTTTACTAGTTCGAATTATAATTTCTACCCACCCCCATAAATGTGAGCTATGCTTTGTGACTTGCTTCAAAGAGTAGAGCACGAGAAGGCAGGAGGAGTAACTTTACGATAAAGAAACTTGCCAAATACTATCTCAGCCAGTGGTCGAGGTCAATATCAACAGTGATAAGTCACATTAATAGTATTTGTCCCTAGCCGGGCTCGGTGGCTCAGCCTGTAATCCCGCGCCTTTGGGAGGCTGAGGTGAGTGGATTGCCTGACCCCGCGGGTTCGAGACCCACCTGGGCAGCGAGACCTCATCTCTACAATAAATAAATAAAAAATCAGCCGGGCGTGGTAGCGCATGCCTGTAATTCTGGCTACTTGGAAGGCTGAGGCGGAAGGATCGCTGAAGCCCAGCAGGTCGAGGCTGCGGTGGCGGGAGCGGCCACTGCACTCCAGTCTGGGTGACAGAATGAGACTCCAACTCAAAAAAAAAAACAAAAACAAAAATAGCATTTGTCCTTAATATGACATGTTAATAGTGGCACTTTACCTGTCTTCTTTCTACTGAAACCTCAAAACTGCAGTTTAACCATGGGAAAAATTTCAGACAAATCCAAATTAAGAGACATCTACAAAATACCAGACAAGTTTCCTCTTAACTGTCAAGGTCATCAAAAACAAGGGAACCGAGAAACTATCACAGTCTAGAGCAGTCTAAACAAATTAATATAATGTTGTAGCCTGAATGGGATCCTGGGAAAGGACATTATGGAAAAACTAATGACATCCAAGTAAAGTATGAACTTTAGTTAATATTAATGCATGAATATTGGTTCATTAATTGTGGCAAATGTACCATAGAGATGTTAAAAACAGGGGGAACTGGGTGTGGGTATTAATAGGACCTCAATGTACTATTTTTGCAACTCTTCTGTAAATATAATATATTCTACAATTTTTAAAATTAGGATCTTTGGTTTCAGCCCCAACATGGGCAAAGCTTGGGAGTTAAAAAAAAAAAAAAGAAAAAAAAGGCTTAATAAACTGAAAATCAGCAACTTTTCTCCATGCATCATAGAATTGAAGTGGCAAGACAAACGGCCACTCCAACATCTGGAGAGATAGACAAACACAGAGAATCACATCAGAGGTCAGTTACCTGAAGCAGAAGACACTAAGCAGAGCCCTAAGCTGGTAGCAACTCTTAAGCAGCAATTTTTACAAATACTAAAGACTGAATGAGTATAACATGAGCTTGGGAATTTCTGGGGGCTGAAGTCTCAAGTGGGCTCCTCCAATTCTGTGAGTTTTACCTCCAGGGACCCTACTAGGTCCTCATGGTGAAAAGCCATAAAAACTCCCCATGTTTCTAGCAGGGCTCAGGGAAAAGTGACCAGCTTAAAATATGCCTGAAGCACTTTTCATAGCAGAGACTTTCTCTCCAGGACAAAAGACTATCAGAGCTTTATGTCATCTGTGCTGAAGGGGGAAGGGCAATTCCTCAAATCTAGACCCCTCTAGTCTTCCTGTCTCACCTAAGAAGAAGAAAATAATTAAGATGCTCTTGTGAGGGTCACAGCCTGTGAAGCAGGCTCACTGAGCACTGGTTACCAACTCATCTGCGTCCAGTGAGGCAGAACATACTCACACGCAGAAGGTTCCATGTAGTAGATTTATTATTTGTAGACAGGCAGAAGAAGACACAGAAGCCTAGGGTTCATTGTGAAGCTGGTCCCTCCAGGCTCTGGAATACTGACCCGAGAGAGGATGTAGACTAGTCTGCTTGTGCTTCACTTGCACCAGCTGAAAGATCCCAGAAAGCAACTTGCTCTGGGTGTCACATAAAACACTAGGCTAAAGCCTTGAAGAACAGAGCCTAGGGTGCTCATGTCAGTTCTTCCCTATCACAGGATGTGGCATTTCAGCACATTTCAGTTGTTCTTGAGAACTGCAAGTGAGAAAGCTGGAAGAACTGGATGACCTGGAGAACTGTCCCACACAGCTCGGGGACATAAGCCCACACAAGGACTGAGATTCATTATGAAATTAGTTAGATAAACATTCTCTTTCCTCATACCTTGCACCATCTCAAAGGATTTCATTTTGATGAGAGTGGATCACAGCTAAAAGAGATAAAATGTGCACGCATTTTAAGAAGGAGTTCTTAAGAAAACCCAAAGACAACAAGGGAGACAAAAACAAGAAACTAGAGGAATTTGATGCCTCTGGCACCTACAGCTGGAGTGACATTACATAGAGCCCAACTCGCAGCCAAATTAAGACTGCACTCTAAAGGCCTTTTACTTCAGTTTCTGTGATCTGATACATCATGTCTAGATTTCAACGAAAAATTACAAGGCAAAGAAAATATGCAGTCTGAGTAGACAAAATAAGCATCATAACCAGATTCAGATATGACACAGATTTGAAACTATCAGACAGGGAATTTATTTTTTATTTTTTTATTTTTTTTGAGTTGGAGTCTCACTCTGTCGCCCAGACTGGAGTGCAGTGGCCATTTCTGGCCACCGCAGCCTCGACCTGCCGGGCTCCGGCGATCCTTCCGCCTCAGCCTTCCGAGTAGCCGGAATTACAGGCGCGCACTACCACGCCCGGCAGATTTTTTGATTTATTGTAGAAATGAGGTCTCGCTGCCCAGGCGGGTCTTGAACCCGCGGGCTCAGGCAATCCACTCACCTCAGCCTCCCAAAGGCGTGGGATTACAGGCTGAGCCACTGAGCCCAGCAGACAGGGAATTTAAAATAACTATTATTAATATATTAAGAACTCTAATAAAACATAGACAACAGGCATGATCAGATGGGGACTATAGTAGAGCAATGTGAACTGCAACAAAGAATCAAAAGGAAATGCTAGAAAGCAAAAAATTTTGCAACAGAAATGAGTACTTTGATGGACTCACGAGTATAATGGATAAGGCTAAGAAAAAATAAAACAAAACAGTGATCCTGAAAATATGTCAATGGAAACTTCCTTAACTGAAATGCAAAGAGAAAATAAGAAAGACAAAAATGAGGGGACAGATATCCAAGAACTATGGGACAATCACAAAGGAGTCATATCACATAATGGAAGACAGAAAGATAAGAGAGAGGGGCCAAGAGAGAAACAATATTTGAAGTATTGATGACTGAGAATTTTTCAAAATTAATGATAGACACCAATCCACAGTTTCAGGATGCTCAGAGAACATCAAGCAGAAAATATGTATATATACATATAATCCAGATCCTGGTATAACATATTCAAACTGCAGAAAATTAAAGACAAAGAAACAGTTTTGAAAGAAATCACAGGGCAAAAACATCTTTCCTTTAGAGTAACAAAGGCAGGAATTATGTTGGACTTATTGCCAAAACCATGAAAGCAAGAGAGAGAGTGAGGTGATTTAGTGCTATAAGAAGAAAAAAAAATCAACCTAAAATTCTATATCCAGTGAAATTATCCTTCAAAGGTGAAATAGAAATAAATAATTTCTCCAACAAGCAAAAACCAAGAAAATTCATTGCTAACAGACTTACCTTGCAAGAAAGGAACTCAAATGTGCTGAAAAGAAAAAAACAGACAACCCCATTGTAAAATGGGCAAAAGATATGAACAGACACTTCACAAAGGAAGACATCTGAGCAGCCAACAGACACATGAAAAATGTTCAACCTCACTAATCATCAGGGAGATGCAAATCAAAACCACACTGAGATACCACCTAACTCCAGTCAGAATGGCAATTATTAATAACTCAAAAGATGACAGTTGCTGGAGAGGGTGTGGCAAAAAGAGAACACTTCTACACTGTTGGTGGGAGTGTAAACTAGTGCAACCTCTGTGGAAAGCAGTGTGGCAATTCCTAAAAGCTCTAAATATCAACCTCCCATATGACCCTGCAATCCCCCTACTGGGAATATACCCTGAAGAACTCAAATCACTCTATCTAAAAACTACCTGCATACGAATGTTTATCGCAGCATTGTTCACAATAGCAAGAACTTGGAACCAACCATGCTGTCCATCAAAAGAGGGCTGCATAAAAAAATGTGGTACATATACACAATGGAATACTATGCAGCCATAAAAAAGAACAAAATCATGAATTTCGCAGCAACCTGGATGGAACTAGAGTCTATAATACTGAGTGACCTCTCACAGAAACAAAGATCTGAGTATCACATGTTCTCACTCATATAGTGAACCTTGATCATCCAACATATTATTATAAGAAAATGACTGACAGTTGTGGGAAACTATGGAGTGGGGGAAGGGAGATGGAATTAATGGTAGTAAACATCTGTCTGGGGATGGGGAGACACCTCTTATCAAAAAGGGTGCCTGAACGAAGCATATTTGTATACTTAACCCTTAACTGTACCCCACAATATTATAATAAAAAAAGCTGATTACAAAAAAAGACGTTCTTCAGAAAGAAGGCAAATGATACAGACCAGAAATGCAAATCTACATAAAGAAAGGAAGAGCATCTGAGAAGAAATAAATGAAAGTAAAACAACTATTACATTTTTTCTTATTTTTAACTGTTCTGAAAGATAACTGTTGAAAATGATAATAGTAACAGTGTATGGGGTGAATATAGCATAGGGCTGTGAAATGAATGACATCAATGTTATAAGGGATAGGAAAAATGAATTGCGAATATTCTGATATAAGTTATCTGTGCTATATGCAAAGTGGTATAGTGTTACAACTTAGCTTAGTTGTAAATGTGTATTGCAAGTTCCATCGAATCCACTAAAAAATGTAAAAGGAATATAACTGATATGTTTAAAAAGAGAGAAAATATAATTATTTAAAATGATCAATTAAAAACAGTGAAGCCAGAAAAAAAGGTAGAAGGGAACAATAAACAAGTGCAACAAATAGACAATAGTTATCAACATGGTAGATATTAATGCAACTATATAAAATAATCACTTTAAATATAAATGATCTCAACACATCAGTTCAAAGTTAAATACTGTCATAGTAGATTTAAAAATATATAACTATAGTTGCCTACAAAAAACTACTTTAATTATAAAGACAGAGATATGTTAAAATTGAAGGGATAGAGAAAAATATACCACGGTAACACTAATTCAAAAGAAAGCTGAAGTTGTAATATTTATTTTAGAAAAAGCAGCCTTCAAAACAAGAAAAATTATCAGGGATAATGGGGGCATTACATAGTAACAGGAGGATCAATTTTCTAAGACACCAACAACCAGGTCCAGAACAAATAAATGACTATATCAGGCTGCAGATTACTAAGTTAATATACAAACATCAATTGAATTTTTTATATACCAGATATGAAAAATTAGGATTTGAATTTAATAAAAAAATACAATGGATAATAGCATACACCAAAAATCCCCTGAAATAGCATACACCAAAAATTCTCTGACATAAGTTTAAAAAAATATGTACAGAACCTAGGTCCCTGAAATCACAGGACTGTGATGAAAGATGGTCTAAATAAATGAAGGGGTAGTCTAGTCTGTGTTCAAAAGCTATTTTGTAGATACTGCCAAAGTGATTCTTAAGTTTGTATAGAAAGACAAAAGACCTAGAATAGCCAAACTGATACTAAAAAAGAACAAAATTGAAAGACTCACATTACCTTATTTGAAGATTTATTGTAAAGCAACAACAATCAAGACAGTGTGATAGACACATATATCAATGAAACAGGATAGAGAACCCAGAAATAGATCCACATAAAGATAGCCAACTGATCTTTGAGGAAGGAGCAAAGGCAATTCAATGGGAAATGGAGAGTCTTTTCAACAAATGATTTTAAAAATTAAAAAGAAAAAAGAATCTTGACACATACCTTGCAACCTTTCACAAAAGCTAGCTAAATATATATCATAGGACTAAATGTCAAATTCAAATCTATAAACCTTCTAGAAGAAAATGGGATAATCTAGGTAAACTTGGGTTTGGCAATGTGGTTTTGGATACGAATGCTAACCAAAAATAAAATTCTATGCTTCCCAACTGACTGAACAAATTCCTTCTGAGCCAAGGGAAACCTGGAAAACTAAACTCCAGACTGTGACAGAAAGAGAGACATGCCTCATTAGAGAAAAGAAGAACCTTTTCTCTTCCCTTTTGGAGTTTGTGCATTAAGATACAGATCATAAGACTGACAAAACAGACTTCGTGGAAATAAGATACCAAATTTCAACCTGACTCTGGTATGGCATCACATGACACATACAAGGCCTTAAGGAAACAAAAATATTTTACCCCAAAGTATACTTCTTTCACATATTTTGAAATTGCCCTGCAAAGACATCTTTTATGGGGAAATATTTGCATTTATAGAGAATCTCCATTAACATAGCTAGATTTTTCATTTTCTAGGACTTTCTGGATCCAAGAGGGATTAACTGAGAGTAAAACATGTTTCACAGCCGGGCTCGGTGGCTCAGCCTGTAATCCCGCGCCTTTGGGAGGCTGAGGTGAGTGGATTGCCTGAGCCCGCGGGATTGAGACCCGCCTGGGCAGCGAGACCTCATCTCTACAATAAATCAAAAAATCAGCCGGTCGTGGTAGCGCATGCCTGTAATTCCGGCTACTCGGAAGGCTGAGGCGGAAGGATCGCCGGAGCCCAGCAGGCCGATGCTGCGGTGGCCGGGAGCGGCCACTGCACTCCAGTCTGGGCGACAGAGTGAGACTTCAACTCAAAAAAAAAAAACAAAAAAAACCAAAAAAACATGTTTCACGTATAAGACACATTTGCTATCTATTCTCTCTAAAGGTTCCCAACTATGAGATTTCGTCTACATAAGAAGAACCTTTTCTCCACAGCCCCCTTATCATAACTCAGGCATTCTTTTTTGTGGACCTCAGATCTTTAGACAATAGGCTAACTCTCTCAGCAAGCTGTCAATTAAAGAATTCCTAAAACCCACCTATGACTTACAAGTTTCTACTTTGAGATGTCCTGCCTTTCTGGGCCAAACCAATGTATACTTCAAACATATGGATTTATGTCCTTGCTTGTGAACTTCTGTCTTAAAATGTATAAAACCAAGCTATAACCCAATCACACCAAGCACATGTTCTCAGGACATCTTGAGACTATACCTATGGCTGTGGTCACTCATATTTGGCTGAGAATAAACCTCTTAAAATATTTTAGAGTTTGACTTTTTTTCAACACAACAATAAAAGAATGATTCATGAAGAAGAAACTGATAAGTTGGCATTGAAAATTATAATTTATTATTCTGCAAAAGATAATGTTTAAAGAATGAAAAGATAAGCCAGCAATTGAGAGAAATGTTCACAAAACACATAACTTCATAAAGACCTATTTCAAATACACGAAGAACTCTTAGAACTCAACAAGTTTTAAGAAAAAAGCTTAATTTGTAAATTGGCAAAAGATCTGAACAGATACTTTGCCAAAAAATGAAACACAAATGTCAAATATGCATATAGAAAGATACAGATACTCCACTTCATTTGTTATTAAAAATATTGCAAATTAAAACAACAGTGAGATACCTATGCATACCTGTTAGAATGGCTAAAATATAAAACAAAACAAAACAAAACCAAAAACTAGCAATAACAAATACTGGTGAAACTGTGTAGCAACAGGAACTCTCATTCATTGCTAGTGGGAATACGAAATGACACAGCCATTTTAGAAGACAATTTGGCAGTTTTTTTAAAAAAAAACTAAAAGCAGTTTTACCATACAATTCAGCAGTTTCACTTCTAAGTATTTGCTCAACTGATGGGAAAACTTCTGTCAACACAAAAACCTACACACAAATGTGTGTAGCAGCTTTAGTAATAGCAAAAACTGTAAGCGATCAGAAGCTCTTTAATAGGTGAATGGATACACAAGCTGTAGTACATCTATACAATGTAATATTATTAAACAATAAAAACAAATGAGATATAAAGCTAGGAAAATACATGACAATGTTAAATGCATGTTGCTAAGCAAAATAATTCAGTCTTAGAAGCCTATATATAGTGCGATACCAATTATAAGACATTCTGAAAAAAGCAAAATTATGGAGACAGTACAAAGATCAGTGATTTTCAGAGTTCGGGGTGAGGGAAAGCAAGTTTGAATGGGCAAATAGGTGAAGTACAGAGCATAGTTAGAGTGGTGAAACCATTTTGCATGATAACTGTATATATGACAAATTATATATATATATGTACTTATGATGGATAATAAATTCTGTGGATAGTTAACATTATACTTTTGTTAAAACTCTTAGAACTTGACAACACAAAGAATGAGTCTTAATGTATACAGATTTAAAACATCATTTAGGATGGAATGCAGACTACGACGAGAGAATCTAACTGTATGATACTTGCATGAAGCAACCTCACTGAATGGGGAGTGAAGGAAGGTTCTGACCCCAGTATCCAGAAAGGAATCCTGGAACAGCAAAAAGGACATTGGCTAAAAACTAAGGCAATCTGTACAAAGTGTGGATTTTAGTTAATAGTCACACATATTGACTCATTATTTGTGACAAATAGACCATGCTAGTGTAAGATGCTAACAGTAGGGGGATACTGGGTGCAGAGTCCATGGGAACATTGTGTACTAACTTTTCAATGTTTCTATAAATCAAAGCTGTTCTAAAATATAATTTATTATATTAAACAATTCTACTGATTCATTTTTTAAAAAATCATACTTCCTTCAGGGAAGATAGAGGGTGGACCAGCTCTTCATTTCTGCCTTGGTACAATGGAAAGTAAATATAATAAGTTGAATTTGAAAATTACGCAATCCTGACTAGTAAGCAAGCATTTTAGGTATCCTGACAGTGGGCTCCTCCTTTACTCATAGGGGTTCACCTTCTGTACCTTGATACCCTGTTGCCAAACAGCAGTGAATACTGAGCACACAATTCCTGGCACACAGTATGTAGCCGTTAGATGTTAGTTTTGTACCTCATCTCTCTCTTCTCCAGAGAATCTCTTTCTCTGCAACACAAGTCTAATTCCCATGCTATTGCATGAATCCAATGCCTATCTCTTGTCCCGGCCCCCATTTTTGTCTGTCACACTCCTATGTTTCTATCTTTCTTAGTATAAGACTTACAAGTTGCTTTAGCAAACAACTCCCAAATCTTAGAGGCTTGATACAGAAACAGCTTATTTTTCCATGAGATAATAGCCTGATACAAGTATAGAGACCCTCCTTGGCCCTTCTCCAGGTGGTGTCTTGGCCATGATGTCTTGGCCATCCTGCCTCCTTCTGTCTCTGTCCCATGATGACTTTCAAGGCGTGTATTTGGAATGACAAGTGAGGAAGCCACAGCCTTCATCTTATCTTTAGCTTGAGTCATATTATTTTACTCATATTTGTATTTCTGGATGCCATTTACTTTGATATTTCCCTGACTTACTTTATTAAATTGAAAAAAATAAAACCTTTTCTTGATATGTGTAGCTCAGATTACGAAAATTCCTTCTCTTGAGGCAGCCTGGTTTTTAAACTCTACAAACCCCTGAACTCCTGGAATCTCTCTATTATCATTTATTTATTTCCTGGGATCACCTTTTTCTTGTAATCTTTTGCTGTATGTTGCTAAATTGCCAATGTTCACTATTAACATTATTTTCTAACTTCTTTCTCTGGAAATAGAGACTCATTGGGCATGTAGACTAACTTAAAGTTGAGAGAAGTAACAGCTCCAAGATGTGTGTCCACTGCTCAGCTCACATTAACATATTTTCAGTTTCTGATAATCAGGTTTATCCCACATAGTTACCTGACCTTGATGCTGGTCTCAATTACTTTTCCTGTTTCATTGAAACACTCGAGTTAGGTACCAATTTTTCCATTAGTCAGGGAAATGCTTCTTGCTACCAGAACAACAAACAAACATCTTACTCGACAGAAAGAATTTGATTTCTCTCTCATACCACAGGTCAGTGCAGTTCAGAATCTGATGTGCCCAATGAGTTTCTATACTTGCTAAGTCCTTTTCAAATTAGGTGCCTCCCCAGCCACTCCCCTATAAATGACGATTCAATAATCCATGCCTTCCGTAGCAGTCAGTTTGGGTTGCCATAGCAAAACACCACAGGCTGGGAGGTTTAAACAACACAAATTCATTTTCTCACTGTACTAGAGGCTGGGAAGTCCAAGATCAAGGTGCTGGTCAGTTCAGTTTCTGGTGAACTGGCTTGCAAATTGTGTCTTCTTTCTGTGATCTCACATGGTACAGAGAGAGGAGGCTGGGGAGAGAAAGAGAGCCCAAGATCTCTGGTATCTCTTCCCATAAGAATCTTATCAGTTAAGGGTTAGGTGTGCTATTACGTTTCATTCAGGCACCCTGTTGATAAGAGGTGTTTCCCCATCCCCAGACAGATATTTGCTACTGTTAATCCCATCCCCCCGCCATAGTTTCCCAGTACCTTCAGTCATTTTCTTATAGTATTACATTGGATGTTCAAGGTCCATTATATGAGTGAGAACATGTGATACTCGGATCTTTGTCTCTGTGAGAGGTCACTCAGTATTATAGACTCTAGTTCCATCCAGGTTGCTGCGAAATCCATGATTTTGTTCTTTTTTATGGCTGTGTAGTATTTCATCATGTATATGTACCACATTTTTTTAATACACCTAACCCTTAACTGTACCCCACAAAACCATAATAAAAAATATTGATTAAAAAACAAATTAGCCTAGTGTGGTGGTGCACACCAGTTGTCCCAGCTACTTGGGAGCCTGAGACAGAAGGATCAGGAGGCCGAGGCTGCAGTGAGCCACTGCACCCCAACCTGGGTGATAGAGTGAGATCCTGACTCAAAAAAAAATAGTAATAGGGCCTATAACAACCTAAAAACAAAACACAAAGGTGTATTTTAAGTAACTGTGGTGTGAAAGTACTATGGCATCTTTAGTACTTTATAATATTTCGGGTTTTTTCCTTATTCCTAGATGTGCCTAATATTTCCCAATCCAGAAATGTTCAACAAACATAGTGCAAATGTACCAAGAGCCAGACCCCGACCAACATGAAAGTATGAGAAACGTCCATGTAAACTATTTCTACCCTTTATGAAATAAAGAAGGTGATTATCTTCAAAAAAAAGAAAAGAATCTTATCAGATCAAGATCCTAACCCAATGACTTTATTAAGGCTTAGTTACCTCCTTAGAGGTCCCATGTTCAAATACAGACAGATTGGTACTTAGAGCTTCAATCTGTGAATTTTGCAGGAGACAAACATTCAGCCTATAAATCCTCCTTTCATTCTGTAGCTTTTTTTTTTTTTTTTTTTGAGTTGGAGTCTCACTCTGTCGCCCAGACTGGAGTGCAGTGGCCGCTTCCGGCCACCGCAGCCTCGACCTGCTGGGCTCCCGCGATCCTTCCACCTCAGCCTTCCGAGTGGCCGGAATTACAGGCATGCGCTATCACTCCCGGCTGATTTTTTGATTTATTGTAGAAATGAGGTCTTTGCTGCCCAGGCGGGTCTCGAACCCGCGGGCTCAGGCAATCCACTCACCTCAGCCTCCCAAAGGCGCGGGATTCCAGGCTGAGCCACCAAGCCCGGCCATTCTGTAGCTTTTAAACTTATGGCAGAAAAGAGAGCGCTGTGAAATTGGCTAATATCACTTCTGCTTACATTCTTTAGGCCAGAACTCAGACCCAACTCTAATACAAGGGAAACTGGAAAGTGTAGTTTTTCTATGTGCATAAAGAAGAGGACCAGTGCAGGAAAAAAATCACACTGTCTCTACCCACAGCATCTGGATTTAGATCAAGGTATTCAGTTTAGCTTCCAGCATAGACTTGTGTGATTAGCACAATGTGTTACCTGGGGTGTTGTGTGTATCTATAGAGCTTCTAGTAATGTGTCTTCTCTTTCTTTCATTGCCTCTACATTTTTCCTGATCAGTCGCCATGGAAGTCTACCTGTGTTATTCATCTTTTCGAAGAATCATCTTTTAGTTCAGTACTTGTTATGTTTTTCCTGTTTCCTAGTCAGTGATTTAGGCTGCAATATGCATTATTTTCTTTCTGCTTATGCTGAGTTTAATCTACTGTTCCCCCCACTCCAGCTTCTTAAGGTGGAGGCTAAGGTTACTGGTTTGGAACCTTTTCTTCTTTTCTAATATAGAAATATAGTATTTGATATGTCCCTCCAAGCACTGCTTTAGAGGCATCCCACAGATTTTGATATGCTATGTTTTCATTTCATTCAGCTCAAAATACTTTCTTATTCCCTCTTTCAGATATCTCCTAATTTTTGCTTTTTAATTTAGTTTCATTGTGGCCAGAGGAAAAAGCCTTATAAGAATTGGATGTTTCTCAATTTGTTGAGACTTATTTTATGGCCCAGGATTTGATTTATCCTTGTCAATGCTTGTGAGAATAATGTGTGTTCTGCTGTTGTTGAGGAGAATATTCTACAAGAGTCCACTAGGTCAAGTTGGTTTCATGGGGTTGTTCACATTTTCTATAATCTTGCTGATTTTTGTCTACTTGTTCTATCAATTATAGAAACAGGAGTATTGAAACATTCAGCTATGGTTGTGTATTTTTCTATTTTTCCTTCTAGTTCTTTCACATTTGCTTTGTATATTTTCAATCTTTCTTATTATGTGCACAAATGCTTAGGAGTGAGTGTTGTTTTCTTGACTGGCTGTTTTATCATCATAAAATGGTCTTATTTATCCCTGGTAATATTCTTTCCTGTAAAGTCTACTTTGTATAATATTAACATAGCCATTACATCTTTCTTATGTCCAATGTTAGGTGATGTTACAAACTGAATTATGTCCTCTTTCACCTCCAAATTTATATGTTGAAGCCCTAACTTTCAATGTGACTATATCTAGAAATGGGACCTATAAGAAGATAATAAAAGTTGAATGAGGTCATAAGGGTAGGGTATTAATCTGATAAGGGCTAATATCCTTGTAAAATGATATTTTTTTTTAAGATTAGAGCACTAGAAACAGTTATGATTGGAGAGAGCATTCTCTCTCCACACATCGCACTGTCTCTGCCACAGCATCCACTGAACTGCCATGCTCCTTCAAGTCAAGGTAGTCAGTTTAGCCTTCACAGCTTAGACTTGTGAGATTAGCATAGTGTGCCACCTGGGATGTTGTGTGTACCTATAGTCTCTAGAGGACAGAGGAGAGGCCATGTTAAGATGCAGTAAGAAAGGGGTCACCTGCAAGCCAGGAAGAGAACCCTTACCAGGAATCAAATTGTCCCTAGCACTATAATCTGGAAGTTCTAATCACCAGAGCTGTGAGAAAATAAATTTCTGTTGTTTAAAACATTCAGTCTATGATATTTTGTTATGGTAGCCCAAGCAGTCTAAAACAAGTGATAAAGGTTTTCTTCCTTAAACTATTGCTTTTAAATGATTTTTACCTTTACATTTAAAGTACCTTTCTTATAATGAGTGTATGTTTGGGTCATTTTTACATAAATCTGACAATATATGCTTTTTAATGGAGGAGTTTAGACCATTTACACTTAATGTGCTTATTTATATCATTAGGGTGAGTCTATCAACTTGCTGTCTGTTTTTATTTTATCATTTTTTCTTTGTTCCTCTTTTTAAATTTCCTAACTTTTGGAGATATAATTTGTGGAGTTTTCTTTGTTGACTACTTATCTTTTTTTGTTGGTTTAATATTTATAACTCTTTTATTGTCATTTTAGTGGTTGCTTCGGGGTTTATAGTATACATCATTAATTTATCACAGTCTATTTTCAAACAATATCAACAACAGTATATTTTAATTGCTCCCTTTGTACTTTAGGCTATTGTTGTAAAAAATTTTCTTTGTTAATGTTATAATCTCCATATTACATGTTTTTGTTTAAACAATTATCTTTAAAAGTAGTTAACTAATAAGAATAAATTTTTACGTATTTACCTATGTATTTACCATTTCTGTTTACTCTTCATTTCTTAGGGTTGATTTATTTTTTACATCTAGTATCATTATCCTTGTTCTTAGAAGACACCTTTTAACCTTTCTCGTAGTGCAGTTCTGTGAATAATGAATGCTTTCAGTTCTTAAGTGTCAGAAAAAGTATTTTGCCTTCATTTTTGAATTCTAGGTTGACTTTTTGAAGACTATTTTTTAAGAACAATTTTCAGATCACAGCAAAATTGAGAGGAAAGTACAGAGATTTTCCATATACCCTCACCCCCAAACATGCACATCCTACCTGAGTATCATCATCCCTCACCAAAATGATAAATTGGTTATAACTGATGAACATACATTGACAGATCATGATTACCCAATGTCCATGGCTTACATTAGAGTTCATCTTTGTGTAGTCCAGTAAAATGAGTTTTGACAAATACATATGGACAAGTATTCACCATCGTAGTATCATATAGAGTATTTTCACTACCTCCCAAATCTTCTACTCTTCACCTAGTCATCCATCCTTCCTTATTAACCCTTGGCAATTAAAAATCTTTTCATTGTCTCCGAAGTTTTACCTTTCCATGAGGTCATATAGTTGGAATCATAGAGTATGTAGCCTTTTACTTAGTAATGTGTGTTTGCATTTCCTCCCTGCTTTCTCATGACTTTATACTCCTTTTCAGTGCTAAATGAGATTCCATTGTCTGGATATGCCACAGTTTATTTATCCGTTCACCTACTGTATGACACCTTAATTGCTTCCAAGGTTTGGCATTATGAATAAAGTTGCTATAAACATGTATGTGCAGGTTTTTTGTGGGTACAAGTTTTCAGCTCTTTGTGTAAATACCAAGGAATGTAATTTCTGAATAATATAGTAAAGTGTATGTTTCGTTTTATAAGAAACTACCAAATTATCTTCCAAAGTGGATATACTATTTTGCATTCTTATGGCAGTGAGTGAGAATTCCTGTTACTCTACATTCTTGACATATTTGATGTTGTCAGTGTTCTAGATTTTGGCCATTCTAGTAGATGTGCAATGATATCTCATTGTTGATTGAATTTGCATTTCCATAATGAGATATGATGCAAAGCATCTTCTCATATGTTTACTTTCCACCCGTATATCTTCTTTGGTGAGGTGTCTATTAAGGACTTCAGCCCATTTATTGCTTGGGTTGTTTGTCTTCTTATTGTTGAGTTTTAGGATTCTTTGAATATTGCAAGTAGCAAATGTGGCTTCTGCAAATATCATCTACCAGTCTTTGGCTTGTATTCTTATTTTCTTGACATTTCCCTTTACAGAGAAGCTTTTTGTTTTGTTTTTTTTAACTCCTATGCAGTCCTGCTTATCAATTATTTCTTTTAAGGATTTTTCCCTTGGTGTTGCATCTAAAAAGTCATTGCTTTACCCAAGGTCATCTAGCTTTTCCCTTATGTAATTTTCTGGAAGTTTTATAGGTTTGTATTTTATGTTTAAGTTGATGTTCCATTTGAGTTAAATTTTATGAAGAGTATAAGGTCTCTGCCTAGATTTATTTTGGGGCATTTTGATGTCCAGTTGTTCCAGCACTGTTTGTTGAAAGACGATCTTTGCTCCTATGTTGAAAATCAATTGACTATATTAATGTGGCTTTATTTCTGGGTTCTTCATTCTGTTCCACTGATCTATTTGCTTGTTCTTTCACAAGTCCTACACTAGATTGATTACTGCAACTTTATAGTTAGTATTGAAGCCTGGAAGAGTTCTTTATCTTTTGATATTATGTTGGATATTCTGGATTTGTTGCCTCTCCATATAAACCTCAGAATCAGTGTCAATAATCCACAAAATTATGTGCTGGGATTTCTAGGTTAAATTTATCTTTCTTTTTAGTAACTCAAGATTGTTTTTCCTACATCTTTTTGCTTGTATAGACCTAGCAAGAAACCTGTTTTCATCTTTATATTTGTTCCTCTGTCTGTAACATGTCCTTTTTCTCTAACTGCTTGATTTTCTTTTTATCACTGGTTTTAAACTATGTGATTATGATGTCACATGTGTAATTTTTTTCATGTTTTATGAACTTAGGACTTGCTGAGCTTCTTGGATCTGTAGGTTTTTAATGCAATTTCAAAATATTTAAGCTATCATTTCTTCAAATAATTTTCTGCCTCAATCTCTTCAGTGAACTTAATTATACATATATTAGGTCATATAACTTTTTTATAGCTCACTGATACTCTTTAAATTTTAAAATTGTTTTTATTTTTGTGTGCTTTATTTTTGGTAGCTTCTGTGACAATATATTCAAGTTTACTAATTTTCTTCTGCAATGTCTCTAAACAGTTAATCTCATTCAGATTCTTTTTCATCTCACAACATAGCCTTTCTCTAGAAGTTTGACTTGAATGTGTGTAGTGTGTGTGTGTGTGTGTGTGTGTGTGTGTGTGTGTGTGTGTGTGTGTATGTGTGTATGTGTTTTTCATGGCTCTACTTTTTGAGCATAAAAATTACAATCATAACTGTTTCTAGTGCTCTAATCTTAAAACTCCAATATCTGGATCAGTTCTGAATCCATTTCAGTTGACTTAGTTATCCTTTGATTATAGGTTTTTTAAATTCTTTGGGCTCCTGGTGATTTATTTGGTGGCAGAAATTGTGAATTTTCTCTTTTGGGTTGCTGGATATATTTGTACTCCTGTAAGTATTCTTGAATTTGCTTGCAGTTGTAATTAAGTAAGTTGGCAACTCTTCATTCCTTTTGGTTCTTGCTTTTAAGATTTGTTAGGCAGGTCCAGAACAGTGCTCAGTCTAGGGGTAAATATTCCTCAGATTCTACAGTGGATTCTTGTAGGACACAGTTTCTCAATTAATAAGTAAATTAGTAAATACATGAAATAAAGATGGATGAATAATTGATCAAATGGCATACGGGGTAAGGGATATCCTGATGATAGCCTCTTCCACTGCTGTGCAGTTGAGTACTCCTGAATCTCAAATAGGGAAGAAAAGCCAAAAGAAACTGTTAAATAGGACCTGGGTTGGGTTTTGTGAACCATACATGTGCAGGAAGGAGGAGTCTCTGCTTCTTGAAGATGCTGGCACTTTTGTCTGTTAATAAAAGCTGCACTGGCAGCTGTCTCTCCTCCTAGAAAGACACACAGCAAATGTTAAACCGCCCATAATGTGCAGCTTATCGGTCACATAATTAGTTTACTCCAGTAAGAAATCGATTGTTTCAATTGTGATGGGAGTGGATCTAATATGACAGTTATTTATTCCTTTACTAGTTCAAAGACATTCTATGGGCACTGAGAAGAACATCCAATGACTTTCCAGCAGGGCATGTAAGCTCCTCCATTGTCCAGTTGCAAGGGCTGCCCAGCGCCGGTGGCTGCACATCATTTATGTGGTTACTTACAGTGCAGGCTCTGAGGACTGTGAAGTGCAGTCACGTGGTTGAAAGGGGAGTGTTGCTGGCTACTCCCCCTGATCTTCACATCTTTCTCATCCAGTCTACCTCAGTACCATTCCAAGTCAGAGATCTAAAATTCTGATGGGGTTTGTCAACTTGCACTGTGCTAGGACTCAACTGTGTGTTTGTTTACACTGACTCATTTCAGTTGCTCATAAAATGGGTATTACTATCCTCATTTTTCAAATGTTGAACATGAAGCCCAGAAATCAGCAGTTAGTTTGCTCAAGCTGCAAAATTATTAACAATTTGAACCCAAGACTGATGCAAAAGCGCTTGTCCCTTATGTTAAGTTGCTTTAATTCTTTGATCTATCTGGTTGCTATCTTTTTTTTCTCTGAGGCTGGAGAATGGTTTGACATAACAGGGCAGTATTTTCAAGCTCTTGAATATCTAAGGGCACCTGGTTTACTGTATCCAGCATCTGCTGTTTCGGGAAGTAGATGCTGTTTGTAACTGTTGTTTCTCTTTGGGATGTCCTGATCAGGATGCTTTTCTGAAGGCATCTTTGGGAAGCACAGAAATGAAAATAGTCTTTAGGGAACTCCAGTCCCACTCAGTGACATTTCCATCACCAAGGTCTATCAAAGAGACCCTGCTTCCTGTCTTTGCATCTTTGAAAAGAAAGTTGTGTCTCTCCATTTGCATTTCATTTAGTTCAATACATCAGACGTTTGCACTTAGAATATGGGGGACCTTCACTGCTAAGATTGGGCCTTGTTTCCAGAGATGCTTCTCACAGGAAATCATGTTCTCCCATTTATTCCTGCTTGGGTGACTTATACTTATTAGACTTACTCATAGCAATTAGATTGCTGAGATACAATGTAGGTGATTTTAATACTAATGAAATATTTTCTTAAAAGATTGTTTCTACAACAATGGAAATGCAATATTGCCCTGATTATTAATTTTGGGGTATTGGAAATGATAATTAATTATAAACTTCCAGTGAATTCCTTTTACTATAAACATTTCTACTGCATGCTCCTTCAAGCCCGACCCCATGCACATATGTTTGTCCCCAGGCTGTCTTCATGCCTGAGCCTGTATTTTGCAGAAAACCAGTGAGGCTACCATACCCTTGGCCTCTAGGACCACTGCCAGCCCCTGCCAGTTTTTTAAGGTCTGTGAGTGAGGTCAGCAGGGCTACCTCCAGTTTTCTTCCCAGTTGGGCATTATCCTGAGGTAGAAATGCCCCTGAGAAGTCACTGGGGTGGTATCTGCTGTCACTATCTCACAGCACGCTGAGGCATGTGTCTCTGAGGACTTCCTTTGTAGAAACATGAGTTCCTGGGAGTCAGTCAACACCTGCTTCTACACGGCAGAGGCTGCACAGGGAAGAGGAGCTGTAGTCCCTGTTCAGACCAGACTCAGAATAGGGCAGTCAGCTTTTCTTGGCAGTGCCCACACAGACTCCAAGGCCTTTCCCCTGCACCTCTCACATCAATTTTCGTCCTGCTCCTGGGATCCTGGCCCCTTTCTTAGTGGGCTGCTGTGAGCTGTCCTTATGTTCCCTAGTTCCTGTCTTATTTGCTGCCTCCTTGAATTCCCATTATGGGTCTGGATCTTGTCATGACCTTCCTGGGACTTGGAAGTTTCAGGACCAGACAGGGGCTTAGAAACCAGACTTCCCCTTCCCTTCCTAGTCTGTCATATGGATAGGACAACAGGGCCAGAAACGAATCATCAGCTTTATGATCAATTTAATGTAACCAAGAAATGCAGGGTAAGGAACCCAGATTTCTCAAATGCATCTTTAGGTCCCATTTCTCCAACCCTACCCAAGACTTGCCTCCCAACCTACTCTTTTTCTTGTACCTGCTTCTCCAAACCAACTGAAAAGCACTTTCCTCAAATGTAGCTTCTTGGGCCAGGATATCTCATTGTATACATAAATATTCTAAAATTGATTTTAAAAAATGCCAACATCTGAACCAAGCATTTCAGATAAGGGATACACAACCTGTGTCTCCATTACCAGATTCAATGACTGTCAACCATGGTCCTGTGGTGCCTATGAACGTGAATCCCTCAGATTTCCAAGAACCTCATTCCTGTTCTGAAATTAATCCCTCCATTCTCATTGAGGACATGCTTCCCCCAGGCTTCTCTAACTGGTGACTGACACAAACAGAGACACTGAAGCAGGATGGTTCTGGGAGACAGAGGACTCCCCATGGCCTCCCCAACTCTCATCACTGAGGCTGAAGATACCCCACTCAATCCTGATACCGCCTTCCCTCTGGTCTTCAGTAAACCCCTTTCTGCCCTACCACAGTTTGTCTCCCAGGAATTTCCCTAATAACATTTTTTGCACATTTAATTCCATCTTGGAATCTACTTCTCAGAGGATATAAATTGGCACAATCGCCTTTCTTTTTCTTCTTTGTGTCTGTTGTGGCAAACCAGGCTTCTTGTCATTTCTTGTCTACATACTTAGTGTTCATCTCTAAAAAATAATAACTTAGAAGTACAACTTCCATACCAATAATGTGCCCAACAGATATGATTCTGTATCCTCTCATGTGCAGATTACATTCACACTTCCCGAGTGAGCCATCAATGCCTATCAACAGTATTGATAGGATCTGGATCTAAACAAGGCCCTGTGTGGCACTGGGCATCTCATCTCATCTCTTGAACCCAGAGGTCACCTTCCTTTCAGATGTTGACTTTGTTGAAAAAACCTGGACATTTGTCCTGTGAGATTTTTCATATACTTCATTTGTCTATTTGTTTTTTTGAGGTGTCATTTAACTTGTTATTCAATCCTGAATATTTTCTGTAAGCTGGAGGAAGGCTTCAAAACACTTCCTCAGACCCAAGTTGCTGTTTTCTTTTGACAAGAGCATATCTTCCTTGGTGCTGTGTGCTTTCTAATGCCTCACTCCATTGGAGCAGCTGCCAATAGCCTGACCTATGCACTGGAAAGCTCTGCATCAGCAGCGTGTCCAGGGAGGAACATCAGCAAAACCTGGGTGTTGCTGCTTCATGCCCCAGACTGCTTCTCCATGACCGAATCATTCACTTGCCCTCTCCAGGTTATGGAAGCCACTTGGGCTGGCCAACCCTGAACAGAAAGGCATCGTCCTTATCTGTCAGTCGAGCTGTGGGAACTTTCACATTATTGTTTTTCTTTCATTAAGCATTTTGTTTTAGGATTTTCTTACCATTTGATATACTGAATTCTATAACATCAATTAGACAACATCATAATACAATGAATGCCTAGGAGCCCAAGCTAAGATCAGAAAAGCACCAGCTTCGGTCCCACTTATGCCCTCACCCAGGAATCATGTCCAGACCTTCCTTGCTGTCAAGAGGCTCTTGTCGTTATGATCTGCACTTCTTTGACAGTGAGTGAAAATAGACATTTTAATGTGCTTATCAAGTGGTTATATTTTTCTTTTGATCTTTGCTTATTGGAATTTTTTAAACCATTTTTTCTCTGGACTGTGGTGCTCCATTATATTTTCTTTTGATTTTTAGGAACATATTTTAATAAAACCTAAATTTTGTGACCCATATGTTACAAATATTCATTACTATTTTTCTATTTGCGGTTGACTTACTATGTATAGCTTCCTCAGTATCCCTGATGTGCTCAGTTACCACCCAGAGCAGCCTGGGGGAAGCCTGTGAATGAAGGGATTAATATCAGAGCAGGAATGGGGTTCCTGGAAATCTGAGGGACTCATGTTCATGGGCACCACAGGACCACGGCTGATGGTCATTGAATCTGGTAATGGAGACATGGGTTTTGTATCCTTTATCTGAAATGCTTGGTTCAGATGTTGACTTTTTATCAATTTAAAAATATTTATGTATCCAATGAGATATCCTGGTCCAAGTACATACATATGCATACTAAGTCAACTGCAAATAGAAAAATAGTAGTGATGATTATATATATATATATATCCTATAATTTTTGTCATAGATAAGTTTTAATTTGCTTTGTACTCAAATTAATCTGTTTTCTGTCATTGTTTTTTGCTTATAAAACTGTTTTTCCATCCTCAACTTATATAAAAGGATATCAATTTGAACTTCCAATATTTAATGTTTTGCATAAGTTGCACATTTTGAATCTTTCTGGAATTTAATTTGCTGTAGAGATAGATAACTCACTTTATCTTTTTATACATACTTATTCAATGGTCTCAATATAATTTAGAGAATAATCTGTTACTAGCCCCCTGATATAAAAAACTGCTTTTATCATATGCCAAATTCTTTCATATGATCTTGGACTTGTTTCTAGGCTATGCTTTCTATTACTCCATTGATCTCTCTCTCTCAGTTTCTCTCTTTCTCTCCCTCCCTCTCTCTCTTTTAAAGAATATAAACAGCATGGTATTTGATTAATGTAAAAATAATCTTTTGGTTATCATTATTTTATTTTTCAGGAAAAAATCTTTCAAATCAAAGATACATTATATAAAGTTCTATTAGTACTTGCATTGGAATTCAAGTTTTTTTTTCTCACTTAATTTAGGGAGGCTTGACATCTTTAAAATCTTGAACTCTCTATTCTAGGAATATAATTTTTTTCTATGTTCTCAAGTCTTTCTTCATATCGCTTCTTTGGCATCTATTCTGAAAATTTCTTGTTATTGTATGACTACACATTTTATTTGCTTCATTGCTGTTATAAATGATGATTTTTTTTTGCCAATGCTTTTTATATATAAGAACATTACTGATTTGGTGTATTGACATTATTCTGAATTATATTATTACTCTCAATAATGATTTCCTGTTTTTTAAAGAAGATAGTTCTAGTTCTTGCAAAGGATACTCATTTTCTTTCCCTCGTTCTCATATATTGGAATCTCATGTTTTACAAATTATTTGGAAAGAGTCTCATGGAGTTTGTCTTATTTCAACTTCCATCCTTCTCCTACTCACCCCTCAGAGCTAAAACTACGTCTAGTGCTGGAGGATGAGATCAATGAATGCTCTAAGCACGAGATCTGTTGCTTCCAGGTTTAGGGCAAATTACCAGAAAGTAGGTCTCACTGGTCCAGGACCCAGCTATGCTCCTGATTCTGACTGAGTGGAAGCCAAAAATAGCTTCATTTCAGAGTCAGGTTTTTTCCACTTTGAAATAACTAAATTTCCCTCTGTAGCAATGAATTTAATAAATTAGCTGTTTCAATGTGGCTTTCACAGGTGCTTACAATACCAAGGTGAGTTATTTATACATTCATTCATTCAGTCAATCAATCATTCATTCAATCAGTAACTATTTATTTTATGTGTGGCCCAGTCCTAGGCTCTGGGAATTCATCAATGGACAAAACAGGCAGAAATCCGTAAGGCATGTGCTGTATAAATACAATGCTGGAACAGGGGAAAATATGATATGGAGAATACAAATCAAAGTGCATGGAAAATGAAGTTCGGGCAGTAGAGCCTGGGGTCCTGTTCGGTTACTTAGGTTGAACTGTCTGTGGAACTGTGCTGAGCTCCCTGGTTATAAAAGCAAAAGAGGAAATAAGATGAACACAGGGTATGCTTTCCCCATGGGCAAAGACCTGATGCTCATTTTCTGTTTCTATTTGTGGCCTTGCTGATTTCCATAAGGAATTTGGTGCTATTAAAGAAACTTAGAAACAGGTTTATTTGGGCCAGATCCTGTGGGTGACTTAGTTCTGTGCAAAGTGTTTAGCATAAATGCAATGAGAACTCCTGGGGAAAAAATAGCCCCGAGCCAGGGGACATCTTTTGTTAGTTTATTTTTTTTAATATTCAGTGAATTTGATCAAATCATGTTGCTTTTGGAGTCTTGATGTTTCTAAAAAAGATAGAACAAGAATCTCTATCTCAAAGTTTGCTTTATTTTATGAAGTATTATATTTGAAAGTGCCTTTTAAATTATTAAAAGTTAGAAAAAGTAGGATAAAAATTATATCATTTTTATTATTGAAGTGGGATAAGTGGAACAAATGAGAGTTTGGGGAAGTCTGGGGGAAGGAAATCAGGTGGGGGATCATAAACTCCCCCCGATGGGCACAGGAGGGACAGCTAGATGCCTGGGAAAATTGAAACAGCCTCTCCAGTAGTGTGTGCCTGATACACTTCCAATTTCTACTGAACGCCCAGGAACAAGACAGATGAGGGAGGAGGCAGAAGAGGAGACCTGGCAGGATTATTGCGTGGCACACCAATTATCTGCTGCTGGGTAAGCCAGCTTGAATGTTCTGGTGTAAAACATGGACCATGTGATTATGCTTATGAATTCTGGAGGTCAGCAGTTTGCACCAGGTATATTGGGAATGGGCAGTCTCTGTTTCAGTCTTATTTTTCTTGCTTTCAGGTATGTATCCATTAGATAGTTCATGAAGCCAGAAACTGCTGGAACTGGGAGTTTCCTGGAAATCTTCCCACAGGCGAAATTAAATACATGAAAGACCAAAGAGATCTGGTCCCTGTAGAGTGCCCATCTCATAATCAGATCTGCTCAGTGTACTGTTGAATTACTACTAAATGTTGGGATGTTGAACCCCTTGCAAGAACACCCAGTCACACACAAACTTTTCTCTCAAGTGTGGGCTTTGGAGAGGTGCTGTTGACCAAAGCAGTTTTGCTTTGCAGCCCGGCTTGGCTTTGAGCCAGGAGTCTCCATCGTCCTGGGACCTGCTACACTGGGACATCAGGTTGGTTAAAGGTAGCCTGGAAAGGCACCAGAGAGTGGGGGACTTCTCATGTATCAACAGTCCTCCGAATACAATGTCAAGAATTGTGTTTGTGAAACACAAGCCTAGCAACTTGGGTGACACCACCCTGTGGTCCTGACCACCAAATCTTAAGTTTGTTAGTAAACAGTCATATTTTGGAGAATTTCTAGATGAGCTAAAGAGTGTATTGTCTCTTAATCCATTTCCTCAGCTGGATAAGTGATGGACCTGAAAAACATATTTAACCAAATGGGTTTTTTTTTCTTATCAGAGCAGTTCAAACTCTGCTGCAGGCACAGAACTTTCTATTTGTATGACAAATAGTCCTGATTCCAGCCTTGGAAAAAAAAAAAGAATTCACTTATTGACTCTTTCTTCTTGTGGAAACAAATTATTAGCAGTGATTTGTTCATGGATGTGATAGTGGTGGCTAGGAAGTATTTAGGATGGTGTCTAAAGTTCCTTCAATGACACATAGAGAAGATTTGATCCGGGCCCACTCTCAGACTCTCCAGAGAGAGGCGAAGGGTTCAGGCTTGTCCAGGGGGGACTGAGACCCAGAGTCCTGCTGGAGAAATAACAGTGGCTGTTGGAGAGAGGTGGTGGCCAGTTGGAATCTTGCAAACTTTCTCCAAATGCATTGTGCACATCCAGGCAGGGGCACTGGGACCCCTGTGCTATTGTCTTCTTGGAGTTTGACATTCAGTGTGGTCTCAGTGCCCTTCATCCTGAGCTAACAGCCTGGTGCTCAGCAGTGGTCTACACATGCTGATTGAAAGAATGAATTTGCAGTTGAACAAATAAGTGAGAGGTTCAGAGACTTGAGGCAGGGCCTAGGCAGAAGGAAGAGCACCTGTGTAGATAAAATAAGGCTAAATTGCCGGGCTCGGTGGCTCAGCCTGTAATCCCGCGCCTTTGGGAGGCTTAGGTGAATGGATTGCCTGAGCCCGCGGGTTCGAGACCCGCCTGGGCAGCGAGACCTCATCTCTACAATAAATCAAAAAAATCAGCCGGGTGTGGTAGCGCATGCATGTAATTCCGGCTACTGGGAAGGCTGAGGCGGAAGGATCGCTGGAGCCCAGCAGGTCGAGGCTGCGGTGGCCGGAAGCAGCCACTGCACTCCAGTCTGGGCGACAGAGTGAGACTCCAACTCAAAAACAAACAAACAAACAAACAAAAAATAAGGCTAAATTGTGAGAGAGATACAGGAAAGGTAAGTTGGAGCTGTAAAAAAATGTGGAGACTTTGTCAATTAACAACAATAGGCCAGGCACGATGACTCATGCCTATAATCTCAACATTTTGGGAAGCTGAGGTGGAAGGAGTTGCTTAAGCCCAGGAGTTCGAGGCCAGCCTGGGCAACATAGCAAGATCTTGTGTCTACAAAAAAAAAAAAAAATCAGCCAGGCATGGTGGCCCCTCTGTAGTCCCAGCTACTTGGGAGACTGAGGCGGATGCCTGAGCCTGGGAAGTTGAGGCTGCAGTGAGCTGTTATCATGCCAGTGCACTCCAACCTGGGCAACAGAGTAAGACCCTGACTCAAATAAAAACAGCAACAACAATAAAATATTTAATATCCAATATCTTTCAATATCCGATGTTGGTTGTTGCTGTTAAAAGGAAAGACTTTCCAGCCGGGCTCGGTGGCTCAGCCTGTAATCCCACGCCTTTGGGAGGCTGAGGTGAGTGGATTGCCTGAGCCCGTGGGTTCGAGACCCGCCTGGGCAGCGAGACCTCATCTCTACAATAAATCAAAAAATCAGCCGGGCGTAGTAGCGCATGCCTGTAATTCCGGCTACTCGGAAGGCTGAGGCGGAAGGATCGCCGGAGCCCAGCAGGTCGAGGCTGCGGTGGCCGGGAGAGGCCACTGCACTCCAGTCTGGGCGACAGAGTGAGACTCCAACTCAACAAAAAAAAAAAAAAAGGAAAGACTTTCCATGAGGAGCTTGAAGCTCTGACTCCTGTCACCTTCTTTAAAAGTTCTCTCACTGACACTTGACACTTTCACTGTGCAATTAATGTGAGCCTAATGTGGACACGGTAGCCCCTGGAGAGCCCAGGTTAAGGCTAAGACCATTGGTAGGATAGAGGCTGGCTTTGGAAGGTATTGGGTTTGTATCTTTGGGGAAGACTTAATCCTGCTAAGTTTTCTCATTCCTAAAGCAGGAGTTTTCTTGCTCATTCTTGCCTGAGGATGAAGTGACAACACAAATATTCAGCACTCAGCATGGTCCCCCACGTGGAATTATCAGTTACCTGGCTCAACCCAAACAAGACCAACAGGCACACAAAAAGGTTAAGTCATAAATATTTACTGCACTTTTCCCTCTTTCAGAAAATTTAAGGCCATCTGGGGAAGCTTGGGAGGTCATGGGATGTACCAGAATCTATGGGGTTTGGAATTTGACCCCTGATTTCGTCTTGGCTGAGTGTCATGACCTTGGGCACATTCTTCAGTCAGCTGCCCTGAAGACTGAAGGCTAACTTATTCATCTATTTGGAAATTGGGGGTAATACAGCCTGCTTGCCGGGCACTATGAAGCTTAGAGATTATACAGGCAGGGTCTCTAGATAGGAGGCCTGCAGTAGGGGCAGCTATGATTGTTATTGCTACTCTTATTATTCACTGGGGCGGGAGAATGACAACAGAAATTATGTGACCTTAGCTCAGCCAGTGCCCCATGGTCACCTGTTTGCCTTGTTCCTTGCAAGGAAGGAACACTGCCTGGCTATGGTGGCTCTTTCGGAGGCAGATCTAGGCACAAGGGGGCCTTGAGTAGTGCTTTGAAGGATTTTTTTGAATGCAGAGGCAGGGTTTGAGCATGGGACTCTCAGATATGGGTCCTGTGGCTCAGATGTTTATCAAACTGGCTATTCTTCTGGGCCAAAATGTTGCTTTTGATGTCATCTCTGCATCTGCATCTATGCATAAGCACTTCTTAAACCACTGTAGACAGAACTCCATTACTGCTCATGAGGATCCTAAGAGCCCATGTGAAAAATCAGCAATGTTTGCAAGGGCTTCTGGGAAACAACTCTGGTGAGGGTGGGTGTGTCAAAGGGATTGTTTGTTAGTAGGATACACATAGAGGGAGAGAGTAGTTACATGGGACTCCTGAGTCCCCAGAAAAAGATAACCTTTTCAGATCATGAATGACAATTAGCTAATTCCCCATGAACACCAAGCTCTCTGCATATTAAATGAGTCCCACAGTTACCAACTTGTGGGCACACACAATCTCAGCCATACAGCCTGAACCATGATGTGCCCCTCTTACCTGAGCCTTCTACTTGCCCTCTTCCTAAAGGCAGAGAGAGAATGGCCGGGTGAGGGTCACCTGGGGCCTTGAATTTCAAGCCCTGTGGGTTCAGGAGGCCCCTGGTGCAGAGGGAAGCCCTGGGCAGGGGGCTGTGAAGATCTTCATTTAAATGTAGATTTTGACTTTCTGCTCTTGCCCAGTTTGGCATACTAATTAGAGCAAGTGCTTGGATTATTTAGAATGCAGCACATTTGCAGATTTGACATTTTATTTCTTTCTCTTTCTTTCTCTCTATTTATTTATTTTGGGGGTTAAGAGAATTTTTCCTTCTTTTGTAATGTTGAGAGTCTAAAGTAAAACTTAAAATGCCTCTTTCTGAAATCTAGCATCATATGACTTCAGTTTTATAGAGGAATAGATTTCCGTGTCCCAAGTCCATGTTCCAGATTTTGTAGATCCCACAGTATGTCCCACATGGGACCCAGGGCAGCCCACAGGATGCTTCCTGGCAACTTAGAGAAATACTGTCTGAGGAGCTCAGAGCAAGTTGCCACTTGAGGAAAACCATGTCCAACTGGCAAGTGTGCTCAAGAACTAACCACGCAAAATACATGAAAAATGGTGGAGAAAATGTAATCTTATTTTATAAAACAGATTTTTAAAAGAAAAAAGTCAAAGCCAATACCTCATGCCAGGATGAATGTGTCTCAATGCCTCAATACAACCCCTCTCCTGACTGCATCTATGTAGGAAAACGAGATATTCCTTGTTTTCTTCCCCATCTTAGAACTGGCTAATACTCACCTATATGTTGTCTATGTTTGCTGATTCCTGTATTTCTTTAACTGATTTGGGAGGTATCTTAATGTATGGTATGAGTCAGAATCTAACTAAATTTCACTCTGAAGATAGAGTTTCCTAATTCCCATTGTGGAAAAATTCATCCCTAATTCATTGCTTTAAACTCTTCTTGAGCCCATGCTGAGCTAAGAAGATTTTAGGGCTTTGATTGTGTTCCATGAATGTTTTTCTATTCTTGTATCAGTAGTTCACTCTTTTGTTTCCTGTAACTGTGTAATACAGATTCATATATGGTAGGGCAATTTTCTTCTCATTATTCTACATTTATACCCTTTAAAATAGTATTATATGCTTTCTTCCCTAAGTAATCTTAGGAATGATTTTATCACATTTTAAGAGCAATCTTGATGGGATTGTTGATTCCAACTACATTAACTATTCAAATTAACTTAGAAAAAATAATGTTTAATATTTTATTCTTATCAACAACACAGTATTTTGCTGCATTTATTTAAATCATCTTTCATTTCTTTCTATAAAGATTTATTCTTTCTTTCACTTAAGAACTGTATGTTTCTTATTCGGATATGTTTCTTATAGCTTTTAAAAAATATTTCAGTGTTTCTGGCCTTTATCTAAACTTCATTAGGGTACATGCCATAGTAAGGAATCAAAACAAACAAACAAACAAACAAACAAACAAACAAACATCAAAAAGCTCTCACATGCCTCAAATAGACTTAACTAATAAAGGAGGCATTGCTCATACAGATAAAAATGTCAGGTAGAGCAGGCTTCAGTCTCGACATGGTCAGCTCTCTAGTTTGGCCTTGTCCTCCTCTGAGGGTCAGCATTGACCTCAGCCTGACTCCCCTTGTGCATGAGACTGGCACAAAGGGTGTATGCATAGATATGCATAGCATAATCCAGTAGAAGATGCTCACCTAGCTTATTGCCCATTGCCTGTGTGTTCATAATGATAGAATGACACCCTTGTCACCAGTGTGATGGGGTTAGGCCAATTGCCCTAAATTGATCAGAACCTACCCTGGAATCTGGGTCTGGGGATGGTCGCTTCCAGGACATATGGGGGCTTCACAGTAAGGAGGGGTGGTCTCTTATAAGGAAATGTGTATTATTTTAGGACAGGGTAGGGTGATAATGGATTTGAGAAGTGCACCAGCAAACATCCAGGGGTACAATGAAACATGGGAATTCGAGGTGACACAGTAGGGGAAGCTGGGAAGAAACCAATTGCTAGGGTCTGAAAGTATGTGTCTCCCCAAAGTTAATATGCTGAAACCTTAACTCATTGTAGAATGGAATTTGGAGGTTGGGCCTTTGGGACATGATTAGGCCCAACCTAATGAGAGCAGTCATCATGCATAGTATTAGTGTCCTTATGAAAGCAACCCCAGAGAGATCTCTCCCTCCTTCCATCATGTAAGGACACAGAGATGATATCATTTATGAACCAAGAAGCCCTCACCAGACACCAAACTTGCCAATGCCTTGATCTTGGATCTAGCTTCCAGAATGATGAGACATGAGTATCTCTTGATTATTAACCCCCAGGCTGTTATAGCAACCTGAGTGGACCAAGACACCAACAGAAGGCTGCTGTTTGTGCCTTAAACTGCTGGAGTCAGTAGGGCAGCTGGTAGGATGAAGAGCAAGACCTAAAATGGGAGAGTAAAGACAAACAGGTGGTCAGGTCTCACTCCCACCAACTCAACCTGGACAGCACAGTGGCCTGCATTAGGGTCAGCCTTTGGATATGGAACTACATACATGGGGAAAAGCTGCAGACTGAAACAGGGGCAATTGCAACCTGGGCTCTGAGATGAGCCAGTGAGCCAGCAAGGATGTCCTGAGGGGCCAGCTGGCTAGTGCCTTACGGTGACCATTCAACCATGATGGCTGCCACTGACTCTGGAGAAAGAACTCCCACAGCCCAGACAACATGCTGCAAAATATCACACCGACTCTGATTCTCAGGCCCTCAGGCTCAAAAGTCATACACGCTCTATGCTCTCTGCTTGCTCAGCCGCAGACTCAGGGACTGAAACATAAATCAGAACTGTGCCTCCTGCATTCCAAATAAAGGTCGTATTTGCCTAGGACCCAAGATGACTTGAGATGGATGCCTAGACCCTGATCTCCATACAAGTTTCAGGAATTAGATTACAGTGCAAGGATACTTCATTTTGCAATCATTTATTTAATAAATCCAGTAAAAATGAGTCCACGCTTTCCTCTGTGATGAGCAACACAGCGTATTTTGGAGAGAGAAGGCCTATCCTCAGGTTCTATGCCTGGGGACGGAAATGCAACATACTCATCAGAAGATAATGGGCCACTTTGGTCTCTGCAGACACAAACCAGAATGTTCTGCAGAAGAACCAGAATGTGGCTTCTGCCAGACTGAGGGCTCCCCAAGGTCACACTGAGGGAGAACGGCTGAGCTGCATCTTGGGTGAGTGACAGATTCAAAGACTCAAAGATCTGAGGAAAGAACCCACCAAATCATGGAGACGCTGATGCTACATGAACATCCTTTCACTCCCCATTTGCACGGGAGTCAGTCAGAATCAGAGGGTTCCTTATGGGGTCTAGAATCATGGTCAGGTGCTCAAAGAACTCAGTGATGACCTAAGGTTAGGAGTATGACATGTCAATTTCCCAACATGCCAAATCACTTGCAGTGTGCCTAGCCTCGTTGTAGACATTTTACACGTTAACTAATGGAGCCCTCACAACAATTCTAAGGTGTAGAGAGTGCCCTACTTCCATTTTACAGATGAGAAAATGAGGCCAAGACTGGTCAACTAATGTATCCAAGGTCATCCAGCTGGGGAGGGAAAGGAAATGGTCTCAATCCCATGCACTCTGGTCAATTTTTAAGCCCCAGTTAACAACCCCTTGGATACTGTCCCTGCAGACCTCTTCCTACGGTTGGTTGACCTTGCCCAGAGACCTTGGATGCCGGATGGCATGGCTTACACTCTCCTTCCCCTTGGGCCCCCCTCCTCTGCCCTGTGGATGACCAACCCTCCCCCTGGTCACCATCCTCATGTGGTCCCTTTCTTTCATTACTTTTACTCTGAAATTAAACTGTCATTTAACTGTGTGCTGATTTTATAGTTTAATTTTCAAAGGCAGTCATTTTCAAGTTCAGGGTCCATATCAATGTCACCTTTGTGTGCTGTGATGGCATGGATTTTATAATGGGGGTTTCTATGTGCTCTTCCATTCTTACTCTCCCTATCAGGATTCAGGGCCAACTTTGTGCTGGGATCAAAAATTTAATGACTGGCTCCTATTTTTCTCCCCTACGTACTAGAGCAGTTTATAATTCAGGAATTCTTGGACTGCTCTATCCCTTTTAAGTTTTCAAGACTCTACAGTCATCTGACAGAAGAACTTTTTGGAACCATTTTCTTCAATGACTCAATGTCTTCAACGATTACCAGACTATGCCTGTTTCCTATGTCTAGAATCCATGTTGTTAACTCATATACCTACAGATCTTTCATGGGTATTTTCAAATGAATTGACATTGCATTGTCCATAATATCTCTCCTATATTTCAAAATATCGATATCAGTTGCCATCTCCTCCTTCTTATGTCTGGCTCATGTTAGTTGTGCTTATTTTCTCTCTATCTTAGGCAGGATAGAGGATAATCAGCTTTGTGTGTGGATATATTTAATATCCTAAGAAACAGATCCTTAATGAATATATTGATGCTTTTATTTTTCATGCTTCTAATTAATTCATCTATGTGCTTAAATATTGATATATTCAGAAAACTCTTTGAATGTTCACATGTGTGGGGTGCTTTGTTCTCTAGTGGGCTGACAATTATTAACAAGTCTTGACTTCTGTCCCCAATGATCTTTCTGTCTTTAGGCAAGACAGGGGCATGAGCAACGCATGACAGTTCAGCCTGGTAAGAAATATAAAAGGTGTCAGCCCCAGGCATTGTGAGAGCACTGGGTGGGGAAAGGGGGAAGATAATCGACTCAGCACTGGGGGCCAGAGGAAGGGCCCTAAAAAATGGCACCCATGAGGCTTCTGAATGATGCACTGGATTCCACAGAGACACAGGATCAAGGTGTCCTCAGTGGAAAGTGCTGACTGTGCACAGAGGTGGAGGGAGCACATGGTGCATACAGGTTTCAAAAAGTGCTCTGGGATGGGTGGGGCAGGGGTTGCAGAGGAGAAGGAGTGAAGATCAAGTGGGATCTAGGGTGGGAATGAGTTGGGCAGTAACTACCCCTTGCATAATCCTCAAATTTATATTGGTGCCAAAGCCGCCAGGAGTGAAATGCTTTCTTCTCTTCCTTCCTTCTTCTCTCCCTATCCCCTCCTTCCTCCCTCTCTTCCTTTCTTTTTTCATTCCCTTTGTGAAGAAGCTAAAACTTTGTCTCTCTGGGTACAGTATAGACTCTCTCTCATTTGCATATATATATTATATATATCTCAATGTTTATGAATTATTGGAAAGGATATAGAGTTTCTTTCTCTCTGCTTCTGGTATTGTTTTGTTTACTAATTATGACATTTCCATTATTTTAATCGTGGGATATTCAGAAAATCCCAAATCCCAAAGGCATTTATTAAACACTCAAGTGTGCTTCTTTCATTTTCTCCACAACTTTTTAGGAGTTTTAACTTTTTTTTTTATGTTGCTTTGGTCAGTCCATGTAGGATTCTAAGTTATCTTCACTGTAAAATTACGATATTAACAACGTACATTGGCACTTTATTCCATTTAATTCCATCTATATTAAAATACAAAGTATTCTGCCGGGCTCGGTGGCTCAGCCTGTAATCCCGCGCCTTTGGGAGGCTGAGGTGAGTGGATTGCCTGAGCCCGTGGGTTCGAGACCCGCCTGGGCAACTTGATGACACCTCATCTCTACAATAAATCAAAATGAGCCGGGCATGGTAGTGCACTGTAGTTCCAGCTACTTGGAAGGTTGAGGTGGAAGGATCGCCGGAGCCCAGCAGGTCAAGGCTGTGGTGGCCGGGAGCGGCTACTGCACTCCAGTCTGGGCGACAGAGTGAGACTCCAACTCAAAAAAAAAAAAGGACTCAAAATTGAAATTGTTCTGTTTTTTATTGGCTTTTTTTCTAATACTCTTGGATGATACTTTAATTTTAACATTTAAACATTGTTCTGTGTTATTTGTGCAAGGACTTTGGACACCAGCTACCTGGAGTTAGACCACACTGCCCAATGGAAAGAAAGGGACTGCCCTCCAAAAGACTGTCATCACTTCAACACCAGTTGAAGAGTCAGGAATCCCCAGGTCACCTGCACTTCTGACCAGCTGATTACAAGTCTAAGGATCACCAGGGACTTCTTCAGTGTTAATAAATCACTATAACAATTCACAAAACACAGGAAAGTATTATATTTAAGATTACAGTTTTAGTACAGCAAAAAGATAGAGATGAGAACCAGCTACAGAGACAGCTAAATACAAGGTCTAGGAGGGTCCCACGTACACAGCTTCCATTATCCCTAGGGAGTGGTTACCCTTTCAGCATATTGATGTATGACTACATACAGAGTATTTCCAGCCAGGAACACTCAATGTAACTTCAGTTCCCAGAGTTTTTACTGGGATTTCATTGTGTAGGCATGGTTGCATGAATCAACAGCCAGGGAGCTGAACTCAATTTCCAACTCCATTCCCTTCCTGAAGGTGGTAGACTGGCTGGCACCTTGTGACTTGAAGCGCCACTCTCTATCCACACAGTTGGTCTTTCTGATGGGAATAGCCTCCATTCTGGGTCATCTGCTAAATACAAACTATCTATGAACTCCCTCAAGTCACCTTATCAGCATAAACTCTGATATTGTCCAAGGACTTACCATGAATACCAAAGACAGCTTCATCACTTAAAAAATTCCAAGAATTTTGAGCTTCTTCCCAGAAACAGTTGGGGGCTGTGATGAGCAAAAGTCAGTCATATTCTTGATTATATAATGCATTAACAAATAGCTTCCTTCTGTTTTATCCTGATCTGAGATTTTTGAGTCTGTATTTCATTAGAAAAGATTAACGCTCTTATGTGCAGTGCTGTGATGGAAGAGTCCAGCTCTTATTCAGCACTGTCTCACAATTCCTTGGGAGGGAGAGGTCTGGCTTTCATCACCTCACTGGCTCTTCATCCCCTTCTCAGACCCATAGTGCTTCAAGAGCTTTTTTTCTACCCTGCTCATACAGTTGGATTTGTAGGCTACACTCTGCTGATCTTATTGATATTCTGGTATTTTCCATCCTGATTATTACTGACAGTTACAGTCTATAATTGGGGGTAGGTAGGTCTGTGGGAAGTGTGAGTTCCAGCTGTCAGTAACCAGCTGAGTATATGTGAGTAATTGCACATGTGAGTGCATGTATTTATGTGTGTGAGCATATGTAAACTAAGGCAAAGTTCATAGTTTCTCAGAACCCCAGGTTCCTTACCTTGCTCTAGAATAGCATCCTGGTGGCCCATCTGCGAACACACACTAGTCACTGACATTTCATTTGATATCCCCTAGTCCTCTCTGGTTCTCTGCAGAGTGCCCAGAATGCCCATTTTTCAGGTGGGGACAGTGGCTCACAGAGACCATTGGGAGGTTGTTCAGAGTGACATGTAGTTAGGATCTGGCTGAGAGAGACCAGAGGTGCACCCTACCCTCAGGAGGTCACACAGAATGGCTCCTGTCAGCCTCCAGGACATATGCTTCCTTGTTAACACAAACCCACATTCACAAACTGTCCTCCTGATCTCTGAAGTTTAATTTCTGGGAGTTCCAGGAAAAGGGGCTAGCGAAGAACCCTTTCTTTCCCCAGAGTCTCTGATTTCACTTTGTTCAAGGGAAACCCTTTCCCTACCACCTCTCCCTGGAACTTAGTGATCTGATTACCAGATGCCCTCTCAACAAGAGCCTCTGATTCTTCCCCTCTTCTCAGTACAACTGAGCCATGCTGGAAATTTCCAAAAGAACATTACTGAGATCTGAAGGGGAATTAGAAAGGAAAAACCACAGAAGCACAAATGGCTCATAAATAGCCTGTTCCCAATGGGTAAATTTCTGGTCTTTAGTCTGGCAGTGTGTGCACAGTGTCCTGGGAGCCCCTAGCACTGACCCTGCTGGGTCACCCACCTGGGACAGGTGGACCCAGCAAAGCTTGGCTGTCTGTCCTCCTTGCTCTGATTCCTGGCTTTGCGGTGGGCATGCCAGCCCACCTTTAAGGAGAGGAGCTTATTCCCTCTGCACGACAGCTGCAAGGAACATTAAACTTCTTTGTGTTGGCCATGGAAGCCTGTCTGTATTTGTCACTCATCATCCCACCCATTGACTTTTCCAAACATTGCAGCTTTCATGAGCAAAGACTCCCATGTCCAGTCCAAGATTCTTTGATGAGGAAAAATGTTAAGCTGGGATAGAGATGTCCCTTCCTTGGGGAACACATGGTACCCAAAGGGAATGTCTTCAGCTCATGGATTCTCCTGTTCACACAGATAGGTGTTGCTTTTACCCAGAACACCCAGTGATGCTATCCTTCAGATGTGAGCTGCTTATCCTTCAAGGATTCTTTTGAGCCCTCTCTCCTAATGCCTGCTAATGAGGATGGTATGAGAGGACCAGCTGAAACCCTGTTACAGTGAAGAAACCTCAAAAGTGGAAAGTGCAGGTGGGAACAAACGGCCACCCCTGAGAACTTTACTGTCCACCCACCTGCTTTAGCACAACAAAGGGAACAAGCACTTTGTCAGTTCTTTCTTTCCCCACCCCCAGCCCCAGAAGCTATGCTTTGTTCACTGCACAGATAAACCCAGAAGAGTTTAAAAGACAGCAAACACTTTGCACTTTGCTTGGGGTGTTTCCAACCAAAGCCAACTTTGTAGAAATTGAGACAAACAAAGAAAGCATTCGAAATGGTTTGCCTTCATGCATGCATTTATCCATCCATCCATCCATTCTTCTGTCCATTATCATCCATCATTTATCCCTTTACTTAATTAATTCATCATTCATATCTTTATATATTCATCATTATCCATCCATTCATCCATCTATCTATCCATTCATCATCCATACTTCCAGTATCATCTATATATCCATCCATTCATTCATTATCCCTCCATCATCTATACACTATCCATCATCTATACACATCCATCCATTCATTCACTCATCCACCCAACCATTCATTCATTCACTCATTACATTAACATTCATCTATCATCTATCTGTCCATTATCATTCCATCCATCTCTCCATTCATCATCCAACCATCAATCATCATTCATCTATCATCCATTAATCCATCCATCCACGCACCATCCTCTCCCCTTCACACACTCACCACCCACATACCATACCTCCTTTCTTCCCTCCACTCTTTCATTCATATGTCTCTCCATATTTATGGGACTCCCTTTTGGTGACCTCTCTCCACTTACCCTATTCATATCACTATGGTCTACTGGTAGATGGTGTCTGAAATTCGACTATTTTTATATTAGTTACTCTTGCAAAAAGTTCTAACTCTTCTTAAAATGAAATGCTTTCAACAGAGATTTTCAGACATTTGCACTTCAGTGTGATTAAATTTCGGAAGGTGAAACCAACACCTTCCACGGCCACCTTAATAGTCAGCATGTTGCACACATTGCATTCCACCCCTGTCTCCAACTGATGGAGTTCCTTGTCTTTAGATAGCAGTTAGGGAGGTGGAATCCAGGAGGGACACTGTTCACCCCGACTCAAGGGAGGAGGCATGCTTGGTCTAAGGCAGTCATACTCATTTCATTTTTCTTGGACAGGGATTGGTCTTTGGAGGGTATATGGCATAGTTCTAGCTGAGATGTAGGAGGAGATGTACTGGGGAGTGCTTCCCTAGCTGAATCAGAAGGTGGAGCATCCTGTAGAGGAAGTCTTTGCCATCCCCCTTCTTCCTGAAGGATGTCCTGACTGGAAGGGAATCAGCCATCTTGCAAGGCCATGGGCCCACTTTCTGCAGACAGAAACAGAAACAAAGTGTGGTTCCTTGATGGCAGTTGTGAGTCACTGCTCAGCCCTGGGCCACCTACCTGAGAGTCTCAGATAATCCTGTCTGTTTAAGACACTACTAGTCAGTCATTCTGTTATTTGACCTGAATATATTCTCCATAGATACAGAAAAAGAAAGAGAGGGCCCCATCGAGTAGTGGGAGGGGTGCCTCTGCAGCTAGGGTGGGCATTTAGGATACTCTTTGCAGAGAAGGACTGATGGCAGGGGAGGGATTAGAATTTTTACTCTGAGGAGTGTGGGCTGGAGACGGCCAGCTTATAAAAGGAAGGTCATCCCTCTGCAGGACCCAGCGAAAAAGCAGCCTTCAGGGCCAGGCAGGGCTGAGTTTATATCCCGCATCTCTTTTTCCTTATGTGACCCTGAGCAAGCAGTTAACCTTGCTGAATCCTAGTTTTTTCATCTCTAAATGGGAATAACTGTGGCTTGACCCAAATAAAACACTTGACAAACAGTAGATGCCTTGTAAGTGGAAACTTCTCTCCTTGGGTTGCAGTGGGGGTGGTAGAGGAGACAGAGAGAACAGGGTAGCTATTTTCAAACATCCAAGGATCTGTCCCCTTTTCTGAGGACAAGGAAACAGATTTGTTCTGTGTGACTGACAGAAGGAAATAGACAGAGCAATGACAGACGGAGCTTCAGGACAACAGGTTCTGATGAATATGAGGAGGAGCATTGGGGAGCTGTTCAAATGGAATAGCTGCTTCAATATGCCCCAGACTTTTGGTTCGTGTGAGTCTGTGAGCAGAGACTGCTATTCTCTTGCCTAGACTCATCTAAAAGGGAGTCCTGGACCAGGTGGGAAGTTGGTCTTGGTGACAACTTAAGGCCAGTCCAGCCCTGGCACGCCAGGTTGCTGCAGATGGCCAATGAATGGTCAGAGACTGTATCTTGCCACTGTCCATGGTAGAAATCTTTGGTATGTGTCCAGAGACAAAGTTCTCGCTCCTTCTCATGGTGCTTCAAGCCATCTGCTGAAACCACAGAGATAACTTCTTTGGATTTTTTCCCACAACCATTTCTATCCTTTATGTTCCAGACAAGGCAGACCGAGTTCCTCTAATGAACCACAGGATCCGGAATCTTCTAGTGGTCTGCACATAACTCAATTCAAGCATTTCCTCATGGGAATGAAGGAGTCATTTCCAAACCCACATGCCGCCTCATATAAATTGTGGGTAGAACTAATGTTTCAACTCTCCTTGTATTGTAGGTGGACATCCAAGACAGGAGTCAGTGATAGTGGGGACCCTGGCGTTGGATGAATGCACTCTCCAGTAGCTCTGGAAGTGTGCTACTGATTTCTGTTTCATCCCCCAAAGTTTTATTTTAAACAAACTGTATAATTGGATTAAACCCATAGCAAATGAGCATCAGAACCTTTTTATTTTTGACAAGTTCATCTGGGTTTCATAGATGTTGGATATTTAGAGCATTATCAATGTTTGGGAAATACTTCCATTTCTTAATGTCTTTTAAGGTTTTACGTAAGGATGATTCTTGAATAGGAATCCCCACCGTGGGGGCTTATGGTCAGAACACTGTCTAGGCTGCTGTAAAGCTTTGTGGGGGAACTTGGGAACAAAGACTGGCTCTTTGGGGGGAAAGGGGGAACCAAAGGACTGACCAGAAATGTGCAACTGCAGTTGACAGACATCTGGCCTTACACTCTAGACTGAAGAAGGAAGCAGGGCACACGGGTGGGGAAGGCATCTGTTCAGATTTGGATCTGGACCACTCAACAAGTTGAATCCTCAGCAATAAAATCCTCCTGTCTGACATGCTATGTTCACCTACATTCATAAGGACCAGAATTTTTCAAGTGGAATCTTGGGGCCAAAGTCTGGGGTTGATAAACATTGTTGGGTCTTTGGGGTCCAGGGTCTCAGTCATTTTGTCTCTACAATTTTGAGATATACCTGATCTTGGAAGTTGGAAGGCCTTGGTTCCATTCTCAGTTCTGCCCTTTGTAACATCATCAGTAGCATGAGAAAGAGGATAACCCTCAACACAGCAGCTCCCAGAAGCAGTGGGCAGTAAGAAGAAAGTTGCTGCCAGAGCAAGGGTGACTACCTGCCTGCGGGTCCCCTGTCTACTCTAGAGTTCACTGCTGCTTCCATGCCCAGCCAGGCAGAGGGAAATGAGTGACTCCTGGAGTCTGAAGTAGGACTGTGGGCTGGATCCTTGGGAGAGGAGTCCTGGGGACTGTGCTCACTGGTCCATTTCCCATGTTAAGGACACAAGTATTTTGAAAATTATTAGAGACAGTAAGGCAGACTTTATTCATAAGGACTGCAGTGAAGTTTTGCAATAAGGTAAAGAGATTGAGTTCAACTCCAAATACAAGAAAAATAGGGATTTATGGATAAGGAGCATGGTAGGGGTGTCAGTGGATGGAAAGTGACGGAGAAGGTGTGGTCATTCTGGCTAAACTGACCTAACAGTATCCTGGCTGGAGGCAGGACAGGGTGACCAGCCATCACCTGGGGAGTGGGAGGAGCTAAGGAATTCAGTCAGATATTGGTGTTGATCAGGCATCGAGAAAAAAGCTTTCTTACTAACTGACTTAGCACAATTTTTGTTAAAACGGGACTAAACAAGGACAGAGATAGGAGCCCAAGGCAAGCCTAGTTGAGCAGCAGGTTCAGAGCATCCTGACTAAGGTTGACTCAAGGAAGAATCTGTTACCAGTCTGCTTTCCTGCAAGGGCCTCAATATTCAGCTATTCCTTCTGTTTTGCTGACTCTGCCCACAGTGTGGAGGTCCTACCCCGAGAAGAATCTGTGGACTCACATGTCTTCCTCATTCATTATTCTATTTTGATTCTTCCACATACCAGGGACTTGGCAGAACATTCCCTCTTCCAACCCCTGTCCTGGTGAGGCTCCTTCAGGCCCTGCCTACAATGTGTGTGAGAGGGAGGATTTCCAATCCCTGCAGACTTTCAGCCCAAGGCTGCAGACATTTCTACTCTTCCCACCGTCCTGTCACCTCTCTTGTTCATTCCTATTCCCCTTTTATCAACCCAGATGAAACTTCACCTTCACCATTAGAGAGATGGGTTTTTTGCCTGCTGTCTTCTATTTAACATCAGATTCTGATATTTTCCAGTCTCTTTGTAGTCTTTGTAATTTAATGATTGCAAAAATATTCACAAGGACATCCACATGCAAAAAAATATATGAATGTAGACATTGACCTTACACCTTTCACAAAAATTAACACAAAATGGATCATAGACCTAAATGTACATGTAAAATTGTAAAACTTTTAGAAGATAACATAGGAGAAAACCTAGGTGACCTTGGATTTGGCAGTGAGGTTTTAAATACAACACCAAAAGGATGGTCCATGAAAAAAAAGTAAGTTGGGCTTCATTAAAATTAAAAACTACTGCTTTGTGAAAGACATTGTTAAGAGAACAAAAAGACAAGCCCCAGACTGGGAGAAATATTTGCAAAACACTTTATCTGATAAGGAATTTGTACCCAAAATTTACCAAGAACTCTCAATACTCAACAATACAAAATCAATCCAGTTAAAAAGTGGGCAAAAGATTTGAATGGACATCTCACAAAAAAAGATAAATAGATGTAATAAGCAGATGGCAACAGGGAATTGTAAATTTTAAAGAAGGGATACCATCACACATTTATTAGAATAGCCAAAATCCAAAACACTGGCACTACAAATGCTGGCATGGATTCAGAACTACAGAGACTCTCATTCACTGTTAGTGGGAATACAAAATGGTACAGCCACTTTGGAAGACAGTTTGGTGATTTCTTATAAAACTAAACATACACTTACCATATGGTTCAGCATTTACACTCCTTGGTATTTACCCAAATGACTAGAAAACTTATGTCCACACAGAAACCTGCACACGGATGTTTATAGCAGCTTTATTCGCAATTGCCGAAAGTTAGAAGCAACCAAGATGTCCTTCAATAGGTGAATGGATAACTAAACTATGATACATTCAGACAATGGAATATTATTCAATGTTTAAAAAAATGAACTGTGAATATGAATGTGTACCACTGTAATTTAAAAAGAAAAAAAAGAAATGAGCTATCAAGACATGAAAAGCCATGGAAGAAGCTTAAATGCATAGTACTAAGAGAAAACAAGCCAATATGAAAAGGCTGATTCCAATTCTATGACGTTCTGGAACAGGCAAAACTATGAAGACAGTAAAAAGACCAGTATTTGTCAGAGGTTGGGAGAAAGAGGGGTGGATAAGCAGAGCACAGAGGATTTTATGTCAGTGAAAATATTCTGTATGATACTACAAGGATAAAAGCATTCCATTATATATAGAATCTGCAACACTGAGAGGGAACCCTAAGGTAAACTGTGGACTTTAGTTAATAATGTCTCAATCTTGGTTCATCAACTGTAACAAATGCACCATAACAATGCAAAATGTTAATAATAGGGGAAGCATTTGTGAGGGAGAGTGGTGAAGGAGTATATGAGAACTCTGTAACTTTCTACTCAATATTTCTGTAAACCTACAAACACTCTAAGAAAAAAAAATCTATTTTAAACAGTATATTCACAAAGAGGACATTACTTAACTTAGTGCCTTTGAAGTTGACTGAATTTATGACACTAATGCATATTGTGAATTGTAAAAGAGACTGCTGGTTGGTCCCCAAAATCCATTCTTTCTCTCATAATAGCATCCCCAATTTTTAGCTGGATACAAGGCTGCCCGAATTAATCTTTTCTAATGCTTTTATAGCTAATTATGACTGTCTGGCAAAGTTTCAACCAATAAAATCCCTAAAGTTGTGTGTGCAACTCCTTAAAGGGAAGTGTGCCTGGTCTTTTTCTCCCCCTCCTTCCAGCTGGTGGGAATACAAATGTGATAACAGGAATATATGCAGATATTTTGGACCATGATGCCAACTTGGAAATGGAGGTTATATATGGTGGCAGTGAGAAAATCCAGGTCTCTCACTCTGTGGACATTCTTTACCACATAGTTTCTCATATGAGAGAATAACGGGTCCCCGTCTGTGTAGGACACTTCCAACCCGCCTTTCCTGCCATATCAGTCCTGAGCAGATTATTGGTGAACCTCAAAGCTTACAAGATACCAAATAAATATATATTTTCAAATGTATGTCTTCCTTCTATAGATCACAGAGCTCTTGAGAATGATATAGGCCAACAAAAATGTAAAATACATTGATTGAACATATCCCAAAAATATACAGAAAGGAGAAAAGCAACATCAGTGAATGTGAAGGAGCTGACATGCATGAATGGGATGGGATGCATGGATGGAACTTCAATGGAGGCTATCTTTGGGAAGAGTGAGCCCTCGAGCCCTACACCAGGGCCCTGTGTGATCTTTAGAGGATCGTGAAGCCCATGGACAGACTAGACATCTCATTGCAGCATCAACTCCAAAATAACTAGGCATGCAAAGCTATATATACATACTTCCACCTGCATAACTATGCATTGGTTTTCAAAACATTTTAATGTAAGCCTATGCAAATTTAAATAATCAAAAAGTATTATTTCTCATGGGGAGTATTTTTCACATTTTCTGAAACGTCAATGCTCATGGCCCCAGGGTTTCTGGAATGCTGGCCTACCCATCTCCTTCTTGTCAGACGGTAAAGCAGATTCCCTAATTCTGCTACTATTAATAATGTCATAATTAACTGCCCTGGGAACAGAGTTCTGTTTGTCTGATTGTTGGGGTGACTTGAGTTGAGATTCCAGGACAGAGACTGTTGGGCCACAGCAGAGGAACATCCTTGTGACAAAATTCAGTCTGGAAACCCCATTGTGTATGGATGCTGTGGGTCCAGAAAACAGTGAGGAGTGGGTGAAGCCCCATCCTGTGGTACGTGTCACTTAGAACTGTGGTTCCTAATCTGTTTGACATCGAGGACCTGTTTCATGGAAGACAATTTTTCCAGAGACTAGGGTGGAGGAGGGTGGTTTGGGATGATTTAAGCTCATTACATTTATTGTGCACTGTATTTCTATTATTATTACATTGTAATATATGAGAATCTAATGCTGCTACTGAACTGAGCAGAGCTCAAGTGGTGATGTGAGTGATGAGGAAGGGCTGTAAAGACAGATGAAGCTTCCTTTGCTAGCCCACTGCTCACCTCCTGCTGTGCAACCCAGTTCCTAACAGACCATGGATTGGTACCAGTCCACAGTCCAGGGGTTGAGTACCCCCGACTTAGAGAGCTGGTCTGGTGCTCCCTGCACCCTGCCTCCTCCTAAGTGCCCTGTGCCCATGACAGGAAGAGGAAGGTGGTCCTGCCTTTTTCATGCTGGCTTTTGCTGTACTTTCTTCTCGATGTCTCATCTGCCAAAACCTGGACACTCAGACTCCTCTCCTTCCTCTTGCCCCCTCCTCTCCTCCTCATTCTTCTTTTATTTCCTTTCCTCTTCTTCTACTTTCCCTCTCCTCTCCCTCTCGCCTTCTCCCCCTCCTTTCTCCACCTATCTTCTGATATCATTCCCTCTCCCGGTTTTCTCTTCTCCTTTCCACTCCTCCCCTTCCTGCTCTTTCTCTCTTCCTCCCCTAACCTGGGTAAGCCCCTTACATTTCTCAGGGTAGACACTGAAACTTCTCAGAGTGGAGTCCAGAGGTGGCAGGGTTGGCAAACAGCAGCCTCCACAATCCCACATCTTGGAGGGACATGCCTCAGCTCCAGCACCTGATCTTCATGTTTCCTAACCGTCTCTCTAGCTTTGAGTTCCTCTATCTCACTTGTTCTTCCTTCCCTCCTTGCAGCAGACAGAATTGCCATCATGGAATACCAACTTGATTGCCTCTTCTGTGCACAACTCTCAGGGCTCCATGATCCCCAGATGCACCTAGGACCTGGCCCAGACACCCCTCCCTTGCCCTATGTTGTCTTTGTGATAGATGATTTTTCTATGGACAGGGGTGCAGGGGATGTCTTGGAATGATTCAAATGCATTACACTTATTGTACACTGTATTTCTATTATTACACTGTAATGTATGAAAATCTAATGCCATTGCTAATCTGACAGGAGATGGAGATGCACAGGAGGTGCTAGCTTCCTGTGTTCTCTGTCTGGCTGACCCCAATCCCTTTAGAAGTGGGGGATTTGTTATCCTTGTCCTCAGTTAATTCTGGAAGGCAACCTCGAGTGGGTAAGACCACAGCTTAGAGTTAGACCTGCTGGAGACTGGCATGGTGTGTGCTGAGCAGCACAACCTTGGGGAGTTATTCAATCTCTCTGACCCAAACGTTCCTCCTCTGAGAAGTGGGATGCAAGTTCTCAGCTCCTGGAGAGGGAAAAGGGTGATGGTAAATACAGCCCGGTACACACAGGCACTTAGCAAGGCTGGATGTGAATATTGGATAGGTGTTTGTTCCCTTCCTTCCTCGATCTTCTCTTCCTAGACCTTGAATTTTGTATTCATCAGGGATATTATTATTATTATTATAATTTTTTCAGTATAGGCACAAATGGAATAAAACAAGTAAAGTTGGTTTGGATTTTTTTGCAAACTTTCCCATGTGTCACATTCTTATTTTGTTCAAGGAAATTAGGAAATCTGTTGCTTTCTTTTTTCCTGTTTCACTTCTCTGTTGATCTTATCCTCTTTTTTTAAACCTACATCAGAGCCCCCTCCTAGATACTAAAATAATTGGGATTGTTTCCCAAAACCAGAGCTCAGAAAACAGCACCAACCTGTGACCTGCAGGAGTCAGCCTGGACGAACCACCACACTGACATTCTTCCCAAGGAGGGTTCCTCCTCCACAGCTCCCCAGGATAATAAGAAACGGAGGTCTGTTGTTCCTGACAGTTCCTTCGCTCAAGTCTAAGAGGCAATATGGACCCAAGGGATATTTTTGGTAAGTAGGGCTGAGTTTAATACATTCTCAGTGTTAGCACACTGCAATGCCAGACTGCTTAAAAATATTCTGGTTGAGACGTGTTCTTGACAAACAGAGGAATTAATGGGGCCTGTGATTTAGTTATTCTCCCCTGGTTATTAGTTTCTCAAGTGTTTCTTCAACGTGTGGTCAGACTCCCTTTGAGAGGATGCATAACAGAAAGAGGTGAAATGTCTGGGTTCAAGTCCTGGCCATTGAGCTGTGTGAAAAGCAAATTATAAAACCTCTCTGTGTCTCAGTGTCTTCATGTTTTTGCAATGTAAATTTAAGGTATACAACATAGTGCTATGAAAGACACATAGTAAAAATATTAGCTCTGGTCAGCACAACATATCCATCATTTCACACAGCTACCATTTTTGTGGTAAGAGTACCTAAAATCTATCTTGGAAAAGTTTTAGCACACAATGTAATACTGTATTATTAACTATAGTCCTCAAGCTGTACTTTATTTTTTATTTTCTAGAAAGCAGGATTTATTGAGAGGACAGAAAAAGCTCCCATAGCGGGAAGGGACCCAAGGGAGTTTCCCTTCATGCTACACTTTAGATCTCTAGATTTATTTATCCTTTATAAACGCAACATTGTGACCTTTGACCTACATTTCCCCAAATCCCTCTGCCTTTACCCCTGGCAAATTGTTCTGTTTCTATGTATCCAACTTCTAAAAAAATTCCACATATAAGTGAGACTATACAGTATTATTTTGTGTGTGTAGCTTATTTCACTTAACATAAGCCTTCCAGATTCATCCATGCTCTCATAAATGACTGTATTTCCTTTTTTAAGACTGAATAATATTTCATTCTCTCTCTGCACCACATTTTCTCAGTCATTCCTAGACAGACATTTAGGTTTTTTTCCATTTCTTGGTTATTATGAATAATTTTGCAATGAACATGGGAGTGTAGACATCTATCTCGGTGTCTACACAGTGCTGACTGCATTCCCTTTGAGTATATATGTATAGGAGGAGTTGCTGGGTCATATAGTAGTTCTATTTTTAAATTTTTGAGGAACATCTATACTGCTTTGCATAATAGCTGAACGAGGCTCACTCAATTCATTTGTAACATGAGGATAAATTAGTAGCTAATTCCCAGTCTCAAACGAGTTACTGCTTAGGCAATGTCTAAAGCAAAGTCAATACATAGAGATGCTTCAACAATGCACGCATACAGTTAACCCTTAAACAGCACAGGGTTAAGGATGCCAACCCACATGAAGTCAAAAATCCATGTATAACTTTTGACTCTCCCAAAACTTGACTACTAATAGCCTACAGTTGACTAGAAAGAAGCCTTACTAATAACATAAGCAGTCAGTTAACTTTTATTTTGTATGTTATACGTAATACATGCTGCATTCTTACAATAAAGTAAGCTAGAGTAAAGAAAATATTATTATGAAAGTCATGAGAAAATATACTTACAATACATTCAGTGGAAGTGGATCATCATAAATATCTTTATCTTCACCTTCATCATGTTGAAAAGGCTAAGTAGGAAGAGGAAGAGGAGGGGTTGGTCTTGGTGTCTCAGATGACAGAGGCAGAAGAAAATCCACATATAAGTGAACCTATGCAGTTCAAACTCATGCTGCTTAAGGGCCAATTGTAATTATTAATAGTAGGTAAAGCATCAGCTTTACAAATGGAGAATGGTGCATTCATGCAGGGTTATACTAATTGCTTTGAGGAAACCTGGTTCCCTGCAGACCATGCCTAGGAGGAATTGGGGGAAGGTGAATCTGTTATTTATTGTGACTATTATGTGGCCGACAAGCTTCACATATCATATCACTCAATCCTGACAACCCCCTTGTAGGTTGATAGAGCTATCTCCATCTTAAAGCTGAAGGACTTGGCCCTGAGGAGTTCAGTATCTCACCAAGATCAAGTAATTAATACATGAGGAAACCTGAATACATGTTCTTTCTGGGTTACCAAACTCTGGCCTGGCATGCAGAAAATCTGCTTGTCAAAATGCAGGTGTGGTCTTAGAGCATCCTGCTGCAATTGATCTGAAAGGGTATGTGCTTGCCTGCTGCATACTTTCTGCATTAAAAAAAAACAAACCTGACACACCCATATACTGAAAAGATCTTTGGGTCCCGCATCTCATTCTGATAATTCTCCAGGAGCAAGCCCTGAGCAAAAGAGTGAAGGACAAGGAGTTGGGCAATACACAGAGCAGAGAGGGAGTGGATAAGTGGAAAGAGGAAGGGACAGCAGCCAAGCAAGAGGAAAATGTTGGATCAGCTTCCATAGTAAACTGCTGGAGGGAAGGAGTGTTGGAAGACGCATGCGTCAGAATTGTCCCTGCCAAGGGCAGGAACCAGGATCTTTTTTTTTTTTTTTTTTGAGTTGGAGTCTCACTCTGTCGCCCAGACTAGAGTGCAGTGACCACTCCCGGCCACCACAGCCTCGACCTGCTGGGCTCCAGTGATCCTTCTGCCTCAGCCTTCCAAGTAGCTGGAACTACAGTTGTGTGCTACCATGCCTGGCTTATTTTTTGATTTATTGTAGAGATGAGGTCTCGCCAAGTGGCCCAGGTGGGTCTTGAACCCGCGGGCTCAGGTAATTCACACACCTCAGGCTCCCAAAGGTGCAGGATTACAGGCTGAGCCACCAAGCCCGGCTGGAACCAGGTTCTTTACACCTCCATTACCATCAGCTCCAAGCTCTGGGAGATAGGATGTTAGTCCCTAGCACTTCTGGCTTGCCAAGACATAAGAAACTGGTTCTGTAGTCTTAGGGCATACTCTGCCCAGAAAGACCTAGATGGTGGTTGTCTGGAGTCAGCCTCGTAGGCACAGCTATCTTAAGGAACCCCAAGGGTGGATGGTGGAGCCCCTGCTCGGTCTGCTGTGTGAAAGCACCAAGCATGCTCCTGAGCAGGGAAGAAATGCCCAGGCCAGTTCCGTAGAAGAGGTTAGGGAATGAAAGCTTGATAGAAGGGGACACTTGAGGCCCAGCCTCGGAAGGACAGAGAATGAGAAGTGCAAAGATGATTGTTGCTTCCTAGAATTTGGTTAATTAATGTTTTGGTTTTTGCTTTTCTTAATCAAAAGCAAGTGTCTTCAAGAAGCAAGGTCTTGAAGACCTGCATCTTATCAATGACGTCTGTCACTGCAGAGAAATGTCTCAAAGCTGGGCTGATTCCAGAGAGCACGTTCTGCCTCCAAATCATTGTCTACCATGTGGGATCCTTGAGGCCCAGTGCTAAGATGCTGGTGGCAGGATTGAGACAAGTCATCTCTTACCTCTGGGACTTGCTTTACTGATTCATAATGTAGGGATTCAAGTGTTGTGCAGAACTAAGTCCTATGATCCCAGGAGTGCCCCCTCTTTTGCGAAGTCTCCGCGGCAGCATCTTACCATGAACATGGGACTGTCTGATGCCAAGTCACCAACTTGCTGCATGCTTCTCCTCTCCCTCATCCTTCCAGGTTTATCTCTGTAACTTCAGAACAAAGTACAAACCCTGGTATATAGTAGGGTGCATAGGGAACAAATTCTGCAAGTATGCTCACCCACAGAACCCAGGCATTTGCACCTTTCTGTGGTTGTTTCACACATTCAGTCTCCCCTTTTGGAGACTGTGCTGGCTAAAGACACAGACAGCATATCCTACCATGGGGACCTAGGTGGATTCATGGCTGGGCTAGGGCAGAGTTGGGAAGGCTCTTCATAAACTTCCCACCTCTTATCTTGGGTAGCCCCTTATGGTCAGCCATTAGAAGTCAGGCACCATGAGAACTTCCCTTGGGGAACAACTCATCTAAGATTTGAAGACAGGAACACATGGCTGCCACACACTTAAACATCACTTGTTGTAGCCATGACTCAGTTGTGTCCTGGGCTTTCTGATTTTCCGAAAACTGAATGACTGGTTCATATTTCCTAGAGCGTTTTGGTATTGCCTGCTGCTTTACAGGACTAAGGAACCATTTGACTCATAAATTCAGTCTTTAGTCTTAATTCATGGAGCCCCCAGCCATGTGAAACTGCTGAATCAGAAGTCATGTGATGTGGAAAGTCCAGGACACAAGGAAGCTTCAACTCCCGCTTGCCCTTGGTTATTTCCGGCACTGGGGCTTCAACTCCAAATTGATCTCCTTGTTTCAGGGCCTCTTGGGCCTTTGTCCCTGTGGCTTCCATTCCTTTTGGCCAGGGTTCAGAAGGTAAACAGAAGGACTGCAATCTTCCCAGAGTCTTCTCTGTCACTGAAACACCTTCAAATAAAACATGAGAGTTTCAAGGGCATCTTGTACTTCCCCATACCACCTGTGTATCTAAGTTATGTAGTGAATACAGAGGAGATATTTTGTCTTTTATGAGGTGTTGCATAGATCTTACCCAAATACATCGGGTGCATCTCCTTGTGCTACGAGGGGACAAGAGAATGGTGGACTAGATGTTACACAAACATTCAGGTTAGTGGTGGCCCACGTGGGGGCACATGCTGTTTTTCAATCTTGTCCCTGAGATCTCCATGACTGTGTGTGGAGAGTTGTGTGGAAAGTTGAGCCTGAGCCTTGCTCCTAGTTCTTATTAAATGCCACACTCTGATTCTGGGGAGAAGAACTTGGCCTTGAGCACAATCCTGTTTGCAGACTTGCTATTTTTACAAGGTTCACTCTATTCTTAGTTACCTTTAAAAATAAAATTTACCACAGCTTTTTCTTCCCCTGTAACATTTCTGCCACCACCAAAGATCTTATAATGAACTGTGCATTCAATTACAAGAAGGAAGAAACCAGGCAGGGGGTGAGGACCAGCCACAAACACTGCCATGAAAAAACTGCTGAGGAAAGATTTACACTTTGACAGGAGGGGGGTGTCACTAGGGAGAAGAAATCTGTGACCTCAGAATGCATATGAATACATCCAGCTTGTTGTCAACCCTGATGGTTTTGGTAAAAATGGTTCCCAAAAAGAAAAGACCTTTTTCTTTCTTTCTTTTTTTTTTTTTTAGTTGGAGTCTCACTCTGTCACCCAGACTGGAGTGCAGTGGCCACTGTGATCCTCCGGCAATCCTTCTGCCTCAGCCTTCCAAGTAACTGGAACTACAGGTGAGTGGTACCATGCCCGGTTAATTTTTGATTTATTGTGGAGATGAGGTCTCACCAAGTTGCTCAGGTCTCGAACCTGCGGGCTCAGGCAATCCACTCACCTCAGCCTCCCAAAGGCATGGGATGACAGGCTGAGCCACCGAGCCCGGCTGAAAAGACCTATTTCTAAGGAGAAAACACCTCTTCTTACCCTAGCTTTATGGAGGCAACTCTTGGGCTATGCATGAGGGAATTAAAAATCAACACACACACACACAATCTACCCCTGACTCCTTGGTAGGTTGGGTTAAATCCATGAAAAACTAGCAGGAAGGGCTTTCTGCTGCACTGCAGGGGTCCAGTGGGCAGCCCATCCCAAGACTGGTTTACCCAGAGTCATCTTTCAGCAATTCCCATCTTAGCCAATTTTTCATTGTGTCCTGCGGCATCATTTTGCAATTAGGAGGACAGCTTCTAATTACTTCTTTTAATCATTAAGGTGATTCCTTGGCCAAATTAGTTATCTTTTCTGAATCTCATTTTCCTCATTTAAAAAAAAATAATAAAGCTGGGCTCGGTGGCTCAGCCTGTAATCCCGCACCTTGGGAGGCTGAGGTGAGTGGATTGCCTGAGCCCGCGGGTTCGAGACCCGCCCGGGCAACTTGGTGAGACCTCATCTCTACAATAAATCAAAAAATTAGCTGGGCATGGTAGCGTGTGCCTGTAGTTCCAGCTACTTGGAAGGCTGAGGCGGAAGGATCGCTGGAGCCCAGCAGGTTGAGGTTGCGGTGGCTGGGAGCGGCCACTGCACTCCAGTCTGGGTGACAGAGTGAGATTCCAACTCAAAAAAAAAATGGTAATCCTTGCCCTGCCAACACCACTCATTCGTTCATGCATTTATTCATTCATTTGTTCGCTGTTGCTGGTTGAGTTCCCTTGAAAGCAGAGTTAGATTGAGCAAAGGGAGAGCTGAGCTGGCTGTAGGCCCAGTGACTGTCTTGGTTGAACCCAAGGAGTGGCTGATGAAGGCTGTGTGCTAGCAGTACTCTTGGAAGCTGGCAACACACCCTTTCTTGAAGGGTATCTGGGTGCACATCAGAGGGTCTGCCCCACCTATGCACATTTTTAGTCTTTTGTCAAGGGTTTCATAGAACTCCTACCAAGGAGCTAAGCAGGGTGAAGGCTGTGTGGAGAAGGCAGCAGTGACCCAGACTTGGTCCCAGCCCACTTGGGGCATGTCATCTTATGGTGGACAGGTGAAAAGAACTCCTATGTGAGTGCAATGAAGGAGATGCCGAACCTGCAGCATGCAGGGTGGTAAGTGTTCTATTTCACTTCCATGGGTAGCCATATGCTACCTCTATCAGGGCACTGGAGGGGGTGACATGGTTATCCTTAGAAGACAATGCTATATTTTGGGTGGCAAAATGGAGGTGTTTACTGAGGACAGATGGGCAGCAGGTGGCTTAGGCAGGTAGGGACTGGTGCTGAGAGAGACTCCCAGGTTCTAAAGACAAGCACAAAAGGAGGCCACCCAGGAGCCTCTCAATTCACAAGTGGGCTTGGAACTTCAGGAGGGTGAACACCAACCCCGATCCTCAGATGGCCCGAGGTGACCTCAGATGAATCAGAAAGCAGAGCAACCAGAGGAAGGAATAGGCAGAGATGATGGGCCTGTAAGGATGATACCAACAGGAAGAAGGACTATTGGCATCTTAGACTGCCCCACCCTGTGTGACACTGTGTGCAGAGTCTCACAGCCATCTCATCTCCTTTTGTCTTCACTGCAGCTCCGATGGTGCTGTGCTGGATACACATTCCAGACAAAGAACCTGAGACGAGAGGAGTCCCAGGTCTCAAAGCTACAGAGCAAGGTACTCATGGCTTCATACCATGGTGGGCTCACTTCAGCCTGTGCCTTAGGGGTTCCACATGGGAAGAGAGGATCACAACGTGTTCTGAGTTATTCTCACAGTCTAGGATTATAAGTTACATGAACATGGGTCACCTTGCAGAGGAAGTCAGCCGGTGCCTTCTATTGTCCATATCAGGAGACCTTTTGTGTATTTCAAAGCATGGTTATGTGTCTGGGTCCCAGAAGGTTGTTCTGTCTTCTTGTACTTTGTCCCGATGTGGGAGCCACATGTTGCTCCCATGCTGTGGTTTCTCCCAGCTTGGCTGGCACTTTGCCTGTTGCCTCAAAGCATTTGAACTTCTCATTTGAACTTCTCTCTGCCAAAATGTGTTCTGGGGGGAGGAGGCAGAGTGTGAGGGAGTGCACGGTGCAGGGGAGGCTGCAGATAGAAGAGGCAGGAAGGCAGATGAGAAGGAAAGAGTGTTAATAGCACTGCCCTGAGGGGAGGAAGCTGAGCAGCTGATGGGTACATTTTGACGAAACAAAATGTACAATCACGACGTCTGGAACAATGAAAAGGCATCAAAGGGAATGGGGCAAAGGCCAGATGTGAAAAGTCTGCGTCTGTGTATCCCAGGCTTTAGTGCAACTGGCTTCATTGGCCTCGGCCGCCCCAAGGATCAGTCATTTAAAAGGAATGGAGAGACCTCTAGAATGGTTCTTTCTGGGCTTACGGCTCTCATGCTTATCCCTTTTGCTTCTCCACTTTAACAGCTCCCTTTCTGCACCCCCAGCAGCCTGGACTCCAGGGCTGCGAAATGGTCAGACTGTGCTGATTCACTGAGGCCAGGCCCTGCTCAGGAGGCAACGTGTCCCACTTCTGTGTCCTGCGGTAACTGTTCAGGAGAGCTCTGGGGAGATTATGGGGGCTGCGTGCTGAGCACAGACATCATGAGGGCTCTGGAGACATTTGCACATTCATGGGTCACTGTGACCACCTCTGCCCAGGCAGCTAAGTCCTTACCACTTCTCCCTTGGTGACATGGCTAAACCACTGACTGACAGGTAAAGTCTGCGAGGAAGGAGGTTTCATGTTGCTCTGACCTGACAGATGCTGTTGGAGACCTGAGATTGGTCTGGAGAGGACAGTGGACAGAGGACAGTCCTGACAATGGGCCAGGACATTTCTCCTCACATCCTGGGATGAGCAAAGTCCCATACCAGGGCCTAGCCAGGCCCTCCTAGGGGCTGCTTAGGTACCAGGTTGGCCAAGGCAACGCCTGGCAGGACAGAGCCTGCCCAGCCCCCAGTGAGTGGGAGAAACAGTGGGACCCTCTTGGGACAAAGTGCCAGAGGCCTGTGTGTTTTGAACTGCCTGGGCCAGGCTGGGTGTCTCTCTCTTCACTGCCACCCTCATGCCCCAAGGGTAGAGAGCCAGTAGCCAGGACAGAAGCAAGCCTATTCATTAGCTCACCACCTTTGCTCAGTTTCCCTGGTAGTTTTGTCTAGGCCCACATGGGAGGTTGGCCTAGTACATCCTTTGCTGTCTGCCTTCTTGAGGACTGCAAGCCTCTACATTTTATTATCTCGGCATCAAAAAATAAGTGAGAAACAATTCTGCTTGTTTCTTCTGTGGGGAAAAAGTGATCAGAAAACAGAGTGATGCAGCAGCACTATTTTGCATTTGGGCAGCTCTGTCAACTTCCTGTTTGTGGTCATCACAGGAGGTTGGTGGAGAGGAGGGTCTGCAGCCTGAATGTCTGGGTGGGACAGAGGACTGGGGCCTGGGGTGGGGGGTGAGGGAGGAAAGGCAGAGAAGCTGGTGATGGGGGTCTGAGAGGTCTCTCTTGTAAGCCCTGAGTGGCCTGTGGAGAGTAAAAAGGCAGCGTGAAGCAGCCCCATAAGCCACGTGTGTCTATGTGTGCTTTTGTGTATCTGTGTGTCTGTGTGTTTCTGAATATTTGTGTGTCTGAGTGCATCTATGTGCATGGATCTGTGTATAGTGTATTTGTGTGTGTTTATGTGTTTGGGTGTATGTGTGGAGATCTGGGTGTGTCTGTGTGTGTGTCTCTGTGTGTCTGTGTGTGTATCTCTATATGTCTGCATATGTGTGTGTGTCTGTGTGTGTCTGTATGTGTGGTTATGTGTCTCTCTGTGAGTGTGTCTGTCTGTGTTAAGGGGTGCAGGAACATGTTTAATGCAATGTGTGAGGACCTTTGGAATTCCAAGGCAGGGACTGTCACATACAGTAGTCTTGCACTGAGTCTTCCAGTCTGGCTCTGGGCCAGAGTGAGCCATGTAGTCCCCTGCAAGGAGAGTCGGAAGTGGCAATGCCAGGACCTAGGCTCAGAAGTCCCAGGTGGCACTTCTGCCTCATTCTGTTGGTCAACGCAAGGCATGAAGTCAGCCGGGGTTCATAGGGAAGGGAGGAATAGACCTCACACCTTGGGGGAAATACCTGTGCATATGGGTATGGTCAGGTGATTGATGGTGGTTATCTTAGAGTTGTTACCCCAGCAGAGCTGCTTCCACCCCTGTGTGTTCTATGTGCATTAGTGCTAAATGTCATGGCATCTGAGAATGGAGTTACTTTTATTTCCATTATTATAGATGATTAAATGGGGCTCACAGGGTCTTGATATCCAGTCCGAGACCACCCAGCTCTAAATAACCTCACCAGGACCAGAGCACTCACCACGCTCACAAATCTGACTCCTAAGCCCAAGTGTCTTATGCTTATGTCCCTGAGAGGCTTGTACCACTATACAATAATGTCTCCCTTTAAGATAAAGCAGTTGAGCTGTTTTGAGAAATTTGGTACGTGACATGGATTTCTGAGACACGATCCGAGATTTAAGATTGGAAGCCCCTGGGTGAGCCTTCCATTTTGTAAAAATGGCAGTCAAGAAACTTTCAGTGGACATTCCTTTCATGATATGTAGAGGTTTTAAACAGAATTGGGTGGCAGGCTGTGGTTGTAAAGAAGTGCAGCCAGATTGGCTGAGGGTAGGAGGGCACCATATTGATTGACCATGGGAGGAGGTCTTGAAGATGATCTAATCCAACATCATCATCTTAAAGTGAGGAATCTGAAGTCTGATTATCAACATTTCTTCCAAGCTCCCCAAACTCATCTGAAATGAGAAGATAAGAGACTTGGGAGAAGAGAGAAGGAAAAGCAATCTTTATCACGAGCTTTTTATGTCAGGTCCTCCTTCCACCCCTGACACGGGTCCTACTTAATGGATAGCTTCTCAGAGACTGAGACCTGTGACCCTGGGTTCTGCCATGATTTGTCTGTCTGCTCCACAGCCTCAGCTATGGGGCCACTTTCCTCTGGGGAAGAGCCTTATTTTTCTCCAAAACTACCCCTGGTCATGAACCCCTTTCCATCCCTGTACCCATCAGACTTATAAAATGCCAGGAAAAATCAGTAACAACAAACCAAATCAAAATATGATCCCTCTTACCAACACCTAGTGAACAGGGCAGGGAAGTGTTTTCTAATGCTGTGGATCTAGGTTGGGAAATATAATTTTTAATTTACTTATGCAAAGACATGGCTTGCAAAAAGGAAATCCATACGAGATTGAACGTTTGCTTCATTATGGATGTGCCTGGGCGTCAGTAAAGTGATGCCTCAGAATTGGCCCTCCTGGGGTGTGTGCGTATGTTTGTCTGTATATAGGGGATTTCCCTGTGGACACCCTGTCATTGCTTACCTGCAGTTCTCAGCTAAAGTGAAGAAAGAACAATTGTCCTTGTCCTGGGCATGACTATTTCCTTTAGACCTCCTCAATTATCAGAAGTCTGTCTTTTCCTTTGTTTCCTTTGGGTTGTGTTCTCAAAATTCATCTGTTGAAGCCCTAACTCCCAGGATTCCAAAATGTGACTGTACTGGGGATACAGTCTTTAAAGAGGTGATTAAGGTAAATTAAGTTCTTAGTGTGCTCTCATTTTATATATTGGTGCCCTTATAGGGAGAGGAGATTGGGACACAAACACAGACACAGACAGAGGAGTAACCATTTGAGGACACAGGGAGAAGGTCTGCAAGCCAAGGAGGTCTCAAGACAAGCTAACCTAGCTGGCACCTGGATCTTCAATTTCTTGACCTCTGGAATGGTAAGATGATAAATCTGTTGTTTAAGCCACTGGGTCTATGTGTCTGTGGCATTTATTATGGCAGCCCTGTGGAAGTGTGGATCAGAGCCTTACCCAAGCAAGACTCCAGGCCTGCCTCATGACCAGTCCTCACTAGCAATGTCTCCACCCCTGCCACTTTAGGAACACAGGGGCACCTATGGGACTACTTTTGTATCCCTCCTAACCTTTAGAAGGTACTGAACTTCAGTCCTGAGCCTGTTAATACCAAAAGGTTTGTGCCGAACAAACCCCATTTATTTGCCTCCAGGGGGTTTCTTGCCATGGGGCCTAGCTAAGGTGAAGATGTCAATGTGTCAGAAGCTGGGCAGTGGATGGGTTGATTCTTCCCTGGGGCTACCACAAGGAGTGCCCAGAGCAGGTATGGAGTTTCTGTCAGCCTCCCAGTCTGTGCCTGTGTGATGCTGTCTCAGCCTGAAGGCTTCCAGAAGGAAGGGCCTGCCTTAAACTTGCGTGTATGTTCCCTGCCTTGGAACCATGCACAGACTGGCTTTTGCCTGGAAATAGCTGCACAGTTAATGGCGGGAGTTTCACCAGAATGAGAAGAAGCCAGTATTCGTCCTGAAGTCTAAAGGTATCTCCAGTAGCAGGGGAGGAGGAAGGCTGCCTAAGGCCAACATTCCACTGAAGAACAGAGCCTGAGGCCTGTGGCTTCGAACCGTGTGTTCAGTCTCCAAAGCAACTCTTTATAAAGGACATCAGCCCAACTGGGAGACCCTCACCATCCACATATTTCTGCCCAGGGAGGCAGCCTAGGCTGCTCCAATTTCAGTAAAAGAAAATCTCACTATGTTCGCTCTTTTCTTCAGATTCAGTTCACAGAGGCAACTGAGGTTTGCTCCAGGTGCCCTCCAAATTCCCTGCATTCTTCAGTGAGGGCTAATGGGGGACTTCCTTCCACCATAAGAAGCAAACCCACGGGAATTCTGGGCCCAGAAGGAGGAACTTGCTAGAAATCTAGCAACCTTCAGCAAAGGCTTAAATAAATGAATGGGTGGCAGATGCATGACTGGTTACCAAGGGCAACCATGATATTTTGGGGACATCTTTGCTTGGCAAATGTGGCTTCTAGGGAGAGAACAAAACCTGATGTCAGGGCCCTGGGGGGAAGATAGTAGCCCCTGCTTGGAGGATCTGAGCATAGGACACAGTCTCGGAAACCATCCCAGCCCTACTCAGCCTTGGGTCCTGCTCAGAGCTGGGCTCTACAAAGCCTGGTTATGGCCCAGAGAAGTAGAAGTAGATGACAGCGCTCATCAGATGGATGGAGTTTGCAACCAGTCTTGGTCACATTGTGGTTGACCTTGGATGAAGCCTTTCTTGAGCCTCAGTTGCCTTTTCTGAGCAAAGGTGACATAATAAATATCTTCCATGCCAAAAGAGTGGCTGCCATTTTTCCTGGAGGCCACAAATGATGATACCACAGGCCAGGCTGGTAGCATCAGACCATGGATGGGGGTGAGGAAGTCATTCAAGTGCCTCAGGAAGTCATGCCTCCTCTGGCTTCTCTTGTGTCTGTGCATCCCTGAGGAGCAAGGAACAGCATTCCAAAGTGAGGCATCAGGACACACGACTCACTCATTGATTCATTTCACCCACTGGTATAGATTGAGCACTAACTCTATGCCACCCTGGCCCTTGGGGGCCATGTGTCAGAAGGAGAGACAGACCTGCCTCCTGCTTGAATCCTGGTTCTGGAATGTCCTGGGGCCTTTCGTGTCTATCTCTGTGGAGTAGATACACCCTGGGGCTGCTGCACCAGTCCATGCGAGGGTGCCAGGAGCATGGGAGCAAAGCTGCAGATGAGCCAGGCAGATCAGAGCCTGCAGGGAAAGCCTCCCTCAGGATGAGATCCAGCCATGACCCATTCCTCATCACACCTGCCTTCATGGAGATCAAGTCCAAGCCCTTCAGATTTTCGACTGCAAGGAATGGCTCTTGCTGACCCTCTGATGAAGGGCTGTACTATGGAGTCTGGGGGCTTCCACAGCTGTGCACCAGGGACACCACAGAGAGAGAGTGGCAGAGTTCCATGCGGCACCCAGCAGACAAGAGCATCTAATGAACAAGCATCCTCAGGAGAGGTGACTTGGCCCAGATATAGAAAGACATGGGGGAGATTAGGGCAAAGTGCCATTGTGAGAGAGATCCTAGGTTTAGGAAGAGCCCACTTGTGGAGGCACCTCCTTTCTGTACCACTCTGATGGCCTCTCTGTCTGTCCCAGGACCCTAGATGCTGCCACTGCCACTGTTCCCTTGTCTCTTGACACTACTGGTTGTCTCAGTCTCTCTCAGTCTCCATGGAGGTCAAGTCCAAGCCCTTCAGACTTTTATCTGCAAGGAACGACTCCTGCTGCCTCTCTGATGAAGGGCTGCACTATGGAGTCTGGGGGCTTCCATGGTGATTCCCAGAGGGGTATAAAAACCGAGGAGGGTGTGGGAAAATCAGACCATGGTCAAACTTTGACCAAGGAGTCACAGAATCAGGTATGAGGCTCCTGATGATTCACCCTCCCCTCAACCCCCCCATTGCCTTCCCTGCAGGCTCTGATCTGCCTGGCTCATCTGCAGCTTTGCTCCCATGCTCCTGGCACTCTCGCATGGACTGGTGCAGCAGCCCTAGGGTGTATCTACTCCACAGAGACAGACGTGAAAGGCCCCGGGACATTCCAGAACCAGGATTCAAGCAGGAGGCAGTGGGGGTGATGGTGTTCTCAGCTAGGTCGCTGGAAGTCAATGGAGCCAAGATTGTCTCTGCAAAGCTAATGTGTGGTGTGTGTGATACCTCATCTATCACGCACATCACCTGTCACCCATACAGGCCTGGGCGTTGCTAGGACGGTGGAGGTGGGAGGAGGCTAAAAGGGGAAGCAGAACGGGGCTTGGAAGGGGAGGCAGGGGCTGGAGTGAGCAACATAGGGTAAGGTCATCTGGAGGCAGAGGGTTTAGGCCACCCCAGAAGGGAGGCAGGACCTGTGGCATGTTGGGTCCATTTGGGGACAACCTATAACCCATAACATCTTCTTCCAATGTTGTGGAGTTTACCAAGCTCCAGCCAGACCTGGAGGCCCTTCAGCTGCTTCATCCCCTCTGGGTGATCTTTTAGCAGCCAGTGGCCCTTGAGCTGTGGTGGGAGAGACAGAAGTAACAAGGAAGGACTAGACCATGGTCACTTGTTCCAGGGCCATGGAGATTCTCCCTATGTCTCCCCCTATACAATAAAGGGGACATTCCTCAGTGTCTGCTCAGATCTGGCTGCCCCAGTCAGACCTGCTGCCCTGTTTAGGATGCTCTCCCCCATCCCTCCAAATTCTCCTTCAACCCCTACCTCCCAGGTCTAGGTTTCCCTCAGCATCATGCCAGATATCTGGGATGTCTTCAGGCTCAGTGTCTGAGTGAGTAAATGCCTACTGAGAAGGAATTTGCTTCTTCCCTGTGAATTGCCGGACTCTTTCTTTAACTTCAAAAATAATGTTGTGTTTGCCTGGAGAGTGTGTATAAGTGTGTGTGATGTGTGTATGTGTGGTGAGTCTGCGAGTATATGTGGTGTGTGCTGTGTGTATCTGGTATGGTGTGTGTATCAGTATATGTGTGTGTGGTGTGTGTGGTGTGTGTGGTGTGTCATGTGTGGTGTTTGTATGTGGGGTGTTGTGTGTGCTGTATGTGTAGGGTGTGTGATATAAGTTATGTGGTATGTGTGGTGTGTAATGCGTGTGTGTGAATGTATGTAGTTTGTGCATGTTGTGTGTGAGTGTGGTGTGTATGTGTCTGTGTGAATGTGGTATGTGGTGTGTGTGAGTGTATATGTGTGGTATGTGTGTGAGTGTGGTGTGAGTATGGTGTGTGGGTGAGAGAGAGAGAAGGGGGTTAAATTTTAGAGGTGCAAAGGACACATCATAAAAGGTAACATGTCCCTGGATGGATCTGGCTTTGTGGTGATGACCAGGGTTTTATCTTTCTGCCCCACTTGTGTCTGGGATCTGGGAGTACTACTGGGTCCTTTTGGTTTGGGGCAACCCTGGTCTCCCACCCTCCTCTTACATTTCTCTGGGGGAAGAGGAAGATACTCAGAGGTTGATGAATCAGGGAAGAGAGAACTTGGAGTGTTTCTTCCTCCTCTTTCTGTGAGTGAGTTGAGAGCAGGACCCAGCCTGGTATGGCTCTTCCCTGGAGCAGGCTTTGCCCGTGTGTCTTGCTACAGAAGTGTCCACCTCTGGTGAGGTTCATATGCTACATCCGGACTCCAAGTTAGGAAGATCCTCTGTGCTTGCTTACTAGCTGTCTCCTCCATTTCCCCTTCCTCAGATGTGAGCACCCTGCAGAGTGTTAACTTGACCTACCTGTCATGTGCTAAGTTTAGAAGGGGCAAGAGGCTAGCAAATTTGTGGGTGTGAGCCAAGATGCCCCCAAATCTGGTGCCCTGGGTCTTGGTTCCTAAGAAATTACATCCAGAAAACAACACAGCACTAACTGCTATGGCTTTTGGCATGGACAAGGCAGGGGACAGAGGGTTTGTGATGCTTGGCTGGCTAAGCCACCAGACATGTAGTCTATTTATTCTATCAGGCCACTGTGGCTAAGCTGACCTTGTTCATAGGCAGACAGCTGCCTTTATAAAGCATGATTTCACCTTTAGGGAGCTAGGGAGCTGGCAGAGATTCCTGGACTTGGCATTGGGGAGGAGTGTGTAGCCATTGCTTAGGTATATATTGGGTCAGACTAGCATCCCAGCCTTGTGCTACTGGGCACTGGCAGCCTTGGTTGGGAGATGGAGCATGAATCCAAGTGTAGAGAAGTCTTTCAGGATTGTTTGGCCCAGGTCATCAAAACAGAATTTGCTCCTTTTAAGGATGAGGCAGCTGGGTTTGGGGTGTGGGTAGGGAACTACGGAGAAGCCAGGTGTGTGCTATTGGTGCAGGTCTGGTAGGGGCAGAGTCAGCTCCTTCAGGCTCCATTTTGCTTGTGGGTCCATGTGGAGGGTCTTGCCCTGAATTCAGGAAGTTTTCACAGGTTTCACTCTCAAATCCATAGCTTGGTGCCCAGTTGGCTTAAAATAGACACAGGAGAAAGCATCCAAGAAATCAGGTCCTTATGCATTAGAAATTCCATAGCAAGGATAATAAAAGCCACCAGAGAGACAGGAGGCAAAAGGGCTGCCCAAGAGAGTGTGGGCACTATGTTGTTATACAGAGACCCTGCTCAATTCCAGAAGTGCTAAGAGGATGTGGCACTTGAGAGCTTTGGAAGTTGGTGTGCTTCCTCTGATTGGTAGAAGGCACACTCTCAGAATGGACAATGTTGCTCAGAGAGTTCTTCCCCCAAGGGTTGTGGAGGTGGGCAACTGGCATTCACAGGCTGGTATTATCTGAAAGCGAAGCCGAGAAGAGTGTCTCCATCAACCTTCCTTCTCTCCGATCCAAGTCTGTGGAGACTTTGGAAACGCTAAGTACTGGGTTCTGAAAACATAATTTTGCCTGGGATAATTGCTCTAGGGTTGAAAGTTTGGCTTGCTTTCTAAGTCTGGTGAGTTTTAGGCCAGGGCTATATTATATTGTCTGCCCACTAACACTTGGGAGTCTTTACACATTAAGCTAAGGAGACATTCCAACGAGCTAATGCCACATCTGAGCGAGACACAGCCACAGGCTCCAGTAAGTGACTGATGGAGACCCATTTCTACCCTGGCATCAAGAAGCAGCCTGGCTGAGAATTAGCAGAAACAGACATTGGAGATGATGAATTTCTAAATGTTTATTAACATGGGCAAAGGGATTCGGACCCCTTTGGGCTTTAGTGTCTTTGAACTTTTAGTTGCAAGGAGATTTAATCTTAGAATTTAATTCTTCCCTTAGGATGTGCATAATTGTGGAGGGTTTATATTCGTATGTGATGTCTTGCTATGTTTTTGGCATTTGTTATGGATTATTAGTATAAGTTATCTGCTTCACATTTTACTATCAAAATATCTGCATATTATCATTAATTTTATTGCAGAACCACTGATGGGTTGTGTTGGATAACACAGTAAGACATAGTTTAAGATGATATATCAGCTATCCATGGCTCAATAACACATTACCTCACAATTTAGCAGCTTAAACAATAAGCCTTTGTTATCTCACTTTTTTTGTGAGTCAGAAAGCCAGATGTGGCTTGGCTAAAGATCCTCTGGCTTAAGATCACTGATGAAATTGCAGTTAAGCTTCCTATCGTGGTTGCGGTCTCATTTCAAGGCTTGACTATGAAATGATCCACTTTTAAACTCATGGCAGGATTCAGTTCCTCATAGGCTGTCGGGCTGATGATCTCAATTCTTAAGTGGCTGTTTGCTGAAGTCTCCCTCATCCCTTGCTACGTGGACTTCTTTATGGGGTAGCTCAGGTTATGGCAACTCAGAGTGAGCAAACAAAAGAACAACAGAAAAGATGGAAAACAGTCTTTTTGTAACTGAACATTAGAAGTGACATCTGATCACTTTTGTCACATTCTAGTGGTTGGAATCAAGTCACTAGGTCCAGCCTAACTCATGGAAGGGGAGAAAACCCCAGTAAGCAAGGCTATTTGGGAGACATGGTGGAAGCTTCTTACCACCGATGGGAAATACACTAAGAGGTGCATTTTCAACTTTGGGAAGATTTTGCATATATTTAATTCAATATTCTTTTGAGTAACTGCAGGGCTTTCTGGAGGCAAAATGTACACTGTCTATCAATAGCTTCAGGGGAATATCAATAGAAACAGGCTGTGTATTTATAACAGTGATAGTAGGAATTTATTGATGGGCACTCCTGGCTCCTGATAGCCTGGATGGTAGTCCCCAAAGATTAAGAGGGACTAAAAAGCAGAATGTGTTGGGATAATAATTATTCCCTTTCCAGATGTTTTCTTTCCATTCTCCAATTGCTTCTTCTAAGAGATCTACTTCATTGTCAAGTATGGGAGGAGAAATTATAGAGGTTTCTCTAGTTAGCAAATGTAGTTTTTTGGCATTTGTTATGGATTATTACTATAACTCTTTGCTTCACATTTTACTATCAAAACATCTGCATATTGCCATTAATTTTATTGCAGAACCACTGATAGGTTGTGTTGGATAACACAGCAAGTCACAGTCTGGGATGATATATTAGCTATCCATGGCTCAGTAACACATCACCTCACAATTTAGCAACTTAAACAATACGCCTTTGTTATCTCACATTTTTTTGTGAATCAGAAAGCCAGATGTGGCTTGACTAAAGATCCTTTGGCTTAAGATCCCTGATGCAATTGCAGTTAAGCTTTCTATTGTGGCTGCAGTCTCATCTGAAGGCCTTCCTTACTGGGTTTCTTCCCCTTCCATGAGTTGGGCTGAACCTAGTGACTTGATTCCAACCACTAGAATGTGGCAAAACTGATAAGATGTCACTTCTGATGTTCAGTTACAAAAAGACTATGTTTTCCGTCTTGGGGATTTTCTATTGTTCTTTTGCTTGCTTACTCTGAGTTGCCATGACTTAAGTCACCGCACAGAGAAGTTCATTGTGGCAGATAAAATCACCCAATGCATATCAACTTAAAACAACATTAATTATTTACTCTCTCATTTACTCTCTGTTGGTTCGTGTTAGCCAGAAATTCTGGAAGAGATTGGCTGAACAGTTCTTACTTGGAATCTCTCAAGGAGTTGCAGTCATGTGTGTGCTGAGGCTGCTGTCATCTGATGACTCAAGATGGTACTGTCATATGGAAGGGGCCCTCATGCACCTCTAGAACATAAACTGAGCACCCAGGAACTCTGCCATAGTTCCTGGAGCCTGAGGAAGAGCAGAAAGTGGCTCTCCCTATGGAGTTTGCATGTTCATGGGCAAGATATCAGGTAACCCTAAAGGGGATATGCAATAGCATCTAAAGGAGTGAAATGGAAGACTGACTTCATCACACAAGTGTGTGGGTGTGTGTTAATGCATGTACGTGTGTATATGTACATGCATGTGTGTGCATAAGTGGGTATATGTGTGCATTTGTATGTAGATACATATGTGTGTATATGAGGGGAGATCACAGAAAGCTTTTTTGAGGATGTGATACTTAAGCCAAAATCTAAACATGAAGATTAGCCACAGGGAAAATGTGTGAAAGAGTATTCCAGATGTGAGCAAGTGTGCACAGGGGAGAACAATTAGATCTTGCGGGGATAAGCTGAGGATGACTCCCTTGGAGCTGGGCTTTGGCAGGTGTGTTGGACAGAAGACAAGCAGGAACATCTGTGGAAAATCTTTGCATTTCAGTGAGCGGATTCCAGCAACTGGTTTCTAAGGCAGAAAAGGACCAACTTCTGAGCAGCAAGCAGACAGGTGGCACCTCAGTCCAGACATGTGTTGGTGAAGCAATGTGAGAACTGTGGCTGCACTGGGGACAGGTGGGAAGGAGCTGAAGTGACCAGAGGCTATGCTTGGGGAGGTCCCATTGCAATTTGTGTTTGCACCAGAAGTTTCTGGTTGTATGAAGTAAAGGTAATCATGGGAGTGGATGAGTAGAGAAAAAGTCCAAGTAGTCACGATCTGGACACAGTTATGCCTGTAGGGTCTGAATCTGCTGAAATGAGGGTGACAGTTGTTGTGGGAAGGAGGCCACCTCCGGGGGTGAGAGGATTTACTGGAAAGAAGAGAGGGCAGGCCCAGGAGACCCTGAGCCTCTCTTCAGATGACTATTTCCAAGGCTAATTCTCAGCCCAAGTAGATGTTCAGCCTTGACTGGCTTGAAAGAAGCAAAACAGAGATTTTCTCTAATTTAACAATGACTGGAGAAAGAAAAGTTCTGATTTTGACTCAAGAGTGCCCCTAGCAGTGCTCCTGTGAGCATAAATGAATGCTACAGTGGAGTACTGCAGATCCTTAGCATGCTCTGCCTTCCCTGCACACTTTATTCAGGGTTGTCTTTTCATTTCAATCACAGTCTAAATACAAAAACCTGGCTTTGCAAGTAGAGGTACAGTGGTCCCCTCTCATCCATGCTTTCACTTTCTGGGTTTTTAGTTACCCATGGTCAGCAGTAGCCCCAAAATAGATGAATACAGCACCATAAGAGAAATTAAACTTTATCATAGGTGTATATGTGTATGGCAAAACATAGTACATATAGGATTTGTTACTTTTGTAGTCACAGATATCCATTGATGATCTTGGAATTTATCCCTGGAGATAAGTGGATATTACTGTATTAGAGAGGTCATTATCTGCTTTACAAAAAGATTTGTAGTTAAGGTTTCTAAAACAGATGTTGTTTCTGCAGCATTTACCCAGCTTTAGTTTACAGAAAATTAAATGTACAAGCTCTGTTAGCACCACGGGCAGCCCTGTTCTTGGGTACCACCAGCTAAGTGTCTGTGACCTTGGATGAGCTAAAGCCAATTCCCCTTCAAAGAGCTCTATCTGGACTGATCACTCATTTCTGACTAATTCTTATGATCCTCCATTCACTTGGACTTCTACCCAAGGAGATATCTGTTTTGAAAAAAATCTCTGGGGAGGGGTGGGACTTCTGCACAGACTGGGGGCTTCCATCACCATGGTTTCTCGTGGGGTCGTGGGCATTTTCTTCCTCTCAGCTCTCCCTCTCTTGTGTCTGGAGCTCAGGCATGGGATCCTGGATCTAGGAATTAAAGATATCCTGTTGTTGTGTGGCCGGATTTTCTTACTGCTTGCTCTTCTTACTTTAATTATTTCTGTGACTACCTTATGGCTTAACTCATTTAAATCTTCCCAAGTTTATCTAAAAGAAGAAGAAGAGAAAAACAACAGAGGCCCAGGGTGAAAAGGTCAGCAGATACATAGTGAACGTTTTGAAACTTCTCCAGGAAATGAAATTGAGAAAACTGGAAGAACGCTTTTATCAAATGACTGGTGAAACCTGGAAGTTAAGCAGTGGTCACAAACTCAGGGGAGATGAAGGTGCAAGTCAGACATCTTTTGAAGCCTCAAGCAGAGAAGCAGTAAAGAGTGAGAACTTACCCAAATCTCTAACTGCAGTTATACCACCTGCCGAACAACCCATGTGAAAGAAAGTTCTTGATTTACCTGAAGAACCTCCTGAAACAGCTGAAGAAATAGTTACAGTTGCTCTGCGTTGTCCAAGTGGGCGAGTCTTGAGAAGAAGGTTTTTTAAGTCTTGCAGTTCACAAGTCTTACATGACTGGATGGTGAGCACTGGGTACCACACATCCCTCTACAACCTTTCTACTTCCTTTTCCAGAAAGCCTCTGGAAGTGGAGGGAGGCCAGTCACTGGAGGACATAGGAGTAACTGCGGATACTGTACTCATCATGGAAAAGAAAGAGCAGGCAACTAAAAGAGGAGTGAGGGCTACCTGTTCTGCATAAAGCCAGCCTGTTATGCTATGACCTTACAGAACAATAAAGGCTTCCCATAAAAAAAAAAATCGTTGGCAGGTGCGGTTATAGTGCCAAATCTAATCTCTCTGCTCAAAGACAGTGTTCTATTATTTTAAATCCAACATTGGTCATCCCACAGGAGCATGACCGAAAGTTTCTGTAAAATTACATAATAGCTAAATCCTGAAGAGGAAGCCCAAGCTATTTTATCTGTAGAAAGAAAAGAGATGAGCCCTATCAAGAAAGGAATAGTCACCTGCAAGGAAGCTGAGAACTCAGCTATGTTTGTGGATAAGGAGATGAGAATTGACTCTCAGGGGAGCATCTGACAAGAGTCTGTCTTGGTTTTCAGGGTAGGTAAAGGTCAAGGCCAGGGCTGGGTTTGTTTAAAAAAAGAGAGTCATATTCAAGATAGCATCAAACCCCCTGAAGGGCCTGTTCCTTCCTTCAAATGGCATGCTTTTCAACATTAACCTTCTTAAACATGTACTGCTTCTCATACCCCAAGTCTTTGTTTCCTCTCAGAATGTGACATTTGTGAGTTAGTGAAGGGTGGTCTAGTCATGTTCTGTGACTGCTGTAAAAAAAAAAAAAAGCCGCAAACATGAAGTAGAGGGTGCTTAAAACAGCAGATATTCATTCTGGCTCTGGAGGCCAGAAATGTGAAATCAAGGTGTTGGCAAGATTTTGTTCCTTTCTGAGGTTTCAGGGCCGGGGTGGTGGTGGTGGGGGTCCTTCCTTTTCTCTTCCATATTCTTGTAGTTTCTGGTATTTCTTGGCTTATGATTGCATCATCCCAATCTTGCCTCCATCTCCACATAGACATCTCCTTTCTGTATCTTCTCCACTTCTGTCTATTTCCCTCCTCTGTGTGTCTCATAAGTACACTTGTCATTGAATTTAGGGTACACCTGAATAAACCAGAATTATCTCATCTTGATATCCTTAACCCAATTACATCTTCAAAAGCCCCTCTTTCAAACAAGATACACAGTTTACAGAGGTTATTTTATGGATACGTATTTTTGAAGGTCACTTTCAACCCTCTACAGATGGTGACTATCATGGACTGAACTGTGTTTCCCAGAAATTCATCTGTTAAAATTCCTACCCTCATTACCTCGGAATGTGACTATATTTAGAAAGAAGATCTTTAAAGAAATAACTAACTTAAAATGAGGCCATGAAGGTGGAACTTTAATGGAATATGATTAGTGTCCTTATAAAAAGAGGAAGAGACACCAAGGGTATGTGTATACACAGAGAAATGCCGTGTGAAGACACAGTGAGAAGACAGTCATCTATAAGCCATAGCAAAGGCCTCAGGATGCCAACCTTGCTGACACCTTGATCTTGGACTTCCAGTCTCCCCAACAGTGAGACAATAGTTTTTGTTTGTCTGTCGTCTAGTCTGTGGTATTTTAAAATAGTGCCAGCACACACATACTGAGACCTAGACTTTTTTTTCAGGCACCTTTCATTAAAATGTAGTTTGGAGAGGAAGCCCAGACTATGAGGTCAGGCAGAATTGGTGTGGAGGGTCCCAAATCTGCCACTTAATTTTGGGAAAGTTGCTTTATTAATTCAAGTGTCAGTGGTCTCATCTGAATGAAGGAGACACTACTACCTACCCTAGAGCCTTATTACAAAGTCATCATGAAAATTTCATTAATGCCTGACACCTGGAATGAACTCAACAACTGGTAACTACTGTTATGGATATTTCCAGAACAAGACTGGACTTAATTTTCTCATCTAGCTACATTTCATTTATAGCTGTTTCCTAGATGAGAAAACTTAGGTTCAGGTGTGTGAGGTCACTTACTCAAGGTCAAATACTTGAAAAGAAACAGGCAGGGATCATCATCTCTATTTAGTCACTGGTATCTGATTCTTACATTTAAATTTTATTTCCCAGATATTGATCTCAATGACCCAGAGTCCACTATTCCCCTTGAGCATTCCCCAAGGGGTAATAAAATGAACAAAGATATACAGTAAGCTAAAAGTGGAGTTTATTCATGGAGTAAGACTTGAATACTTTAGAAAATACAAACAATTTTCAAGGAAGAGAAAAATGATAATTTGTTTGCCACTTAGAACAAATAATAACTAGTCCTTCTGATACCCCCTCCAGGGATTTCTATCATTTTTTTATGCAAAGAAAAGATATCCTGTAAATGAAAAACAGCAATTGTTTTTCCAGGTTTCAGGAGTTTGCCAGTCTCCTCCCTGACACTTTGGTGGGGTGATTGGGTGCTCTGCTGTGCCCCCGCAGCCTCAATGCCCACATTCCTGGAGACTCTCCTGCTAACCCATGTGCCTAAGGGGGTAGGGACCATGTGACCTTACCCCTGTGGTGTTCCTAGCCCCCAGCCTGGCAAACAGGAAGATGCTTAATAATGTCATATTTGAACTTGACATTTTTCAAGTGAAGTCCAATAGAGTAGAGCAGGAGCAATGGAGATATGCAGGGTATTAGCAAGCACATGTGCGGGCTCAGGCCTGTGGGCACTGCAGACAGCAAGCTGGGTGCTAAGCTAGTGAATGTCTCCAGATAGCCAGGATGCTGTGGTCCCCAATGCAGCCAGGCTCAGACCGGGTTGGCTGGCATGATGGCAGCAGCTGCAGAAGTGGTAGCAGTGGCCACAGCCATGAAAGAGACAAAGGGGTCTTCATGAGAGCCGTACGGAGACTTTGCAAAGGAGGTGTATGTGCCTGCCCATTCCTAGATTTTGTTTTTACAAATTAAGTAACTCTCTTGCGTGAGCACAGGATGGAAATGAGGAGCACACAGGAATCAACATTGTCAGTCAATTATTTTAAAAAATATAGCCGGGCTCGGTGGATCAGCCTGTAATCCCACGCCTTTGGGAGGCTGAGGTGAGTGGATTGCCTGAGCCCACGGGTTCGAGACCCGCCTGGGCGGCGAGACCTCATCTCTACAATAAAAATCAAAAAATCAGCCGGGCGTGGTAGCACATGCCTGTAATTCCGGCTACTCGGAAGGCTGAGGCGGAAGGATCGCTGGAGCCCAGCAGGCAAGGCTGCGGTGTCCAGGAGTGGCCACTGCACTCCAGTCTGGGCATCCGAGTGAGACTCCAACTAAAAAAAAATATATATATATATGCACATGTACATTGCAATAAAGTATATCAGAGGGTTTGAGATCTGTCAAAGACTTTAGAATTGCCAGTTTCGAAAACGGTTGCAGCATTGCAAAGCAAATACAGACTTGGAAATAGAAATTGTGTTTAAAAATCATTTTTTGAATATGATGGACAAGAACACTATTTTTGTAGGAGCTTCAGATGACCCAATTATTAATGAGGAAAACATTTTTATAATTAATTAATTTTTTCTCATTGTTGAAGATATAGAATTATAATTCAGAAACAGACATTTGAATTATAAACAGAACATGAAACCACTTTTGATTTCTTGTGTAACTCCACAACTTACAGGAAGAAACACTGAATTGCTACTATGTAAGTTTACTCTTGAAATTAATTTTAGAATTACAAAACTGATTTGTATAAAGAGGTGAATCTTTTTAGAAAAATCATTCTACAAGAATCATCAGTGGTAAATATACTAAGATTTATATTTCAAAATAATTTATCAAAACTGTATCCCTAGGTTGTCATGGTCAACAAATAATTTAAACAAATTCAGAAACTCTTGTATCAGCAGAAAATGCTTCTCAAAAGTACAAAGTATTCAAAAATTATTTGCAGTTTTGCATTTGCCAAGAGTTATTGAGATTGTTTTTAATTATATTGGTGAAAAATAAATTTTCTGAAAAATAAAGATTTTGATGGCCTAATAAATTTGTTGTAAGAAAAACGTATGATCAATCAAAACATCACATTAGTAAAGTATCATTATTTATTATCTTGCATAAAAGTAACACTTAAAATTATTTTACAATTTATGTGTCTGTTGCCACTCATATGTCACTATTATCTCCATTACATTTTAGAAGTAGCAAAGTATTTTAAAAGGAAAAAACTTTATTTTTTAGAAACTTTATTAGTACTTTTTTCCCTGCTTTTCAAACAAAGGGCATTGTATTTGCATTTTTTACTTGCCTGGAAAGTTATGTAGCTAATCTTGATTAGATTTCTGGAAGCACAGAATAAAAATAGATGAGCAAATAAAAAAAATAAAAACAGAAATACAGTAGAATTGTGCCCCATGTTCTGAGTACTTTGCTTCTGAGCACAGGTACCTGGGCACCTGGGCCATGGGACTCACAGGCACCTGGGCCCTGAGACTCACTCACCTGAGTCTCCACTGCCCCCTTGTCCAGGATGTCTCATGCATTGGAGCCAGAACCTGTAACATCAGCGCAGAGACCTGGGGTCAGGGGACCCGGCTCTGAGCTGTTTCAGCTTCCCTTGGCTCTGTGACGTAGGCAAGCCACAGGGTCAAGTGGGTCTATTTCCCACCGTAATGTGGTATTTCCATCCATGCTCAGCGTATCCTCCAAGACATGTTGAGATCCAGTATGAGTTCAGGTATGAGTGGGTGTGGAGAATTTGAAAGTCGTTTTCATAAGAGAGGGATTCTCTCTTGGCCTTCACACTCCAGTGTACAAGAATCCCAAACAGAGTCTAAAATATCAAAGAAACAACAACAATGAAAAAGAGCATGAAGAAAGAAATCTAAGAATTTGTTCAGCTTATACAATTGGAAAAACTGTGTGTGTGTGTGTGTGTGTGTGTGTGTGTGTACTGCTGTTGAATATTAGCTATTTCTACTCCTTACATAAGCCTAATGGATGGGATAAAATCTGCTGAGTGTCTCAAAGACCCATTTTTAATTCATAGTGGGTTGGAGAAATAAAACTTACTTTTTTGAGAGTGAAATCTATAAGGAGTTTTTGGAAGCCAACCAGTTTAATAAATACAGGCTCTAAGTAAATAGCATAAAGAATTTATGAACATCACTTTCTGCATTTATGTATAGCTTGTTGTGTGGGGTCCAGAAAAGGAATAAATAACTGTTTTGCATTCTTTCCAGGACTTGCAGGCTGAGTTCTTACCCTGCGTGGCCTGAAGTGGCCCAACTGTGAGAAGCCATTGTAAGGAATAATTTTTGTTTAATACAGAGTGTGCCGGCATCAAACTGACTGCAGGCTAAACCCCTGGGGAGGAGGAGAGAGGGAAGAAAGCCCAATGACTTCAGACTCCGATCTTTAAAACTTGCTTTGTGTGAGAACACATTTGCAGAGCCCCATGCCAGGCTCCGACTTCTAGAAGCAGTGGGAAACTGTGGCGGCTTTGCAACTCTTGACAGTCTGCATCACCCTCAGGGGTCCCACCACCCTTGACTGGTCTGTAGCCTCTCCTGGTGATACTGGTAGCCGCCACCCCATGCAGCACCCCTTAGACCAAATCTGCCTCTGAGTCTGGGTTTGGGGAGCAGGAACACTGTATTCTGAAGGACAGGCATGGTCTCTAGGGACTGTTACACTCACGTAGGGACCAAACTTGAGTGCAGTTGGAGCCAGCTCTGAGCCGGCCTGTACTGACCCTTTCAGGCCTCCCTTCATGACCTTATTGTCACTGGTGGTCTAGGTTGTCTGCCTATTCCTGTCTGGGAGTCCTAAGAAGATGGCATTAGGGCTGAGCTGAGAAGGACAGGTAGAAGTATCTCCAGTAAAGAAGGGGAAGAGGAGAGCATTTTTGACAGTTGAACAGGAGAGTCCCTGTAGTGGTCGAATGTTCAATCCGAGAGACCACCAAGAGCCAATTCTGATGAAAGTTCAAGAGAGTCTTTATTTGCAAGCTTGAGCCTGGACCTCTGTCGACAACCGACGCAGCGGAGTACACCCAGAGGCCCTGACTTCCTTAAGCAGACACTTTTTATGTTTTTACACAAAGGGAGGAGGAGTTTGGGGGGACTTTCCAGTCTTGTTACCATTTAATTGGGTAGTAACTTCTGGTGGTCAGCTCAATCGTGGAGGATTGGCTAGCTTGACTGGGGCTGACCTTGGCCCACTAGCTGGGGAAGTTGCAGAGACATTTGGAAACTTTAGGTGATTTTCCCCTGGCACCTGATTGGTTGTTGCTAAGGGGAAAGTGGGTCAAGGGAAGGGGTTGAAGCTTGAACTGGAGCTTTGCAGTTTTTCCCATAACTGAAACTTTAAACAGCTACAGGTTATGTTTTAAAGCAGAAAACTAAAATGGCTGTGCTATTGTCCATAAGCCGATTACATATTTATTGGGTTATAGCATGCTCTCAACCTAAGTTTATGGTATACTCTATTACGGTTCTCTCATCCTGAGGCTTGGAGTTACTCAGGGACTGAGGGTGGCACCAAGAAGTCAACAGTGCGCTTTACATTTTGTTTTTGTTTTTATTGTGGTAAAATATACACACCATAAAATTTGCCATTTTAACCATTAGGTGTGCATTTCAGTGGAATTAAGCACTTTTACATCATTGGATGGCCATCACCACTATCCATTTCCAGAACTTGTTCATCTCCCCAAACTGACACTCTGTCCCCATAATACTCTAACTCCCCATCTCATCTCTCCCGATGGTAGAATTTAAGTGGGGGAGTGTCCCTGAGCTGTGTAGCCTGGAGTCTTGCATGTTGCCTTTTCTCTTACCTGAGAGAAAAGATGGCAGGGGCGAGTGGTCAGGTGGAAGGCCGGGGGCATCTGGCCTTGAATACATCCCACTTACTTATCCCTGGATGGCCAGTACTATGGAACCAAAGAGGAAAAATAAATAACCACCCTGTGTTTATTTCAAGCCCCATTACAAGCACATTAAAAACAAATTGATACCAGCCTTGTCACTGGGAGATGCTTGAGCTTACACAGCGGTTAAGCCCATCATGGGGCTTCAAGTATTCAAAAACACAGTGACAATATGGCCCGAGGCCATTGCTATCTCCATGGCTTCCCTTGCTGGGGAACCCTAACCTGACCACCCCTGCTGGTTTCCCCCAGACAAAGGGAGAGGGCAGAACCAGGGGAGGCCCAAGGGAGAGGGTCAGAAATGAACACAGGCCCAATTGTCCAGCTGCTGGGAAGAGGGTTCTGCGACCAGGGCTCATCTGGTAAAGGGAGGCAAAGTAGCAGGATGCCCAGGTCTCCCAAATTATCTCTGCAAGTTTGGGCTGGACAGATATATGTAGAAGGCTCTGAACTGAACCCAGGTCTGCTTGACTCAGAGCCTGGACATGGGCATCCAGGACACAAGCCTCTGATTGGGCTGCCTTGAATGTTTATAAGTATATCCACAGGGCAACCAAGCACTGAATGGCTGAGGAGGGTAGAAACAGGCAGGGGTTACTATAGGAGGTGCCTGCCCAGGCAGTGCAGGACCTTGCAAAAGGGCTGAGCTTGAACTACAGAGGGACACTGTGCACCTGGAGCTTGTCCAGAGGAGAGGAGGACTCAGACAGTTGGGGGCATGTGGCTCACCTCTGCTTCCTTCAATAGACAATTGTTGACCCCAGAGTGGGTGCTTGTTTGGGAATAGAGCACCAAGAGGACGAGCTGGTTCCTGGGGGCTCAGACTGAGTGGGGGCAGCTCCCTGAGCAGGGGAAGGAGTGAGAATAGAGAGGAGCATGGGAAAGGCACTCTCAGGGAAGGAGTCCAGGCCGACCTGGTTCCAAAGAGGTCTTCCTGGGGCTGGGGGTACCCGGGCTGAAAGATGGAACCAAGGGCCCATATGACCCAGAAACCCTTCTTCTGGGTCTGCGTCCAAAGAATCGAAAACAGGGACTTGAAGAGGTATTTGTACACCCAGGTTGACAGCAGTATTAGTTACAACAGCCAAAATGTAGGTGGAGGCAACCCAGGGATCCATCAACAGATGGAAGGATAAACACAGTGTGGTCTATCCATACAATGGAATATTATCCAGCCTTAAAAAGAAGGAAGTTTTGGCACATGTTACAACATTGATGAACCTTGGGGACTTAATGCTAAGTCAAATGAGCCAGTCACAGAAGGACAGATACTGTGAGGTTTTGCTTAATCGAGGTCCCTAGAGAAGTCAAGTTCATAGAGACAGAACATGGAATGTTGGATGCCAGGGGTTAGAGGAAGAAGATTGGAAAGTTAGTGTTTAATAGACACAAAGTTTCAGTTTGGAGAAACAAAAATTGTGGAGATGGAAGGTAGTGATGGTTGTACAAAGTGATGTACTTAATGCCACTGAACTGTACACTTTAAAATGTTTAAGATGGTAAATTTCATATTATGTGCGTTTTACCACAATTATAAAAAAAAGAAAAGACTGAAGTGACCTAAACCACATCCTGAGAGAAAAGGCCAAAGGAACTGGGTCCGTTTAGTTTAAAATGAACGAATAAGTGAAAAACAGGCAAATCAAGCCTTTAAGAGACCCTGAAAACTGTTGTCATTTTACTGGAGTGTACATGTGCCTTGTGAGAGGCTGGGACATGGACAAGGACCAAGGTGTAGGAGTTTCCAAACCCTGGTGCTGTCTAGCTGTGCGAAGTACAGAGAGATTTGGAAACCCTGGGCCGTGGGGTACAAGCACAAGCCAGGGTTCTCCAAGATGGGATCCTTGTTAGACAGGGGTTTGGTTTAGGTGATCTTCAGGTATCATATAGTCCTGGTTTGTTCTATGACATCAAATAACTCCTTCATCTCTTGGAGAAGCCAGTGGAACCCTGGGCAGATAGCTCCAGCAGAGGAGTTTGGGGAATCAGATCAGTAAGTGGTGGGCCTGATGGGGCACATGGGAAGGACTTGGAGGGAATGGTTACAGAGGGGCACAACCCTCCATTATGTTCCTGTGCCTGCCACCCTCTGCTGCCTGGACTTCCTTCCTCCACCCACTCACAGTCACTCACCCACCATTTATCTACAAAGTCTGCTCTGCTGGGACCAGGTAGGGGCTCCATACACAAACCCCCTTGTCCCAAGAGGAGGCAGCCCTGGAAGCAACAACTGACAACAGCACAGTGAGATCAAGGCAGGAGGAGCCATTTGGGTAAACCAATGGGAGAGAAAAAAAATCAATTTTCCAATACTTTCCCTTCAAGTGTTCTCTTGAAGCTGATTCAAAAATAATATTGTCTGACATTCAGAGAGGGCAGCTCACAATTTTCTAAGCATTTTTACGTTATCTCTTTTAAGCCTCTGGACAATCTTGCTGGAGAGTATTCTCACTTGGTGGAAGAAGAAATGAAAACACCAAGCAGTCAAGCAGCTTGTTTGCGGTGAAGAGTGCCTCTCAAGAGAAGGGCGCAGAGCTCAAGCTGGCTTGGTGCAAGGACGTCTGGAGTCCCCACCTGGTATCCTCCCCCACAGTCCCCAAAAACCAGGTCAGCCTCCTGCCTGGCTTTGTTTCCTGTACTGTGGGTAGGCAGGGCCTGCTCAAGTCCTGCACCAGTATCCCAGGTGAGCTGCAGCCTCTGTATTCTAACTGTGGGTCCTCTCTGATGTTCGGCTCCAGGGAGGAAGCCTCAGTGGACCTGGGGGGTATACTTGCCCACTAACTGAGCCATGCGACCCTCTCCCCCTAGGGATTTCAATTCTGTCCTGCCCCAAAGCCAGCATTGTTACTACTTCAGTCTACTCTGATTGACTTGTGCCAGCTACCTGCGTTAAGTGTTGGGGGATCTTGGAGCTGAGACTAGGCTCAGCAGGATGGAGGGCTTTGGGCATCCACAGGAGGATGGGGACTCTTGCATGTGCCAGATATTGCTGCGTGCTGTGCCACCTCTCCACTCCAGGGACAGCCTGTTTTAACCCATGTCCCAATGTTGAGTCCCTTTTCCTACCTGGTCCCTGCATCAACCAGAGCTGCCTGCACCACTACCCCTCAACCCTTCCCTTCCTCAGCAATTTACTACCTCCTTTCCACACCATGGTCTCTGTTCCAGTTCTTCCTGGGAGCACTCTTCAAGAATACCCCTAGGACCTGATGTGGAGCAGGCCCACGGCACTTTTCATAGGTTAGTCTGAGTGGCCTTAAACCAGGGTCAACTGAGTCTCTCCTGCAGTTGCAGCACAGCAAGGCCACAGCAAGGGTGGCAGCTTTACCTTCTAGGGCACCTGTTAGGTGCGGGGCTGCAGAGCTGGTGGCCAGCAGGCTGAAGAGCTCTCTTTCCTTCACTGCAGCCAGTCCTTGCAGCCAGACTGGGCACAAATCCTCCTTGTCTTGCATGATCATGGTGGTAGAAACCCACCTTGGATCATCAATACCCTCTGATTAAAGTTGTATCCAGGCTTTAGGAGACAGAAGACCTAGCCTGAAGTCTTGGGCCCTGCCCTTCCCGGACATGGGTTCAGCACGCCTGTCTGCCCAGGTCACCACTGACTGGCCTGATGCCAGCCTCTCTGATGCCATGATGGAGGAGTGTCATGGGTCTGTCAAGGCCCCAGGATCACTTCCCAGGTACCCTAAGCAGCCCACACCCTCATACCCGGGCCACCTGCTTTGCTTTGTCATCCAAGAGGTATGTGTCTACTACATGTTTCAAACTGTGCAGAGGAAGAAGCTGTCTGCTCTGCCATGTGGACCATGAACACAGACAATATGGAATCTGCTGGAAGAACGGGTTCTGCGGGGCTTGGTGAAGTGACCAGAAGTTGGCATTAGTCGAGGCTGGACTGACTCTCACTTCCAGAGGCCCCATTACCCAGACCCCATCTGCTCCTGCCAATTAATCAATGAGCCACAACCTGCGGAACACTGGCTGCCTCCAGCCTTGGGCAGAGGGGATGGATGTACCAGAAAAGGGAATGAATCCCAGTCAGTCTGGTAGGTATCATGCCTGGTTCCAAGTCAACAGACCATTTGGAGACACATTCATGTGCTTCCCATGTGGAGCAGGCAGGCAGCTGGGTGGGGTTTGCAATTGGTGCGTACACTTTGCTTAGCTGAGTCAAGGTGGCCAGTGGGCGCACACATGCCAGGGTCCCTGTGCATGTGCAAGGGGAAGGTAATGGGGCTGCCAACACAGATCCTTTTTCTGTAAGTGCTCTGGGGCAGGGAGTAGATCCAGACAAAGGGGAAAAGAGGATTGGCATTAGGATGGACAAGGTGCTCTCCAAGGAGGGAGGATAGGAGCAAGTGACTCCAGATGGTCAGTGCAGTGAGTGGGTGAGCAGGGTAGGGTTATTCTGTTTTGCAGAGTGTGGCCAGATTTGTGAAGAACAGTGCTCAACTCTGACGTCCAGGGCTATTTTCACAGCCCACATGCCCTGACTGACTTGGAGGCCAGAGCTCAGTTTTCTTCCCACCCACCCAGTTATTCAGTGCTCTAAGTGGCTTGGCAGGGCAGCCTCTGGCACAGTATCTCCTGGTGTGTCTGTATTGGATTCTGCTTTGCTCAACTGAGTCATAAAATATTGTACCCTAGAGAAATTGAAACCTTTGTGCATTGCTGAAGGGAATGCAAAATGGAACAGCTGCCATATGAACCAGCAATTCCACTTCTGGGTATATAATCAAAAGAATTGAAAACAGAGACTTGAGATATTTGTATACCCATGTTCATAGTGGAATTATTCACAGCGGCCCAAAAGGTGAAAGCCACCCAAGTGTCTATTGATGAATGAGCAGATAAACAAAATGTGGTCTACCCATATGATGAAATATACTCATCTTTAAAAAGAAAGGAAATATTGACACCTGCTACAACATGGATAAACGCTGATGACATTATGCTGAGTAAGGTAAGCCAGTCAAAAAAGGACAAGTACTGTATCAGTCTCCTTATATGAGGTTCCTAGAACAGTCAAACTCATAAAGACTAAAAGCAGAATGATGTTACCCGGGCCTGGGGAAGGGAGGAGCTGCGGGGAGGTGTTGTTTAATGGCCTATGTTTATGGTTTGAAAGAGGTAAAAATGCTAGAGACTAATGGTGGTGATGGTTGCACAACCATGTGAATATACTTAATGCCACTTATTTAAACACTGGAAATTAATAGTTAAAATGGTAAATTGTGTAGTATGTATATTTTACAACAATTAAAACAATAACACCAGCCGGGCTCAGTGGCTCAGCCTGTAATCCCGTGCTTTGAGAGGCTGAGAAGAGTGGATTGCCTGAGCCTGCGGGTCCGAGACCCCACCTGGGCAACTTGGCGAGACCTCATCTCTACAATAAATCAAAAAATTAGCGGGGCGTGTTAGTGCGCGCCTGTCGTTCCAGCTACTTGGAAGGCTGAGGCAGAAGGATTGCCGGAGCCCAGCAGGTCGAGACTGCGGTGGCCAGGAGTGCCCACTGCACTCCAGTCTGGGCAACAGAGTGAGACTCCAACTCAAAAACAAAAAACCAAAAAAAAAACCAATAACACCAAAATGTACCCCATGAATGCCCGAGCCCTGAACTCAGCCAGGGTTGACATGGTGACTTCTTGGGTCACTTCATTCAGCAGAGCTAGCTTTGATCTGGGGCCATCCTTGAAGATAAGCCATTCTATTCTGTTTTATTCCTGTATATTGCTCAGACCTGGAACTCCTAGTGCATTATAAAAAAGCCATCCAATAACACATCGAAACACTACATCTATTACTAAAATTATGCAACAGAGAGATATATTTTAGATGTGTAATTCCCCCTCTATAAAATTGTTTTCATTTGTAATTAGGGAAAAAATGTATTTTTTTTACATTTAAATAGTTTTCTTAAAAATAACATGTTCCCTTTCCTTTCTCATGTGAGCTCAATGTTTATGCCTTTTAACAGATGGTTTGGATTATTTCTTTCTCCCCTTTTTTGACACATACTCTTCCTTTTTTGGAAGCCCCCCATGCCCATCCCGCTCATGATCACGGTCGGCTAAAACCAGAACAGAATCCGTGTCATTGGCCCAACCACAGTCTGAGCCAAGGAGCCAGATATCTGCAAACTAGATGAAATTTGTCCTTTTTCATCCAATAAAATTGAAAGTAAAAAAGACAGGGATTAATTTGGCAGAAACACCGTTAAGTGTAGCATGAAAATTGGAGTCTTTTGGAAGTTTGCAGAGTTAAATGTGACAAATGAGAGCCAATGGTGAGTGATCACTTTGGATGCATAACTCAAGGCCTCAGAGCTGGAGAGAGGAAGGTGGAGTTTAATTAATCAGTCAGCCAGACTGAGAGCCCTGCTGGCTAGAGAGACCTCATGGACACGTTAGAAGAGGCCAAAGGATGCTATGAGTTATAGGTCACTGGAGAAAAGAGATTGGAATCTCTGAAGGTCTCCAAATCAAACCCAGAAATGGTGCACAGAGATAAATAACACATCTTTAATGATGCTAGAAAAACAATAATAACCTGCTGTCAGATGGGCCATCAATTGTGACCAGATGGTGGTTGGAATCCACAAATATTTCATTCTTCCATCTGCTCCCATCCATAGCATCCACTTAGAGGGGTACCAGGAAGGTGGGTTTTCCTCCAGATTTTGTCATTAGCTTCACATTGAGTTGCTTAGTTTGATTCATGGGCCATTACCAGGTAGCGTGCTGTGGATTGTGGCTGTTCCCAGTCTGACATGGTAGGGGGTCTCAGCACGAGGGCAGCCGGGTAGCTTGCTGGAATCAAGCTGCTGCTGATCTCTCACTCACCAGATCCAGGTGTCCTATTACCTGCATCATCATGTAGGTATCCTTCCCTAGTCCCATGCGCCCTCCAAGAAAATGGGGGTGCTCCACTTGTACTCACTTAGAGAGGACCACTTCTTACCCAAAGCTACACTCCTCTTGCTTCATGTTTGTCTAGTTGTCTCATTAAAAAATATCCTGAACCTCCTGTGTAGATGCTCTCAGGAACTTGAAGAATGCTAAGAGATCAGGCACATGTAGAAGAAACTGCAACTCAAGGTACGGGCAGGCAGGACAGAGCTCCTGGAGGATCACAGGACTCACATTTCATGAATCTGGGAGAAATCTCAGTATTATCTTCTCATTCCAGAGAGTAGGAACTCAAGTCCCAGGAAGGGCCAGTAACCCACTCAAGGTTTCACAAATACCATGTGGCAGAGTCAGAACTCGAACCCAGTTCTTCTAGGGGTGGTTTCTGAGGGTTGCCCTTTGGTGCACACAGCAAACCTGAGGATAACTGCTTCAGAGGACACCTGGAATGGTGGAAATTTTACAAACAGAATTGGGTGGGGCCTGGGCTGGGGTGCATGTGAGGAAAGGAGGACATGGGAAGGGATCTCTGAATCCTCCATTGCATCCCCCCACCTCACAATTGCTTGAAGCCTTTTTGAACCTGGTCAGAGGAAAGCCTTCGATGTCCACACTCTGAGTTGCTTTCAGCACAGAGCCCCTCCTGTCTGTTTGCACATACTTATTTTTCTTTTCTGGATAGTTGTTCAGGTCATGGGAAGCTGTTGGGGGAAGCAGACATGGTCTGAACTCGCCCTTTCCACACCGTCTCCTGAACCCACTTCCCAAAGGAAGACACTAGTCAAAGCATCTGCAGTGCTTTAATACATGGCATATATATTCCCAGTCCTTCCCACCATCCACCTGACTGCCAGGACCCCTGCCTGGTTGGGGGAGTAGCTAGGGGCACCCACTGAAGATGCTGCTTGAAGAGCTGGGGGTTCCTTCCTCAGCTTCCACAGGCAGCAGGTCCTGCAAAAATGTGTGAAGACACCTGGGAGAAAAGATTGCTGTGTGGAGCTGAGCTGGGGACAGGCTCTGGGTGAAGTCTGACTACATGGGGTTCCACACACCCCGGGGAGGGAAGGATTCTCTCCCAAGAGCCAGATCATTCATTCAGTTCACCTGTGGCTTCTCCAGAACTGCTGCTCTGTGGCCAGAGGCCAGTGAGAGACCAGAGGAGGAGGGGAAGCTTTTGGAAATGCATTCATGAGCTTGATTTGATTCCCCAGTCCCTGGCCCGCTCTGAGCCCCAGAGCTCATTCAGTTGTGGAGGTCCTTCTGGGTGTTGGCAGGGAGGTGCTGGTGAGAGTGATGGGAGACATGGGGTGTGGCATGTTCAGGTGAAGGGTCACTGCCTTCCGGTATAAACTTCTCCTTGCCAATAGCTGAGCTCCTGGGATCTTGGCACAACATGCAAATGTTTTATTTAAATCTGGAGGTGCTGGATTGCTTATGGCCGTGGCTCCATACCCCATAGGAATCTCCTTCATATTTAACACCTTCTCTCTGCCCCTCTCTGCTTCTCTCCAATGTTAAGGTTTTTGCTCCTTCTGCAGAATTTATTAGCTGCCTCGGGAATGATAAAGAAATCAGTTTATTACACCGTATTATCTAAAACAAAACCTCATCTGGGTGGCTGGGGGAGAAGGGAGAGCAGATTGGTCCTCACCTCCAGGCAGCTCCTGATTTCCTCTGGGAAGGTATCTTTTCTCTGGCCAAGATACTGGAGAAAGGGCACTGAGGGTGCCATGCTAACCACGGGCTGCTGCTAATGCACGCTGGTGTAGATGGGGTTGTGAGCCATCACAGGGCTCTAAGCCAATGAGATAAATTCCTTTATGGCCTAGAAAGTTTTCCACAAACATCAGATATGAATGCTTAAGCTCTAAATGTCTGGTTAAATGATTCAAACCCGGGCAGTAAATTGTAATGCTTTCAGATCACTCAGGGGCTCCCTAAATTAGTAAGGGCGCCAGTGGGGACAGTGGTGAATGAGGACATACATGCCTGCTCAGGCAGCGCATTGAGGCCATTCAGACATCAGGGTGCCAGACCCCTGAGGGTCACTAGGAGCTGGACCTGGGGTTTCTGCCTGTGCTTACTTCTCAGTGCTCACCAATTTCCAGGGCCTAGTTTCTGGGTCAGCTGAAACACTCATAGTCCCAGGTGCAACCTCAGCTGCTGCTTGTGAGCTGACTTGGGGTGGGAGGGTGTGACTGTTCCTTGCAGCAATTCCATCCACAGAGGTGTTGGTCCTGGACAGGAGTTCTCAGCAGGCAGGAAAGGGTTATGTCATGGTGCGGCTGTCAAAGAGGTGTGGTCAATGACAACTTGTCCAACTGAGGCATCATCAGATCTGTCTTTGAGTTGAAGCCACAAGCAGCCAAGGTCCAGCCAGTGATCAGTGCCTGGCATTTTCTGCCCAGTTCTGGATTCTTCCAAGGCAGCATTCTTTGCTCTGGAATACCAGGTGGGTAGGCCAAGACCTTGTTATATCTGCATCATGGCTCAGAATCTTTGCTGACTTTATTCCATTTCCTGCCCCCTCTCGTGGCATTGGCTTTCCCCTCAGGAAGCCCCTTGCACCCTGAAATCTGTCTCCACATCTCCTTTCTTGAGGGCCAACTGTCCTAAGTGGGCAGCCCTACATCGCCTCCAGGGGTGCTCTATGTGTCTGAAAATGGGATGTGTGGAGCGTGGAGTGTCAGGAACTGGGGTGGGGAAGGGAGCTGAGGTGGATGGTCCTGCACACATGAGGCACCAGAACTGGGACCTTATTCCTCAGGTGATGGAGATGGCAGGACGCATGTGAGCAGTGGGGATCAGACATGATTTGAGAGCCTCAATCCAGCCACAGGGGTTTTGGGGATGGAGGCAGATCCGGGATGTGTAGAAAATATCAGGCAGAATCACAGTCCAGTAGAGGATGTGAGCTTCCTGGGAAGAGAGTGGGGACCTCTACAGGATAAACATCTGGAAGAAGCAGTACCCTCTCTAGGAGTCACAGTCTCCTGCAGAAGGTGGATTTGAGGACAGTTTCATCCTTGGAGGATGGGTATCAGAGAAGGTGGGGCAGAGTCTCTGGAGAGAGTCCCAGGCCCTCTTACCTGGCACAGGGCCTCAGGGACTTCAGAGAATGAATCTCGTGGTTAGGACATCTGGGGTGGGCGGGCAGAGGGGTAAGAACATTTTCACAGGATGGCCCAAGGTCTTCTGAACAGAGTAGGCTGAAGGGTCCTTTCTGCTCAGATTCACTTGGGACTACCCACTCCCCTCTTCTTTCACAGGCTCAGGCTAATGGTGGCATTTCCTGTAACCTGGTTTCACCTACATTACTGCAGAGTGCGGAGGGGAAGGTGCATCCATCCAGAATGAATTTATGGGTCTGCAGGTGAAGAAATTGCTCAGCCTTTTCTTTTGTCTTTTCCATCTGGCCAGTCTTCATGTACCCCAGGCTGCATGGCCATGTGCCCAACTCCATGCGTGGCCCTCACTCCTGGACACCCGAGAGCTATCTTGACCCAGCAAAGACCCAGATGCCACCACTTCCCTTAAATCTAGGGAAAGGGATGAGCAAACAGGAACAGGGCAGGATAGCCATGTCAGTTGCAGGACCCACAGCCCTTTACCGGGGACTCTCATGTTGACTGAGGCTGAGGAGCACCCACAGATGACAAAGGAGGATGGCTGACTTTCATCTGAGCCAGAAGGACCCTTCGAAACATCTAAAGTCCTATACTGCACAAGGAGACACTGAGGCCTTAAGAGGAACAATAGCCTAGTTGGCAGCCAGGAACAAACTCACAGCTCCAGGTCTCATCTGACCCCTGGTTGCTCCTTCCATTTCCCACCCTGTGGCCATAATCTGCAACATCTTATTCTCCTCGACTGCAACCCGCAGGCTAGGTTTCCCAGTGTGTATGGCCAGTGAAGCTGATTGCAGACTGTCCTAACAAAGGGAGTGGGAAATAGGAGGAGCAAGCAAAGGTCTTCCCAGCAGAAGGCAGGGCAGGACTGCTGCCACCATTTCAGAGGGTGGAGGGCAGAAAGAGGCACAGAAGAATCTAGTGCAGCTTCAAAGTTCTCCTAACTCTGCTTGGCCCCTGAGAGCAGCACTAGAGAGAAGATGTATTCTGTATTTGCCAGGTGCCCGGTCTGTTGGGTCCTCCTCTAGGCAGTGGAGTAGAGCAGACGACAAAGACAAAATTCTTGCCAGCCTTGAGTTTACGTCCTGGACAGGGAGGCACATCTTAGTAGGTCAGGTGGTGAGAAAATCTATGAAGAAAAGTCAGTGTTGTGAGGAAGTCAGAGAGATGAGGTTGGAAGTGAATTCTATATTGTGTACAATGATGGGGAAACATTATATAATAAAAGTAATTATCAAAGTGACTTTTAAATTTAATATTTTCTTTTTTTTTTTAGTTGGAGTCTCACTCTGTCACCCAGACTGGAGTGCAGTGGCCACTCCCGGCCACCGCAGCCTCAGCCTGTTGGGTTCCGACGATCCTTCCGCCTCAGCCTTCCAAGTAGCTGGAACTACAGGTGCGCACTACCACGCCCTGCTAATTTTTTATTTATTGTAGAGATGAGGTCTCACCAAGTTGCCCAGGCAGGACTTGAACCCGCAATCCACTCACCTCAGCCTCCCAAGGCGCAGGATTACAGGCTTAGCCACCAAGCCTGGCTTAATATTTTCTTAATAAGGTGATGGTGGTGAGTTGAGAGAATGTTAGAGATATGAAAATGGCTGCTGGGGAACATCTGGGGCTCATGTTCTCTGATGGTGCAGACCCCTCATTGACTTGCCGAGGGACCTTGAGAACACATCCTAGGATTAGGGGCTGTGCCTGAAACTGTCACAACACCACAGGTAACTATGAACTAACTGCAGAGAAAATCCACAAACCTAGCTCTTCCCCAAAAGGCAGTTCAGCCTCAACTCCCCTAGTAACCTTGCCTGTGGATGGAAATTGGAAGGGAAGGAAACTATTTCCCATGAAGTAGAAGGGGAATCAAGGAGAGTTTACCCCAAATAGGAAAGGCTTGAGAAATGGCACACCTAGGAGGCAACATGGGTAAAGGTGGTTGAAGAACATAGTCTGCAACTTCATCAACCCAGTGGACCAGAAGCATTCCCCAGAGGTTTTGTGATTGACAGGAGACCTTATTAAAAGATGTACTCAGTGATAACTAAAAGAGAAACAACTAGGCGCTTAATGACCAAATAATGAAACTACTGCAGAGACTGGAAGGAGAAAGCAGAGCAGAGGATATACATTGAGGAGCAGTCAACAGTAAACAATCAGAATCCATAAATGAATGAGAGGTGATGTTGTACAGGGTGGGCTCAGTGTTAATGGAACTACTGACATAGGACAAAGTTTGAGATAATCTAGCAATACACAAGAAAAGTCCAAAGAGAACAATAAAAGAGTCTATAATACATTTGAAGGTCAAATGATTGTCACCCCTCTGATAGAAAGAATGACAAATGGAATGGGGAGGAAGGATGGTATGTACAGGAAATATCCACTTTCCCAAAGTGTACAAACTGAAGATGTTATCAGAAAAATTGCCATAAAAATGACACCAAGATATAGTGAAATTATTGGATTTAGAGTTAATACAATAATTCTATGGACATTTAGACAGAAAAAAACCCACAATGTCCCACAAGATGGAAATAGCAGGCTGGCCTCAGGCTTCCTCATGATGTCAGCCAACAGGCCAGGACCAGGTATGGTAAGGAAGCATCTCTGGCACAGAATTTATGGAGGCAAATTTTACTATCTAAGTGCTTCACTGGGTTCACCCTGGTCCCAGGGCTGTGATCATACTATAAAACAATGTCAACAGTCTTGCAGAGAAAGCTATTGTGGCCCAAGAGTTTTGTCATTTTAATATAAAATTTTGTATTGAGATGCAGGCATTCTAATGCATGAGAGAATATAATGAGTAGATCACCTGTGAGTACTTCTTAAAAAATGCACAAACATATACTCTGGGAAAATTTTAAAACTTAATATAACATTTAATATTAAGATGGAACTGACTGGGTACAGTGGCTCACACCTGTAATCCCAGCACTTTGAGAGGCCAAGGAGGGTGGATTGCTTGAGTCTAGGAATTTGAGACCAGACTGTGCAACATAGCAAGACCTTGTTTCTATAAATAAAAAGATTTTTTAAAAGATAAAAAAAAGTTCTGCTGAATTTGAGGGGAAAGAATGTATTGACCAGGAATTTATATCCGGCTAAATTTCCTTTTGGTATATAGTCAGCTAATAGACTCCAGCCTGAAGGAGCTCAGGAAAGACTCTTGAGCTCTTCACACCCAACCATCCACCTTCCCCCTGCACACAAAATACATCATGAATGAATCATAATAAATAATGTGGTTTAAAGAAAACAGGGTTCTAAGGACAGGTGGTGAACATGAATCTTGTAAAAATTAGGACTAAATGAAAATTGCTGCAGAAACTATTGCTCAGAACAAAATTCACTTTGACAATGGCAATATGAAAGAAACATAACAAAAAAAAGTCACCTTTGAAAACCATGGCAACCCAAATATAAAGGCATAAAATACAGTGAAAGAATTCTGGAAATCTGGAAAAGGGGTAGGTCTAGGCAGCAATAATGTTACATTCTTCATCTTCCACTGTGGTAGGTCACTGGATACAATATAAAATGAAAGCATGTCAAGAAAAAGCTAATAACATCAAACTAGTTTTAAAATGTAATTATTTTTTTAATTTCAGACAGAACTTTTAGAATGATATTGCCGGGGACCAAGAAAGAGCTAAAGTACAGCAGTTCCTCTCATTTCACTTTTTAAACATCCTTTTGTTGAATCTGAATAAAATTAAATTCAAATTTTCATTACGTGCATCATGTATAACACTATCTCATTTCATACAAGCATTGCTATCACTTTTCTCGCTGCATCTCTATCTCTACTTATCTCTCTGTCTATTTATCAAGAGACATCTGGAATATGTTTTACACAATAATGGTATTTCTGAGTGATAGAATTTGGGATGGTTTGTTGTTTTCTTTTTGTTGCTTTTTTCTTTGTACTTTTGGAATAGGTTTAGTTCTTTATCATAAATATGCATTATAGTTTCAAAAAAATAATATCAGTAGAGGTAAGCTGGTTTTCCTCTCACCTCCAGCATGTCTCCAGAAGAAAGTTAGTGGTTGCAAACACACAGACTCTTTTTTTTTTCTTTTTGAGTTAGAGTCTCACTCTGTCACCCAGACTGGAGTGCAGTGGCTGCTCCCGGCCACTGCAGCCTCGACCTGCTGGGCTCCGGCAGTCCATCCGACTCAGCCTTCCAAGTAGCTGGAACTACAGGCGCACGCTACCACACCCGGCTAATTTTTGATTTATTGTAGAGATGAGGTCTCGCCAAGTTGCCCAGGCGAGTCTCGAACCTGCAGGCTCAGGCAATCCACTCATCTCGGCCTCCCAAAGTGCTGGGATTACAGGCTGAACCACCGAGCCCGGCCACACACAGAATCTTGAGTCCTGCTCAGTGCCCCTTGCAGCGCCCGTTAAACTTTGGACACCGGAGATAGGTGATTATGGTCAAATGTCTCCCCGTCTTCACCTCCCTGAGCTTCAAGAATGAGATGTAATATTGGGCCCCAATCATGTGGTCCCCTGACCTCCTCAGTGCCTGTCTCCACAACCTGCTCACGCCTGCTAAAACTGCAGCTCCTGGTCAGAGAACTTTTGGACCTCGGAGAGAAGCAGGGAGGTGAGAGAGATAGACCCCAGGAAGGTGTGGATTAAGGGGACAGATGCATCCCCTCAACCCCTGTAGCACTTTGCATGCCTCTTTGTCATGTTTATCATCCATCCTCTGCCTGCTTATCCAATGTCTATACCCTAGACTGCTGGCTCCCATGGCCAGACACTGACCTTCTCCCTTCCGTGTCTTGCTGGTTTCATATCCTGCCCAAGGACTAGAGAGAATGGATGTTCAGTACATGATCCTGGCATGAATGAATGAGTTTAATTTGGTTATGCCTGCCAGGTACAGGCCCCCCAATTCCCTGCTCCAATATACAATACTCTTTTTTTTTTTCATTTACCAATCAGATTTTATTATTAAAGCTTATGGTAGCCTAGAGTAAATAAGAATATATTTGGATTTTGAAAGTATTTTAAAATGGAAGGTTGTATGGCTTAGCAGGAAAAGCACAGCAGGACCTGGAATCCAGACTATCTCAAAGACTCACTAGCCTACTGCTCTAGGTATGTCACTTAAACACACCAAGTTCTATAAAATAGGAATTAAGACCCCTACCTCATCAGTTGGGAAGATTTAGGATAATGTCTATGAAGCACCTCATTCAGAGCCTGGCCCACAGTAGGCACTTAGTAAGTGGTGGCAGTTAGTATTTTCTTTCAAGTTGCAATTAAATGCCAGAATGTTGGTTTTTGCATTTTGACACCAATGAAAACATAGATTCTTGTACAGCCAGAATCCAGATCCACGCATCTGGGCTCACGGTGTAACATACAAATACTACCTTATTAGACACTTGGGGGGTCTTCAACACAGTGTGAAAAGCTGTGGAAGGGAGAATTGTCTGCTGGTCAGCAGCAAAGATCTTTTTGGGACAGTTAATCTCCTTTCAGAGGCTGTAAGTGGCTTCTCAGCTGTCCCTAAGAAGATAAGGACAAGGTCACTAAGGCCATTATAATTCAGATCCCTGATTCAGTCTTACAAGTTCTGCTAGAGGAATAAAATATTTCTTTTTTTGAGTTGGAGTCTCACTCTGTCACCCAAACTGGGGTGCAGTGGCGCACTCACTGCCACCACATCCCCGACCTGCTGGGCCCAGGCGATCCTTCCACCTCAGCCATCCAAGTAGCTGGAACTACAGGCATGCGCCACCATGCCGGCTAATTTTTTGATTTATTGTAGAGACGAGGTCTCACCAAGTTACCCAGGCTGGTCTTGAACCCATGGGCTCAGGCAATCCTCTCACCTCCGCCTTACAATACTCTTGAGTCCAGTGCCTCGTCAGAAACCTCGGCCGCTCACAATTAAATTGCATTCATTTCCCGTTATGAACCTTAGCATGTTTCAATAACCTGAATTTCCATGCCAAGTTCAAAAGGCACTTTTTGGGGGGGAACTTTTCCCTACATTCTTCTTCCTCCCTTGAGTTAAAGAAAACATCAGGGAAATGACAACTTGAATGGTATTTACTACCTTAAACAGCTCAGGTTGCTTTTGAAAAGAGGAGAAATGGGAGCTTCCAGAGATCCTGCTCCCAATTAAACTGCTGAAGCAATGTCAAACATTTCCATGAAGAGATAAAAATGTTAATAAATGGTGGTCATTGTCCCACATTTGTGAATTTATGCAGTACATCTATGTGGCATTGTTCTCTCCTTGGTTAAATTCAGTGAGTAATTTCTGACTGTATTCATTGCCAGAGGATATATTTCTTTAGAGTTAAGTATCACTAGCTGTGCATTTTGATATGAGAAATGCAGGCTGCAATTTATAGCCGACAAGATCGTAAGTGAATCGTGGCTGTACCGAGAAGCAGGGCACAGGAAACGCACCCTGGCTCCAGAGTGTTTATTTTAGAATTCATTTGTGGGGAAACATCATTTCCAATTCTACTGCTAAGTTCTAATCCAGGATTGCTCATTTTACCTGTAGACGTCCAGGGCCTTAAAACTCTGCAATGGGTCCTGGCTCCCCTTCACCCTGACTCTTCATCCACCCTCCCCTGCTCGGTGTCTTTTGGGGGCAGAAGGGGCTGTGGGCCTTGACTGGACAGAGAAGAGGCAGCCAAGCAGAATCCAGATGAGGGTGACCACAGAAAACAGCCAGGTGAGGAAGAAGGCTGGGAGGGCCACGGGAGTCTCTGAGGTTGTACAACTGGTGCAAGCTGAGCTGTGCTGTCCTGCCCACCACCCACCCTCTGACTTGGCATGGGACCTGCACTCAGGAGGGAACTGAAGGCTTCTCTAGGTCTTCCTTGGGATGGGGACCCAGCAACACCTGGCCTGGAGCCAAAAAAATCAGAGTCGCTGGAGAGCGGTGACATGACACCCTTGGTGTGAGAGTCCTGGACTGGGGTGGATCCCATGTGTGGGCTGCAAGGGTTCCCGAAATGGCACAGGAACCAGATCTGCAGGATGATTCCTCAGCCACAGGATCCCTCCCTCCTCTCTCTGTCTTTACCTCTACCTCTTCCCCTCCCCGCTTTCTCTCCACCCTCCCTCCTTTCTTTCTCCATCCCTCCTCCCTCCTTCCTGTCCTCCCTCCCCATCCTCTCCAGGGCAATCCCTTTATTACAGGCGGGGACACAGTAGTCCCTGCTGTTAGGTCTCAGTCCTCAGGAATGGGACACACTGAGTTCCCTTCCTTCACTTGTTCTGTATTTCTTTCCTCTAAATTTGTATTCATGAGCTTGGAATGCCCTGTAGAAGCTGAAGCTCACCCAACCCACGGAATTCTGCCCTCTTATGAGGCAGGAACATGGAGACCCTTCGTGAATTCAGTGACCTGAATGCCTGAATGGTACAACTCAGATGGTCTGCTGGAATGCTGTGGCTTTGGAGCTACCATGCCACAACCTGTTCACTTTGTGACCCTGGGCAAGTGTGCTAACTCCTCTGAGGCTCAATAGTCCACAGTTACTACGTGGGAATGATACTCCCAACCTCAGAGGTTTTCTGTTTGGAATCAGTCTGCCCCTGGCAGATTGCCTGGGACAGAGAAAGTGCTCAGTGAGCACCAATCCCTGCCTCTCTGTGCCTCAGTTTACCCATCCTGAGATGGGCATGTACTCACTCCTGGTGCCTGAAGATGTGTGGCTCTCAAATGTCTCTGTTTCCTGATTTTCAGGGTCACTCTTAGCTGCTGAAGCCACTGGGCTCCAAGTCTTTTCATCATCAAGGTGATGATGCACCCACTGCCACGCCAAGGTGACAGGGATCCTCAAGACTCACACTGAGTGTCCTTTGCAAGAAGGGAGGGTTGCATTTCACTGCTGCTTCTTAGATGTGTGACCTGGGTCCAGTTCCTTCTCCTGTCTGAGCCTCAGTTTCCCCTCCCTGTGATAACCCTCAATCAGGACCCTGCACAGATTTCAATTAATGGAATGAGATCTTTTTTATTATTTTCTTTTTTCCATCACTATGAGGGAAGGCAGGTCCAATTCCCGGGACATTGGGCTGGGGAGTCAACAACTGCCTGTTAGTCGCTGTGCGGGCAGTGCCCTCATGGTACGGGCTGCCTGAGTGAGCGGCACTGAGATACCATATGGTTCTAAGCACGCCCCGATGTGTGCTGTTTTAAAATAGCACAATTCTGAAGCCTACTGACAAATTTTATGGGTTTTTCTCTCTTACTAATTTACAGAAAAATAAAGCTCTTAACCATTTATCCACAAAAGGGCTGCTGAGTTGTGACTGTAAAAATCCCCTGACAGGGAGGGTTTCTCTTTAAATAACTGTCTATAAAAGACAGACACCCAGGGAAGAGAGTTTTCCTCTATTAAGGCACATTTGAGAGCCCCCCTTTTTCCTGAGGTAGCATCACAGAGGTTGTGTGATGCCCTGGTCTACCTCTTCCCAAATCTTACCCCCTTTGGGCCCTGCACCCTGTGTCCTGTGCCTAGTGGGGCCTGGATGGAGCCACCTGTGTCTGTGATGTCTCTTTTATATTGTCATGTCAAATAACAGCTTCGGGTGTAGGATTGGTGGTTCCTGCTCAGCGCTGGGATAGGTGGGGAGGACACACAAGTGGCTGCATGCTTCAAGTCCAAATGCCATTGCTCTTGACCAGGTTGGGCCCTCACGATACTTGAAATTACCCACAGTAAGGACAGCATTTCTGCTTGTAGTTGGTCCAGCACAACAATTGCTGTGACTCTTGGCTATGCATGTCCCTCCTGTAAAGTAAGGGTAAAATGACAAAAGTGGAGGTCAATGTTCATTTTATTCTGCATTCCTGGAATTCCCCATAGAGATGGAACCTTGCTCAGGAAGTCACAATAGTGGCCATGGTCTACCCACGTCCCCTTCCTCTAGATCCCACCACAGATCCATTGACCTTTGGATTTCCTTCTCAGCATCTGCATAATGGACTTACATGATAATGACAAATGGTAATGCAGGGGGCCAGATGGACCCCTTGAGATATAGCAGGTGGAAGTGCCCGGAGTGAGGCACATGGAGAGATGAAACCCAGACTCAATAGCCCAGGAGGAAACAGAGGGGGGGCTGCACATCTGGGTTTGCAGAGCTGAGATACAGGGACGCTGACTGCCTTCCAGGCAGTGGAAGGTCACCCAGAGAGCAAACAGCACTGCATAGCCTAGGGTCCTATCTTCAGGCTCCTGGCCCAGTCACAGGGCAGGGCTACTAAACAAGCAGATAACCTGAGCTTGGAGGAAGCACAAACCACAGGGTGGCAGAATTCAGGTTCCTGGAAGTTCTTGAGTACCTGGAAGGATGAAATGGTTTCTGTGCTCTGGGCTTTTTATGTATCTTCTTAGGATGGAAAACCTAGGAGATCGCTTCTGCTAATTCCTTCATTTTACAGATGGTGAACCAGAGCCCAGAGCAGCCAAGCTGCTTGTTCAAGGATGACCCTGCCAGAAAGTGGGGACAGGTGGGCATGCCTCAGCTCCTATACCAGGCCTTGTTTCTTTACCCTGAGACAAACTGGCAGAGATATCAATACAAAGGGAGAAAATAACTCAGAGCCAATCTGCCTCATCAGACCTTAGTGTTCCCATCTGTAAAATAGAGACAAAACTCCTGTCTCCAAGTGCTTTGGGGGAAAATTCCATGAGATGACAGAAATGGGTGGCAGGGCCCCTGCCTGGCTCTGAGCTCCGAGAAGGTGCTGAGTGATGTTGACTTTTTCTTCATCCTTCGGTGTCCCCAGAGGCCATCATGGGAGCAGGTGGCCTGTGGCAGGTTTCTGATAGGATAGTGATGTTGACCTAGGAGATCACTAGGACTCATGCTCCCCTAGACATGTGCATCTTTGCTTCACTGAAACTGTGCCCTCCTGTTACCTTCTGGTCATGAGGGAGTTTGAAGACAGTCCCCTTTGAAGAGAAGAAAAACTTTGGAAACCACCGCTTTCCCCTTCCTGCCTTATCCAATGTAGATCTGCACACCTGGGTGCCCCTCCAGGTTCCTCTTCTCCAGATCCTTGTGGAGGTGACTTAGTCATCTCCCCCATGACCTGCAGGCATCACCTTCTGCTTTTCTAAGCCAGAAGTGTAAGCCCCCTTAGCACAGAGTCTGAGGATGTGCCCAGAACTTTCTCTGATCCCTCCTGTGAGGATGAAGGTCACAGAAGCCCCACTTGACTCTCTGCTGGAGGAATCTGAGAGACAGGTATGGATGACTGGAGGCTGCCTCACGGGCCTGTGGCTGGTGTATAGGCCCAGGGTGGTATGTCCCTGGGGACAATGGCCTCTCTGTCTTGTCTCTGGGCCAAGAATTCCACAGCCTTGGTCTCTTCCCCACTTGCTCCCTCCCCAGCTCCAATCCCTCCAATGCACCTGCTGCCAGCCCACATGTACCCATGTGGGGGTCCTGAAGGACCATGGTTTCCCTCCTCTGCAGAGCCCAATACTGACCTCTCCCGTTGGTGCTGGAAGCCACACATGCAGGGACATCTGGAACTGCTGGAGGCCCAAGAAACCCATACTATCCATTGAAGGAGGCAGCTACCAGACTTTCTGGAAATGACCAGCATTCCAGAGATCTGGGTTTTTGGTGATCCTTGTTCTTTATATGTCTTCCTCTGTCCAGCTTCCCCCATGTCCCAGACTTTGGGTTTGTCTGCTGACCTTGAGCATGTGTAGTTCCCACTTGGCACACTCTTAGCCTCTCTCTCCTCTAGACTTGGGATTCCTGGAGCCCCCAAAACAGCTTTCTGGACCCTCGCTTATGAGGGCGCTAGACCCAAAGTGGATGAGTAGATTGTGCCTGCTAATTTTCATATTGGGGCCCTACCTCCCCATTCTTATATCAGTTCATTCTCCAGAGTTTAGGTGTGACTGACCCCTGGCACTGACCCACCAGAGTACTCCCAGCTGTGAACACATTACAAGGTCTGGCCTAGATTTCGCCAGTGTCCTTGAAAACCCATTCCCTCCCCATGTCTTTGCCTGGGTTGCTAAGCTGGCAGGGTGAGTCTGGAGCTGCTACTAGCTGTCTTTGTAGGGCCCTGGAGAGCAGCATGCCTGAGAATGAATCCAGTGCAGAGGCGAGGCAGTTGGGAGACGCAGGGAGCAAGACAAAAACCACCTGACCTCGGGGCTAGCTGTGTCTTCAGCAACTGACCCTGGAAGGACTCCCAGGTCTGGTAAGAGGCAGGTCCCCCATGCAGAGCCTGCAGGGTTTAAAGGCATGTCACTGCAGACATTTACTCAGCTAAGAGTCACTCTTTATGTGATCACAAGCAGAGGGCCTGTTATGTGTCAGGGAAGCAGGAGGGGTCAGTTGGCTGTTTAACAAGGGGAGGGAGAAAAAGGGACCATTTTGACTTGATTCAACACCTCCCCAAGTCTTACCCCAGGCAGAGGTCTTTACCCCATGCATGGGGTGGGAGAAAACAAGGAAAGGATGGGAGGAGGGGTGAGACTTAAGGATAAGACTGAGATGTAAGCATTGTGGCATTTTACAAAGTTGAAATTCTATTTGTTTTTTGGTCCCTACTCAGAGCGTCTATATGTCCAAATAACTATATTAAAGGGCCACAGAAAAATTCCCTGAATGCCATGTTGGGGCAGAGGGGTTAGTGGGGCAATAAGTTGCCCAAGGTCCCAGTTGGTTCTTGGTAGGATTGTCCTATGGCTCTGAGGCCTGCCCTGTGTGCTCTGTGCCTGGAGCAAAGTTGGCCGGAGGTAGGGAAACCTCAGGGTACACAGCACTTCCTATCAGGGCCAAAGCTATACTCTTCAGATGTTTTACATTTTCTGTTATGTGAAATATTTAGTTAAGAGATATTCAATAAAGATGGTAAAGACACATTCCATGTATTGATGTACAGGCTTAGCATATGTGCATGTTTTGCCGTACTTGCTTCAGACTCTTTAAAAAAATATATAAGCAAATGCTCAGAAGCAGGGAATCGTGTCCTGCCCCTTCCATTCCATGGAGCTTTTGTCCCAGTAGGAGGGGGGTGGATTTTCCTTTGCTTCCATCTATGATATGCCTTTCTAGACAATCACTAGGCATGTTTCTATAACACTGTAGGTTTGATATCACCCTATGTGCATGTCTAACTTCTTTTTTGACTTGTTTTTCTACTTTTGAGGGTCATCCTTTCCCTAGGAATAATGCCTCTTTGCTGACCTTTTCTTGCTCAGATGGCCAAGGCCTGTAGCTGGCTTTCTCTCTGCAGAGAGGTTCTCAGAGAGTCTTGTGTGGGAAGGGCCATGTCCAGGCGGAGAGACCAGAAGCTTGCATGTGGAGGTAAATTGCCGTGTAAGCCTCAGTGGAGCTGCTGTTGAGTCCACCAGAGTCTTTAAGTTCTAGAGGCCTCTTTCTGGATCCTGAAAGGGCTAATGGATGGTCTGCAATGTTCATGTGCTCTAAGTGGAAGTGACCCTCCTGGGACACTAACCCTAATTCTAACCCTAACCCTCCTGGGACACTGTGTTGCACTGTTCCAAGTGCTTGAAGGAGACGCTTGTTCGGTATTGCCCATCCCTTCATCTCCCTGGACTGTCCTGCTCCCTCTTCGGCATTCCTGCATGTCTTTTCCGACATCATCCTTGGAGGCTTGGTCTGCCGCTTTCCCCTTATCACCCTGGGGTAGACAGAGAAGTGAAGGCTCTGGAGTGAAACAGACTGGTTCACACTCACCTGCCCACTCACTAGCCCAGCCCATGGTCAGGCAGTATTATAGAGTAAGATGCTTCATCAGCTGGGGTGGACAGGACCCTGGGGCTTGGCATGAGGAAGCCCTCAGGAAGTGTTTTCTGGATTGACGAGGTAGGGGTAGACTTCAGACCTGAGGAGACTCAGCTGACCCTGTGGGGATTATTTCTATGGCATCCTGTAGAGTGTTATGTGACATACTCTCTTTTGAGGGTCACAATCTGATCTCCAAGTCCTGGAAGGAAGAGGCTTGGGCATTTAAAAACCACCCACAGCAGGGCTCGGTGGCTCAGCCTGTAATCCCGTGCCTTGGGAGGCTGAGGTGAGTGGATTGCCTGAGCCCATGAGTTCGAGACCTGCCTGGGCAACTTGGCAAGACCTCATCTCTACAATAAATTTTTAAAAAATTAGCCAGGCATGGTAGCGCGTGCCTGTAGTTCCAGCTACTTGGAAGGCTGAGGCAAAAGGATCGCCGGAGCCCAGCAGGTCGACGCTGTGGTGGCCGGGAGCGGCCACTGCACTCCAGTCTGGGGGACAGAGTGAGACTCCAACTCAAAAAAATAAAATAAAAACCATCCACGGCATCCTTCTCTAAGCCTGGCACATAGCTGTAACTTGCCATAGATTGTACCTGAAGCATATGGCAGTGGAAACATTTGCCCAAGGGACCAAAGTGCCCAGGATGCCTGAAGTTCACCAGAGGCTTCAGGTCAGTACTTGTAGCATTGTCTGGGGGCAGAGTGGACCTCAGATCTCTTGTTCTTGCTTCACATCTGACTCGGGAGGGTTGCAGGCTCCAATCGGTAAATCTATAAAGACTGAGGATTGTGTGAGGGAAGCTACTAGATACTGGGTGACCCTAAGAAGGCAATTGTTTGCTCAACACCTGGTAGAGCTATAATAATCCCAAGGAGTGGTAATTAGAATGTTTGGGGAAGGTAATCCTGTTAGGCTTACACAAAAAAATAAAAAGAAATACAGAGAGCGAGAGCATTGAGCCAATCGCCTCATTGTTGTCTCCAGGCTGCTTGGCAGCGGAAAGCAGGTGGTATGTTTGTTCTAGAAGGCATTGGAGGATCCTGGCGAGTCCTCAGGGCTCTATCTCATTTGCAATCAACTCTTAGAGAGAGGGGAATGAAGTGACTTGAAGTGGATTTATCTGAAGAGGAGGAACATGCAGCTCCTCTTGGCAGCCCCAGGCCTGCAGGGTTCTCATCAGAAGGTGGGGTGGGAAGGCGGGCAGAGCGGGTCTGAGCACTCAGCCTCCACTCTCCAAAACCACCTGCCTGGCCCAGCTGTCTCCTGGCCCTAGAGGACTTCACCAAGCCTGTCATAAAACAACTTGTCTTTACTTTCTCAGAGGTAACTTCTTTCCCCAACTAATTGTAAAAGCATTACATGCATGATATAGAAAACAGAGAAAAGTCAAAAGAAAGTAATGCCTAATCTAGGCATTCAAGCAAAAAAATGATTGCTGTTATTTTGGGGGAGGGATATATTTCCTTCTTGACCTTTTCTTTGTTCTTAAAAGATAAAAGAGCTAACTGTGCCATGGGCCAGGCCTCGTTCTGACTGCTTTGTGTGTCATGTCTTCCGCGCTTCCAGAGCAATCTCAGGAAGCAGATGCCACTATTTTATGCAGGAGAAAGCAGAGGCCCTGGGAAGTTACCTGATTGCCCAAAGTCATAGGGAGTGAGGGATAAGTATGCAGACACCTGATTCCAGAGATGTTCCCTGAACAGCTGCACCATGTGGCCATAGCCTGGCATTACCCACATCGTAAACATCTGTATTTGTTATTATTATTTTATTATTATCTTGTAGTGGCAGGGTCTTGCTGTGTTGCCCAGGCTAGTCTTGACTCCTGGCTTCAAGCAATCCTCTTGCCTTGGTCTCCCAAGGAATGAGCCACCACACCCAGTCCCACAAAACTCTTTACACATATATTTTCAATGTGTATGTACCAAATTTTTCATGACAGGCTAAGATCTTTTTAAATAGTTGCTGTGATAAATAATTCTATGATAAAGACTTTGAGCATCCATCCTGTGGCATTTCAGGTTACTTACCAGAAGTGGAATTCTTTGGTCCAGTGACAGCGGCACATTTGTTGGCTGAGCAGGGGTTCCTCTTGGATGCATCACAGGACAGTGCAGTTGGTGACATATGTGTCTGAGTATGTATCTGTGTGTGTCTGTGTGTGGGGTGTGTGTAGCAACAGACAACAGGTTACTGAATAAGCATATGAACAAGATCAGCCTTGAGCATGTAAAATCAGTGGGAACACAAAAGCAGAGCACTGCAGCAAGGCAGCCAGAGGGGTATTTGGGGCTACATTAAACAGACCAGGAAGGTGTCATTTATGCTGAAGATCCCTCATTATAGCAAATGCATTCCAGTGGCATGATTTCTTTTAGGGCTGCCTGCTACATAGTTCCAAAGCAGGGACTGGAGACAAGTGTCACTTTTCCTGGTGCTCCAGGAACTGCCACGAAGCCTGGCACCCCACATGGGTGCTCAGTGCTGCTTTTCCGAGGAGATGGATGAAGGATTGATCTTGACCACAAACTTCAAAGGTTCTGCTGGTTCTGGCCTAAGCCCTGAAGGTCCCAGAATGCCCTGGGAGGTCCTAATTGGAACCCTCTGATATTCTGCGGAAAAATTCTGAAAGAGGAAGAGAGGCATTCAGGCAGGGACTCAGACTCATTAGTCCATATCAGAGATGGTCACAGGAGACAATCTGTGGACAGACAGCTTCCCTGGGCCTGGAAGGGAGAGCCTGCCTCCCAGCCCACCCACAGTTGCCACCCACCAGGACTCTGCAGGAGGCCCTGTCTGCCGGATGGCAGGGAGCCCACATCAAGGTGGGCTGTACACAGCTCTGCCAGCCAGGCTCAAATGCAGTCTGGCAGGTGGGAGCCAGCCAGGTTTCTGTACTAAGGGAGTCCTGACTTGAGGATGGCCCTGCCACGTTCTTCTTTTCAGAAACATGGCTCCACACATGGGCCTTGCTGCCTGCAGGTTTCTACCTGAGTGTCAGCGTATGTCAACTCTAATGCAGGGTTAACTAGATACTGCAGACTTGCATATCACTAGGACAGAGGGACCACCTCTTGCCCTTCAGTGATGGGCTGCCCCTGTGCACTCCAAAGGGAATCCCTGGTCTCCCACTATGACATGCCTGGCAGGTGAACTCACCAGTCTGGGAACTGGCTGTTGGAAATGCTCCTTGTTCCTCCCCACCATCGGTGCTGGCTCTGCCCTGGGCCTGGCTGTCACTTTCACGTAAAATCCACATGAGGTCACCGGTGTTGGCCAGGAGTGCCTCGACAATGTACCAGGACCCTCCTCACTGCTCCCATCGGGCCCATCTCCATTTTCCAATGTGGATCCCAACAGAGTACTTTAGTGAATCATTCTGGCCACAACTTCAGATCTTCTTCCATGACTTCAGCTCTGTTCCACCAGGCTGTCTTCTTGGCCAGGCACAGATCTGACCTGCAAGCCAACATCTGGGTTAGTCTTACAGCTGGGGGTGGAGGAGATAGACACAGGTTCCCTGTGGCTAAAGCTCAACAGCTCAATCGGAAGAGCAGTTTGCTGTTCAGGCTCTTCATTGCTCCTGATCCAGTTGCCTTTATCTCCACTTGTCAAGACCATCTTGCCCCAATCCTGTACCTCATTGACTGTCTCCTAAATTTCAGTGACTCTGGCCATAAATCTTTGCATTTTTCTGGACATGTCCCTCTCTCTATCCATTCTCCAATGTCCAATTAGCCACCATGTCTTGTTGATTTCCTAAATAAATCTAAGACCCTCTGTCTTTTCTTTGTACCCACTATCACCACTCCAGTCAAAACGACCATCAGGTGTCTGATGCCTTCTGAACACGAGAACCCAATCTAGCTTTCCCACTACTTAATTTCCTTTGATGATTTCCTGTTGTTCTCAGATTAAAGACCAAGCCTCCTAACATAGTCCTTAGGCCCTACATGACCTCCTGATCCACCTATCTGCTTCTCTTGCTGGTAGGTAGCCCTCTCTCCAGCTACCTGCTAGCCTCTCTGACCTTCTTTCACTTCTGAAAGGCCTTTTGTCTGCCTCAGGGCCTTGGCACAGGCTGTTTCTTCTGAAACATTCTCCTGCATGTCTCCTATTCAATTTTAGAGTTCATTGTAATTTGATGCTCTTCCCTCTCCTGCCCTACCCTCTCTGACCTCTCAACTCCCTCTAAACAGTCAACTTAACTGAAATCACATCATTAGATTGCAAAATGTAAAGAGAATATAAGTCTTTCTTCACCAGACTGTCTTCAGTGCAGCTCCATCCCAGCTGTCTCAATGCAGGGCAACATTTTAAGGCTTAGCTTCAGCCAGATGTGATGAGAATGATCCCATATTTCAGAAGATCAGAGAATAGATAAAGTAAGAAAGCATTTATTTACATGTTGCAATCACTACAACAAAATGAAAGTACATATTATTTTATTACTTATTTAATCATTTACCCAATGTTTATTGTTTATTTTTTATTTTTTTGAGTTGGAGTCTCACTCTGTTGCCCAGACTGGAGTGCAGTGGCCACTCTTGGCCATCGCAGCCTCGACCTGCTGGGCTCGGCGATCCTTCTGCCTCAGCCTTCCAAGTAGCTTGAACTACAGGCGCGCGCTACCACGCCCGGCTAATTTTTGATTTATTGTAGAGATGAGGTCTCACCAAGTTGCCCAGGCGAGTCTCGAACCCGCGGGCTCAGGCAATCCACTCACCTCAGCCTCCCAAAGCATGGGATTACAGGCTGAGCCACTGAGCCCAGCTACCCAATGTTTATTGTGCATGTACCAGAGTACTAAGTACTCTGGCACATGCTTCATATTCAAAGTTGAGTAAAGACAAGACCAAGAGCTCCACTTCTGGTTATGGTGGACCGAATAACTTGTTCCAACAATTCCCCTGAAGACAAAGGCAACAGCTGTATAAAATACAAACCACAAATTATTAAGAGGTTCAAAAAGTCAATAAAGGAGTGAGAAATTTTGAAAGGAATAGAATTCGTACCTGGAGTAAGAAAAAACCACTTGACTTTGGTGTATAATTCATTTTACAAGTTGTTGGATTCAATTTGCCACTGTTTTACTGAGGTTTTCTTGCATTTGTACTTACAAGAGGTATTTGTCTATAGCTGGTTTGGTATTACGGTAATGCTGACCACATAGAATTAGTTAGTATTCCCTCTGCTTCTAGTTTCTGGTAGAAATGAAAAAAATTGGTATCATTTCTTCCTTATAAGATTGATAGAATTCACCAGGGAAAAAGCTTGGCCTGGGGCTTTGTTTTGTTGAAGGTTATTAATAATTGGCTTAATTTATTTAATAGATATAAAGTCATTCTGGTTATCTATTTCTCCTTATGTAAATTTGGATAGTTTGTGGTCTTCAAGGAATTGGTTCATTTCATTTAAGTTACCGGATTTGTGGGCACATAGCCAGTTGTTCATCATATTCCTATATTATCCTTTTAATGTCCAATGGGATCCTGTAAGACCACAGCTCTCTCATTTCTGACATTAGTAATGCACATCTCCTCTCTTATTTTCTTGGTTAGACTAGCTAGAGGTTTTCAATCTTATTGATCTTCCTAAAAAACCTATTTTTGGTTTCATTGATTTTTTTCTGTTGTTTTCTAATTTTTAAAATTTATTGATTTCTGCTGTAATTTTTATTATTTATTTATTTACCTTCTGCCTGCTTTAGAATTCAACTGCTTACTTTTCTCTAGTTTCCTACGAATGTAGACTAGAGGATTGACTTTAGATCTTTCTTGTTTTCTAATATACACATGTATTCAACCCTATAAATTTTCCTCTAAATATGACTTTCACTGCATCCCACAAGTTGTAATGTCATATTTTTGTGAAATAAACTTTTAAAAAACTTAGAAAAGTTCTAGGTTTACAGGCAAATTGCAAAGTTAGAGTTTCCATGTTTTCTTTTTTTTTTGAGTTGGAGTCTCACTCAGTCGCCCAGACTGGAAGACTGGAGTGCAGTGGCCACTCCAGGCCACCGCAGCCTCGACCTGCTGGGCTCTGGCGATCCTTCTGCCTCAGTCTTCCAAGTAGCTGGAACTACAGGCATGCACTACCGCACCCGGCTAATCCATATCTCTTTATCCCATTTTCCCTATTATTAACATTTTGCATTAATGTGATACATTTATTATAATGAGTGAATCAATATTAATACAGTATTATTATCTAAACTTCATCCTCTTTTCCGATTTTCTTAGTTATTAACTAAGGTTCCTTTTCTGTTCTAGGATCTCCTGTATGCTTTTCTGGATTTTGACAGTTTTTCAGGCTTTTCCTATTTTTGATCACCCTGACTGTTTAGAATACTGATCGAGTCTCTATTATAAGACCTCTTTAATATACAGTATTTTCATTACGTTTTGTTCATTTTAACTTCTCTTGAGCCATATTTTTTGATCCATGTGCTATTTTGAAGGGTATTGTTGAACCTGCAAGTAACTTGGGATTTTCCAGCTATTCTTCTGCTATTGTTTCTAGTTAAATTTTACTGTCATCTGAGTACATAGTCTGTCTGATTTCTATGCTTTATAATTTGTTAAGGTGTATTTATGGCCCAAAGTGTGATCTGTCTTGGTGAATGTTCCATTTGAACCCAAGAAGAAAGTGTATTCTGTTACCATTACTGTTATGAAAGATGGTCTATAAATATCAATTAAATCAACTTGACAGAGCTAGTCTCTATTTCTCTTTTAAGTGCTATCAGTTTTTGCCTTGTGTATTTTGACAGTTTCTTGTTAGGTACATACACATTTAGGATCCTTTATATGGGATTGTTATATATACTTTTAGGATTGTTATATAGGATTATCATTATGTATATCCTTAGTCTCAAATCATTTTCCTTGCACTGAACTTCTCTCTCTCTCTCTCAAAGTAATATGGTTACTCCAGCTTTCTTTTTTTTTTTTTTTTTTTTTTTGAGTTGGAGTCTCACTCTGTTGCCCAGACTGGAGAGCAGTGGCCGCTCCCGGCCACTGCAGCCTTTACCTGCTGGGCTCCGGTGATCCTTCCGCCTCAGCCTTCCAAGTAGCTGGAACTACAGGCGCACGCTACCACACCTGGCTAATTTTTTGATTTATTGTAGAGATGAGGTCTCACAAAGTTGCTCAGGCGGGTCTTGAACCCACGGGCTGAAGGAATTTGCTCACCTCAGCCTCCCAAGGCGTGGGATTACAGGCTGAGCCACCGAGCCCATCTTACTCCAGCTTTCTTTTGATGAGTGTTAGTATGCTACATCTTTTTTCATCCTCTTTCTTTCAATCTATTCTAGTCTTTATCCTTAAAATGGGATTTTTTTGTAGACAACATATTCAGTAAGTCTTCCCTTAACATTGTTGATAGGTTCTTAAAAACTGCATCTTTAAGTGAAATGACATATAATGAAACAAATTTTACCATAGGATTATTAATATAACCAAGAGTTAAGGCCTGAAAGATATATTTCTGATCACCAAAATAACTCACCAGATTTCTAAATAAAGACCCAAAATGCTAATATTAAGCTAATATTAGCATGAATGCTAACATTGAAATAAATGTGAGTTATACATGCATTTAAGAAAGATTAATAAGATCAAGTAAGATAATTATTTATCCACTTATTTCAGTTCAGAGTTGAGGCTGGCTAGAGCCTATTCCAGCCGCTCAGGGTGCAAGGCAAGAACTGATCCAGGCCAGGTTGACATCCCATCCCAGGGAGCACTTATTCAGACTGGAATCATGCAGACAAACAGACTAACCTAATGTGTACATTTCAGTGGATATGTGAGGAAACTAAAGTACCTGAAGAATGTCCACACAAACATAGGGAAAGTGTAAACTCCACAAAGACAATGGCCCCAATGGGATTTACTTTTTTCTCATCAACATTATAACTGAATGAAGTGCTATTATTTGAGGGCATGTTGGAGTTGGATTTCTCTTTCTCTTTTTGTTTTTTTGGTAAACCACCATGATATTCAATGTCTTTGAATTGGTATATTTTGACCATTCTTATTCAATGTGATTATTGATATATAGTTAAATTAATGTCTAACATGTTTCCTACTTGTTACATTAATTTTTTTTTCTTCTTTTCTGCCTTTTCTGGTTTTAACTGAGCATCTTATATGACTTAATTTCCGTCTCTTTCTTAGCATATTAATTATACTGTTTTTGAGATTTGTCCTAGAGTTTCAACATATATTATTAAACATTTGAAATTCACCTTCAAATGGCACTATATACTGCTCTACATGTAGTGTGGTTATATTCCAAATTCCTCCTGCCCATCACATATGACAATTTATCTCTATACTATAATCACCTGATACATTGTTACTCTTTTTTCAAATAAACAGTTATCTTTTAGATTAGTCAAAAATAAAAAAAGTAAGACTTAATTTAACCTTCATTTACTTCTTCTTTTTTTTTTTTTTTTGAGTTGGAGTCTCACTTGGTCGCCCAGACTGGAGTGCAGTGGCTGCTCCCGGCCACTGCAGCCTCAACCTGCTGGGCTCCAGCGATCCTTCCACCTCAGCCTTACGAGTAGCCGGAATTACAGGCATGTGATACCACACCCGGCTGAGTTTTTGCTTTATTGTAGAGATGAGGTCTCGCTGCCCAGGCGGGTCTCGAACCCGCGGGTTCAGGCAATCCACTCACCTCAGCCTCCCAAAGGCGCGGAATTACAGGCTGAGCCACCGAGCCTGGTCATTTACTTCTTCTAATATGCTTTATGGAGACCCAAAGTCCTGACCTATATCATTTTCCTATTCCCTGAAAAAAATAAGTTTACCCTTTCTTGCAGAGTTGGTATGATAGCTATGATTCCCAGTTTTCATTTTCTCTAGAAGAATTTCTCACTCGCTTTTGAGGGACAAATTTGCTGCGTATAGAATTCTTGGTTTAATACATTTTCTTTTAACATTTTAAAATTTTCAATCCACTCTTTTCTTGCCTGCATGGTTTCTAACAAGTTTTCTGTAATTCATGATCTGTTCCTTTATGATTAATGTACCTGATCCTCCAACTGCTTTTAAAATTTTCTTATTGTCTGGTTTTCTGTAAGTGTTTTGTTGTTGTTTTTTGTTTTTAAGTTCTCTTTAAAATATATTTATTGGTATTCTCTGAATTTATTTGATCTCTGTTATATTAGTCTGGTAAGGCTGCCATAATGAAGAACCACTGGCTGGATGACTTAAACAACAGAATTTTATTTTCTCACAGTTCTAATGTCTGAAAGTTCAAGATGTGCTGGCAGGGTTGATTTCCTCTGAGGCTTCTTTGCTAGGATTACAAATGGCTACCGGCATGGTACCTCTTCACTTAGTTATCCCTCTGTGCATGTGCCTCTGGTGTCCCTTTGTATATCCAAATTTCTTTTCTTATAAAGACACCAGTCAAATTTGATTAGATCTTACAGCCTCGTTTTAACTGAATTACCTCTTCAAAGTCCCTATCTCAAAATATAATCACTCTTAGAGCTTCAACATATAAATAGTAGAGAAAAATAATTCACTTGATAGCAAGTTTGGTGTCTGCCATTAATTTGAGAAAGTTCTTAGCCATACTTACTTCAAATATTTATTCTGTTTTATTCTTTCTTTTTTCTCTTTCCAATATTACATTTATGTGTATATCTTTGTATATTATTCCACAGTGTTTTGATATTCTGTTCTTCCTCACACACCATTATTATTTTAGCTTTACATTTTAGTTTTGGAAGTTGCTGTTCACCTATATTCAAGTTCAGTGACACTTTTCTCAACTGTTTCAAGTCTACCAATGACCCCACTGAAAAGATTGTTGATTTCTGTACTGTACTTTTTATTTCTATCATATCCTTTTAATTTATTTTAATAATTTTATCTCTCCTCTTACGTGAACCATCTATTTTTGCATGTTTTCAAGTTTCTGTTAAAGTCTGTAAGATAGTAATTACAGTTATTTAAATCCCCTGCCTGTTATTTCCATTTTTTATTACGAGTGAATCTATTTCTGATGATAGTTTTGTTTTTTCAAACTGTGTTTTTTAATTGTCTTTTGACATGCCTTGTAATTTTTTTTGTTGAAACTCAGAAACATTGTATTGAGCAATAGGAATTAAGGTAAATTGGCCTTTAATTTTAAGAGTTACATTAATCTATCTAAGAGTTAGCCTCTATTTCATGTTTTCTATAACTATAGGTGTTAAAAGTTTCCAATTTGTCTAACATCGAATTTCTTGTGTCTCCTCTGGAATTTGGTCTTCCCTAAGGAATTGTCTTCAGAAAATATCTGTATATTTATCTCCTCTGCTGTCTTTGGGCTTCCCTAAGAACTCCTTCTTAAAGAGACTCTGTACCTTTCAGCTCTTTCAGCTGAAACCCACTGTTATATTGGAACCCTGCTGGGTGGTGTTAATATTTGAGAGGAGAATTCTATAATCTTTCAAGTAAATTTCAGTCTTTTAGTGGCCTTATGTATTGGTGCTGTGATCATCACAAATGTTTATTCTGTGGTATTGCTCCCCCTCTGCCTTCCACTTTCTTCCTTGGCTGAAGAATTTGGAATCTATTTCCTTGAAATTTTGATTTCATTTGACTATGTTTTCACCCTTAGATGAGAAAGAAGCCTGGAGGGGTTGAAATGAGGAGTAATTCCTTTTCTTAGTTGAGATAAGCCTTCAGTATTGAGCTCAAGTATCATTCCTTTTCCTGAAAAGTAGTAATTTGCAATGGAAAATAATCTCTGTATATTTCACAAGAGCCATTTTCCTTCTCCGACAGAGTCACTAGGAATCTTTCTCAGACTCTCACCATGATAATGTATCTGAATCCTGGAAGGTAAGTCCGTGAAAGGTGGGGGCCCTGAAGACTGCAGTTCATAGGTGCTTCCTATCCTCACGCAACTACACTCAGCTTCCAACAATGTGTCAAAATTACCATTTAAGTGTTCCTATATATTTATGGATCCAGTAGCTTCTGCTGTAGGTAAGCAAATTTCAGTTGCAATATATCTTTGGATTTACCTGACTCTTCAGATTTTAGGATGATGGCTTTCTCTGTGTCTTCAGTTTTCTGAGTCTAAGAAAATTCATTTATTTTGAATGTTCTAGTTTTTTAATGAAAAAACAGAAATGGTGACTTCTAAATTCTTTATATTTCAAAGCTGAAGCCAGAATGACTGAAATTCAGAGAAGTAAAACTAGTTGACTCTTTTTACCTTGTGGAATTTGGATAAAGAAGAAGAGACAACTGAGTTTCTGAGCTGTATTTTTTTTTACAGCCTTGATTGCCTAGGGTAATTAAAGTTGAACTTCAGGGTGCTGAAAGCTGAAGGACCCTGATAAACATTGAGTACTTTGGACTGGGAAACAAAATGGCTATAGCCTAGAAAGAAAAGAGATTCAGACATAAAAATACCTGCCCAGAGACTAAATGTTAGTTTCTGATTATGTGGGCTGCCTAGTACATTTAAATATTGAATTGGATTAAGGGAGTACTGAATTAATAATGTTCCTTGGTGCCAGGATGAAGCAAACAAAAACTATTTTTGCAGGTAGATACTATTATCCTAAGTGTCAAATAATGTTTATAGCAAGTTTTCAAGAGAAATTTTCAGCACATAATCAAAGATAAGTAGGCACGGGGGAGATAAAGGAATATGAGTGAAAACTATTAGAAATAATGAGCATCAAAAAGTAGACATACTGGAACTTTAGATACTGAGATCATTTTCTACTTAACCCTTATAACAACTATGGCTTCCATGGTTAAGAATAAAAAAGTCAAGTTCAAACATTTATACAAAGAACTAGAAGTAATAAAAGGTGACATGTATTTATATATGTAAATATGTAATATTATTTTAGTGATTTGCTATGCAAATATAAATACATTTGCCTATGTGCAACAAACATAATGTTTTATAGAAATATATAAGTGCATATGTATATATTGTATACATATTTATAATGTATATGTTATATTAATGCACACATGATTATATTAATATGTATACTTTGTGTATGTATATAATTAAATTCAATACAAAAATTACAAAAGTTGGGGGGAGTTAAGTAGAGTTAATTAGTACTAAGTTTCTTGTATTTGATATGAGGAGGATAAAGGTATTGATTAGCAGTTTTTAAATTTCTAGGATAATCACTAAAATAATGAAAAAAGAGTGAATGACACAAAATATGAAATGACTCTCAGAGAAGGCAGGAATGATAAAAAATAAAACTTAGAAATGTAGGGTCAGAGAGAAACTTAAAACAATATCAGTTTTTACATTAATGCAAGTGAACTAAATGTTGCAGTTAAAAGAACGAGATTATACAAATAATGGGAAACTAACAAATAATTGTAAATTAACAAGAGACATACCTAAAATATAAGGCTACTGACAAATTGACAGAAAAAAAATGAAAGATATACATAAGAAGTCTAACCAAATGTATCTTTCATCTTGTTTCTTTCTCTTGTTACAGACGTGCAGCCCTGACATTTAGTGCGAGAAACAGACAGCATGCACTTAGATAAAGGTTGTTCTTGAGACCGGTCAAGGCTGTTCCACTTGGCCATAGTAAAGCAGTTGGTACATTATTATGTATACCAAGTGTCTTCACAGATTTTAGGACTTTTGGAGCAAAGTTTTCCTTCTTTTTCTTCCAAAATCTTTAATCATATTGCAAGAAAGCATTTATGAGATTATTTTTGAGTGAAGCATGCTTCCCTGGTACCATTCATAGTACTTGGCTTACTGAGGCTCTGTCTTTCATTTTCCTTGATGTTTCAATGACTAATGGCAACTTAAAGCAGAGATGTTCAAGTTTTGGGGTATATAAAAATCTCTCAGTATACTTGTTCAAAGACTCAGGTGTCTAACACCAACATCCAAATTCTGATTTAGTATTTATTGGGGTGGGGTCAGAATTGTTTGAGAATTGCTGCTCTAAGTTGTTACAAATTATTGAGTCATTGACTCTATTTGTTTCAGTTAATTTTGAAGTCAATTTTATATGAATTATACAGAACAGGTTTGCTATTTTACAACAAAGCCATGTCATCTGATTTATAAGGCTCTTCATTTGTTCCATAAGTCTTCTTTGTTTCACACTTTATTCTTAGAGTCTATCTCATTACAAGGCACATAATATGGTTTAATAAATATTTGTGGACTGAGTATGTAACTGTACCAGAATCTGTTATCTAGAGGGTGCTTAGGGCAAACACTAGGAATGAAATCATGGTATATATAGCACACAGGGTTATCACCAATGTTGATCTTGTGAAAATCAATGATTTCTCTCATTGCCAAATACAGTCATCATTTGTCTACACATATGATCCCATGACATTTGTTTCAGTTGAACAGTTTCTTTTCAGACTTTTTCTTTTTTGAATTTGTATTACTGTGTTCTCGTGGTTTATTTTCCATTCCTTGGGCTGTTTATTTCATCCCCTTTTCTGGCTCCTCTTTTAATTGATATTCAAAAGTTGGAGTGCCTCAAAGTTCTGTGTCTAAATCTATAATTCTGTATTAAGCAGCTGACATAACATCTCCCCATGCATGTAAAATATACATCTTAAGCTTAAAGTGAACAAAATAGAACTTTGATTTTTGTTAACTCATGCTAACTTAAAAAAAAAAAAAAAGTATCTTCCTAGATTGGGAAACCTCATCATTTCTCATTTTTTTTCAAGCCACAAATCTAGACATCATGACTGAAACCTCAATCCCTCAGCTGGCCCATGTAGTCTTTTGATCCAGCACATTGACTTTTCCTGCAGAATATGTCTTGAATCTCTCCACAACCCTCTGTCTCCCTTGCTATAATCTTAGTCCCAGTCACCATGACCCTTAAAAAAGATTTGGCCTTCAAATTCCCTTCCATTATTGCTTCCTCAATTCTTTGACCATTCTGGAGCCAAATGTTATTTTAAGCTCCCCTGATGATAATTATCCAATGGCTTTCCATAGCACTTAGAATAAAATCCATATTTCTTGCTTTCCTGAGTTCTTGAAGGGAGGATATTTAAAGCCACAAAGCCCAGTAACATAAATATTGAAATCTGTGTAAAGGAGATGTCACAAGAGCAAAAACAGCCCCAACAATAATAACTGATTTGTATTTTATAACACTTTCTAGTTTACAGAAGTCTTTCACTGGCCTCTTTCCCCCCATGGAACTATGTATTCTGTCTTGGGTGATGTCCATCTCCTGTGCTTCCTGTTACAGGTCTGTTCACACTCCTTATAATTGCTGATGGATATTGCCATCTCTTTCTGCAGACAGTGAGTTATTAAAGGCAGTGACTGTGTTTGTGTAATTGTTCCATCTTTTTTATTTGTTTACTGGCTAAAAACTTCCTCACAGACAGTACTGTGTGAGCTGGTGCATTGTCATGATGAAAGGGCTCTTTCAGGACCATTTTTGCACACATCTTTTTCATGCCACAGTTTCTCAGTATATATGTTTTTAAATAATAGACTTTTTAAAAAAAAATTCACAGAGCTATTGAACAGACACTAAAGAGTTCCCACATGTGCCCTTCCCTGCACAATTTCTCCATTATTAAGGTTTTGTATTGGTGTGCTTCGTTTGTTACAATTAATGAACCAATTTTGATAGACTATTATTAACTAAAGTTCATAATTTACATAGTTTACTGAGGGGATCCTGCCCCTACCGGGTCTTGGGTTTCCTGAAGGAGAGACGAATAGGTGAAAGATGAAAATAATATGCTCGGACACCTGCTTGCTGAACAGATGACAATTTATGTTAGTTAACACAGAACTTTTATAGTTTTAGTCCAAAGTCCCTAATTACAGTCCTTGAAATGTCTCAAGAAAGTTTCCAAGTGCACATTTCTCCATGTATCAGGAGTTTTCTTTCTGGGCCTTCTATGACCTTCAAAGCTTCGTAATCACCTCTCTTGTCCAGGTGTCTTCATTACTTTTATCCTGCAGTGTTTATTTCTAAAGAAAACTCAAAAAAAGCTTTTAGTGATATTTCCCAGGTTCTCAAGGTTGCTTTCTGTCTTTAGTTAATTTATCATAAAAGTATCCAATTAGTATATTATGAATTCAGTGATAGCCCACTCTATAAACGTTAACTTAGAATTTTAACTATTGAATTAAGTAAAAACCTTCATGATTAATCTTCATCCTGAGTCTGTGAAAACAGTGTTATAAATCACCTACATAACTCCTAGATAAGTGTTAGAACTTATAACGAATTCATAATGAGCTTACTATAAACTAGTGCTTCTAAAAAACCTTATGTCTAAACACTAAACTACATAATTCTAAATCAAAAAAGGAGTGAATATGCTTATATCATTTTTTACTCAAGCAATATCTAGTAACCTATAACCAAGTGAAAGAAAGCATTCTTGATGTGCTTCAGAGTTTAACCATTGCATATGTTATAAAAGGCCAAACGGCATACTGGGAAATGAAAAAATGAACCATGACACTCTCAGGTTAGCTGTGAGTATTTCACATAAACGTGTTGTTTTCTTCATCCACGACTGCACAGAATTCTTTGGCCGTACCAAACAGCAAAGACGGAAGACAGAAGGGCCTCAGCTGCCCGGACTCACTTTGCAGCCGGGGGTCCTCAGCGCACCTGGACTTTGTCAATCAGGCAGGCCTCCAAGGCTGGCTCCCAAGAGTTTACATTCAAGTTTACTCTGTGTTGTATGTAAAGTTCTTTAACAAACGCATAATGGCATGTACCCAGAATTGCTGTATTGTTCATAATAGTTGCACCACACTAAACACTACCTGTGCTTCACCTATTCATCACTCTCTTCTACAAATTAAATTTCTGGCAACTACCGAAATTTTTTTGTCTCCTTAACTTTTCCTTTCTCAGTATGTCATATAGTTTGAATCACAGAATATGTAGCCTTTTCAGAGTGATTAATTTCCCTTAGCAATACACATTTACAGTTTCTCCATGTCTTTTCATGGCTTTATAGCTAATTTGTTTTCCATCACTGAATAATATTCCAATGTACACCTGTGCCACAGTCTGTTTATCTACATGCCAATTGAAGATAATCTTGGTTGTTTTCAGTTTTTTGCAATTTTGAATAAAACTGCTATAGACAGTCATGTGAAGGTTTTGCTTTTTTGAAGATGCAATTACTAATTATATTGTAGTAATACATTTAGTGTATATTTACCTTTGTAAGGAACCGCTAAACTGTTTTCCAAGGTGGCTTTACCATTTTGCATCTTACCAGCAATAAATGAGAGTTCCTCTTTTTTGTTTTTTTTGCATGTTCTTTTTTTTATTGTTATAAAGATGTGAGGTATACAAACGTTGATTATGCAGGCACCCTTGTTGATGAGTATGTCCCTCCCTTCCCTAGCAGTTTCCCTCAACTGCCAATCCCAACCCCCCTCCCATGGCAGTTTCCCACTCTTGCCAATCCCTTTCTTATAGTATTATAATTGTTCAAGGTCCACTTATGAATGAGAACATGTGGTACTCTGTTCTTTGTTTCTGTGATAGATCACTGAGTATAATAGACTCTAAATCCATACAAGTTGCTGCAAATTTCCTATGTTTGTCCTTTTTTATGGCTGAAAAATATTTCATTGTGTATATGTACCACATTTTTTCTTACCAATCCATTTGAGGGGCAACATGGTTGGTTCCATATTTTTGCTATTGTGAATAGAGCTGCAACAAACATACATGTGCAGGTATCTTTTTTGTAAAATGATTTGAGTTTCTCCGGGTATATTCCCAATAGGGGAATTGCTGGGTTATATGGAAGGTCAATTTCTAGTTCTTTCAGAAACTGCCACACTGTCTTCCAAAGAGGTTGCACTCGTTTGCATTCCCACCAGCAGTGCAGAAGCATTTCACTTACATTAACAGGTCTCTCTGAGTTTCCTCTTGTGACTTATCTAAAAATATAAAAAAGCCAGTTTTCTTCACTTACCTATGATGGCACTGCATTAGGAAGATAAGGCACTCTAACTGCCAGTGCTATGAGAGATATGTATTTCAAATTCTTTTCTGGAGTAGTTTCTTAAATCTATTGATTATTAAAATACTTTATTCCACTGCTATAGGAAGAAATATATTTTCACCAATTATTTTACCTAGTTATTTCCAAATATATCAGTATTATTATAAACAAAATTGTAACTCAAATATCATCCTAGGAAATAGTGTTGTCTATGCATATACAAATATAGAATGTTTATGAAGCACTTTTTGTTTCAATGAGACATCTGGCTATAACTCTTTTTACCTCCATGAATATGTCAGGAACAAGATACACTATTTTTTAGGTTGTAGATCTTCACTCTTGAGTGTCTTCATCCTATAAACATTTTTTAAAAACTTTTAATTTATTTATTTATTATAAAGATGTGGGGTACAATTCAGGGTTAGGTATACAAACATTGATCATGCAGGTAACTTTGTTGATGAGGTAAGCCCCTCCCTCCTCTAGCGGTTTCCCTCAACTGCCAGTCCCAACCCCCCCTCTCCTGACAGTTTTTCACTACTGCCAAATGCTTTTTTATAGCATTATAATTGTTCAAGGTCACCTTATGAGTGAGAATATATGTAACTCAGTTCTTTGTTTCTGTGATAAATCACTGAGTATGATAGATTCCAAATCCACCCAATTTGTTGCAAAGACCATATATTTGTCCTTCTTTATGGCTGCATAATATTCCATTGAGTATATGCACCACATTTTTTTTATTCAGTCCAGCTTCGATGGGCAACACGATTGGTTCCATGTTTTTGCTATTTTGAATAGAGCTGCAACAAACATACGTGTGCAGGTATATTTTTCGTAGAATAATTTGAGTTCTTCTGGGTGTATTCCCAACAGGGGAATTACTGGGTCATATTGAAGGTCGATTGCTAGTTCTTTCGAAATTGCCACACTGTCTTCCAAAGAGGTTGTATTAGTCTGCATTCCCACCAGCAGTACAGAAGCATTCCTTTTTCTCCACATTCTCACTAGCATCTGTTGTTGTTTGTTTTATTAATGATAGCCATTCTTACAGGGCTTAGGTGGTATCTCAATGTGGTTTTGATTTGCATTTCTCTGATGACTAGTGAGGCTGAACATTTTTTCATGTGCCTGTTAGCTGCCCGTATATCTTCTTTTTTAATTATTTTTTTATTATAAAGATGTGGGGTACAATTTAAGGTTAGGTATGCAAACATTGATTATGCAGATACTTTTGTTGATGAGGAATGCCCTTCCCTCCTGTAGCAGTTTCCCTCAACTGCCAATCCTCTTACTTCACAGTATCACCAGCATTTGTTTTTGTTAGTATTTTGGATATTAGCCTTCCTAATTGATGTATAGTAGAATTTCATCATTGTGTTAATTTATAATTCTCTATTGACATATGATATTGGGTATCTTTGTATATGCTTATTTGTCCTCCATATATCTCCTATGGTGATATGTCTGTTCAGATGATTTGTTTGTTTTTAAATTGGGTTTATTTTCTTATTGTTGAGTGTAACAATTTCTTTTTATATTTTAGATACAAGTCCTTAATATGAGATATGTGTTTTGCAACAATTGTTTTCCAGTTTGTGACTTGTCTTTCTACTTTCTTAACAGTGTCTTTTGCAGAGGAGAAGTTCCAAATTTCAATGCAATTTAGCATATCAATTTTTCTTTCATGAATCACACTTTAGGCATTATATGTAAAAAGTCATCTTTGAACCTATGGATATCTAGATTTTCTCTTGTGTTATATTTTAGAAATTTTATAGTTTGGGGTTTTACATTTAGATCTATGACCCATTTTGAGTTAGTTTTGGGAATAATGTAGTGTCTGTGTCTTTCTTTTTTTTTTTTTTTTTTTGAGTCAGAGTCTCACTCTGTCACCCAGGCTTGAGTATATTGGCACGCTCACAGCCACCCCAGCGTCGACCTGCTGGGCTCAGGTGATCCTTCCACCTCAGTCTTCCAAGTATCTAGAACTATAGATGCACGCTACTACACCAGGCTAATTTTTTGATTTATTGTAGAGACAAGGTCTCGCCAAGTTCCCCAGTTTGGTTTCAAACCTCTGGGCTCAGGCAATCCTTTCACCTCTGCTTCCCAAAGTGCTGGGATTACAGACTTGAGTCACTGCTCCCAGCCTTTTTAAAATTTTCTTTTATATGGATATATAGTTGTTCCAGCAATTTATTGAAAAGAGAAGCCATTTTTCATTGAATTGTCTTTGCTTCTTTGTCAAAGACAGTTGACTGTATTAGTATGGGTCTATTTCTGGGCTCTCTATTGTGCTTCCTTAATCTATTTGTCTATTCTTTTTCCAATATCACGTTCTCTTAATTATTGCATTTTTATAGTATGCTCTGCAGTTAAGTAGTGTAAGTCTTTTGTTCTTTATTGTGTTGCCTATTCTGGGTCTTGCCTTTCCATGTAAAATTTAAAATCAGTTTGTAGATATTCACAAAATAATATATTGCAATTTTGATTGAGATTGCATTGACTCTGTATATCAAGGTGAGGTAATGAACATCTTAACAATATTGTGAATTTTTATCCATGAAGATGGAACGTGTGGTCTGACAATTAAGTTCGTGAACTCATCCTAGAAAAAGTGCTACATACCTCGTTGCTGAATATCACTGCCATCATCTTTGAAGTACTCCCCTTGGGAAGCTATGCACCAATGCCAACACCTCATCCACCCGTCAAAACAATTTTGGAATTATTTTTCTGTAATGGCCATCAGAGTTGTTGTCATATTACCCTTGATGTCCTGACTGTCATCCGAAATGTCTTCCTTTCAATAGTTCCTTTATCTTTGGGTAAAGAGAAAAGTCATTGGGGTCAGATTAGATGAGTAGGGAAGGTGTTCCAGTATGGTTATTTGTTTACTGACTGAAAACACCCTCACAGACAGTGTTGTATGAGCTGGTGCATTGTCGTGAGGCAAGAGTTCTTTTGGGACAATTTTTGCGTACACCTTTCTCTTTTTTTGAGTTGGAATCTCACTCTGTCACCTAGACTGGAGTGCAGTGGCCACTCCCGGTCACCGCAGCCTCGACCTGCTGGGCTCTGGCGATCCTTCCCCCTCAGCCTTCCAAGTAGCTGGAACTACAGGTGTGCACTACCATGCCCAGCTAATTTTTGATTTATTGTAGAGATGAGGTCTCGCCAAGTTGCCCAGGCGGGTCTCGAACCCATGGGCTCAGACAATCCACTCACCTCAGCCTCCCAAGGCGCAGGATTACAGGCTGACCCACCGAACCTGGTCATACACCTTTCGTATGCCAAGATTTTCATTCAAGATTTTCCTATTTCTTTATTGATGTTTATTTGTTCTGCTATCTTCTCACAGTCAGCCGACAATTTTGACATACAATTAGACAAATTTTTGCAATGTTTTAATCAGTTCTGCTTGTTATTGTCTATCCTGACCTCTCTTCATCAGTGACACTTTCTCTCCTCTCAGAAAGACACTTAATTCATTTGTATACTGCCATTTTCTTCATGGAATTATCCACATAAACTTGGACTAACATATCCCTGATGTCATTTCCACTCTTGCCAAGTTTAACAATAAATTTAATGTTTATTGTTCTAATTCAAGCTCTGATATTCTTGTGAAGGCACACAAAAACATACAGCAACAATAATAAAGACCACTCAACAAGACACCACCACATGTTGACATAGACACAACTGTGAGACACTGATATACCTTACTGAGTTATTTGTACAATGCTGCCATCACAAGTTCATGGTGGCAAGTTTGTGAACTTGTCAGGTCCAATATCTTTACTTATTTTGATCTTCTTGATTTCTTTCATAAGAGTGTTTTTCGTTAAATAAATCCCTTACAAATCTTGTTAGATTTATGCCTAAGTATTTCATTTGTTTTAGTGCTAATATGAATGCTACATTTTTTAATTTCAAATTCCAATTTTTCATTACTATAGGTAGCATATGTACGAAAGCAATTGTCTTTTGTATATTGTCCTTGTACTTTGTAACCTTGCTTTGTTTCTTATTAGTTCCAAGGTGTGTGTGTGTGTGTGTGTGTGTGTGTGTGTGTGTGTGTGTGTGTTTACTTACTCATGCCATCTGTAAACAAGGACCATTACGTTTTTCTTAGTCTTTATACCTTTGATTTTTTTCTTGTCTTATTGCATTAACTAGGACTTCCAGTACAATCTTAAAGAAGAGTGGTAAAGAACTAAATTTGATGACTAGCAGTGGACACCGATTTGTAATATTCTTTTATTACCTTTTTAATGCCTATAGGATCAGTCATGATGACTTTTCTTTCATTTCTGATATTCATAATTGGCCTATCTTTATTTTTTGATTAGCATGACTAGAGGTTTACTGCTTTTCTTAATCTTTTCAAAGAACCAGATTTTAGTGTCATTGATTTTTTTCTCTATTGATTTTCTATTTTAAATTTTATTGATTTCTGTTCCAGTTTGTATTAGTCTTTTCTTTTGCTTACTGTAAATTTAATTTGCCCTTCTTTTTAGAAGTTTCTTAAGGTGGGAACTTACAATAGTGATCTGAGATCTTCTTTTCTAATATGTACATTCAATGCTATATATTTCCCTCTGAGCACTGCCTTTGTTCCATTTCACAAACTTTGATAGCTTGTATTTTCATTTTTGACAAGATGTTTTAAAATATATCTTTATATTTATTTGATCTGTGTGTTCTCTGGCAGTCTGTTGTTTAATCTCCAAATAGTTTGGTATTTTTCAGCTAACCTTCTGTTATTGATTTCTAGTTTATTTCTACAGTGGTCTGAAAGGATATTTTCTATGATTTGTATTCTTTCAAATTTGTTAAGGTATGTTTTATGGCCTGGAATGTCTGTCTTGGTTAATGTCCCATGAGAGCTTGAGAAGAAAATGTATGTGGCTGTTATTGGGTGAAGTATACTATAAATGCCAATTAGATGCAGTTGATTGATTGTGCTGTTTAGTTCAACTATGTCCTTATGATTTTGTGCCTGCTGGATCTGTCAGTTACTGATAAAGGGATTTTGAAAATTTCAGCTTTAATAGACAATTTGTCCATTTCTTCTTGTAGTTCTATCAGTTTTTGCCTTGTATTTTTATACTCTGTTGTTAGGTGCTTACACATGAAATATTTTTATATATTTGTGGAGAATTGGCCTTTTTATATTATGTTATGCTTCTCTTTATTAAAAAAAATTTTCTATTCTAAAGTCTGTTTTGTCCAAAATTAATATAGCTACTCAGGCTTTTAATCAGTATTCATAGCATGGTATATCTCTCTTCATCTTTTTTACTTTGAATGTATCGGTGTTCTTACATCATATTTATATTGTATTTAAAATAAGTTTTTTTTAGATTACATATAGTTGAATCTTGATTTTTTAATCTGCTCACTCTGACATTATTTGATTTTTAATTAGTGTACTTACAGTATTCACATTTAAAGTGAATATTGATGTAGCTGCATAAACATTCACCATGTTTGTAACTGTTTTATATTCATTAAACTTGTCCTTTGCTTCCATTTTTAGTTGTCCCTTTTTCTGTCTTTTCTGACTTTAATGAAATATTTTATATTATTTCTGTATTTTCCCTAGAGTTTTCAACATATATTTACAACAAATCTAAGTCCACCTTCAAAAAACACTATATCACTTTATAAATAGCAAAGGTGTAGATTCCTTATAACAAAGTATTCCAGATTCCTTCCTCCCACTCCTTAAAAAATTGCTGTCATTCACTTCATATATCTGTATGCTACCATCATGCAATAAATTGTTGCTATTATCTATTAATCATTATATATTAAACAAATTAAGAAAAAAGATTTTATTTTACTTTTCTTCTTTCTCTGATGGTCTTAATTTCTTTATGTTAGATCTACGTTTCTGAACTAGATAATTTTCTTTCTTTCTGAATAATGTCTTTTACCATTTATTAAGGTCATGTCTACTGTTGAAAAATTCCTTCAATTTTTATTTGTCCAAAAGAAGATTTTTCCTTCACCTTTGAAGGATATTTGTACTAAATAAATCTGAGTTGGTGAGTTTTACTTTCAACCCTTTAAATATTTTACTCCAATCTCTTCTTGCTTTCATTGTTTCTGATGAGAAGTCTGATATAATTCTTCCTTTTATTCTTCTTTGGGTAAGGTTTTTGTTTATTTTGCCCCTGCCCCCTCAGCTTATTTCAAGATTTTCTTTTTGTCTTTGGTTTCCTGTAGCTTGAATTTAATATACTTAGGTGTATTTATCCTGTTTGGCGTTCTTCGAGCTTCTTGGACCTGTGGTTTGGTTTCTGTCATTACTTGTGGAAAAATTTCAGCCATAGTTATTTAAAATATGTATTATTCTTATTCTCCAATCTCTTTATTTTTTACTTTCTGTTATCACCTCTACACTTCTTTTGTAATTGTCTCATGGTTCTTGGGTATTCTGTACAATTTTGTTCATTTTTTTCCCTTTTCGTTTTAGTTTGTGAAATTTTAACTGAGTCAGATTTAAGCCGTGAAGTCTTTCTTTGACTATGTAAAGTCTCCTTAAATAGTCCATCAAAGGCATTTCTTTATTTCTGTTAAGTGTTTTTGATTGTTATCATTTCCTTTTGATTCTTTCTTAGAGCTTTTATTTCTGTTTATATTACCCTCTGTTTCTGCCTATTGCCTACCTCTTCCACTAAAGCATTTAATATATAATCATTGTTAATTTAAATTCCCTGTCTGATAATTCCAACATCTGTGCCATGTCTAAGTCTGTTTTTGATGCTTGCCTTTTCTCTTTATACTGTATTTTTCCATGCCAGTTGGCATGCCTTGCTATATTCTACTAAAAGTTGAAAATGTTGTGTCTGGCAATAGGAACTAAACTGTCCAGGCTTTTAGTGTGATGTTTCATGTTAATATGACAAGGAGTGGGGTTGTGTTTAATACTTGCTGATGTGCCAGATGTTTGAGGTTCCTATTTGTTCCTCTTCTGTTGTCTTTGGGTTTACCTAAGCTCTCCTTCTTAAATAGAGTTTTATTTTACATCTCTTTCAGTTTTAATCCCTTCCTACTGTCTTGGAGCCCTTTTGGTAGGCAGAAGAGGTGTTCTATAATATTATGATTAAATTTCAAAATCTTTTTAGTGGCTCTGAGTTTTTGAGGTGTGACCTTTAAAAGTGTTGTATAGTCTTTTCATTCTTTTCTTAGTGAGTCAGGAAGGCTACAGGTCAGATCCTCTGGTAAAATAGCTTCCCTTGGGGGCAGGTTTATGTTACAGAGAACAGAACCGTCCAGGCATATTTCATACTGGTCAAAGTTTCCCTCTTCCTTAATGTAATTAATCATGACAACCCTCTGCTAGGAGAAGAGATGCTACTGACTGATCTAAAGTTTCTTGCTGGTGACATGCCTTCTGCCCTCCTTTCCTTCTGCCTCATGAGAGTCAGGACAGACTGCCTGTGAATGTAATTAGCAAGTGTGTCATGTGCTAGCTGCTTATGATGTGGCTGTTAAAGCTTTCTCTAGGCATGATTCTGTCCCAGTGATTCCTTGGTTTGAGCCAATCATCAACCCTAATTAAAGGCTGTAGGATCTGTCCAGACTGTGTCAGTAAATGACCTAATGTGTGTGATGGGAAGTAGTTGAATTCATGAAATCTCTTCAAGGTCAAATTGGGTCTGCAGGTGAATCACATGTGGGCATGAGAAGAGGAAGCCATTAGACTGAGGGCTATGAGTGACCCCAACAGTCAGCCCATGAATGTCAGTGTCAGCCCTGTGCCCTATGAGCATTCTCCCAACCCCTCATCCCCCACCCGGGGTCCTCCTCACATCTCTGCTGCCCCATCCAGAGCTGCTGCACAGCTTTCCCTCCTGCTTTTTTTCTCCTACTTGCTGTTTCTGGTGTAGCAGTTATGAAAATCTAAAACAAAAAACAAACAAACAAACAAAAAAAGAGAATAGATTTCTAACTTACTGTTTCTGGTGTAGCAGCTATGAAAATCTAAAAACAAAACAAAAGGTTAGATTCCTACCCTAGACCTCTGACATTTCCCACATTCCCCAGTAACACCAAAGCCCCATCCTTAACCCACGCAGCTTTGCCAACTTGGCCCTTTTCACTAGCCATCTTTCTTCTCTTGTGCTCATCCACTGAGAGAACCTGTACCACCATATGGCCTTCCTGCTTCTCAAATTCTCCAGACATTTCCCAGGTCTTACCCTCTGCGTAAACACCTTTGTGTACTTATCCATCCCAGATTTGTTCAATTCTCTGCTCCCACAACCCTCTTCAGTGAGCCCTTTCCTCTCAACCACCTTATTTAAAGTGTCACCATTCTCCTCAACCCAGATTCTGCCTTCTGCCCTGCTGCCAAACCCCGTCAGAGTCACCTCCCTAATCTATGCACCCTATGAAAGATGAAATGTGTTCGAATCATGACACATGTCAAAAGGGCACTAGCAGAGCATTAACTCAAGAACGGGACCTCTTAACTGTCGGGGCCCACGTGACCACAGAAGCCATGTGGCTGTGAAGCCAGACCTGTTCTCTATATCTACCTACATTTATTTATTTCTCATTTATTGTTTTTTCCTCTTTTCCTTCAGAAAGTAACTGTCAGTTCTGTATACCTCTATGTCTCAGCACTTGCAACTGAGTCTGAGCCAGTGCAGGCCTTTATATGCATTTGTGGAGTAATGAAAAACAAAGCTAGAAAGCCTCTGACATTGGGGTGGCTAGAGCTGAAAGAAAGACACGATCCCCAAAGACTGGGTGAAATTCTGAGACATGTGGGCCCTCCACATTCTCTGCAGGTATTTTCGTGCTCCTAGGGGCACAGCAACAACTGTCTTTAGACCACAACTTCGAGAAGACAGGAGAAAAAAGGCTGAGATGCTGGGTGGGGGCAGGGGGAAGAGTAGGAAAGAATGTTAAACCAATAAAAACCCCTTTTACACTTGGGGTTGTAATACTTTACAGAGATTTCTCAACACATGATATGAATAATACCCAGGCTTTCTTTTCAGTAATTGCCAAACCCACAACACCCGTGAGGCCTTTTGCAAGAAGGATAATCCCTGGGCACCCGGCCCCCAGGCAGGAGACCCAAGGAGAAGGAGCTCTGTGTCCAGGCCAGCCTGGGAATTGGGCACACACCCCATCTCCCAGGCCAGGGGCAAGGCATAACTGCCAGCTGGTCCATAGCAACCTCCAGTGGCAGGAGTGAAATTGCTCTGACTTGTTCTAGAACTTTTTCTTCCCTTAGTGAACAACCTGGAGGTGGATCCAAGACAATCTCATGCCTCATTGTGGATTCGATTCTGCTACCCCTTGGCTGTGGGAAGTTGTCAAGTCCCTTCTCAGACAGTTTTCTAGGTCATTTAAGAAGGGAGGGGACTGGGTCCTTGACAACCCACCACTTGAAGAACCTTGAGTCCCATTTGTGAGACAGATGCAGAGGCCATACCCCTGCTCCCTGGGCTGTAACTGACACTTTCAGGCTGGGATCTGAAGCATCATTTCTGGTTTTTTTTTTTTTTTTTTTGAGTTGGAGTCTCACTCTGTTGCCCAGACTGGAGTGCAGTGGCTGCTCCCAGCCACAGCAGCCTCGATCTGCTGGGCTCCGGTGATCCTTCCCCTTCAGCCTTCCAAGTAATTGGAACTATAGGTGTGTGCTACCATGCATGGCTAGTTTTTTGATTTATTGTAGAGATGAGATCTTACCAAGTTGCCCAGACGGGTCTCGAACCCACGGACTCAGGCAATTCACTCACCACAGCCTCCCAAGGTGCGGGATTACAGGCTGAGCCACTAAGCCCGGCTAGCATCATTTCTCACAATCGTCCACATAGAACCTAAGAGTAAAGGGAAAACAAGTTATAATCCTCTGCAGACAACCAGCAGCAGCCACATATCATGTGTACTAGCCTCTCTCACCCACATCTGACTTTTGTGCCTCCAGGTACAGTGTGACCTGGATCTCAGCTGTGAGACCATCTGGTACTCATCTCTGAGTGGATGGGCAGAGTGTCCAGGACTGACCCACTGGCCGTGTTCAGGGTAGACTGAAGGGCCAGAGTCCAGAGGGACATACAGGTTCTTGGCTTCTAGGACAGGACAGTCCCGGGAGGGCAGTGGCCTGCTGCCAGGTAGAGGGGGGTGGGATTTTAAAGAGTCTGTTGGAGCCGGGCTTGGTGGCTCAGCCTGTAATCCCGCGCCTTTGGGAGGCTAAGGTGAGTGGATTGCCTGAGCCCGTGGGTTCGAGACCCGCCTGGGTAGCGAGACCTCATCTCTACAATAAATCAAAAAATCAGCCAGGCATGGTAGTGCATGCCTGTAATTCTGGCTACTTGGAAGGCTGAGGCGGAAGGATTGCTGGAGCCCAGCAGGTCGAGGCTGCGGTGGCCGGAAGCGGCTACTGCACTCCAGTCTGGGCGACAGAGTGAGACTCCAACTCAAAAACAAAAACAAAAAAAGAGTCTGTTGGAAAAGTGATGGTGGCCAGGGGTAGGATCCTGACTCCCTTTGGCTGAGCTAAATCTGAGGAGCAGTTAGTGTGGGAGTCTGGGGCTCAGGAGGAATGGGGCTTTAGTCACTTGCACAGGAGAGCAGTAGGCAGTCAGGAATGGCTATAGCAGCCCAGCCAGTGGTGGAAGAGGAAAGCCGTGGGCTGCAGGTAGTGGGGAGCAATCGAGGAGGAGGCCCTGGACCTTGTGGAAAGACCAGAAAAAGATGCTTCTTTAATTCCTCAGTCCCCGGTCCTTCCCCTCCCCATATCTTGCAAAATTAGATAGTTTTCTTAGAATTTCTCTTGTTAATGGGCTCACTATGAAAGTGTGCAAATTAAAGTGTCTTACCTTGCTCTGTCATCCCACTTCCATTTTCAACTCCTAAGATGTCACAGGTTATCTCTTTGCCCAGCTGTCTGGCTCACAAAGGTAATAATTTGTGCCCTGATATTCAAATGTGAGAGCTGGAGACTGGCTCACGTGTCCACACCTGCTACAGCCCCACCCCCCACCATAGCTCCCAGGGGCTCCAGTTTTGTCTTACAACTGTAGAATCAGATTGGAGGATGGTTCAGGGTTCAGGGAGCACCTAACTCTATGCTTATACAACGAGCAAGCCCTGTCTCTTCTCTCTTGAGTTGGAGGAGGGGGTCAGCATGTGTATGTTTGTGTTTTTATATGCATCTGCATATGTATAACTGTGTGGGATATATGTGTGTGTGTGCGTGTATATGTGTACATGTATGCATGTGTATATGAGTATGTATATATGTGTGAGTATATATATATAATGCATGTATATGTGTATGTTCATATATTTGCATGTGTGTCTGGGTGTGAGTGCATATATGAATGTGCCTGAGCATATATAATGCATGCGTATGTGTTTATATGTATATATAGGTGTGTGAATGTATTAAAGTGTGTGTTGTATGTGTTATGTGCTATATGGTGAGTTCTTTATTCAGGGTTCAGCCCACAGGAGCCACCTGGGAAATGTGTATTGACTACTGAATGAATGAATTATTCCAGGAAAAGGAGAGGGCAAATATTGTGACCCTGAAGCCTGTAGGTGAGCAAAGACTCACTGAAGACCTGATCAGATACCTGGATGGCTGGCATGGGCAAAGAGAAAATGTAATTTCTATAGTAAAGCTAGTGCCAGAGGGCAAACTAGAGTGTGACAGATTTTGGTTCCAGTGAGGAAGATTTTTCAATCAAGAGGCATTTCTATTGTTGATTTTATTATAAATGGCTGATTAGAGGAATGATTGCCTTATCACTTTCTAGTTCCTGACACTATTTTATTTTTCTTCATAGCCCTGGACCCTTGACATATTGTATATGAGAGCTGACAATTAAACTAGCAGACTCATCCTAGAAAAAGTGCTACATACCTCATTGCTGTATATCACTATGGTCACTTTTGAAGTACTACTGTTGGGATACTCTGCACTATTGCCAGCTCCTTGTCATCAAAGCAATTTTGGAACTCTTTTTCTGGAATAGCCAACAGAGCTGTTGTCATATTACCCTTAAAGTCCTGTCATCAAAATGTCTTACTTTCAGTAATTCCTTTATCTTCAGGTAAAGAAAAAAGTCACTGGGGCCAGACTAGATGAGTAGGGAAGGTATTCCAATACAATTATCTGTTTATTGGTTAAAAACTTCTCTGACAGACAGTGTTGTGTGAGCTGGTGCATTTTCGTGATGTAAGAGCTTCTTTGAGACTATTTTTTGCACACATCTTTCTCATGCCAAGATTTTCAGTTAAGGTTTTCCTGTTTCTCTATCCATGTTTATTTAGTCTGAGATGCTTCTCACAGTCAGCCAATGACTTTGACACTCAATTCAATGGATTTTTGCAAAGTTTTCATCAGTTCTGCTCATTACTGGCCATCCTGATCTTCCTTCATCAGTGATGCTTTCTCTCCCCTCAGAAAAATACTTAATCCATTTGTACACTACTGTTTTTTTCATGGCATTATTCCTATAAAATTGGACTAACATGTCCCTGATGTCACTTCCACTTTTGTCAAATTTAACAAGAAATTCAATGTTTGCTCGTTACCCTAATTCAAACTTTGACATTCTTGTGACAACAGTTCTGATGACCATTCCAGAAAAAGAGGTCCGAAATTGCTTTGATGGGTGGACTAGGTGCTGACATCATTGCATAGATTCCCAAGGGGAGAACTTCGAAGGTGATCATAGTGAGACTCAGCAATGAAGTTTGCTGCACTTTTTCTAGAATGAGTTTGTGAACTTAATTGTCAGAACTCATATGTGCCTCTTTATATATTTTTGTCTGTCTTTTCTAGTAAAGGACCTTTTTTTAAAATTACTGAGATTTCAATCATTGCAACTGTGGTGCATATATTGAAGGCCCTAAAAAATGCAGTCTGAATGAACAGAGAGATGAATGGGTGGATGAATGGATGAAAGGGTAGATGGATGGAAGGATGGGTAAATAAATTTGTGGACTAGTAATGGATGGAAAAATAGATGAATGTGTTTGGATTGGATGTATAAATGTATAAATCAGCTGGGTGTGGTGGCACACACTTGTAATCTCAGCATTTTGGGAGGCTTAGATGAGAAGATTGACCAAACCCAGGGGTTCAAAACCTGCCTGGCACCTTAATGAGACCTTGTCCCTACAAAAAATTGCTGGACATGGTGGTGCATGCCTGCAGTTCCAGCTACTTGGAATGCTGAGGCGGAAGGATTGCCTGAGCCCAGCAGGTCAAGGTGGCAGTGACCACGAGCATGCCACTGCACTCCAGGCTACCATCTCAAAAATAAATAGATAGATATTTAAATCCATATATATGGATATGTGAATGAATGAGTGGATGTTTGGATAAATGGATGGGAAGTAATCATAGATGAATGATGGGTGATAAGTGGACAATTGAATGGAGGAATGAAATGATGAATGGATGGATGGGTGTTTAAACAAACAGAAGATGAATGGATGTGGTTAACTGGATGGCTGGATGGATAAGTGGGTGGATAGATGGATGGATGGATGGATGGATGGATGGATGTGGTTGGCAGAAAAGATGGATGGATGTGGTGGATGGATAGATAGATGAATAAACTAGTGGATGGATGAATGGAATGATGTATGTATGTATGTGGTTGAATGGATGGACGGGTGTGGTTGGAGTGGAAAACTTCCCAAGTACCCCCCAATTATGGAATTTACCTCCTAAGTATCTGCCCCCTTCACTGCATTTTCTATTGGACTTTCTAACTTTGGATAACATGATATGTGGCCACCTGGTCTTTCTTTTTCTCTGTCTCACCCATATTCAGCCTCTTGATTCAATGCCTTCTCCTTTTCTCTAGATGTCACTCTGCTTAGGGGACTTGCCCTCCTTGTCATAGTGCAATTGAGCAACAGGAGTCTATTGAAAGAAGTATTTGCCAACTGCTCCTCCTATGGTAACAAGTGACTTGAAGAAATTATTCTTTGTTTAAGTAACTTTGGGAAAACAGTGAGTTAGGTCCCACTTTTGGAGATTCAAAATGCTCACTAGTGTTTTTAATGCTCCAAAATGCCCTTTAGCCAGTCAGATTGACTTGTTCAAAAAAGGGCTTCCTAATTTAGCTGTCTTTGGAACTCTTCTGTTGTCAGGACTGAAAGGTATCACATAGCAAGTAACAGTGTGGACTTGGCATTAAGCAGAAAGGGGCTAAAATCCAGGGTCCTTTCTTACCAGCAGATTGCTCTCCCTCTCAGATTTTTCATTTCTACATCTACACAGCATGAATAAGAACACTGATTTCACCATGAGTACCTAAAGAGTAAGAAAGAACATGAAAGTATTTAACATGGTGCCTAACATGTTTGAAGAACTCAGCAAACAGTACACAATTGATTACTAGTTATAATTTTTTTATGGTAAAATATACACAAAGCAACATTTATAATTAGTGACATTTAGTGCATTCACATATTGTGCAATCATGGCCACTATCTAATTCCAAACATTTTCATCTCCCCAAAAAGAGACCCTGTACTCAACAACAATCATTCTCCATTCCACCTCCCCATAGCATCTGTCAACCACGTAGCTACCTTCTGTCTCTATAGTCTGGACTTTTCTTATCAATGGAATCATACAATATGTAATATTTTGTGTCTGGCTTCTTTCACTTAGCATATTGCTTTCAAGCTTCATCTATGTTGTAGCTTGTATCAGTGCTTCCTTCCTTTACATGGCTAAATAACATCCCATTGTATAGATGGATCGCATTTTGTTTAGTCATTCATCAGGTGATGGACACCTGTGCTGTTTCCACTTATCGGTTAATGGGAAAAATGCTGCTATGAATATTTGTGTATAATATTCCTTTAATATCATTTAAATGTCACATAGATCGCATGTTCAGAGGAGCACAGAGAAGAACGTTTTGGTTCAGACCCACTAACTGCCCTCCTCATGTCTAAATTTATTAAATTCTGCTCCATGCCTGCAGTTTCTTACACACAATGCCTAAAAAGACCCCAACTACAGAGACACACTCCAGAAGTCTCAGTAAGTTTAACATACCCAAAGAGCAGCCATTTTAACATTGCCTAAATCTCATGTCTTTCTAGCTGTTCACTTAAGTTACCCTCTAATCACTAGCCAAGGACAGAACCGGCTTCTCAGAGGTAACAATTGATCATTGCTTTACAACCCCCCTTCCCAGCTTGTTCTGTACTAATTAGCTTTTCTATTTCAATGATTTGACTCTCCCCATCAGACATCAGTTAATCTAATCAGTCCTTTATGACACAGACCCCACCACCATGGCAGCAATCTTGTGACTAATCCCCACCCCATGTGTCTGCTCTCCATCACCTGACATCAGTACCTGTGTTTTTTTCACCTTCCTGATGATGTGGAGCAGACCACCATCCAGCCACCTTAATGACCCTTCCCCTATCAAAGGGAAGGACTAAAAGCCTTCAACTTGAAGCAGCCAGCCGCCATTGCCTTACTAGAGATGCTGGTGTGGCCATGTGCTCTTTGAGCTTTGGCCTCCTTCCCTAATTTGGGGAGGTGAATCTCCTTTCTCTCTCTCTCATTTACTTTCTAAATAAACTATATTTTCCAATCTAACTTCTGTGCAATTCTTTGCATCCCCCATGTGCCATGGGACCCCACATCAGACACCCATACCCCCAGCTGTCCTGACCAAACTTTCTGGAGGCACCCCTGGGAGTATGACCTAATAATACCCACCTACACAGCCCAGGATGAGTCCTGCAACTGCATCACCAAAGCCCCCAGTTGGCCTGGCTTGCCCTTTCCGGCAAGTCCTGAGTCCAGGAGGATTTTCAGGAGGACGAATCCACAAGGGAAAGATGGCACACTTCACCTCCTGCAGCTGCGGGCTATCTGCCCATGGCTGGGGAAGAGTCACCCTGTCCCCACCCTCAGTCTTGGGGCAGCAGGGCTGCTCTTTGTTGTCTTTGGAGAAGACACAGGAGAACCTGGTGTGAAACTTAGTTTAGCTGGTTAGATAATTCTTGTTTGAAATAGTTTATCTTTGAGAACTTTGAAGATTGAGCTCCAAGCTCTCCTAGCCTGAAGTGTTTCTGTAGATAAGTCTACTGCTATTCTGACTGGTCTTCCTGGTAGATGTCTGACCTTTTTTTCTTGATGTCTTTAGGATTTTTTCTTTTATACCTACTTTGTGTATTCTTCATTGCTGAAAAACCTGCTTACACTGACAAAGGACTTTGGCGAAGTCTCAGGGTACAAAATAAATGTGCAAAAAACAGTTGCATTCCTTTATACCAACAACAAGTAGGCAGAGACCCAAATAAAAGGCACAATCCCATTCACAACAGCCACCGAAAAAAATGAAATACCTTGGCATCTTCCTAACCATGTGTTAAGAATCACTGTGTGTTTAGGAATTGGTCTTCTCATTAGCTGTCTTGCAGGGGTTCTCTGATTTTCTTGTGTTTGAATGATCATGTCATTGATGTGAGACATTTTCTTGGATAATTTCATGGAATGTTTGTTCCAGAGTAGCCTCTGTCTCTCTATCTGCCTCAAGGATTCCAATTAATCTTAGATTCAACCTCATGAAATAATCACTCATCTCTTAGGAGTTTTGTTCTGTCTTTTGAAGCTTCTTTTCTGTTTTTAACAGTTTGGACTAGTTCCATATTTGGATCCTCAAGCTCTGAGATTCTTTCTTCTGCTTGGTTAATTCTGCTTTCCATGCTTATCAGTTTATTTATTTCATTCACTGTATTCTTCATTGCTGAAAAACCTGCTTGCACTGATAAAGGACTTTGGCAAAGTCTCAGGGTACAAAATAAATGTGCAAAAGACAGTTGCATTCCTTTACAGCAACAACAAGCAGGCAGAAACCCAAATAAAAAGCACAACCCCATTCACAACAACCACCAAAAAAAAAAAATACCTTGGTGTATTCCTAACCAAAGAAGTGGAAGACCTTTACAATGAAAATTACAAAACACTGCGCAAAGAAATCCAAGAAGACACAAACAAATGGAAAAGTATTCCATGCTCATGGATAGAAAGAACCAACATTGTTAAGATGTCCATCCTACCAAAGGCAATCTACAGATTCAACGCAATACCCATTAAGTTACCAACATCATTCTTCTCAGACCTGGAAATGACAATACAGAAATTCATACGGAAACATAAATGACCACGAATAGCCAAAACAATCCTTAGAAAAAGAAACAAAGCAGGAAGTATCACAATTCCAGACTTCAAATTGTACTATAAGGCTACTGTAACCAAAACAGCTTGGTACAAAACAGCCTTGGTAAAGAACAGGCACATAGACCAGTGGAACAGGTTAGAGATTCCAGAAGCAAAGCCTCAGTTCCTCAACCAACTCATCTTTAACAAAGCCTCTAACAACCACTGGGGAGAAGAGAATCTATTCAGTGCTGGGAAAACTGACTGACCACATGCAGAAGATTGAAACAGGACCCCTACCTATCACCATACACAAAAATTAACTCTAAATGGATCGAAGAGCTGAATGTAAAACCTCAAATTATAAGAATCTTGGAAAGTGCAGGAGACACACTTATGGAAATTGGAACTGGGAACCAATTCCTATTCAGAACTCTAAAGGCCAATACCTTAAGAAATAAGATAGACAAGTGGGACCTCATCAAGTTATCAACTTCTTCATTCTTTCCTCTTGTCTCTCCTCATTTCTATTTATTCTCTTTATTAATATCTTGATAACTGGGTTTATGGTTTGAGACCAGTCATTCTGGGGCTCTTCATTGTTTGAGTTCCAAAGTCTGTATTCTCAGTGACTGAACTCCCAGGGGTCTGTGCTAAACTCATATTCTTCTTTTGGTTTTTCACATTTGTGTACGTTTTCCTCCCCCCCTCCCCCCGTTTTTTTACCTCTTCTTTAATTGGGTTGTTCAGTGATGGGGGAATAGCTTTTACTTCTGCTTGCTCAATCTCCTATTCTTCCTTATGTAGATCCTCTGGTTTTGTTCAGTTCTGAAACTGAACTTGTGGTGGGTACCTATGCTTTTTGCAGTTTTGAGATTTAATTAAGGGAGAACTGTGATTCAGAAGCTATTTGCAGATCTGCTGACAGGTGTGTGGGTCTCCCTGGAACCCACTTGCCACTGCCTTACAATCTGTCCATGCAGTGGGGGTGTCTGTTTGCCCCCTGAAAGCAAAATGAGATAAGAAAAGGGAAAAGAATGGGAAAAGGGATGAGGGAGATGAAAGTAAGGTGGAAAGAGAAGAAGAAGAGGAAAAACAGACAGGCACACCAACTAAAGACTAAACAAACAAACAAAGACAGAAAAACAAAAAAGACAAAAACTTAGAGACAATCATTAAAAAAAAGCTAAACCCCCTGTTGGTGTACTCTCTCTCAAAAATCCTATACACAAAATCTTTTAAAAAAACCATTATGATAACAGAAACAAAGCAAGTACAAAAATGTAAACCACCGAAAAAAAAAAGAGAGGAGAAAAAAAGCAAAAACTAAAATGAGGCAAACAAGAAGAAAAATCACTCTGTGGCTGTTTCTGTAACTTCAGATTCCTTTCGACTCTGACTCCGTGTCCTGCCCTCTGTGTAGTGCAGGCTGATAAGGTTGCTTTCAACACAGGTCAGATGCCCCACAGACCACTGTGGGAGGAGGATGGATCAGATCTGGATTCACCCTACTCGCAGCTGCTGTCAAATCTCCCATTCAGATCTGATGTGTCTGTGTCTGTTCCAGCGTGGTGGAGGGGCATCTGTCTCACCAAGTCTAATGAGAGAATAGCCTCTGGGTCCCAAGATGGAGGCTGGGCAATGCAAGTCTCTGCCTGTCCTTGGAGAGAGAAGATTGTGCCCACTGGCATCCCGTCACCAGCACTGGAGTTTTATTCCAGATTTTCACACCCTGCCTTCTCCATGGTTCCTCCTGCTCTGGCCAGGTCTGCTGCTGCAGATGAGGATATGGGCCAGGTGTCAGGTTGTGAGGGGTGGTTGTTCTCTGCTGTCTCCTCTCAACAGAGCCCTGAGAACGGTAGATGATCCTGCATGCCCGGGTCTCCAATCTCAGGGTGGTTGTGAGTTGCAGTCACCTCTGGAGGAGAGCCCGGGTGCACAACCCGATACCTTTCTTTCTCTCTTTTTTTTTTCTTTTTTTTTTGTGTTGGAGTCTCATTCTATTGCCCAGGCTGGAGTGCAGTGGCACACTCACGGCCACCCCAGCGACGACCTGTGCCTCAGCCTTCCAAGTAGCCAGAACTACAGACACACACCACCACACCCAACTAGATTGGGGGGGGCACGCGTGCGATGTATTGTAGAGATGAGGTCTCACCAAGTTGCCTAGGCTGGTCTTGGATCCCCAGGCTCTTGCCTCAGCCTCCCAAAGTGATGGGATTACAGGCTGAGCTACTGCACCCAGTTTACAACTGACTTTTTCAATAACAGCTCTTCTGAATGGTGAGACGGCATCTCCTTGCGATTTTATTTTGCGTTTATCTGATGATTTGTGATGGTCAATTTTGTTTCATATATTGGTTGAACACATGTATATCTTCTTTTGAGAAATGTCTGCTTTTGATCGTTGCCCAATTTTTAATGAACGTATTTGTATTTTTCCCCTTTTTGAGTCTTTTGAAGTCCTTGCAGATTCTGGATATTAGTCTTCTTTCAGAGGTGTAATCTGAAAATATGTTCTCCCACTCTGTAGGTTGTCTTTTTACTCTCTTCATTGTTTCTTTTGTTGTATAGACATTTTTCAGCTTAAATTTCATTTGCCTACTTTATTGTTGTTGCATTTGCTTTTGAGGTCTTAGTCATAAATTCCTTGCATAGGTCAATTTCCAGAGTAGTTTTTCCTAGGCTCTCTTCTTAAAATGTTCATTTAAATCTTTGATCCATCTTGTGTTAACTTTTGTTTATGGGGAGAGGTGGGAGTCCAGTTTCATTCTTCTTCATACAGCTACCCAATTTTTCCAGCATCATTTGTTGAATAGGGAGTCATTTCCCCATTGTTTATTTTTGCCAACTTTGTCAAAGATCAGTTGGTTGTAGATATTTGGCTTTATTTCTAGGTTCTTTATTCTATTCCATTGGTCTATGTGCCTTTTTTTTTTTACCACTACTATGTTATTTTGGTTACTATAGCCTTGTAGTATAGTTTAAGATCATGTAATATTATGCCTCTGGCTTACTCTTTTGGCTTAGGATTTCTTTGGCAATTTGGGCTAGTGTCTGGTTACATATGAACCTCAGAATTATTTGTCTAATTCTGTGAACAATGACATTGGTGATTTGATAGAAATTAATCTGTAGATTAATCTGTAGATTGCTTTGAGCAATATGACCATTTTAATGCTATAGATTCTTCCAATTGATGACCATGGTGTGATTTTTCCAGTTCTTTGTGTCATCTACAATTTCTTTCATCAGTTTCTTGTAGTTACCCTTGCAGAGATCTTTCACCTTCTAGGTTTGTGTTTTGTTTATTTATTTATTTACTTGTTTTGCTCTTGTAAATTGTGTTGCATTCTGGATTTGACATTCAATTTGAACATTATTGTTGTATGGAAATGCTACTAAATTTTGTACTCTGATTTTGTATCTTGAAATTTTACTGAAGCCATTTAGTAAGTCTAAGTGTCTTTTAAAGGAGTCTTTAGAATTTTCTAGGTATAAGATCTTGTCATCAGTAAGCAAAGATAATTTGACTTCCTCTTTTCCAACTTAAATGCCTTTCATTTTTTCTCTTGCTAGATTGCTCTGGCTAGAGTTTCCAGTATTATGATGAATAGGAGTGGTGAGAATGGACATCCTTTTCCCGATCTGACTTGTCTTTTCCCGATCTAAGGGAAATGCTCTCAACTCTTCCCAAGGCAGTATGATGTTAGTTATCACTTTGTCATAGATAGCTGTTTATTTGTTATTTTGAGGTATATTTGTTTGAGACCTACTTTGTTGAGCATTTTTGTTATGAAGGAATGCTGAATGCTTTCTCTGCATCCATTGAGATAAACATAGTTTTTAATTCTAATTTTGTTTATGTGGTGAACAACTTCCTTCCTTGGAATAAAAACCACTTAATTATGATGTATTATCTTTTTGATATGTTGTTAGATTTGGTTTTGCTAGTATTTTTATGAGGATTTTTGCATTTATGCTTACCAGGGATATTGGCTTGTTGTTTTCTTTTTTGCTTTTGTTGTGTCCTTGCCTGTTTTGGGTATCAGAGTGAAACTGGTTTCATAGAATGAGTTAGGCAGGAATCCCCTTCTTCAATTTTTTGGGATAGTTTCAGTAAGATTGGTACTAGCTCTTCTTTGTACTTCTGGTAAACTTTGCCTGGGAATTTATCTGGTCCTGGACATTTTTTCCTGGAGGGGAATAACTTATTTTTCTTTAAAATGTTTTCCTCAGGATAGGTGCAGTGGTTCACGCCTGTAATCCCAGCACTCTGGGAAGCCAAGAAGAGAGGATTGCTTGAGTCCAGGAGTCTGAGACCAGCCTAGGCAACATAGCAAAACCTTGCCTGTACAAAAAAATTAGAGAATTAGTTCAGTGTGCTGGTGCATTCCTGTTGTCCTATCTACTTTGGAGGATGAGGCAGAAAGGTTACCCAAGCCTAGGAGGTTGAGGCTGTGGTGACCCGATGGTGCCACTGCATGCCAGCCTGGCTGACAGAGTGAGAACCTGACTCAAAATTATTTTTCCTTAAATTTTAATTTGGCAATATTTTATTTGGGATTATTTTTTGTATCTTTGTATTTATCTAGTTATTTGCTCAAGAATCTGCATTCTATGTAATATTGGGAAAAATAACATGTCTCTGAGGCTGAATTTGTTCATAGATAATGTTGCATTGATGTTGTGTGATTTACAAAAGATTACAATGTTAATTTTCAACATAGTTCCTGATTTATAATACACACACTGTATGTCTTAGATTTCTCTTAGCAAATAAAAAAACACAAACTTTTAAATACTAAACACATTTTCCTTCTAAATTGTATATGACTATACTATTCCATTGACAATATTGAGAGATTTGGGGCAATAATTCTTGTCTTTAGCCAAAATATTATTTGCATCACCTGGAAATATTTTTAGAGACAATCATTTATAAGCAAATGCCAATTAATTTTTTCTCAAATTAATGACAAAGAAATTATGCATCTACTTGAAAAAATGTGCAAAGGAATATGAAACTATTAGTGGTAGCTTTTTCATGGGTTATTGATTTCATTATACACAGTTGTAGCCTGGTGCAGCATCTCATCTCTGTAACCCCAGCACTTTGGGAGGCGGAGATGAAAGGACTGCCTGAGCCCAGGGGTTTGAGACCAGCCTGGGTAACTTGGTGACACCTCGTTTCTACAATAAGTCAAAAGATTAGCCAGGTGTGGTGGTGTGCACCTGTGTTTCCAGCTACTTGAAAGGTTAAGGTGGAAGGATCACCTGAGTTCAACAGGTCAAGGCAGTGGTGACTGAGAATATGCCACTGCACTCTAGCCTGGGTGACAGAGTGAGACCCTGACAAAAAATTTAGAGAGCATCAAGTGTAATCCTGATCAACTAATCTTTTGTACTTGAGAGTGTTATTCATCTTTTTAAGAGGGTTATAGATTCTAATAAATTAAAAATGTTTTATTCCTCTGTTGAATAATTTAAGGATGTAAAATTTACTGGAGTTTTGAAAATGTAGGAGGAAAACATCTTTCTATATTCATTTAATTTCATTAATGGAATAGGGTGAACATGGTAGGTGGGACAAGAAAAAAATAAACATCTGTTTAGATGTGGTGATACATACCTGTCTTCCCAACTATTTCAAAAACTGAAGGGTGAGGATTTTTTGAGCCCAGAGTTCAAATTTAGTCTGGGCAACATAGCAAGACCTTGTCTCCAGAAAATGTTGTTTAATTAAATAAAAATTTGAAAAAGAGATGGATAAGCAAATGTTTGGTTTATTGTAAGGTGTATGCTAGTATTATTTCTGTCCTCCACAGAATCAAATGGAACCCCCCCCCAAAAAAAACTACTTTCTACTTTTTCAAACAAGAAGTAGAAGAGTAAACATACCCTGCTTTGGTAGGACCGATGAAGAAAGTTGAAAGATTCACTGGGAGGCTGAGATACTAGTTCAGGTGAGAAAAGGTGGCTCTTTAGAATAGGTTGGAGGTCAAGAAGGTGGTAAAAAGGTGAATTTTTTATTACATAGTTGCCTAATCAATCTCATTTTTAAAAAGGATTTATGTTTTCACCTTTAGTGAATTCTAAATATTAATATATTGCCCAAATGAACAAAGTTTTATTGTTGTTGTTTGCTTGTTTGTTGTCTGTTCCAATTTTAGTTTTAGTTTTTAATTTGGTTGTAGGTTTCCAATTCCCCAGAAATGTTTTAGTTGAATAAGGGATGCATCCAATAGAGTATTTTGTTAAATCCAAAGTTAATAATTATTAAATGTATTACATGAGACAACAAAGTTGCCAAAATGTGGCACTTTTCCATAAGTGGAACTTTCTCTCCCTTCCTTTGTATCACCACCTCCCCTGCTCATTCCATTAAAAATATTCAAGATATAGGTGGCTTAGACTCATCTATTTGACAATATTTATGATTCCTTGCCCTATTTAGACTTTAGTTTTCCAAAACATTCCTTCTATTTGGAAAGATCATCTAAATATTTTAGCCATTTATGGTCTATAGAAACCCAGAATCCATTTCAAATTTATCTTCTGCCAGGAAACCACATTTATATTTCCAATTGGATTTAATGTTTCCATTGTAATTGCTTATCAAAACACCAACCCAGATTAAATTCAATTTTGGCCTTTTCCTCTCCTACGCCAAACATCTGAACATAACTAGAGGCAAACAGACAATCATGAAAACCATTGCAATTGCATATTCATCATCACTGACATCAACTTACAAGACATTCTATCACATTCCCTAAGTTAACTCACTTTCTCATTTCCCCAGGTAAATATTTGACATTTTGTCCTTTCTCATAAAACTCCAAGACCCAAGCCGGGCTCGGTGGCTCAGCCTGTAATCCCGCGCCTTTGGGAGGCTGAGGTGAGTGGATTGCCTGAGCCCGCAGGTTCGAGACCCACCTGGGCAGCGAGACCTCATCTCTACAATAAATCAAAAAATTAGCCGGGCGTGGTAGCACGCGCCTGTAGTTCCGGCTACATGGAAGGCTGAGGCGGAAGGATCGCCAGAGCCCAGCAGGTCGAGGCTGCGGTGGCCGGGAGCGGCCACTGCACTCCAGTCTGGGCGACAGAGTGAGACTCCAACTCAAAAAAAAAAAACAAAAAAAAAAACTCCAAGACCCCATCCTTACTCTAAGTTGATGGCCTTGATTCTTCTATCATTGAGAAAATATGGGCAATAAGAATAAAATTTTCCCATGCTCTCATCACCAAATTTACCAACTTACTTCTATCTATACTCATATAATCAGTCTTCTTTCCTATGATAATGGCAAAGTGATACTGTTTCTATCTAAAAAAAACAACCATACAATTGTACATAGGATTACATCAGTCTCACTTACTCTAGGATATTCTCCTGCAATCGGTCCTTATTCTCCTCATCATTATTTTCCCTCTATCATCAGATAATTTTTGTACCAGCTGCAATAGTTCATTTTCATTGTTATAAAGAAATACCTGGGACTAAGTAATTTACATGTAAAATAGGTTTATTGGCTCACAGTTCTGCATCTACTGGACATGGGGAGATGGTATGTCACAACATGAGAGTGAGAACAGGGGGAGAGAAGTAGCTGCCAGGTTCTTTTAAACAAGCAACTCACATTAATAGAGTGAGACATCCCTCATTTCCACAAGAATAAAACCAAGACATTCAGGAAGAATGCCACTACATGACCCAAAGGCCCCATCTCCAACACTGGGTATCACATTTCAGCATTTGGAGGAGACAACCATGCTGACTAGATCACCAGCATAAAAAACATGCCACAATATCCCTCAACTTAAGGAAAAGTCTTTTTTTGCCCCACATTTTTCCAGCTATTATTACATGCTTTGCCTCTTTTCACAGAAACATCCCTCAGATGAATTGTACATCCTTACACTTTTCACTTTTCCCTTCACTCTCTGGAACTCAAAAGATCAGAAAATGGGTTGGCTTTACCTTCGAAAGAAAACCAAATTTTGACCCCTTTTTACCTATTCTAAAGAGCCACCTTTTCTCACCTGAACTAGTACCTCAACCTCCCAGTGAATCTTTCAGCTTTCTTCGTTGGCCCTACCCAAGCAGTCAGAGGATTACTTTTTTTTATTTTTTTATTTTTTACTTTTTTTTTGAGTTGGAGTCTCACTCTGTTGCCCAGACTGGAGTGCAGTGGCCACTCCCGGCCACTGCAGCCTTGACCTCCTGGGCTCCGGCGATCCTTCTGCCTCAGCCTTCCCAGTAGCCAGAATTATAGGCACGCGCTACCACACCCGGCTGATTTTTTTTGTTGTTGTTTTATTGTAGAGATGAGGTCTCGCTGCCCAGGAGGGTCTTGAACCCACGGGCTCAGGCAATCACTCACCTCAGCCTCCCAAAGGCGCAGGATTACAGGAGCATAAGTTAGATTCTGCCACTCTTCTGCCCAAATTCCACCAGAGGATTTTCCTTTTGCTCAGAAAAAAATCCAAACCTGAGATAATGATCTGTGAAGCTCTGCACCATCTGGTCCTCCACTGATGCTGTGATATCATTTCCTACTCATTTTCATTCAGACCTCATCTCCCTTCAACCATCCTGCTCCTCTCATGCCGTCCTACTTGATAATCTGTGAGCACAAGACTCCCACCTCAGAGCCTGGCCCTGGCTCTTCCCTTGCCTGGGAAGATTCTCCCTCATATACCTGCATGTTGTTTCCTCAGTCCAGATCTCAGGCCAAAGACTGCATCTTGACTACAGTGGCCTCACCTAATCCCCTATGTCTCTGTCTTCTCACTCTGCATTCTTTTTCTGCATAATGCTTATCATTACCCTAATATTGCAGGGTTTTTTTCCCTCCTAGAATACAAGCCACGTAAGAAGAGGGACATGTTTTATTCATTTCTCTATTCCTAGGATCCAGAACAGCATCTTTCATGTAACCACTCTCAATAAATACTTGTTGACTGAATAATAGTCACATGTTTGACCTTCCATCATATAATTTATCAAAACTTCATAGACTGTGTATATAGTGCATAAGTATGCTTTTGTTCCACATATGTGCAATGTATTTTCATTAGATCAAGTAATGGTGCCAACACTACACCTTCATTTACATACATTGTTTTATCTCCTACAAGATCTCTGAAATAAGGATTATATTGTCCACATTTTACAGATACAGAAACAAATTTAAAGAGATTAAAACTGTACCATAGCTACCATTCACCAACAACAAACCTGACCCCAAAACCAAATGCTCTACCAATTTCTTTACATTTCAGTTTGATTTTCTAGCATCTTTGTCCAATCTGTGTTATCTGTTGAAATTTTCATCCAAGTAAGTATCAGGTTAATTCAATGCTAATAATACTTTTGAAACTTGGATTTATCAAAATTGCAGGTGAATTAAATACTTGACAAGAACTATTTTCTCATTTGCCTTTATTTACTTCTACATACATTAATGAAAACACATAATCATGAATGAAAAAACACTTAGAATCTCATTCAATAATGGAATTGTCTAAACTGTTGGGCATGAAAGTGGGAAAAAACACTATTTCATCTCAGTGAGTCACTAAAATTTTTATTTTTAGAAATATTTTTGAAGGGAATAAAACTTAATGACGTATGTGAAAACTTGGACTTATTATTTTATTCAACAATATAAATGTTCAGTAACTTAAATTCTAACATGTTTTATAATTAATTACTTTATACCACTAATTTTCTGTTACTTTTTACCCACACTCCTACATTCCCTGCTTTGTGCTTTTACATTCTAATTCCTACAGATATAACATAGACTGGAGCTAATTTTTTTTATTAATCAATTTTTTTTATTATGATATTGTGGGGTACAGTTAAGGGTTAGGTATACAAATATGCTTCATTCAGGCACCCTTGTTGATAAGAGGTGTCTTCCCATCCCCAGACAGATATCTTCTATCATTAATCCCATCTCCCTTCCACTGCCCCCATAGTTTCCCACCACTGTCAGTCATTTACTTATAGTATTACATTGGATGTTCAAGGTCCACTATATGAGTGAGAACATGTGATACTCGGATCTTTGTCTCTGTGAGAGGTCACTCAGTATTATAGACTCCAGTTCCATCCAGGTTGCTGCGAAATTAATGATTTTGTTCTTTTTTATGGCTGCGGAGTATTCCATCATGTACATGTACCACTTTTTAAAATCCAGTCCTCTTTTGATGGACAGCATGGTTGTTTCCAGGTTCTTGCAATTGTGAGCAATGCTGTGATAAACATACGTGTGCAGGTATCTTTTTTATAGAGTGATCTGAGTTTTTCAGGGTATATTCCCAGTAGGGGGATTGCAGGGTCATATGGGAGGTCAATATTTAGAGCTTTTAGGAATCGCCATACTGTTTTCCACAGAGGTTGTACTAGCTTGCACTCCCACCAACAGTGGGAGTCTTCCCTTTTCGCCACACCCTCTCCAGCAACTGTTATTTTTTGAGTTATTGATAATTGCCATTCTGACTGGAGTTAGGTGGTATCTCAGTGTGATTTTGATATGCATCTCCTTGATGATTAGTGAGGTTGAACATTTCTTCATGTGTCTGTTGGCTGCTCGGATGTCTTCCTTTAAGAAGTGTCTGCTCATATCTTTTGCCCATTTTATAATGGGGTTGTCTGTTTTTCATTTTCAGTACATTTGAGTTCCGTAGATCCAAGGTGTTAAGCCTTTGTCAGACCTGGAGGTGGCAAATACTTTTTCCCAGTCTGTAGGCTGTCTTCCTGCTCTCTTGATGGTTTCTTTGGCTTTGCATAAGCTTGTCAGTTTAATGAGGTCCCACTTGTCTATCTTATCTCTTATGGCCTATGGGTATTGGGTTTTGTTCAGGAAGTGGATGCCAGTTCTGATTTCCATGAGGGTATGTCCTTCATTTTATAAAGTTCTTATGGTTTGAGTTTTTACATTTAGGTCTCTGATCCATTTAGAGTTAATTTTTGTGTAGGGGAATAGATAGGGGTCCTGTTTCAATCTTCTGCATGTGGTCAGCCAGTTTTCCCAGCACCATTTACTGAATAGGTTCTCCTCTCCCCAGTGGTAGGTGGTGGAGGTTTTGTCGAAGATGAGTTGCTTGAGAAATTGAGGTTTTTGCTTTTGGAATCTCAAATCTATTCCATTGATCTATATGCCTGTTCCTGTACCAATACCAAGCTGTTTTGATTATTGTAGCTTTATAGTAAAGTTTGAAGTCTGGTAATGTGATACCACCTGCTTTGTTTTTTTTTTTTGTTGTTGTTGTTTTTTTTTTTTGCTGACGATTGTTCTGGCTATTCTTGGTTGTTTGTGTTTCCATATGAATTCCTGTGTTGTTTTTTCTAGGTCTGAGAAGAATGTTGCAGGTAATTTGATGGGTATTGCATTAAATCTGTAGATTGTCTTAGATAAGATGGACATCTTTACAATATTGATTCTTCCAATCCATGAGCATGGGACATTTTTCCACTTGTTTGTGTCATCTTTTATTTCTTTGAGCAGTGTTTTGTAGTTTTCTTTGTAAAGGTCTTTCACATCTCTGGTTAGGAAGATGCTAAGGTATTTCATTTTTTGTGTGGCTATTGTGAATGGAATTGTGGTTTTTATTTGGGTTTCTGTTTGTTTGTTATTGGTGTAAAGAAATGTGATTGTCTTTGGCACATTTATTTTATATCCTGAGACTTTGCCAAAGTCCTTTATCAGTAAGGAGGTTTTTGACAGATTTTCTTGTGTTTTTAAGGTACACGATCATGTCATCTGCAAAGAGAGATAGCCTGCCTTCCTCTTTTCCTATTTGGATACCCCTGATTGCCTTCTCTTCTCTGATTGCTCGAGCCAAGACTTCCAATACTATATTGAACAGGAGGAGTGACAGTGGGCATCCTTGTCTTGTTTCAGTTTTCAGGGGAAATGGTTCCAGTTTTTGTCCATTTAGGAGTATGCTGCTGTGGGTTTCTCTTAGATGGCTTTTACTGTTTTGAGGTATGTTCCCCGTATGCCTAGCTGGTTGAGGGTTTTTATCAAGAAGGGGTGCTGGATTTAATCAAAAGCTTTTTCTGCATCTAATGACATAATCATGTGGTTTTTGTTTTGACATCTGTTGATGTATTTAATTACATTTGTGATTTTACGAATGGTGAATCTGACTTGCATTCCAGGGATGATGCCTCCTTGGTCATGATGGTTGATTTTTGAGATGTGTTGTTGAATCCGGTTTGCTAGAATCTTGTTGAGAATTTTAGTTCTCTTTCTTTATTGGGTCTTTACCTGGCTTGAGTATCAATGTGATGTTAGCTTCGTAAAATGAGTTAGGGAGAGTTCTGTCTTTCTGAATCACCTGGAATACCTTTAGTAGGATTGGAATAAGCTCCTCCTTAAATGTGTTGTAGATGGAAAGCCATCTGCTCAAGGGCTTTTCTTTTGTAGGTAGTTTTCTTATTATGCAGTCAATTTCCTTGATTGTTATTGATCTATTTAGGGTCTCAATTTCTTCTTGTTTCAACCTAGGCAGGTTGTGTGATGACAGAAAGTTCTCCATTTCTGAAAGGTTTTCAAGTTTGTTTCCATACACGTGTACATAGTAGTCTCTAATGATCTTTTGTATTTCATCAGGGTCAGATGTGACTTCATCTTTTGTGTTTCTGATTGTGTATATTTGGACTTTTTCTCTCTTTTTCTTGGTCAGTCTAGTTAGGGACCATTGATCTTGTTTATCCTTTCGAAGAACCAGCTTTTCGTTTCATTGATTTTTTGTATTATCTTTTTGTCTTCTATGTCCTGGATTTGGGTTTTTATTTTGGTGATCTGGATTCTTCTGCTGAAATTAGGGTTCTGGTGGTTTTGCTTTTCCAGCTTTTTTAGGTGGCTTCTGAGGCTGTTAATTTGTGATCCTTCCATTTTCTTCATGTGTGTTGATAGGGATATAAATTCCCCTCTTACTACAGCTTTCATGGCATCCCAGAGATTTTGGTAAGATGTTTCTTCATTTTCATTTGTTTGCAGGTATCTTTTAATCTCTGTTTTGATTTCATCATTGACCCAGGAGTTGTTTAGCATCATGCTGTTTAGTGTCCATGTGTTTGTGGGTTTGGGGGGACCTTGGTATTATTTTTATTCCACTGTGCTCCAAGTAGGTGCATGGTACGATTTCAGTCCTTTTAAATTTGCTTATGCTTGATTTATGACCAAGTATGTGGTCGATCTTAGTACGTTCCATGTGGTGATGAGTAGAATGTGGAGGAGGGTTCTGTAGGTATCAGTTAAGTCCCTTTGATCAAGAGTCACATTCGGATCTTGTTGCTGATTTTTTGTCCTGATGATCTGTCTAGGTTGTGAGTGGGGTATTGAAGTCCCCAGCTATGATGGTATTGGAATCAATATCTTTTTTTAGTTTACCTAGGAGCTGCTTTATGAAAGTTGGTGCTTCTATGTTCGGTGCATATATGTTTAGGATGGATATTTCCTGTGGATGGATTGAACTATTTATCATTTTGTAGTGGCCTTCTGTGTCTTTTTTAATTTTTTTCATAATCAATATTTTTTATTATGGTTTTGTGGGGTACAGTTACGGGTTAGGTGTATAATTACATTTCATTCAGGCATCCTGTTGATAAGAGGTGTCTCCCCATTCCAGGACAGATATTTGCTACTGTTAATCATCTCCCCCCATAGTTTCCCAGTACCATCAGTCATTTTCTTATAATATTACATTGGATGTTCAAGGTCCATTATATGAGTGAGAACATGTGATACTCGGATCTTTGTCTCTGTGAGAAGTCACTCAGTATTATAGACTCTAGTTCCATCCAGATTGCTGCAAAATTCATGATTTTGTTCTTTTTTATGGCTGCAGAGTATTCCATCGTGTACATGTACCACTTTTTAAAATCCAGTCCTCTTTTGATGGGCAGCATGGTTGTTTCCAGGTTCTTGCAATTGTGAGTAATGCTGTGATAAACATACGTGTGCAGGTATCTTTTTTATAGAGTGATTTGAGTTTTTCAGGGTATATTCCCAGTAGGGGGATTGCAGGGTCATATGGGAGGTCAATATTTAGAGCTTTTAGGAATCGCTACACTGCTTTCCACAGAGGTTACACTAGTTTACACTCCCACCAACAGTGTAGATGTCTTCCCTTTTTGCCACATCCTCTCCAGCAGCTGTTATTTTTTGAGTTGTTGATAATTGCCATTCTGACTGGGGTTAGGTGGTATCTCAGTGTGGTTTTGATTTGCATCTCCCTGATGATTAGTGAGGTTGAACATTTCTTCATGTGTTTGTTGGCTGCTCAGATATCCTCTTTTGTGAAGTGTCTCTCACTAAATATAAAACAGTCTATACTTCAGCTAGTTAATTCCATCCCTTTTTAAAGAAAACTGCCAATGCAGAGCTCTAGAAGGGGAACTAGGAGGAGACGAGAATCCAGCCAGACTGTGTGTCTGTTTTCTGCCCAAAGAGTTGCCAGGGCCTTGCCCCCACTGAGGTCTCCATAACGGGTGCTGACACCTAAGGGGAAGGGAGCCGAGGCCCCGGCACAAACAAGAGTTCCTGGAAGGGCATCTGCCCCTGCCCCTTCTGGCCCCACCCAGCAGCCACTCTAGCCCCCACCTGTTCTGACTGTCCTGCACATTCAATAAGTACTTCTCCATCAGGAGAAAGTGCCACATTCCCCGCACATCCCCAGCGAAGACAGTTCTGTGCAGCTGTGTCAAGTCTCCCTTCTGGATGCGGTAGGCTTGCTTGGAGTAGATGCTTTTGGGGTGCCACCAGGGAACCTCCGAAAGCAAGTGAAAAGGTCCGTCTGCCTCATGGAATGTAGGAGCTTGTGCATGGCGGGGACTCCCAGCTTCAGAGGCACTGCAGCTGCCCCCACCTTTGGCTGTTACTGGAGATCACCACAGCAAGACAAACCTTTCTGAACACGAGATCCAACAGGGAGACTCGGTGGCCTTTCACTTCCCAGACCCAGTGAACTGAGAAAAGCCATTGTGTGCACACACACTGTAATGTCAAAGACCGCACGTGGGCACAATGAAAGAAAAGTTCCCTTCAGGAGCTCCTGCCTGCAGTGCCCCCTGTGGTCCCAGCATCCACCATGGTGCTCAGGCTACCTGTGAGCTAGCCCCCCGGCATGAGGGCCCATCTTACCCACATGGGGGTTCCAAAGGTAGCACCGTTTGGGGGTTTCTCAGGCTGCCTGGGAAACCCCACAACTGGTCCCCCGGAATCTGGAGCCTTGAGTTCCATGGGTGGGTGAGGGAAGGGAGGGTGGGCGGACTGGAAAGAAAAATGGTGGTGGGGAATGTCACTCCGTGGGGCATCCCACAAGCCCCTCAGACCCACTGATGTGGGTGCTTCCTAGTTACAGTGATCCAGTGCCCCTGCCCTCCGGATGCTGGCTGGGGACAGCCGTGAGCCGCTAGAGGGAGTCCCGGGTGTCCCTTTTCATGGAGGTGCCAAAAGAAGTGGCAAAATAAGAATCCAAAAGCCAGGGAGGAGCTGGTGGAGAGTGGTACTCCCAAGGCAGTCTCCCATCCAAGTACGAAATTGAGAGACCCTGCTAACCTTCAGAGTCTCTGGCAGATCCGGTGCATGTGACCTGAGAAAGGCCATGGTGGCGGTGGCCCCATGCACTCCCTCAAGAACCTGCTGGGCTCCCTGCAGCTCAGGCCCGCCTGATGCCTGAACGCAGGGCCCCTCGGGAGATAGGCATCCTGGACCTTGCCACCCACCTGCGACCCCATGCGACCTCCTCAGTCCCACGTCCCCCTGAGCCTGCGATCCGTGGAAATGTCCTGAAGCTGCCGCAGACTCCCCCAACAGCCTGGGTACTAAGCAGAGCCCAGGTCAGCCGGGGCTTAGGTGGCTGGCCTGGGGTTGCGAGGGGTCTCCGCCCACTTCATAGGGTCCTGAAGATCTAGGCAGTCTCCCATTCCCAGCTGAAGCTCCCAGGCCTTTGGGAAAAGCCAAGAGTCCCAGATTGCACTCCACCAGGTGACCGCAGGGTGTGGTTGACACTCCAGGGCTCAGTATGCCAACACCGTGATCCTCGACTTCCATCGACCCAGCTCTCCCACACCCCACACGCAGCCCCATGACAGTCTGTACCCACCACTGCCAGGCACCCACTTGCCCCAGCCACCAAGGCAATGGCATCGATATCCTGGTCTCTCCAGCCATCCTGGCTCACAACTCTCCCCCTCCTTCAAGTGGGGCATCCATCAGGATGAAAATTACGGCCCTGGAAACACCTGAGCAGTCTGGCCGCTGCATCAGAGAGCACTGTCTGATCTCTTGGGAGAGGTGGAGACCAGTGCTCTGAAAGGAGACACCCCCCCACTTCTCTGCCTCCAGGTGAATTAAGTGCCCCACAGCCACCCCTCCCCCCGGGGGAGACACACATCCACATGCACACTCTCAGGCACACACACAATGCCTAAGAGAGTGAATGCTTCACAGGGAAAGAGTTTGAGAGATACAGAAAAGCAGGACAGAAAAAAGGAGAAGATGTGACGGGGGTCAGACATACACAGAGACCTAGAGAAAAAGAGACACAGCCCAGAAAGAAACAGGCAGAAAGAAGCCCAGAGACAGGAAAGAGGGAGGCATAAGTTTGGGGGGACCAATGCCCCTCTGAGCAGGCAGGTTCACAGAGAAATAAAAGCCTGGACTCCACCAGCACAAACTGGCAGGGCTGACCTGGTGACAGTTCCCACGTGGTCCCAAAGTAAAATCCCAACTCCCACGGTGTGCTGGAGGGGAAGGCCAGAAACCTACAGCAAGCTGCCATCCCTGGCGGTGGCCTTCCATCCCCAGACTCATGGGCCAGCCACCCCTGCTAAGCCGCTTTGATCCCAAGAGATCAAACCCCCTGGTCAATCCAGGGATTCTGTGACACTGGGAGTCATCGGCTACGGTGAGGATCGTGGATTGGGCACCTCAAGAGCCCTTCTGGGATCTGGCAAAGTTTCCAAAGAGAGAGGTGTGGGAGCCCTGCTGGGGGTCCCAAAGGCAGTGCCACTTCCTGGTTTCTCAGGCAGCCTGTGATACCCCATTACCGCTTCCCCCGAATCCGGAGCCTTCAGTCTCAGGCTGCCAGGGAAACCCCATAACCGCTCCCTTGGAACCTGGAGCCTTCAGTCCCATGGGTGGGTGGAGGGGGGCGGCGGACTGAAAAGAAAAATGGCACCTGGGGATTGTCGTTCCACAGGGCATCCCATGAGCCCCTTAAAACCTCTCGCCCACTGACACTGGCACCTCCTAGTTACAGTGATCCAATGTACCTGCCCTATGACTGCTGGCTGGGGGCACCCATGAGCCACTAGAGTGAGTCAGGGGTGAGAGAGCCTTCAGTCACAGGGGTGGGGTGGGGGGGGCGGCAGAGGAGAAAAATGGCAGTGGGGATTGTCGCTCCGCGTGCATCCCGCGAGTCCCTCGGTGCTCCCAGCAAGCCTGCACTGACGCCTCCTAGTTACAGTAATCCAGTGCCCCTGCCCTCCGGATGCTGGTTGGGCGCACACAGGAGCCGCTAGAGGGTGCCCCAGTTGTCCCTTTTCATGGCGGTGCCAAAAGAAGTGGCATAGCAAGAGCCCAAAAGCCAGGGAGGAGCTGGCTGAGGTTCGTCCTCCCAAGGCGACCTCCCATCCAAGCTCGAACCGCCAGCGACCCTTCTTAGCTTCTCAGTCCCTGGCGCATCCAGAACCTGTGCCCCATGAAGGGCCATGGTGGCAGTGGAAGCCAGTGCTCCCTAAGAAGACTGCTGGAATCCCTGCAGCTAAGGCCCGCCTAATGTCTGTACACAGGGCCCCTCAGGAGATAGGTTTTTTGAACCTAGCCACCAACCCGCGACCCCATGCATCCCCCTCATCCCCACGTCCCCCTGAGCTGGCGATCTGTGGGAATGTCCTGAACCTGCTGCAGACTCCCTGGACAGCCTGGGTGCTAAGGGGATCCCAGGTGAGGCAGGCCTAGGTGGCTGCCCTCGGGACTAGAGGGGTCTCCTCCCACTTCACAGGTTCCCGGCATCCAGGCAGTCTCCTATCCCCAGCTGATGCTCCTGGGCCTTTGGGAACTGCAAAGTGCCCCGGATTGCACTCAGTCCAGGGCTCAGGATGCCAACACCGTGATTCTAGACTCCCATCGGCCCAGCTGTCCCACACCCCAGCCGCAGCCCTACGACAGTCTCCTGCCCACTCCTGTCAGGCACCCACCTGCTCCAGTTACCTGAGGTGAGACCACTGGCACGGGCAACGAGCTCCTGGTCTCTCCCACCATCCTATCTCATAATTCTCCCCCTCCTTCATGTAGGGCATCCACGGGGGTGAAACATACGGGCCTGGGAATGCCTGGGTAGCCTGGCTGCCACATCAGAGCACACTTTCTGATCCCGTGGGAGAGGTGAAAATGACAGATTCCAAAGGCAGACATCCCCCTCCTTCACTGCTGCCAGCTGAATCATGTACCCCACAGCAATCCCACTTCCGGAGACACACACATCCACATGCACACTCTCAGACAGGCACACAAAGCCTTGGAGGGCGAATCCTTCACAAGGAGAGATATGGAAAAGCAGGACAGAAAAAAGGAGTTGTGACAGGGTTCAGACATACACAGAGACTGGGAGAAAAAGAGACGCAGCACAGAAACAGACAGAAGGATCCCCAGACAGGAAAGAGGAAGTCAGAAGTTTGGGGGGACATTCAAGCAGCCAGGTTCACAGGAAAATAGATGCCTGGGCTCTGCCAGCACAAACTGGCAGGACTGACATGGTGACAGTCAGTGGTTCCCAAAGTAGAATCCCAAAGTAGAATCCCAACTCCCTCGGGGTGCTGGAGGGGAAGGCTGGAAGCCTCTAGCAAGCTGCCATCCCTGGCGACTGGCCTCTCATTCCCAGACTCAGGGGCTGGCCACCCCTGCTAAGCTGCTTTGATCCCAAGAGGTCTGGTTAATCCAGGGGTTCTGTGACCCTGGGAGTCATTGGCGCCAGCATTGATCATGGAGCTGGCACCTCAAGAGCCATTCTGGAATCTGGCGAGATTCCCAAGGAGGGAGGTGGGGGAGCCCTGGGGGTTCCAAAGGAGCACTGCTTCTGGGTTTCTCAGGCTGCCAGGGAAACCCCATAACCGCTCCCTTGGAATCCGGAGCCTTCAGTCCCAAGGGTGGGTGTGGGGGGTGGCGGACTGAAAAGAAAAATGGCACCTGGGGATTGTCGTTCCACAGGGCATCCCATGAGCCCCTTGAAACCTCTCACCCACTGACACTGGCACCTCCTAGTTACAGTGATCCAATGTTCCTGCCCTATGACTGCTGGCTGGGGGCACCCATGAGACACTAGAGCGAGTCCCGAGTGTCCCTTTTCATGGAGGTGCCAAATGAAGTGGCATAGTGAGAGCCCAAAAGCCAGGGAGAAGCTGGCGGAGGGTGGTCTTCCCAAGGTGGTCTCCCATCCAAGCGCAAACTCCAGGGACCCTGCTTAGCTTCGCAGTCCCTGGTGGATCCAGCACCTTGCCCCATGAAAGGCTTTGGTGAAGCCAGCCCCAATGCACTCTCTCAAGAGCTTGCTGGACTCCCTGCAGTTAAGGCCCACCTGATGTCTGTTCAGAGGCCACTCGGGAGATAGGCATCCTAGACCTTGCCGCCCACCTGCAACCCCACGCGTCCTCTCAGCCCCATGTCCCCTAGAGCCTGTGATCCGTGGAAATGTCCCAAAGCTGCTGCACTCCCCGGACAGCTTGAGTGCTAAGGGGAGCCCAGGTCAGCCGGGACCTAGGTGGCTGCCCTGAGGCCGCGAGGGGTCTCTGCCCACTTCACAGGGTCCTGGTGATCCAGGAAGTCTCCCATTCCCAGCTGACACTCCCAGGCCTTTGGGAAATGCCAAGAGCCCTGGATTGCACTCCACCATATGACCACAGGTGTGGCTGACACTCCAGGGCTCAGTAGGCCAACACCACGGTCCTCGACTCCCACCAGCCCAGCTTTCCCACACCCCACACACAGCCCCACAACAGTCTCCTACCCACTGCTGCCAGGCACCCACTTGCCCCAGCCATCTGGGCAATGGCATTGATATATTGGTCTCTCCCGCCATCCTGGCTCACAACTCTCCCTTACTTCACGTGGGGCATCCACCGGGATGAAAACTGTGGCCCTGGGAATGCCTGAGCCATCTGGCCACTGCATTGTAGAGCACTGTCTGATCCCTTGGGAGAGGTGGAGACCACCTCTCTGAAGGCAGACACCCACCCACTTCTCTGCCACCAGCCAAATCAAGTACCCCATAGCTACCCCAGCCAGGGGAGACACACACATCCACATGCACACTCTCACGCATGCACACAAAGCCTTAGAGGGCGAATGCTTCACAGGAAGAGAGACGGAGAGATATGGAAAAGCAGGACAGAAAAAAGGAGAAGTTGTGACGGGGGGTCAGACATACACAGAGACCCAGAGAAAAAGAGATGCAGCCCAGAAAGAAACAGGGAGAAAGAACCCCAGAGACAGGAAAGAGAGAGGCAGAGGTTTGGGGGGATCAAAGCCCCTCTGAGCAAGTGGGTTCACAGAGAAATAAAAGCCTGGGTTCTGCCAGCACAAACTGGCAGGGTTGACCTGGTGGCAGTTCACACGTGGTCCCATAGTAGAATCCCAACTCCCACAGTGTGCTGGAGGGGAAGGCCAGCTACCGCAAGCTGCCATCCCTGGTGGCTGCCTCCCATCCCCAGACTCATGGGCTGGCCACCCCTGCTAAGCCGCTTTGATCCCAAGGCATCTGGCCAATTCAGGGGTTCTGTGATGCTGTGAGTCATCAGCTGTGAGAGGTCAGCCCCTGAAAAGAGATTTAGGAGGTCCCTTGGAAGGTGTGATGGTGACGGTGATTTGTAGGGATAGATATTAAAAGAAAGAAAGAGACTGGAGGAGAAAGAAAGAAGTTGGACTCTGTCTAGTGCACAAGCCATTTAATGGGACAAACCATAACCTTTTTATCCCACATTTTCACAGGTTAAATCACAAGACTTTAAATCACATGAACACAAAGCCAGGTGGATGAGGACATCCCCCACCCACCAGGCGTTTCCTCAAGCATGAGGAAGGATAATCACAATCAAATCACAAGACATTTACATGAACACAAAGCCAGGTGGATGAGGAGCATCCCCCACCCACCAGGTGTTTCCCCAAGCATGATGAATGAGGATCCCAAAACTATCTCACTGTTCCTCATGCTTGGTTAATATTTCTTAAAAGCAATACAACAATTCTAATATCATATTCTAATAATCAATAACTTTTAAAACCTATGCATACACAATATGTAATAACCAACCTAAATCCCAATTCCTCTCTATTTTACCTACACTATAGAAACTCTTAATTATAGCCCTAACCAATTCCTAAGGAATGTCGCCCAGTCAAAAGATCATGCTGGGCCATTTCTGGGAACAATAGATTACAATCTCTTAACAAAATGGCTGTTCCAAAATCCTATAAATCTATTTTAACTTTTATAAAAGTTTCTAATTCCTAATCCTGATCATCAGCAATACAGCTTCTAAAAAATAAAACCCAAGTATAAACTGTAAATTGTATTAAAGCCAAAACTGCAAACGTAGAAGATGGAAACAATGTAATTTCTAAAGTTAGCCGTATTCTTATTAAACCTCAAAATGTCATGTTTGATCATGCTTGAACTGACATAATTCACTGACATGGCGTAATCTATTCTACAATACTTTCTATGAATAAAATTAATTTAATTTCTATAATAAGTAGAAAAAACCCTATACTAACTGTAGCTAAAACCCAGTTTAAAAGAAAGCAGCCTAGTCCAAAGTATGCACTGGGTCCTTGGGAATGTGGCCCAGCCCAAAGTTCGTGCTGGGCCTTTAGGAATGCGGCCCAGCCCAAAGTTTGTGCTGGGCCATTTCTAGTAGCTCTAGATATTTATCTGTATTATTAAGGTTGAAACAGCACTTTGTATGTATATACTAATTCAACAAATATACTATTAAATCTTAAAAGAAGCTTGTACCATATTAAAGGCTCCCAAATGTGACCTGAGTTAGAATTACGTTAAGTTTAAAGCCGAAACCGCAGTCTTTGAGAAACGGGAACAATGGACTCCTAAAGTAAGCCATGCCTGTCATATTCTCAGAACTTCACGCTTAGATCATCAAAGTCCCTGCTAGTGGAATGTGCCAAACAGCAAAGAAGGGAAGAGGTAATGGGCCTTCAGCTCCTGAACTCAACCTAGTGGTCTCAGGGTCCGCAGCCTGCCTGGATCCCTAACGCTCAGCTGGGCCTCCATGGTCAGCTCCCAACAGCCGACACTGGTGAGGATCGTGGAGTGGACACCTCAAGAGCCCTTCTGGGATCTGGCAAAGTTTCCAAAAAGAGAGGTGTGGGAGCCCTGGTGTTCCAAAGGCAGTGTCTCTTCCTAGTTTCTCAGGCAGCCTGTGAAACCCCATACCGCTCCCCCCGAATCCAGAGCCTTCAGTCACAGGGACGAGGGGTGGTGGTGGCTGAGGAGAAAAATGGCAGTGGGGATTGTCACTCTTCGTGCATCCCCCAAGCCCCTCGGTGCCCCCCACAAGCCTGAGCTGGCGTCTCCTAGTTACAGTGATCCAGTGCCCCTGCCCTCTGGATGCTGGCTGGGCACACGTGGGAACCACTAGAGGGTGTCCCAGGTGTCCATTTTCATGGTGGCACTAAAAGAAGTGGCATAGGGAGAGTACAAAAGCCAGGGAGGAGCTGTCTGATGACGGTCCTCCCAAGGCAGTCTCCCATCCAAGCTCAAACCGCCAGCGACCCTACTTAGCTTCACAGTCCCTGGTGGATCCAGAACCTGTGTCCCATGAAGGGCCATGGTGGCAGTAGTCACCAGTGCTCCCTAAGGAGGCTGCTGGAATCCCTGGAGCTAAGGCGTACCTAATGCTTGGTGCTGGGCCCCTTGGGAGATAGGCGTTCTGAAGCTTGCCACCAACCCACGACCCCACGCATCCCCCTCATCCCCACGTCCCCCTGAGCTGGTGATCTGTGGGAATGTCCCGAACCTGCCGCAGAATCCCTGGACAGCCTGGGCACTAAGGGGATCCCAGGTGAGCCGGCTGTAGGTGGCTGCCCTGGGGCCGAGAGTGGTCTCCTCTCACTTCACAGGGTCCCAGCTATCCAGGCAGTCTCCCATCCCCAGCTGATGCTCCCGGGCCTTTGGGAAATGCCAAATGCCCGAATTGTGCTCCATCATGTGACACTCCAGGGCTCAGGACGCCAACACCGTGATCCTCGACTCCCATTGGCCCAGCTGTCCCACACCCCAGCCGCAGCCCCACGACAGTCTCCTACCCACTTCTGTCAGGCACCCACTTGCCCCAGCCACCTGGGGTGAGGCCACTGGCACTGGCAACAAGCTCCTGGTCTCTCCCACCATCATGGCTCACAATTCTCTCCCTCCTTCACGTGGGGCATCCACGGGGATGAAAACTGCGGCCCTGGGAATGCCTGGGCCGCCTGGTTGCTGCATCAGACCGCACTGTCTGATCCCATGGGAGAGGTGGAGATGACAGCTTCAGAAGGCAGACACCCCCCCTTTCACTGCTGCTAGCTGAATCACGTACCCCACAGCCAATCCTGCCCTGGGAGACTCACACATACACGTGCACACTCTCAGGCATACAAGCAAAGCCTCGGAGGGGGAATCCTTCACAGGGAGAGAGATGGAGAGATACGGAAAAGCAGGACTGGAAAAAGAAGACGACGTGACAGGGTTCAGACATACATAGAGATGGAGAGAAAAAGAGATGCAGCGCAGAAAGAAACAGGCAGAAGGATCCCCAGAGACAGGAAAGAGGGAGGCAGAGGTTTCAGGGGACCAATGCCCCTTTGAGGAGCTGGGATCACAGGGAAATAGATGCCTGGGCTCTGTCAGCACAAACTGGCAGGGCTGACATAGTGACAGTTTCCACGTGGTCCCAAAGTAGAATCCCAACTCCCTCGGTGTGCTGGAGGGAAAGGCCGGAAGCCTACAGCAAGCTGCCATCTCTGGCAGCGGCTTCCCATCCCCAGACTCAGGGGCTGGTCACTTCTGCTAAGACGCTTTGATCCCAAGAGATCTGGCCAATCCAGGGGTTCTGTGACCCTGGGAGTCATCGGCTCCAGCGTTGATCACGGAGCTGGCACCTCAAGAGCCATTCTGGCATCTGGCGAGGTTCCCAAGGAGGGAAGGTGGGGGAGTCCTGGGGGTTCCAAAGGCAGCACCGGTTCTGGGTTTCTCAGGCTGCCTGGGAAACCCCACGATTGCTCCCCCAGAATCTGAAGCCTTCAGTCCCATGGGTGGGTGGGGGTAGGGGAGTGCGAACTGGAAAGAAAAACGGCGGCTGGGGACTGTCGCTCTGCAGGGCACCCCATGAGCTTCTTGGAGGCTCCTGCCCACTGACACTGGCTCCTCCTAGTTACAGTTATCCATGTTCCTGCCCTATGACTGCTGGCTGGGGGCACCCGTAAGCCGCTAGAGGGAGTCCCGGGGGTCCCTTTTCATGGAGGCACCAAATGAAGTGGCATAATGTGAGTCCAAAAGCCAGGGAGGAGCTGGCGGATCGTGATCCTCCCAAGGCAGTCTCCCATCCAAGTGTGAACTCGGGAGACCCTACTTTGCAGTCCCTGGTGGATCCGGTGCATGTGCACCGTGAAATGCCTTGGTGGCAGCGGCCCCCATGTGCTCCCTCAAGAGCCTGCTGGGCTAACTGCAGCTAAGGCCCGCCTGATGCCTGTACGCAGGGCTCCTCAGGAGACAGGCGTCCTGGACCTTGCTGCCAACCCACGACCCCACGCATCCCCCTCAGCCCCACGTCCCCTTGAGCTGGTGATTCTTGGGAATGTCCCGAACCTGCCACAGACTCCCCCGACAGCCTGGGTGCTAAGGGGTGTCCAGGTCAGCCAGGGCCTAGGTGGCTGCCCTGGGGACATGAGGGGTCTCCACCCACTTCACAGGGTCCCGACGATCCAGGCAGTCTCCCATCCCCAGCTGATGCTCCTGGGCCTTTAGGAAATTCCAAGTGCCCCGGATTGCGCTCCACCAGGTGACTGCAGGGTGTGGCTGACACTCCAGGGCTTAGGATGCTGACGCTGGGATCCTTGACTCCCATGGGCCCAGCTCTCCAACACCCCACATGCAGCCCCACGACAGTCTCCTACCCACTCCTGCCAGCCACTCACTTGCCCCAGCCACCAGGGTCCCGGCTATCCAGCCAGTCTCCCATCCCCAGCTGACGCTTCCAGGTCTTTGGGAAATGCCAAGTGCCCTGGATTGCACTCCGCCAGGTGACACCCCAGGTCTCAGGACGCCGACACCGTGATCCTCGACTCCCATCGGCCCAGCTGTCCCACACTCTACCCACAGTCCCACGACCGTCTCTTACCCACCCCTGCCAGGCCCTGACTTGCCCCAGCCACCTGGGGTGAGGCCGCTGGCACTGGCAACGAGTTCCTGGTCTCTTCCACCGTCCTGGCTCAAAATTCTTCCCCTCTTTCACGTGAGGCATTGATGGGGATGAAAAGTGCGGCCCTGGGAATGCCTGGACCACCTGGCCGCTGCATCAGAGGGCAGTCTGATCCCGTGGGAGAGGTGGAGATGACAGCTTCCGAAGGCAGACACCCCCCACTTCTCTGCCGCCAGTCGAATCACGTACCCCACAGCCACCCCACCCCGGGAGACAAACATATCCACACACACACTCTCAGGCATGCACGCAAAGCCTTGGAGGGCGAATCCTTCACAGGGAGAGAGTCGGAGAGATACAAAAAAGCAGGACAGAAAAATAGAAAAGACGTGGCAGGGAGTCAGACATACACAGAGACCTAGAGAAACAGAGACGCAGCCCAGAATGAAACAGGGAGAAAGATCCCCAGAGACAGGAAAGAGGGAGGCAGAGGTTTGTGAGGACCAGGCGGGATGCCAGGGAAATAGATGCCTGGGCTCCACCAGCACAACTGGCAGGGCTGACCTGGTGACAGTTCCCACGTGGTCCCAAAGTAGAATCCCAACTCCCACGGTGTGCTGGATGGGAAGGCCGGAAGCCTAGAGCAAGCTGCCATCCATGGCGGCAGCCTCCAGTTCCCAGACTCACAGGCCAGCCACGCCTGCTTAGCTGCTTTGATCCCAAGGCCAATCCAGGGGTTCTGTGATGCTGAATGTCATCAGCGCCAGCGAGGATCATGAAGTGGGCACCTCAAGAGCCATTCTGGGATCTGGCGAGGTTCCCAAGTAGGGAGGTGGGGGAACCCTGGGAGTTCCAAAGGCAGCACCTCTTCTGGGATTCTCAGGCTGCCTGGGAAACCTCGTGACCGCTCCCTCCGAATTCGGAGCCTTCAGTCACATGGGCAGGCGGAGGTGGAGGGTGGGGCGGACGAGGGAGAAAAATGGCGGCTGGGGATCGTGGCTCCCGGGGCATCCTGCGAGCCCCTTGGAGCATTCCACAAGTCCGCGCAGGCACCTCCTAGTTACAGTGATCCTTGCCCCTGCCTTCCAGATGCTGGCTGGGGGCACACGGGAGCCGCTAGAGGGTGTCCTGGGTGTCTCTTTTCATGGTGGCGCCAAAAGAAGTGGCATAGAGAGAGTCCACAAACCAGGGAGGTGCTGGCCGAGGGCAGTTCTCCCATGGCCGTCTCCCATCCAAGTGTGAACCGCGAGTGACCCGTTCTCCCATGGCCGTCTCCCATCCAAGTGTGAACCGCGAGTGACCCTGCTTAGCTTCGCAGTCCCTGGCAGATCCAGCGCCTGTGCCCTACAAAGGGCCCTGGTGGTGGGGGGGCTCCCTGCACTCCCTAAAGAGCATTTTTTGCTCTTGGATCCTCACTGGTCCAGCTGAGACTTTCTCAGAGCTGCATTGCAAAAGAGAGACCTTTATCCAGACATTTCCTTCTCTCCTTTCTCAGGTGCAAATCTTCATTGCAGCCTCGAGGCTTTCCCTATCTATTCTTAATCACTTTATCCTTCACAGGCATTTCTCCCTGATCTCTGTACATGTTCATCTTTGCTTCTGCTTCCTAGAGGACCCAAACAGTCCCAGGAACCCAATAAAACAGCAAAATATTCAATCAGGCAATTCACAAAAAACAAAAACACAAATTAGGTATATATAGAAACACAATCACATAACATAAAGCATGGAAGGTAGATTGAAAAAATATATCTTAAATATATGAAACTGAAGATCAACTGGAGGAAAGAAAATTTAATTAGAATTCAGAAATAAGCCCCCTTAAAAAAAGTGAGATTATTTATGGACCGAGGAAAGGACTATAAAGATCAGTGGTCATAATTGTCAACATTTACTGAGCTCTTCTCATTGACCACTGTTCTAAGAGGACTGGCTAAAAAAATTGTGTGGTACATATACATGATGGAATATTATGCAGTCATAAAGAAGAACAAAATTATGAATTTTGCAGCAACTTGGATGGACTTAGAGGTTATAATACTGAGTGATCTGTCACAGAAATACAGAACCGAGTATCACATGTTCTCACTTATAAACGGACCTTTAAAAACTATTGTAATATTATAAGAAAGGGACTGGCAGTAGTGGGAAACTGCCAGAGGAGGTTGGGGGTGGAATTTGCAGTAGTGGGGAACTGTCAGGGTGGGGGAGAGCACACCTCATCAACAAGGGTACCTGCATAATGAACATTTATATACCTAACCCTGAATTGTACCCACATCTTTAAAATAAAATTTTTTTTTTAAATAAAAGAGTTCCCATGAACTGATTCACAAGAATCCTGTGAGGGAGGTACTACCACTATTTCTATTTTAGAGTTGAAGACATTGAGCCATAAAGAGATTAGCTAAAGTGCCCAAGTTGTTTTAAAAAATAATTCAGGCCAGGCATGGTGGCTCATGCCTGTAATTCCAATAATTTGGGAGGATAAAACAGGATAATCTCTTGAGTCCAGGAATTCAAGACCAGCCTGAACAACATAAAGGGACTTCATCTCTCCAAAAAAATTTAAAAAAACTAGCCAGGCATGGTGGCACGCACCTTTAGTTCCAGCTACTTGGGAGGTTGAGATGGAAGGAACGCCTGAGCCTAGTAGGTGGAAGCTGTGGTGGCCATGAACATGCCACTGTACTCCTGCCTGAGCAACAGAGTGAGATCCAACTCAAAAAATAAAAATAAAAAAATTATCTGGGTGTGGTGGTGTGCACCTGTAGTCCCATCTACTTGGGAGTTCAAAGAAAAAATTTCCTGAGCCCAGGAAGTCCAGACTGTAGTGAGTCATGATTGTGCCACTGCACTCCATCTTGAACAGCAGAGTAAGTCCTCAAATCAAAAAAGAAAAAATAAAATAAAATAAAATAATGTACTCAAGTTCTGTTTATATATACATGATTTGGATACTCTATGATAAATGCCCTTTTAAAATATGATGGAAAATGATGATTAAAATAAATAGAAAATTCAGTCACACTTTAATTTCATGATCTTGGGCACATTTTTAAACCTTTCTGGACTTCGTTTCCTCATCTGGAACATAGCCATGGTACTTTACTATTTACAGTTATATTTTGAAAATTATGTTTAAAACTATAGCATGCTATATAAATATACTAATATCAGTTTATGTGCTAAAGAAGCTTAATTTTAAAAAATAGAATAGCTATATAGTTTAGAAAATCCTAAATTTGAAGGCATGCAATAAAATCAAATATCAACTGAAAATTTATTTCAATTATTTTTATTCTTTCTCAGTTATAGACTTATGTATGCACCCACTAGCATATTACTAAAGATCAGTAAATAAGTATGTATTTTCCTACAGCTGGTAATAAGTAATAACGTTTAAATGTCCCTGCCTTTCAAGTCCACTCTTTTGGGAATTAACAATGAATCAGCTTACAGGAGGGAACAAGAAAGAATAAAGTAGATTGTGATGTTAACCCTCAAGAAAGAATGACCCCCTTATATTCCTTCCTTATCATTGTATTTTGACTCTGGTTGGATTGGAAGCAACAGTTCCAAAGAGGGAAGGAAGAAAGGAAGGAGGGAAGGGTGGAAGGAAGGGATGGAGGGAAGGTTGGAAGGAGGGAGAGAGAGGCCCATGTGAGACAGAAGAGGCTGACCATTCGCACTTTCCCGCACACAAGTGACTGACTGAGACTCAGCCCCAGCTCAAGGAGGGGACTGAATGAAGATTGAGTGCTGACTAATATACTGAACTAGACAACCTATTTTCTGAATCAAAACTGTATTATGTGGAGAAAGTGACCTTAGAACTTCCTATTACCCAAGAGTAATGAGCCTGTTGAAGTGTTCATCTAGTGATGGAGGAAAAACTTTTCTCCTACAAAGTATATTTTACATGAACAATGGAAAACAAAATTATTTCAATTTTGTGGTTACATTCTAGGAGCTGTACATGTTACATTACTTAAATTATTTATACAACTCTATATGTTGAGTCCAAAGGACATTGATTATAGATGTATAGGGAAAACTCAGAAATAATTGGTTTATGTAAATTTATGTGTTAATGCTCAAAGAGTCATGAGAATGCAATGTTAGAATAAAGTGTATCAGAGAAAATAGCCTTCTTATAAATTCAAGACACAATGAGATAAAGATTCAACGCGCCTCCCGCCCGGTGCTCCCGCCGCCCGCCTGGCGCTCCCCCCGGTGCTCCGGGACGGGTAGCTCATCACAACCTGGCCCAAGGAGATCCACACCAAACCTCTTCAAGGAAGATCTGCTGGGATCGCGCCCACCTCTCCTGTGTCCGAGATTGTCCTGCCCGCCTGCGTGGGGCTTCTGTTGCCTGCTCGGAGGCAGGCAGCCATCTTGTTCTTGTCTGGCCCCACCCCCTCTGGGGCGAGCAGATGAGATAGCACCACCTGCTGGCAATTCAAGGTAACAACACCGAAATGGGAGAAACAAGCTTGATAAAGACATAGACCAAACTTCAGAACCGAGGTTAATCAGAACTGCCTTTTACAGCTGATCAGGGGAACTGACCCTAACTGCAAACTAATTTACCAGCTTGAAAAGAGAACTAGAAATCAGACCTAAAAGGGCATTGGACTTAAATGAAATGTCTCAGAGTGTGCTTCATTGATTCTATTAGTTTAATGACTTAATTCTATTCCTACTGTATTGTTCCCCTTTTTTTCTCTTCCTTTACCTTTTCTTCTCTTTTCTTCTGTCTATAAACCATGTCTTTGTATAGAGGAACAGCACACTAATAAGGTGGTTGGATAGCTGGTATGTTAGCATCACTATATGTTTTATTTTTATTTGTATGAGAGTTGGTTCGACTGTAGCTGTGGTCTATCATTTTTATCTGTTTCGGTATAGGCCTCTCTCTCTATTTGTTGGCACACTCGTTAGTTTCCTCCCTTTCTCCTCTATCTCTCCACTCCCCTCTTCAACCCACTATCTGCTCCATTCTCTCCACTCTGCTAACCACATTTTATTTCAGGGAGTAAACCTACAGCCCCACTGCACGGACAGATTCCAGGGCAGTGGGAAGTGGGTTCCACATTATCCACACGCCTGTCAGCGAATACCAGGACCTGCAGACAGATTTTGAATCACAGCTCTCCCCTTAAATACATCTCAAAACTGCAAAAAGGACCAACTCCAACCTACAGTGCAACTTCAGAATTGAACAAAGTAAGAGGACATACATAAAGAATGGGAGATTGAACAAACAGAAGTAAAACCAATCCCTTTACCCCTGAATAACAAAATTAAAGAAGACGGTGACGTGGAGGGAAGGAAGAAGTAGGAAGGTGGAAAAACCGCACAAATGAAGAAAAACCAAAAGAAGAATATAGGTCTTACACAGACCCCTGGGAAATCAGACAATGAGAAAACAGATTCTGGAACACAGACAATGAAGAGTCCCCAGAATGACTGGCTACATGCAACAAACCCAGACATCAAGACATTAATGGAGAGAATTTAAAAAATTGAGGAGAGACAAGAGGAAAATAGGAAGGTGCTGTTGTCAGAAACGACAGTAGTAAAGAATACTGTGATGGAAATGAACAACAGACTAATAAGCATGGAAAGCAGAATCAGCCAAGCAGAAGAAAGAATCTCAGAGCTCGAAGACCAAAACACAGAACTAACCCAAACTGTCAAAAGCATAGAAAAGAAGCTCAAAAAGGCAGAACAAAACCTGAAAGAGATGAATGATCACTTCAAGAAACCAAACCTAAGAATAATTGGGCTTCCTGAGGCAGAAAAAGAAACAGAAGCCACACTGGAACAAACACTTCATGAAATCATTCAAGAAAACTTCCCTCATCTCATTAAAGATGAAAAAATTCAAACACAAGAGATTCAGAGAACCCCTGCAAGACAACAAACGAGAAGACCAACTCCCAGACACATAATAATTCGCCTAAACAAAGTAGCTATGAAAGGAAAAATCTTAAAGGCAGCAAGAGAAAAAGGCCAGACTACCTACCAGGGAAAACCAATTCGAATAGCAGCAGATTTATCCACAGAAACACTTCAGGCCAGGAGAGCCTGGAGCCCTATCTTCACAGTACTAAAAGAGAAACAATTTCAACCAAGAATAACCTACCCAGCCAAACTAAGCTTCATTAGTGAGGGAGAATGGAAATCTTTTCCAGACATCCAATCCCTAAGAACCTACGCTGCCACCAGACCACCACTACAAGAAACACTTAAGAAAGTACTGAACACAGAAGAAAAAGAAAAAAGAACATTAGCATTCTTCACAAGAGTACAGGCAAAAGATTAAAAACACACCTGAACCAACTCTAAAACCCAAAGAAAGACAACAAATAAACAGGAACAACTCTGTAAGAACCTTATGACAGGAATCAACTCTTGCATTTCAATTATTAGCCCAAATGTGAACGGACTAAATGCACCACTGAAAAGACATAGATTGGCAAAATGGATAAAATATCATCAGGCTACAATCTATTGCCTTCAAGAGACTCACCTCACTAGAAAGGACACCCACAGACTCAAAGTAAGAGGATGGGAAACAAACTTCCAGGTGAATGGAATACAAAAGAAAGGAGGAGTAGCAATCTTAATTTCAGACAAAATATCCTTCAAACTATTAAAAATCAAAAAAGATACAGAAGGCCACTACATAATGATAAAAGGTTCAATCCATCAACAAGAAATATCTATCCTAAACATATATGCACCCAACATAGGTGCACCAACTTTCATAAAGCAACTTCTTGGAAAACTAAAGAAAGATATTGACTCTAACACTATCATAACTGGGGACTTTAACACCCCACTCACAACCCTAGACAGATCATCAGGACAAATAATCAGCAAGGAGATCCAGAACCTCAATGTGACTTTGGACCAAATGGACTTAATTGATACCTACAGAACACTCCATCCAAAGACCACAGAATACACATTCTACTCATCACTACATGGAACATATTCTAAGATCGACCACATACTCGGCCATAAATCAAGTATAAGCAAATTTAAAAGGACCGAAATTCTACCAAACACCTTGTCGGACCACAGTGGAATAAAAATAAACATTGACACCAACAAAGTCCTCCAAAACCCACAAAGACATGGACACTAAACAGCATGATGCTAAACAACTCCTGGGTCAACGACGAAATCAAAACAGGGATCAAAAGATACCTGGAAAAAAATGAAAATGAAGAAACATCTTACCAAAATCTCTGGGATGCCCTGAAAGCTGTAGTAAGAGGGGAATTTATATCCCTACAAACACACATGAATAAAATGGAAGGAACAGAAATTCACAACCTAACAAGTCACCTAAAGAAGCTGGAAAAGCAAGACCACAAAAACCCTAATTTCAGCAGAAGAATCCAGATCACCAAAATAAAAGCCCAAATCCAGGACATAGAAGACAAAAATATAATACAAAAAATCAATGAAACAAAAAGCTGGTTCTTCGAAAGGGTAAACAAGATTGATGGTCCCCTAGCTAGACTGACCAAGAAAAAATGAGAAAAAGAACAAATAAGCATAATCAGAAACACAAAAGATGAAGTCACATCTGACCCTGAAGAAATACAAAAGATCATTAGAGACGACTATGTACACTTGTATGGAAACAAACTTGAAAACCACAAGGAAATGGAGGACTTTCTGACATCACACAACCTACCTAGGTTGGAACAAGAAGAAATTGAGACCCTAAATAGACCAATTACAATCAAGGAAATCAACTACGTAATAAGAAAACTTCCTACAAAAAAAAAGCCCTGGTCCAGATGGCTTTCCAGCAGAATTCTACAAGACATTCAAGGAGGAGCTGATACCAATCCTACTGAAGGTATTCCAGGCGATTGAAAAAGATGGAACTCTCCCCACATCATTTTATGAAGCCAACATCACATTGATACCCAAGCCAGGTAAAGATCCAACAAAGAAAGAGAACTACAGGCCAATATCTTTGATGAACATAGATGCTAAAATTCTCAACAAAATCCTAGCAAACAGGATTCAGCAATACATCTCAAAAATCATCCACCATGACTAAGTAGGCTTCATTCCTGGCATGCAAGGCTGGTTCAACATTCGTAAAACCATAAATGTAATTAAATACACCAACAGATGTCAAAACAAAAACCACATGATCATATCATTAGATGCAGAAAAAACTTTGATAAAATCCAGCACCCCTTCTTGATAAAAACACTTGAACATCTAGGCATACGGGGAACATACCTCAAAATAGTAAAAGCCATCTACGAGAAACCTACAGCCAGCATACTCCTAAATGGACAAAAATTGGAACCAATTCCCCTGAAAACTGGAACTAGACAAGGATGCCCACTCTCTCCCCTCCTGTTCAACATAGTATTGGAAGTCCTGGCTAGAGCAATCAGAGAAGAGGAGGCAATCAGAGGTATTCAAATAGGAAAAGAGGAAGTCAAGTTATCTCTCTTTGCAGATGATATGATGGTGTACCTTGAAAACCCAAGAGAATCTGTCAAAGACCTCCTTACAATGATAAAGGCCTTTGGCAAAGTCTCAGGATACCAAATAAATGTACAAAAGACAATCACATTTCTCTACACCAATAATAAACAAACAGAAACCCAAATAAAAAACACAATTCCATTCACAATAGCCACAAAAAAAAAGAAATACCTTGGCATCTTCCTAACGAGAGACGTGAAAGACCTTTACAATGACAATTACAAAACACTGCTCAAAGAAATCAAAGCTGACACGAACAAGTGGAAAAATATCCCATGCTCATGGATCGGAAGAATCAACATTGTGAAGATGTCCATCTTACCTAAGGCAATCTACAAATTCAATGCAATATCCATTAAATTACCAACAACATTCTTCTCAGACCTAGAAAAAACAACACAGGAATTCATATGGAAACACAAACGTCCAAGAATAGCCAGAACAATCCTCAGCAAAAAAAAAAAACAAAGCAGGTGGTATCACAATACCAGACTTCAAACTTTACTATAAAGCTACAATCATCAAAACAGCTTGGTATTGGTACAAGAACAGGCATATAGATCAATGGAACAGAATTGAGATTCCAGAAGCAAAACCTCAATTCCTCAACCAACTCATCTTCAACAAAGCCCCCACCACCTACCAATGGGGAGAGAACCTATTCAGTAAATGGTGCTGCGAAAACTGGCTGACCACATGTAGAAGATTGAAACAGGACCCCTATCTATCCCCATGCACAAAGGTTAACTCCAAATGGATCAGAGACCTAAATGCAAAACCTCAAACCATAAGAACCTTAGAAAAGGAAGGAAATACTCTTATGGAAATCGGAACTGGCATCCAATTCCTGTACAAAACCCGAAACCCACAGGACTTAAGAAAGAAGATAGACAAGTGGGACCTTATTAAACTGACAAGCTTCTGCAAAGTCAAAGAAACCATCAAGAGAGCAGGGAGACAGCCTACAGACTGGGAAAAAGTATTTGCCAACTCTAGGTCTGACAAAGGCTTAGCATCCTGGATCTACAAGGAACTGAAACGTACTGAAAAGAAGAAAACAAACAACCCCATTATAAAATGGGCAAAAGATATGAACAGACACTTCACAAAAGAAGACATTCGAGCAGCCAACAAACACATGAAGAAATGCTCAACCTCACTAATCATCAGGGAGATGCAAATCAAAACCACACTGAGATACCACCTAACTCCAGTCAGAATGGCAATTATCAACAACTCAAAAAATAACAGCTGCTGGAGAGGCTGTGGTGAAAAGGGAACACTTCTACACTGTTGGTGGGAGTGTAAGCTAGTGCAACCTCTGTGGAAAGCAGTGTGGTGATTCCTGAAAGCTCTAAAAATTGACCTTCAATATGACCCTGCAATCCCCCTAATGGGAATATACCCTGAAGAATACAAATCACTCTATAAAAAAGATACCTGCACACGTATGTTTATCGCAGCGTTGGTCACAATAGCAAGAACCTGGAAACAACTATGCTGCCCATCAAAAGAGGACTGGATTAAAAAAATGTGGTACATATACACAATGGAATACTACGTAGCCATAAAAAAGAACAAAATCATGAATTTCGCAGCAACCTGGATGGAACTAGAGTCTATAATACTGAGTGACCTCTCACAGAAACAAAGATCCAAGTATCACATGTTCTCACTCATATAATGGACCTTGAACATCCAATGTAATACTATAAGAAAATGACTGACGGTACTGGGAAATTATGGGGGGGAGGGGGATGGGATTAACAGTAGCTAATATCTATCTGGGACTGGGAAAACACCTCTTATCAACAGGGTGCCTGAATGAAACGTAATTGTACACCTAACCCTTAACTGTACCCCACAACACAATAATAAAAAAAAATACTGATTGATTAAAAAAAAAAAGATTCTATGCAGTTACTGTATAGCTGTTTTATACTTAACAATCATAACAATACAAGCAGATAAGATGTGTGATGTACTTATTTTGTGCCAAACTGTTCTGAGTTCTTTATAGCAAGAATTTCCATAATGCTTCTAATTAATCCTATGAGGTGGGTAATGCTATCATCTCCATTGTAAAGACATGGTAACTGAGACAGAGAAATGGTAACTGAGTCTTTCAGTAATTCACTCAAGATCACAGAGCCAGTACTAACAGAAATGGGTCCAGAGATAAAACTCTTAGTCTATATCTGTGATAAAGCGAAAAAGGCTAAGTCCATCCTAGAACTCGTTTTCTGACCTAAAATGCCAGCTCATAGGATGCCAATTACTTATCCACCCTCTAGTTCTCAGAAAGCCTCTTTTACGTGCAATTATGTTAAACTGAGAAACCCGGGAGTCTGGGATAGCACCGTGAAGGGTAGATGTCAGGAGTCCAGGTTCTTTGTCTTGATATGGCATTTTATAAGTTAAGGAAATGGTGGTGTCATGCATAAGGATGTTCTAAGAGTCACACTGGACAGTGGAAGAAGAAGTGCTTCAAAGTTGTTTTATAACTATTAACCAGAAACATGGGAATCCTCAATCAATATTCAGTATCAAAGTCGATACATCATACTCTTTGCTAAATTAAAAAAACCCCACAATTCAACAGTAATGCAACATGAACAAAATACAACTTTAAGGACATAGAAGAGTGGCCAAAGATGTTGACTTTCTAGTACAGCTTTTGAATTTTGAAAGTACATGCTTCTTCAATTATATTTTAAAACTACAGATAAATACAAAGAATACAGAAATTACCTGTAATTTTGTCATCCATTTGTAAACACAATAAATATTTTATGCTCTTTTTCAAAATTCAGATCATATTATAAAACATTGTGCCTCAAATTATTTCAGTTAACTTAGTATTTTAAGTATAAGTCGATTTCATTCAATATTCTCTGACATCATACTTTTGACTCTATGTGTATTTCCCATTGCATGGCAATACATATGTTCTTTTCCCTTCTCTTCTGATCCCAGTGCTTTTTCTGGTACTTTCTCAAGGCAACCAGGACAGTAAATAAGTTCTCAAAAAGCTGGACAGTTATGTCCTGCAAATTCAGAGAGCTTACCCCCAAATCAGTATTTTGTGTGTGAGTGGTATTTCTGATGTGTCTAAAAATGCTAGTGAGACCTGTTTTAATAATAAAACATCTGACTAAATAGTGAATATGCCTTAAGCCTCTCACCAAGCTCTGGGCATCTCTCAGATGTACTGAAGGATGCTTCAGCGTCCTAACCCCCAAGCTCTTGAAGGATTGTCTGGGCAGTAGCTAAACATTAAATACTTATGACTGGCTCCAAAACCCTGCACTAATTTTCTGCAACCCAATTAATAACATCTGGCAAAAGTGTCCTTCATCTTGTGGCTCACTAGCAAATCAGAGAGCGAAAGAGTCAAATGGGCCATCAGAGGTCATGGAGTTTATGCCCCGTTTTATATCTCAGGCAAACTGAAGACCATGAAGTTTAAGTGGCCTGGCTGAAGTGCCAGTGTGTTGGGTGAGGCTTAAGCGCTGGCTTCTCTGATGCAGAGAAATACTGTTTCAACATTTTCTTGAAAGGAAAATGTCACCTCTAATAATTTATATCAAAAAACATGGACTCCACATGTTCTATCGTATATTTCTTTATCTGTGGAGAACAAATTTAGGGACTGGTTCAGAACCTGATACCTGGCCTCTTCTTGAGACTAAAATATTATGGGAATCTATAAAAACATCATTGGTTCTGCAATATTCAGGTAAAAACAACCCAACTTCATGAATTTATAACCTGAATTCTTACAAATTGAGAGAACGGCTAAAACATCCTTCAGGGCTCTTGGGGAGAACTAAAAGCTAAAGATTGGTATTAGCATAGGTCACACTTGAGGTGGGATAGCAAACTCTGACTCTGGCTAATGTTAAGCCTGGAGAGAAGCCCAAACGAACATATTTGAAAGTAAAGTGTCTCCAACTTCTCTACAATGGAAGCAAAAATCTCCTTGGGAGGCTTAAATGATAGAAGAACCAAGTTACCCTATATCAGTCATGGAAAAGCAATGTTTCCAACATGAGTAAATGCTGAGAGAGTCATGGATTCTATGGCAAATGGAATCTGGAAACTGCCAGTAATGACCTGAGTATGTCAAGCTTTTCTGTCAGTAATGGAACAAGTAGTCAAATTATTTCAAAGAAAATAAATATCCAAACAGAGAGACAAAGAAGGTCATCAAGGGAAAAAACTATATCCTGAAATGTAAATGAAAAGATCACTATACAAATCAGTGGAAGAGACTAATTCAAGTGATTCTGTCTTATAGAGAGAAAGAAACATAACACAAGGTTGACATATTAAAACTTAAAATGCATACTATTGCAAAAGCCAACTTAATTGCCTCCATAACAAACCATTGAAGTTGCTTACTTTGGAATATCTTTCCGGTATTGGTAAATGCCTTAAAATGAGGCAGTCATTTTGCTCAAATGTTTCATCGATACACTAAAGCTGTACTCTCCAGAATCCTTGAAATGTGAGTCATTCAAGGTGACATGTTTTCAGAGTAAAAGAGAGGTTACCTTCTAAAATGTATTAAATTTTATGATGCTTCCTTAAAAGTACATTGGGCATAATGCAATTTTCCTTGATGACCCAAAGTCATCATTGTGAATATTAATTATTAGACTGTACTATAATAAAATTATATCTGTGAGACCCTCAGAAATGTATACTCTCTATTGCCCTTAGAATGTCAGAATTAAATAGGACTTGAGAGCTTGTCCAGCCTTATCATTTACAGACGAGGACACTAATGAGAAGAGTGATGTGATTTAATTAAGGGGATACAAGCAGTGACCTACCCCAGGTCTCCCAACTTCTTATCCAGAGTCCTTTCATTTAGCCCACACAGTGCAGCACCACAACCTATGCTTTCATTAGTTCTGCCTGCTTGTGGTTTTCTCTTTTCTCGATGACTATGTTCTATGCTCATCCCCCACACAATTGCTGGTGATAAAATACCCTCCTCGCATAACCGTAACTGCACTTTACTGATGGGTAGAGCAGCTCTGGCATGGGGAGGGGACAGAATCCCATGACCATCACAGGATGACAATGAATGTCAACTTCTGACTAGGGCCCAGATAAAATTAGGAGAGAGATCTCAAATTTAAGAGGGTGATCTAACCTGGGATCTCAGTCAAGGGGCCTAACTAAATGCTGAAGTTGAAGGCACAAAGCCAAAGTGAGGAGAGGGTGCAAGAACCAAAACACCAAGCTGGAGGTACTGGAAGGAACAAACCATGGGAAGCGGTCTGGATGAATTTCAATAACTAAGATGTCTGTGCTTTCTTTTCATCCCATTCCAGGGTGATTGTGTATTATAAATAAGAATGGAGGGGAAGGAGGCTGCTCACATTTTTTTATGGTCACTCAACCATCTTTATTTGAACTTGGTTTAGGAAAGAACTCATCCTTTGGATGGTGAGATGGGAGCTTCACGGAGCTCTGGTGAGTAACCTGATGGACTTGCCTATGGGTGCTAGGCCTTAGTTATGAGGCAGTGGGCCTGTGGTAGCCCAGAAGTCATATTTGCTTACTTCCTGGTAAACAAATCTTCCTGGCTGTATTCCAGAGCTCTCTGTGGCTTCAGAACAATTAAATTCCAGGTAGGTGAGGGGCTGTTTTATGCTTTGGTTTCCACGTCCATAAACAGATAAAGTATTAGGAAGGGGGGAAAGTCATTTTAAAAGCCAGGTGCATTGACCCTGTGTCAGCAGTATGATAAATATTCACTTTCAGAAAGAATTGCCTTTTTGTTTAAAATGAGATGATTGAGGCTGCCAGGGGGTAAATGACCAGTCCAGGGTGATGCAAGAGCAAGGCCATTGCCTCTGATGGAAATGATCAGGTGTTAGAGGTGGGTGCTCCAAGTGATGGCCGTAGGTCAAGTTATTATCATCTCAGGGAGGAAAACGCTCCCTATGTGGTAGAAAAAGGAGATTCTGTTGTGCTTTCTTCCCCACTCTTTCCTGCAGTGCCAGAGGGAAGCTTTGCTTTGCTGCATAGTCTGGAAGACAAATTGAGATTCTCTGTAGGAACAGACAGAATGATTCATGCTGCGTGGTACACAATTAAGGTCTGTGAACTCAAAATGAGCAAACCAGGATGTGAGCAATCTTGGTAGAGGAATGGCTCAAGAGGGCATACCTTATTCTTTATTTTAATCTCTTTGAGGTAGGAGAGTTCAACTTCTCTGAGATAAGGAAACTTACCCAGAAAAGAAATTATTTTTAAGGTTTTTCTCCCCATCTCTTGATCTCTCACTTCCATTCATCATGAATGCACAAACACACACACACACAAACGTTTTATTTGACTGTCAAGAAGCTAGGTTTTTCTCTTATTCCTTGTTCTTTGAAATGTGCATTCAATTCAAACAATAACTGAGGCCCTGCAAAGTACCAGACGACCAAGTACTTCAAAGCCACATTTCTTGCTTTCACAAAAGCCCAGTCTATTTGGGCAGACCGAGATGCAAACAAATTAAATGGGTCATTATCTGGCTGTGTCCCCATGGATAAAACTTAAATCCCATAATTCCAGTGTCTTCGAGTGTAAAATGGCAATCATAATACTTATTTTGCTAATGGTTTTTTGTGAGATGAAAGAGTTAAGGTATATAAAATCAGTGAGTAGTAGACTTGGCACATATTAGATACTTCATACAAAATAGGAAGCCGGAACACAAACTGGTAAGTGTTCTGACCAAGGAATAATAAAGAGTCATGGAAACACAGAGGCAAGAGGAGGTGACTGTCCAGAAGTAGACATTTGTTGTTTTATGAAGTGGACATTTGTTGCTTTATGGCTGCCCAGAGAGCACACATCCTTTCTCTGGCAACAGCATCCAAGTTCCTTGGACAAAACCCCTGACCTCACATTTAGTCCATGTGTTTCTGAGGGGGTTCTCTCCATTTTCAGTTACATGGCATGCCAAGTTGCCTTTTCAAAGCTTCAGCAGTCTTGGTTTCCAAAGAGAGCCTAAATACTAAATTAAAGTGCATTTAAAAATTGAGAGATGGGAGGCTGAGGCGAGAGGATTGCCTGAGCCTAGGGGTTCCGGAGCAGCCTGGACAACTTGGTGAGACCTAGTCTCTACAATATATCAAAAAAATGACCCAGACATGGTAGTGGACACCTGCAGTTCCAGCTACCTGGAAGGCTGAGGCAGAAGGATTGCTGGAGCCCAGCAGGTCGAAGCTGGGGTGGCCATGAGCGAGCTACTGCACTCCAGTCTGGGCGAAAGAGTGAGACTCCAACTCAAAAATAAAAATAAAAATAAAAATAAATGGAGAGAACTAGTGAGGGCATTTTCCTTTTGGGGATTTTTTTTTTCTGTGATTGCACAGAAATGAGGAGTGTGGAGAGACAAGGCAGTGCCCTGGATCCTAAGTTGTGAAAATGTCCAAAGGGGCATTTTTAAGGCAAGGGATGGTTCATGTAAGTCCTTTTCGTCTACTCAAATCTGCTGTAATTTGTTATATACACAAAGGTCTTGGGTAAACGTTTCTGTTTGCTTTTCTGGAAAGTGAGAGAAGTGCTGAGCTCTGTATCTGTGCTGTCACGGAGGGGAGCTGGGGCAGCATGCTAGGATTGGCAAACTGATCCATACACGAAACCAGCTCAGTTGAAGTAGAAGCTTGGAATGACATATGGCCAAGACAATGTCAATTACACATAGAAAACTTTAAAAAGTTGGATGGCGAGAGGGCATAGGACTTCCCTAGAGTATGGAGTAGTGATTTGAGCCCATTTGTAACTATTTTTGAGGGAAGTGACACTAGGGCTTTATTTTAGGTCTTGCTCAGCTTCATTTAAGCTTTAAGGTGACAGACAGTTGCACCTAGTTTAAATCCCTGCTTTGGCCCTGAACCAGGAGTTTAGGAATGCCATACTGTAAGGTTCCTGCTTCAGAGGAGTGGCTACTGACTCAGCGTCAACCAGAGTCATGGGATTTTGACTGCAAAGTCACAGGAAAGTTGTGGAAAGTACTCTGAAATCACTCTTACAGAATTTGGGTAAGGAAGCTATTTGAGATGGAGTGCTTGTGGCAGAAAACCGTGTCTGAAATGCTACATGAGCTCTCAAGAGCAGTGCTTCTCCTATTTTGATGTGCATGTGAATCAGCGAGAGTCCTCCCAAAATGAAGATTCTGGTTAGGAGGTCTGGAATAGGAGCTGAGATTTGGCATCACTGAGGCTGAGGTTAAGGATTGCCTGAGCCCAGCAGATTGAGGCTATGGTGGCTGTAAGCATGCCACTGCACTCCATCCCAGGCAACAGAATGAGACTCTGATTCTGATTTTTTTAAAAAAGGGAAATCCCTATTGACAAGACAGTCACTGTTACCTCATAACAGGGCTGTTCTGTGAGCATTTTCCCTCGCGATGTAATTTTCGCACAGCTAAGAGACTGATGTTCCCAGAACAACAGTGTGAAACTTATCTCTTCAGAAATATCTAATTCTATGTATTTTTTTCCTTTTTTGGAAACAAGAAAAGACTAAAAGAGAAGGTATTTCTACATCCATTGTTTTGTATCTCATTCACCTCCAAGATTCTATTGGTTTTAATAGAGAAAGTCACCTTAATAAGCTACTATCTCATTAAATCAAGACGCTATTTTGTACTGTACTCAATTCAATGCTATATTCAATCAGCATTTAATTAGTTTTTTGCTAAGGGCTAGTAATTTAAAAGTCTATTTCATCTATCCTTTTTCTAAGATGAAACAAAATTTTCTTTTTCTTTTTTAGTTGGAGTCTCGCCCAGACTGGAGTGCAGTGGCATATTCCCGGCCATCGCAATCTCGACCTGCTGGGCTCTGGCGATCCCTCCACCTCAGCCTTCCAAGTAGCTGCCACACCTGGCTAATTTTTAATTTATTGTAGAGACGAGGTCTCGCCAAGTTGTCTGGGCGGGTCTCGAACCTGTGACCTCAGGCAATCCACTTGCCTCCCAAAGTGCTGGGATTACAGGCTGAGCCACCGAGCCCGGCCCAAACTTTTTAAAGCTTTAGTTAGTCTGTGTCCCAGGGCCTATAATTACTTCCTTTCACATTGTAAAAGCATTCCAATCACCTTTGCTGGCTGGCAGGGTTCGTTATAATTTGGTTCCTGTGTTCCAATTCAATTTCTTTCTTAGTATTTTCCAACCTAGAGGTCTCCCTTTGCCTTCTGCACTGTCCTTTTTAGATTAAGACCAAGCCAAGAGATGCCAAGAGGGGCCAGGACTTGGTGCAGAATTAAACTAGCAGCCATGGGAAACTATGAGGGGCTATGCAAGCAACAGATTGCAGCTGCTTCAACGAGAGGCTATACATTTCTGAAGTCTGGGAGGCCAGCTAGAATCAGAATACCGTAGATTTTTGGCCAGGCATGGCAACTCACACCTGTAATCCTAGCAATTTGGGAGGCTGAGGCAAGTGGATTGCTTGAACTGAGGAGTCTGAGACCAGCCTGGACAAAATAGCGAGACCTTGTCTCCACAAATAGTTAAAAAAAATTAGCCAGCTATGTTGGTACATACCGTAGTTCCAGGTACTTGAAAGGCTAAGGTGGAAAGATTGCCTGAGCCCAGGTGGTTCAGGTTGTGGAGAGATATAATCATGACACTGCACTCCAGCCTGGGGACAGAGTGAGACACTGACACAAAAATTTTTTTTAAAAAGTCACACTACACTGGATTTAGAAACAGGAGGAAAGAGATTCCAATTTAATTGGCTAGGGCTGGTGTTCAAGTCTTCACACGAAATACCAGGCTGCCAAAAAAGGTATACACATTTGAAGAAATGTTATCTACATATAACTTTTAGTTTGCTGTAATCAGAAGTGTCTGGATCTGCATAGTAACTACTTTGAACACCTCTTTTAATTGCAGAAGTCAACCGTGACTCGTATTCATCTTGTGTTATAATTGTATATTGAGCATAACAATTTTAGTACAATGTATTCCTTTCTTAAAATGTGTTCACATTTTTTGACAGTCTCTATATGAAACAGACAGAAAAATACGGGCAGGGAAAAGAAGCCATTATTTGCAGTCTGGCATAGATCAGCAGATCTATACAGGAGGTATGACTTCCTCTCCCATGACTGGCATGATTCACCTCCAATGTCTTCTGCTTCCACACACCTTCTTCCCTTATATCCTTTATCACAGTGTCCCTCCTTGGCTCCCAGTTTCTTTTCTGTAGGGACAAATACCCACATGTAATCCTGGTTAAGTATTGATTTTCTTTCTCCATTTGTGGATTTCCTCTGAGGTCAAAGTTGGCAAGAATCTGCAGAGATAAACGTTCTTTCTTTCCAACAGATGTTATTTCTGAGATTTTGGGGGAGTGAGAGAAAAAAAGAAAACAAAATGATTTTCCAATAAATCTACTGTGCACTACAGTGAATTATGAACTACCGGGCAGAGGATAGATCATCCAAGAAGCCAAAACCAATTGCCAAATATTTCATATTTGAAAGCTATGGTTTATTTCAATTAATCAGTGAACTATCTTACTTAAGCCTGGTATTCTTTCCAAATTAAAAAACATTGAATTACAAAATTGCATTTGGTAATTATGCTTATCTCTTTTACTCCTGTGCTCAATTTTCAATAACAATTCTGGGTTTTTCCCCCTCTTTTTTTTTATTTTGTTATTGCCACTTTCCTCCCTGAAATAGCACCTCATGTGACATGGCAACAAAAAAAAGTGAGATTTTCTCTGGGTTTTTTGTTTGTTTGTTTTTTCCCAATACTGGCTTTTTGGTCAACATCAAGGAAATAAATTATACCATAATATTTGTTTTCTTCACTGGCTATCCTTTCCATATATCAAACATCACACTGTTTTTAAGAGAAAAGTCATAACATGCAGTAGAAATGACATGTTTAGTATAAATTCTCAGATATACTGCAAAAGTTTATAAAAGTGACTATAAAGAGTTTCAGGTATAGGTGTGAAAACCCAGAAATATTTGGGGATACCACCAATATATATGCGTATATAGAATACCTTTTCTACAGGGTATGGATACAGTTGTGATTTTATATTTGTTTATTTACGTAATTACTTGATTAGTGCCTGTCCTCCTGAGATGATGTAAGTTCTGCAAGTGTCTAGAACTTGTCTGTTTCAGCTGAGTGCTCAGTCTCTAATACCCAGCTCGGTATCCGAAACACAGTGGACACTTACTAAATCATGTTGAATTCATAAAGAAAAAGCATCTCTAGTGACAGATAAAGGCCATAACACGAGGGAAGAGGACATTTTTGAAAGGGATAAATATGTTAAATGACCTTTAATGTGGTGATGGCTTTGCAAAGATATATGTATATCAAACCTTAACAAATGTTACACTTTTAAGCACATGAAATTTAGTATATCAGTTATACCTCAATAAAACTCTTTGGGAAATGTTTAAACTGCGGCAATACTATGACAGTTGTATTAACCATAAGTTCATGAAATATTTTATAATCATATTTTATAAAGAAGCTAGTCTTACTAAAATGTTGTTTCGTAACTTTTGGGAAGGAAATAGCATTTCTAATTAAGTGTCAATTCTTCACTTCTTGATTCTGGTATGTAGGAAACTTTTAAAGTAAACAAAGTATCATTTAATTAGTCTCTTATCATCAGTTAGATATAATGCTGCTGAATTTATATGTCTTTTATATATATTAATATTTTTTATTTTGATATTATGGGGTACAGTTAAGGGTTAGGTATACAAATATGCTTCGTTCAGGCACCCTTGTTGATAAAGGGTGTCTCCTAATCCCCAGACAGCTATTGACTACCGTTAATCCCACCTCCCTTCCCCTTCTCCCCCTTGGTTTCCCACCACTGTCAATTCTTTTCTTATAGTAATACGATGGATGTTCAAGGTCCACTATATGAGTGAGAATATGTGATACTCAGATCTTTGTTTCTGTGAGAGATCACTCAGTATTATAGACTCTAGTTCCATCCAGGTTGCTGCAAAATTCACGATTTTGTTCTTTTTTATGGCTGCGTAGTATTCCGTCATGTATATGTACCACATTTTTAAAATCCAGTCCTCTTTTGATGGACAGCATGGTTGATTCCAGGTTCTTGCTATTGTGAACAATGCTGCAATAAACATACATGTACAGGTATCTTTTTGATAGAGTGACTTGAGTTCTTCAGGGTATATTCCCAGTAGGGGAATTGCAGGGTCAAATGAGAGGTTGATATTTAGAGCTGTTAGGAATAACCACACTGTTTCCACAGAGGTTGCACTAGTTTGCACTCCCACCAACAGTGTAGAAGTGTTCCGTTTTCACCACACCCTCTCAGGCAAATGTTATTTTGTGAGTTATTGATAATTGCCATTCTGACTGGAGTTAGGTGGTATCTCAGTGTGATTTTGATATGCATCTCCTTGATGATTAGTGAGGCTGAACATTTCTTCATGTGTCTGTTGGCTGCTCAGATGTCTTCCTTTGAGAAGTGTCTGTTCATATCTTTTGCCCACTTTATAATGGGGTTGTTTGTTTTTCTCTTTTCAGCACGTTTGAGTTCCTTGTAGATTCAAGATTTTAAGCCAGGGGGGTCGCGGAAGGTATATGTGAGGATGGAGCAGTCAGAGAACTCTTTCCTCCTGGCCAAGATTTGGCAGGGTAGATGTAGCTTTGAAAAGAGACCGAGTAAGTCTTTGTTGCAGGGCAGAGAGATTACGCCAAGTGCGGGGGGGGGGGCTGGTCGGGGGGGAGGAGTGAGCGCGAAGGAGGCTGATGGCTGGAACCCCCACCTATTGAAGAGGGGTACGGTCCCAAGTGGGCGGGGCGAAGAAGGATTTTCGCTTCTCTCCCCGCCCTGCTCCAGTGTTTTTCGGTGGTCGCCAGAGCCTGAGCCCGTGAGCACGTGCCGCGGCTCGTCCCAGGCGCCAGCGCTCATGCTCCGCCCTTCCCCGAGCAGTTCTCCCGGGCCGCAGGGAGAGTTCCGCCAGCTCTGCGGACGCGCTGTGCCTAGCTGTCCTCCTCCTGTTGGCATGCCGGAGCCGCGCCCGGCGGCGGCGCTGCCCGAGGTGGGCGGCAGGGCCTGGGTTGCCGCGGAGCGCCAGGCGTGACGCTGCCTTATCCCCGGCCGCAGTGCACAGTGACAGAGGCAGCATCGCCCTAAGAACCCACCTGCAGCCGTCGCGATGCCCATCATACGGAAGACAGTTTCGGAGATCCACTTCCGAAGGTGAGTGACCGCCACGGCTCAGGGCTGTGGGGGGGCGGCTCGAGGCTGTCCTGGAGTCCGGCGGAGAGAGGGAGAGGGGGAGAGGGGGAGAGGGGGCGAGGGGGAGAGAAAACTCCTTCCCTCAGTTTTCTAATCACTGTTCCCAGGTAGTGTTAAAATAAGCTCTTTCCCTTCCCTTGAAATGACTTGAATGGGTGTCTGTTCCCTGAAGTCAGATTGTCCTGGTGCATGACTGTCCTGACTGTAGGTTATTGACAGCTAAGCTGGCATGAAAGGATGCAAGTGGAATGGGGAAAAAATGGTCTAAGAGGGGATGTTGTTCACTGAGCATTGTGTTTTCCATGGGGGAACTGGTGCCATGGGAGATGAGGTGTGCAGTCCATCTTTACACCTGAGCATGGGACCTGCAGAGTAAACACTTCATAGAGGTGTAACCAGAGAGGTATCCTCATGTAGCAGGGCATCTCAAGTTTGAAGGTGCATAGGAATCATCTGGAGGTCTTGTTGAACTCAGATCCAGCTTCAGGAGGTCTGGGGCAGGACTGGAGTTAGACATTCCTTACAAGCTCCCAGGTAACACCTGATGATGCTGGTTGCACACACAGTCTGAGCAGCACGATTCTAAAGGATATTGACATCAATTTCCATAGCCATGAGGGTGTTCCAAGTGGAGAGTAATAACATGAATAATGGGTGAAAAAGAACATGGCTTATTTCAGAGTTCTTAAGAAAATTGGCCAGGTGCAGAGGGAAACTTGGAAAGGGTAGCTTGCAAACTGGATAGATAGAGTGTTGCTAGATTACAGAGCATCTTAAATGTCAGAGTGAATCATCTGGATGCAGAATTGAGTGTTTAACAGGATCTTACAGTATGTCTAATCTAATTTCACATTTGAGTGCAACACCAATATATAGCACCTGACAGAGCCAGTTGAGAGTCAAATCATTATAAGGATTATAAGGAGTGACATCCCAAAAGTAGTATCATGGATAAGTCTGGAAGTGTGTTGGATGGTTGGAGGGAAAGCCAGTGTAGACAGACAGCATTGCAAATAAAGTCTTAACATGACAAAGCTCATAGTTAGTATTGAAGTAGAGCAATGAGAATGGAAAGAGAGGAGTGAGGGATTTCTGTCTAAATCATTAACTCATTCAGGAGACATCCACTGAGCTCTGACAAGTAGTTTTTCAGGTACGTTGGAAACATCAGTGAATAGAACAGGAAAAGCCCTGTCCTGGAGGTGCTTACATCCTACTGAGGCAGGAAACAAAACACACAAAAATAAATGACAGAATCTTCTGTGTAGTGAGGGCTAAGAGGGAGACAGAGAGAAGGTGAGATGTCGGGTTGTTGGGTGGATTACAGTTTTTAGTAGGTTCACTAGGCTAGCCTTCCCTAACTCTGACATGAAGGAAGTAAGGAAATTAGCCTGATGGGGAACTGGGGGAGGGTGACTCAGGCAGAGGATACAGCCAGGCAAAGGCCCTGAGGCAGGAGAGAATCTGGAAGATAAAGAAACAGGGACAGGGAGAATAGTAGGACCTGAGGTCAAAAAGGTCAAATTATAGGACCTAGCTCTATAGTAGATAGCAGGCAGGGAGAGATAGATTTTTTAAAGCCAATTCTCTAGCAGTAATTTGGAATTCTGAGGTTTATAAGATACCAGGTATTAAAATGCAGCTTCCTGGGCCGACTCATGGAGACTCTGTTGAGCAGATCTGTGGTGGACCTTGGAATCTGAATCTTTTTTTTTTTTTTTTAGCCAGGGTATCACTTTGTCACCCAGGCTGGAGAGCAGTGACACCATCACAGCTCACCACAGCCTCCACCTCCTATGCTCAGGCGATCATTCCACCTCAGCATCCCAAGTAGCAGGGACTGCAGGTGCATACCACCATGCCTGGCTAATTCTTTTTGTTTTTTGTAGAGATGAGGTCTTGCTATGTGGCCCAGGCTGGTCTTGAATTCATGGGCTTCAGAAATGCTCCCACCTAAGCCTCCCAAAGTGCTGGGATTGCAGACATGAGCCACTGCATCTGGCCAGGATCTGCGTTCTTAGTGAGCCTCCCTGGTTAGTCTGATGATGTGAAACATATTTTTGAGGAACATTCCTCTATAGTCTTGAACCTGAGAAAATCTTTTAAGAGATAAGGACATTGAGAAGGAGGGTCAATACAAGAAAAGAAGGTATTAATTCAAATTTTGAAACGTCCAAACAGACCTCTCTCTAGTTTAAATACTTAGAAATTTTGAGATCCGATATGGGAAAAATCAAACTTGGGAATCTTGAGTTCAGAGATAATAGTGTAAAAACTTGATTGTAGATACATCTGCCAGAAAGCAAGAAGAGATAAATCAGAAGGCCAGAAATTTTAGGTCTCTTCACTCCTACCCCAGTTAAGTCAAATGGGTGTCTGAATATAGCATTAGGAATCTAGAAACAGAACTGACATAATAGTGGCTTACACAAAACTTAGTTTTCCTCCCTTCTGTAAAACAAGCATGAGGATAGACTTGGGGCTAGCTGTGCCTAATACACAGAGTCGTAAGGGATGTTGGCCCTTATGCCTTTCTGCTTCTTCCTGTGTGTGTGACATCCATAAAGTTACAATATCGTTGCTGGGGTGCTGACCATTGTATAGGAGTTCCAAGCAAGAAGAAATGGAAGGTTAGGAGATAAAGGAGAATTCCAGGAAGACAAAAGCTTGTTTTTGCATTAGTTCCCCTCTGCAAGGGAAGCTTGGAAATGGAGTTTTCCAACTGGGCACAGTATCCACTGTTGTGTTATGAAGGAAGAAGGGAGAATGTTTATTGGGCAGGCATCAGCCTCAGTCAAGATCACATACTCAGATTTGCCCAAGGCTCTTGCCCGAATAAAATAGAAACTGTTCTGGAGCTCATACCATATAAAATAATTATTCAAAACTAAAGAAGTGCATGCCAAAAAAAAAAAAAGCCACATATCTATCCAGTGGCTTTCATTTTCTTCTGCTGAGTGTGATAATGCTAAAATGTGAAAACATTCATTTGGATATGTAAAATATGTGCTAGGTGAATATGTTCAGAAGTTGATTTGGGTTTTTTTAAATGGAAATCCTGAAATGTTTGTAACAATGTAGAATACTATGTTTCATTTGTTTGAAAGATAAAAGGAACAATAAAATTAATTTCTGTAAGCATCATTAAAGGAAAAATTTTAGGAGGCTATTTCTGGTAAAAAGATGACAGGTTCTTTGTTCCTGTAACACACGTATATTATGTACCTACTGTATGCCAGCTAAGTGGGTGTTGGGACAAAAAATATGTGGTGAATGAAAGAAATTGTAAACAAGGAGCAATGAGTTCAGTTCCGACTGAAGTGGTGCTGTATGAGAAAGTATCTGAGGCAGTGATATGTCATGATCCATCATAAGAGAAATATTTTGAAAATCTCAAAATATGTGTTATCTTACTTAGTGTAATTCTGGAGATATTAAGTGCATTAGAACTAAATTATTTTTAAACGTTCTCATGTACAGAATAGAATTATTTAGAATTCTTTATAACATAATTTTTTTTATTCTAGCATTCCAGAAACAGAATTGGAGCATATGCCTATGTTACAGCTATAGGAAGGTTTGCATAGGTCAGAAGATGTGTTTACAGTTAGTGACATGTTTTCTGGGTTTCTGGGTTTTTATTCATATAGTTTTGTTAGCCTCTAAGAGTTGCAAAGACCACTGCTTTCTCATTCTTCACTCTTTATGGGGGCCCAACCTTTAAGTCATCATAGCCTCTGGATCCTAAATTCTCTAAAGGCAGGGATTTTTAACCACTGTGTTCACTGACTTCTTGTCACCCATGAGGACATTACCTGGCACCCAGGAGGAGCTCAGATATTGGTTAAATGAATGCATGAATCTGTGTCCTAGAGATGAGCCAGCTTTATAATCCAGTTTGTAAAATACTGAGGCTAACTCCAGATGTATGTGGTGCCCTCCTACTGAACCCTGAGCACCCCAAGGGAGTGTTTTGTTTGGTTAGTTCACTGCTGTATCCTCTGCATCTAGAATAGTTGCCACTCCTTGTTTATTGAATGAATGGACAGCTAAGCTGTGTTTTTCATGAAAGAGCTTTATTCTCTTGGTTGTAGAAGTACCACCTGCCCATTGGGAAAAGTCATGCTACGGAAAGGTTTCAAGGAGAGAGTAAAATGCCTCTCATGCTCTGCCATCTAAATAGAGTCAGATTGTGATTATAATATTTTAAATATAAAGTTTTAGCATTCTAGTATATATCCTGGTAAGAAAAATGGGATTATATTCTGTTTTATTTTAAATCTCTTTTCCCCACATTAATATTTCATGGATGTCCATACCTATCCAATATAGATTGGAATAAATTTCACTAAGGATGTGGTTTTTGTCTACTGCCACTATTCATATCCTCAGTGCCTAGAACAGTGCTTGATACTTGATAGGGGCTCAGTAATTACAATGCACAAATCAATTTCACTAATTTTTTGATAGCTTATCAGCATTTGATGTTAGTGTGGAATGATTTACTAAGGAATTCTGGTGGATGAGCATTTGGGTCATTTCATTGTTTTTGTTTTTTTTAACAATCAACTCTTGAATAAGCATCTTTGCACCTCATTGTTTCTGGTGATTTGTGAAAAGTCCCTCGACATGGGATCTCTGGGTCAAAAGCATGTAGCTTCTTATACTTTTGATACATAGTTCAAAATTGCTAGTAAGGTGATACTGAGTTATACTTCCACTGAAAGTGAATGAGAATGCCTGTTTATCCCTTTTCCAGGATTGAATAATGTTCTTTTTTATCCTTAAAAAATATACAATGCAAAAAGTAAGTCATTGATTTACATTGCTTTGATGATTAGGTTGAACAGATTGTGATAAGTTTAGTGATTATTATTTTTTTCTGATTTTTTTTTTTAGTTGCTGTCTCACTCTGTCGCCCAGGCTGGCGTGCAGTGGCACACTCACAGACACCCCAGTGTTGACCTGCTGGGCTCCAGCGATCCTTCTGCCTCAACCTTCCAAGTAGCCATGTGCTACCATGCCTGACTAATTTTTTATTTATTGTAGAGCTGAGGTCTCACCAAGTTGCCCAGGCGGGTCTCAAATCCATGGGCTCAAGCAATTCACTTGCTTCGGCCTCCCCACTTCTCTCTAGTTTGATCTGGGTCTTTTAGTCTCTGGTATCAAATTCCTTTATTGCAACTTAAGAAAAAATAATCTTCTTAGCTGTCCTATGCTCTATGGTTTCTCTTATTTTTTTCTACTTTTTTTCACTTGTGTATTTTTCCACTTGAGCTTATGAATGCATAATTGAGTCACATTAAAAAATATGTTGGGATACTTATTGGAATTGTATTAAGATTATAAATTTATATTGAGATCTTATATAGAGTCATTTATGCTTAGTTTCTCTCTCAGTTTATTGATATTTTCTTTCATAGACTGGAGAGGGTTTTCTGAAAATAAATACCACCTATTTTAATGATTTGTTCCTAGATTTGTATTTGGTGACTATATTGTGAATGGGATCCCTTGTAAAGTTATACGTTCTTGTTTGTAACTGTTAGCACATATAAGGTAGAAGCTATTGATTTTGAAACTATCAATCTGACTTCTTTCATTTCAAATAGTTTTTCAGTTAATTTTTATCTTTGTAGGTTTTAAAATTATATTATATCTCAAAGCAATGTGTTTTAAAATGAGGCTTTTAGTTAATGAGACTTGAGCAGGTATATGTTGATTATACTACTTATTCAGCAAGAATGGTTTATTTTTATCTGCTGAAGTTTTGTTGACTTACTACTTTATTGTTTCCAACTTACTACTTTGGAGGTTTCATGTAGTCACCCTTGCATAATAGCTGAGATATTACTTTTTTGTTATCCTTTCTGCTAAAAGTAAGGTCAGAAGTTAGACTGACAGGGATTTAAGTAATGGTTCCATGGACTCTACTATATCAAATTGGCATTCATATCTCAGATCAGCACTAAGAGAAATTGCATGTGAGCCACAGATGCTAAGCACATATGCAGTTTAAAATATTCTAAGAGCCACAATTAAAATGAAAAAAGAAATAGATGAAAATAATTTTAATAATATATATTTATTTAGTATCATCATATTAAATATAAGTAATAATATATATAATACTATATAACATAAATATATATAATAAATATAATATATAATGTTTTCTTTAACCCAGTATATCAAATACATTATTATTTCAAGATTATATTGATATACAAATTAAAAATGAATTTGTGTTTTTGTTTATTTATTGAGTTGGAGTTTCACTCCATCGCCCAGTGACACACTCACGGCCACCCCAGCGTTGACCTGCTGGGCTCCAGCGATCCTTCCTCCTCAGCCTTCCAAGTTACTAAAATTACAAGTTTATATTTTTTGAACTAGGTTTTCTAAATCTCATGGATATTTTATATTTATATTACATCTCAGTTTGGGCTACTTTTTCTTGTAACCACATGTGACTGGTAGCCACCATATTGTACAGCACAGCTATAGCCTCTGACATGTGCTTACATGTTAGTATTTACTAGAATTTATAGAATTTAATGATGGAAAGGTAAGGTTCCAAGTAAGCTTATTAAAAAGCAGCTACATGAGTATAAAATCTCCCACAATATGTTCATACTTAGCTAATACTTTAGTAATGCTTTCGACCTGGCCTTTGTGATATCTTAGGGATTTTATGTAAGTACATTGTGACATCTCATATAGACTGCTGTTTTTCCATTTAAAAAATATCTTTTACAAACAGCCCCATTACAAAGTGGACAAAAGATATGAATAGACACTTCTCAAAAGAAGACAAATGAGCAGTCAACAGATACATGAAAAATGCTCAGCCTCACTAGTCATCAAAGAAATGCAAATTAAATCCACACTGAGATACAACCTAACTCCAGTCAGGATGGCCATCATCAGTAACTGAAAAAACAACAGATACTAGGGAGGATGCGGGGGAAAGGAACACTTCTACACTGTTGATGGGAGTGTTCACTAGTACAACCTTTGTGGAAAACAGTTTGGTGCTTCCTAAAAGTTCTAAAAATCAAACTTCCATATGACTCTGCAATCAACCTACTGGGAATATACCCAGAGGAACTCAAATTACTCTGTGGAAAAGTTACCTGCACACTCATGTTGATTGCAGTATTGTTCACAGTGGAAAAAACATGGAACCAACCATGCTGCCCTTCAAAAGATGTGTGGATATTAAAAAAGTGGTGCATGTACAATATGGTGGCTACCAGTCACATGTGGCTACAAGAAAAAGTAGGCCAAACTGAGATGTGCTAAAAATATAAAATATCCATGAGATTTAGAAAACCTAGTTCAAAAAATACAAACTTTTAGTTTTGGAATATTATGTAGCCATAAAGAAGTGCAAAATTATGAACTTTGCAGCAACTTTAGATGGACTTAGGGTCTGTATTACTGAGTGATCTATCAACGAACTAAAGAACAGAGTACCACTCATAAGCAGACCTTGAACAGTTATCATAAAACTGTAAGAAAGGGATTGGCAGTAGTGGGAAACTGCCAGGAGAGGGGGGAGCACACTTCATCAGCAAGGGTACCTGCATAATGAGCATTTGTATACCTAACCCTGAATTGTACCCCACATCGTTTAAATAAAAATTCAAAATACAAATAAGATATGTTTTAAAATAGATTTGATAAGCAAAATATATGTTGAAGTATCTTCATAATAGTTTTTATTTAAATGTTAGCATGAAATATGAAATAGATATAACTTAGAATAGGTAGATCTTTTATGTGCAATGTCACCTTCATGTCTGTCTATGTAAAGGGACTAGTATATAGAGCTTGGCTTCATGGGTTAATTACATCTCTAATTGACTTGACAAAGGGAGGTGTCTGTTTTAAATTGAGCCTTTGTTCATTATTTATGTGAGTTGTCTTTGAAGGAGAAGACTGACCTGGATCCTTCTGGGGCTGTGCTTAATAGCTTCACACAAGAGAGGAGATAGTTCAGACAGAGACTCTCACTAACAAGACTGAGGCAAACCTAGGTTCTGGACTAGGAAGCCACTGTAGTGGGCCAGAGCTAGACTACAAGTTTGGCTTTTGTGAGCAAGGTCAATGGTGGTGTGCAGGCGTGAATCAGAGGGATGACTTGTTCCGACACCAATCTAGAACAGTTGAGCTTCTGTAATTGGCCTAGATCCATGTGTCTAACTCTGGTCCCCACGTAAGGCTGACTTGGTATAAAATAAATATCCTTTCCAATTTTTGCCTTTGTCCCCTCCTTACCCCCATATAGAGTTAGTCCTGAACAACCCCCATATAGAGTTAGTCCTGAACACCTTCGATGAAGGAGACTTTTAAGGAGCCCTACTTAGCACTCTAAAGACCAGGCACGGACACCGTGTCACCATTTCCCTGAGCACCGTTTCCCTGAGCACCTGTCACAGCAACTCATAGAGTTCTGGGATGAGGAGCCCTGTCTTGCTTGTGACAGTCTCCCTCTCAGGAGCTCCTGGTCCCTGACTTGGACTCTAGGGCCCTGCACTTGTGAGCAGTTGGATGCTGAACCATGCTTGCTGAAATTTCCAAATGTCATTAGCTTGCCCTTTACCCACTGTTGCACTTGAAGAAACTTGTTGCCCCATGTTGGAGATCTTTGGTTCTGGGTGCATCTTGTCCACAACCACTTCTAGATTTGTCACTGTGCCATTGTATTTTTATCTCAGTGTCTATGGTGAGTTGACCCCTGCCAGTTCCCTTCCAATATGTCTCAGTCTACTTTTTTTTCCTATCCCAGGCCATGTTCTATCTCTGACTAAAGAAATGAAACAGGTCTCTCTGTATAAATTCTAACCAGATTTGATGTGCTGCTCTGTATGTTAAGTTTAAGTTGGGTTTTGTCTACTATCTGTACCAGAATAGGTTTCTCAGTTGGAATTAGTCAGTTTTCCTGACTGTTTATTTTCACTTTTATGGGTAAATGTTAGAGAAATGACACAAGGAAGAATGGCTGTTAGCCATCCTTAATGCAAAGTGTGTCCAATATGGACAGGGCAGTGAGAAGCTTGTGAAATGTGAATTGATTCGTAGCCATAAATTGTGTACCTCAGGAGTGCCCACCCTGGCTTTACAGTGAATTAAATGGGGAATTTCTAGACAATATGAATGCCTGAGTCCATCTCAGACCAATGAAACCAGACTGGCCTACAAGCATGTAGACCAAGCCTGAATATTTTATCTCTCAAGTAATTCCAATGTGCAGCAAAGCTGAAAAACACTGATGTAGATCCTTGAATGTACTTACCTGCATAGAGGATGAGGAATAGGTTGTATACAGTCATCTGGGTTGCTTGCTAGCCAAGAAATCAAGAGCTTGTGGGTGTTACCGGTAAGTTTTTTGGTCTATCACCCAGCTACCTCCTTTCTTTATTTCCCTACTCAGAAACAGTCCAAGTTGTATGGTGATACTCAGTTATTAGGTATTTAACACTTTCTTTACAATTCTGAATGGGACATTCAATTCAGTATAACCAAATGAAGAGTAACAACACGGTTGGTTTATTTTTAACCAGTATTATATCTCCTCTGGGTGCTTGTTAAATATGAGCTTTTCTGCAGTGTCATTTTTTTTTTGTCTGTTTGTCTGTTTGTTTTTTGCTAACCTGTTTACTTTTATTATGTTGTAGTAATTAATCTTTTTATTCATCCTATATTTGTAGCCCACATGTTTATTTAATTTTCAGCTAGAAAAAATAGCATAATGACTTGGTAAAGTCTTTGAAACTTCTGTGGCAAATTTTCTTTTCAAGAGCTGTTGGTTTTTTGTTTTGTTTTGCCTATAGTTGCTGATTTATCCTATAGTGACATGAAGAAATCTTTTATAGGTAATATATAAAACGTAAAAAGTTTCCGCAAGTCCCAATTTACCAGCTGTCCTTGGTGGCTGAGATGAAACCCATTTTTAAGACCATTGATTTGGCCAGTGTGTTTCTCTGTGGTCACTTGGACAGGTGCGGGGTTCTGGCTTCAGGATGCTGGCAGTGGCTGCTCCTGGGGATGAAGATGATCACTTGAAGCTGTGAGGACCAGAATACATGCACCATAGCACTTTAGATCAAGTGCATTGTGGTCAACATTTGTGTGGTTGATGTTTATTTTATTTTAGTTCTCATCTATCCTTATTTGTTTCTGCATTTAGACTTTTCTTTATTAAGTGATAATGTGATTTGTACTTTAAAGATGGAAATCTTTTTAAAAAGCCAGAATTTGACTAGTAGAGGAAGGAAAGTTCTAAGTTGTTGGCTCAATTTAACCCCAGATGGCTACTGATTCCTGACTTTTTGTTTAAAGTTCAGTACACAAGTTGGCCTTTTGTTGACTTCCAAGTGAATATAATTAGCAAAGGAGAAAAAAGTCCTTCTAATTTCCCAGTTGCCAAATCAAATCTCCCTTGATTTTATTAAGTGGCTTCCCTTGTGGAATTTGTCCTTTAGGGTTGGTGAACCACTCTCCTATATATTTTAATTTTTACTAAGCCTGAATACCAAGGTCTTCAGTCCAAACTTAGTAGTTTTCTTTAGAAGAGGTGAGGCATTTTTTTCATATGTTCAGCTAAAACTGGCCTTTAAAAAAATTTCACTGGGCTACGCACAGTGGCTCACTGTAATCCCAGTATTTTTGGAGGCCAAGGTGGGAGGATTGCTTGAGGCTAAGAGTTCAAGACTAGTCTAGGAAACATAGCAAGATCCCATCTCTACAAAAATAAAATAAAATAAAGTAACCAGGTTTGATGGCACGTATTTGTAGTCTTAACTGCTTGGGAGACTGATATGGGAGGATTACTTGAGCCTAGGAGCTAGGATCATGCCACTGCACTCCAGTCTGGGTGACAGAGCTAGACCCTGTTGCAAAAAAAGAAAAAAAATTCATTGAAGCAAACTAATAAATAACCATCTTTATTGTTTTATGTGTTGTTGTTGATGTGTCTTGTATTATTGGTCTACTTGGTACCAGACTATTTGACATGTTAGCCACTTAATACATTACTAGTTGCACTAGTCACTTATTATTAATAAATTAGCTAATTTGTGACATAGCAACTCTTGAGGCTATAACTCATGTAGTGGGTGCTCTCTCTCTCTCTCTCCTCTCTCTCTCTCTCTCTCTCTCTCTCTCATCTTAAGCTAATGCTCTAGACACAATTGAGTTGAGAGAAAGTATAATGAGGCACTTGGGGTTGCCTGTAGACCTGGAATACTATCTGGGTTCTGGTTCTTCAAAGTTGTGTGGCCTTGGACAAGCCACTTAGCCTCTTTGAGACTCCTGTTTTCCCTTTGATAAACTGGTAATAACTACCAGTGAATCATGTCTGCTGGTTATTGAGGAGAAAAAACCTAGCTGCACATTGGAAACTCCTGAGGAGTTCTCAGTGTGTTTACTCCTGGGTTCTACCTCCAGAGATTCGGATTTCATCTTGTGGATAAGGGTCGTAACAAGGAGAAGTGACAGTGGCTTCAGTGACTGAATATCAGTGGAGGTGATGAGAAGTGGCTCGGATTCAGGATATAGTTGGTAGGTGACTTGTAGTTGAAACTTCTCATTTCTGAAGCAATCTACATCTGTGACAACTTTTATTTTGTTTTTTTGTTTATTTGGGGTTTTTTTTTAGTTGGAGTCTCACTCTGTCGCCCAGACTGGAGTGCAGTGGCCACCGCAGCCTCGACCTGCTGGGCTCCAGCGATCCTTCCGCCTCAGCCTTCCAAGTAGCCAGAATTACAGGCATGCGCTACCACGCCCGGCTGATTTTTTTATTTATTATAGAGATGAGGTCTTGCTGCCCAGGCGGGTCTCGAACCCGCGGGCTCAGGCAATCCACTCACCTCAGCCTCCCAAAGGCGCGGGATTACAGGCTGAGCCACCGAGCCCGGCTTGTGACAACTTTTAAATCTATATTGGGAACATACTGTTTGACTCTTCTAGCTAATGAAGTTATCTATGGAATAGTCCCAAGACAATGTTATTCAATTCTTCTGTCTTTCATTGTTCTACTTCCTTTTCCAGTTAAGCATGATATAGCATTAGGAAATGTTTTATTACTGTTTCCAAGCAACTAAGCATGCCCAAGGTAATTATTTTTTCTAGGTTAATATCTAAGGCTGGCTGCCAAGGAGGTTGATGCTTACTATATGTGAGACCCATTATTTGGTGTATTGTAGATTTTCATGTAATACTACTTGATGATAGCTTTTCTTCTGGGTACCAGGAATGCTTTTTTCAGTGTCTACTGCTTAGAATTTGTAGTACTACTCTTAGAGCTTGCTCCAATTCAGCATGAGTTCAGGAAGTGTTAAATCATTCTTTTTTCTCCTGACTTGGACAAGAGGTGTTGTTGATGTGTTTCACATTTGTTTATTTTTAGATCCATTCCACAGAGTCAGTTAAACAAAAATATTATAACCATGTACAGCAATGACAGGTGCTGGCAAAAAATTATATCAGCGGTTTTCAGGATAAGGATAATAGTGTTTTCATTGCCCACCTGTGTTAGATGGGTATTGGCATGGGACTTGGCTTCCAACAGGCAACTGAAATTTTAGCCTCTGCTAAAATTTCATAATATACAAGTTGACCATATCCTTTCCTGAAATCAAATGAAAGGTCAAGGAGAAGCTAAGGCAGCTTGATAAATGGAAAGTCAATTCAAGATACCACCGATTCTGTCCTGTCTGGACTCAGCCTTTTCATCTGTCCAGATGGCAAACTGACTGTGACTGGTTTAGTGCGGGCCATGTGCACAAGGAGCACAGTAACTTGATGGAGCGGTCCCCAAGACTGCAGCAGGAAGAGAGGAGTTTTCCAAAGGAAAGCAATGGGCTGTTTCTAGGAGACACAGACACTGAGCTGGCAAGGGTAGCAGATGTCCATCACCTGGAGCCCACATCAACACTCAGCACAGGGGTGGTATATAACTGAAAATTGCATTTTCCCACTGCTGCTGCTGCAGTTATGGGGTAGAAATTGGAAAGGTATTGTTGAATAGTTTCTGTTTTAATTTTCATGCTTTTAAAGGTGTTTGATGTCTTCAGTGCCACATTTGAAAATGTAGTCTGTCGGTGTTAACATTTAAAGCACCAGTTCACTGTTTCCAATGTGGTAGTTCCTTTCTTTTGTACTCTTTCTGAACAACTGCCACCAGGCTCACAATTGAACATCTGAAATAATTGTTCTGCTCTAACAATGCAGAACATGGAATTTCAAACCTCTTTTGTAGCTGCAGTAACTGCCTCTGTATTTCTAATGAAATTAACTATTAGCCGGGCTCGGTGGCTCAGCCTGTAATCCCACGCCTTTGGGAGGCTGAGGTGAGTGGATTGCCTGAGCCCGCAGGTTCGAGACCCGCCTGGGCAGCGAGACCTCATCTCTATAATAAATCAAAAAAATCAGCCGGGCGTGGTAGCGCATGCCTGTAATTCTGGCTACTTGGAAGGCTGAGGCGGAAGGATCACCGGAGCCCACCAGGTCGAGCCTGCGGTGGCCGGAAGCGGCCACTGCACTCCAGTCTGGGCGACAGAGTGAGACTCCAACTCAAAAAAAAAAAAAAGAACCAATTAACCAATTAACTATTGGTACGAAAATACCATTGAAGTATTTAAAATCAAACATCTAATTATTCAGCCAAGAATTTTTTTAGTCAAGAAGCTAGAGAGATGATCGATGATGATGATTATGATAGATAGATAGATAGACAGAGAGACAGATAGATAGATATTAGGTGAGGACTTTAAATTATTAAACCTTTGAAAGGATGTCAGGTAGTGCTTATAATTTCCTCCTAAGTATTATGACACCTAACTTTAATCACACCTAAGTTTGGCAGTTGTTTCTCTAAAGTCTCTGCTGACTTTTTTAGTTAATATTCATTTATTAGATTCTATGACTGTTGCAAGCATGACTGTTTGATTAATGACCTCAGTCTAGGATAAGAAACTTGAGCAATTGATATGGTCTCTTTAATTTCTAAGATTGGAAGCCATTGAATAAAAGGTTATGTAATTTGACTCTCCTGAATAAATTTAGGAGATAATATAATAGATATTCTGATTCCAATTGCAGCCTTACTTGTAATTGCAATGCAGTTTGAGTCTGCAAAAACCTAATGGTTCTGTAACCATATTATCAGGCAACAGAATGGTTTTGTATCGTGTTCTCTTCTCCCTCCTACCTACCCACCCCTGCATTTTTCTGTTGCATAACCCCTATATAGATGAAAATTTTGTAAAAAAAAGTGCTTATTTAATATTAATTTATAAAATCGTACAGTAAAATACCTTATTTTGCTGTCTACATTGAATCACATTGGTCACAACTATAAATAGTACCCAACAATAAAGAAATGTTAATACACATAATTAGTATCTTTAAATCTTTTTTTTTCCTGTATCATGTATTTTGAAGGGGAGATTAACTTTATAATCCATGGGGAGAATAGGGTCATAGGAGTTGACTGAGTGACAAGTATTGTGCTACATTGCTAACATAATGTCATCTTCATGGTCACCACGTTTTATGGGTGAGAAAGCTGAGGTTCATGTGATGAAATAATTTGCTTTGTGTTATGTAGAATTGTCATAATCTGAATTTGAACATGCAGCTGACTTCAATGCCTATTTCATTTCCCACAATCTGCCTTTCTGATTTCATAATAAAAATAACAGCTAGAACATTTGCATATATATGAAGAGCCAGGCACTTTACATATTCATCATCTCAGTAACCCCTAAAAGAACAGGCAGCTAAAGGTTAATTAACCTGTCTATAGTCTCCAGAGCTCATAACTGATTGGCCTAGACATCTCTCTCACTCCCAAGGCACTCATGCCTTCCTTGATGATATTCTGTATTTGAATATCATTGATTACCATGCTATAATGAGAAAAAATGATGCATGATATCTAAAGATAGGGCTGTTTGACTGTACAGAGAATTCTATTTAGTAGGTTGTGGATTATTTGTTGTATTTAAAATCCTACATTAAAAGGAATGGACAAAATACATTTGGATGGTATACAGAGGGTACCAAAATTGTATACACATTTTAAGAAAGGAAAAAACTGTATTAAAATTATCATACTCGATAAGATGAATACAAGTCACATTTGACTTCTGCAATTTCAAGTGGTCCTCAAAGCAGTTATCATCCACATCTGGACACTTCTGATTACAGCAAACATGTCTTCAAATGTGTCTATATTATTTGGCAACAACCCACCCGTATTTTATTTAACCCAGCATACCTAAAATATTATTAATTTGGCATGCAATTGAAATAAAAAAATTGTAGATAAGATTTTTTAAACCCTACATTTCTTTTGTGTCTTGGCTTTTGTGTGGAAAAGCATCCAGTGGTATGGATGTGTGGTACCATGCAGTCATGATGAAGTCAATGATGGAATCATGAAGGGACTATTAGAATCATTCCAGATCTGTGTCACATTTACAGCTATTTTATTTCATCTCTGTCACCATGGACTAACTTAGGCCTCTATATTTTGTACCTGGATTATCACAGTATCCTCAGAAGGGTCATCCTGCATCAACCTTCTGGTGGATTCCTACTGCATAAAAATACAAAATTCACTTGCTTGTTTTTTCTCCCAGTCCAACCATGCTTCTTTTTGTGTTATGCTTCCCCTGTTTACTGTTAGTGACCCTCAGTTTCCTGGAGATGCCAAGTTCATTCTTTCCTCCATAGTTTTTCCTGCTCTTTCCCTTGTTGGGTTTGCATTGCCCCTCATCTTCCCATGGGTATCCTTGGGGGTCTCAGTATAAAATAGCAGCAGATATAGGAATCTCATGAGTAGAGTGATAATAACACCGCGATGAGCTCACATTCATGAAACTCTTTCCATGTCAGGGCTTGTTCCTTATGTTTAGTTAACTCACTGGATCCTTACAACGACTCTTGGAGGTAATGACTCCAAGGCAATGACTCTTTCCACTGTATAGATGATAAAACTGAGACACAGAGTTCTGTCAATTGCCTACTTATTTCCTTCCTAGAAAGGAGGTGGTTTGACTAGGCTCAGTGGCTCAGCCTGTAATTCCAGCACTTTGGGAGGCCAAGGCGAGTGGATTGCCTGAGCCTGTGGGTTTGAGACCAGCCTGGGCAACATGACGAGAACCCGTCTCTACAATAAATAAAAAAATAGCCAGGCATGGTAGTACATACCTGTAGTTCTGGCTACTTGGAAGGCTGAGGCAGAAGGATCACGGAGCCTAGCAGATATACGCTGGAGTGGCTGTGAGTGTGCTATGTTACTCCAGCCTAGGTGACAGAGTGAGACGCCAACTCAAAAAAAAAAAAAAAAAAGAAGTGGTTGTATTTAAAGTCTTACAGGGAAAGTATGAGCAAAGTTAATTTGAAAGGTGTATTTTATTTAACCTAATACATCTAAAATATTATAAATTTAGCATATAATCAAAAGGTTGTTGATGAGAATTTTTTTAAGGGCTGAATTTCTTTTGCATCCTGGGCTTTTGCTTGGAGCAGCATTAGGTGGTAGGGAGGGGTAAGTGTTTTACCATGGCCTTTAATTATGTTGTTGTACTCTAGAAAGTAAGTCTGTGAGAGTAGGGATCTTATTTTCTGTGGTTTCTGTAGCATTTTTTAAATGTGTGGCATATAGTAGGTTCTTAAGGATGTTGAATGAATGAGTGAACAAATGAATGAACTCTTGAGCAACAAGTCTTATTAGTTGGTGATATTTCAGATGAGGAATAAAAAATTTCAAAGACAATTCTGCTGTCAGTGTATAAGAGGATCAAAAGCCTTTCACTTAAATAACTGTTGAGCATTGTTCTTCTCTGTTACATTATACTGTGCATACAAGTATGTGATGATGAATCTGGGCAGAGGAAGAAAGGAAGACTGTGACATCAACATACTTGGTAAACTGGTCAGCAGGTGTCAGGTGGCTGTTGGCAATTGAATATAGTCACTGCTTATCTTTTCAATTATGGAAATTTAGCTACAATTACAAAGCACCATTTGATTTCGTTACTGAGTGTTGGCTATAGATTAAGTAAGGCAACTGTGTCTGTGAAACAGCTTGATAAAGGCACCAGTAGGGTGCCTTATTTTGTTTTTTAAATCTCCCTGCTCTTATGAACAAATGAGCTACTAATATTTTTTTTCTGCCTGCTGCCCAGGAGATACTAATTTTACGGGACTTTGGAGATGAGAATAAATGTCAGATTATTAGCCTAGACTAGCTTCCACATTTTACAAGAGAAGAGAATAACCCATGGGGATGAAGTAGTTTGTACAGGATCATGTAAGTGATTGGTAGAAGAAACTGAGCTCCACTCACCGCCCCTGAGTGGGCATGGTGATCAAACACTATTAGCATTATGAATGCTTGCTCACTTAAGAGTCCTAATTAGGATACTGACTCACCAGCACTTTGTGTTTTCTTGACAATGACTATTATTGCAGGAAGCTGACATAGTCACCAGAAGGATGTTGCTTGTGTATCCTTATTTGGTGATGCAAAGTAATGTTTTCCTGCTAGCATATTCAGTAGTTAAAAGTGACATGTGACTGTTTATTTTCCTATGCTCAAATTCTTGATCCTTCAGAAGTCTAGAAATTGCATTGATAATTTTATAACTAAGAATGCAGGATTTGGCCTGGTAAAATCTCTGGTTTAGCGTATTGTTTAGGAAACACTAAGTAATTTTTATCATTAGTTGAAATAAACCACAATTCAGAAAACAGAACTGCTCTTGTGCTGGGAGAAAAATAAGAATCAAGTAGAATATTATAAACACAATGTGGACTTTTCAGTGTAGCTGGAATTCTGAATTACTGAATCATTGTCTACTGAATTTGGCCTAAGGAAAAGTCTTTTCCTTGCTCATTTCAATAACAGTTAGACAGCAATCTATTGCACTGAGAGACTGATTTGATTCTGGCTGGTTTGAAGAAGTTATAGACCTTGAAGTACAGAACATTGAAAGAAGCTAAGGTATCTCAGAAGGCACTATTCAAACATGCTTTCATAGAGAAGGAGCCTTGCTCAATTCTGTTCCTTAAAGTGATGAATGAGTGGGCTGTTATTGGATGTCTAGTGTCTGACTGAGCAACAAGGATGCTGGGGTGAACACCTGAGTAATTGTCCTGAAGACTCAAAATGTGATGGAGTGTGTATTGGGTTTCACTGTCACTGTTAGCTTGTATGTTTTTATTTGTGGGCCATTTTGAGACACCAGCAAGAACTTGGAATTGGGGAAATAAGCATGCCTTCACATTTCATGATAAGATCAATACATGATAAAAAACAAAGTCACCTACAAGGAGGCAGGTTGGTTCTAAGGCTTTCAGGGTTTGATGGTAATCCCATCGGAAGATTAAATTTGGTGATGGGTGATGAAGATGGTTAGGCCAGAGAAGTGAAAGACCTTTACAATAAGAATTTAAAAACACTGCTCAAAGAAATACAAGAAGACACAAACAAATGGAAAAATATACCATGTTCATGGATAGGAGTAATCAACATTGTTAAGATGTCCATCCTACCAAAAGCAATCTACAGATTCAGTGCAATACCCATTAAGCTACCAACATCATTCTTCTCAGACTTGGAAACAACGATATGGAAATTCACACAGAAACATAAATAACCACAAATAGCCAAAACAATCCTTAACAAGAGAAACAAAGTAGGTGGTATCACACTTCCAGACTTCAAACTCTACTATAAAATTACAGTAATCAAAACAGCTTGGTATTGGTATAAAAACAGGCACATAGACCAATGGAACAGGATGGAGATTCTGGAAGCAAAGCCTCAATTCCTCAGCCGACTCATCTTTGACAAAGCCTCCAACAACCACTGGGGAAAGGAAAACCTATTCAGTAAATGGTGCTGGGAAAACTGGCTGACCATATGAAGAAGACTGAAACAGGACCTCTACCTATCACCATACACAAAAATTTGCTCTAAATGGATCAAAGACCTAAACGTAAAACCTCAAACTATAAGAATCTTAGAAAATGCAGGAGACACCCATATGGAAATCAGAACTGGGAACTAATTCCTACTAAGAACCCCAAAGGCCAATACCTTAAGAAATAAGATAGATAAGTGGGACCTCACCAAGTTAACGAGCTTCTGCAAAGCAAAAGAAACCATCAAGAGACCAGGGACACAGCCCACAGAATGGGAAAAAATATTTGCCAACTGTATATCCGACAAAGGCCTAACATCTAACTCAAATGCATCGAAAGGAAAAAAACAAACAGCCCCTTTAAAAAGTGGACAAAAGACATGAATAGACACTTCTCAAAAGAAGATATATGGGCAGCCAACAGACACATAAAAAGGTGCTCAACCTTCCCCATCATCAGAGAAATGCAAATCAAAACCACATAGAGATACCACCTAACTGTAAGAATGGCCATCATTAATAAAACAAACAGCAACAGTTGCTGGCAAGGATGTGAAGAAAAAGGAATGCTTCTACACTGCTGGTGGAAATGCAACTAGTGCAACCTCTTTGGAAGACAGTGTGGCGATTTCTGAAAAAACTAGAAATTGACCTTCCTTATGACCCAGCAATTCCCCTATTGGGAATATACCTAGAGGAACTCAAGTCATTCTACAAAGAAGATACCTGCACACGTATGTTTATTGCAGCTCTATTCACAATAGCAAAAACATGGAACCAACTATGTTGCCCATCAAAGCTGGACTGGATAAAAAAATGTGGTACATACTCACAATGGAATATTATGTAGCCATAAAGAAGGACACACATGGACTTCGCAGCAATTTGGATGGATTTAGAGTCTATCATACTCAGTGATCTATCACAGAAACAAAGAACAGAATACCATATGTTCTCACTCATAAGCGAACTTTGAACAATTATCATAATACTATAAGAAAGGGTTTGGCAGTAGTGGGAACTGCCAGGGGAGGGGAGTGGGATTGGAAGTTGAAAGAAACTACTAGGGGAGGGAGTGGCACACCTCATCAACAAGGGTACCTGCATAATGAACATTTGTATGCATAATGAACATTTGTATACTTAAACCTGAATTGTGCCTCACATCTTTAAAGTAAAGGGGAAAAAAGAAAATCTGAGTCCTATAGATGCGTCTACACATTTTGTGGGATTGGGTACAATAGACTGTGCTTGCCCATGGCTGTTAAAGTCATATTTCATCTCACCACTGATGGATAGGTTACTTTGGTGCTCACCAGACACCCCACCACTTGGTCATTTAACTTTCTGATTGACCACTCTGAGAGTGTTGAAGTGATTATGGGACTTCAGCTACTCTGGTTCCTGTGGTAGTTATTTCTCATCGTACTTTTACTAATAGTTGTTTGGATTTATACATCATCCTTACAGTCTTGGATGCCCTATGTGTACTTAAGAAGAAAGAGAGAGACCTGTTCTTGGTATATTGCTGAACTGGTTTTGCTTATGCTAATTCATCAGGCCTTGAGGGCTAACTGAACCAGAGGTATAATACTCAAATAACTCTCAGTATAATGGGAAGCAGGTGTGAGAAGGAATGGCACCTGTGCCATCTTAGTTTTTCCCTCTTTGGGGCAGGGTGGGAGGGGATTCTCCTTTGATTACATTTGTCATCACTGTATACCAGTCGCTTAATGAAAGTATTGCCCAGGTGACACAAAGCACTTAATGTGGTCATCATAACTGGTGAAGGTGGCACTTTTAAAAACAGAATTTTAGAAAATTGCCTAATGTGTATGGAGTAGCTGTCAAATAGGATGTGGGGAATATGTGTACCTCTAACCCGGAAGAATAGTGAGATCAAAATTGCTATGTGTTTTCCTTGAAGTGTTGGTTCATTAGTTCAAATAGAAGAGTCTTATTTTTCTTGTTCGTGGAGAAAGTCTGGATTGATGGATTAATTCACATGTTTAGACCTAACCTGCCTATATCTTTTACAATGTAAGAGTTCATTGGAGATTCTAATTATAATAGTTACAAACTCCCAACTTCTAAATTAGCAAGACTGCTGGTCTCTTTCCAGATACCTTCTTCAGAGGTACCTCCTGAGGACCTCTGAGGTTGGGTGCACTCTCCCTGAATTTCTGAGGTCCTCTGATGTTGGATGCACTCTCCTGATATTTCTGAGGTCCTCTGAGATTAGGTGCACTCACCCCAATATTTCTGAATTTCTGCAATTCTATGCCTTCTCACTACTAGCTTGCTGCCAACTGCTAGTAGTAAACAGGGGACTGGGTGCACAACACAGGGTGACACCCAAAACCTCTGGCCTTCACACAGTCTGCCAGTGGATCTTAAATGCTCCTGGCATCTCCATGTCACTGCCAAGCTTGCCAGAGCACTGTCAGTGCTGAGGGGACAGAGGAGGGGTGCCCACCACCTCCCATCGAGAGCAAAACTCACTCTCTGCTTCAGTGCAAATCGCTCTCCCTCAATATCACATATTTTCAGGGCACCAGAGCCCCAAGAGTTCTGCCCCATAATTTCAGCTTTACTTACTACATCTTGCCAAGGGTTTTCTCTAGTGCCTGGGCAAAGAAAGCCTATAGCAGCTGTGATATTTTGTTCCCAGAGCCATCTAACCCCTTCACTGGTCCTCCCCTTGATGAATGGTCACTAATGTAGACATTTTTTTGGTTTTGTTTTTTAGATTGGAAAATATAGTTCATTTAGAAGGCAAGTTGTGTGGGGGGGATTCACCTCTCCAAGGCAGGGGGCAGGGGAGGGGACCAAAGCTAAGGAAACATGGTGAAATATTGTAACAAAAATTGAAGTGTTTGCCAGGTGCAGTGATGCACGCCTTTAGTACCAGCTACTCTTGAGCTGAAGTGGGAGGATTCCTTGAGCTCAGGAATTTGAGGTCATCCTCGACAACATAGCAAGACATAGCCTCTAAAAACAAAAAACAAAACTTCGTAACTCTATAAATATGTTAACAGAATTTCCTTTGGTGAACAATTCATCTGTACATGTCCTTTTGGCCAGTGTTCAGTTGACTTTTGATAAACTCTCAAAGGAAAAGTTCCCTGTTTAACCAAAGAGGTAGTGTGTAAGCATTCTTCTTCCTTATCTCAGCACTACATACAACCTGGTGTCTAATATAGGACACAGTGATCCTGCTGAGGGATTGCATGAAAGAAGTTAAACTGAGTGAGTAATATTTTAGAATGTAGTGTCATTGCTGAAAACCAAGGATAAGCTAAACAACCATGAGAACACAAAAATTATAGAGATCTTCGAAAGAATAAATACCCTTAAGCCAGTGTTTATAAATATTTTAATTGTATAACCCCTAAATCTCCTAATATATCATACTCAATGTATGATTTTAGAATATATTCTTGAGCTAATTAACAAATATACCTATGGTTGACTTGTGAACTACTGAACACGTAAGCCTGTTTTACTTCGTTTGTGATTATAGTACATTTTCTCTCTAAGTTGAGAAAGTTTCTGTTTCTGGGAATTGATTTGCCAATATATGTAACCAATTATTAGGTGGAGAAGAGCTCTCAGAACCAACAGGACACATCCCTTTATTTTTCTGTGATCACATTTTTAAACTTGCTCTTCCCAAGTGCCCTTCACAATCAGTTAATGGAAGCTAGAGCAAAACTACGTCTTTGTTTTGAATTGCAGGATTTAGAAAACCCAGTTCAGAACAGATTTCTGTCAGAATTCCTCTCTTACCTCTGTTTGAAAAGTTGTCTCTCCTTCACCCAGCTCAAATGTGTGGCAGGCACCTGGAGAGGGCTATCACACAGTCCTCTGCTGGTATTGCACAATTTCCCTTTCCTCCTTGCCTTTTGGTTTCCCCTTCTTAAGCAACAGGTCTTCAAAGACTAGGAAGGAAGCGATAAAATTCAAATAAAAGACAAAATATGTTTTTATTTGGCAGGTGCAGCCAATATTGTTTCATGGCTAACAATGGTAATGACTCTATCAAATATATCACTTCTGAGTCCCTCAGAAGTCAAAGCTCTTAATTCTAATGTAGTTGAGCTTATGTTAATGTTCTTTTGTATGGATTACACTTAGTTTCTCATTTAAGAAGTATTCTTCTATCATAGGTTAGAAAGATGTGTTTTTTTGTTTTGTTTTGTTTTTTTCAGTTGGAGTCTCACTGTTGCCCAGACTGGAATGCAGTGGCCGCTCCCGGCCACCGCAGCCTCGACCTGCTGGGCTCTGGCGATGCTTCCGCCTCAGCCTTCCAAGTAGCTGGAACTACAGGTGCGCGCTACCACGCCCGGCTAATTTTTTGACTTATTGTAGAGATGAGGTCTCGCCTGCCCAGGCGGGTCTCGAGCCTGTGGGCTCAGGCAATCCACTCACCTCAGCCTCCCAAAGGCTGAGCAACTGAGCTTTCTATGTTGTCTTTGAAAATGTTCTTTTTAGAATGGATTTTTAATATACCAAACATTAATTTTGATATAAATGAAATTTATTTTTCATGTGCATTCTCAGTTGAACCATTAATTGTCATTAATTATTCTCACCTTTGTCATTAATCACATTTTAATTTGGAATTTTTCACTTTGAGAGCTCTTTATTCTTCTATTTCCCTATTCTTGTTCCAATATCATATTACCATAATTCTTAAACAATGGCACAATAATTCTTGATATAGATTAAGAAGAATCCTCTCACTTTGTTTTATTCTTTTTTGTTTGTTTGTTTGTTTTGTTTTATTCTGAATCGTTTGTACTTCCAAATCTGTTTTAATGTCCTTGTCCATTTATATACAATCACACATATGTATACATGTAAGTTGGCAAGATTTTTATGGGAATTGCACTGAATCTATAGATCAATTTTATTAGATGTTGTATATTTAGAAAGAGAGAAAGAGATATGTAGATATTCATAAAAATATAAATGCAAGGGGGGGATCAAAAAAGCTCCAGAATTTATTTGTTAAAAAGTGTGCTTTTTTTTCTACATGTTTAAACTTCTGTCACCTTCAAAGTACTCTCTGTTTGAAGCAATACACCTATGGAGATGATTTTTTCACTGCTGAAAAGTTTTTGAACTTGTCGATTTTGATGTCTTTTAGTGCTTCTGCCATTTTTTTTTTTGTTTCACCTCTTCCACATCATAAAAATGTTTCCTTTGAGGACTTTTTCATCAGGGGAACAACAACAAAAAAGTCGCTTGGGTGAATGGGACACGGGGGTCATGCCATTTTTCATTCAAAAACTGTTCTGTCCTGGCAGGTGAGTTCATAAATCACCCATCATGAAATGGGCAAACTTGTTGAAATATTCTCCAAAAAATATTCACTGAAGCCGAACACAGTCTCTCACAATGCTAGCTGGTACACTGATGCCAATGGGTTCCTAGAACACTGGCCTAGCGGTGGAAACCTGCATTATAAAGGGTCGGCCCCCAAAAGATAATTTCAAGTTTTTTTTCTTTGTCCCCCTTCTTATGCATATATATGTAGGCAGAGAGAAAGAGAGAACAGAAAGAGATTATTTAAATAATTGGGTCACTGGATTTTGAATGCTGGGAAGTCTAAAATGCATGGTAGGCCAAGAGTCTGGAGGCCCAAGGAGATGATGTTGGAATCCAAAGGGTTTCCTATTGTCAGAATCCCTGCTTCCTCAGGAGAGAGCTGTCTTTTTCTAAAGGCCTTCAACTAATGGCACAGCTCACCCACATTATGAAGGATAATTGTTACTCAAATTCTACCAATGTAAAGGTTAATTTAATCTCATACTATGTTCACTGCAACATTCAGACTTGTTTGACCAAATATCTGGTACCATTGCCTAGGTTTTCTTCCATATGAATTAGCCATTCTGTATGTAAATGCATCAATATATACTTTTTTATAAATACAAGTATAGTGTAGAATTGTTTAACTTTTAAATATATAAATTTGTATAATTGTATTAAACACATGCATGACTATATAACTATACATAGTTTTTAAACATATTTTTATTTTGTTCTGTTTTCCTATTAATTCTGTTTATCTGTCAGTTTTTTAATATGAACCCTGTTATCTGTTTAAAATAATACTTTATTGTGTTTATTACTGCCCAATCATTTTACAACATGGTTATAATAAAGACACTTGACTTATTCCTGATTTTTAAAAAGATTTCAATTTTACCACTAACTTGTGAAATATATATTTTTGGGATACTCTGTTTAGGTTAAGGATTTTCTTCTTCAATTTCCAGTTTATGTGTTATTTTTAATAATTCATTTGAAGGCTGGTCACGGTGGCTCAAGTCTGTAATCCTAGCACTTAGGGAGGCCGAGGCAAGAGGATTGCCTGAATTCATGGGTTTGAGACCAACCTGGGGAACATGGTGAGACCTCGTCTCTACAGTCAGTAAAAAAAAACAAGTCATCCAGGTGTGGTCGTGTATGCCTGTAGTTCTGCTACTGAGAAGGCTAAGGTGGGAGGATCGCCAGAGCCCGGCAAGTCAATGCTGGGGTAGCCATGAACACGCTACTGCACTCCAGCCTGGGCAATGGAGTGAAACTCCAACTCAAAGTAATAATAATAATAATAATAATAATAATAATAATAATAATAATTTCAAGTCATTTATTTTTAAGCATTTAATAAGGTAATATATTATCTACAATTTGGTGATATAGTGAATTAGTTATATTTTTCTGAGAATATGCAGTATTGCATTTCTGAAATGATACTGATTTTTTGTGTATTACCACTTTCTTATATATTCCGAATTCATTTTATTAGCTTATGTTTATGTTATTTGCATCTATATTCATAAATGTATAAAGCCTAAATTTAAATTCTTGTAGTGCTTAAGTTTTGTTATGGAGAATGGAGGAATCATAAAAATTGTTGAGAAGTGTTTTCTTCTTTTTCTATACCCTTGAAGTATACAAATTTGGAAGTACAGTTGACCCTTAAACAATGGAGATTAGCCGGGCTCGGTGGCTCAGCCTGTAATCCCGCGCCTTTGGGAGGCTGAGGTGAGTGAATTGCCTGAGCCCTCAGGTTCGAGACCCGCCTGGGCAGCGAGTCCTCATCTCTACAATAAATCAAATAATCAGCCGGGCGTGGTAGCGCATGCCTGTAATTCCGGCTACTTGGAAGGCTGAGGCGGAAGGATCGCTGGAGCCCAGCAGGTTGAGGCTGCAGTGGCCAGGAGCGGCCACTGCACTCCAGTCTGGGCGACAGAGTGAGACTCCGACTCAAAAAAAAAAAAAAAAAAACCAATGGAGATTAAGGGCACTAGCTTTTTGCTCAGTTGGAAATCCACGTATAACTTTTGACTTCTCAGACCTCTACTAATAGCCAACCATTGACTGGAAGCTTTACTAGTAGCATTAATAGTTAATTATTAGCACTTTTTAAATGTTATGCCTTATATACTTTATGCATACAATAAAGTAAAAAAGATAAACAAAATGTTGTTAAGAAAATCATATGAAAGAAAAAATGAATTTACAATTCATTAAATGGAAGTAGTTCATCATAAAGATCTTCAGCCTTGTTGTCTTCATGTCAAGTACATTGAAAAGGAGGAGTAAAAGAAGGGGTTGATCTTGCTGTTTTAGAGGTGGCAAAGCAGAATAAAATCCACAAAAAGTGAACCTGCACAATTCAAAACCATGTTGTTCAAGGATCTACTGCATTTGGTCACTGAGAATCTGGAAGAATTTGCCTATATAACTGCTATATGTTTTACATATGTAAGGTTTGGGGAAGTAGGGCTTTACTGATTAAATTGAATTAGTGACTGTAGAAGTAGTCAGGCTTTTGAATTTCTTTTTTTCTCTATAATTTATATTGAACAGTTCAGAATTTAAGAATAAGTTGGATGACTAGTAAAATGCACAAGTACCTTTCACTTCGATTTTTCAGTTTTAAGCATTTTTATTTATTTCTATTGTGAATGTTTCTGAACCATTTGAAACAAGTTGTAGACATACAAATAAATTTCCTAAAACTTTAACATGTATCAATAAAAAGGACATTCTCCTACATAACTACAATAATGTGTCAACACTACATATTTAATCTTAATTTTACAATACTATTCCCAGTTTATATTCTCCCAAAAATGCATGGTGGTGTTTTTAAGGTTGAATTAAAAAAAAAAAAATCACACATAGCATTTTGCTATCAAGTTTCTTCCATTTTTATTCCTGGAACACAAACCTACATTTAAAGCATCTTTCGTGAAATTGATATTTTTTTAGGAGCCTGGGCTAGTGTAGACTTTTGAGCAGCTTTGATTTTTTATGGTTGTTTCCTTGTGAAAATATATGTCAAACCCATCATTTTGTCAAAATATTATTTGTTGGGAGCCAACATCTATAGCTCCATGGCTGAGGCCTGTAAAGGCCCATCTGGAAGATCGCCTCTGACATAGGATATCAGTTATACCTATAATATTGGCGTGTGATTAGTGACCAGTGTGCATACATGGCAGTAAAACTTATGAGTAAAATCTCTATACACCTGATGAAAGGTTATGCAGCAGAATGACCTTGTCCTTTCTAAATCTTACTTCTTTCTAGATATTTTTTAACTTCTATTTCCTGGTAGACTGGTAAATCAGCTCTTGTTCCCAAAGGCAGTTTCTCCTAGGATTAAGATTAGAAACTAAATTATCATAATAGTTTTATTGCCCTGCCTTTAGCCAGGCAGGACGTTTTTCTAGTTTCGTTACATGCCAAAACTCTGTTTGCTTCAGCCCGTGACCATTGTCATAGTAACTGCGCAGTCCATTATCCAAGAGTGTGACAAATACTATTTGATTTTTAGAATAGACTTGTTTGGATAAAACATTCATTTAAGACGATACAATTTCCATTGGAAAGATTTAAACAGTAATAAGCATTCGTAGAAAACTTTTAGGTTTTGTTTAAGCTTTTTAAGTTTCCTTTTCTCAGATTATGACTTTAGTTCCTGTTCCTGTAGGCCAATTTTAAGATCCTTTGATTAGTATACCGAAACTTTCCCAACGGTGTTGTTTTTGCTTCTAATATGACAATAGGAAATTTTACACGTAACCATGTATTAATATACTAGGAAAAAGGATTTAAGTTTTGGGTTAAAGTCGTAGTTTTATTAGAATAGAATGAGAATTATAGTGTTATGATTCTAAAATCATACGTCAATGATAATTATAAGATTTAATGATAAGGTATTAGCTTAATGAGATATAGCATAGTATTAAAGCCCAAACACTAGATCATGAAACTCATGTAAGTCATGGTAAGAAATAAGTTTTGAATTAATTGTTATAGAATTACAGACCACTATGTTGAATCATAATAGGTTAATGGAATAAATAAAAATTAAGTCATTTAAGTAAACTTATAAATTATAGTATAGTGTTAAGTTGATAATATCAATCGTTAAAAAATATTAGGAGTCAGTGAACTTGGATTGAACCTAGAGTTAACTAAGAAAGTTTTTGTATTAATCAGGGTTTAGGACAAAGAGTATAATATGAATGATTTGTTGAACACTATGGAAGACACTTTTAAACGAACTGTATTGAAATTGTGCACCTGTGACCTTGATGTGAGATTTGTGAAGCACTCCAGGCATCATGGAGTTCAAACTGTCTGCTTGGAGCTTGCAAGTCTTGTGATGGTCTTGTGATGCATAGTTTGTAAAGCGCAAGATACATCATGGAGTTTGTACGCCCCCAGCAAGTGATTATCACACTGCTGGAGGGTATGAAAAATGGTATATAAGTTGGAAGGAGTCCAAATAAAATTTGGCTTCAGTCCTGATCAGACTGTTCCCAGAAGAATGGCCTCAGAGTCGTTTCTTCTCTCCGTCCGGATTCTCTGGAGCGGGTCCTAACCCTACCCTTGGTCGAGGCTGCCCCCCGACAATTATTTATATGTGATGTTGAAAACTCATTATGTAACACCTATAAGTTCTTAATGTCAGTTTTCCCCATTAAAATGGTGTTATGTTGATCTCTTGCTAATGTAATGTCCATAAGATATCTACATTAAAAATTTCATTTGAATTATTAATCTGGCACTCTGCAACTATAAGGTAATACTTTGAGATCCTGTCTCCTAACATATTTTCAGCTCATGGGTCATTTGGTGCTGAACAAAACCTTGTGGCTTATAAATTCATGACAATCAGTTTAGAAAGCAACAATGTAAGGAAATTACCGTCTTGAGGGAAAATAAGATAGTATATAATTATATGCACACAAAACATCTTGCATTCTTTCATTCATTCTTCCTACAAATATTTATTGAGTGCTTGAATTTCAATTTACTTCCAGTATAAGCAGATAAGGAGGAGTATTAAAAGTACTGAGAGGATAGTGAGTAATAAAATTAAGGGTAAATAGCAAAATAGTTTTTTTGTTGTTGTTGTTTTGTTTTGGAAATAGGGTATTTGAATACAGCTATGGAGAAAAAATTAAGTTAAGGGAAAAGGCATTTCATTTGTAAATAATTACATATGCAAAATCTTGAAAGTAGAAAATACCCAGTTTTACATAAAATTAATGCTTATTTTGAGTGAAGATCTGTTATTCAGAAAAGCAAGTTTCATGTTATTCAAATGGGGTTATATTCTTAACTATTTCTGATTATTCATATTGTATTTTTTTCATCTTGGCAAAGAAAAAATTACAAAAGGAGATATACCTTTCCGTGTTTTCTCATAATTTCTCTATTGAAGCATGTTCATGAAACATGTTCATGTAACATTGTGACACTTTAGAAAAGTATAAATTAGATGATTATGATCTTCCATAAATATTCTGTAAGTCCCTACTATGAAGACCTCTTAGGAGGAATTCCTAATGGAAATTCAGAGTAAGTGAGAGAGTAGAAATTCAGAATTAAAAAAAAAAAAGAAGAACTACGAATGAAAAGAAAGCAAGAGAGGGCAGATAATAACCTCATACTTTTGTGTCAGAGCCAATCCATGAAGCATAACTCAGGATTCTTTCTTGATTTCTCATGAGTTGAAAATAGATTTCTCACTTACTTGTTTCCTGTGATGTCAATACGGACAAACGACTACTGACATATAATAGTGGTATAATTATTATTAATATTGATTTTAAATAATATAGTTGTTGACAATACAGTTTAGTATTGAGTGAAAAGAATTAAATATAATTTCAACTGAGTCTTGGATTAGTATTATCTAAAATATAAAGTGTTATAATACTAATGCTATTTAATTTAACTATAATGATAATTTCAAAGATAGAAAAATAATTTTACCTGTTTCCAAAATTCTCATAGACTTGACTGTGGTAAAACAAACTCTAGAGATACACACACATATATACATATATAGATATAGAAGTATATACATAGATATAGATTAATTATATAGATTTAGACATATATCCTTTTTAATAGATGCTAATTCTATAGATATTTTGGTAAACATTTCAATAACAACAGATAACTGAATTATAGTATACAGATATTGGTCCTAACCTAGCAAAGTAAAAGATTTTTTAAAAATTATAACTGTAATAAAAGCTTGGCAAATAGTTTTATAAAGAGTTTAAACCAAATTTACTTCCTGAGCATTCCTTTTCTCTTATTTGTCTAGCAGATGTGATCCATATTTTATTGGTGTTCACATTGTTTTTTATTTTTTATTTGAATATCTTTAATGTGGGGCATATAATTTCCAATTCCTAGGCCTGATCACTCCATATTATTTTATATCTGTTATCATGTGTATAAATACAATTCTGTCTGCTGTCAGAATTTTAGTTTAGACCCTTGTCCCAGTCTATCATTATGTGACTAGGTAGCAGAGCCCCAAAAGGGCAATGACCTTGAGTGCTGTGAACTGAGGTTAGAGCCAGGCATGAGACCAGATCTCTTATTCTGGTGATCCCAAACTCCTACCTCTGAATTATATGGGCTTTTGTGTCATCGTTTTGTAAAGACGGTCATATTTTTCTGCTTTTTTTTTCCTAGGTATTTTTGTTCTGTTACTTCTGTTGTATTTAGGCATAAGGCTGCTTTGTTTAAGGTATGACCCCTTTAGAAATACAAATATACTAGAAGTCCTGTCCAATTTCTCAGGCTTTTTTTTTCTTTTTTTCTTAATAGAGGCAACTGTCTCCTGTTTCTCAAAATTAAAAGAGAAATAGGACATTTCCCCCCACTAAATGCCCTAAAGTGACTTGCTGCTGCAAATTTAAAGAAAAACAAAAACAAATCTGGGTTGATAGTTGTCAGGGTCTCTGCCAGCCCCGACTTATATGAGGGTAAGGTTAGACCGCTTCGGTGGATCAAGACGGAAAGAAGAAATGACTCTGAGGCCATTCTTCTGGGAACAGTCTGATCAGGACTGAAGCCAAATTTTATTTGAACTCCTTCCAACTTATATACCTTTTTCCATACCCTCCATTAGTGTGTCAATCACTTTGGGGGCGTACACATTCCTATGCAAATTACGCATCACGAGACTTACAAGTTACAAGCAAGCAATTACAATTCCATGATACATGACGTGTTTCACAAAACTCACATTAAATTTACAGGTATACAATTTTAATACAGATTATTCAAAGTGTTCTTCACAATGTTCAATAAATCATTCACATTATACTCTTTGTTCCAGACTCTGATTAATACAATAACTTTTCTAAGTTAAATCCAAGTTTACTGACTCCTAATATTTTTAACGATTAATATTATCAATTTAACACTATACTATAATCTATAAGTTTACTTAAATGACTCAGTTATTCTATTAATCTATTATGGAATGTAGTGTCCTGTAATTCTATAACAATTAAAACTTATTCTTAAATTATAAAACCTTACCATGACTTAAATGAATTTCCTATGTCTAAACTTTAATTTTTGTAATGATTGACCTTTACTACTATGCTATATCCTATTAAGCCAATACCTTATCATTAATTCTTTTATAAATCGTATAGTAACTATTATATTTGAATAATGTAGCCAAAAGAAACAAAACAGCAAGCATAAGTTTACTCAAATATACTCTAAAACATAACTATAAGTGTATAAATTATATTTTATCCTAACAAGTCTACTCTAGAAATCATATAGTAGCTTTCACACTCCTGAGTAAGGAAATGCATGGCCACATGGCCTCGGGCTGAGGTAAACAGAGGCAGACAGAGTTTCGGTATGAAACAAAGGCATAGTCGCCAAGTTAATGGCTTTGGGGTGCAGACAGTTTTCGGTATTTAACAAAACAAAGACAAGGAAATGCATAGCCTGTAATGGGACCAGGCAATAAGACTATGATGGTAATTTAGTCTCTAATCTTAGCTCTAGGGGAAACTGCTTAAGAGTTGACTCACCAGTCTACCAAGAAAATAGAAGTTTGAAAAATATCTAAAAAGAAATACAGCTTAGAATCATGTAAGATAATTCTGCTGAGCAGCTTTCCATCAGGCTTTACTGCCACGTATGCACACTGGTCACCAATCACACGCCAATATTATAGGTATAACCGATATCCTATGTCAGAGGCGATCTTCCAGATGGGCCTTTACAGGCCTCAGCCATGTAGCTATAGATGTTGGCTCCCAACATATCCCCCTTTTTTATTAAAAACATACGTTAAACATCTTGGCTTCTGTCTTAGGTTGTTCTCGCCTCACCCTAGTTGTTACCCGTCATCAGCTGTTCCCCTTTTCACGGAGAAAGCCTGTCTTAGGTTCATACTAGGTGGCTGGAATCGTACCCGTCACTGAATACCAAGACCATAAATGCTTGAGGGGTCATAGGGAGAGTGGAGAATGGTGAGCTGATGACACAGATGACACAAAATGTTAGCCTTCATGACATAAGTGACCAGCCGATAGATGACATTATTTTATTTTTGCTCTATTAGTAAGAATTGCCAAATAAATATTATCAGAGTTATGGTGAACTGTTTTCCTTAAACGTTGGATGATGACTGGAAAGATAAACAGCAGAAAAAGAACAATCATGCCAATAACAATGAAATTATAGATCAGATTTCAGACAGAATAGGAAGCCACAAACTGAGAAAGGAAGTAAATCTAGATGTTAGTTGAGAAAATGAAAGTGAAGACAAGTGTGCCTGAGAAATAGCAGTAATCTGACTATGCGATTGTTGAATGTTTAAAGAAGAATTAGAAGACTGCCAAACTCCCATAAGATGTTTCTGAACATCAGCCACACTGACATTCTGACCTTCATATAGCAAGGGTGTAACACAAATCCATTTAAATTGAGCATGACAAGCTACAGACATCTGAACCTTAATGTGCTGTATTTGATTTCCCATATATACTAATGCTGATTCTAAAGCATTTAACCTATCAATAATACCTTCATTTATATGCTCTTGAGTAAATAAAGCTAAGCTAACATTTTGAGACAAATTATTCACATGATTAGTTGTGTGAACTTCTTGTACTAAAGCAGTGGCAGACGCTGCAACAGATTCTATAATAGCTATTAATGCAGAAATTCCTAAAATTAAAGCTGCAACAAATCTACATGTTTTTTTTTTTTTTAACTTAGCAGTAGCCTGTTCTAGCAAATAATAACCTGGAGAAGAATGCTAAGGCTCCGGTAGCTGAACAGGCACAAAAACATAAGAAGAATGCTTTAACAGAAATACTTGATATGGGTTAACAATAATATAATTAGACAAAGTACAATTTTCACAATTAATTTCAAAATGACCAAAATTATATGTTACCGAGTAAATAGAATGAGCATCAGTAATTAACAAAACATATAGGGAATAAACACAAGCCTGTAAAAATGTTGTGAAACCGGAATGAGGACTGCCTAAAATTTAATTAGCTAAAGTGCAATTTTTGTAGGTAATATTAAATATTAAAATTTTGTAGGCATATTTAAACTTCATAAAATAAATTATAACAAGAAGGTACCTGTAATGTAATAACCGCAAGCATAGCCAAAAACAGCATTGTTGGATCATTAGATCAGCCATAAGCATTTGTAATCCTCCGAGCCTTTTCAATTAAAGCTTTGAATTGACCCCAAGTAGGAGGCCTCTCATCAGTAGAGGAATCTTCAGACGTTGGGTAACTCCGTAGAGGTGGGGGTGGTATTCCTCCTCTCGGATTTCTCGCCATCAGCCATCCGGGGCAGGATAGTCCACCTTAGAGTTATAAGCACAGTCTCTCCATTTCAGGAAGCCAGCATCTCGCCATATGAGTGACCAATCCTTTTCCATATCATTGAAGGGGCAAGCAGATATGCTGAGAGGTGATTAAGCTCTAGTCACACGGCTAGGGGCGGTTCCTCTAGGCATTAACATCTCCAGTCGCCAACCGTCCTTGATATTGTCCTGATAAGGGCTTTCTGTACTCAGAGACTTAAAGGTAGACATTAAGCAAGAAGTCTGGTAATTAGTAAAAGCAGAATTATTATAAAAACAAACAGGGAGGGAGTTGGAATGCCCTTTATAAGAAAAATTACAATTAGTAACAAGTTTGACTTGAGCATGAAATAAAGCAGGCTCTCCCCTTTTCCTGTAAGAAGACTTCCATTTTATTAGAGGTTTTATACTTTCTTCTGGATCTCAATGTCTAGCCATAGCTGAATAGCCTGAAGAGTCCAAATTTAAATGATTAATAATAAATAAAATGTGATTCAAAATGTGGTGAGGAGAGCTATACTTGAACTCACCCCCTTATAACTTAATTGATTTTTTAAAGTTTGGTGAACTCTTTCAACTATAGCTTGACCTTGTGGATTGTAGGGAATTTCTGTGGAATGAGAAATATTAAATTGGGAGTAAAATTGCTGGAAAGATTTAGATGTATATGTAAGACCATTGTTGTTTTTCAGTTGTTCTGGCATACCTAGCTGTGAAAAGCAAAAGAATAAATGTTGTATCACATCCTTGTAGGCTTCTCTAGTTTTTGCTGAAGCTAAAATAACATGAGAAAATGTATCTACAGTCACCTGCAAATAAGACAATTTACCAAAGCTGGGAAAGTGAGTTACATTCATTTGTCATAGCATGTTAGGTTTCAGTCCTCGAGAGTTAACTCCTCCTGGAGCTGGAACAAAAGTTTTTAAATTCTCAGAGAGTAAACTGAATGTAAATTGTTTACAATTCTCTGGGCTTAATTTGTCTTTTCTTTAACTTGAATAGGTTCCTGCATCCCCTGTCAGTCTTTGCTAAGTCCCTTAAAGGGATCATAGCCTATCTACAGCATTTGTGCTATATAAATGCATGTTTATTTGAGTAAGAATATCTCTTCCCTGTGATGTAAAGGGGATAGATGGAATAACGTATGGGCAAAAAGTTTTTGAAGTCTCATCTGTCCAATTTAAAATTTTTAGAGCTATTGGCTACTGAGGGTACTCGACCAATGCCTCTGAGTCCTAAAGGAGCTTTTTGAGTAGACCAAGAAGCAGGCCAATTTTCCTGGCAATACAGGAAACATCGGCACCAATGTCCAACAAGTCTTTAATCTTAACTCCTTGTATATATAAATCTTCTAGAGGTCTAGAGTTAGTAACCTCCTGAACCCAAAAAACAACATCGCTAGAACCAAATTCAGAGTTACCTCTAGGCAGGTCAATTAGTTTTACCTGTTTTGTGATAAGACAGGAGCAGCAACTGGGCTATTTTCTGACCTTTGTTAAACTGCAGTTTTGTTAGGGGGAGTGACAAGCACCTGGATTTCTCTTGTGTAATCTGAATCCACCACTCTAGAAATAATGGAAATTTCTTGTCCTGATATTAACCATTTTTCCTCTCTCTCTCTCTTATTCCCTCTCTCTATCCCTGTCACTCTCTTACTCTCTTTCCTTTTCTCTCTCTCTCTTGCTTTCTCTTTCTGCCCCCGTCACTCTTTTACTCACTTACTCTCTTTCTCTTGCTTTCTCTCTCTCTTACTCACTTACTCTCTTTCTCTCTCTTGCCCTTCCTCGGTTACAGTCCCTTCATGTAACTGCCCTTTTAATAAATCTCTTGGTTCAGACCAAAAAATAAAATAAAATATAATAAAATAAAGGATTACCATTTTTAAGAAATTTAGATAGGCATTTTCTAGCTTAATGAAAGACCTTTTGGCAATTGGAACTCAAAGTTTTTAGTCGAGTAGACCGAGTAAATGGTGACAGTGTGCCATGCAAGTTAGCCATACCTTGCTTAATCAAACAATCTCTGCTAATGTCTGACTTGACCACAGTTAAAGCAAGACTGCAATGAGATATTCTTTTGTTTATTACTTATATACTTTTACTTATATAAATTATTTATATATTGTTTATGTATTACTTATATTATTTATTACTTATATATTTATATTGCTTATATATATTACTTATATTACTTATATCACTTATACTTTACTCAAATACATTTATTTATTATTACTTGAGCTTTCTACATTTCTATAAGGAAAAGAAAAGTGCGACTAAGTTCAGGCTTTATTTTAGTATTCTTAACTTTTAAAGGAAAACTTTAGAGAGGTGTGCAGCAAGGGTGGCAAGAAGGAAGGATTTTTAATCATCATCATTATTGTTAGCATTGTCTGATATAATCAAGTATATTGCCGGTCTTTTTTATCAGTCTTATTAAAGCCTAACCAATGTTATTAGCATTTTTAACAGCCAATTGTTTTACTAAAATTTTTGCTACCTCTTTGCTAGTAGTTACTCATTTGACCGTGGTGGTTATTTTAGAAATGAAATTCTCATAATTTTTATCTGCCTTTTGCTTTACCTTAGACAAAGAAAGAGTTTAAGTGAAATTAGTAGGCAACTTTCTGTACAAAGTCTAAAAAAGAATTTACTTTATCTCTACTTACATTTACACCTTTATGTTTCAAGGCCTTAGACATAACATGAATATAGGCTCTCCTTTCCTTGGAGCTGCAATTCCCCATAACTGTAATTACAAAACACTAATACACACAATATACAATAACATTACAAGGATTAAATCGTTTTTCACGGTGATAAGGAGTCGCAGAGTCTGTCGGTGACTGCTAAACACTAACTTGCCTATATAATACGAATATAGGCTTTCCTTTCTTTGGAAAACACCAATACACACAATATACAATAATATTACAAGGATTAAATCGCTCTTTACAGTGATAAGGAGTCGCAGAGTCTGTCGGCGACGCTAAACAGTAACTTGCCTATATGATACGAATATAGGCTTTCCTTTCCTTGGAACCGCAGTTACCCGTAACTGTAATAACAAAACACCAATACAGTAATTTTACAATAATTTTACAAGGATTAAATCACTCTACTCGGCGATAAGTCACACAGTCCGTCGGTGACGCTAAACACTGACTTGCCTATCAACCCACGCACTCCGGGGGGCCTGCAGCACCCTCAGGCAAGGTCCGTCCTGAAACGAGAGAAACAAACTGGGGAACGCATAATTTTTAGAATTACCGAAGTCAGGTCCCTGGGTTCGGGCGCCAAACTGTTCGGGCGCCAAACTGTCGGGTTCTCTGCCAGCCCCGGCTTATATGAGGGTAAGACCGCTTCGGTGGATCAAGATGGAGAGAAGAAAATGACTCTAGGCCATTCTTCTGGGAACAGTCTGATCAGGACTGAAGCCAAATTTTATTTGAACTCCTTCCAACTTATATACCTTTTTCCATACCCTCCATTAGTGTGTCAATCACTTTGGGGGCATACACATTCCTATGCAAATTATGCATCACGAGACTTGCAAGTTACAAGCAAGCAATTACAATTCCATGATACATGACGTGTTTCACAAAACTCACATTAAATTTACAGGTATACAATTTTAATACAGATTGTTCAAAGTGTTCTTCACAATGTTCAATAAATCATTCACATTATACTCTTTGTTCCAGACTCTGATTAATACAATAACTTTTCTAAGTTAAATCCAAGTTTACTGACTCCTAATATTTTTAACGATTAATATTATCAATTTAACACTATACTATAATCTATAAGTTTACTTAAATGACTCAGTTATTCTATTAATCTATTATGGAATGTAGTGTCCTGTAATTCTATAACAATTAAAACTTATTCTTAAATTATAAAACCTTACCATGACTTAAATGAATTTCCTATGTCTAAACTTTAATTTTTGTAATGATTGACCTTTACTACTATGCTATATCCTATTAAGCCAATACCTTATCATTAATTCTTTTATAAATCATATAGTAACTATTATATTTGAATAATGTAGCCAAAAGAAACAAAACAGCAAGCATAAGTTTACTCAAATATACTCTAAAACATAACTATAAGTGTATAAATTATATTTTATCCTAACAAGTCTACTCTAGAAATCATATAGTAGCTTTCACACTCCTGAGTAAGGAAATGCATGGCCACATGGCCTCGGGCTGAGGTAAACAGAGGCAGACAGAGTTTCGGTATGAAACAAAGGCATAGTCGCCAAGTTAATGGCTTTGGGGTGCAGACAGTTTTTGGTATTTAACAAAACAAAGACAAGGAAATGCATAGCCTGTAATGGGACCAGGCAATAAGACTATGATGGTAATTTAGTCTCTAATCTTAGCTCTAGGGGAAACTGCTTAAGAGTTGACTCACCAGTCTACCAAGAAAATAGAAGTTTGAAAAATATCTAAAAAGAAATACAGCTTAGAATCATATAAGATAATTCTGCTGAGCAGTTTTCCATCAGGCTTTACTGCCACGTATGCACACTGGTCACCAATCACACGCCAATATTATAGGTATAACCGATATCCTATGTCAGAGGCGATCTTCCAGATGGGCCTTTACAGGCCTCAGCCATGTAGCTATAGATGTTGGCTCCCAACAGATAGTCTCACATTCTAGAAATGTATATTTTTCACCACTGATAAACTAATATTGAACATTATTATTAACTAATGTTCATCCAGACTTTGTCAGCTCTAATTGTTATCTTTCTATTCTAGGACGTTATCCAAAGTACCACATTATATTAACTTTTCCTTTTTTCTTTTTAATTTTATAAAAAAATTGTGTATTTATTATTACAAACTTTTTTCAGTTTAAAGAGGTGAGGTACAATTCAGGGTTAAGTATACAAATAATTGTTATGCAGGTACCCTTGTTGATGAGGTGTGCCCCTCCCTTCCCTGGTGGATGCAGTGAAAAGGGAATGCTTCTACACTGTTGGTAGGAGTATAAACTAGTACAATCACTATGGAAAACAGTGTAGCAATTCCTAAAAGATCCATATTTACTTTTCATGTCTACTTACATTCCTCTTGGTGGCTGTAGTTTTTCAGGTTTTTCTTGTGTGAATAATCACAATAATTTTAGAGATTAGGAAAAATAACTCTACTAATATATACTTTTTTATTTTATATATTTAATCAATATTTTTTATTATGCTTTTGTGGGGTACAGTTAAGGGTTAGGTGTACAATTACGTTTCATTCAGGCACCCTATTGATAAGAGGTGTTTCCCCATCCCCAGACTGATATTTGCTACTGTTAATCCCATCCCCCCCCTCATAGTTTTCAGGTACTGCCAGTCATTTTCTTATAGTATTACATTGGATGTTCAAGGTCCATTATATGAGTGAGAACATGTGATAATCGGATCTTTGTATCTCTGAGAGGTCACTCGGTATTATAGACTTTAGTTCCATCCAGGTTGCTGCGAAATTCATGATTTTGTTCTTTTTTATGGCTGCGTAGTATTCCATCATGTATATGTACCACATTTTTTTTAATCCAGTCCTCTTTGGATGGGCAGCATGGTTGTTTCCAGGTTCTTGCTATTGTGAACAACGCTGCGATAAGCATACGTGTGCAGGTATCTTTTTTATACAGTGATTTGAGTTCTTCAGGGTATATTCCCAGTAGGGGGACTGCGGGGTCATATGGGAGGTTGATATTTAGAGCTTTTAGGAATCACCACACTGCTTTCCACAGAGGTTGCACTAGTTTACACTCCCACCAGTGTAGAAGTGTTCCTTTTCACCACACCCTCTCCAGCAGCTGTTATTTTTTGAGTTGTTGATAATTGCCATTCTGACTGGAGTTAGGTGGTATCTCAGTGTGGTTTTGATTTGCATCTCCCTGATGATTAGTGAGGTTGAACATTTCTTCATGTGTTTGTTGGCTGCTTAGATGTCCTCTTTAGTGAAGTGTCTCCTCATATCTTTTGCCCACTTGATAATGGGGTTGTTTGTTTTTCTCTTTTCAGCACGTTTTAGTTCCTTGTAGATCCAGGATGTCAAGCCTTTGTCAGACCTGGTGTTAGCGAATATTTTTTCCCAGTCTGTAGGCTGTCTCCCTGCTCTCTTGATGGTTTCTTTGGCCTTGCAGAAGCTTGTCAGTTTAATAAGGTCTCACTTGTCTATCTTCTCTCTTATGACCTGTGGGTTTCGGGTTTTGTTCAGTAATTGGATGCCAGTTCTGATTTCCATCAGGGTATGTCCTTCATTTTCTAAGGTTCTTATGGTTTGACATTTTACATTTAGGTCTCTGATCCATTTGGAGTTAACCTTTGTGCATGGGGATAGATAGGGGTCCTGTTTCAATCTTCTGCATGTGGTCAGCCAGTTTTCCCAGCACCATTTACTGAATAGGTTCTCCTCTCCCCAGTGGTAGGTGGTGGGGGCTTTGTTGAAGATGAGTTGGTCGAGAAATTGAGGTTTTGCTTCTGGAATCTCAATTCTATTCCATTGATCTATATGCCTGTTCCTGTACCAATACCAAGCTGTTTTGATGATTGTAGCTTTATAGTAAAGTTTGAAGTCTGGTAATGTGATACTCCCTGCTTTGTTTTTTTTTGCTGAGGATTGTTCTGGCTATTCGTGGACGTTTGTGTATCCATATTAATTCCTGTGCTGTTTTTTGTAGGTCTGAGAAGAATGTTGCTGGTAATTTGATGAGTATTGCATCGAATTTGTAGATTGCCTTAGGTAAGATGGACATCTTCATAATGTTAATTCTTCCAATCCATGAGCATGGGATATTTTTCCACTTGTTTGCGTCGTCTTTGATTTCTTTGAGCATTGTTTGGTAATTTTCATTGTAAAGATCTTTCACGTCTCTGGTTAGGAAGATGCCAAGGTATTTCATTTTTTTTGTGGCTATTGTGAATGGAATTGTGTTTTTTATTTGGGTTTCTGTTTGTTTATTATTGGTGTAGAGAAATGTGATTGTCTTTTGTACATTTATTTTGTATCCTGAGACTTTGCCAAAGGCCTTTATCAATGTAAGGAGGCTTTTGACAGATTGTCTTGGGTTTTCAAGGTACACAATCATATCATCTGCAAAGAGAGATAACTTGACTTCCTCTTTTCCTATTTGGATACCCCTGATTGCCTCCTCTTCTCTGATTGCTCTAGCCAGGACTTCCAATACTATGTTGAACAGGAGGGGTGAGAGTGGGCATCCTTGTCTAGTTCCCATTTTCAGGGGAACTGGTTCCAATTTTTGTGCATTTGGGAGTATGCTGGCTGTGGGTTTCTTGTAGATGGCTTTTACTATTTTGAGGTATGTTCCCCGTATGCCTAGATGTTCAAGTGTTTTTATCAAGAAGGGGTGCTGAATTTTATCAAAAGCTTTTTATGCATCTAATGATGTGATCATTTTTGTTTTGACATCTGTTGATGTATTGAATTACATTTATGGTTTTACGAATGTTGAACCAGTCTTGCATCCCAGGAGTGAAGCCTACTTGGTCATAGTGGATGGTTTTTGATGTATTGCTGAATCCGGTTTGCTAGGATCTTGTTGAGAATTTTAGCATGTGTGTTCATCAAAGATATTGGCCTGTAGTTCTCTTTCTTTGCTGGATCTTTACCTGGCTTGGGTATCAATGTGATGTTGGCTTCGTAAAATGATTTGGGGAAAGTTCCATCTTTTTCATTCGCCTGGAATACCTTCGGTAGGATTGGTATCAGCTCCTCCTTAAATGTCTTGTAGAATTCTGCTGGAAAGCCATCTGGACCAGGGCTTTTTTTGTAGGAAGTTTTCATATTGCGTAGTCGATTTCCTTGATTGTTATTGGTCTATTTAGGGTCTCAATTTCTTCTTGTTCCAACCTAGGTAGGTTGTGTGATGTCAGAAAGTTCTCCATTTCCTTAAGGTTTTCAAGTTTGTTTCCATACAAGTGTACGTAGTAGTCTCTAATGATCTTTTGTATTTCTTCAGGGTCAGATGTGACTTCATCTTTTGTGTTTTTCATTGTGCTTATTTGGTTTTTTTCTCATTTTTTCTTGGTCAGTCTAGCTAGGGGACCATCGATCTTGTTTATCCTTTCAAAGAACCAGCTTTTTTTTTCATTGATTTTTTGTATTATCTTTTTGTCTTCTATGTCCTGGATTTGGGCTTTTATTTGGTGATCTGGATTCTTCTGCTGAAATTAGGGTTTTTATGGTCTTGCTTTTCCAACTTCTTTAGGTGGCTTGTTAGGTTGTGAATTTCTGTTCCTTCCATTTTATTCATGTGTGTTTGTAGGGATATAAATTCCCCTCTTACTACAGCTTTCAGGGCATCCCAGAGATTTTGGTAAGATGTTTCTTCATTTTCATTTGTTTCCAGGTATCATTTGATCACTGTTTGGATTTCATCATTGACCCAGGAGTTGTTTAGCATCATGCTGTTTAGTGTCCATGTCTTTCAGGGTTTTGGGGGGACTTTGTTGGTATCAATGTTTATTTTTATTCCACTGTGGTCTGAGAAGGTGCATGGTAGAATTTCAGTCCTTTTAGATTTGCTTATGCTTGATTTATGGCCGAGTATGTGGTCGATCTTAGAATATGTTCCTTATGGTGATGAGTAGAATATGTATTCTGTGGTCTTTGGATGGAGTGTCTGTAGGTATCAATTAAGTCCATTTGGTCCAAAGTTACATTGAGGTTCCGGATCTCCTTGCTGGTTTTTTGTCCTGATGATCTGTCTAGGGTCGTGAGTGGGGTATTAAAGTCCCCAGGTATGATGGTGTTAGAGTCAATATCCTTCTTTAGTTTTCCTAGAAGTTGCTTTATGAAAGTTGACACACTTATGTTGGGTGCATATATGTTTAGGATAGATATTTCTTGTTGATGGATTGAGTCTTTTATCAGTATGTAGTGGCCTTCTGTATCTTTTTTGATTTTTAATAGCTTGAAGGGTATTTCATCTGAAATTAAGATCACTACTCCTCTTTTCTTTTGTATTCCATTCGCCTGAAAGTTTGTTTCCCATCCTCTTACTTTGAGTTTGTGGGTTTCTAGTGAGGTGAGTCTCTTGAAGGCAATGGATTGTTGCCTGATGACATTTTATCCATTTTGCCATTCTATTTCTTTTCAGTGGTGCATTTAGTCCATTCACATTTAGGCTAATAATTTAAATGCAAGAGTTGATACCTTTCATAAGGTTCTTACAGAGTTGTTCCTGTTTGTTTCTTTTCTTTCTTTGGGTTTTGGAGTTGGTTCATGTGTGTTTTTAATCTTTTGCCTGTACTCTTGTGAAGAATGTTGTTGTTCTTTTTTTCTTTTTCTTCTGTGTTCAGTACTTTCTTAAGTGTTTCTTGTAGAGGTGGTCTGGTCGCAGCGTAGGTTCTTAGGGATTGGATATCTAGAAAAGATTTCAATTCTCCCTCAGTAATGAAGCTTAGTTTGGCTGGGTAGGTTATTCTTGGTTGAAATTGTTTATCTTTTAGAACTTTGAAGATAGGGTTCCAGGCTCTCCTAGCCTGAAGGGTTTCTGTGGATAAATTTGCTGCTATTCTAATTGGTTTTCCCTGGAATGATTTCATGAAGTGTTTGTTCCAGTGTGGCTTCTGTTTCTCTCTCTGCCTCAGGAAGTCCAATTACTCTTAGGTTTGGTCTCTTGAAGTCATCATTCATCTCTTGCAGGTTTTGTTCTCTCTTTTTGAGTTTCTTTTCTATGCTTTTGACAGTTTGGGTTAGTTCTGTGTTTTGGTCGTCGAGCTCTGAGATTCTTTCTTCTGCTTGGCTGATTCTGCTTTCCATGCTTATTAGTCTGTTATTCATCTCCATTGCAGTATTCTTTACTGCCGTTATTTCTGTCATCAGCTCCTTCCTATTTTCCTCTTGCCACTTCTCAATTTTTTAAATTCTCTCCATTAATATCTTGATGTCTGGGTTTGTTGCATGTGACCAGTCATTCCGGGGGCTCTTCATTGTTTGTGCTCCAGAATCTGTTTTCTCAGTGTCTGATATCCCAGGGGTCTGTGTGAGACCTATATTCTTTTTTTGGTTTTTCTTCATTTGTGCGGTTTTTCCCTCTGCCTACTTTTTCCTTCCCTCCATGTCACCGTCTTCTTTAATTCTGTTATTCAGGGGTAATGGGATTGGCTTTACTTTTGTTTGTTCAATCTCCTGTTCTTTATGTATGCCCTCTTTGTTCAATTCTGGAGTTGCACTGTAGGTTGGGTGTGGTCCTTTTTGCAGTTTTGAGATTTACTTAAGGGGGGAGCTGTGATTCAATATCTATCTGCAGGTCCCGGTATTCTCTGACAGTTGTGTGGATAATCTGGAACCCACTTCCCACTGCCTTGGAGTCTGTCCATGCAGTGGGGCTGTAGGTTTACTCCCTGAATTAAAATGTGGTTAACAGAGGGGACAGAATGGAGCAGATAGTTGGTTGAAGAGAGGGGTGGACAGATAGAGGAGTAAGGGGGGAAACAAACAAGTGTGCCAACATATAGAGAGAGATGCCTATACTGAAACAGATAAAAACAATAGGCTACAGCTACAGACGAACCAACTCTCATACAAAAAATAAAATAAAACATATATTGATGCTAACATACAAGCTAACCAACCACCTTATTAGTGTGCTGTTCCTCTATACAAAGATATGGTTTACAGAGAGAAGAAAAGGAAGAGGAAAAAAGAAAAAAAGGAACAATACAGTAGGAATAGAATTAAGTCATTAAACTAACAGAATCAATGAAGCACATTTTGAGACATTCCGCTTAAGTCCAACGTCCTTTCAGGTCTGATTTCTATTTTTCTTTTCGAGCTGGTAAATTAGTTTGCAGTTAGGGTTAGTTGCCCCTGGTCTGCTGTGAAGGACAGTTCAGATCACCCTCTGTTCACCACTCTGGCCTATGTCTTTATCAAGCTTGTTTCTCCCGTTTCGGTGCTGTTACCTTGAATCGCCAGCAGGTGGTGCTATCTCAGCTGCCTTCCCCAGAGGGGGTGGGGCTGGACAGGAACGGCAGAGGCTGAAGATGGCTGCCTGCCTCAGGGCAGATGGCAGGAGACTTACCACAGGCAGGACATCTCGGTTGCAGGAGAGGTGGCAGCGATCCCAGCAGATCTTCCCTGAAGGGGCTTGAAGGACTGAAGTGAATCGCCTCCAGCCCGGATGTGCTATGGCCGCAGCGGCGGGGGCGGGGCTGCAGCGGCGCCATTTGTGCTGCAGTGATTGTCCATTATGCTGCGATGCCCCAGTGGTGGCAACGGCCGGGCTCCGGGCTCCGTATGAAGAGCAGGCTGCGATGTTGGGGTCTGCAGCCCCTGGGGCAAGAGTCAGAGACCCATTGCAGATCTCCTTTGCAGAGGGTTTCACAGACTGGGTTGCCCCGTCGCCATCTTGCTGCTTCTCTTACTAATATATTTTTAAATGTTTTTTCGGTTTGGATCTGACCAATGTTTGCTCATGATTAAATTAGGGTAATGTGTGTTCTTTTTGTTTGTTGTTTTCTGAGTTGGAGTCTCACTCTGTCACCCAGACTAGAGTGCAATGGCCGCTCCCGGTCACCGCAGCCTTGACCTGCTGGGCTCCAGAGATCCTTCCACCTCAGCCTTCCAAGTAGCCAGAATTACAGGCATGCGCTACCACGCCCAGCTGATTTTTTGATTTATTGTAGAGATGAGGTCTCGCTGCCCAGGCGAGTCTTGTACTCAGACAATCCACTCACCTCAGCCTCCCAAAGGCACGGGATTACAGACTGAGCCACCAAGCCCAGCTGGTAATGTGTTTTTGAAAGAACACCAAAATAGAGTGCTATTCTGACATCATATGAAGGGTGTATATTATTTATATGACTTAGTACTGTTGACGTTAGCTTGATAACCTTGCTTAAGGTAGTGTTTCTCAGGTTTCTGCACTATAAGTTAATTATTTCCTTCTCTATTTCCAAAGTGCACTCTTTGGAAGAAAGCCGTTAAAGATAGCCCATATTTATGGAGTGGGGAGTTATGATCCACCTCTTTAAGGGCAGGACAACTGTATAAATTTGCTTCCGCATGAGAGATTTGTTTATTTTCCCTCCTTTATTTACTTATTACATAATTTTTATATTAACATTGACTCATGGAAATTTACTTTATACTTTGAGTTATAATGCAATGCTATTTTATTTATTTTGTTCTTATAAATTGTACTACCTTTGACCATTGGATCATCATTCAGTCACCTCCTTGTATGCATTGACATAATCCTCATCATTGTGTGTGTGTGTGTGTGTGTGTGTGTGTGTGTGTGTGTGTGTTTGGTGTGTGTTGAGCACTTCTTGACTTTCTGGCACAACAAAATGATCCAGGTCCCTCTTGTGTATTTTCTTCACAAGTCTTAAAATCATCCATTGCTCCAAGGAAGTCTGGCTCTTTTCACTGATGAATGGTATTAGAAGCTAAGGTACATTTGTTGCTGCTAAAATATTGCTTCTAGCTATTTTAAGCTGAAGGATCAAGGAGATATACAAAGAGAGAGCGTACTAACTGATGTTATTATCTACACACACATATATAAATATATCCACATGTCAACATCTGTGTCTTTATTAATCTAAATATGAGTATATTTGGATGTATAGAAGTCCAGTTCATTATTCATGAATCATTCTAGACTCCCCTCTTTGCTTGTCTGTAATCTCTCATTCCATCATGGGAAACATGGCTCCTGCCATCTTGTCATACAGTTGCTTAATTGTTTAATTGCAGTGTACATATGCAATTGCTAAATATGAAACTGTATTCATAGAAAACAGCTATCAACTAGAGTATGTTTATGTACAATGCATTTACCTTTAGGTCTACAGATTCTATTCATACTCAAAGTGACTTAGATCAGCATCTTAATCCTACACCTGCTTCAGAGGGGGTTATTTCATTCATTTGCAATACATTTACATTATTTTGTTCCATTGTCCTTTCCATCCTACTTTTTTCTAAATTCCTAAGTGACCTGCCTAAAATAATTTTTCCTCTGTGCTGTAAAGGTCGGTGGATTGTGACAAATGCTTAATGTCTTGTATTTATTATTACCATATTATGCAGAAATGTTATCACATAAAAAATTTAAAAGAAAAGAAAAAGAAAACAGCTAGTCTGTTGCAGTGATTCATGTCTGAACTCAGGGTTTTGAGGCCAGTCAGGGCAACTTGGTGGGACCTCATCTCTGTATAAATAAATTTTTTAAAAATTAGCCAGGTCTGGTGGTGTATTTCTGTAGTTTCAGCTACTTGGAAGACTGTGATGGGAAAGATCACCTGAGCCCCACAGGTTGAGGCTGATGTCACCCTGAGCATGCCACTGTACTCCAGTGAGTGTGACAGAGCAAAAGTAAGACCAACTAAAAAACAGTACAGTATAAAACAAAACAAAAAACTCCTTTACTTTAGCAACTCAACCCTATCTTACCCAAGCCACCAGTAATCTTCTTTATTGTTTCTATAGTTTTGCCTTTCATAGAATGTCATATAGTTGGAATCATACACTGTGTAGATTTTTCAGAATGACTTACTTTATAACATGTATTTAAGGTTTCTTAATGTATTTTCATGGTTTGATAGTTTCATTCTTTTTAGTGCTGAATAATATTCCATTTTCTGGGTGTATCACAATTTATTAATCTACTTACATGTTAAAGGACATATTTCTTGCTTCCAAGTTTTGGCAATTATGGAAAAAGCTGCTATAAACATCCATGTGTAGGTTTTGGTTATCTTAATGCAAGTCATTTGGGATATTATGTGACAAAATTCGCTTTTATTTAAACCTTCTGGTATACTAGGCTTTCTTTGAAAGTGCTCTGCCAGCCCAGGGGAAAGGGTAATTTCCAATTAGAATGAGTATTACAGGTCCCTCACTTGACCAGTGTGTCATCCCACGGGGAAGAATCTCTTCATGACTGTGGGACAGAAGTGGGAGTTCTGCATCACCCCTAGGCTTCCACTGAGACATTCTAAGTGAGAGAACGAGAAGTGTCTGATTTCTGCTCACCAGCTGACCTCCTCTGACACCATTGACGGAGGGGCAGATTGGGCTCTTCATTTCCCCTGAAAACTGGAACAAGACAAGGATGCCCAATCTTACCCCTTCTGTTCAACATAGTTTTGGAAGTTCTAGCTAGAGAAATCAGAGAAGAGAAGGCGATCAGGGCTTTCCAAATAGGAAAAGAGGAAATCAAATTATCCCTCTTTGAAGATGACATGATTTTATATCAAAAACCCAAGATAATCTGTCAGAAACCTCCTTTCACTAATAAAGGACTTTGGCAAAGTCTCAGGATATAAAATAAATGTGCAAAAGACAATTGCACTTCTATACACCAATAATAAACCAACAGAAACCCAAATAAAAAGCACAGTTCCATTCATAATAGCCACAAAAAGATGAAATACCTTGTCATCTTCCTAACAAGAGATGTGAAAGACCTTTACAATGAAAAGTACAAAGCACTGCTCAAAGAAATCAAAGATGACACAAACAAGTGGAGAAACATTCCATGCTTATGGAGTGGAAGAATCACAATTGTTAAGATGTCCATTCTATCTAAGGCAATCTACAGATTTAACACAATACTCATCAAATTATCAGTAACATTCTTCTCAGACCTAGAAACAACAATACAGTAATTCATATGGAAACATAAACAACCAGGAATAGCCAAAACAGTCCTCAGGAAAAAAAACAACAACAAACAACAAAGCAAGAAACCTCATACTCCCAGACTTTAAACTTTATTATAAAGTTACAGTAATCAAAAACAGTCTGTTTTTGGTACAAGAACAGGTATATATAGATCAATGGAATAGAATTGAGATTCCAGAAGCAAAACCTCAATTTCTCAGTCAACTCATCTTCGACAAAGTCTCCACCACCAATCACTAGGGAGAGGAGAACCTATTCAGTAAATGGTGCTGGGAAAACTGGCTGACCATATGCAGAAGATTGAAACAGGACCCCTATCTATTCCCATACCCAAAAATCAACTCTAAATGAATCAGAGACCTAAATGTAAATAACCTTAAACTTTAAGAACCTTAGAAAATGCAGGAGACACTCTTATGGAAATTGGAACTGGCAACCGATTCCTGATCAAAACCCCAAGTGCCCATGCCATAAGAGGTAAGATAGACAAGTTGGACCTTATCAAACTGACTAGTTTCTGCAAAGCCAAAGAAGCCATCAAGAGAGCAGGGAGATAGCATACAAACTGGGAAAAAATATTTGCCAACTCCATGTCTGACAAAGGTCTAACATCTAGGATCTACAAGGAACTCAAACATACTGAAAAGAAAAAAACAAAACAGCCCCATTACAAAGTGGACAAAATATATGAATATACAGTTCTCAAAGGAAGACATATGAGCAACCAACAGATACATGAAAAAATGTTCAGCCTCACTAGTTATCAAAGAAATACAAATTAAAACTACACTGAGATATCACCTAACTCCAGTCAGAATAGCCATCATCAATAAATCAAAAAATAACAGACGCTGGAAAGGATGTGGCAAAAAGGGAACACTTCTACACTGCTGGTGGTAGTGTAAACTAATACAACCTCTGTGGAAAGCAGTGTGGTGATTCCTAAAAGTTCTAAAAGTTGACCTTCCATATGACCCCACAATCTTCCTACTGGGAATATACTCAGAAGAACACAAATCGCTCTATAAAAAAGATACCTGCACATGTATATATATTGCAGCATTGTTCACAATAGCAATAACATGGAACAAACCATGCTGCCCATCAAAAGAGCTCTGGATTTTAAAAAATGTGGTTCATATACACAATGGAATATTACACAGTCACAAAGAAGAACAAAATCATGAACTTCGCAGCAACCTGGATGGACTTAGAGTCTATAGTAATGAGTGATCTTTCACAGGAACAACGAACTGAGTATCATGTTCTCACTCATAAGTGGACCTTGAACAACTCTTGTAATACTATAGGAAAAGCATTGACAGTAGCAGGAAACTGCAGGGACGTGGAGCAGTAGGGAGGTGTGATCGGCAGTAGTGGGAAACTGCCTGGAGAAGTGGGGCACACCTCATCAAGGGCACCTGAACAATGAATATTTGTTTACCTAACCCTGAATTGTACCCCACAATTTTAAAATTAAAAAAATTTAAATCTATTATTTATATTGTGCAAGGGTTGCCAAAAAATGTATACACATTTTAAGCAATATTATCTATGTATACTTTTTGAAGTTGAATTGAATTACATAGTGTAATATGAGGGTCACTCAAAAGATGGCATTAGTTAAATAAATGCTAGCATCACCATGTGACAGGCGGGATAGTCAAAGAAAATGACAAAAGCACGGTCGTCATTTGAGGAGTGCAAGCCCATTTTGAAGAGATATTTGAAATTTGAGAACATTGTGGAAGAACAATGACAATGAAGGAATGAGTATGTAACAGAACCTCCAACATGCCTAACAATTGCACACATTAGTGATAAGTTTGAGACACATGGTACTGTGTGTGATGTGCTCAGGGGAATCCAGAAGACCTTGCACAGCAACAAGTCCTGCAGTAGTTTGTTGAATCAGAAGTTATCTGGATGCTAAGGGTAACTCTTTTGAGCACCTCTTGTAATTGCAGAAGTCAAACATGACTTGTATCATCTTTTGTTATCAGCATATATTGAGTATCACAATTTTAATACATTTTTTTCTTTTCTTAAAATGGGTACACTTTTTGCACCCTCTGTGTATATAATTACATATTAGTCATATATATTATTACAAAATATATATGAAAAATCACACTGGACTATAGAAATGTCTATATCAATTATCTTCAAAATGCAATATTCATTGCCTTAAAAATAATTAATAGATTTGAAAATTAAACCAAAAATCAGCAATTCATTTATATTATTTAAATGATTTAAATGATGTGTTACATATATTTCTTAGAGAATGTATGACTTTTTTTACAAATGATTTTAAAAGATTTCTCTAACATACTTCCTCATAAATTTTATGCAACTTTTTCTATTAATGCTAAGAAATAGTTATCTACATTTTATCTGGACATAATGCTATTGAATGGTCCTTGAAGAAGAGACATTTAGGAAACATGGTTACAAATTAAAATAAAATACAAAAAAATGTAAAGGAAACTCTACTATTGATGCCACAGCACAAATTATTCTCTTAAAACCCTGATGTATTTCCAGAGCTATCTGTAACATGGACAACACTTGAGAAGAAGGTTTATGTGATCCTGAGTTTGCCCTGAAACAAGTGTAAATATTTTCCTTCTTCCCATTTAACTTTTCATCTCACTATTGACAGTCACCATCTTTATATACCTAGAGGAGGTTAACATTCTGCTTGGCTTGACTTGATCAGATTTTTTTCTGCTTCTAGGACTCCAACCTCCTTCTTGGAACATTTACTTTAGATAATGTGTAACTGTAAATTCTTTTCCTGCCCCATGGAGATGTATATCTTTTTAAAATCTCCTGCAAGTTTGAAGACAGGAAATGTCTTTTTCAGTGACCTAGGGGCTGTTCCTTTGAAATTTAACTTTCAGGGAAAATAATGCCTCTATCAGGCAGCTCTGTGAGGGTAGGTGCCTAACTTTAGTGGGTATCTTGCCCAGATAGTAAAACTCCCTCCTGTGATGGAGGTAGAAGAAAATTTACTTTTTCTTTAAGTAAGGCCAGTTAGGAAACACAGATGACCAATTATTCCCCCTCTTCCCAGCTCTTAAAAACTTTCCAGCTATCTTTTTCAGGAAGCTGTGCTCAAATTGAGATCTGGCCCTCCCACCTTATTCCAACAATCTTGAATAAAAATTTTCTTTGTCTATTTAAATTTGGCAAGTGCATCTTTTACTTTAGCAATACTCACACATGGTATTTTTTTCCTCTGTCTCTTTTTGTTTTCCTTTCGTCTCCATAGGCATTCACATGTCTATTTGCATTTATACTTACTTATGGGTATACATAATGACAGTAATAAAAATATTTGCCATCTATTAAAATATATGATCAATTGGGTATCTTAAAAGTCAGAAAATGGCCTATAATTTATTTACCCAAAGGGAATCTTTTTTTTCTGTTCGTGATATCTAATAGTCTTTTTATAAATGAAAAAGCAACCATCTAATTCTATTTACAAAGCCTGCACATTTTAACATTGTCTTTTATACTCAGTCATTATGTATGCCATTGGTTTTCATGTGGATTCTAAAGCTGGTTTATTTACTTCCATATGTGCAGGTATTATGATATGAACTGCATGTTTAAATAACCAAAATTTTTTACTCATCTTAAATTTTGGCTCACATTTTACAAATAATTTTAAACTTACATAAGAATACAATAGTACCAAAAAAAACCTGTATATCTTTTATCCAAATTCACCTACTATTACCACCTTTTCCCATTGCTTTTTATTTGTTCTTTTTTGCTAGATTATTGCTTTTAATGTAAAATTTGTCCGTTTTTTATTATGTTTTGATTTTATAACATATTTAGAATGCATTTTCTCCACTGTAAGCTTTCCTTAGTAGAATTTACCTATGCTTTCATTTAATGCTTGTGCTGTGTTTTGCACTTATTGATAAATTTTAAGTTCATTTGTGTCTGTGTATTGGGGTGAAGAATAAATCTTATTAGTCCCAAAAGTCTATCTTATAGTCTCAGGATCATTTGATAAAAACACCATCTTTGCCCCAGTATTTTGAGAGATACCACATTTATCATTCTCTACATTTCTGTGTCTATTTCTGAAATTTCAAATCTATTTCCTTGCTCTGATTTCTGTGATTCTGTGCCAAACTCTTTTTCAAAAAGGTTTTGAAGTACACTTTAATATCTGTTATGATTAATCACTTCACAAACTTTTCCCTTTTGGTGTTTTTCTTGGTATTCTTATGTATTTATTTTTCCATATGAACTTTAATATAGTAGATGTTTCTCTGTCAAATTATTGTTATATTTCCTGGGATATTGTTGAATATATAAATTAACTTACTGTGATCTGACTTTATATTGATCTTGAGAAATCTCTTTTGTTTTTGAAGGGTAAAGTATATATTAGCTCAAAGATAAAGAAAATGAGATGTTTTGAGCACAAGGTTTAGCATGACAAACTGAAACTAAGCTGAAATCAACTTGTGAAATAGACCTGTAAGAACACATGATAGTTAATTGTAAGACATTTTTTAAAGGAAGTGTTTCAACAGCTTTTCTTAATGTTGAATAAGAGGAAATGCCTTCTATTTCTGTATAACATGATCATGAGGGGAAACTAACTATAAACACTTTCATCTATTTCCGTATGTTCCTATTTTGTTAAAGAAATCCTGGACCACATAAGTGTTCAGAGGCATGTGTGTATTTGATGTGTGTGTATGTGTGTGTGTGAGTGAGTGTGTGTGTGTGTGTGTGTGTGTGTGTGTGTGTGTGTGTGTGTGTGTGTGTGTGTGTGTGTGTGTGTGTGTGTGTCTGGTTGGTACATTAACCACCATGCATAGAAAATAAATGATGCATAAAAATAAAAACATAGCCCATTTCAGGCAGATCCTATTCCATTAGGTAGAGTTTATGTTAATCTAATGATTGTAAAATGGTGAATGTCTTGAGGAAATTATTCTTGCACTAATATCTGAGGAGTAGAAGATAAAACCATGGTTAAAAGCAAAAAAAGAAGAAAATAGGAAACATAGCATCAGTGAGGAACAAAAGGAAGACAAGAGTATGTGGAGTACAAAGATCCACTGAGATCATGGTTTGAGATGTGAAAAAGTTACCAGCAGCCAGACTCTACAGATGTGTGGATAGTATGCTGGAGTCTTTCCTGAAGATGAGGAAGCTATTGAATAAACTGGGTTCAAGTGAGAAAATAAAAATACCACTATAGCTTTAAAGATTGACACAATTTCTTTGGCTATTATATAAAGAACTTCATAGGAGAGCCAGTTTAATTGCCTATGGAGAGTGTTGTCCTCTATTCTGGTATGTTCCTATTTTGGTAAAGAAAGGATGGTTGTCCAGGGAGAGGTGATAAGTTGATATAGAGTTTTGATGAAGTAAATTGTTTGAATGTCAAAAGGACACAGCTGTGCTAAATTAGAAATGCTCAGGGATGGCCCTAAGTTTAGACTTATGGAAAGAAGGGATTATCATACTCGGTAACACAGAGGACTCCAGGGGAGAGCCAGCTTTGGGGGGGAGGTAGCAAAGGTCATGGTTAGGGACATTCAAGTGTGTAAGAGTTCAAGTAGGAAGTTGTATACCTGAGTTTGTAACTATGAGGAAATGCCTAGGTTGTTTTGGAAATTTAGACTTATCTCATATTTATGTAATTTATATATCTGTTTATTTTAACTATTAATGAAGGTTCTAAGAGGAGAGTAGTTCTATCTACGTAAACTTGATAATAAATGATCTTCCTCTATCTGGAAGTTTGTGTTTTTAGGTCAACTGTGCAATATGGGAACCATCACATGGAGATTCATAGCAGAAAATGTTTTAGTCAGATTTATCACATAGTCTAAAGTTTGAGAAGTATAGAGCAGAAGTAGAGGCAGAAGACAAGTCTGTTTAGGAACAAAGACAAACAAAATAATAACAATAGAATTTTGTTTTAGATGAGAACAAGTCTCTGATCAGTTCAGGAGGGTTAGACAGTCCTCAAACTTTGGGAAAATCTAGATGCTAAACTTTTGAAAAAAATGTATCCCCTTAAGTTCTACCCATTGCTTATTCTCATTGCTGGCTCAAATTCATACCACCTTTAGATTAAAATAAGAGGAAAATCGTTTAATTCAAAAAAATTAACCTTGTGGAGTCACAAGTCTAATATATAGAATCTGGGAGGTAATGATTAGGTTATGTAATGTCTGAGACTCCATAGTGTAAGATACTGGAAATACATTATTTCTGGTGTTCTTCCTATGTGTCTCCCCCTCACACAAACTTAGCTCCCTAATTTTCAACTTAGTTTATAGCTTGGCATGACAACTTATAAAACAATACTTCTTAGAAGATTTTGTTACTAATTACTAATTTGTGTAAAATGAAAATTACTGAGATTGTTTCGGAGCACCATTTTTCCTCCAAAGATCTGTGAGAGAGTTTGATGTTCTCAAAGGTAAAATTTCCTAAGAGGATACAGCCTCATTACTATTTTTCAAAACCTGTTAGGATGTGTTGAACCATAAAATGTGGTTTAAAAATAAAAGTAAATAAATTTGTTTATTTATTTTTTTATAATCAGTACTTTTTATTGTGATATTGTGGGGTACAGTTAAGGGTTAGGTATAAAAATACATTTTGTTCAGGCACCCTTGTTGATAAGACATGTTTCCCCATCCCCAGACAAATATTTACTACTGTTCATCCCCTCTCCCCACCCAAATAGTTTCCCACTACTGTCAGTCATTTTCTTATAGTATTACATTGGATGTTCAAGGGCCACTATATGAGTGAGAACGTGTGATATTCGGATCTTTGTTTCTGTGAGAGGTCACTCAGTATTATAGACACTAGTTCCAACCAGGTTGCTGCGAAATTCATGATTTTGTTTTTTTTTATGGCTGTGTAGTATTCCATCGTGTGTATGTACCACATTTTTAAAACCCAGACATCTTTTGATGGACAGCATGGTTGCTTCCAGGTTCTTGCTATTGTGAACAATGCTGCGATAGACATATGTGTGCATGTATCTTTTTTATAGAGTGATTTGAGTTCTTCAGGATATATTCCCAGTAGGGGGATTGCAGGGTCATATGGGAGGTTGATATTTAGAGCTTTTAGAAATTGCCACACTGCTTTCCACAGAGGTTGCACTAGTTTACACTCCCACCAACAGTGTAGATGTGTTCCCTTTTCTCCACACCCTCTCCCCCAGCTGTTATTTTTTGAGATATTGACAATTGCCATTCTGACTGGAGTTAGGTGGTATCTCAGTGTGGTTTTGATTTGCATCTCCCTGATGATTAGTGAGGTTGAACATTTCTTCATGTGTCTGTTGGCTGCTCAGATGTCTTCCTTTGTGAGGTGTCTGTTCATATCTTTTGCCCATTTTATAATGGGGTTGCTTGTTTTTTTCTCTTCAGCACGTTTGAGTTCCTTGAAGATCCAAGATGTTAAGCCTTTGTCAGACCTGGAATTGGCAAATACTTTTTCACAGTCTGTAGACTGTCTCCCTGCTCTCTTGATGATTTCTTTGACTTTGCAGAAACTTGTTAGTTTAATAAGGTTCCACTTGTCTATCTTCTCTCTCATGACCTGTGGGTTTCCAGTTTTGTTCAAGAATTGAATGCCAGCTCTGATTTCCATGAGGGTATGTCCTTCATTTTCTAAGGTTCTTATAGTTTGAGGTTTTACATTTGGGTCTCTGATGCGTTTGGAGTTAATTTTTGTGTATGGGGATGGATAGGGGTCCTGTTTCAATCTTCTGCATGTGGTCAGCCAGTTTTCCCAGCACCATTTACTGAATAGGTTCTCCTCTCCCCAGTGGTAGGTGGTGGAGGCTTTGTCAAAGATGAGTTGGTTGAGAAATTGAGGTTTTGCTTCTGGAATCTCAATTTTATTCCATTGATCTATATGCCTGTTCCTATACCAATACCAAGCTGTTTTGATGGTTGTAGGTTGATACTAAAGTTTGAAGTCTGGTAATGTGATACCACCTGCTTTGTTTTTTTTTTCCTGAGGATTGTTCTGGCTATTCTTGGACGTTTGTGTTTCCATATGAAACCTGTGTTGTGTTTTCTAGGTCTGAGAAGAATGTTGCTGGTGATTTGATGGGCATTGCATTGAATTTGTAGATTGCCATAGGTAAGATGGACATCTTCACAATGTTGATTCTTCCAATCCATGAGCATGGGATATTTTTCCACTTGTTTGTCTCATCTTTGATTTCTTTGAGCAGTGTTTTGTAGTTTTCATTGTAAAGGTCATTATATCCTGAGACTTTGCCAAAGGCCTTTATCAGTGTAAGGAGGTTTTTGACAGATTCTCTTGCTTTCAAGGTACACTCATATCGTCTGCAAAGAGAGATAACGTGACTTCCTCTTTTCCTATTTGTATACCCCTGATTGCCTTCTCTTCTCTGATTGCTCGAGCCAGGTCTTCCAATACTATGTTGAACAGGAGGGGTGAGAGTGGGCATCCTTGTCTTGTTCCAGTTTTCAGGGGAAATGTTCCAATTTTTGCCTGTTTAAGAGTATGCTGGCTGTGGGTTTCTCATAGATGACTTTTACTATTTTGATGTGTGTTCCCCGTATGCCTAGATGTTCAAGGGTTTTTATCAAGAAGGGGTGCTGGAATTCATCAAAAGCTTTTTCTGCATCTAATGATATAATCATGTGGTTTTTGTTTTGACATCTGTTGATGTATTTAATTACATTTATGGAATTTATGTACGTTGAACCAGCCTTGCATCCCAGGAATGAAGCCTACTTGTTCATGATGGATGCTTTTTGTGATGTGTTGTTGGATCCGGTTTGCTAGGATCTTGTTGAGAATTTTAGCATGTATGTTCGTCAAAGATATTGGCCTGTAGTTCTCTTTCTTTGTTGGATCTTTACCTGGCTTGGGTATCAATGTGATGTTGGCTTTGTAAAATGACTTGAGGTTAGTTCCATCTTTTTCAATTGCCTGGAATACCTGCAGTAGGATTGGTATCAGCTCCTCCTTAAATGTCTTGTAGAATTCTGCTGGAAAGCCATCTGTACCAGGGCTTTTTTTTGTTGGTAGTTTTCTTATTACGTAGTCGATTTCCTTGATTGTTATTAGTCTATTTAGGGTCTCAATTTCTACTTCCTTCAATCTAGGTAGGTTGTGTGATGTCAGAAAGTCCTCCATTTCCTTAAGGTTTTCAAGTTTGTTTCCATACAAGTGTACGTAGCAGTCTCTAATGATCTTTTGTATTTCTCCAAGGTCAGATGTTACTTCATCTTTTGTGTTTCTGATTGTGTTTATTTGGGTTTTTTCTCTTTTTTTCTTGGTCAGTCTAGCTAGTGGACCATCGATCTTGTTTATTTTTTCAAAGAATCAGCTTTTTGTTTCATTGATTTCTTTGTATTATCTTTTTCTCTTGTATGTCTTGGATTTGGGCTTTTATTTAGTCATCTGGATTCTTCTGCTGAATTAGGGTTTTTGTGGTCTTGCTTTTCCAACTTCTTTAGGTGGCTTGTTAGGTTGTGAATTTCTGTTCCTTCCATTTTCTTCATGTGTGCTTGTAGGGATATAATTTCCCCTCTTACTACAGCTTTCAGGGCATCCCACAGATTTTGGTAAGATGTTTCTTCATTTTCATTTGTTTCCAGGTATCATTTGATCTCTGTTTTGATTTCATCATTGACCCAGGAGTTGTTTAGCATCATGCTGTTTAGTGTCCATGTGTTTTTGGGTTTTGGGGGGACCTTGTTGGTGTTAATGTTTATTTTTATTCTACTGTGGTCCGAGAAGGTGCATGGTAAAATTTCGGTCTTTTTAAATTTGCTTATGCTTGATTTATGGCCAAGTATTTTGTCTATCTTAGAATACGTTCCATGCAGTGATCAGTAGAATGTGTATTCTTTGGTCTTTGGATTTAGTGTTCTGTAGGTATCAATTAAATCCATTTGGTCAAGAGTCACATTGAGGTTTTGGATCTCATTGCTGATTTTCTTTCCTGATGATCTGTCTAGGGTTGGGAGTGGGGTATTAAAGTCCCCAGTTATGATGATGTTACAGTCAATATCTTTCTTTAGTTTTCCTAGAAGTTGCTTTATGAAAGTTGGCGTACCCATGTTGGCGGCATATATGTTTAAGATAGATATTTCCTGTTGATGGAGTGAACCTTTTATCATTATGTAGTAGCCCTCTGTATCTTTTTAAATTTTTGATAGCTTAAATGGTATTTTGTCTGAAATTATTATCGTGATTCCTCCTTTCTTTTGTGTTCCATTCACCTGAAAATTTGTTTCCCATCCTCTTACTTTGAGTCTCTGTATGTCCTTTCTAGTGAGATGGGTCTCTTGAAGGCAATATATTGTTGCCTGATGATATTTTATCCATTTTGCCATTCTATGTCTTTTCAGTGGTGTGTTTAGTCCATTCACATTCAGGCTAATTATTGAAATGTGAGAGTTCATCCCTATCATAGAGTTCTTATAGAGTTGCTGTTCTTCCACTTGGTTTTTTTGTCTTTCTTTTGGTTTAGGGATTGGTTCATGTGTATTTTATTTTTTTTCTGTACTCTTGTGAAGAATGTTGTTCTTTTTTTCCTTTTCTTCTGTGTTTAGTACATTCTTAAGTGTTTCATGTGGAGGTTGTTGGTGGCAGTGTAAGTTCTTAGGGACTGGATATCTGGGAAAGGTTTTAATTCTCCCTTGCTGATGAAGCTTAGCTTGGCCGGGTAGGTTATTCTTGATTGAAATTGTTTATCTTTTAGGACTTTGAAGATAGGACTCCAAGCTCTCCTAGGCTGCAGGGTTTCTGTAGATAAATATGCTTCTATTCTAATTGGTCTTCCATGGTAGGTGATCTGGGCTTTTTCTCTTGCTGCCTTTAGGATTTTTTTCTTTTATGCCTACTTTGTTCAGGTGAATTATTGTGTGTCTAGGAGTTAGTCTTCTCATTTATTGTCTTACAAGGGTTCTGTGAATCTCTTGTGTTTGAATTTTTGCATCACTGATTAGATAAGGGAAGTTTTCTTGAATGATCTCATGGAAAGTTTGTTCCAGTGTGGTTTCTGTCTCTCTTTCTGCCTCAGGAAGGCCTATTACTCTTAGGTTCGGTCTCTTGAAGTAATCGCTCATCTCTTGAAGGTTTTGTTCTGTGTTTTTGAGCTTATTTTCTGCATTTTTAAGAGTTTGTGTTAGTTCTATATTTTGGTCCTCAAGCTCTGATATTCTTTCTTCTACTTGGGTAATTCTGCTTTCCATGCTTATCAGTTTGTTATTTATTTCATTCACAGTATTCTTTATTACTGTTATCTCTGATATCAGCTCCTTCCTAGTTTCTTCTTGTGTCTCCTCAGTTCTTTTTAATCTCTCCATTAATGTCTTGATATCTAGGTTTGTAGTTTGAGACCCTTCATTCTGGGCGCTCTTCATTGTTTGCATTCAGACGTCAGTTTTCTCAGTGTCTGCCCTCCCAGGGGTCTGGGCGAGACCCATACTCTTCTTTTGGTTTTTCTTCATTTGTGTAGATTTTTCTGTCTCTCCCCCTTTCCCTCCTCTTCTTTAATTTTGTTTTTTTTTTTGAGGGAAGGTGGGGTGGCTTTTGTTTCACTTGTGCAATATTCTGTTCTTCCTTATGAGGGTCTTCTGGCTTTGTTCACTTTTGAGGTTGGAGTGTGGGCTGCGGGCTGTACTTTTTGCAGTTTTGAGGTTTAATTGAGGGAAAAGCTGTGGTTCAGAATGTATATGCTGATTCTAGCATCCACCAACAAGTGTATGAGCACACTGGAACCTATTTCCCACTGCCTTACAATCTGTCCATGCAGCAGTATTTAGGCTTGTTCCCTAGATTTAAAGGGGGGTATAAAAGAGGAAAATAATGGAGGACAAACCAATAAAGCATGAAACAGTGTAAGTCAGAAAGCAAACAACAAAAGTGATCAAAACAAACAATCAAAATGATAAAATCAAAAGTCAAAATAAGAGATCAGACTAAAGTCACTTCAGCTCTGATCTCCAGCCTCTCCTTTGTTTTTTGTTGCAGGCAGCTAGATTTACTCGCAGTTTGGGTTTTTTTTAAGCCTGCTGCCTGGGAGTTGCTTTTGTCTGATTCAGCATAGGGGTTGGACTTTGTCTCCTGTTTAGTGACATTACCTTAGGAACCCACATGGAGGTTTTTGATAGGTGGGCGGGGCAATGGAAATCTCTGCCTGGTGAATGGCTGAGGTGGTAGTTTCACTTTCACTTATCGTTTCTCTCCCCTTGTCTGGGTCCCCAAGCTTGGGGTCTCACGCTGAGTGCCTCAGCCTGGGTGGGCCCAGAGCTCCAGAGCTCCAAAGCTCCAAAGGTCAGGTGGTAAGTGGTGCAAGTGGCCATGGGCCCCCCACAGAGTACTTAAGCCAGGAATGGGACCGGTGTCTCTGAGGGGCGGGTGCCCAGAGCCTCCCTGAGTTACTGGTGGCTTGGTGCTGGGTGCTGGGCAAGAGACGATGTAGCCAGGGAGGGAACCAAGACCTGAGACTCCTTTCTGTGAGTCGCATATGGTAGAACAGCAGCAGCCGGGGGCGCAATATCTGGCCCTGCGTGTGACCAAAGGTCCCCGGGCCTTGGACCAGTGCAGCTGGTGGTGGGCTGGTGGATGGGGGAAGAAAAGTAAGAGTCTTTTTGGGAACTCCCTTTTGGAGAACCTCACAAGTCCACCTATGCCATCTCCATCTTATCGGAACTTCCAATAAATTTTTTTTGTAGGGGATATTTACTTTAAGTCACATATAATTATTATTCATATTACTCATACATATTGAGTCATCTGAGCTTAATTGGTAAAACATCTAATAAATTTAAATTTCATATATCACATTTATTTAATATAAGGAGCAAAATGCATACACCAACAATGCCAAAATATTATAAAGCAAAGCCTGAAACAAATATATGAAAAGTCTAAATTTGCAAGAAATTTTCTCAATTGAAAATCAGTTTAGTTTCTTTCCTAAGTATTCTGTAGATTATTTCATCTATAATATTTACACAAGTCTAAAAGTTACATCATCTTGCATCATCAAGTCTTATGAATGTTTTGCTACTGTCCTTAAGTAAATTTACAACTAACATTTGTGTTAAAGTAATAGAAATTGAATAAGGAGGAGTAAAACACCACAGTATTTAGTTTATACCCATGTTTGGTATGTAGTATAAGGTATATAGGACTGTCATTATTTTGATTCCTGTATCATAATTGTGAGATTGTCTGCTCATTACTAAATTGTGTTTTTGTTAACTTTGTGTTCCTCCATGGCTCCCATGTCACAGGTGCATAGTGAATACTTATTGATACAAATAAACTATCTATGGTCTAGTCATATTTTTCCATCCCTCTTAAACTTGGCTGGGCCTGAGAGAGAAGCTTAACTGACTGCTTTAGGATATTTTTCTCCTAGAATATGCATATAAACAAACCAACACAGCTTGCTCTCAGTGTTCTCTTCAAGAAGTTTGTCTTCCTGTGTCTGCCAGTCCAAAGCCATTATATGATGAACTTGAGCCAATCAAAAATTGCTTTAAATTACCAAGAGGAGGCCTAAAACCTTATAACCCTACCTGAGTTTTGCTTTTTTGAGATTTAATTATGCCCTAGCAAAGTGGTATTCTTCCCTTCTACAGTAAATCTTGTTAAGTTTAATTATCAGCAGGTATTTTTTATTGATCTTTTGAGAACTTGCTGGTCAGTCAATCTGGCTATTCCTATAAGAGCAAATAGATATATTCTCCTCAGCATATCTCAAGCTTTTTCCTCAGTAGCAGCTCATTCCTCTGAAGCTCACGGATCCTTGGACTATAATAGTAATATATATGCCCTGTATTTTGTCTAAGATAAAATTTTATTTCTTCAAGTTTTCAAATATAAATTCATTTTTAAAGATTTTTTTGATTATCTGGATTGGAGTAAGAACTGTAACCCTTGGAGAACATGCACTTGGTAACCTGCCTCACTACAGAATCAGTAATTTTTTTCTTTTTTCTGTGCATTGTTGTTAACACTTGCTTTTATGGACTTATAAGAGGAAGTTCATAAGGAAGAGGACGGATGTAGATCCCACAAGTTCTTCTCTCCAGACTGTCCAAAGAGCTGGTGACTTCAGAATGTCACACTCAGTTGCACTCCTTATAAGACAAACTTTGCCTGAGTCATCTTTTCCTTGTAGTAAAAGGGCTTATTTTTAATCTAGTGTCACTGAAAGCAGATATTTATATAGTTTTTTTTCCTACCTAGAGGATGTGCTCTGTCTCCAGCTGACAGTGAGTTCTGCAGACATGTGTTTTGCAAAAATATCATTTTCACAAGCTAGTCTTTTTTTTAATGGTTGTTCACTGGTTGTATAATTCAAACATCTGCCTGCTTCATCTTTTAACATATGTGCATAATGCACCAACAGACAAAATGCCAGGAAGGACTATAAAAAATTGCATTGGTCATTTAGAAGAAGCTTGCTATGAATGATAAGGTCATTTAAAAACACATAAAAGAGATAACTGTATTTAACATAAGTGAAATCTCACATCGATTCTTTTTTTTTCCCCTTCCCTTTCCTTCCCTTTTTCTATGTTTGGCAAAAGAATAATAATTGATTTTTATTTGGGGAAAATGCCTTTTTCCTCTGTATAAGAAGAAATGTTAGAAATGTAGAGCTTAAATTACAAAGTATTTAAATATTTTTTATTTGTAAATGCAGAGATTTATTTATATTTTTAAAATAATATATATTCTTAAAGCTAAGAAATAGTTGGGCATGAAAAATGGTTGGACTTTGACATAAAAAAACTCTATAATTTATTCTTTCATGTATCATGTAAAAACAATGTTTGCTCAATAGAAAATAACTTGGTCTAACTTCTTATAATTTTAGTCCTTCAAAATTTATTTAATCAAAATCGATTTATTTCTGAGTCTAACAAGTTGTCATTATTTTTACAAATTGCTCAAGATCATATGAATTTGAAATATGCTTAACTGAATCAAACTGTGAAAGCAGATTTTTGGAAAGAGTTTAGTCAAATAAAATGTTATAATCTTTCTATAAAGAGGGAAATATATTGGATTCAATTATACTTTTTGGATATTTATTCAACTTTTAGATTGCAAATGAATATGAAATTATGACAATTTTAAAAAATAGGTAAAGAAATGCTAATAGAAAAAAGATACAAGCACTGATGATTAAGCAATGTTAACGCTCATGCTGCTTATTTTTATAAATAAAATGGTTATAGATAAACATGATGTAAAAATTCCTTTAAATGTTTGGTAGTATTCACACACCCAGACATGCACATATATTTATTACATTAAATTGTGTTAAAGTTATAAAAAATGCTCATGAAAAAATAGTTTAGTGGATATGTCCCATTGTCTGTCTTCCAGTTTTTCTTTTTATCCATAAAAACAACAATTTTGTCTTAGATTAAAGTTGGTTAACAAGTGAATGGCTAAAAGGCTATTAAATATAACAACTGTAGGATTGTTAATATGTATGTAAGAAAATGAGTATGGTTGATTTCTTACAGAAATTGTTACAGTGTATTAAAGGTGTAAGTTGAATGAGACTAATATTTGTTTTTATTTTATCTTATTTGTTTATTTTTTTTAGACACTCTGTCACCCAAGCTGAAGTGCAGTGGACGATCATAGCTCACTGCAGCCTAGAACTCTTGTGCTTAAGTGATCCTACAGCTTCAACCTCCTGAGTAGCTGGGACTATAGGCACGTGCCACTACACCTGGCTATTTTTTTATTTTCTTAGAGATATGAGGTCTCACTGTGTTGCCCAGGCTGGTATAGAACTCCTGACTCAAGCAGTCTTCCTATCTTGGCCTCCTTAAGTGCTACTATTGCAGGTATGACCCCTCACACCTGGCGAGACTCTCTTTAGCATATTTAATATGCTAAAACAGCAAATATTTTAGGCTAAAATTCAAAGTTAAATTATTCTTTTATTTAATCATTATGTTATGCATATGTATGTCTAAACAAGTACATAAAAATATGTTAAGATTAAATTCAAAAGAATTGTCTGTCTCAAGAAAACCTCACTCCCAGAAGGTAAAACTGAACCATTGACAACAACTCACATAAGTAAATTGAGTTTTTTCTTCAAAATTTCGTTCAAGACACTATTCTGTCTTCTAATCCAAAACTAGGATATGATAAACTAAACTCCATCCACAAACAAAGACCGCCTTGAAAAGTCCACCTCTGAGTCACCAACCCAAGTTGCCCAACCACAGGAATATTTCCCAGATTTCCTCATATTGAGAAACCAGTAAGACTCCGTCAAGGTGTCATTCTCTATTATTTTAATAAGTCTAATAAACTTAGTTTCTTTTGCTCAATGATTTTGTTTGGTGGTCTCTTGTGGATTCAAAAGTTAGAGGCATGGATAATTAAAACAAAATTATGTGATACAAATGGATAATTTTAATCAAAGGTATTATGCTAATTAGAATTATTTAAAAGATCATAGAATTTTGAAATGCAAACTTTATCAGATTTTAACTTCCATAGTAAACTTGCAGCATTTTAATTTTTTACTATGCAGTCAAGCAATGTACTATCTACCTTGAAGTAATACTTCAGTGAGATGAAAACATACAGGGTAGAGTTCTATTTGAAAATTTAATTTAAAAATATAATGTGATTTCTCTGTTATCGACAGATTAATTGTGAATGTAAGAATTTTTACTTTTTCTTCTTAAAAAGATTGAACTGAAAGCCAGGTCATTCATCAGCAGTGTATCTGCTATATGTCGAGGGTATGACAGAATGGGAACACTTATAACCCAAATTAAAATGTCTCATGGTAGTTTCCCAAGTGATTCAGAAACAGAAAAAAATAAAGGCCACGGTCAGAAAAATGTCACCATTTGAACAAGCTGTCAAGTAGCCTCCAAGGAAACATATCCAGATGACTTTTTAATAAGTAAAATAAGTCATTTAAGTGAAAGGGTACAATTTAAATGTGCCTTAATTACGCTTATTATGGGTTAAAGTAAAGAATTTGGTTTTTGTTTCCTTTGGAAAGAAAGAATATAGCTTCTTGTTCTTTTAATTCTCTCTACTCCCCCAAAATTTGAGTTGGGGTTTAATACATTGCCCCAAAACTATTATTTCAAAATAAATTCCTAATTTGACCTGACTTGTTAGGGGAGAAGAGTAATTACAATGTGTCAGTTAATACTGCAGTCCTTCTCCAGAGGTGACTTGAAATGAGCAAATCCAGGGATTTGCTCTTGTTCTCTTTATTGATTGATAGACTTGAACAACCCACTTGTTGACTTATATGTAAGTTTCAAATCTGATCACATTTTGCCATTAATATATATGTTAATATGAATTATTAACTCTCAAAATTTACAAAGGCTGTAAATATGCATTTTAATATTTTTTCAAATATGGGATTCAACAATCTTAAAGGCTTGAAAATGTACAAGTAACTGAAGAAAATAAAGTTTTTATAGTAATAGAGGGAGTGGGTGATATAATCAATTATTTACTCACAGTGGATGAACAAATAATGCATACCACACTTCCTGCCCAAGTCACTAATATAGAAACTGATGAGGAGGTGAAGCCCTGTAGTTAGAAACAGAGACAGAGAGAAACAGACAGATCTTGGAACATGTTAACTTCAGGGTTATAGAAACACTAAACTTTATCCCTACAGACAGTAAAAACCTCATGCATAGGCTCTACTGACTTAGTGTCTCCATAGAAGTGCCATAATTGAGTTGCAGTGTCAGGATGTACCCTTGTCTTTTATCAAAGGTTATTCTAAGAAACAGCCACATGAAGAAAGTTTCACTACCTTCAGCAAAATTGCAGATATAGATAATCATTATGCTAATATCACTTTTTAAAATTTTACACAATAAATTTTTTAAAATCTAATGTTGTATCTACTTACTGACCTATTGAAGGTATAGTTTAATGTCATATACATCTTAGTATGTTGTTTGTGTGCACAAACATACACAGTCTGTCTCATTCTTCCTTTCCTTCCTTCCTCCCTTTCTCCCTCTCTCTTTCCTTTCTTTCCTCTGTCTCTTTCTCTATTTCTGTCTCTCTCTCTCTCTCTCTCTTGCTTGCTGGCCTGTTTGCTTTTTCTCTCTCTCTCCTCCTTTTCTCCTTTAATCTCTTCCCCTTTCTCCCTTTCTCTTCCTTCCTTCCTTCCTTCCTCCCTCCCTCCTTCCCTCCCTCCTTCCCTCCTTCTCTCCTTCCCTCCTCCTTCCCTCCTTCCCTCCCTTCCTTTCTTTCTTCTCTCTCTCTCCTTCTTCCTCCTTTCTTTTTTTTTTTTTAAAAACCTACTTAACCCATCATGTCTTGTTTTTTTAACTTATTTTTTTGGAAAAAATAGGATTAAACTGATTTCTTTTTTCTTTAACTCCTTATCTTATTTCCCTCTTCTTTTAATTAATTTTATGCACTTACATGTAATTATTTTGCTGCTACTTGTTCAGATTTATGTGTACATTGTAAACAAACATAACTTTTTTGGAAGTTTCCAGTTCCTCAATACATTTTCAGAGAATTATTTTGAATCTATAGTAGTGGCACACACGTCACATATTTACTTGTAGATGATGAAACTCAGCATCAAAAATCAACTTGCCGAACCTCACTGACAGTTAATGGTGCAGGAAGGATTTTGATGTCTCTCTCTGCAAAGAGATGCCACTCTTCATTTCATGCCACACTTGTGGAGGAGCACAAGGCATGCATCCTGCCTAAATTCCATCCCCTCTGCCTGTCACAGTGCCTAGAATTCAGACTTGTTTAAATATACACATTGAGTTTTAGAGGCTTTGCTTTTTCTATCCTTAATGTAGAATCTACAATGCAGGGATGATCTTCAACCTTGTTTGTTAAGAAGAGAAAGTACTAGCCGGGCTCAGTGGCTCAGCCTGTAATCCCGCGCCTTTGGGAGGCTGAGGTGAGTGGATTGCCTGAGCCCGCGGGTTCAAGACCCGCCTGGGCAGCAAGACCTCATCTCTACAATAAATCAAAAAATTAGCCGGGCATGATAGCGCATGCCTGTAATTCTGGCTACTTGGGAGGCTGAGGCGGAAGGATCGCCGGAACCCAGCAGGTTGAGGCTGCGGTGGCCGGAAGCGGCCACTGCACTCCAGTCTGGTGACTGAGTGAGACTCCAACTCAAAAAAAAAAAAAGAAGAGAAAGTACTAGAAATTTGTGCTTTCAAAAAGGCACCCAGAGCAGAAACATAAATACAGATAGGAAAGTTCACATAAATGAGGATTGCCCCAGTATGTGTCAGTGTCACAAAACAAGGTAAATGTGTTCTACAAATTGCTTTTGATATCTATTTCATCATCATAATTATCTAATGATTTCTTTTTAAAACACCCTTTATAAGACTAATGTAGAAAACTTCCAATAAGAATCATCAATCTAGAAAAAGAATCAACTGCAAAAGAAAAACCTTTAAAGATTAAAATGGTTAATGATAATGAAGAGATTCTGAAACAACATCTAGTAATGAAAATTATCTGATATTAAAATTGCTATGCAGTTATTAGAGAAATTTGAGAGACTTCACTCTGGATTTATCTATTCTGTACAAAATGGAATCAATTAAAATATAAACTTTTCATAGGAAAATAATACAGAAATACCAAGAAGGAACATCTTCTTTTTGGTTGTAGTCTTTCATGAGAAATTTGGGGATGCTAGTAATATTAGAATATATTTCAAGGTTCATGATAAATGATTGCAGAGCTAATTGCCTGGAGAATGGAAGACAACTGGCAGGTATCATATCATAACCAAACAAAAGTGAAATTTTCCTTACAGTGGCAATTGCTGAGGTAATAATAATATTTAAAAATGAGTAAAATGTGAGAAAGTAAAATAAATTTATGGGCAGTGGATAATGATGTAACATCATAAGTACCAAATGAAATGATATTCAGTTCATCCCAGAAGACATGAAAACATTACCAAATTTTATCAGTGAACTTAGAGGTATCTGCTACTACATCAAGTAAAGGTGTATTTTCTGCCTGGTGCACAGAGTACACTACTAGATTTAGAGCTGTACATGCAGAAGAGATGATGCTGTAAAATTAAAGTGAATCAACTTTTGGCAAGAAATAAGCACAGTGATTGAAAAGAGAACAAATTCACTATATATACATACATACATATATATATATATATATTTTTTTTTTTTTTTTTTTTTTGAGTTGGAGTCTCACTCCGTTGTCCAGACTGGCATGCAGTGGCATGCTCCCGGCCACCACAGCCTTGACCTGCTAGATTCCGTCAATCCTTCTGCCTCAGCCTTCCAAGAAGCTGGAACTACAGGTTTACACTACCATGCCTGGCTAATTTTTGATTTATGTTAGAGATGAGAGCTCTCCAAGTTGCCGGGGTGGGTCTCGAACCTGCAAGCTCAGGCAATCCACTCACCTCGGCCTCCCAAAGTGCTGGGATTACAGACTGAGCCACCAAGCCTGGACCACTTAATATATTTTTAATGTAGAAGATAAATTCTGGATATTCAAGTATGTCAAAGCACATTTACATAAACTATTCATTTATGAGAATCTATCACTTCATTTACTATCAAGTTACTAAAATACAATATATGGAATAATAATGAAAACTGGAAAACATTATAATTTCAGAGTGGGAGAATTGAATTATGAAGATGCATTTTCTTTTTTTTTTGAGTTGGACAAATTACTCCTGTAAATTTAGGCATTTTCTTTCTTTTTTTTTTTTTTTTGAGTTGGAGTCTCACTTTGTCACCCAGACTGGAGTGCAGTGGCCGCTCCCAGCCACCACAGCCTCGACCTGCTGGGCTCCGGCGATTCTTCCGCCTCAGCCTTCTGAGTAGCCGGAATTACAGGCATGTGCTACCACGCCTGGCTGATTTTTTGATTTATTGTAGAGATGAGGTCTCACTGCCCAGGCGGGTCTCAAACCCGCGGGCTCAGGCAATTCACTCACCTCAGCCTCCCAAAGCATGGGATTACAGGCTGAGCCACCGAGCTGGGCTGAAGATACATTTTCAATAGTGATATTCATAAGAATATATGAATTCGTTTTTTACAATTTATTTTTAGAATTGTGAGGGTACATCTGAGGATTTTGCATGCAGGGGGGATCAATCCTGTTTCTGTGAATATACGCAGAAGAACATAAATCACTCTAACAAAAAGTACCTGCACATGTGTGTTCATTGTAGTACTATTCACATTAGGAAAAGAATTCCTCCAATAACCTGAATGAACATGAGAAAAGACTTCCCCAATAGGCCTTCAAGATGAGTTCACAGTCCAAATTCTGCCTGGAATCATCCTTGTGAGTTTCTAAGAAGTGAATCCAGTGGAGCCATTCCCAGGTTATTTATCCACAGAAACATTGATCATATGAGCTGTTTCAAGTGATTAAATTTGTGGTAATTTGTTGTGCAAGAATAGAAACTGAACTTATTTTATGACTGTATAGTATTGCATTGTGTATATGTAGCATATTTTCCTTATCCAGTTCACTTTTGATGGGTATCTGTGTTGGTTTCAGGGAAAAGGAAACACTTCTTCACTATTGGTGGGAGTGTAAACTAGTGCAGCCTCTGTGGAAAACAGTGTGGCAATTCTTAAAAGATCTAAAAATCAACCTCCCATAAGACTCCACAATTCCCCTACTGGGAATATACCCAGAGGATCTCAAATGACTCCATGAAAAATATACATGCACACATGTTTATCGCAGCATTACTTACAAAATCAAGAACGTGGAACCAATCATGCTGTCCATTGAAAGAGAACTGGATTTTAAAAAGTACATATACATGATGGAATATTATGCGGCCATAAAGAAGGAAAAACTTATGAACTTCACAGCAACTTGGATAGGCATAGAGGCTATAATACTAAGTTATCTATCACAGAAACAAAAAGCAAGTACCACATGTTCTCACTCATAAGCACCTTGAACAACTATTATAATACTATAAGAAAGGGATTGGCAGTAGTGGGAAACTGCCAGGGGAGGGCGGGTGGGATTGGCAGTAGTGGGAAACTGCCAAGAGAGGGTGGGGCACACCTCATCAACAAAGGTACCTGCAGAGTAAACATTTGTATATATAACCCAGAATGATATCCTACATATTTAAAATAAAAATTTGAAAAAGACGATAAAAGAAAATGAAAACAACAGTTAAAATCAAAGTCCTTAATAAGTAAATTTTATATTAAAATATCAATTTTATATATTTGGAAGTAAAACTGATTTTTCTTGAAAATGAAAAGGTATACTGATTAAACTGAACAATAAAATAAAATATATACATGTAAATATGATAAAATATAAACTCTCCATGTAACATATATTTACTTTCTTAGCAAGTTTTAACATTGATTAGTTTGAAACTATCTGGCAACTTAAACTCCCAAAGGTGGTCTTATTTTTCCAAGTATGCATAGCCGTGTATGCACAGAATCTGGCCTCCTGAAAAAAACTGTCCTGTTATTTTCCTGCTCCTTTCATTACAGTGAGCACTGGGAGTCATTCTGAGATTATAGCCAAATTAACAGTGAATCTACAAGTAGTTAGTAGACAGTACTTTTTAGTCATTTTGTAGCTCAGGCATAAAGCAGTATAATATAATAAAGTTTCTGTCTTGGAAGTCAGTCAGACTTAGATTTGAGTAGTGGTTCTACCTCCTACTAATTTTGAAATTTTAGAATTTAATTAACTTTTGGGCTTTTGTTTTATTATAGTATACATTATGTAAAAGAGAGTTATTATTATCTCTGATCCCAGTAAATGCATAGTGCAGTTGAAAGATTGGCATAAGATTTCTTATATAAGAAAAAGAAATAACTTGTGAAATATAAAGCATAGAGAATTGTTATGATAAAGTTCATATAAGAAAAACATTAAAAACCAACATACAATTTTTGGAGTAAAAGGTGATATTGCAAAAAGAAATATGTCATTAAAATCTTCTGGTTCTCTGACTTGAATCTGCAACAAGCTAAATGTTGGCAGACAATAGGAGGGATGTTCAAAGTTAAACCAAATATAATCTTTGTCCTCAGTAGAAGGTAGCACATGTAAATCAGCCAGCATACTGTAGTGCCAGAAGATATAGATGTAAATCATAAAGCTAACTGAAGAGAGTGAAAAGGTTTGGTTATTACTGTGCATATGTATGTTGTGGGTAGGCAGGCAGTGAGTATGTGTAATACAGCAAGAGTTAGAAAACAGTGAAGTTGACAGAGAAAGAGATCCTTGAGAACTGAATTAAAACTTGCCCTTAGAATCCTATAATTTTACTCTCTAACATTTTTTATGATCTGTCATTTTATGTGTGCAATTTTGTATTTCATGACTATGTTTCAACAAAAATGTAAGTTCCATTAGCTCACGTCTGTCTTACTATTTAAAAATAAATTTTATTGTGCATATTTAGTGTATACAACATGATGTTATATGATATATATACATAGTATGATGCCTACTGTAGTAAAACTAATTAATACATCCATTATTTCACATGATTTCACTATTTTCCTACCTGTGGCAAGAGCAACTATCAACTACTTATTTAGCAAAGATCCTTAATGTTTTTAATGACAGTTCTCATATTGTGCATTAGATCTTTTGACTACCTAGATGTCTTCTGTCTTGTATTTTTTGACTTATATATCCTCATTTCCTGCCCCCAACCCTTCACCCTGGTAACCTCTATTTTATTCTCTATCTCTATATATTTGAATTTTTTTTAACATTTCACATGTAAATGGAATTATGTATTTTTTTTCTGTTTCTGCCATTTTTACTTAACACAGTGTCCTCCAGGTACACCTAAATGGTAAGATATACAATAGTATATCAAAAGTTTATTACCTCAATCTGTGAGGAAATCTGCCCATGAAGACTTTGGTTTACATGTTGAAATCTTTTCTTTTTTTTAATTTTGAAATTATAGTCATCTTGAGTCACAGTTTCTTAGAGTGCATGGGATCTATAGTAAAATTGTAAAATGAGGATATATTTGAAAATTACCCCCCCCAAGTCGGATTGCTTATTGAGAGTCAGCAGATGTTATTTTTTAAATAGACTGTGCTAGTTCAGAAAAATGTTGTTCTTGAAATAGATTAAACATGCATTTTGGAGGGGGAGCAAGATGGCGACAGGGCAGCACTGCCTGTGAAACTCTCCACTGAGGAGAATGCAAAGAGACTCTGGTTCTCACCCCAGAGTTTGCAGATCCCATCGTCTGCAGCCTGCTCTTCACACGGAGCTTGAAGGTAGACTTTGCTGAGGCATCATCAAGGTCTGGGCAGCTACTGTGGTGGCTGCTGCTGCTGCCAGTTCTGACCAGCAGCCGCCAGTGCCTGGGGCGAGCCACCAGTGCCTGGGTTCCACATCGCACCGCCAGTGCCTGGGGTGAGCCGTGGCCTCCTCCCAGGCAGCGGAACCACACGGCCTCCTCTGAGGCAGCGGAGGCACCACTGCGACCCCCCCCCGGGGCGGCAGAGGGGCCGCCGTGCCCCCCCTCTCTGGGGCGGCAGAGGCACCGCTGTGCCGTCCCCCCTGAGGCGGCAGAGGCACCGCCACGCCCTCCCACTCCAAGGCAGTGGAGGCGCTGCCGCCCCCCCCAGGTGGTGGTGGAGGCACCACCGTGGCAGCCTCCTCCTCCGAGGTGGCTGAGACTCCGCCCTCCGCCTCCTCCTCTGAGGCGGCAGAGGGGCCATAACGGCAGCCTCCTCCTCTGAGGCAGCTGAGACTTCATCCTCCGCCTCCTCCGAGGCGGCCGAGCCTCCGCCCCCTCCTCCAAGGCGGCCGAGCCTCCACCTCCGACTCCTCCTCCGAGGCAGTGGAGCTGCCTCTGCCTCCTCCTCCAAGGCGGCCGCGACTCCGCCCTCCACCTCCTCCTCTGAGGCGGCCAAGCCTCTGCCTACCCCTCCGAGGCAGTCAAGCCTCCGCCTCCTCCTCCAAGGCAGCCAAGACTCCGCCCTCTGCCTCCTCTTCCGAGGTGGCTGAACCTCCACCTCCCCCTCCAAGCCAGCCGAACCTCTGCCTCCTCCTCCTCTGAGGTGGCCGAGCCTCCACCTCGTCTGAGGCAGCCGAGCAGCCACTTCCTCTGAGGCAGTGGCTGCACAGAGGCAGCCATTACACATCACACTGCCTGTGCCAGTGGCCCAGCTGCCACCGCTGCCACCGTTGCTGCTGCCGCTGCTGCTGCCACCAAAGCAGACATTCCACATCACACTGTCAGTGCCTGAGGGGCGGGCAAGCAGCTGAGATAAAGAGCATCTGGAGTGAGGGATAACACCACCTGCTGGCGATTCAAGGCCACCACCAGCAAGCGCTGGTCCCAGGACTGGGGTCCCTTGGTCCCACACAGGGCTGGATACTGTGGCCCCCTGCTGCTACTGTTCCACTGCATGTGTGGGAGTCTCGGGTCTCAGCAAGCTCCCTGGCTACATCATCTCTCATTGTCACCAAGATGCTGGTCACTCAGGGAGGCTCTGGACACCCACCCCTCAGAGACACCGGTCCCATTCCTGGTTGAAGTACCCTGTGGGGGACCCAGAGCCACTCTTGCCACTCACCACCTGCCCGTTGGAGCTTTGGAGCTCTGGAACCCCGGGCCCACCCTGGCTGAGGCACTCAGCCTGTGACCCCAAGCTTGGGGACCCAAACAACTGGAGAGAAAGGGATCTACAAAAGAGAACCTGCCTCTGCCTTTCTCCAGGCAGAGATTTCCATTATCCTGCCCACCTATCAACAAACTCCACCTTGGTTCCTAAGGTAACGTTGGTAAACAGAAGACAAAGCCTCACCCCTAAGCCAAATCAGATAAAAACAACTCCCAGGCAGCCAAACCCAAACTGTGAGTAAACCTAGTTGCCTGCAATGGAAAAACAAAGGGAAGAGGCCAAGATCAGAGCTGAAGTGATTTTAGTCTGATCTCTTATTGTGACATATGATTTTATCACTTTGACTGTTGATTTTGATCACGATCGTTGTTTGCTTTCTGACCTACACTGTTGCATTTTTATATTGATCTGTTTCTGTGTAGCTATCAGTATTCTTTAGGGAATCTTTCTTACATGTCTTCCTCCACTTCTCTCCAGCCTTGTGTCTCTTTCTCACCTGATAGTTGGTATGTATGTCTGTTTTTCCTCTCGCTCTTCTCTCTCTTTAACTTCCTATTGACTCCCTCTTCCTCCATTATTTTCCTCTTTTATACACCCATTTTAATCTAGGAACCAAGACTACATATTGCTGAATGGACTGATTGTAAGGCAGAGGGAAATAGGTTCCAGTGAGCTCATACACCTGTTTGTGGATGCCAGAATCAGCATATACACTCTGAACCACAGCTTCCCTCTCAATTAAACCTCAAAACTGCAAAAAGTACAGATTGCAGCCTACATTCCAACCTAAAAAGTGAACAAAGTCAGAAGACCCTCATAAGGAAGAACAGGATATAGCAGAAGAGAAATAAAAGCAACCCCACCTTCCTCCAAAAACAGAATTAAAGAAGGGGATGGAAGGGGGAGAGAGAGAAAAATCTACACAAATGAAGAAAAACCAAAAGAAGAGTATGGGTCTCTACCAGACCCCCGAGAAGGCAGACACTGAGAAAACTGACTTCGGAATGCAAACAATGAAGAGCCCCCAGAATGAAGGGTCTCAAACTACAAACATTGACATCAAGACAATAATAGAGAGATTAAAAAGAATTGAAGGGACACAAGAATAAACTAGGAAGGAGCTGATATCTGAGATAACAGTAATAAAGAATACTGTGAATGAAATAAATAATAAACTGATTAGCATGGAAAGCAGAATTACCCAAGCAGAAGAAAGAATCTAAGAACTTGAAGACCAAAATATAGAACTAACCAAAACTCTTAAAGACACAGAAAACAAGCTCAAAAAGACAGAACAAAACCTTCAAGAGATGAGCGATTACTTCAGGAGACCAAACCTAAGAGTAATTGGCATACCTGAGGCAGAGAGACAGAGACCACACTAGAACAAACTTTCTATGAGATCATTCAAGAAAACTTCCCTTATCTAATCAGTGATGCAAAAATTCAAACACAAGAGATTCAGAGAACCCCTGCAAGACAACAAATGAGAAGACCAACTCCTAGACACATAATAATTTGCCTAAACAAAGTAGGCATAAAAGAAAAAATCCTAAAGTCAGCAAGAGAAAAAGGCCAGATCACCTACCATGGAAGACCAATCAGAATAGCAGCAGATTTATCTACAGAAACCCTGCAGACTAGGAGAGCTTGGAGCCCTATCTTCAAAGTCCTAAAAGATCAACAATTTCAACCAAGAATAACTTACCCGGCCAAGCTAAGCTTCATCAGTGAGGAAGAATTAAAATCTTTCCCAGATATCGAATCCCTAAGAACTTATGCTGTCACCAAACCACCTCTATATGAAACACTTAAAAAAGTACTAAACACAGAAGAAAAGGAAAAAATAACAACGTTCTTCAAAAGAGTACAGGGAAAAGAATAAAATATACATGAACCAACCCCAAAACCAAAAGAAAGACAAAAAAGAACCAAGTGGAAGAACAACAACACTATAAGAACTCTATGAAAGAGATGAACTCTCACATTTCAATAATTAGCCTGAATGTGAATGGACTAAATGCACCACTGAAAAGACATAGAATGACAAAATGGATAAAATATCAGCAGGCAACAATATACTGCCTTCAAGAGACTCACCTCACTAGAAAGGACAAACACAGACTCAAAGTAAGAGGATAGGAAACAAACTTTCAGGCAAATGGTACACAAAAGAAAGGAGGAGTTGCGATCCTAATTTCAGACAAAATACCACTTAAGCTATCAAAAATTTAAAAAGATACAGAGGGCTACTACATAATGATAAAAGGTTCACTCCATCAACAGGAAATATCTATCTTAAATATACATGCACCCAACATAGGTGCGCCAACATTCATAAAGCAACTTCTAGGAAAACTATAGAAGGATATTGACTCTAATACCATCATAACTGGGAACTTTAATACCCCACTCACAACCCTAGACAGATCATCAGGACAAACAATCAGCAAGGAGATCCAGAACCTCAATGTGACTCTAGACCAAATGGACTTAATTGATACCTACAGAACACTCCATCCAAAGACCAGGGAATACACATTCTACTCATCACCGCATGTAATGTATACTAAGATCGACCACATAATTGGACATAAATCAAGCAAAAGCAAATTTAAAAGGACCGAAATTCTACCATGCACTTTCTCAGACCACAGTGGAATAAAAATAAACATTGACACCAACAAAGTCCCCCCCAACCCCACAAAGACATGGACACTAAACAGTATGATGCTAAACAACTCCTGGGTCAATGAAGAAATCAAAACAGGGATCAAAAAAACCCGGAAACAAATAAAAATGAAGAAACATCTTACCAAAATCTCTGGGATGCCTTAAAAGCAGTAGTAAGAGCGGAATTTATATCCTTACAAACACACATGAAGAAAATGGAAGGAACACAAACTAACAGCCTAACAAGCCACCTAAGGAAGCTGGAAAAGCAAGACCACAAAAACCCTAATTTCAGCAGAAGAATCCAGATCACCAAAATAAAAGCACAAATCCAGAACATAGAAGACAAAAAGATAATACAAAAAAATCAATGAAATAAAAAGATGGTTCTTCGAAAGGATAAACAAGATCGATGGTCCCCTAGCTGGACTGACCAAGAAAAAATGAGAAAAAACCCAAATAAGCACAATCAGAAACACAAAGGATGAAGTCACATCTGACCCTGAAGAAATACAAAAGATCATTAGAGACTACTACGCACACTTGTATGGAAACAAACTTGAAAACCTTAAGGAAATGTAGGACTTTCTGACATCACACAACCTACCTAGTTTGGAACCAGAAGTAATTGAGACCCTAAATAGACCAATAATAATCAAGGAAATTGACTATGTAATAAGAAAACTACCAACAAAAAAAAGCCCTGGTCCAGATGACTTTCCAGCAGAATTCTACAAGACATTTAAGGAGGAGCTGATACCTGTCCTACTGAAGGTATTCCAGGCGATTGAAAAAGATGGAACTCTCCCCAAATCATTCTACAAAGCCAACATTACATTGATACCCAAGCCAGGTAAAGATCCAGCAAAGGCCAATATCTTTGATGAACATAGATGCTAAAATTCTCAACAAGATTCTAGCGAACTGAATTCAACAACACATCTCAAAAATCATCCATCATGACCAAATAGGCTTCATTCCTGGGATGCAAGGCTGGTTCAACATTTGTAAAACCATAAATGTTATTAAATACATTAACAGATGTCAAAACAAAAACCACATGATTATATCATTAGATGCAGAAAAAGCTTTTGATAAAATCCAGCACCCCTTCTTGATAAAAACCCTTGAACTAGGCATACAGGGAACATACCTCAAAATAGTAAAAGCCATCTACGAGAAACCCACAACAAGCATACTCCTAAACAGACAAAAACTGGAACCATTTCCCTGAAAACTGGAACAAGACAAGGATGCCCACTCTCACCCCTCCTGTTCAACATAGTATTGGAAGTTCTGGCTCGAGCAATCAGAGAAGAGAAGGCAATCAGGGTATCCAAATAGGAAAAGAGGAGTCAAAGTATCTCTCTTTGCAGATGATATGATTGTATACTTGAAAACCCAAGAGAATCTGTCAAAAACCTCTTTACACTGATAAAGACCTTTGGCAAAGTCTCAGGATACAAAATAAATGTGCAAAAGACAATGGCATTTCTTACACCAATAATAAACAAACAGAAACCCAAATAAAAAACACAATTCCATTCACAATAGCCGCAAAAAAAATGAAATACCTTGGTATCTTCCTAACCAGAGACGTGAAAGACCTTTACAAGGAAAACTACAAAACACTGCTCAAAGAAATCAAAGATGACACAAACAAGTGAAAAAATATCCCATGCTCATGGATCGGAAGAATCAACATTGTGAAGATGTCCATCTGACCTAAGGCAATCTACAAATTCAATGCAATACCCATCAAATTACCAGCAACATTCTTCTCAGACCTAGAAAAAGCAGGAATTCATATGGAAACACAAATGTCCAAGAATAGCCAGAACAATTCTCAGCAAAAAAAACAAAGCAGGGGGTATCACATTACTAGACTTCAAACTCTATTATAAAAGTACAATCATCAAAACAGCTTGGTATTGGTATAGAACAGGAATATAGATCAATGGAATAAATTGAGATTCCAGAAGCAAAACCTCAATTTCTCAACCAACTCATCTTGACAAAGCCTCCACCACCTACCTCTGGGGAGAGAGAACCTATTCAGTAAATGGTGCTGGGAAAACTGGCTGACCACATGCAAAAGATTGAAACAGGACCCCTATCTATCCCCATGCACAAAGGTTAACTCCAAATGGATCAGAGACCTAAATGTAAAACCTCAAACCATAAGAACCTTAGAAAATGAAGGAAATACCCTCATGGAAATCGGAACTGGCATCCAATTCCTGATCAAAACCCAAAACCCACAGCCATAAGAGAGAGGATAGACAAGTGGGACCTTATTAAACTGACAAGCTTCTGCAAAGCCAAAGAAACCATCAAGAGAGCAGGGAGACAGCCTACACACTGGGAAAAAATATTTGCCAACACCAGGTCAGACAAAAGCTTAACATCTTTGACCTACAAGGAACTCAAACGTGCTGAAAAGAAAACAAACAACCCCATTATTAAATGGGCAAAAGACATGAACAGACACTTCACAAAGGAAGACATCTGAGCAGCCAACAGACATATGAAGAAATGTTCAACTTCACTAATCATCAGGGAGATGCAAATCAAAACCACACTGAGATACCACCTAACTCCAGTCAGAATGGCAATTATCAACAACTCAAAAAATAACAGCTGCTGGAGAGGGTGTGGCGAAAAGGGAACACTTCTACACTGTTGGTGGGAGTGTAAACTAGTGCAACCTCTGTGGAAAGCAGTGTGGCAATTCCTAAAAGCTCTAAATATCTACCTCCCATACGACCCCACAATCCCCCTAATGGGAATATATCCGGTAGAACACAAATCACTCTACAAAGAAGACACCTGCACACGTATGTTTATCACAGCATTGTTCACAATAGCAAGAACCTGGAAACAACCATGCTGCCCATCAAAAGAGGATTGGATTAAAAAATGTGGTACATATACACGATGGAATACTATTCAGCCATAAAAAAGAACAAAATCATGAATTTTCCAGCAACCCGGATGGAACTAGAGTCTATAATAGTGATTGACCTCTCACAAAAACAAAGGTCCGAGTATCATATGTTTTCACTCATATAATGGATCTTGAACATCCAATCTAATACTATAAGAAAATGACTGACAGTAGTGAGAAATTATGGGGCGGGGGAGGGAGATGGGATTAATGGGCAAATATCTGTCTGGGGATGGGGAAGCACCTCTAATCAATAGGGTGCCTGAATGAAACGTATTTGTATACCTAACCCTTAACTGTACCCCACAACATCATAATAAAAAAATTGATTATTGAAAAAACAAAACAAAACATACATTTTTACAATAATTATTTTCATATTAGAAATTTATTAATAATCTTATATAAATACACACATTATTTAGTATTTTTCAGTACTCCTTTGTTTTTTAATTTTCATTTTAAAAATGTGGGGCACAATTCAGTGTTAGGTATACAAATGGTCATTGTACAGGTAAAGTTGGGCCTCACTTTGGTCCCCATTTCACCTGGTTGGAGGTCAGGTATCCTTATTGATGGAATGTGCCCCCCCTTCCCTTGCCAGTTTCCCCCTATTGTCAATCCCTTTCTTATAGTAGTATGAAAATTTTTCATGGTCCACTTATGAGTTAGAACATGTGGTTCTCAGTTCTTTGTTTCTGTGATAGATTACTGAGTATTATAGACTCTAAATCCACCCACATTGCTGAAAAGTTCATAATTTTGTCCTTCTTTTTGACTGTATAGTAGTCCATCGTGTATATGTAACACATTTTTTATCCAATCTACTTTTGAAAAGCAGCATGCCTGGTTCCATGTTATTTTCACCATTGTGAATAGTGCTGTAATAAACATAGTGTGCAGGTATTTTTTTTGTTAAATGGTTTGACTTCTCTGAGTATATTCCCAGAAGGAAGATTGCTGGGTTGTATGGAAGGTCTATTTTTTATAACATTTAGGAATTGTCACACTGTTTTCCACAGAGGTTGGGCAAGTTTATACTTCTACCAACAGCGTAGAGAAGTGTTTCCTTTTTCCCGCATCTTCTATAGCATCTGTTGTTTTTGGAGTAATTGATGATGGCCATCCTGACAGCAGTTAGGTGGTATCACAGTATAGTTTTAATTTGCATTTATTTGATGATCAGTAAGACTGATAGTTTTTTCATGTATCTGCTGGCTGCTCATATATTTCTTTTGAGAAGTGGCTATTTTTATTTTTGTCCACTTTTTAATAGCGCTGTTTTTTTTTTTTTCCTGGCACATTTGTGTTCCTTGTAGATCCTATATTAGGTCTTTGTCACATATACAGTTGGCAAATATTTTTTCCCAGGGCGTGGGCTGTCTCCCCACTCTCTGATGGTTTATTTGATGAGATCCCACTAATCAGTTTGATGAGGTCCCACTCGTCTATCTTCTCTCTCATGACATGGGCATTTGGGCTTTTGATCAGGAATTGGCTGTCAGTTCCAATTATCATAAGGGCATCTCCTGCATTTTCTAAAGTTCTTACAGTTAGAGGTTTTAAATTTAGGTCTGTGATCCATTTGGAGTTGATTTTTGTGTATGGGGATAGGTAGGGATCCTGTTTCAATCTTCTGCATGTGGTCAGCCAGTTTTGCCAGCACCATTTACTGAATAGATTCTCCTCTCCCCAGTGCTTGGTGGTAGAGGCTTTGGTAAAGATGAGTTGGTTATGAAATTGAGGTTTTGCTTCTGGAATCTCAATCCTGTTCCATTGGTTTATATGCCTGTTTTCATACCAATACCAGACTGTTTTGATTATTGTAGACTTATAATAAAGTTTAAAGTCTGGAAGTGTGATACTTCCCACTTTGTTTCTTTTGCTGAGGATTGTTTTGGCTATTCATGGTCATTTATGTTTTCATATGAATTTCCGTATTGTTGCTTCCACATCTGAGAACAATGATGCTGGTAATTTAATGGGTATTACATTAAATATGTAGATTGCCTTGGGTAGGATGGACATCTTAACAATATTGATTCTTCCAAACCATGAGTGTGGAATATTTTTCCATTTGATTATATCGTCTTTAATTTCTTGAGTAACATTTAGGGGTTTTGTTGTAAATGTCTTTCACATCTCTGGGTAGGAAGATGTTGTGGTATTTCATGTTTTTGTGGCTATTGCAAGTGGGATTGTGCTTTTAATTTGGTTCTCTACTTGTTTGCTGGTGGTGTATAAGAATGTGACTGTATTTTGCACATTTATTTTACACTCTGAGACTTTGCCAAAGTCTCTTATCAGTGCAAGAACATCTTTGACAGGTTCTCTTGGATTTTTGAGGCATAGAATCATACTGTCAGCCAAGAAGGATAGCTTGACTTCCTCTTTTCCTATTTGGATGTCTCTAATTTCCTTCTCTTGTCTGATTGTTCTAGCTAGGACTTCCAACACTAGGTTGAAGGTTAGAGTGAAAGTATGTAGCTTTGTCTTATTCCAGTTTTCAGGGGTAAATGCTTCTATTTTTTGTCCATTTAGCCATAAGTTGGTTGTGGGTTTATTTTAGATGACTCCTACTATTTTAGGTACGTTTCCTCTATGCCTACATGTTCAAAGGTTTTTATTAAGAATTGATGCTGGATTTTATCAAAAGCTTTTTCTGCATATAATGATGTAATCATGTGATTTCAATTTTTACATCGATTGATGTAATTAATTCAATTTAGGGTTTTGTGGATGTTGAACTAGCCCTGCATCCTAGAGATGAAGTCTACTTAGTCATGATGGATGATTTTTCAGATGTGTCGGTGGATCTGATTTGCTAGAATCTTGTTGAGTATTTTTGCATCTATGTTCATCAGAGATATTGGCCTGTAGCTCTCTTTCTTTGTTGAATCTTTACCTGGTTTGGGTGTTAGCTTCATAAAATGATTTGGGGAGAGTTCCATCTTTCTCAATTCCTTGGAATACTTTTAATAGGATTGGTATCATTTCCTCCTTGTATGTTCTGTAGAACTCCACTAGAAAGCCATTTGCTCTAGGATTTTGCATGTGTGTGTGTGTGTGTGTGTGTGTGTGTGTGTGTGTGTGTGTACAGTTTTCTTGTTATTAGTCTATTAATTGTCTCAATTTCTTTTTGTTTCAAACTTTGGGAGGTTGTGTGATGTCAGATAATCCTCCATTTCAATTTTTTTTTAGAGTTTGTTTCCATAGAGGTGTGCATAGTAATCTCTGATAATTTTTGGTATTGCTTCAAGGTCCATTGTGATTTGATCTTTTACAGTTATGATTGTGTATATTTGGGTTTTTTCTCTCTTTTTCTTGATCATTCTGGCTAGGGGGCCATCAATCTTGTTTATCCTTTAAAAGAACTGGCTTTTTGTTTTGTTGACTTTTTTCTATCATATTTTTGTCTTCTGTGTCCTGTATTTGGGCTTTTACTTTGGTCATCTGGATTTTTCTTCTAAAGTTAGTTTTTTGGTGGTCTTGTTTTTCCAGCCACCTTAGGTGATGTGTTAGGCTGTTAACTTGTGATCTTCCATTTTCTTGATGAGTTTTCATAAAAAAATGAATTCCCTTCTCAGTACTGATTTCATGGTATCTCAGAGGTTTTGGTAAGATGTGTCTTTATTTTTATTTGTTTACAGAAATCTTTTAATTTCTGCTTTGATTTCCATGTTGACCCAGAGTTGTTCAGCATCATGCTGTTTAGTGACCGTGACTTTGTGGGTAAGTCATGGTCATTGGGGTAGCTTTGTTGGTGTTGATATTTATTTTTATTCCACTGTGGTCTGAGAAGGTGCATGGCAGTAATTTGATTTTTTGGAATTTTTTTATGTTTGATTTATGTCTGAGGATGTCATTGATCTTGGAGTATGTTCCAGGTAGTGATGAGTAGAATGTATATTCTGTGGTTGTTGGGTGGAGTGTTTTGTAGGCACCTATTAAGTCCGTTTTGTCAAGCGTCGAGTTGAGGTTCTGGGTATCCTTGTTGAATTTTTGCCTCGTTTTGTTGAATGATCCATCTAGGGTTGTTAGTGGGGTATTTAATTTCCCAGGTATGAAAATGTTAGAGACAATATTTTTTTTTAGTTTACCCAGAAGCTGCTTCATAAAGGTTGGTGCTCCTATATTGGGTGCATATATGTTTAGGATGGATAAGTTTTGTTATGCATTGTACTTTTTTTTTTTGAGTTGGAGTCTCACTCTGTCACCCAGACTGGAGTGCAGTGGCCGCTCCCGGCCACCGCAGCCTCGACCTGCTGGGCTCCGGCGATCCTTCTGCCTCAGTCTTCCGAAGAGCCAGAATTACAGGCGCGTGTTACCACACCCGGCTGATTTTTTGATTTATTGTAGAGATGAGGTCTCGCTGCCCGGGGGGGTCTCGAACCCGCAGGCTCAGGCAATCCACTCACCTCAGCCTCCCAAAAGCGCGGGATTACAGGCTGAGCCACCTAGCCCGGCTGCATTGTACTTTTTATCCTTATGTAGTGATCCTCTGTATTTTTAAAATTTTGATAACATAATTTGTTTTTAAGATCATAACTCCTGCTTTCCTTTGTGTTCTATTCACCTGAAAATTTGTTTTCCATTCTTTTACTTTGAGTCTGTGAGTGTCCTATTCTGGTGAGATGACTCTCCTGGAGAGAGCATATGGTTGTTTTGCAGGATTTCTTCAGTGCCCTAGATTATAGCTTATGTAGGAAGAAATCTGGTCATTGCTTGATCTGCCAAGTGATTAATCTTTCAAGGCAAGTTTTGGTCCAGTAGGAATCTGTGCAACTGGATTATAGTTCTTGATCTCACCAGATTCATAGAAGAAAAATTGAAAATCTTGCTTTAGAAAAGTAGTTACATTTGAAGGATACTGAAAAAAATTAAAAATTTGGTAAGAATTGACAATTGGGACCAAGTAACAACATATACTCTAGTATTCAAGTTGGCATCAAAACTTTATCCCCTCAAGAATGGTATGCTATACATGATGCATAGTTTTCTGTTGAAACATAAAATTTTTCTCCACAGTCTCTATCTCACATTTAAATATAAATAACCTCAAATAAATTATATTAAAAATTATTAGGTATATGTAATGTATAATATGATGTATCAATATAAATAGTAAAATGATTACCACAGACAAGCAAGTGAACATATTTATCATGTTCTATAGTTATTGTTTGTGTTGAATACTACACAAGATCTACTCTCTTAGAAAATTTTCAGTATATAATATATTATCAACCATAGTTTTCCTATTGCTCATTTGATACATATATAATTATTTCTCCTACATCACCGCAAGTTTGTCCCACTTGACCCACTTCTTAATTCCTCCTTGTGTCTGCCCTGATAATGACTATTCTACTCTCTTTTTCCATCTATTTTACTTTTTTTATAAAATTCACATATAAATACATGTAGCATTTTTGTGTTTGTCTAACTTGTTGTACTAGTGTTATTCTTGATTATAAAATTATGCTATTCATCAGATTTGGCATGATTATTAATGCAGATGTAGTTTCTTGTTCTGGAGTTATTATAAGGTATTTCAGATTAAATTTGGAAAGTCTCCTGAGTTTAGAAAGACCAACCAAGTACTTGCCACCAGATTTCATTTATATTACCCATAAATTAGAGTGCATTCTCTCCTTCTTGAAGTACTTAAAATATGTTAATATTCCTGAGTTTATCAGAAAGTGACCATAAAATTGAAAACCCATCAGTTTTTCAATACAATAAGTCAGATATCTGACAAGTTTCCAAATAGGCTTTGTAATAGCTGGCTTCATAAAGTAAAGTTAAAAGTGTCTAAAATTGATGACATCCTTAGATATACATCAAACATAAATGAATTCCAAAAAATCAAAGCAGTACCATGTATCTTTTCAGATCACAGTAAATAAAAATAAGTATTGCCACCATCAAGATCCCCTCAAGATACACAAAGACATGGATACAAAAAATGCACGGCTGAACAACTTCTGTGTCATCACCAAAATCAAGACAGAAATAAGAAGTTTTCTGGAAACAAATGAAAACAAAGGCACATCTTTTCTTTTCTTTTTTTAAACATATTTTTTATTTTAAAATTGGGGGTACAGTTAAGGATTAGGTATACAAATATGCATCATTCAGACACCCTTGTTGATAAGTTCCATCCAGGTTGCTGCAAAATTCCATCCTTGTTCTAGTTCCATCCAGCTTGCTGCAAAATTCATGATTTTGTTCTTTTTTATAACTGTGTAGTATTCCATCGTGTATATGTATGACACTTTTTAAATCCAGTCCTCTTTTGATGGACAGCATAGTTGGTTCCAGGTTCTTGCTATTGTGAACAATGCCACGATAACATACATGTGCAGGTATCTTTTTTATAGAGTGATGTGAGTTCTTCAGGACATATTTCCAGTACGGGGATTGCGGGGTCATATGGGAGGTCGATATTTAGAGCTTTTAGGAATTGTAAAGGCACATCTTCAGAATCTCTGGAGTTCCATAAAAACAGTATTAAGAAGGAAATTCATAGCATTTTACATACACATTAGAAAACAGAAAGATCACAAATAGCCTAGCATCACACTTAAGGGAGCTTGAAAATACATCACCAACATCCTCACTTTAATAGAATAATTTAGATCACTCAGATGAAGTTCCAACTGCAGGGCATAGAAGACAAAAATATTATAGATAAAAATCAACATGACAGAAATCTATTTCTTCAGAAACATAAAGTAGATCAATGAATGCCTAGCCAGGTTAACTTAAAAAATATAAGAGAAATTGAGAGAAAGCCCAACTAAACACAAAAATTCCTGACCCTGAAGAAATTTAACAAGTTATCGGAGATTACTATAAAAACTAGAAAACATAAAGAAAATGAAATCCTTTCTGACATCACACAACCTTCCAAGGTTAAAACAAAAAGGATTTGAAACGTTAAACAGACTATTAACAATCCAGGAAATTGAATAAATTGTAATCTACCCACCCAAAAATGCTCTGGACCCAGTGGCTTCCCAGCTGAATTCTACAAGACATACAAGGAAAAACTGATACCAATCTTACTGAAAGTGTTCACAGCAATTGAAAAAGACAGAATGCTCCTCAACTTGTTTTATGATGTCAGCAACATACTGAAATTCAAACCTGAAAAAGACCTAACAAGGAAAGATAATTACACATCAATTTCCTTGATGAACACAAATGCAAAAATCCTGAACAAAATTTAATCAGATTCAAAAACACACCTCAACGATTATTCACCATGACCAAGTGGGCTTTATTCCTGGAATGCAGGGCTGGTTTAACATTCACAAGGCTATAAATGTAAATCAGCACATCAACAGATGTAAAACCAAGAACCACAGTATTATATCATTAGATGCAGAAAAAAGCATTCAGCAAAATCTAACATACCTTCTTGATTTAAAAAAAAACAAACTGTTGAACACCTAAGCATACAAGGAACATTCCTCAAAACAGAAAGAACCATCTATGATAAACGTACAGAAATAGGCAGAAATTAGAAGCATTCCCCCTAAGAATGTAAATCAGACAAGGATACCCACTCTTACAACTATTGTTTAACATAGGGTTGTGTTCTAGTTAGAACAAAAAGAAAAAGTTTTTAAAAAATTAGTGAAATCCAAATATGAAAAGAGGAAGTCAAGCTATCCCTCTTTGCAGATGATATGATCCTATATCTTGAAAAGCCTAGGGAGTCTGTCAAAAGTCTCCTCACACTGATAATCCACTTTAGTAAACTCTAAAGGTACAAAATCCATGTGTAAAAGACAGTTGCATTCCTACATACCAGCAACAAGCAGAGTGCCAAATCAAAAGCACAATTCCATTCACAATAGCACCCCCCCACCCACACAGAATACCTTGGCATTCACCTAACCAGAGAAATGAAAGACCTTTACAAAGAGAACTATAAAACTCTACTCAAAGAAGTCAAGGATGACACAAACATATATAAAAACATTCTATGCTCATTGAGCAGAAGAATCAAACCAATCTATATGTTCAATGCAATATCCCTCAAGTTAGCAACATAATTTTTCTTAAACCTGGGAAAGACAATACAGAAATTAATATGGAAACAACAACAAAGAACACAAACAGTCAAAATAATTATTAGCAAAAACAACAAAGTAGGAGGTATCACACTTCCAGACTTTAAACTTTATTATAAGACTGCAGTAACCAAAACAGTCTGGCACTTGTACAAGAATAGACACACAGAGCAGTGAAATAGGACAGAGATTATGAAAGCAAACACTCGATCCTTCAAACAACTCATCTTCAACAAAGCTACCAATAACAACAACAACTCAGGAAAGGAGAGCAAATTTAGCAAATGATGCTTGGAAAACTGGCTGACCACATGCAAAAGAAGATGAAAAGAGTGGCCATTGGAACCCTCTGTCCACCTGGCAGTGGCACCAGAGCATGCTATCTGATCCCAAGAGAAAGGTGGACATGATGACTCTGGAAGGCAGACACCCTCCCACTTCTCTACTGGCAGCTGACACACCCACTCCACAACCACCCACATGCCAAAAGACACACACACATGCAGAGCAAGATACACGGAGATAGGCAGAGATATGCAGAAGAGTGATGTAAGGAAAGTGAGAGGAAGTGACAGACAGACTCAGATAACAGAAAACAAACATAAAAAGAGACACAGTGCAGAAAGAAATCTACAGGCAGGAAGATAGAGACAGGAGGAGAGAGACATGATGGGGGACCATGGCCACTCCAAACACCCCGGGGTAGGAAGGAAGATGCATAGGTTCCACCAGCAGAAATTGGCAGGACTGACCTGGTGACAGGATCCAAGTCTTCCCAAAGTAAAGTTCCATCTCGGTTGGTGTGTTCATGTGTGTCTCCAATCCTTGGTGCATTTTCCTCTGTCCTCCAGGTGTGGTGAGCTTCAAGCTTGCCAGTGCCCTCGGCTGTCTCCCAGAAACAGTGACCTCGAGTGTGTCCATGGGGCGTGAGACCTGGGTACTTGGCTCACGTGTCTCAGATTGGGCATGAGAACTTCAGAGGATGAGGGTCTGGGTGCCCCTGGGCTGTTTCCCGTGGCCAGGTCTCTGCCCAGGAGAAGGGATGTCCTTCACTGGGGAATTGGCCTGACTTGGCAGAGAGGCAAATTGGTTGTGCACATCATGGTTTGGGCTGTGCCCATTGGTCCCATGGTGGACAGGATGGCAGGAATAGGCCTAGGATGCAGGCAAGCCTGGCCTGCTGCTGTGGGTTGGATCCCAAAGGCCTCCCTTTGACCTGCAATCCAGGGATACCTTCCTGGAGGAAGGGCTGGCATGCTGCTGCTGGTCAGCAACGCTCTGGGGGACCCAAGCTGCCAACCCTAGACATGGGGACAGGTGGCTGGGTGCTGGGGTGGGCGAAGAGGAGGCCAGGGAGGCCTCGGGAAGAATGGCACCAAGATATCGTGGAATGAGGGAAAGGCCAGAAGTCTATAACTCGCGGCATTCCCCGGCGTATGCCTCCCATCCTATTACTCACCAGGTCGACCTGTCATTGCTAAACTGCTTAGATCACAAGAGATCCAGTGTGTTCATGGTGGTGTGTAGCCCTCAGAGTCATCACTGGCACTGATGGTGGAGCTGGTTCCTCAGGACCTTCCTGGGATTTGGCAAAGCTGTCAAGGAGGGAGGTGGGGGAGCTACTGTGCTCAGAAGGCAGTGCTGCTTCTGGTTTGTCAGTCTGCCTTGGAAATCCTGTGACCACTCCCCCAAGTTTGGACTTTTCCGTTCCATTGGTGGGAAAGAAAGCAGCTGCTGGCATTTTCGCTTCGCAGGACACTGTGTGAGCCCCCCAGAACCTCCCATCAGCAAGTGTGCCTCCAAACCAGAGGCATACCATGCCCCTGGACATCCCGAAGCTGACTGGGTGGACTGGGGTGTGAGTAGAGGGGAGTCCTGAGAGGCCTTGGCAAGGGCAGCATCAAAGAAGTGGCAACGTGGGAGGCCAAAAGCCAGGGTAAAGCAGGGTGCACTGGTGGTATTCCCAGGTGGTCTCCAATCCAAGGGCTAACTGCAAAATGCCCAGCTTAGCTTCCGGTTTCTGGCACATCTCTCGCCTTTGGGCCATTAGGGAAATGGGTGGCAGCACCTGTGAGCTGCTTCCTTAAGAGCCTGCTGTACTCCCTGCAGCTCAGGGCCCCTGGATGACAGGAAGAAGGGCCACTCGTGAGACAGGCATCCTGGACATTGCTGCCCACCCACCACGCAACACACCCCCCTACCTCTTCCAGAGTTGGAAATCCATCTGATGTCCAGGGCCTGGTGCAGCCTCCCCCATCAGCATGGGCACTGTGGGGAGCCCAGTCCAGTAAGGAGCCTAGGCTGCTTCTGACACCACAGGGTCCTGGTGATCTAGGCAGTCTCCCATCCCCAGTTGAAGCTCGATGCTCCCAGCCCTTTGTTAAATGCCAAGCGTCCTGGATTCCCCTCTACCAGGTTACTGCAGGGTGTGGCTGAGGTCCCAGGGCTCAGGACCCTGACTCCACAATTCTGGCTTCCTACACCCCACCTGCAGCCCCGATGACCATTTCTGACCCTCTCTTGCCAGGCACCCACTTTCCTTAGCCATCTGGGGAGACGACCCAGATTATGCCCTGTCAGGTAACCTCACGGCATGGCTGTGGTTCCAGGGCTCAGGGGGCGATTGTCTGGAAGAAATGCTAGCATGCTACTACCAGAAGGTGATGCCCTGGGGCATCCTGAGCTGCCCACCCTGGACATTGGGACAGTCAGCTAGGTGCCAGGGCTGGCAGAGAGGAGGCCAGGGAGGCCTGGGGAAGGGTGGTGCCAAAGGAAGATGGAAAAGAGGAAAGCCAGAACCCTGCAGCATGCCGGATTCCCAGGCAGTCTCACATCCCATTGCTCAATGGACTGGCCGGAACCTGATAAGTGGCTTAGATCAGAAGAGATCCCGCATGTTTGGAGAGGCATGGCCCTAGAAGTTGCCACCAACCATGGAGCTGGAGACTCAAGAGCTTCCTGTGAGCTAGTGAAGACACCAAGGGACGGGAGAGGCAGTGGAATTGGGAGGCCAGTGCCACTTCAGGGTTTCTTGGACTGCCTTGGAAATCCTGTGGCTGGTCCTCTGAATCTGTAGCCTTCAGTCCCAGTGGCAAAAAAATAAAACGACCACTGGCTATGACCGCTCTGCTACTCCCCACTGGACCCCCACGAGACCCATAGAGCTTCCTGCCAGTGCGAGCGCCTCTGTGCCACAGGGATATAGCACCCTGAATGTCCAGAAGCTGGATGGATGGACTGGGGTGCAGGCAGAGGGGAGGAAAGAGGGACCTTGGCAAGGGTGGTGCCAAAAGAAGTGGCAAAGGAGGAGGCCAGAAGATGGGGAAGCTGGGTGACACATGGTATTCTGAGGTGTTCTCCCATCCAAGGGCTAATCAGGAGTGACCCTGTTCAGATTCCAGGCTCTCAGCAGATACCCCGCCTACTGGACGTAATAGGCCTGGACAGCAGTATCAGAGATCCAGAGCCTCAAGAGGTTGCTGGACTCGCTGCAGCTCAGCTCCGCTGGACAACAGGAAGCAGTGCCACCATAGGCATGCGTTCTGAGCATTCCCCCCCCCACTGGACACCACCTACATCCCCACACCTCTTCTGGAGCCTGAGCTCTCCCCACTTGCCCCTAGCCAGGCCCACCCTCCCATGTCAGCATGGATATATGGGAAGCCCAGGTCAGCAGGGGGCCAAGGTGGCTGCCCTGGGGATGCCAGTTGTCTCCATCACCTCAGGGTTCTGGTGTTCAAGAAAGTTTCCGATTCCCAGACTATGCTCGCTAGCCTGTGTCAAATGCCAAGCGCCCCAGATTACATTCTGTCAGGTTACCACAGGGTGTGGCTGTGGTCCCAAAGCTCAGGACTCCACAGTTCTGGGTTCCCTTCCACCCTGCTCTCCCACACACCTCCCCCAGCCACAATACCAGCTTCCGACACTCTCCTGTCAGACACCCACTTGTCCCAACCACCTGGGGGAACCCCACCAGCATTGAGCAAATCGACACATGAGCCCTTCTGGCCCACAACTGTCCTGCTCCTTCAATGTGGAGAATCAAGAAAGATGAAAAGAGCTGCAGTGGGAGCCCCCTGGTCCACCTGGCGATGGCACTACAGCAGTTTCTGTTCCCGTGGGAGAGGTGGACATGATGACTCTGGAAGGCAGACACCCTTCCACTTCACTGACATCTGACACACCAACCTCATAGCCACCCACACTCCAAACCCTGGTTCCTGTTTGGTCAACAGAATTTTTTTTTTAAAGAAAGCAGGATTTATTGAAAAGATGGAAAAGATCACACAGGGGGAGGGGACCCAAAGGGGGTGCCCAAACAGAATTTTTAAAAAGTGAGGGGGGAGAGGGATGGAATTAACAGTAGCAAATATCTATCTGGGGAAGGGGAAACACCTCTTATCAACAGGGTGCCTGAATGAAATGTAATTGTACACCTAACCCTTAACTGTACCCCACAAAACCATAATAAAAAATATTGATTTAATTTTTTTAAAAAAGTGAAGTAAAAATTTAAAATGATCAATGTTTTAAAGCTGAGATAATTATTAAAAGAAAAGTTCACGATAACGTGGCAGAAATGATTTGTTTAACTTTGCAAAGAATAATCTGTAATGACCAAGACGAACTTATCATTCCCCTCAGCTTGACTGAACTTTAGAAAAGTTTTTAAGTGTAGTTACTTTACAATCCGGCAATTTTTCATTCTTTCTCTTACTCTTAAAGATTTGAATTTTTTATCCACATCTTCTTAGTGTTATAACTTAGCAAGCTCCTTCTAAAAGATCTTGGACCCAATCTTTGACATGCAATCAAGAAAAATAAAACTTCTGTCTCCCATTCTCTGTGGAATTGTCTTACTTTAAAGCCTTACTTTAATAAATTCCCGTTAACAAATGCAGATGGTCTAATCACATTGACCAACATCTCTCGTAAGACACTCCTATTTTTACTTTCTATTCATTTTGTCGCTTGCTCATCCCAGTGCTTAAGAAACACTTGTCTTCTATTTAGGATAATTGAGTTCAATCTATCTCCCCTATTACAATAATCTTGAATAAAGTGTCCTGTGCCTGTTTGAATAACCAACGCAATTGTTCTTTGCGAGTAATTTCATCACTTTCCAAGAATAGTAACATTATTAATTTTCCTGAATATTAACCAATTTGCTTAGTTTTTAAGTCATAAGCAAGCATACACGTAACCTCATACACACACATATACACCAGAAAATAAAGAAAGGAAGTAAAAAAAGAAAGAGGAATAATAGAGAAAGAGAAGAAAAGAGAGAAATAAAGAGAAAAAAGAGTTTAAGCACAAATTGAGATTTCAAATATATTTAACAAAACATTATTTTGTGTAATAAAGTATTATAACTGGTGATCTAGGGGTTTTCTAAAGTTTCTAGATTGGTGAATATGTATTTTTGAAAATATACATAAAGAAGCAAAAATTGTTTTATCTTACATGGTTTATACCACAGAAGGTCACATGATGTACCAATGAACCTCATTTTTTGCTGAATAACTTGATGGACACTTCCAATACCTTTAACTTCCTAATAAAAAAGAAAAAACACTAATGGTGCACTGAGTATATAGAGCAACAAAATTTAATAACTCTAAATATAGAGTAGACATAGAATTCACAATCTGCATGATAATATACAGCTGCCACTTAATAATAACTGCTGTAGAGTACCTACACTTGGAATGCTATGGTAAGCCCTTCAAGTGGTTGTTTTTTTTTTTTTTTTTTTGTGAAACTCCTGTTCATTTGGATGTTGCATTATAACAGCAATGACACAGTACAGTATAATAAATGTGAATATGACACAAATGTTCTCTGAAATAAATCATGCACAGGATTATATTCATTGCAAAAGGATATAAATATCATGGTGTACTATCATAGAATAGGATCTGTGGAGGCTCTTGAGTGTTAGATGAAGACAAGAATCAGGACTAGTATGTATTCATTAAATTTCTCAAAAGGAGATCAACACCCAAAGATTAAGAATAAAAAAGAGAAGAAATTATAGAAAAAAAATTTTAAAGGGCTGTTCTCATTATATAATAAACATAGAATAGGCAGAGGAAAAACAAGTCTTCTACTGATTCATGTAGAAAATGCCTAAATTTTGTAGTTCCTTGTATATTTTCTTTCCCAATTATTGGTTTATTTTATTTCTTAATTTTTTTCTTTTGAGTTTCTCAATCTGTGTCTTGAGACAGAAAATACAGCATTGCATGTCACTCGGTAAAAGTATTTTCTTTTTATTATTTTTGGCTGGGCATCAAAACATAACAGGAGTTGGAATGTCTCCAAAACTAAGGGAGTTTTTACTACCTTATGGTCTCTCAGGGGTGAGCTGAGCTTATTAGACTTTCTCCCATTCTCTCACATACACTTTTTATTTCTTTCTGTTTATTGGGTAGATTTTGTATGTTTTCTTTTTGTCTGTTTCTTTTTTAATTTATATTTTAAAGATGTGGGGTACAATTCAGGGTTAGGTATACAAATGGACATTGTACAGGTAAAGTTTGGGCCTCACTTTTGACCCCACTTCACCTGGTTTGAGATCAGGTATCCTTATTGATGGAATGTGTCCCCACCCCCTCGGCAGTTTCCCACTACTGCCACTCCCTTTCTTGTAGTATTATGACAGTTGTTCAGGGTCCACTTATGAGTGGGAGCATGTAGTACTCAGTTCTTTGTTTCTGTGATAGATTACTGAGTATTATAGACTCTATGTCTGTTCAAGTTGCTGTGAAATTCTTAATTTTGTCCTTTTTATGATGGTGTAATATCCCATCATGTATATGTATCACATTTTTTTATCTAGTCCACTTTTGATGGGCAGCATGTTGGTTCCATGTTTTGTGAATAATGCTGCAAAAATAAAAATTCATGTGCAGGTATCTTTTTTTTACACTTGGAATGCTGTGATAAGCCCTTCAAGTGTGTTTTTAAAAGTTGCTTTTCACAAAAAAATTGAAAAGCTCTGAGTATTATTGACATTTTATAGGTTCAAATAAATGTTGAGAAATGGATGAGGTGATAGTAGTTTGGAAAGCTGAAATATAAATCCAGGTGAGAGTGATGTACAAACTCTGAGTTAGTGCACTAGCCTTAAAATCTCCTTAAAAATCATGAAGTAGATTATCTGAGACTTGTGGGTACTGCAAAAGTAGAACAGAATATGAATAAGTATATATGAGGTATTTTTGCAGTGACGTTTTTATTTTTAAATACCATGTTTATTGCTCTGGAATCCATCAACTTTTAAATAATATTTTGAAAAAAGTATGTATTTTTTGTAATGATTTTACTCATTTATATATATCAGTTTATTTATTACCCATTTTTATGGCCTAATGCTGGTTTCAGCTTACAAATCAGCAAGAAAACAAAGAAGTAATATTACAGTCTTTCCTTTGAGACTAAATACTTATAAAATTTGTGTCTGATATCTAAATTTTAATCTCCTCAATACAGTTGAATCCTTGTATTTGAAAAGAAATAGTTCTTGCTTCTTTACTCAGGAAAAGAAAATTCTGTACATTACAAGCTTTTGAGTAATAAAATATTTTGTCTTCAGATAATGTAAGATTATTTTGCAGGTGAGCAATAAGAACTTTTTGAGAACCCTCCACGAGGAATGGCTGGGCACCAAGGATATTTTCATCCAAGATCCCTGATGCAGAACAAACATCAAGCTGCCTCATAGTTTCCAGCCTTCACACTTCAGTCTTGTTTTCAGTTTTTGTATACTACCATCCTTGCACACAGATTAGGGTTGCAAATGTGATGAAAAACTCTGAAAAGATAATTGACTGTCCATGGCTTGTGTACTGTAAGATTGCAAACAGAATTCTCCCTCTCCATTCTGCATTGAGCAGTACTATATCTAAACAAAGAATAAGAACTTCATACTTAGACAAGGCAAAGCAGGACTGCAGTGAGTCCTTAGGGAAAAAATATCCTTTGTGTTCAGAAAAAAGTGTATAAATGGAATTTTTTGTGACCTGTATTGCTATCAGTTTATATAACAGGACTGAAATAGAAGGAAGATTGGTAAAGTCTTAATTAACAAGAATAAAGATTTTCACATGTCCTAAAAATTGGAATAATGCAGGTCATGGGAAATGTTAATGTTTAACAACACAGCTTGCTAAATGCTTATTCTAAGCATGATAACCTGACAACATCACACTATTGCTCAATGCGCTTCCATCCTATATATCAACTCTTGCTTATGGTTCTTATATTTCATCCAATAACTATTTTACACTCCACATATACGCAAATCTAGAGTCTAGAGTGAAAAATCTATACTGTTGTCTCCCTTATTAACATATAAATACAAGAAAACATTATACACAAGTAATTATCACAAGTAATTATGGAAGGAATAACACAAGTAAAGGCATAGAATCACATCATTTTAACAGGAAACTTTCAGGTTATAAAAATTATATCACATGCTATGGTTTTTCCATATAAGTACTTGGATAAAGCCCTCATACAGCTGTTAAAATCAGAGGATACAAATGGTCTTAACAGTTGTTACTTTTTAAAAATAACTTTTAAAATTGTGACTGAAAAGTTTAAACAAATACATTCCTAAATTAATTTTATATAGATTTTAATCCACTAAGTTATTTGACTATGTTGCTTCCTCCGAATACTAAATTACCTGTCACATTTGTTTATTGGTTTACACCAGGATACCTAATATCTAAGTGATTTTACTCTCCTTTTTAAACTAGATGACATGTGATAATTATATAAAAAAAGAAACTTCAAAATATCCACTAACTCTAATTTGGGCCTGGTGTTTCAGTTAAATTTAGTTGTTATGATAAACACAAAATTTGGATGGGAAAGTATAAAGATACTTATTTTTATGACATGTACATGGGTTTTTTAGGACATAGAAGAATGAGAACTCTGTAAAAGAGAAATTTCAAAACATGAAGCTATATGGATGCTGAATAATTATATAACCCATGAATCTGAACAGTTTTTTGTTTTTGTTTTTGTTTTTTTGCCATATAGGACATCTTTAGGACACTTGGTGAATGGGATCTGGGGATTAGATGATAGTGATTTATTCATGTCAGTTTTCTGATTTTGATGATTTTGATGGGCTGAATTGTGTGTCCCTTCCCTAATTCATGTATTGATGCCTACCTCCCAGTACCTCAGAAGTCACTGTTTTTAGAGATGAGGCCTTTAAAGGGTTGAGCAAGTTGAAAACTAATTACCTAGTGTAATAGAAACTTTAAAAAGTATTAGATGGAATATCAGATATTTGGTGCTTTTTAAAAGATAGATTGCAAATAACTGTGTTGTATTGCTTTGTGTCTATGAATTAATCACTTATCAGATAGCTAAACATGAAACAGTTTGAAGACTCACAATCTGAGGTCACAAACACCTCTTCAAAAGTACACATCTAAGTTGGGCTTTCTTCCTACTGGCCAATCAGCTAGCACATGCTCATATCTTGTTCTTCCCCTTTGTCATCTATTACATTATCAACATACTCTGGGAACAATTTTCCCCCAACCACAAGTACCTGGGGTGGCAGTCATACGAGTTTTTTTCACCTGGATATCTATGATCTCAGCTATTAAAGGTACCTATGATCTCAGTCTGTTAAAGTGGACTCTAATTCAGTCTGACTGGTGTCCTTATAATAGGAGTAAATTTGGGCACACACACAGAGAGCAGACCTGCATGTGCACAGTAAAAAGACCAAGTGAGGACACAGAAAGAAGGCAGCCATCATCAAGCTAAGGAGAGAGGCCTCGGAAAAGATCAAACTTGCTGACACCTTGACCTTGGACTTTCAGGCTCAGAACTGTGAGAAAAATAAACCTCTGTTGTTTAAGGGACCCAGTCTGTGGTACTTTGTTATGGCAACCCTAGCAAAATGATACAGTGGTTATATTATGGTTATGTCAGAAAATGCTCTTGTTTAGAGAAATTAAAATAGCAGGAGTCGTGGGGTACAGTATTTGGTTCCTAGCTTATGCTTAGTTATTCAGGAAACAATATTCTTTGAAATGGACTTTCACATTTTCAGTAACTTTCTGATTGTCTCAAAATGAGGCCAAGTATGGCAACTCAAGCCTAAAGAAGCAAGTATCACTTGAGGCCAGGAGTTTGAGACTATCCTAGGCAATGGTGAGATCCTGTCTCTACGAAAAAATACAAAAATTAACCAGAAGTGGTAACACACATGTGTAGTCCCAGCTGCTTAGGAAGTTGAGTCAGGAGGATCCCTTGAGCCCAGGAGTTCGAGGCTGCAGTAAGCTACAATAGCACCATTGAACTCCAACCTGGGCAACAGAATGAAACCCTGTCCCCCCACCAAAAAGAAAAAAAAGCAGAATAAATATCTGTAAAATTAAAAAAAATTTTTTTAACATTTTTTATTATAAAATTGTGGGGTACAGTTAAGTGTTAGGTATTCAAATGTGCATCGTTCAGGCACCCTTGTTGATAAAGGGGTGTCTTCCCATCCCCAGACAAATACTGACTACTGTTAATCCCACCTCCTTTCCCCTCCCTATCCCCCCAATAGTTTCCCACCACTGTCAATCCTTTTCTTACAGTGTTATGATAGATGTTCAAGGTCTACTATATGAATGAGAACATGTGATACTCAGGTCTTTGTTTCTGTGAGAGATCACTCAGTATTATAAACTCTAGTTCTATCCAGGTTGCTGCGAAATTCATGATTTTGTTCTTTTTTATGGCTGCATAGTTTATTCTGCCATCTCAAGAACCTTCCGCTAATAGGAGCAGAGCTGTCAGACAGGGGCATGGGATCCGTTTTCTCATTTTCCTTTAATGGTGCTATCCCATGACTTCAGTCTTGCAAAAGTTATCTCAGGGTTGCCCCAGCTTTGTTTATGAGATCAGCAGGAGCTAGGGTAAACTTTTCGACTGGGGATTTAGTCTCTCAAATAATTTGAGACAGAAAAAAGAAGTGAGGTCTCAGATGATGGCAATTTTTCTTATTAACTTTACCTCCCATGGTAAATGCATATATACATACCATCATGTATATGTACCATATTTTTTTTAATCCAGTCCTCTTTTGATGGACAGCATGGTTGGTTCCAGGTTCTTGCTATTGTGAACAATGCTGTGATAACATTCGTGTGCAGGTATCTTTTTTATAGAGTGATTTGAGTTCTTCAGGGTATATTCTCAGTAGATTGTGGGGTCATATAGGAGGTCGATATTTAGGACTTTTAGGAATCACCACACTGCTTTCCACAGAGGTTGCACTAGTTTACACTCCCACCAATAGTGTAGAAGTGTTCCCTTTTCACCACATCCTTTCCAACATTTGTTATTTTTTGAGTTGTTGATAATGGCCATTCTGACTGGAGTCAGTTGTCTCAGTGTAGTTTTAATTTGCATCTCCTTGATGATTAGGTAGGTTGAACATTTCTTCATGTGTCTGTTGGCTGCTTGTATGTCTTCTTTTGAGAACTGTCTGTTCATATATTTTGCCCACTTTTTGATGGGTTGCTTGTTTTTTTCTTTTCAGCACATTTGAGTTCCTTATAGATTCAAGATGTTAGGCCTTAGCCAGGCTCGGTGGCTCAGCCTGTAATCCCACGCCTTTGGGAGGCTGAGGTGAGTGGATTGCCTGAGCCCGTGGGTTCAAGACCCACCTGGGCAGCGAGACCTCATCTCACAATAAATAAAAAAATCAGCTGGGTGTGGTAGCGCATGCCTGTAATTCTGGCTACTGGGAAGGCTGAGGCGGAAGGATCGCTGTAGCCCAGCAGGTTGAGGCTGCGGTGGCCAGAAGCGGCCACTGCACTCCAGTATGGGCGACAGAGTGAGACTCCAACTCAAAAAAAAAAAAAAAAAAAGATGTTAGGCCTTTGTCAGATATGGAGTTGGCAAATACTTTTTCCCAGTCTGTGTGTGGGCTGTCTCCCTGCTCTCTTGATGGTTTCTTTGGCTTTGAGAAGTTTGTCAGTTTAATGAGGTCCCACTTGTTTATCTTATCTCTTATGGTCCATGCGTTTCGGATTTTGTTCAGGAATTGAATGACAGTTCCATTTTCCGTTTGGGTGTGTCCTGCATTTTTTATGGTTCTTACGGTTTGAGGTTTTACATTTAGGTCTCTGATCCATTTAGAGTTAATTTTTGTGTATGGGGATAGATAAGGGTCTTTTTTGAGTCTTCTGCATGTGGTCAGCCAGTTTTCCCAGCACCATTTACTGAATAGGTTCTCCTCTCCCCAGTGGGAGGTGGTGGAGGCTTTGTCAAAGATGAGTTGGTTGAGAAATTGAGGTTTTGCTTCTGGAATCTCAATTGTATTCCATTGGTCTATATGCCTGTCCCTGTACCAATACCAAGCTGTTTTGATTATTGTAGCTTTATAGTAAAGTTTAAAGTCTGGTAATGTGATACTGCCTGCTTTGTTTTTTTTGTTTGTTTGTTTGCTTTTTGCTGAGGATTGTTCTGGCTATTCTTGGTTGTTTGTGTTTCCATATGAATTCCTGTATTGCTTTTTCTAGGTCTGAGAAGAATGTTGCTGGTAATTTGATGGGTATTGCATTAAATCTGTAGATTGCCTTAGGTATGATGGACATCTTCACAATGTTGATTCTTCCAATCCATGAGCATGGGATATATTTCCACTTTTTGGATCATCTTTGATTTCTTTGAACAGTGTTTTGTAGTTTTCATTGTAAAGATCTTTCACGTCTCTGGTTAGGAAGATGCCAAGGTATTTCATTTTTTGTGTGGCTATTTTGAGTGGTATTGTGCTTTTTATTTGAGCTTCTGTTTGTTTATTGTTGGTGCAAAGAAATGTGGTTGTCTTTCGCACATTTATTTTATACCCTGATACTTTGACAAATTCCTTTATCAGTGCAAGGAGACTTTTGATAGATCCTCTTGGGTTTTCAAGGTACACAATCATGTTGTCTGTGAAGAGAGATAACTTGACTTACTCTTTTCCTATTTGGATACCCCTGATCGCCTTCTCTTTTCTGATTGCTCTAGCCAGGACTTCTAATAGTATATTGAACAGGAAGGGAGAGAGTGGGCATCCTTGCCTTGTTCTAGTTTTCAGGGGAAATGGTTCCAATTTTTGTCTGTTTAGGAGTATGCTGGCTGTGGGTTTCTCATAGATGGCTTTTACTATTTTGAGATATGTTCCATGTATGCCTAGATATTCAAGGGTTTTTATCAAGAAGGGGCGTAGGATTTTATCAAAAGCTTATTCTGCATCTAATGATATAATCATTTGGTTTTTGTTCCGACGTCTGTTGATGTATTTAATTACATTTATTGTCTTGCAAATGTTGAACCAGCCTTGTGTCCCAGGGATGAAGCCTAGTTGGTAATGAGGGCTGATTTTTGAGATGCGTTGTTGAATCTAGTTTGCTAGGATCTTGTTGAGAATTTTAGCATCTGTGTTCATCAAAGATATTGGCCTCTGGTTCTCTTTCTTTGTTGGGTCTTTACCTGGCGTGGGTATCAATGTAACATTAGCTTCATAAAATGATTTGGGGAGGGTTCCATCTTTTTCAATTGCTGGGAATACTTTCAGTAGGATTGGTATCAGCTCCTCCCTAAATGTCTTATAGAATTCTGCTGGAAAGTCGTCTGGTCCAGGGTTTTGTTTTTTTTTGTAGATAGTTTTCTTATTACATAGTCAATTTCCTTGATTGTTATTGGTCTATTTAGGGTCTCGATTTCTTCTTGTTTCAACATAGGCAGGTTGTGTGATGTCAGAAAGTCTTCCATTTCTATAAGGTTTTCAAGCTTGCTTCCATACAAGTGTACATAGCAGTCGCTAATGATCTTTTGTATTTCTTCAGGGTCAAATGTGACTTCACCTTTTGTGTTTCTGATTGTGTTTATTTGGGCTTTTTCTCTTTTTTCTTGGTCAGTCTAGCTAGGGGACCATTGATCTTGTTTATCCTTTCAAAGAATGAGCTTTTTGTTGCATTGATTTTTTTGTGTTATCTTTTTGTCTTCTATGTCCTGGATTTGGGCTTTTATTTTGGTGATCTGGATTCTTCTGTTGAAGTTAGGGTTTTGGTGGTCTTGCTTCTCCAGTGTCCTTAGGTGACTTGTTAGGCTGTTAATTTGTGATCCTTCCATTTTCTTCATGTGTGTTTGTAGAGATATGAATTCCCTTACTACAGCTTACATGGGCTTCCAGAGATTTTGGTAAGATGTTTCTTCATTTTCATTTGTTTCCAGGTACCTTTTAATCTTTGTTTTGTTTTCAGCATTGACCCACGAGTTGTTTAGCATCATGCTATTTAGTGTCCATGTCTTTGTGGGTTTGGGGGGAACTTTGTTGGTGTTGATGTTTATTTTTATTCCACTGTGGTCTGAGAAGGTGCATGACAAAATATCAATCTTTTGAAATTTGTTTGATTTATGGCCAAGTATGTGGTTGATCTTAGAGTACATGCCAAGCGGTGATGAATAGAACATATATTCTGTGGTCATTCGGTGGAGTGTTCTGTGGGTATCAATTAAGTCCATTTGTTCAAGAATCACATTGAGTTTCTGGATCTTGTTGCTGATTTCTTGTCCTTATGATCTGTGTATGGTGGTGAGTGGGGTATTAAAGTCTCCAGCTATGATAGTGTTAGAGTCAATATCTTTTCTGAGTTTTTCTAGAAGTTGCTTTATGAAAGTTGACACTCCTATGTTGGGTGCATATATGTTTAGGATAGATATTTCTTGTTGATGGAGTGAAGTTTTTATCATTATGCAATGGCCTTCTGTGTCTTTTAAAATTTTTGATAGTTTAAATGGTATTTTGTCTGAAATTAAGATCACGACTCCTCCTTTCATATTCTGTTCGCCTGAAAATGTGTTTCCCATCCTCTTACTTTGAGTCTGTGAGTGTCCTTTTTAGTGAGATGGGTCTCTTGAAGGCAATATATTGTTGTCTGGTGACATTTTATCCATCTTTCCATTCTATGTCTTTTCGGTGGTGCATTTAGTCCCTTCACATTCAGGCTAATTATTGAAATGTGAGAGTTGATCCCTATCATATAGTTCTTATAGAGTTTTTGTTGTTCCTCTTTGTTTGTTGTCTTTCTTTTGGTTTTGGGGATGGTTCATGTGTGTTTTACTCTTTTTCGTGTACTCTTGTGAAGAATGTTCTTTTTTCCTTTTCTTTTGTGTTTAGTACTTTCTTAACTGTTTCTTGTAGAGGTGCTCTGGTGGCAGCGTAGGTTCTTAGGGATTGGATATCTGGGAAAGATTTTGATTCTCCCTCACTGATGAAGCTTAGCTTGGCTGGTAGGTTATTTTTGGTTGAAAGTGTTTCTCTTTTAGAACTTTGAAGATAGGGCTCCAAGCTCTCCTAGCCTGCAAGGTTTCTCTAGATAAATCTGCTGCTATTCTAATTGGTCTTTCATGGTAGGTGATCTGACCTTTTTCTCTTGCTGCCTTTAGGATTTTTTCTTGTATACCTATTTTGTTTAGGCAAATTATTATGTATCTGGGAATTGGTCTTCTCATTTGTTGTCTTGTAGGGGTTCTCTGAGTCTCTTGTGTTTGAATTTTCACGTCACTGATGAGATGAGGGAAGTTTTTTCCAATAATCTTATGAAATGTTTGTTCCAAGTTGGCCTCTGTCTCCCTCTCTGTTTCAGGAAGTCCAATTACTCTTAAGTTTGGTCTCTTGAAGTAATCGCTCATCTCTTGAAGGTTTTGTTTTGTCTTTTTAAGCTTCTTTTCTATATTTTTGACAGTTTGGGTTAGTTCTATATTTTGGTCCTCAAGCTCTGAGATTCTTTATTCTGCTTGGCTAATTCTGCTTTCCATGCTTATCAGTTTGTTATTTATTTCATTCACAATATTTTTTACTACTGTTATGTCAGTTATGAACCCCTTCCTAGTTTCTTCTTGTCTCTCCTCAATTCTTTTTAATATCTCCATTAATGTCTTGATATCTAGGTTTCTAGGTTGAGACCAGTCATTCTGGGGGCTCTTCCTTGTTTGCATTCCGAAGTCAATTTTCTCAATGTCTGCCCTCCCAGGAGTCTGGGAGCGACTCATATTCTTCTTTTGGTTTTTCTCCATTTATGTAGGTTTTTCTTAATTTGTGTAGATTTTTCTGTCTCCCTCTCTCTCTCTCTCCTCTTTAATTCTGTTTTTCAGGGAAGGTAGGGTTGCTTTTATTTCTTTCTTTGAATCTCCTGATCTTCCTTATGAGGGTCCCCTGGTTTTGTTCACTTTGGGGCCTGAACTGTGGGTTGGTAGCTGTACTTTTTGCAGTTTTGAGGTTTAATTGAGGGGGAATCTGTGATTCAGAATCTATGTGCAGATCCCAGTATCCACCTACAGGTGTATGGACACACTGAAACCCATTTCTCACTGCCTTACAATCTGTCCGTGCAGTGGGGTGTAGGTTTGTTCACTGGAACAAAAGGAGGTACCAAAAAGGACAATAATGGAAGAAGGGGGGGTCAAGAGGAAGTTAGAAAGAGAGAAAAGTGAGAGGGACAACAGATATACATACCAACTAATGAATGAAAGAGAGAGACACAAGGCCAGAAAAGAGTGAAAAACAGACACACAAACAAAATTCCGTAAAGCATACCAGTAATCACACAAAGACAGTTCAATAAAATCATGTCTTTTGATGCATTTTCCCCCAACACAAACAGGTAGTATAAATCAAAAAGCAAACAAAAGTGAGCAAAACAAGCAGTCAAAACAATAAAATCAAAAATCAAAATAAGAAACCAGACTATCTCTGGAATCTTTCCTGAGTGTCTAAAGTCTCTTCAGCTCTGATCTCTAGCCTCTCCCCTTTGCTTTTATTGCAGGCAGATAGATTTACTTCAAGCTTGGGTTGGTTCCCTTGACTTGCTGCCTGAGAGGTCTGTGACAGGACTGAGTTGCCTGTATGTGATTCAGCATAGGGGAGGGCCTTTTGTTTCCTCTTTAGCAACATTACCTTAGAAACCAAGTTGGAGGCTGCTTGTAGATGGGTGGGGCAGTGCAAATCTCTGCTTGGAATATGGCCGAGGTGGGCAACTCCTCTTTTCCTTTCTCTCCTCCTGTCCTTTCTCTCCACTCGTCTGGGTCCATGGGCAACCCACTATGATGGGTTGTGGTGGTTTGTCTCCAGGGTCAGGCACTAGGGTTCAGCAACACAGCTGGGTGCTGAATCTGGTGTGCCTCCAGTGGCCTGGGGTGGAGGAAGGAGCTGGGAATTCCCTCTTCTGGAGCTGAGAGCCATAGCGGCTGATCAGCACCTCCTTAAGATATACTATTCCATTACACAACCATGAGGTCCCTCACTGGGTGCCTCAGCCAGATTGGGGACTGGAGCTCCAAAGGGCAGGTGACAGCAGCTTTGGGCCCCACACAGGGCACTTCAGCCATGAATGGAGCTGGTATCTCTGATGGGCAGGTGCCAAGAGCCTCCCTGGGTGATGGCAACTTGAAATAGGGCTGAGCAGAGGCCCAGAACCTAGTGTGGGGAGCTGGAACTCTGAGGAGTGAGCACTGGGCCCACTGGGCTGGGCGCCACGTCAGGAAGGGAGCTGGCAGCAGCTGAGTGCCGGGCAGATCAGTGTATCCAGCAAGGCAACCCAGATCTCCACAAGGCGGTATCTAAGGGGCTTCACAGGTAGCTTGGGGCTGGGCGACACATAACTGGGGAGGGATTTGGAGTCTCCACATGGCTGGGCCCAGGGACACCTATGGTGGAGCAGCAGCAGCCAAGGGGCTGCAATAGCTGGCCTTGCATGGGACCAGGGTCTCCAGGCCTTGGACCGGTGAGGCTGGCAGTGGGCAGGGGGGTGGGGAAGGAAAGTAAGAGTCTTTTTGGGAACTCAGTTTCGGAGAATATTACAGTCCCACCTATGCTGTTGCCATCTTACCAAAAATCGAGCTAGATCATAGAATCTAATGTATCCATCTCCTACCTTCCAGGTGTTCCAGCGTCCTCCCTATGAACTTCCAGAACCTGAAGGTCACAGCGCAAACAAAGACTACAGCAGAGACTCTGGGGATTACTGGAGAGCAGGACAGAGCAGCGAGGATGATGACTGAATTTTTTTATATTGAGATTAGTTGGACATTGATATCTCAGGCACAGCTGTTTAATTTTTTGTGGTATAGGAACAAGAAAAAAAATATTTATTGAGTTAGAGTCTCACTCAGTCACCCAGACTGGCGTGCAGTGGCCACTGCCGACCACCATAGCTTCAACCTGCTGGGCTCCAGAGATCCTTCCACCTCAGCCTTCCAAGTAGCTGGAACTACAGGCATGTGCTACCATGCCCAGCTAATTTTTTTGATTTATTGTAGAGATGAGGTCTCACCAAGTTGCCCAGGCGGGTCTCAAACCTGCAGGCTCAGGCAATTTACTCACCTCAGCCTCCCAAAGCATGGGATTACAGGCTGAGCCACTGAGCCCGGCCAAGAAAATTTTTTTATAAACATTTATATTTTTGATTTTCCAGAAGTCTTTTAATATGGAAAAGAAAAGAGATCAAAAGTCGATGGAAAGAACATGAGTTCCAACAGAAAGAATTCGTCTGGAAAAAAAAAACTGCAAGTACAGAGGCATGGCTAACCCCACCTACACCAAACCTCATTGGATGGAACAAATGTTAACTGTTAACATTTGCTTAAGTTTACACTCTTTTCCTGGTTGCCCTAATCTATTCTGCTGTTAGTGTGGTTAATACATCATTTTTATTTAATTTAAGTTTGTTTTATTTTTATTAAGTAACAGTAGCAATCAGGTAAGGAATTGGGCAGTGCAGCTTTCTAAAAACCAGGCAGGTTTTTGTCGTTGCTCCCTGACAATTTCACACTAAACTGTACCAGAGAGCTTTCCTTACCCTCTAGCCACCGCTTGCCACATTATCTGCCTGACCTTAGTCACTGCATGTAGACCACAGAAAAGAGGACAAAGTCTCATATCCTTTTCACATCTATTTTAGACTCATGAGTCAATACATATTGAACACCAACTCTGATAAACTAAGGAGACCTTTTCCTTCTTTTATATTTTTCCAAATAGTGATCTTTCTTCATTTCCAACATTCAGGAAAAGTGTGGGGTAGGCAGGAAGCAGCAAGAAAAGCGGTATTATGGGTTAAGAGGAAATGAAAAATAAACCTCCTGAGTGTTGGAACATGCATGAAGAGTGCATATTACAGACAGACATAAATAGCTTTGGCACCTAGAAATGAGGAAATTGCTATGATCCGAAGATCCTTTGGGATGAATGATTATGTGGTATGTGCCCTAGTAGGGTTGTGAGAGAAGAAAATTAGGCAATAATAATATCTAAGATTTATTGAGTACTTCTCATATATCAGGCACTTTCTAACAAGGTTTATGGAGTCTTCACAATCCCATCCTGAGGGAGATACTATCATTATTTCTATTTTAAAGGAAAGGAAATTGAGCCACAGAAGGGTAAATTGTTAAAATCACACAGCTAGTAAATGGTGGTGTACCTACACTTATTGAAATAGTATCAAATTCTTTAAGCCACATATATCTGTATATCTGTGCACATGTGCACACATGCCATACATGTGTATGTAAGAATATCCTCACGTAATAAAACTAAATGTGATGAAGGAAATGTTTTGTCTGGAAGCAGGTCAGAGAGGAAGAAAGTTTTTGCCTCCTCCCCCCAAATCATTGACTGGCTCCTCATTCAAAAAAGAATAGTAGAATCATCCCTTGGTATCCACAGTGGATTCATTCCAGGATCTCCTCAGAGGCCAAAATCCATGGATGCTCAAATACCTTATAGAAAATGGTGTAGTATTTCCATGTAACCTATGTACATCCTCCTATATACTTTAGGTCATCCCTAGATTACTTACAATCCACCAAACAGTGTAAATGTTATGAAAATAGTTGTTACACTATATTGGTTTTATTTGTTTTTTTTTGTTGTTGTATTGTCTTTTTAAAAATGTTTTTTCAAATATCTTACATCTGTGATTGCTTGAATCCAGGGATATATATATATACATAAATTTTTTTTTTGAGTTGGAGTCTCACTCTGTCACCCAGACTGGAGTGCAGTGGCCGCTCCAGCCACCACAGCCTCGACCTGCTGGGCTCCAGTAATCCTTCCACCTCAGCCTTCCAAGTAGCTGGAATTACAGGCATGTGCTACCACGCCTGGCTGATTTTTTGATTTTATTGTAGAGATGAGGTCTTGCTACCCAGGCAGGTCTCCAACCCGCAGGCTCAGGCAATTCACTCACCTCAGCCTCCCAAAGGCGTGGGATTACAGGCTGAACCACCGAGCCCTGCTCAAATCCAGGGATATAGAACCCACACATGTGGAGTACTGACTCTTTTAGGCCAGTGAAACAAAACAGCATGCTTGAGAGGGAGGAAAACTAACTTGGGATTCAAAAACTACAACGAAGACAAGAATTTTTCCAGGAAAACTGAGGACAGAATTGGTTATTGGTCAATTCACTTGTGCCTCATAGGCATTTGACATTAACTGGATTGTGTTATTTTTTTCTTCACTAACATCAGGTTATTATTATTATTATTATTATTATTATTATTTTTGAGTTGGAGTCTCACTCTGTCTCCCAGACTGGAGTGCAATGGCCACTCCTGGCCACTGCAGCCTCGACCTGCTGGGCTCTGGCGATCCTTCCGCCTCAGCCTTCCAAGTAGCTGGAACTACTGGCGTGCGCTACCATGCCCGGCCAATTTTTTGATTTATTGTAGAGATGAGGTCTTGCCAAGTTGCCCAGGTGGGTCTCGAGCCCACGAGCTCAGGCAATCCACTCACCTCAGCCTCCTAAAGCACGGGATTTCAGGCTGAGCCACCAGCTTGGTTATTATTATTGGAGCTGGATTTTTCCTTCCTATTTGTGCATGCCTTTGTACATCTCCCAAAATGAGACTGTCATGCAGGGATGTATTGAAAAGGAACACTGGAAGAATGCGAATAATAGTAAAGCCACTGAAAGATTCAGTAGAGAGAAGGTATTACTCCACCCAAGACAAGAAAAGTATCATAGAGAGAAATAAACTGGTGGTCATTAGCCAAGAGTTTAGGCTCCCTTGTCTTTAACAACAGCAGAGAGAGTTCTAATGATTCTCCACAGTTCACTGGCTTCCCAGTGTTGGGAGCCAGCCATAGAGGTCTGCCTGCTGACAAAGTCCAGGGGGCTGAAGATCCCAGGCTGCAAAGCGAGCCTGGGCAGCTGAAACCCTCACTTCTTCTATTTTTTGTTACTGATGCAGCTGGAAAATTCTGTACAGTCTGAAGACAAAAAAACAAAGTTCCATTGATATTATACATCCCCCTGTGCTAAGGAACTAGAGGAGAATCTACGAGATAATTACCTTTGCTTTACCTGAACTCCCTCCTCTATTTCCACGTCCCCAACTTCCTAGTGTTAGGCCACGCTATTGCAAGATTAAGCATTACGGTTGGAGAAATTACTATAGGACAGGAAATGCTCCTTTTGATGTTCGTTAAGGAACTCATTGCCCCTGCCAAATAATTATAAGCAAGGACTTTAAACATCAAGTGTGGGTAGATAATTGCTTGATAAATTCTGTTCCTTGTAATTGGTGATTAACTAGAGAAATTCAGAAGTGTTGCTTTACCCCAGCTAATTGTGATTGGTATCATAACTTGTATTTTAAAGGAGAATGCCAGTTCACAAATTGTATCTATTTGAGTTTTAAATATGGAATTTAATGTACACTTGTGTGGCCATTTTAATGTTTTGCCACTTCTTGCTATTTAGATTTAGCACATATAGGATTAAGGCTATAAGATTGAGTTGCTGTAACAGTGTAGCACTAGCTTGATAAAATGAAAATGTAACGTGAATTATTAACTGTAGTTAATAGGTTTCAGATTCCAGTAATCACCATAAGAATGAGTGATAGACTTGTTTTTGTAGCTTAAGGATTCGTATGAGATAAGTAGCTAGACAAATGATGTGTTGAGGAGGTAATTAGGTTAAGCTTAGTAGACAGAGAGAAATTGCATGACTATCACAGTAAGATTCTTTTTAAACATATCATATGAATTATTAGCTGAAAGTTTGTGGGTTTTCGAGACCTGGTAATTGTCATAGAATAGCTAAGGGGTTTTCGAAGATAACAGTTAGATTAAATGTTTTAGATGAGAAATGATAATTGCCTGCTTTGAAGATCACAAGACAGCAATGCTCTTGAGAAGGCATCTGTGCATGAAGGAATGCACGTCAGAGTGATTTCCTGGAAAACATCATGCTTGCTCTGTTTTCTGTCTTAGATAAGTTACTGATTGTGTATAGTTCTAAGAATTTTTGTAAAATTACATCCCTGTAAAAAGGGTATATAAGCTCACTGTTAACTGGCAATAAATGGCCTCCGTCCTGCTAACACCAGAGTCAGTTGTCTGAGTGTTTCCTTCAATGCTGATACCATTCCTCCTTCGGGAAACCCTGAACCCAGCTGGAGTGGGACTCCAGCATCCCAGAAAGTGATGAGTGAAAGAAAAATCAGCAAGGACTTCTAGAGAAGAGAGAAGATGATTCTATATGTTAAGAGCTGAGAGGAAATCCTTGGTTACTTTCAAGATTCATTACATGAAAGAGAGTTTCAGAAGCCATGGAAAGTTGAAAATAAAAGTTATTGCAAACCAAGGTCTGCCACAGCTTCTCAGGAAGAAAAGCAATGTGTCAGAGATTGTGATTGAAGTGAATAGTCTATGTGGACAGAGGTTGCTCAGGAATCCTTGGGAACTCTGTGGAGAATGATCTCTGTATTTGGTAGATACAAAGGAGGAGCATCCCTCTAGGATAACCCCCTAGAATTATCTTTTGGAAGGTGGGCTTCTTGTAGTATAGGCTTTCCCACTAGGTAAGTGTTCTAAGAAACCATCCGCATCAGTGTACCAGCTAGCATTATTGTGAGAGGCTGTGTTTGGCTTCAGTGAATTTTTTTTTTGAGATTCTTTCAGTGCATTTGCCTATTTCATGACAAGTGATTTACACAAACACAAAAATGTGTGACAGTGAAATTTTGACAAAAAAACAGCATGACTTCCATGCCTAACCCTTCATATTCACCTAAACTTGCCCTGAGCAACTTATTTTTGTTTCTCTGGATGAAAATAGTCCTCAAAAGGAAATTTTTTGCCAGTGTGAAAGAGGTGAAACAAAAAACAACAGGAACCGAAAAGACGTCAAAATTGATGAGTTCAAAAATTGTTTTGAACAGTGGTAAAAGCATCTCAATAGATGTATTACATCAAATGGAGAGTACTTTGAAGGTGACTGAAGCTTGATGTAAGAATAAATATATAATTTTTGTGAATATATTCTGAGTTTTTTTTTTTTTTGGAGAGTTACCCCTTCATATGCTATGCATAATTTTCTATCAATTAAGACTTTTTTTATAATTCTGTGGCAAGAACTATTGTACTGACTTCAAATATCTCTTGGTTCTGGGGAAGGGGAAGAGCAGAGAGGAAATTACAACACTGAATAATATTATAGGAAATTACCCACAGGGAATTTACGAAAGATTGATTATGGCCATTGCTTTGCTAAACTCTGGTGTGTCCACATGGCTCTCTGAGCTACCACCACCATGTTTCTTAGCTTCAGTCCCCTTCCCTACCTTGGGGAGGTGAATCTCTCTCTCCACTCTCTTCTCTCTCATTTACTTTCTAAGTAAACTATATTTTACAATCTAAAAACGATTGATTACAAGAATAATTGTCCTACTCATGTTAATGATTTTCCTATTCTTTACAATTTGTGTTTCTCGCTGTTGAATCAATGTGATATTTCAGAATGGGCTTCGATTGCCTTTAACATTCCTGCTATTATGTTAAATGAAGATCAACCATCAGTCTTTCTCCTGGTACTTTTTAACTTAATACAAAGTCATATCATTTGATGACTGACTTTTTGGGGGGGTAAACTTTATTTTCTCTTATCTCTTGACAAAATAGCAGAGTGGTATATTATTAGCACATAAATAAATATGCATGTACACATATGGAGACTATTTTGAAGTTATAAACAAATGAGCTGGGTTCCAAAATTCCAAAATTCACATTTATATCAGTTGATTGGAACATGGAATGACTGAATGTGTGAAAATATTGTTAAAATGGATTTGGAGTCTATCAGACTCAGTGATCTATCACAGAAACAAAGAACAGAGTACCATATGTTCTCACTCATAAGTTGACCTTGAACAATTACACTGCTATAAGAAAGTGATTGGCAGTAGTGGTAAACTATGGGGGGGGGAGATTGGCAGTTGAGGGAAACTGCCAGGGGAAGGAGGGGCACACCTCATCAACAAGGGTACGTGCATGATCAATGTTTATATACCTAACCCTGAAATGTATCCCACATCTTTATAATAAAAAAATAAAATTAAAATATGCTCCCATGGAACACTGGTGTTCCATAGGAATTCTTACAGAAAAATACAAAACAGTATGCTGTTTACCTAATATTCAGGGTAAATGTAATTCATGGATATCATTTTCTTGGTTTTCAGGGGTTTTCCCATATATTTTCTCCCAATAATAAAATAACATTTTAAAACTTTTTTTCTTCTGGGTGTGGTGGCTCATACCTATATTCCCAGCACATAGGGAGGCACAGGTGAGAGGATTGCCTGAGTCCAGGGCACTTGAGAACATCCTGAACAACCTGGCAAGACCTTATCTCTAAATAAGTCAAAAAAATAGCTGGCTGTGGTGGTGCACGCCTGTGGTTCCTGCTACTTGGAAGGCTGAGGCAGAAAGATCACCTAAGCCCAGCAGGTTGAGACTGTAGTGACCATGAGCATACCACTGCACTCCAGCCTTGGTGATAGAGTAAGACTCTGACTCAAAGAAAGACAAAAACAAAACTAAAACTAAATATTTTTTTTCTTTTCTGCCCCAAGTAAGACACAATGGTAGCATAATATTTGAGTGCTTATTGTAAGCTAAATGTTTTGCAGACATCATCTCATTTAGTCTTCATATGGATCAAGTTTCATAGAAAAACTCTAGCAACACATTTTCCTCTGGCTATTTAAATACTTAAGCAGAAAAGTTAATGTGTTAAAACATTACCACAGAGACTTTCAAATTTTTTCTATTGACAGTCTATGTCCCTTGCCCTAGAAACTGAGCTATTCTTAGTGCCTTTTTTGTAATCAGTAGAATCCAATGGAAGTGACACTCTGTCTTCTGAGACTGGGTTTAAAAAGGTAGTGGAACTTACACTTAGCTCTCCTATGATGCTTGTTCTAGTCAAAACTAACTGGCATGTCAGAAATCAGACCATCCTGAGTCCTTAATGCTAGGAAACCACATATAGGCACTTGGGTCAACAGCCAAGCATCAACTATCAGCCATGCTACTGAGCCACTTAAACATCCAGCACAATTGAGCCTTCAGATGCCTGCATTCCCATGTCTGACTGAAACTGCATGACAGATTCCAAGTGAGAACAACTTGGTTGTTGTACATTGTAAATGTTGGGATAATCAATTAAGTATGCAGTAATAACTAGAACAACCAATAATAAAACCTGAGTCTGTCAGACTCTTAAAGCTCATCTTAAGCTACACATTTTACTGCTTTCATAAACTTTTGATTATGATACTTACTTTCTAAAATCTAGTATGAGACTCAATTTAGTATACAATTATATATTTAGCTATTTAATTTTAGCATATTTGTAGTGCTGTTGGCTGTGCAAAAATTTCCCTGAATTGTGTTCTCTCTGCCTTTCAACAAACCAGCTAATCACCATTTAACAAATAGTGGTCAAATTCTCATGCACCAAAGCAACACTTATTGAGTACTTATTATATGTTCGGTAAACAAAGACTCCTATACATCTGAAAATGAATAAACATAAGCTTTAAGCTGGGAGAAGGTGGGGGAAAGCCGCACATATGACAAATAGGACAACTATATACGAAGAGTTCTATAATAGAGGAAAGTACAAAAGAAATGCTGGTTGGAAAAGGTTTAAAAGTTTAGTTTCGCAGGTAGTTGGAGGAAGGAGGGGAAGAGAATGGAGAAGAGAAAGAACTCCTTGGACTAGTTAACCTACACTACTGATCTCCAGTTATGAGTTTAAGACCCCTGGGTACTGAGGAGATCTTAGACTTAGAACTTGAGAGAAGAATCTAAAGGGTGAAAGCTAAAATAGCACTCATGGAAAAACAGCTCTGGAGATATTTTGGGCTTGAAAGAATCCGGAGCAATATCCAGATGTTATTCTGCCACGAAAGTTTCTAAGTTAAAGAATGCCTTTATTCAGTCTACCAGACATTGACTTCAGATCAAGAAACCTTTTCTCTTTTTTATCCTATAAAATAATGATAATCGTTCTTGCCCCTAAGCCAAATTGTAGTTCAGAGTAATGAGTGAGGTAATGTCTAGAAAGATTCCTGATTTTCTTGCTAAAAAATGCTTCCAGGATGGAAGTTATCATTATTCCAGTAGTATTGGCCTACAGTTTAAGAATAAAGAAACTTGTCCATATCTTTGTTTAAGCTGTGTGGTCTCCTCAAGGGAGCTATTTTTAACATATTGTATTTCTTGCTCAATAAGGTAACAAGCAATATTTTCTCATATGCTTGTCTCTTGTTCATATCCACCATTTAGTCACCCACAAGAAGAGAATACCCTGTGTGTTTACTTAGTGAGTTGGTAAATTTATGCCTATTTTAATTTTTCTTACCATTTTTAAAATCTTCCCTGTCTCCTTTTGTTTTGGAAACTGTCTCTTTTGGGAGCTGTTAGGACTATCAATCACATGCCTCATCAATCCTGCTAGAAGCAAATTTATGGCTCAGGTTGACCAGTGTGTGAATATTGCTTCTCCTCAAAGACAGTAATGAGACCAAGGGTGGACATGTATTCAAGTGGTGTCAATATTTAACAAGAAATTGATAGGGATGATCAGAGAGAAAGAGTTATCTACTCATTTGAGGTGCTGAACTACAAGGACTATGTTAGCCTAGTGCTATCAGGAATCATTTCCTGCAATGTGTAGACAGAGCCAGCATAAAAAACAAAGCCAACACCCCCCCCAAACAAAGCATAATTGATAGAGGATTATAGGAAGACATTGATTCTTGGAAACTTCATTTAAGCATCTAGTCCTATGCTACCAACCTTTGCACATTTATATTAAATAAACTGCTAACTTTTTTTCTTTCTGGCTCAAGATAGTTTGAGTTAACTTTCTGTCACTTCCAACCAAGAGTCCTCACTAATAAAATCCATTCTTGTATATGGATTCATAATTCTGGAAACAACTTTCACCATCCATATGATATACCATCTCACTATCCTCCTTCCAAACCCCATTACATATTGATGCAGTGTGGTGTAGTTGTTAGGAGAAAAACCTTTGAAGCCAGAAAGAACTGGGTTGTAATATCAGCTCTACCATATACAAATTTTTTGACCTTGAGCAAATCCTTAACTTCTTCAAACCTGTTTTCTCTGTAAAATAGGAGTAATATAGTGTGCATCTTCAGATTTATTTTGAAGTGATTCATGTAAAGTACTCAGCTCAATTCTTAGTGAGTTTTAGGGTCTAGTTGAATGATTGTTCAGTCAATCATTTTATCACCTCTTCTACAAGTATCCTGGACACTAAGAATGTGAAAGAAATACATGGGCAACATGTATGTCCAAAAATACTTTTTAATTTTATTCCTCAAGTCATATTGGAGTCAATTTTACAGAGGACAGGATTCTTCCTTTGGAAATTTCATGTCATTCTCTATTGGACACCCCAGTATGTCTCATAAGTATGCAGCTCAGAGCTCTATCCTTTGCCATAATTGCTCCAAGAGCTTAAATAGAAGCCTCATCCAGAAATTCTTCCATCATTCCCTTGGCAACTGCTGACCCAACAAGTTGAAGGAGTCATATGCAGCAGGCCAATCTGGCTAGTTGTACCTAATGGTTTACATAACAGCACTCTGTTCTGAAAAAATTTTTTAAAAATCAAACACACACACACACACACATACACACACACACACACACACACACACACACACACACATGACAGTCCCTCAAATTAGTATTCAGTCCTGAGAAATAATCTACCCTGTGTCTTTTCTTTAGCTTTTGGCAATCTGTTTGTGCCTCACTTGCTATGGTCTGATTATGTGTGCTCCCTGCTAGATTAGTATATTGAAATTCTAACCCCAAAGGTGATGATATTAGAAGGCAGGGGCTGTTGGAAGATGATTATATCATTAGGGTGGAGCCCTCAGAATTAGGATTAGTGCCCATATAAAGGACCACAGAGAGCTAGCTTGCTTCTTCTACCATGTGAGAACACAGTGAAAAGGCAACATCTACAAATCAGGAAACACTCTCACCAGACACCTAGTCTGCTGGCACCTTGATGTTGGACTTATCAAATCCTCAAAACATCCTCAGAGATGTTGGAGAGTGAAGAAAGACTGGACTATTAATTTTGAAGAATATAAAATAGTTCCAGGGAGCTGGAAAGCTTAAGAATATCCTGGCTGGAGCAATTGGGTTGCAGTTGCATTGTTTGATTAACACTGAAAATCCATTGTGAAACAGTGGAAAGTCCATTGTTAACTCAAGAAGGCAGGCGTAGAGTCATGTCAAACTTGTATGAATCAATCAGAACAAACAAGAACAATAATATTTAAATGAGCTATCTGTGAAAGTGTTTTTCTGAGCTTGGAATTTTTAAGAATTTTGAAATTGACAGGAGAATGCATGGTGTTTGTTTGTAAATGCTTAGAATGGCACCTGGCACAAACTAATTGCTATGTTTGATGTTTTATTGTCTCAATAGAAAAATATCCATTCATAAATATCTTCCTACTGTAAGGCCATAAAGTATATTGGAATAGGTAGATAAATAGGTAAGTACATACATACATGGATGAGAAGATAGATTTAAAATAAAATATTAAACAAATAATAGTTGCTACTACATTGTTATCATTGATGTTATGATCTGGATTCCATTGTCCAAAGAGTGGCTAACCTTTTATTCCCCCTGCACTCAAAATGTATCTTCCTGTTCTCATAAGGGTGATGGAGCTACATATTTCCAGAAAAGCAGATTAACTCATGAAAACAAATGTAACTGTGTTCATGAGCTATTTGAAGCACATTGATGGCAGAGTTGACACTTGTTATTCACAGGAAAATAATCACAACTAATGTTATTCTTGTGTATTGCATGCAAGACTGCATTTGAAGCACATTTGATATGGTTGATACACAGCACTACCTTCTTATTATCCCACTTCACCAAGGACAAATTGAGGCACAGAGACGTTAACTTGCTGGAGATTTCACAGCTAGTAAGTAGTATGGACAGAATTCCAACCAAGGTAGTCTTTTTCCAGAGCAGAAACTCTGAATGACTAAATTACCTAATTTTTCGTAAAACCAGAAATAATCAGGCAAGTAATATTCCACCTTGGTTCATCTCCCTTAGTATTTTATTTTCACTTTTGGGAACATAATTCTAAAACTACTTAATATAGACTAATGATTTATTTATCACTGAATTGGGAAGACAATAATCTAAGAGTGTACTCATTTTTAACAAGTACTTAGTGAGCATCTGGACTCTTCTGGCTACTGGAGCTGTAGCCATGAACAATGTGGACAGAAATCCAAGAATAAACTAACAGAATATTACAAAGAAAAATAAAGATGAACACACAGGAAAGGCCTTACCAAGAAAGTTGCTCATTTGTTTTGTGTTGGAGACCTGCTCCAGTGAGGTCGGGCCCGAAGGGGAGATGAGAGAAACGACGATAGACAGAGACCACACACCTTCAATGAGGATGGCAATCACTGCAAAACTTTACTGCTCATGAGGCTATATTTATAATGCTCTTTTTGGCATAATTTTAACATTACACGTATATTGTTTCAACTAGTTACAATTTAAAACAACATATGATATCCAAAACCCCTTTAGTTGCCCTTTAATTTTTAATGATCTAAACAAAAATGTCTATTATTTATGCTAACCTTTAACTTTATAATGCTTATATATCTATTTAATATTTTACAACTGTGGTAGCAAATATTGGCTTGTGCCCCAAGGGTGTAAGACTTGCTGATGCAAAACGAGCAGTTCCGTTTTACTTCCTTTAGGGGTTTTTTGCCTTATCTATCTACAAATTTCTATATCCTATTTTTATTTATCTTACTCTAAGCATTATTTAATTTCTTTAACCTTCTCTAACATCTATTATTTTATTTCCTATTCATTAATCTATATCATAACCTATATACTATCTATTAACCAACACCAAACTTTATGTCCTGAATCACACATGCATTTCTTTTTTTTGTTCCCGCAAGCTCTTTGCCTTTTCAGACATAATTAAGGGTCTGCCACGTTTTATTCCTTCTTAAGTAAAAACTTCACTAGCTTTAACTTTGTGCCCATCTATCTAAAACCATCTTATGAGGTTTTCATCGTATGCACCAGTATAAGGTAAGGGTGGATCGAGCCATACTAAGTTCTGCATACTACTATTTCCCTCTGGGCGCCCACCATATTCTGTTATTAATTTTATATCCAACATATCCGTCAACCTTTACTGTGGGTAAAACTTGTCTACTTGATTTGACATCTCTAGTACTCCTAAGGGGAGGAGGGAGAGGAGTGGTAAGAAAATATTTAAAAGGTTAATTAAACTGTGTAATGTTTTTAAAAATGTTTTCTCCTGGGAAACATTTTCTCATGTTCTTGTAAGAGGGTGAGGTAAATATAGTATCAGCTGGAAGGGTAAAAGAAGCAAGAATTTGTCTTATTATTGTTAAAGGTCTGCTCAAAAGACGATTATTAACTAATGACCTTTGGACGTCATGTCTAGTTTCGGTTGTCTCATAATGCTGGGTTTCATTAAAAACAAAACGCTTAACTGGTAAAATTTTCATAGAGATTCAAAACAAACATATCATGAGAATTAACATTATGAAAAGTATAAATCGTTGTTTTCCCCAGGGCCATCTGAAGTCCCTCTGCCTTCCCTTCCATGGGCCTCTGCCAATTCCATGGTTTTCACCAGTGGCTCTGCCTACCTGGTGAAGTGGGTACGCTTCAGGCAGCTTCAGAACTGGCACCTGTAAGATTATGGCTCCCGACAGTTTTGGAAGCCATAGAGAAGGGGAATTGAAATCTTGTGTTTACCGTTTCCCCTGTACGTCTAGCGTCCTCTTCACTCTGACAATATTTGACTGGGAGCTAGGTCGCTACAGGCACCTGCTTACTATGATTTTAGAAATTCATACTTCACAGAGGCAAAACCAGAAGTGCTGCTGTTAGGTTGTTACTGCTCCTCACCAAAACCTTTTTTTAGGTTGCAGACCCTTTCTGTGCAATGCTACCTTCTGCTGGAATGCACTCACAAGTCTTTAGTTCTTAAAATATTCTTCTAAGCCAGAGCAGCTCCTAAATCTGATCAACTCATCATTAAAGAACTGTGGAGATTTACAAGGGGAGGAGGACCCCCAAAAACCCAGAGTTACCTTTTGAAGGGAAGGCCTTTTGTAGTACAGGTTTCCTTCACCAGGAAAGTGTTTTAAAATCCCATCAACATTGGTGCACCAGATAGCATTGTTGTGAGAGGCTGCTCTTTGGGAGAAACATCCAGAGTTGTGGCAAACAGATGACTGGTTCTTCCACCATCACAATACACTTGCCCACACCATGCTGAATATTTAGCAGTTGTTGACCAAAAACAGCACAACCCTTGTGCCCCACCCTCCCTATTTACCCAACCTCACTCTGAGTGACTTTTTTTTGTTACCCCAGATGAAAAAAAATCCTCAAAGGAAAATGTTTAGCCAATGTGGAAGAGGTGAAACAAAAAACAGCAGAAGCATTAGAAGGTATCAAAAGTGACAAGTTCAAAAAATGTTTTGCCGGGCTCGGTGGCTCAGCCTGTAATCCTGCGCCTTTGGGAGGCTGAGGTGAGTGGATTGCCTGAGCCCGCGGGTTCGAGACCCGCCTGGGCAGCAAGACCTCATCTCTACAATAAATCAAAAAATCAGCTGGCAGTGGTAGCGCATGCCTGTAATTCCAGCTACTTGGAAGGCTGAGGCAGAAGGATCGCTGGAGCCCAGCAGGTTGAGGCTGCAGTGGCCGGGAGCGGCCACTGCACTCCAGTCTGGGTAACAGAGTGAGACTCCAACTCAAAAAAAAATGTTTTGAGCAGTGAAAAAGCTGTCTCAGTAGGTGTATTGTATCAAACAGAGTATTTTGAAGGTGGCTGAAGTTTAAACATGTAAGAATAAACACATGATTTTTTAATAAATAAATTTCAGCTTTCTTTGAGTCCCCTTTTATAAATTTAGCCAAAGGCCTTGAGCAGTTCAACGTCTTTTCACACATGATGTTGGCTTGTCAAAAGATGAGTTGGATTCCCTAAAACTTTATCTCAAATATGTCTGAAGTTAAGACTCTGAATGGTGGATTTTTTTCCTTCTCTTTTTATTTTGTATGTATGCTTGCACTAAAAAGGAAAAATTATCAGAAAACCTAGAGATAATGACTGCAGAAGTACAAAATCATTATATGAGATCATGCTGATAAGGAGTGTTTTCCCATGGATTCTCATGAATGATCTAGACTAAATTCTCCAGAATAATAGGCAACCTTCAAACAAGATAAATAAAATTGGAGCAAGATCCCAAGCATTAAAAAAAATACATATTTTAATTTACCAAAGGGTTTATTTCCACTGTTTAACATTCTCCAGAATTTCTAAATGGCCATCATTGGCTTTTGTTTTCTCACTGCTTCTTTGGGAAGGACATTTCTTCATTCATGCAACACAATCATGATCAACTTCTCTGATTTTGAATATCATGGAAAACAAAAGCTAAAGACCCAATGTATCAGTTGATGCTAACCCACTTTGCCTGGTCTGAGATCAGGTAACCTTTTTGATATTGTGCCCCCCCACCCCCATCCACCCTGGCAGTATCCTGCTAGCTACTGTCAATCCATTTCTTATAGTATTATGGTAATTGTTCAGGGTCTATTTATGAATGAGAACATGTGGTACTATGTTCTTTGTTTCTGTGGTTGATCACTGAGTATGATAGACTCTAAATCCTTTCAAGTTGCTGTGAAGCCCATATGTTTGCTCTTCTTTATAGTTGTGTAATGTTCCATTGTGTATATATACACCACATTTTATCCAGCCAAGTTTAGATGGGCAGCATGGTTGGTTTCATCTTTTTGCTATTGTGAATAGTGCTGCAATAAACATACATGGGCAGATATCTTTTTTGCAAAATGATTTGAGTTCCTCCAGGTATATTCCCAATAGGGGGATTGCTGGGTCATATGGAAGGTCAATGTCTAGTTCTTTCAGAAATCACCACACTGTTTTCCAAAGAGGATGTACTAGTTTGCATTTCCATCAGCAGTGTAGAAGCATTCCTTTTTCTCCATATCCTCACCAGCATCTGTTGTTGTTTGTTTTATTAATCATGGCCATTCTTACTGGGGTTAGGTGGTATCTCAATGTGGTTTTGATTTGCATTTCTCTGATGTTTAGTGAGACTGAGCACTTTTTCATGTGTCTGTTGGCTGCCCATGTATCTTCTTTTGAGAAGTGTCTAGTCACATTTTTTATAGAGATGTGGGGTACAATTCAAGGTTAGGCATATAAACATTGATCATGCAGGTACCCTTGTGAATGAGGTGTGCACCTCCCTCCCCTAGCAGTTTCCCTCAACTCCCAATCTCATCCCCCATCCCCTGACAGTTTCCCATTACTGCCAATCCCTTGTTTATAGTATTATAACTGTTCAAGGTCCGCTTATGAGTGAGAACCTATGGTACTCTGTTCTTTATTTCTGTGATAGATCACTGAGTATGATTGACTCTAAATCCATCCAAGTTTTTTGCCCACATTGTAATGGGGCTGTTTATTTTTTTTCCTTTCAGCATGTTTGAGTTCCTTGTAGATACTGGATGTAGCCCTTTGTTAGATATACAGTTGGCAAATATTTTTTCCCCATGCTGTGGGCAGTCTCCCTGCTCTCTTGATGGTTTCTTTTGCTTTGCAGAATCTTTTCAGTTTGATGAGTTCCCACTTGTCTATCTTATCTCTTATGGCATGGACACTTGAGGTTTTGATCAGGAATTGGTTGCCTGTTTCAATTTCTATAAGGGTGTCTCCTGAATTTTCTAAGTTTCTTATAGTTTGAGTTTATACGTTTAGGTCTTTGATCCATTTATAGTTATTTTTTGTGTATGGTGATAGGTAGGGATCCTGTTTCAATCTTCTGCATGTGATCAACCAGTTTTTCCAACACCATTTACTGAATAGATTCTCATCTCCCCATGGTTGTTGTTGGAGGCTTTGTTGGTGATGAGGTGGTTGAGAAATTGAAGTTTTGCTTCCAGAATCTCCATCCTGTTCCATTGGTCCATATGCCTGTTCTTGTACCAATACCAGACTGATTTGATTATTGTAGCCTTATAGTAAAGTTTGACGCCTTCTGCTTTGTTTCTTTTGCTAAGAATTGTTTTAGTTATTCATGGTCATTTATGTTTCCATATGAATTTCTGTAGTGTCATTTCCAGGTCTGAGGAGAATGATGCTGGTAATTTAATGGATACTGCATTGAATCTGTAGATTACCACTGGTAGAATGGATATCTTTTTTTTCTTTTTATTTTAAAGATGTGGGGATACAATTCAAGGTTAGGTATGCAAACATTGATTATGCAGGTACCCTTGTTGATGAGGTATGCTCCTCCCTCCCCTAGAAGTTTCCCTCAACTGCCAATCCCACCCCATCCCCTGACAGTTTCCCACTTCTTACAATTCCTTTCTTATAGTATTATAATTGTTCAAGGTCTGCTTATGAGTGAGAACATATGGTACTTTGTTGTTTGTTTCTGTGATAGGTCATTATTTTTGAGAAGTGAACAACCAGTTCCTGAGTGAACTATTAGAGTGAGAACTCACCCCCATGGAAGGGCATTAATCTATTCATGAAATATCCATCCCATGACCCAAACACATCCCATTAGGGCTCACCTACAACACTGAGAATCCAACTTCAGCATGAGGTTTGGAGGGAGCAAACATCCAAGCCATAGCACCTTCTGACAAACATCTCCCTTTTCCTCATCCCTCCTTTCTCCTCTCAGCATTCTAGAACCACCTTTTACTCTTTACTTCTATGAGTATGATTTTTTTAAAAATTCCACATACAAGTGAGATCATGTGATGTTTATCCCTTTGTGCTTGGGTTACTTCACTTAGCATAATATCTTCTAGGTTCATCCTTGCTGTTGAAAATGGCAGGATTTTCTGCTTTTTTATTTTTTTGAAGTCTGAATAGTATCCCACTGTGTATACACATGTATACCACATTTAAAAGATTCATTATCGGCAGGAGATGGGGCAAGATGGCGACGGCATAGGTGAACTGGTGAGATTCTCTGAACGTGAGTTCCCAAAAAGGCTATTACTTCTCTTCCCCCATCCCCCAGCCCACCACCAACCGTGCTGGTGCCAGGCCCGGGAACTTCCCACGCAAGGCCAGATATTGCGCACCCCCCACCACTGCTGCTGTTCTACTCGTGTGTGGAAGTCTGCAGTCCCAGCCCCCTCCAGATCCCTCCCCGGCTGCATTGTCTCCAGCCCGACACCCGGCACCCGGCACCGCCGGTCACACAGGGAGGCTCTGGGCGCCCACCCCACAGAGACTCTGGTCCCTTTTCTGGCTGAAGTACTCTGTAGGGGGCCCAGCGCCACTCTCACCACTCACCGCCTTCCCTTTGGAACTTTGGAGCTCTGGAACTCCAGGTCCACCCTGGCTGAGGCACTCAGTGTGAGACCCCAAGCCGGAGGACCCAGACAAGTGTCCAGGCAGAGACTTCCATTGCCCTGCCCACCTATCAACAAACTTTACCTCATTTCCTAAGGCCAGATATTGCAGCGTGTGGGAGAGTTTTGGGTCCCTGCTCCCTCCGGCCCTCTCCCTGGCTCCATCGTCTCCAGCCCGACACCCGGCACCGGCACCGCCGGTCACACAGGGAGGCTCTGGGCGCCCGCCCCTCAGAGACTCCGGTCCTTTTCCTGGCCGAGGTACCCTGTGGGAGGCCCAGAGCCACTCTCGCCGCACACTGCCTGCCCTTTGGAGCTTTGGAGCTCTGGAACTCCGGGCCCACCCTGACTGAGGCACTCAGTGCGAGACCCCAAACCAGGGGACCCAGACAAGTGGAGAAAAACATATCTGGGTAAACTACCTTGCTACTCTCCAGGCAGAGACTTCCATTGCCCCGCCCACCTATCAACAAACTTTACCTCAGTTCCTAAGGCAACAACGCGAAACAGGAGACAAAGCCCCACCCCTACGCTTCAACGAAAAACAAAAGGGAGAGGCTGGAATCAGAGATCACATAAGTGACTCTAGTCTGATTGCTTATTTTGACTTATGATTTTATCATTGAAACTGTTGGTTTAGATCACGTTTTGTGTTTACCTTCTGACTTAAACTGTTTCTTGATTTTATTGGTCTGTCTCTGTGTAACTGTCAGTATTCTTTAGGGAATCTTTCTTACCTGTCTTTCTTCACTTCTTCCCGGCCTTGTGTCTCTCTCTCACCTGATAGTTGGTATGTATATCTGTTTTCCCTCTCGCACTTCTCTCTTTCTAACTCCCTACTGACCCTCCTTCCTCCATTATTTTCCTCTTTTATATGCCCCCTTTTTAAATCTAGGGACCAAGGCTGCATACTGCTGAATAGACAGACAGTAAAGCAGAGGGAAAAGTGAACAAAACCAGAAGACCCTCATAACGAAGAACAGGTCATTGCAGAAGAGAAATAAAAGCAACCCCACCTTCCCTCAAAAACAGAATTGAAGAGGGGGAGGGAAAGGGGGAGAGGGAGAAAAATCTACAGAAATGAAGAAAAACCAAAAGAAGAGTATGGGTCTCTCCCAGACGCCTGGGAGAGCAGACATTGAGAAAACTGACTTTGGAATGCAAACAATGAAAAGTCCCCAGAATGAAGGGTCTCAAAATGCAAATGTATATATCAAAACAATAATGGAGAGATTAAAAAGAATTGAGGAGACACAAGAAGAAACTAGGAAGGAGCTGATATCTGAGATAACAGTAATAAAGAATACTGTGAATGAAATAAATAACAAATTGATAAGCATGGAAAGCAGAATTACCCAAGCGGAAGAAAGAATTTCAGAGCTTGAGGACCAAAATACAGAAATAACCCAAACTCTTAAAAACACAGAAAATAAGCTCAAAAAGACAGAACAAAACCTTCAAGAGATGAGTGACTACCTTAAGAGTCCTAACCTAAGAATAATCGGACTCCCTGAGGCAGAAAGAGAAACAGAGACCACATTGGAACAAACTTTCCATGAGATCATTCAAGAAAACTTCCCTTATCTAATCAGCGATGCAAAAATTCAAATACAAGAGATTCAGAGAAACCCCACAAGACAACAAATGAGAAGACCAACTCCTAGACACATAATAATTTGCCTAAATAAACTAGGCACAAAAGAAAAAATCCTAAAGGCAGCAAGAGAAAAAAAGTCCACATCATCCACCATGGAAGACCAATCAGAATAGCAGCAGATTTATCTGTAGAAACCCTGCAGGCTAGGAGAGCTTGGAGCCCTATCTTCAAAGTCCTAAAAGATAAACAATTTCAACCAAGAATAACCTACCCGGCCAAGCTAAGCTTCATCAGTGAGGAAGAATTAAAATCTTTCCCAGATATCCAATCCCTAAGAACTTATGCTGCCACCAAACCATCTCTACATGAAACACTTAAGAAAGTACTAAACACAGAAGAAAAGGAAAAAAGAACAACATTCTTCACAAGAGTACAGGGAAAAGAATAAAATATACACGAACCAAAACCAAAACCAAAAGAAAGACAAAAAAAAAAAAAGAAAAACCAAGTGGAAGAACAACAACTCAATAAGAACTCCATGATAGGGACAAACTCTCACATTTCAATAATTAGTCTGAATGTGAATGGACTAAACACACCACTGAAAAGACATAGAATGACAAAATGGATAAAATATCACCAGGCAACAATATACTGCCTTCAAGAGACCCATCTCACTAGAAAGGACATACACAGACTCAAAGTAAGAGGATGGGAAACAAATTTTCAGGCGAATGGAGCACAAAAGAAAGGAGGAGTTGTGATCCTAATTTCAGACAAAATACCACTTAAGCTATCAAAAATTAAAAAAGATACAGAGGGCCACTACATAATGATAAAAAGTTCACTACATCAACAAGAAATATCTATCCTAAACATAAATGCACCCAACATAGGTGCGCCAACATTCATAAAGCAACTTCTAGGAAAACTAAAGAAAGACACTGATTCTAACACCATAATAACTGGGGACTTTAATACACCACTCACCACCTTAGACAGATCATCAGGACAAAAAAATCAGCAAGGAGATCCGGAACCTCAATGAGACTCTGGACCAAATGGACTTAATTGATACCTATAGAACACTCCATCCAAAGACAACAGAATACACATTCTACTCATCACCACATGGAACATATTCTAAGATCAACCACATAATTGGACACAAATCAAGTATAAGCAAATTTAAAAGGACTGAAATTCTACCATGCACCTTCTCAGACCACAGTGGAATAAAAATAAACATTGACACCAAAAAAGTCCCTCCAAAACCCACAAAGAAATGGACACTAAACAGCATGATGCTAAATAACTCCTGGGTCAATGATGACATCAAAACAGAGATCAAAAGATACCTGGAAACAAATAAAAATGAAGAAACATCTTACCAAAACCTCTTGGATGCCTTAAAAGCTGTAATAAGAGGGGAATTTATATCCCTACAAACACACATGAGGAAAATGGAAGGAACAGAAATTAACAACCTAACAAGCCACCTAAAGAAGCTGGAAAAGCAAGACCACAAAAACCCTAATTTCAGCAGAAGAATCCAGATCACCAAAATAAAAGCCCAAAGCCAGGACATAGAAGACAAAAAGATAATACAAAAAATCAATGAAACAAAAAGCTGGTTCTTCGAAAGAATAAACAAATCGATGGTCCCCTAGCTAGACTGACCAAGAAAAAATGAGGCAAAAACCAAATAAGCACAATCAGAAACACAAAAGATGAAGTCACATCTGACCCTGAAGAAATACAAAAGGTCATTAGAGACTACTATGTACACTTGTATGGAAACAAACTTGAAAACCTTAAGGAAATGGAGGACTTTCTGACATACACAACCTACCTAAGTTGGAACAAGAAGAGATTGAGACCCTAAATAGACCAATAACAATCAAGGAAATCGACTATGTAATACGAAAACTTCCTACAAAAAAAAGTCCTGGACCAGATGGCTTTCCAGCAGAATTCTACAAGACATTTAAGGAGGAGCTGATACCAATCCTACTGAAGGTATTCCAGGCGATTGAAAAAGATGGAACACTCCCCAAATCATTTTACGAAGCCAACATCACATTGATACCCAAGCCAGGTAAAGATCCAGCAAAGAAAGAGAACTACAGGCCAATATCTTTGATGAACATAGATGCTAAAATTCTCAACAAGATCCTAGCAAACCGGATTCAGCAATACATCTCAAAAATCATCCATCATGACCAAGTAGGCTTCATTCCTGGGATGCAAGGCTGGTTCAACATTTGTAAAACCATAAATGTTATTAAATACATTAACAGATGTCAAAACAAAAACCACATGATTATATCATTAGATGCATAAAAAGCTTTTGATAAAATCCAGCACCCCTTCTTGATAAAAACCCTTGAACCTAGGCATACAGGGAACATACCTCAAAATAGTAAAAGCCATCTACGAGAAACCCACAACAAGCATACTCCTAAATGGACAAAAACTGGAACCATTTACCCTGAAAACTGGAACAAGACAAGGATGCCCACTCTCACCCCTCCTGTTCAACATAGTATTGGAAGTTCTGGCTCGAGCAATCAGAGAAGAGAAGGCAATCAGGGGTATCCAAATAGGAAAAGAGGAAGTCAAGTTATCTCTCTTTGCAGACGACATGATTGTATACCTTGAAAACCCAAGAGAATCTGTCAAAAACCTCTTTACACTGATAAAGACCTTTGGCAAAGTCTCAGGATACAAAATAAATGTACAAAAGACAATCGCATTTCTCTACACCAATAATAAACAAACAGAAACCCAAATAAAAAACACAATTCCATTCACAATAGCCGCAAAAAAAATGAAATACCTTGGCATCTTCCTAACCAGAGACGTGAAAGACCTTTACAAGGAAAACTACAAAACACTGCTCAAAGAAATCAAAGTTGACACAAACAAGTGGAAAAATATCCCATGCTCATGGATCGGAAGAATCAACATTGTGATGATGTCCATCTTACCTAAGGCAATCTACAAATTCAATGCAATACCCATCAAATTACCAGCAACACTCTTCTCAGAACTAGAAAAAACAATGCAGGAATTCATATGGAAACACAAACGTCCAAGAATAGCCAGAACAATCCTCAGCAAAAAAAACAAAGCAGGTGGTATCACACTTCCAGACTTCAAACTTTACTATAAAGCTACAATCATCAAAACAGCTTGGTATTGGTATAGGAACAGGAATATAGATCAATGGAATAGAATTGAGATTCCAGAAGCAAAACCTCAATTTCTCAACCAACTCATCTTTGACAAAGCCTCCACCACCTACCACTGGGGAGAGGAGAACCTATTCAGTAAATGGTGCTGGGAAAACTGGCTGACCACATGCAGATGATTGAAACAGGACCCCTATCTATCCCCATGCACAAAGGTTAACTGCAAATGGATCAGAGACCTAAATGTAAAACCTCAAACCATAAGAACCTTAGAAAATGTTGGAAAAACCCTCATGGAAATCGGAACTGGCATCCAATTCCTGAACAAAATCTGAAACCCACAGGTCATAAGAGAGAAGATAGACAAGTGGGACCTTATTAAACTGACAAGCTTCTGCAAAGCCAAAGAAACCATCAAGAGAGCAGGGAGACAGCCTACAGACTGGGAAAAAGTATTTGCCAACTCCAGGTCCGACAAAGGCTTAACATCCTGGATCTACAAGGAACTCAAGCATGCTGAAAAGAAAAAAACAAACAACCCCATTATAAAATGGGCAAAAGATATGAACAGACACTTCACAAAGGAAAACATCCGAGCAGCCAACAAACACATTAAGAAATGTTCAACCTCACTAATCATCAGGGAGATGCAAATCAAAACCACACTGAGATACTACCTAACCCCAGTCAGAATGGCAATTATCAACAACTCAAAAAATAACAGCTGCTGGAGAGGGTGTGGTGAAAACGGAATACTTCTACACTGTTGGTGGGAGTGTAAACTAGTGCAACCTCTGTGGAAAGCAGTGTGGCGATTCTTAAAAGCTCTAAATACCAACCTCCCATATGACCCCGCAATCCCCCTACTGGGAATATATCCTGAAGAACACAAATCACTCTATAAAAAAGATACCTGCACACGCATGTTTATCGCAGCATTGTTCACAATAGCAAGAGAACCTGGAAACAGCCATGCTGTCCGTCAAAAGAGGACTGGAATAAAAAATGTGGTACATAGACACAATGGAATACTACGCAGCCATAAAAAAGAATAAAATCATGAATTTCGCAGCAACCTGGATGGAACTAGAGTCTATAATACTGAGTGACCTCTCACAGAAACAAAGATCCGAGTATCACATGTTCTCACTCATATAATGGACCTTAAACATCCAATGCAATACTATACGAAAATGACTGACCGTACTGGGAAACTATGGTGGGGGGAGGGAGATGGGATTAACAGTAGCAAATATCTGTCTGGGTACGGGGAAACATCCTATATCAACAGGGTGCCTGAATGAAATGCAATTGTATACCTAACCCTTAACTGTACCCCACAACTTCACAATTAAAAAAAAAAATTCATTATCTGTTGATGGTCACTACAATGGTTTTCATATCTTGGCATTTGTGAATAATGCTGCAGTGAAAATGGGAATGTGGACATCTGTTTGACATATTTATTTAAATTCCTTTGGCTGTATGCCCACAATTGAAATTGCTATATCATATGGTAAATCTATTGTTAGTTTTTTGAGAAATCTCTATACTGTTTTCCAAAATTGTGATACTAATTTATAATATTACCAACAGTGTATAAGTGTTCCCTTTTGTTTTTGTTTTTTGAATTAGAGTCTCACTCTGTCGCCCAGACTGGAGTGCAGTGACCACTCCCGGCCACTGCAGCGTTGACCTGCTGGGCTCCAGTGATCTTTCCACCTCAGCCTTCCAAGTAGCTGGAACTAGAGGCGCACGCTACCATGCCTGGCTAATTTTTGATTTATTGTAGAGATGAGGTCTCGCCAAGTTGCCCATGTAGGTCTCAAACTTGCGGGCTCAGGCAATCCACTCCCCTCAGCCTCCCAAAGCATGGGATTACAGGCTGAGCCCGGCTAAGGGTTCCCTTTTTTCACCTCCATGCTAACATTTATCATCTTTCCTCTTTTTTGTATTAACCAATCTAACAGATGTGAGAGCATATCTCACTTTGATATTAATATGCATTTTCTGATAACTAGAGACATTGAGCATTTTAAAATATAACGCTTGGGGTGGTCTCAGTGGCTCAGCCTGTAATCCCAGCACTTTTGGAGGCCGGAGTGAATGAATTGCCTGAGCCCATGGGTTCAAGACCAGTCCAGACAACTCTCTCTACAATAAATAAAAAATTAGCTGGGCATGGTAGTGCATGCCTGTGGTTCAGGCTACTTGGCAGACTGAGGCAGAAGGATCACCACTGGGATGGCCGTGAATGTACCACTGCACTCCATCCTGGGTGACAGAGTGAGACACCAATGCAATATATATGTATATATTGTCTCTGAGAAGTGCCCAAGGATTATATAATAAGTTTGTGAAATAATCAGGGCTATAAATAAGGTCTTAAGACCCCTTTTTCTCATTCTACATTCTAAACTGAAATAAAATTAAAAGAATTAATTAGAAAAGTTAAGGCCATTTTGAAAACCTTTTGTAGAGTTCTAGAGTTTCTAATTGTCTCTTGAAATATATCTTCTGTCTATTTAAATATTTTGGAAAGGTAACAAAGGAGTTGATTTCCACAAAAGTAGAAAAGAGCAGGGAAAAATACAGCTGGTAGAGGACAAGTTTTTCTCTGTGAAGAGATTCTAAACAATGGTTTTATATCTTAAATACCTGTAATTAGACCCCTCCATGGAACTACCCCAGTCTCTCTTTGGTTTTTCCTCATTAAATATTTCTCTTTTTGTTTGCATAGAAAGGTAAAATTGTGTTTTGTTGATGCTTACATGACCAAGGTGCACGTAGCCTGAGTGCTAACACCTGCTGCTGTTATTTTCCAGAACCAGGTATTATGACCTATGATCCCAACATGGAAAAGCCATCCTTCAACAGATTCTTCTCCACTTTTGTCAAACTCTTCTGCATTTTTATTGGATATAAATCTATTCATAGTTGTACTTCTGGCAGTTTTGCAGGAGATATACAGATTTTAAACATGGCCAGTTAAATCCATGTGGAATAATGCACATATGAGTAATATGTAAAACTTGTACTGGCCTGATCACTTGCAATGTTCACTATGCCAAATATTCTCTTTTGTAAGGGAAGTAGTCATCAGAAAATAAATTACACACTTAGAACTTGAAAAAAAAGAGAAAAGATTTTACTTCTCCACAAAGAAGACAGTGAACATATTAAAGTAGAAAAACACTGATGTTCAAACCAGGTGACAGAAGGCCTGTTGAAGCTGCTCTCAACAAGATTTAACTTCAGTTTGCTCATGTGCAAACTGGGAGATATTCCAATCCATCTGGCAGACTTCTATGGGTTTATAATTGTGAAATGATTAAATAAATTGAATATTGTTATTTAGGAACTGATAAATTTATTTGTAGTAAAAATAGTATTAAGAATATTATAATGTGGCATAAGGAATAGTCACAACATTTGTCATCACATTTTACCTGTTTCTGTTGGAAGGTCAATGCCATCTTTTGCAAGCATAGTATCACATAAAGCATTTCAGTAATGTTATTCGTTTGCTTCCTCAGGATCTTGGAATCAGTTCATAGGTATTGACTTGTTCTAACACCCAAAACTTCATTCTAGGCAGGAATGAAGCCAAGTCAAAGGAGGAAAGAAACATGCTACAGGGAATGGAAGATAACTAGGGATAAAAATAATGATTATACTCTCTCTGATAACTCATCAATTCCTTGTATATATATATCCTAGGTAATTCTGAAAACCAATACTATAGATAATCAATCTGGTAAACACCAATTTCTGGTGCACATTATAATCAAGAGGGGAATTTTATTGAAATAGGCGTCAGAATTTAAGTCCCCAGTGATTCTAATGTGCAGCCAGGGTTGAGAATAATTGACCTAGTTTAGCTCCTTATTCAGTGAGGAAATTGAGCTCCTCTCCCCTAGAAAGGAATAAATACATATTTGTTTTCAAGTCAGAGTCTCACTCTGTTGCCCAGACTGGACTGTAGTGGCATGCTTACAGTCATCACAGCCTTGTCCTCCTAGGCTCAGGCAATCCTTCCACCTCGGCCTTCCACATAGCTGGAACTACAAGTACATGCTACCATGCCTGACTACTCTTTTGATTTATTGTAGATACAAGGTCTTGCCAAGTTGCCCAGGCTGTTCTCAAATCTCTGGGCTCAGTCAATCATCTTGCCTCAGCCTCCCAAAGTGCTGGGATTACAGGCGTGAGACACAGTGCCCAGCTATAAAAAAATTTCTGTAAGCTTGTATAAATATGAACACTCAATTCAACTCAACAAATCTTTTTTGAGTACCTATGTGTATATGGTATAAAAGTTTATACAAATGTCCTTATCAACTCATAACTGGAATGAAAGCAACTGAAAATTATTTATACAAGGCATCATAAAGTAAATCCCACAGGGCAAGAAAAGCAAGAGCTAATTTGAGCTATTCATCAGGAATAAGGCAGATAATCCCTTAAAACCAAAGGATGTTGACTTCTGAAAGCTAGTGAGTTCTGAATCAATGGAACTAAAGATAATAATATGACATAAGGCTTAGTGGCTCAGCCTGTAATCCCAGCACTTTGGGAAGCCAAAGTTAATGAATTGCCTGAGCTCACGGATTCAAGAGCAACCTGAGCAACTTGGTGAGACCTTGTCTCTACAGTAAATCAGAAAAATTAGCCAGACATGGTGGTGCATGCCTGTAGTTCCAGCTATTTGGAAAGCTGAGGTGGAAGGATCGGTAGAGCCCAGCTGGTCAATGCTGAGTTGACTGTGAGTGTGCCACTGCACTCCAGCCTGGGCAACAGAATGAGACTCCAACTCAAAATAATAATAATAATAACAGTAATTGTAATAATAATATGACATGGTACTGCAATTCCTCATTGTGCTTTGAAAGCTACACTGTGTGCCCAAGACTGCTCATCATGGACACTTGTACTACAACAGTCTTGAATTTTGCAATAAGTAAGGGTAACCTTTGATTAATTTTAACTTGTGCTCATTTTATTTTATTTCATTTTTTACTTGTGCTCATTTTAAATTATAGATTTGAACTTATTTTTGCCAAAGTCTTGAAAAATTACTTGTGAATGACTATGAATGGTTCTATGGAATATGCAATCTTTCCCAGGTATCTTTTAAATTACTTTTTAAACTACCAAAATACATTCAAATATGGCCATTACTTCTCCAATTCCAGGGATAACCATCCAATTCAGGGTCTCATCATATATCATCTGACTTAGCTCAAAGTTTCCCCTGAGCTGGTTTTCTTTCCTCTCTTACTGCATGCAATCCATTGTAAAATTGGTCATTCTAAAACACTACTGTGAAATGTTTTGTTTTTTTTTATAATCAATATTTTTTATTGTGATATTGTGGGGTACAGTTAAGGGTTAGGTATACAAATATGTTTTGTTCAGGCACCCTTGTTGATAAGGGGTGTTTCCCCATCCCCAGACAGATATTTACTACCATTAATCCCATCTCCCTCCCCACCTCATAGTTTCCCACTACTGTCAGTCATTTTCTTATAGTATTACATTGGATGTTCAAGGTCCATTATATGAGTGAGAACATGTGATACTCAGATCTTTGTTTCTGTGAGAGGTCACCCAGTATTATAGACTCTAGTTGCATCCAGGTTGCTGTGAAATTCATGATTTTGTTCTTTTTTATGACTGCGTAGTATTCCATCGTGTATATGTACCACATTTTTTTAATCCAGTCCTCCTTTGATGGACAGCATGGTTGCTTCCAGGTTCTTGCTATTGTGAAACAGTGCTGCGATAAACATACATGTGCAGGTATCTTTTTTATAGAGTGATTTGAGTTCTTCAGGATATATGGAAAGGCAGAAATATGTGGTGATTAAGAACACAGATTCTAGAACCAAACTGCGGGGTTCATAACTTACCTAGCTCTGTAACTTTGGGCAGGTCACTTAGGTTCTCTGTGCCTTCACTGGCTGTAAAAGAAGGTTAATACTAGAACTTATATCACAGGTTTTGGGGGAGAATAGCAGTAATACTTCAGAATGTTTACAATTGTGACTGGCATATGATAAGTCCTCTGTAAACACTGGCTATTAAGATGATGATGATGATGATGATTTATTGTTATTGTGCTGGGCATTCAGTAGATGCTTTCAATTTGGAAAATCAGATTTTCACAGCTAGGAAAACTGCTTATGTTATTTCTTTTAAAATTTACTTCCCATTGTTTTTGTGATACTTTATTTCTGGAATTCATGTTATTAATTGAATTTCTTCAATATTATATTTTAATTCATCATATCTAAAATATCTATATTATTGTTTTATTTTCTGAATGTTTATATGTATGTGTGTGCATATATAAACACATTCATACATATATTTATGCATTAACACAGATATAGATATAGACTTTTTAAACTACATCTGCTATTTTTTCTTTTCTTCCTGAAGATATTTGCTATTGTGTCTGTTATTTTTGTAGTTTCCCTCTGTTTTATTATTGTTTTTTTTTCTGTCTACTATGTTAGAGGCTATTCTCTGGTGATTCTTATCTTTGTGTTTCTTGGCAGTCTACTCACATTTAAAAGTGAGGCTTTTAAGCTATGAGACTTCTCAACTGGTGAAGCTTGCTGTAGGGAGATTGGGTCAGGATCAGGGAATCCCTTGGAAAGACAGCTAGGCCTCTCTAAGTATTAGTTTCTGGAAATCCTTGATTTTGAGGTAGCCAGTTATTTCCAGTTCATTTCTTGCCTGGTGATATAAGTCTGGTGATCACTGTTTTGGGAACTGAATTGTGGCAGACATGAAGGGTAGTTGCTTTTCATGCAGTCTCTCACCCAATGCCCTTGCATAGTATGGTGCCCCAAGACCAATTCTCTACTCTGTCTGGAGTGAATCTAGGTTTTGTGGGGCCTAAAGCATATAGAGTTTTGGGTGCCCTTTTTCAGATATATCTGAATATAAAATTAAACAAGGGTCTTGGAAGGTACCTGTGCAAGTGCGAGCCTGAAGCCTATGCTTTATTAACTTCATGGTAAATATCACTCTTTATTCTGCTTTGTAGCAGGGTGCCAGAGGGGTTTTACCTGCCTGGGTTGACTGAGCAAAGGATATTGGAGATTTAACTGCTGCTTATAGTTTTCCAGTAATTCCTTTCTTTTCAGCACCATTCCACCATTGTCAGCCCTGAGTTTTCAGGAGGAACCAGTGTCTTCAAGTCCCGAACCCTTATGGCCCTTATAGGTCAGTGGTGTGCTTCCAGTTGGGGCTGCTCACACTGGCAGCTGGGCTTCAACTGTCTTGCCCAGCTGTCTTTTATCACTTGTTCATTTACTTTCCATTTTCTAAATTCTCTGGTTCACTCTCGTTTGCTGTCATTGCCCTCCCACTCCTGCGTTGAAGGGTACAGGGAACAGTCAGAAGGGTGTCCTCCAAGATGGCGCTGCCACCCAAAACAACAAAGGCCCTAAACTCCAGCTCCTCCTTGTATGGTTTCCCGTGCATGTGAAGTCCAAATCTGCAAGCCAACAGCCTCCTCCAATGACAAATCAGCCCTGTTGTACCCCCAATAAAAATGTAACAACTTCGGCCCACCCTATTTCTGCTCCACTCCCCCAATAGAATGCTAACATGACTTTTTCCTGCCCTTGCCTGACTAACAAATATAGCCCTCTCCCTGCTTCTCTCTCTCTCTGCCTCTCTAACTCCCTTCGGCTACAGACCCTTTCCTGTAGCCGCCACTTTAATAAATCTCTTGGTCTCTAACGGGTGATGTGGAGTTGTTACTGGTGCCTAAGTTCTTTCATTGGTGCCGTGACTCAGGTTGGGTCTTTCTCACCCTTGTGCGAGTCTCTCTCACCCTTGGGCGGGACCCCGACTGGGCGCTGGTGGCCACTCCAACCCTCCCGGACCTTCCCCACCCTCTTGAATGCCTGAGCCGCATCCACCAATGATCGTTGGATAGGTAAGTCCCCCTCAAACAAGGAAGCCTAAAACTTGCCAGGGATCACTGGAGGGAATGGACCTCGGGATCCAGCCCCCTCTGGCCCCTCAGCAAGGGGGAGCGCACCCCACCTCGGCCTTCATGGTCACAGTGGACCCTAAAGGCTCCCTCTTCTGTTCCATCTCTCACGGACCCTAGGGGATCCCATGTCTGTTGGGCAGCAGTGGAACTCAGAGGCTCCCATGTCTGCTAGACTACAGTGGACTCTGTAGGGTCCCCACTCCCCCAGGGCTCCCATGTCTGTCTGGCAACAGCAGACCTTAAAGGCTCCCACGTCTGTTGGCCCACAGCAGACCCTGCAGGACTTCCATTTCTGTTCGACCGGCAGGAATCTCAAACACCCTCCCCACCCGCTGCTCGGTCAAGTGCTCTCTGTCTGTTTCAAAAATTCCTAGCGGTAGGTGCCTTGACCCCTTGGTTCTCTAGGAGAACCCTGGTTGTGCCAAATCTCTGTGATGACAGACTTTGCCACAACTACACTTCTCGGACAGCCGACTCTTCGGGGGACACCCTGTTTAGTCAGCCTGTCCCACCATGGGAGGCTCGTCATCCCTGCCGGCCGATTCCCCCCTTAAATGCCTCTTAAACAATCTCACTACACTCTCACTCATCCCCGATATCAAACCCAAATGCCTAATTCGCCTCTGCACACAGGACTGGCCAACATATCCCTTACACAACCAAAACCAGTGGCCCCCTCAGGAGTCCCTAAATCCCGATAACATTCGGGACCTATATAATTTCTGTGAGCATTCAAAACAGTGGGTGGAGATTCCCTACATTCAGTCCTTTTCTCTCCTCTGTGAACTCCCTCATCTTTGCCTTAATTGTAATCCCTCCAACCTCCACCCCCAGCTCATGCTAGCATCTGTCATCTTCTCTACAGCTTCTCTTCTTCCCTCTGTCCCACATGTGTCTGTGCTTCCTCCTCCAAGCCCTCCTCCCCCACTACAAAGTCCCCACATAAGTTCCCTCCCTGCTCCCTCTGCGCCCGTCTCAGTTTTCGATCCTGTGGACGAGCTCCCCCTCTGCAGACAGCCCCAGGCTCCTCCGCCCCCACCTTCCTCTTCTGCTCCACCTACTTCTGCTCCAGCAGCTCAACCTCTGTACCCTCCCCTTCCAACCACTGCACCGTGTAGCCCCCCGGTAACCCAATCCAAGGCCACACTGGTCATCCTCGCTCCCCTCTGCAAAGTAGCGGGTGCAGAGGGTATTGTTCAGGTACACATCCCCTTCTCTATCTCGGACCTCTCACAAATAGAAAAGCATCTTGGATCATACACAACTAATCCTGCCACCTACATTAAGGAGTTTCAATACCTCATCCAGTCCTACAGCCTTACTTTCCATGATATATATCTAATCCTTTCCAGCACCCTGCTTCTGGAGGAACGTAGGAGAGTCTGGGAACAGGCTAGAACATACGCAGATGAAATCACCAAACCACCCCAGCTGATCCCAGCTCACCCCCTTGGTGCAGCAGCTGTCCCAGACCGGGTCCTGGTCTGGGACTATAACTCCCCGCCAGCATCGAGTCCAGGTATCGCTTCTCTACTTGCCTCCTTTCTGGGTTGTGCAGGGCTGCTCAAAAGGCAATTAACTTTGAAAAGCTTCAGGAAGTCATTCAGAATAAAGATGAAAATCCCTCCAACTTTCTCAGCTGACTCACCAGGGCACTTCAGCAATTTACCAACATAGACCTGGAAATCCCTGATGGCCGGCAACTCCTAATGACATATTTTTTCTCCCAAAGCTATCCGAACATTAGGGCAAAACTAAAAAAGCTTGACAGAGGCCCGCTCACTCCCCAACATGATGTCCTAGCAACTGCCTTTAAGGTGTTCCACAACCGGGATGAAAAGGCAAAAAAACATAAATATCAGATACTGGCCTAGGCCCTCCATGGAACTACGGGTTCCTCCGGTGTCACCCAAGGCGGTGGCAATGCCCAAACCCAGCAACAACCACCGGGACCCTGCTTCAAGTGTGGGCAACCAGGTCATTGGGCACGAGGCTGCCCCAACCCCAGAGTGCCCCAAAAGCCATGTCCCAAGTGCAGTCAGGCAGGACATTGGGCAATGGATTGCCCCAGTCCCCAAACAGGGACTGGGTCAGGCCCCAACCCTGCTTTAGACCTGTTGGGTATGGTAGTGACCTTGGAATGATGGGACCTGGGGTCTCCCTGCCTGACACAAATCTCAAATCATCGGGAACCCAGGGTCACTATAATGGTTGACGGGCACCCTGTCCATTTCCTCCTGGACACCAGAGCCACCCTTTCCATTATATGAGAATTTGGGGGCACAACTTCCCCATCTAAGTCCCCTATAATAGGGGTAGGGGGCCAGTCCATCATCCCATGCATAACTCCCTCAGTTATGTTCATTTTTGCAAACGTCCCCTTCACTCATTCCTTTTTGGTACTGCCTCAATGTCCCGTACCTCTTATGGGCAGGGACATTCTAGCCAAATTCCAGGCGTCCATCACCTTTAACCCAAGTGCAGCCCTTAACAACCCATCTCCCACAACCCCATTTTTGGCCCTCCTAACTACTAACGATTTCCCAACTGACTCACTTTCTTCTTTACCCCCTTCTATACTAAATCCCCAAGTATGGGACATAAACACCCCCTCCTTAGCACACTGTCCCCCAGTTCACATTCAGCTCAAAAATCGCTCTGCCCACCCCAACCAACTGCAATACTCTCTTCCTACCTCCAGCCTTCTGGGACTTCAACCTGTCCTCAACTCTTTATTACAGAAGGGGTATCTGCGCCCTACCAACTCCCCGTTTAACACCCCCATTTTAGTGGTACGAAAACAAAACAACACTTACCGCTTAGTACAAGATCTAAGACTCATTAATGCTGCTGTCATCCCCATTCACCCACTAGTCCCCAATCCTTATACCATTTTATCCTCAATTCCTCTGACCGCTACTAACTTTTTGGTCCTCAACCTTAAAGATGCATTCTTCACTGTCCCTCTGGCAATGGACTCACAAAACATCTTCACGTTCACATGGACTGACCCAATATCTCGCCATTCACAACAACTCACCTGGACAGTCCTACCACAAGAATTTCGAGATAGCCCCCACCTGTTTGAACAAACTTTAGCAGCAGATCTTAAGTGCCTCTCACTTACCAAATCCACCCTTATTCAGTATGTGGATGACCTCCTTTTATGTAGCCCTTCCTTAACTGATTCTCAAATGGACACTGCACTCACCCTTAACTTTCTAGCAAAAAAGGGATATCGAGTATCCCCTCAAAAGGTCCAACTGTCTGCCACACAAGTCACGTATCTGGGGGTAGCCATCTCACACCAACAAAAGGCCATAACAACAGACCAAAAAGCCTTAATCCAATCCCTACATATACTGAAGACTAAAGAGGAAATTCAATCATCTTTGGGGCTGGCTTGATACTTTCAGCGTGGATTCCCAACTTTGCCCTACTTGCAAAGCCACTTTATACTCTCATAAAGGGAAACCCCAATGAGCCACTCCTAACACCCTCCTCTGTCAAACAACCTTTTGTTGCCCTTCAGCAAGCCCTCATGAGGGCCCCTGCTCTCCATCTGCCGGATATACACTGACCTTTCATTTTACATGTCCATGAGAACAAAGGGGTAGCCTTGGGAGTCTTAGGGCAACTTTGTGGATAGACATTTTCCCCAGTGGCCTATCTCTCAAAGCAGTTAGATCACACCGTTCAGGGCTGGGCCCCATGTCTGCGAGCACTATCCACTGCCCACATGCTAGTATGCGAATCAAAAAAACTCACCTTTGGGGCCCCCATTACTGTGACCTCCCCTCATCATCTACAGCACCTCTTAAGCTACAAGGGCCTTCAAACACTACCTCCTGGTCGAGTCCTGTGGCTCCTTGTCTTCTTCCTACAAGATCCCTCTATATCCTTTCAAACTTGTGCACCCCTAAACCCAGCCACGTTACTCCTTTCTTCCACCACCCCACTAACCCATGACTGCGTAGAAACTGTAGAGACTCTTCTCCCTTGTCCGGTTCATATCCAGGAAGGCCTTTACCCTCCCCCCCTATACCTGGTTCACTGATGGCAGCTCCTTCCTCCACAGTGAGTCCTGGGTCGTGGGATACGCCATCACCTCTATTACACACATCATTGAGACAAAGCCTCTCCCGCCAGGCACCACTAACCAATAGGCAGAACTTATAGCTGCCACTCGAGTGCTCCAGTTAGTGGCTGGACACTCTCTCTCTCTCTACACTGACTCCAAATATATTTTCCACATTCTCATCTCCCACTTGGCCATATGGAAGGAAAGGGGGTTATTTACTACCAAAGGATCAGCGGTAGTTAACGCTAAGCTAATTTCCAATCTCCTCACCACCTCTTTATTTCCCACCAACATTGGCATTTCTCACTGCAAGGCCCACCAGTCCGACTCCTCACTCATAACAGGTAAACTCCAGGGCAAACAACACGGCCCAACAAGCAGCCTTGGGGTCCATCCCCAATGTGGCCCAACAAGCAGCCTTGGGGTCCATTCCCACCTTGGCGGCTGTTGCCTGCCCTGGTCCAAGCCATACACCTCCCACCAATTCACCAAAGCCAACTTCCCCCTCTATCTCAGACCTTATCCCATATTTACACTCAATCTTCCATACCAATCCCTCTGCTCTAATGTCTTTCCTAAAAAATTTCTTCACCCTTGACCCCCACCATATAAAACTCATAAAGACCATTACCACTCAATGTTCTATCTGCCAATGAACTAATCCCCATACCTCCTTAAAACCGGGGACCTTTCCCACACATCAAGCCCGGGGTCAGCTTCTGGGTACCGACTGGCAGGTTGATTTACTGTCATGCCCTCGATTCACAACATCAAACACCTCCTCATCTTGGTCGACACCTTTTCTGGATGGGTAGAGGCCTACCCCACCACAAACAAACGAGCAACAACTGTAGAGTCCATCCTTACTAATCACATAATTCCCAGGTTTGGCATCCCTTTATCTCTCCAATCTGATAACAAACCTGAGTTTACCTCACGAGTGGTACAATCCCTAACATCTGACCTCCACATTAACTGGAATTTCCATATCCCATACCACCCACAGTTGTCCAGAAAGGTTGAGCGAGCCAATCGCTCTCTCAAAGACACTCTCACCAAATTATCCCTTGAACTCCATCGAGACTGGGTCTCCCTCCTCCCACTGACCCTCTTCCATGCGAGTCCTTCCAAAAAAACCGTCTCAACTATCACCATTTGAAGTTATGTACAGTCACCCAGTCCTCCCTCCGGGAATTCCACCCTCCACTCCCCTAACTCCTGCCCATATGCTCTACCCTCTTTTATCCTTTATTCGGTCCCATATCTGGGAACACCAAAACCTCCTTTTATCTGCTCCATCTAACGGCCAGATCCCGCCTTCACTCATCCTGGGACAATGGGTCTATTTTTCCGACCCGGAAACTAAAACCCACCTTAATCCAAAATGGTCCGAGCCTCTTCAAATAATTTTATCTATTCCCACGGCAGCTAAACTTATCATGCCCCAGCATCAGGTTACCCCATGAATCCACATCTCCCGTCTTAAACCTGCTACTCCTTCTTCTCACCTCACCCATAACAGTACCTATTCACCCACCTCCAGGTAACCACTGTTTCAAACTTTTCAAATCAATGTCTTAACCTCATGTTACTTAATAGTTACTAGCCTGTTCCAGCAGAAAATCCAGCAATGTAATACCCAAAACTTTCATCTAATTTTTCTTTTAGATATGTTCTCTTCCGGGTTCTCTATTTACCTCCACAGTCTACTTCAAGACAGCTGGTTACTACTGCCCTCATGCCCACTGAAGGACTGACCAGAACAAGTCGCCATTCTACATTTATGAGGAACTTTCCTGGAACTCTCACCTTCAGAAATCTTCACCTTCAGTGCCTACCTCTGGGCCCTCTTCTGGCTGGTTCTGTGCCCTTGCCTCACCCCACCCCACAACACCCACATCCAGCAGGAAGCAACCAGAAGGAGTAATGATGCCCCTCTCCCAAACAAACAGAAAAGGTGGGAATGAAGGGCGCAGGGAACAGTCAGAAGGGCGTCCCCAAGATGGCGCTGCCACCCAAAACAACAAAGGCCCTAAGCTCCAGCTCCTCCTTGTATGGTTTCCCGTGCCCGCGAAGTTCAAATCTGCGAGCCAACAGCCTCCTCCTATGACAAATCAGCCCTGTTGTACCCCCAATAAAAATGTAACACAACTTTGGCTCACCCTATTTCCACTCCACTCCCCCAATAGAATGCTAACATGGCTTTTTCCTGCCCTTGCCAGACTAACAAATATAGCCCTCTCCCTGCTTATCTCTCTCTCTCTCCCTCTCTAACTCCCTTCGGCTACAGACCCTTTCCTGTAGCCGCCACTTTAATAAATCTCTTGGTCTCTAATGGGTGTGGAGTTGTTACTGGTGCCTAAGTTCTTTCATGTGTTCTCTTTGTTCTCAAGTGGTTTTATTCCTTTTTTGATTCCTTTGCTACCATTTGAGTGAGGTTTTAGGAGAGCACAGAACAAACAGGTTCATTTTTTCATGTTTAATTGACTGTCTCATTCTATCCTTGGATTTTTTTGCTTTCCATTACTCCAATATTTTCTTACCACTTAGATGATTTTATTAAAAAGTGAACATTTGCTGTATTACATATTTAAAAAATAAATATAGTACCTCAATGTTTTCATAATCATGCATTTTTGAGTCAATACATCAACACTTATAAGTGCAACAGTCTAATATGTTCTCATATTAATCATATTTTGGAATGGAGACTAGATGAGAAAATGTCTATAATTTTTCAAAACAAATTTACAAAATGCATGTTATTAAAGAAGTTTATTTTTTAAAACCCTGTTTTGTCTAGTTTACTTTTCCAGATGTTCACTAATGTTTGTTAAATAAATATGACCAGAAATAGTCCTATATCATCCACTAAGACAACGTCATTTCTATGAAAACATGTCCTTTCCCAAACTCCTGCAAATGTGATGTATTTACAGTATTGTTTCCCAAACTAGGTGAACCTAAACATGTCAGTAAGTAAAATGTAAGAGATTTGTAGTCAAATAAATTTTATATCCCCAAGTTCAACAAATCAAATAAATTTCTTTACATAGATACTTCTTAGAGCCTTAACTATGATAATATTCACTGAGAAATTTTAAGGAGAGCATAATGATTAGTATTTTTTGAATTTATTTTATTATCCATTCTATTTAGACAGCATACTATTAACTCCTTATGAAGCAGATTATATCAGAATACGGTTTGAAAATGTTTTATCAGCAGCAGTTTTCCTAATTCTACACCTGAGAAAGACATAATTTTCATCCCAAGAGGTAGTTTTATTTCTTCCATGATCTACTTTGTTGTATATCCTGATCTCTCATGATTACTCTCTCTTGAAACCCAAATATCAGGTTGACCATCTTCCTATAGGATTTAAATAATGCAGGGTGAAATTAAAGGCTATGTCAGAGAAACTTTTTATATTAGAGGTATTGGAGAGAAGCAAGGGTGACTAAAGCATAAGAGTGGAAGGTGTGGCATAGGACAGGCATCCAAGTAGTCCTGAACTGAGTAGCTTCCTTGTGGCTTAGGATCATGTTATTTTTATGTCAGAGTCAGATAGAGAAGGAAATACCACCAAAGGCAGTCATTAAGAGCTCTCTCCTCTCTCTGCAATCTCTCTGCACTTTAGTGTTTGCCAAAATTTCTCTCTATATGTATTAAACATTCAGATTTTGATCTCAAGACCTCAGACTGACAGAACAAGAATCTCTTGGAGAGGGCCTAGGAATCTGTCTGCTGAAAAGATGACTCTTTGAACTGACAGATTTAAAAAATACTGCACACTGAGCCACAACTATGGGATCTGCCTGGTCACCCCTGACCTTGGACACCAACTGGCCCTCACATCCATGACAATGCTGTTGGGGATTCTGAACTCAACTTATCTACTTAGTTTATGATTCTGAACTCAACTTATCTACTTAGTTTATGATTCTGATCACTCAGTTTCTGAGCCAGTAACTCCTGTAGGTTCTGGTTTTTCTTTTTTATTATAAAAATGTGGGTTACAATTCAGGGTTATGTATGCAAACATTGATTATGCAGGTACCCTTGTTGATGAGGTATGACTGTCCCTCCCCTAACTGTTTCCCTCAACTGCCAATCCCACCCCCCTCCCCTGACAGCTTGTCACTATTGCCAATCACTTTATCAAAGTATTATAATTGTTCAAGGTCCACTTATGAATGAGAACATATGGTACTCTGGTTTCTCTATTTAGTATTTCAGACTAACATTAAACCAAGTGAATTCCCTCTTTGATTTTCCTTGCCAGAGCATCTCATAACAAACTATCTAAATAATTGAATGTTAAATAGGTTTGGGGACTAAACCTGACCTTTTTTCTCTTATCAAAATTCCTAACTAAGAGGTTTGGGGAGTCACTGCATAATAAAGACTCATCAGACAGGGTTTTATTACCCTATTATCCTATATCCTAAAGTTTGTTTTCTGACCTGACTCTATCATAGCATTACAACCAATAATGAAGGAAATAAAAGTATGTCATTGCCCTGAACAGCCATCTCTTGGGATCTATCAGCTTCCAAGAACTTTGTAAGACATTTATCTATTCTCTCTGAAGTCTGCCACATATGGGACTTTAAGTACATATCAAGAAACCTGGAGTTTTCCACCCCTTTACATAATAAGGCATCTCCTTTCCCAAAATTCCTTAGATAGAAACTACAATATGAATCAAGAAAATCTTTGAACCCACTATGACCTGCAAGTCCCCAACTGGAGATATCCCCCCTGTCCTGGACCAAACCATTGAAAATATCACACTTATTGATTTATGGTTGATTTATGGTTTCATGTAACTTCTGTCTTCCTAAACTGTATATAACCAAGCCACCATTCAACCACAGAGGGCATGTATTCTTAGGACCTCCTAAGGATGGGTGTTCTTGAGCTTTAATCCTTAAGTTTGATTCAGAATAAATCAGCTTAAAATATTTTAAAGAATTTGGCATTTTTTTCTTCAACAGATTCAAGGTACCTGAAAAATAGTTGTTGTGGAAGCCTATTTTAAAAAATAGTTAACACAAAAGAGCAGTATCTATCAAGTATAAATCTCCTTTCTTGTTTTTACTAGCTATATAGTTCTCCTGCATGGAGGCCATCAGTATTTTATGAATTCTTCTGGAGATAATCAAATTAATTCCTCAGATTAGAATATATTGGGGATATGGATTGAAAAAATACAAGATCCATTTAATTGTCATAGCTAATCCCTACTGAGGGCTACCCCAAGGATGGAGGTCATTTCATCTTGTTTTCCTAGTATATAAAGGCTTTTCTTTCTAGGCAAGGTTTAGGACCAGGACTCTAGTCATATGGTAAGAACTCTCAGTATCCTCAACCCTAGAGCCTGCCAAAAATTGTCAGAGCTAATATGGATTTCATTTTATATGATATAATTGGTGAAGTGCTAAGAAGAGTTCTAGGTCTTCACACATCTCCCCTAGATCATTCCAAGGTACTTACAAATCAAGATAATTGAGCTAAAAAGGCCTTCTTCATTTGTCAGCAGGTTCAACTCTAGGAAAAATCATGAAGCGCCAGCTGCTACTTTTTTCAAAACTTTCAGTGTGACAAGCATAAGAATGACTCTGGCAAAGCTCAAAATGATATCTGGCAGTCAAAGTGGTTCATCACGCTTCTTTAGAACATAATGTTGGGAATCCTTTTTATTTTTTGAGTTGGAGCCTCATTCTGTCACTCAAGCTGGGGGTACACTGGCATGATCACAACTCACCCAGCCTCAAGCACCTGGGCTCAAGGTTTCCTCTGCCTCAGGCTTATTTTTTAAAATTATTTTTAGATGAGGTCTCATTATGTTGCTTAGGTTGGCCAGGGAGTAACTGTTTTTTGAATCAAGCTACTTGCTGAAATTGTTCTGTTCTTTTCTATTACTTTCTCATTTCTGTCTATGACCGTTTGGGACCACTGATCTTCATCCATCTCAGAAGAGGCTATCTGACTTTGCTGAATATTTTTAGGCCAAAAAGATCATCCATATTCTCCAGTTCACCCTACCATAGACTGAGATCCACTTGGAGGTGGAGGACTGACCACCTGGCCTGTTTGGTCTCAGTGTCCTAAAACACAAAACACACACACACACACACACACACACACACACACACACACACACACAATCTCTTTCACTCTCTCTTCCTCTCTTTCTCTCTCTCATTTTCCAGTTCTCACATCACTAAAAAAACTGTTAGAAAGAGGTAATATCCTATCTAGGTAAACCTGCCTGTGCTCTTGGCCACATCTTTAAAGAATTCACATTCATCTCAGAAGCAGTACAGAATTATAACCTGAAAGCACCTCATGGAGGAAAGTCTCAATTTCCTTGAGAACAACCAACAATTTATGGTTTCATAAATTAGATTCATCCAGAGATGTTTAATTTCAAATATTACTCTCTGTTATTGATTTATTGAACTTGGCACATTATCTATCTTGGAATTGTTTATGAGAAAAATTTCTCTATATAAAAAAGCCTCCAGTTCTTATAATGACATTATTTTTATTCAATTAACTGGATCTTTCTCCTCTGCCTAGAAACATGTTCAAGTCTCTCTCTATCCTAAAAAAATAACCTTTCCTTTGACATTGTTTACTACTCAGGTAAATGCTTTATGTCTTTTCCTCCCTTCCTTGTAGACTTCCTGAGAAGCCTTATGTCTTAACTTCCCATTTTTTTCCTCAATCATCTGTAATAATGTCATTATTAATAATAGCTAATGCATGCTGAGCGAATAATGTGTGGCAGACACTGTACAGCTAACATTTCTTCAAAAAATCAATGAGGTAGGTATCATTTGTCAAACTAGTTGGACAATGAATGGGCAGTGACATAGAAACATAGTTTTGTTCAATCAGAGATGTCTACATCATTCTATTACCCATGATATGTACTGCCTGTAACCTACTCAGTGCACCCTGAAATACATGAGTCTCTTTCCAATCTTCATCATATTCAATCTCTCCACATGAATTGCTACTGCAGGATATCTTGGACTTCCGTCCGGTCTTCGTTCATAATATTATACACTTTTGGTGCCTCTACATTGCTAATGATTCTCTCTGACTTTACTGATTTATTCTCTCTAAATGTTTATGTAATCTGAATTTTCTTCTTCCTTTGAATGTTTTTCCTGAGTAATTTCAATGACTCCTATAGCCTCAACAACCATTTCAACTTCCAAAGTCTTTTTCTCCTGAGCTCCAAGTTCGTCTGTACTTATAGGTACCACAAACTAAAACTACACGAATCAACCTCATTATCTTTCATTCAAAGCCTGGTCCTCCTGCATTTCTTCTCTCATTCTAAAACATATTTTACTCAAACATATAAGCTAAAGGATGGAATAAAAAAGACACTTAAAAAATACATATTTTTTATTTTAAAATTGTGAGGTACAGTTAAGGTTTAGGTACGCAAATATGCATTGTGCAGGTACCCTTGTTGATGAGGTGTGCCCCCCCATCCCCAGACAGATATTGACTACCGTTAATCCCACTTCCCCTACCCTCCCCGGCCCCCTCCCATAGTTTCCCACCACTGTCAATCCTTTTCTTATAGTATTACGGTAGTGAGCCTCTGTGGAAAACAGTGTGGTGATTCCTAAAAGCTGTAAAAATTGACCTTCCATATCACCCCGTAACTCCCCTACTGGGAATATACTCTGAAGAACTCAAATCACTGTATAAAAAAGATACCTGCACATGTATGTTTGTGTCAGCATTGTTTACAATACCAAGATCATGGAACCAACCATGCTGTCCATCAAAAGAGGACTGGATTTTAAAAATGTTGTACATATACACAATGAAATATTATGCAGCCATAAAAAGAAGAAAGACACTTTTATTTCTGTTTTTCACTCACACATTTAGTCTGTCATAAGATTCTGTGTATTGTAATTTCTAAATTTCAAAATTTGCCCATTCATCTTCATTATCATTTCTGCTGATTTCATTGAGACCCTCATCCTATCTCTTCCCTTTTGGGATCTGGTATTATGTGTTGTACTTTATTGTGTTTCTTACATTGTCCAGAACAATTTTGTATACAGAAATAGACTATCACATGTGTGATAAGTGAATAGATGAATACTTATCCAACAGTTATGCTTTGTAAGGATTACTCTATCTTCAAATACTTACCAAGTGCTTGCTATTCGCCAGATATTATTCTAAATAAAGGCTGGCTATTCACTAGATATTATTCTACTTTAGCTATATTACCATATTTATTCTCCACAATTTTCTTTTGAAGATTCATATTTTATAGTTGGGGAGACAGATATATGCACGTGAACTGATTTGCCCCAGCTTATGAAGCTAATGAATAGTAGCATTGGAATCAGGTTGCAGACAATTTGGCTTTAAATCAATGCTTCTAGCCATTGCATTTTCTTTTTTTTCTTTTTTTTTTTGAGTTGGTGTCTCATTCTGTCACCCAGACTGGAGTGCAGTGGCCGCTCCCGGCCACCGCAGCCTCGACCTGCTGGGCTTCGGCGATCCTTCCGCCTCAGCCTTCCGAGTAGCCGGAATTACAGGCATGCGCTACCATGCCCGGCTGATTTTTTTATTTATTGTAGAGATGAGGTCTCGCTGCCCAGGCGGGTCTCGAACCCGCGGGCTCAGGCAATCCGCTCACCTCAGCCTCCCAAAGGTGCGGGATTACAGGCTGAGCCACCAAGCCCGGCTGCATTTTCTTATGTTACCTCTTCCTCTGCCTGTATTAGTTATACTCAGGTCCTAATTATTTTTCTATTATAGCTATGACAATACAATACTTATTAAATTCTCAAACTTATGTATTTGAATCTTGGACTAAATACACAGTCTCTGCTTCATCTAACAGCTCATCTAATCACAGAGCACTTCAGAACGAAAATGAGCTCAATGTTTGAGGGGAAACTAGAGATTAAAGTAGGGTCCACTGGTCCAATGTCATGTGTGAAGCAACCACCATGGCTTTTGTAGCTCAAAGCAAGATAGGCCTCTAGAGCAAGATCAAGATCACTTGCTGAGTACTGGCCCTGTCCTACGGACCATGGGAAGCATAAAGTTGAAAAGGTAAGACTGTAAAGTGGGACTAAACATGATTTAGAGCTGCCATATAGGACAAGGTGAGTCTTGATGTCTACATCCCGTGAGTGAAGGTCAAAGAGAGATCCACATGGAGGAATAGATCAACGTGATTAGAGTCAGAAAATATAAAGGGGTAAGTGTATGAAGAAACTGAGAGTCAAGGTGGGTCATGAGAGCAAACTGAGGCAAAGAATGAGTACCAGAGACAAAGTGCCTTTTAAATCATGGTAAAGGGACTTTAGATATTTTATACTCTGTTGTAAAGTGAAGTTGTTTTTGAATTGGGTGTAGGAAGACGTACATTATAACTCGGTTCTAGCATCAGTTGGGGACATGATCCTGGAAAAACTATTTAAACTATCTGGAGCTCACTTTCTCATCTGTAAAATTAGAGGTTTCAATATGGTGACCTCTGATAGTTACATAGTTAAAAAGTCTATTATCTTTCACACAGTGGTCTTAAAGATTTTTAGTTATGGATTCACTAGTAAAGACACTTTTGCAAGTACTTCTGTTAGTCAATTGATGCATGGACAAATTTATAAATTATCTACAAGTGTATAAGTTAATACATGTACCATTTTACTAATTAATTATGCTATGAAACACAAAAATATAGAAATAATGACATTAAGATAAGAACAACATATTTTAATTCTTTTTTATTATAAAGTTGTGGGGTAAAATTCAGGGTTAGGCATACAAATGTTGATTATGCAGATACCCTTGTTGATGAGGTATGCCCCTCCCTCCCCTAGCAGTTTCCTTCAGCTGCCAATCCCACCTCTTTCTGAGAGTTTCCCACTACTGCCAACCACTTTCTTATAGTATTATAATTCTTCAAGGTCCACTTATGAGTGAGAACATATGATACTCTGTTCTTTGTTTCTGTGATAGATCACTAAGATTGACTCATATTTTAATTATTGTCAATTATCATTACTATCTCAAGGCACAGATAGGGAAAGGTTTATTATTATAATGAATGTAATGCCTATTTCAAGTAGTCTTTGATAAATTTAATTTTTTTCCCCACTTCTTGTCAGATCTGGCTAGATTGTCATTATTTTTATATAGCAACATGGCTGACAAAGAGGAGGAGAAACATCAGCAATATCATTTTCTTTTCCACTTGCTCTTATATTATATTAAAATTTTCAGTATGAAGTTTTCTGCATCAATCTTTTAAAAACATGTATGCATTATGTGAGTTGATTTCTTGAGTTCCCTCAGTAACAGATCCTGAATCAAGGACTTGAGTGCAGGTGATTTTCTTGGGAGGTGATCCCAGGAAGCACTAGGGAGGGAGTAGGTAAAGTGAAATAAAGTCCATGTTAATGAGCATGTGGCTGTTGTAGGCCTAGTGCAAGCAGTGATCCACTGGGAAGCCATGTGGAACACACCTTAAATTTGCTAGCCTTTCCTGGAGGCTGGGGAGGCTGGAGCATTTATCTACCAACTTGCATTCCCCATTGGTTGATGGTTGTCACTGGCATCATTAACTCCCCTTCACTTCATGGTTGCATCAGTTTTTGACAGAGTGAATTTCATGCTTGGAGGATTAAGAAGAGAAGAGAGAAGCTGGAATCAGAGGCAGAAAACTTTTAGCATGCAGCAAGCAGTTCACCATGCGTAGGGTGAATCCAGTAGGCCCTGCAGGTTTGGAGGGTAGTATCTATATTATCTGCTATACTTGGTGAGGGTTGTGGTTACAATTAGGGTCAGGACTAGTAAACTCTGATAGGTTGAAACAAGGAAGTGTCAGCACCAACCCTTCCTAGAGATATATTGAGAACCACATTTTGGCAATGCAAGAATCAACCATTATGAAAATGTCCTTTCTCTCATATATTTAGACAAAGTTTATAGATATAAGCTCTAACATATTTTTCCTACACCTTGAAATTCATCTTGTATATCTCCTGGGAGCCTGCATCTCTGACTTAAGATCAGGCCTCCCCTAGAGTGACGACTCAAGGACCTGATATCTCAGGCCTCTGAGATGTAAGTTCTGACAATAGCTGCCTCAGTGCCATGAAAACATGCCACATGCTGCAAATCCTGGCAAACTTTATGTCTTCGATGCAAAATTGTGGGTTGCTCCCAGGGGTGCATTTGTCTATTCTCCAAGGTCAAGTGTCAGAATACCCTGTAAGCCTCTGGAGGGTGCTAAAATATGAAAGAGCTCACTGACAAGAAGTACTCCAGTGAGCAACTGACTGTTAAAAAAATGCAGTAGAGGAAGACAACAGCATCTGTCTACAGTTGATCTGCGGAGCAGGTGCAGTTATTGAATCCTTGATGTTTATAATTACAACGAAGTCAACATTTTTCTCTAAATATATCTTTGGCATTGTCACAATTCTATATTTGAATTTAAACAAATTAATTTTAACAATTAGACCTTCAAAATACATTGATTAGGTAACTCTTGTATGTTAAGCCACTTTAGAACATGGTATGTGTTGTAAAAAGACAAGTAAATCTTGGTATCTTATTTACAGTCTAGAAGGAGGGATCAACATTGCACAGAAGTAAGTATAACAAAAAGATGGGCAGAATTTAGATCAGTAAGAAAAATACCATGGACTGTGAAAACTCTAAGAAGAATTATTTCTGCAGTGTGTTATTTTATGTGATAATAGCTAATCTTAGCCCAAATTGTATATGCTAGAAACTTCTTTAAACCTATTCCACATGAAATCTCACCAAGTTGAAGTTTGGAAGATTTGGGCTTAGAAAAGACAAAGAGGTCTGAGGTAAGCCTTTCCCTCAGTGACAACTACATTAGGTTCTAAAAAGGCTCTCCAGAGACAAGGCAGAATACTTTTTAAAATGTCTTTTGGCCTAGTATTAAGCCATAAACTAAAAAATACAAAAGAAAACAATGCAAACCAAAAAATGAAATATTAACATGTTGCAATTTTCCTGAGTATGAAAAATGTTCTTTTTTCCCTTTTTTCTTTTTCTTAGTTGGAGTCTCACTCTGTCACCCAAGCTTGAGTACAGTGGCACACTCATGACCACCACAGCCTCAGCATGCTGGGCTTAGGCGATCCATCTGCCTCAGCCTCCCTAGTAACTGGGACTACCAGAGCATGCCACCATAGCCAGCTAATTTTTTTGATTTACTGTGGAGATGAGATCTTTCCAAGTTGCCCAGACTAGTTTCAAATACCTGAACTCAGGCAATCCTCTCGCCTCTACCTCCCAAAGTGCTGGGATTACAGGTGTGAGCCACTGTTTCCAGCTAAAAATTTTCTCAATAAACATTTTATCAAAAAATGAAAACTTATGTGTTGCTTCTTTTGTTTCTTTTCTCTCTTTCTTTCTTTCTTTTTTCTTTTCTTTTCTTTTCTTTTTTTTTTTTTTGAGTTGGAATCTCCCTCTGTCACCCAGACTGGAGTGCAGTGGCACACTTCTGGCCACCACAGCCTTGACCTGCTGGGCTCAGGCAATCCTTCCACTTCAGCCTTCCATGTAGCTGGAACTACAGGTGCGCACTACCACACCTGGCTAATTTTTTATTGTAGAGACAAGGTCTCGCCAAGTTGCCTGGGCATGTCTCAAACCTGCGGGCTCTGGCAATCAACTCACCTCAGTCTCCCAAAGCGCTGGGAAACAAAAGAAACAGACTGAACCACTGAACCTGGCCTGTTTTGTTTTGTTTCTTAACTGAAAATCAATTTATAATGAGTTTACACACATGGAAGAATTTACAACAAAATATAATAGAAAATAAAATTTAGCAAAGCTCTTGAGAATTATGGTAATAATATTTCATTTTCAAATAATGAGGCACTCTGTACCTTTCACATTAGGTATAGCATGTGATCTAATAAGTACATTTTTCGCTCTGTCCAAAGATTTTCAAAGTTATAAAGGATTGTTGATGAAAAAACCTATTTGCTACATTGACCTATCATCTCGTAAATGTGGAGCATATGTTAGACAAGTCTTTAAATACATATTTCAATCACAACCTACAAATTAATATTTATATATTTTTTCTTTGAGTGAGCTTTGTTAAGCTTTGTTTTAATTTCAGTGCTTCTCATAACATCATGCTGCTAACTACCAAGCTAAATTCCATTACTTAATGCATTGAATGTCCAAATCTTAAATCTACATAATGAAAAGTGTCTTATTATTTTTTTGCCCTTTTCTTTTGCATTGTAACCTTTACAACTTCATATTTTTGCCAGATGTGGTGGTGTGTGTCTGTAGTCCCAGCTTCTCAGGAGGCTGAGGCAGGAAGAGCACTTGAGCCCAGGAGTTCTGGGCTGTAGAGAGCTATGCCAATTGGGTGTCTGCACTAAGTTTGGCATCAGTATGGTGACCTCCCAGGAGCGGAGGTCCACCAAGTTGCCAAAAGGGTATGGGGTGAACCAGCACAGGTTGGAAATGGAGCAGGTCAAAACTCCCTTGCTGATCAGTAATGGGATCTCACCTGTGAATAGCCACTGCACACCAGCCTTGGCAACATAGTGAGACCCTGTCTCTACTAGAAATAAAATTAAAACAATAAAATAAACATCTTTCTTGGTTGCCTGGACATCCCCACAGAGGCTGTGAGCACCCCACCCAGGCAACCAAGTGCACCCTCGTGACAAGATGGGATTCTGTCACAAGTTCTTCTTCCTACCTTTTCCTGACTTGTGACCTATTGACAAACACACAAGAGAAATCCCCTCATAACTTTTTATGTTCACCCATGCCAGAACCTCAATAGAGGGACTTGCCTATGGGTCCTCTTCTCTCTACCTCCCATTGTTTGGGTGGGCCTTCTCCATAGGTGCTTCTTCCTATATGGCCCACCTCTCAGCATGCAGTGACTCTGTCTCTTTGAGAACTGTGAATATAAAACCTTTGTTTTTTCTTCAGTGTCTCCTCTGTTTCTTCTTGTGGGCACATCTGATTTACCATCTCATAAAAAGATGTAAAGAAGAGGGGTTCTTCTTTTTCCTTTAGGAAAGAGAGTAAGAGAAAGATTAGTTTCCCTTAAAAGTGCCATGATGTAATCTCTGAACTTTTTTTGGAAAACTTCAAAATTTATTCCAAAATCTTATTAGCTCGGAAAGCATCAGATTGATTATTCATATATTTCAAATTGTACAAGATTAACATAGATGATTGAGACTTTGTTGTTTGTAACTTATTCATCCATCTATCCATCCATCCATCCATTCATCCATTCATCCATCCATGTGGTAGTTCAATAGGTGTTTTCCTTGGCACGGAAGATAAAGAAGAAAGAATTCCAGTCTGACGTAGAAGTCAGCCATGTAAACAAATAATTATCATAGTGAAATAAGTTCAGTAACAGAGGAATGCATCTTACAACTCACATGAGTAGGGCAGAGAACAGTAAAGTACACATTTCAAAGGTGATGTTAAGTTGAGTATTATAGGATGAATGTGAGTTTACCAGGTAGGCAAAGAAAAGATGTGCCAAGAAGGTCCTCTGAACAGTGGTGAGTGCATAGAAAATAGAAAGAAAGAATGTGACATGTTTTGAGAACCATAAATTGTGAAGTGCTGTGGAAGCAAGGGATAAAAGGAGTGCAATTGATGTGAGGGGCTGTGAATGTTACACTAAGAAGTTGAGACCTGATTCTGGAGGTGATGAGTTGCCATTAGAGTTTTGAAGAGAAAATGAACAGCTCAGAATTTTGTTTTTTGAAAAGTATCTCTAGTGACAATGTAGAGGATGGATTCGGGAAGGAAGATGATGGAAGTGCTGGGTTTTGCACATATATTTCTATTTTTCAAATGGAGAACAGGTACAGTGACTCACACCTGTAATCTCAACAATTTAGGAAGGTGAGGTAGGCAGATTGCTTGAGCCCAGGAGTTTTAGAACAGCCTGAGCAACATGGTGAGACCTCATCTCTACAAAGAAATTAGAAAATTAGCTGGGCATGGAGGCATTAACCTGTAGTTGCAGCTACTAGGAAGGATAAGGCAGAAGGATCACTTTAACCCAGCAGGTCAAAGCTATAGGAGCCATGTTCGTGCCACTGCAATCCAGTCTGAATGACAGAGTGAGACTTCAACAAACAAACAAACAAATTCATACAAGATGTGATCTTTTTTGACTAGCTTCTTTCATATGGCATAATGTTTTCAAGGCTCATTAATGTTACAGTATGTATTATTTTCAAATAATGTGCCATTGCAAAAATATGAGGGGGAATCAAAAAGTCCCTGTAATTTATTTATTAAAAATTGTGGGCTGGCATCAGTGGCTCAGCCTGTTATCCCGCGCCTTTGGGAGGCTGAGGTAAGTGGATTGCCTGAGCCCGTGGGTTCGAGACCCACCTGGGCAGGCAAGATCTCATCTCTGCAATAAATCAGAAAAATTAGCCGGGCATGGTAGCATGCGCCTGTAGTTCCAGCTACTTGGAGGCTGAGGCGGAAGGATCGCTGGAGCCCAGCAGGTCGAGGCTGTGGTGGCCGGAAGCGGCCACTGCGCTCCAGTCTGGGTGACAGTGAAACTCCAACTAAAAAAAAAAAAAATTGTGCATTTATTCTTACATGTTTAAACTTCAGACACCTTCAAAGCACTCTCCATTTCATGCAATATACTTATCAAGACTCCTTGGACAGCACTCACAACAGTTTTTGAACTTGTTGATTCTGATGTCTTTTAGTGCTCTGTCATTTTTTGTTTTACCTCTTCCAGATCAGCAAAATATTTCCCTCTGAGAATTTTTTTTCTTCTGGGAAGCAAACAAACAAAAAATTTCTCTGGGTGAGATCAGGTGAAGAAGGAGGCGGGGCACAGGGGTCATGCCATTTTGGGTTAAATACTGCTGAATACTAAATATAGTGTGGGGAATGTATGTTGTCATGGTGGAAGAATCAGTTACCTGTTTGTCACAACTGAAGACATTTCTTCCACAAATCATGACACAACCTTCTCAAAATGTCCAGATAAAAACTTATGTGGACTGTCTGATCTGGAGAAATAAATTCTGAGTGTAGTACAAGGGGCCTGCCCTCCAAAAGATAATTCTGGATTTGTGGGGGTCCCCTCTCATATACCATATTTGTTTAGTCATTCATCACTTGAACATATGATAAGTTGGGTGATTTTGACTTTTTGGCTATGTGAAAAATGATTTTCTGTGAACATTCATTTGCAAGTTTTGTGTGGACATAGGTTTTCATTTTTCTTACATATACACCTAGGAGTGCAATTTCTGGATCATATTGTAACTTTATATTTGATATTTTGAGGAACTGCTAAACTGTTTTCCTAAGCAGCTGCACCATTTTATCATTTCTGTCAGCAATTTATAAGAACTCAAACCAACACTTTTTATTACCAGTCTTTTTTATTATAGCCATCCTAGTTGGGGTGAATGTTATTTCATTGTAATTTTGATTTGCATTTTCCTTTTATACCTACTTTGTTTAGGTGAATTATTATGTGTCTGGGAGTTGGTCTTCTCATTTGTTGTCTTGCAGGGGTTCTCTGAATCTCTTGTGTTTGAGTGTGTGCATCACTGATTAGATAAGGGAAGTTTTCTTGAATAATCTCATGGCAAGTTTGTTCCAGTGTGGTCTCTGTCTCTCTCTCTCTCTCTCTCTCTCTCTCTCTCTCTGCCTCAGGAAGACCAATTACTCTTAGGCTGAGTCTCTTGAAGTAATCGCTCATCTCTTGAAGGTTTTGTTCTGTCTTTTAAAGCATGTTTTCTGTGTTTTTAACAGTTTGGTTAGTTCTATATTTTGGTCCTCAAGCTCTGAGATTCTTTCTTCTGCTTGGGTAATTCTGCTTTCCATGCTTATCAGTTTGTTATTTATTTCATTCACAGTATTCTTTATTACTGGTATCTCAGATATCAGCTCCTTCCTAGTTTCTTCTTGTCTCTCCTCAATTCTTTTTAATCTCTCCATTAATGTCTTGATATCTAGGTTTGTAGTTTGAGAGCAGTCATTCTGGGGGCTCTTCATTGTTTGCATTCCGATGTCAATTTTCTCAGTGTCTGCCCTCCCGGGGGTCTGGGAGAGACCCATATTCTTCTTTTGTTTTTTCTTCATTTGTGTAGATTTTTCTCTCTCTCTCCTTTTCCCTCCCCTTCTTTAATTCTGTTTTTCAGGGAAGGTGGGGCTGCTTTTGCTTCTGCTTGTACAATCTCCTGTTCTTCCTTATGAGGGTCCTCTGACTTTGTTCACTTTTGAGGTTGGAGTGTGGGCTGCGGGCTGTACTTTTTGCAGTTTCGAGGTTTAATTGAGGAGGAAGCTGTGATTCAGAATCTATATGCTGATTCCAGCATCCACCAACAGGTGTATGAGCACACTGAAACCTATTTCCCACTGCCTTACAATCTGTCTGTGCAGCAGGATGTAGGTTTGGTCCCTGGAACAAAAAGTGGTACAAAAGAGGAAAATAATGGGGGAGGTCAATAGGAAGTTATAAAGAGAGAAGAGTGAGAAGGAAAACAGACATACCAACTAACAGGTGAAAAGGAGACACAAGGCCCGAGAGAAGTGAAAAAAACACTCAAGCAAAATTCCCTAAAGAATACTGGTAGCTACACAAAGTCCAATAAAATCATGCCTTTTGATGCATTTTCCCTAACACAAACAGATAGTGTAAGTCAAAAAGCAAACAAAAGTGAGCAAAACAAACAGTCAAAATGATAAAATCAAAAGTCAAAATAAGAAATCAGACTAGCTCTGGAATCTTTCCTGGATGTCTAAAGTCTCTTCAGCTCTGATCTCCAGCCTCTCCCATTTGCTTTCATTGCAGGCAGCTAGATTTACTCACAGCTTGGGTTTGTTCTTTTAGCCTGCTGCCTGGGAGGTCTGCGATGCTTAGTTGCCCATGTCTGAGTCAGCATAGGGGAGGATTTGTCTCCTGTTTAGCGACATTACCTTAGGAACCGAGGTGGAGGCTACTCGTAGGTGGGCAGGGCAATGCAAATCTCTGCCTGGAGAATGGCCGAGGTGGCAGCTCCTCTTTTGCGGATCCTTTCTCTCTGCTCGTCAGGGTCCCTGGGCGATCTACTATGATGGACTGTGGTGGTGTGCGAGGCACCGGGGACCAGCTGCACAGCTGGGCGCTGGATCCAGGGTGCCACCAGCAGGCTGGGGTGGAAAAGGGAGTCAGGAGTTCCTTCCTCTGGAGCTGAGAACCTCCGATCAGCACCTCCTTAAGATATGCTGTTCCCTTACACAAGCATAGGGTCACGTGCTGGGTGCCTCAGTCAGGGTGGGCCCAGAGCTCCAGAGCTCCAAAGCTCCAAAGGGCAGGTGGTGAGTGGTGAAAGTGGCCCTGGGCCCCTCACAGGGTACTTCAGCCAGAAATGGAACCGGTATCTCTGAGGGGCGGGCGCCCAGAGCCCCCTGGGTGACCGGCTGGGTGCTGGACCTGACAATGTAGCCAGGGAGGGAGCTGAGACCTGAGATTCCCATGCAGGTGGGGGTCACATATAGTGGAGCAGCAGCAGCTGGGGCTGCAATATCTAGCCCTGTGTGAGACCAAGGGTCCCCGGGCCTCAGACTGGTGCAGCTGGCAGTGGGCAGGGGAGTGGGGGAAGAAAAATAAGAGTCTTTTTGGGAACTCACGTTCAGAGAATCTCACAATTCCACCTATGCCATCGCCATCTTACTGGAACTCCTGCATTTTCCTAATGGCTAAATACATTGAATATTTTTTATTGGACTTACTGGCTATTTAGATCCTTTGCCATTTGAAAAATTGGTTTATTTTTTATTGAGTTGTGAGAATTTCTTTTATATTCTAGATAAACATCCCTTATCAAATATATGATTTGTCAATGTTTTGTCTGATTATGTGGATTGTCTTCTCATTTTCTTGATGTTGTCCTTTGAAGCATGAACATTTTCAGATAATGAAATCCAATAAATAACTTTTTGCTGCTGTTTGTGATTTGAGTGTCATATTTTAAAAGGCTTTGCCTAACCCAAGGACATAATGCTTTACTCTTTTTTTCTAAGCGTTTTATAGTTTTAGCTCTTATATTTAAATCTATGATCCACTTGGAGTTAAACTTTTTAAATGTGTATGCAAGGAAGGGATCTATGTTCACTATTTTGCATGTATTTTGCTAGTTACCCCAGCACCATTTGCTGAAAAGAATACTTTTTCCAGTTTTGTGGGAAGAGCTGAAGCAGGCACTTCTGACTTGGCATGGTCTGCTGCCATCCATGGAGCAACACATCTCTGAGCCACCATCGTGCCTGGGCAACTACAGGAAGGCTTTAGCTGGTGTGGTCTCCAATCAGTTTCACCAGTTATTTGACAATGAATCAGACCACTTGAACTGCTGAAGACAGAAAAGTACAAGAAAATAGAAGCCAACGGGTATGGCATTGGGGGTTCTAGGAAGAGCACAGCTCAGGCTGCATCCCAGGCCAGCTCCAAAGCAGCTGGAAACAGCTGCTCAAGAGTTCCACTTAGACTACATGAACCCACTGCCCCCAGTGTCAGTGTGGTTGACAAGAAAGAGGAGATGCAGCTGTCTGTGGCACTTAAGAAAGAAGTGTGGGCCAGGTTCGGTGGCTCAGCCTGTAATACCAGTGCTTTGGGAGACTGAGGAGAGTGGATTGCCTGAGCCCGCGGGTTCAAGACCCACTTGGGCAACTTGGCAAGACCTCATCTCTACAATAAATTACAAATTAGCCAGGTGTGGTAGTGCACGCCTGTAGTTCCAGCTACTTGGAAGGCTGGAAGTGGAAGGATCGCCAGAGCCCAGCAGGTCAAGGCTGCAGTGGCCAGGAGTGGCCACTGCTCTTCAGTCTGAGTGACAGAGTGAGACTCCTACTCTAAAAAAAAAAAAGAAAGAAAGAAAGAAAAAGAAAGAAGTGTGGAAGACAATAAATTATTCATTTCCAGAAAATGGAGTAAGGTTTGATGATGTGAAAAAAGACAAAACAGAGAGAGGCTGGTAATAGCTGTGTCATTGAAAAACAATAAATGATTCATTGCTGATGTGACCAAAAGACTAAACAAAGGGAGGCATAGTAATAATTGCATCTTGGGGAATTGAAACTTACTTAGAAATAAGAAAGCAGAAGCCCTCCAATCAAATAGCAACAAGTACTTATTTTAACCTTATTTGGACCAAAAACTGCTTAGGCGACATCTGGGAAAAATTGTGACCCTGTAGTCCTCAGTCAATGAAGAACCAGGGGAGGGACCTGTGCACTAAGGAATAAATTGCATGCTGTAAGTGATCTAGGTGTGCCTACCCACCAGACACACAATCTTGCAAGACCATCACTAAAGTCTCATTTCTGCTGCCCTCTACATCTCTGTGTCCATCCTTTGATTTTGAATGAGTGAGTTCATTTCTCATAGAAGGAAGAGGATGAGTTGGAAGAAGACCTGATCAACAACTTCAGGGTGAAGAGAAAATAACTGATAGAAGACCAGAAAGGTGATCACCTTGTGAACAAATATTTGAAAAACCACTTGAAGAAAAGGGTGAAGGAGACAGAGTTTAAGTTCATAGACCAATTATTGATTGACCTATTTAAGGCCATGGTGGTCTTGGAAGAGGTCGAGGAGACCATGGACATGGAATGGGCTGAAGAGATAAATTTGATTCTCATGGCAAATGTGAATTTAATAGGCATGGTGGAAGTGATATTTTTTTTCCACATTACAGTGGTCTGAAGCATGAAGAGGAAAATGGAGGTAGCAGATTTCACAACTGGGGAAGTGTCAAAGATGAATTAACAGACTTGGATCAATCAAATATTATTGAGGAAATACCTGAAGATGAAGAACATCCAGTGGCAGACAATGAAAATGAGAATAAAGTTGAAGAGATTAAAGGAAGAGGGTCCAAAAGAAATGACATTGGATGAATGTAAGGCTGTTCAAAACAAGGACTGGATAAAAGTAGACTTCAGTAACTGGAAACAAAATGAAGGTGCTGATGGGCAGTGGAAGAGGAGTTTGTTCTTCATGAATCAAAGAGTGAAGAGGTTCATGCTGAAGATTTCGTGATGGACCATGATTTCCAGAAGCTAGCAAATTATATAATGTCTCAGCTGGAGATCAATTTTGGACCTTGGCCACCCAAGATGTGGTGGCAGGTGTGAACAAGGTAGATGTAGGTTTGGTGGACATCCAAACCATGGGAGCAGGATTGACAAGTAAAGTGCTTCTGCTCCTGATGTGGATGACCTGGAGGTGTTCCCAGCTCTGGCTTAACTGAATGTCATAAGACAATCTCGGTTCCTTTGTGGATCCTCTTGTTCAAAGCTTTTGCATGCTTAAGGATTCCAAACAACTAAGAAATTTAAAAAAGGACTGCTATTCACTCCATTCACACCTACAGAATGAGTGTTATCTGTTTTGAAAATGAACTTTTTTCACTACACAGAAAGTAGTCAGTTTTGTATTTTGAAATGTATTGGTAGCAGGGATGTTTTCATCATTTTCAGAGATCAAGCATTCTTCATGAATATTTTTGTATTGCTACTTGCAAATATGCATTTCCAAGCTTGAAATATAGGTGTGAACAGTGTGTGTCGGTTTAAACTTTCACTTCATTTGTGTTTTTTAATTAAGGATTTTGATGTTTCCCCAACTGGAAACTGGTTTTAAATATTGAACAAATCAGTTTTAATAGCTGTTTTGCATTTTCACACATGGTCAACCAGGACATGCAAACTTTGGTTTGTCGAATGTTATACTGTGTGGAACACTAACTACTTTAAGTACTTAAAAAAAGAACACTTTTCCCATTGTGTAGACTCAATGCTCTTGTCAAAGATCAACTGAGCATAAATGTAAGGGTTTATATCTGACTCTCAGTTCTATTCCTTCTATAAATCTATCCTAAGCCAGCAGCACACATTCTTGATTACTTCAGCAGCTTAGTATGTGTGAAACCGGAAAGTGTATGAGTCCAAGTTAGTTCTTTTTCAAGATGGTTTTGGCTATTCTAGGTTCCTTGCATTTCCATTTGAATTTTAGGGTCAGCTTGTAAATTTCTGTAAAAACTTAGCTAACAATTTAATAGGGATTGTGTTGAATCTGTAACTTAATTTTTGGAATACTGCCATCTTAACAATATTAAATCTTTTGATCAATGAATATGGGAGTCTATCCCTTTGTTTAGGTCATCTTTAACTTTGCTCAGAAATTTTTTGTAGTTTTCAGTATACAATTCTAGCACTTCTTTTCAACTTTTTCCTAAGTTTTAAATGTACTTTGATGCTACTTTGAATCAAGTTGTTTTTTAATTTCATATTTCAGATAGTTCATTACTAATTTATCAAAATAAAATTGTTTTCTGTACCCTGCATCTTTGCTGAATTTTTTTTAGTGGATTTCTGCATGAGAAAAGATCATGTCATTAGAGAATGGAAATAATTTTGTTTCTTCCTTTCTAATCGGAATGCCTTTTATTTTGTTACCTAATGCCTTGGGGAAAACCTCCAGTACAGTGAATAGAAGTGGTGAGAGCAGCCATCCTGTGTTCCTGACTGCAAGAGGAAATGAGTCAGTCTTTCAGCATTAAATGTGATGTCAGCTATGAGGTTTGTTGCTGTTTTGCTTTTGTTTTGTTTTGTTTTGTTTCTGGTGCCTTTCACCAGGTTGAATAAGTTCCCCTTTATTACTAGTGTATAGTATTTTTATCATTAAAGAGTGTTAAATCTTGTTAAATGCATTTTCTTCATCAGTTAAGATGGTCATGGGTGGTTTTTTTCCTATTGATATATTACACTAATTGCTTTTCAAATATTAAGCCACTTTGTATTTCTAGATGTAAATTCCACCTGGTCATGTATAATCCTTTTTACATATTGATGGATTTTACTTGTTAGTCTTTTTAAAGGATTTTAACATCTATATTCATACAGAATATTGGTCTGGAGTCTTCTTGTGATGTCTCTGTCAGCTTTTGGCATCAAGGTCATCTTGACATTATTGAATGAATTGGCAAATGATTCCTTCTCTTCCATTTTTTGAAAATATTTGACAATTGGAACTGATTCTTAAATGGGGAATTCATCAGAGGAGTCATTTGGTCCTTGGCTTTTCTTTATGAGAAGTTTATTTTATTTTATCACTAATTCAGTCTCTTTTTTTTTTTTGAGTTGGAGTCTCACTCTGTCACCCAGATTGGAGTGCAGTGGCCGCTCCCAGCCACCGCAGCCTCGGCCTGCTGGGTTCCGGTGATCCTTCTGCCTCAGCCTTCCAAGTAGCCGGAATTACAGGCATGCGCTACCACGCCCGGCTGATTTTTTATTTATTGTAGAGATGAGGTCTCGCTGCCCAGGTGGGTCTCGAACCCGTGGGCTCACGCAATCCACTCACCTCAGCCTCCCAAAGGCGCGGAATTACAGCCAGGCTTAATTCAGTCTCTTTACTTGTTGTAGGTCTATTTAAATTTCCTATTTCTTTATAGTTCATTTTAGTAGCCTGTGTTTTTCTTTCTTCTTTTATTTATTTATTTTTTTTTTGAGTTGGAGTCTCCTTCTATTACCCAGACTGGAGTAGAGTGGCACGCTCACAGCCACCACAGCCTCAACTTTCTGTGCTTAGGTGAACTTTCTGCTTCAGCCTTCCAAGTAGCTGGAACTACAGGCATTTGCCACCAGGTCCAGCTATTTTTTGGAGGGGTGGGGGATCTATTGTAGAGATGAGGTCTTGCCATGTTGCCCAGGCTGGTCTTGAACTCGTGAGCTCAGGCAGTCTTCTCACCTCCACTTCCCAAGGTGCTGGAATTACAGATGTGTACCACTATGCCTGGCATTAGCTTGTGTCTTTCTAAGAATTGTTCATTTTATCTAAATTATCTAATTTGTTGCTACTGTTTCACATTGATTCTTTCATAATTCTTTTTATTTCTATAAGATTGGTGGTAATGGTTTCTCTATCACTCCTGATTTAAGTAAACTGAGTGGTTTTTTTTTAAAAAAAGTCTAATTTCATTTTTGTCAATTTTGTTGATCTTTTTGAGCAACTTTCAATTTTGTTAAGTTGTTCTATTTTTAAAATTTTATTAATGTCTGCTCTAATATTTGTTATTTTCTCCCTCATGTTTGCTTTGGGTTTAATTTGCTTTTCTTTTTTCAGTGTCTTAAGTTAATGTTATATAATTCTTGAGATTTTCCTCTTTTGTTTTATTACAGGCATTTAAAGTTGTAAATTTCCCAGTAAGTACTGATTTAGCTGCATTTAACACATTTTGGTATTTATATCTTCATTTTTCTTCTTCCTAAAGTATTTTCTAATATTTATTTTAATATCTCATTTGGCTCATTGGCTATTTATAGAATATTGTTCATTTCCACATTTGTGAATATCCCAAATTTCTTTTTGTTATTAATTTCTAACTTCTATTAATTGTGATCAAATACTTTCTACACTTCATTCTTATTACATTTATTGAGGCTTGTTTTATGGCCTAGTATAGAGTCTATCTTGGAGAATGTCCCATATGCTCTAGTAATGCATATCCTGCTGTTGTTGAGCGGAATATTCTATCGATGTCTGTGTTGTCTGTTTTGTGTATCCTGTCATTCAAGTTTTCTATCTAACTGTTAATATTTTTCTTAAATGTTCTATCCATTATGGAAAAGGGGCATTGAAATCTTCAGCTACTATTGTTGAATTGTATATTTTGCTTTTCAGTTGTGTTAGATTTTGCTTCACTTATTTTGTGTGTCTGTTGGTAGGTTCATATATGTTTATAGTTGTCATAGCATCCTGATGAATTGACCTTTTATCCTTATAAAATGACCTCCTTATCTCTAGTACATTATAAAAATTGATTAGGTATGATATTATTATTGTAATTCCAGCTTTCCTATGGTTGCTGTTTGTATGCTATACCTTTTTTAATTTTTTAACTTTCAATTTATGTGTATCTTTGGATCTAAAGTATTCTCCTTTATATCCCATACTGCATGCTCCTTTAGACAACGTACTGAATGAGAAAACATGGTCATATTTTATTTAATCTCAAACATGATTATGTTTTCTTATTGAGTATGATAATCTTTGCCTTTTGATTAGATTATTCAATCCATTCACATTTAATACTATTATTGATAGACTTACGTCTGCCATTTTATTTTGTTTTTTATTTGTTTAATTTGTTGTTGTTGTTCCTCTATTCACTCTATTACTGTCTTTTCCATTAAGTTATTTTTTTAGAATAATATTTTAGTTGTTATCATTATATTTTCACTATTTTAAAAGTTTTCTTAGTGGTTGCTGTGGGGCTTATACATACATCTTACCAAAATTGACTTCAAATTTATACAACTTAATTACAGTTGTATAAATATAAAATCTTTTGTGCTTGTACTATTATACATATGAGAAGAGACCCCCCAAAAATGAAATTATTTTTTGGAGGGTGGGCCCATTGTGGTACAGTGTTCCTCCACGGGGTAAATGTTCTAGGAACAAATTAGCTTCAGTGTACTAGCTAGTGTTGTTGTGAGAGGCTGTGTTCAGCTTCCAAAACATTTTTTTTTTTAGATTCTTTCAATTCATTTGCCCATTTCATAATGCGTGATTTTTTAGCACATCTGCCCACATCATGCTGAGTGTTTAGCTGTTTTTGATCAAAAACGGCATGACTCTTGTGTCATACCTCTCCCTATTTACCCAATCTGGTCCCAAGAGAGATTTTTTGTTTCCTCAGATGAAAAATGTCCTCAAATGGACATGTTTTGCTGATGTGGAAGAGCTAAAACAAAGAATGGCCAAAGCACTAAAAAGGCATCAAAACTGAGGAGTTCAAAAACTGTTTTGAGCAGCGGCAAAAACATCTCAGTAGATGTATTGTATAAAATGGAGAGTACATTACTTTGAAGGTGACTGAAGTTTAAGCATGTAAGAGTAAATACATAATTTTTTACAAATAAATTCCATTTTCAGGGGTTCCCCCTTGTATTACATTTATATATGTTACTAAGTCAACAATATACTGTCATAAGTATTACTCCATAAATTTTATGTCTGTTAATCAAACTGAGAAAAGGAAGAACAAGTATATAGAGTCATGCATCACAAAATGACATTTTGGCCAATGACAGGTCATATAAACAACATATGTGATGATGGGCTCATAAGTTTGTAATGCTGTGTTTTTACTGTACCTTTTCTGTGTTTAGGTATGTTTAGATACACAAATACTTACCACTGTGATACAGTTACCTACGGTCTTCAGTAGGGTAGCATGTTGTCTTAAGTTTGTAGCCTAGGAGCAATAGGCTACACCATATAATCTAGGTATACAGTAGACGATACCATCTAGATTTGTGTAGCTAAACTCTGATGTTCACAAAATGACAAAATCACCTAATGATGCATTTCCCAGAACATATTCCTGTTGTTAAGCAACGCATGACTGTATTTATAGAGTTTGCAATATTAACCTCATTATTTACCATTTTTGGTTTTCTACCTTTGTTCCATGGATTTAAGTTGCTGTCTGGTGTCATTTCCTTAGCCCAATACAGATTGGCTCTCACCCTCCTTTAACATACTGTTATTGGCAAATACATTCCATGTCCACATGTTCTGGCCCAACAATACATTTATATACATAGTATTTTATACAATTAAATTCTAAATCGATTGAGATGAAATAAGACGAAACATGCTTTTATGATTTTATAATTAGATTATTTTATTAATTCAGTTAAATTTAAAACAAATTGATTGAACAATTAAATTCAGGCAAGGGTAGTTTTTGAAACCAGTCTCTGAGATTTGTTCTGAACTCAGGAGGGCTCTTCTTAGCTCACTCTTTCACTGATTCTCCTGTGAACTGGCTGGCCTGTGGTTCTGCTTGTTGTTCTTAATAAGCAGAAGCTACTGTTTTTCAAAGTACCTTTGGACTTGAACTTCTTCACATTCTCTTTCAAATAAAATCAGTTCCTCTGGGAAGAGGTTCAGAGTGCTCTTACATGATGTCTCTCCCTCAAGCAAAATTTCTGAGCCACTACTGTGGAGGGTGGGTGCATAGTCTCTGATCTTTTCAGCTTGCTTTTTCAGGTGTGATACTTTAGTGCTGTAAGTGGGTTCTGATGAGGGCAATTAAGACCCCAATATTCTTGAACTTTTGTGCTTGAGGTAGAGCCTCTGAATGGGAATTGGGTAGAAGGGAGCCCTTGACCTTTCCACCACACTCACCACAAATTTAGCCTCCTCAACTTGGAATTTAGGGGGATGAGAAATATTGATAGACTTCCCTTTCTGGTAAGTAGCACTTAATTGGGAGCTGAGGAGGGAAGGAGCCCAGTCATCTTGGCCACACCCACTTGGGGTGGAATTTTTTTCTAGCTGAGCTTGACTGGGGGAAGAATAACTAGTGGCTCAAATGCTACAGGCTCTTACTGTTCTTATAGAGTTTTAATATAATTTCTTATACAAATATCTCTCCACTTGTTAGATGCCCTCAGGAAAATTTCCAGAGAATTTAAAAGATTTTTTTACATCGTTCTTGCCAGCTGTGCTTGTTGTGCTGGGGAGTGGACTCACAGAACTGCTCATTCACCCATCCCAGATGTCCTTCCACTAGCATCCTTTTAAATGTTTTTATGGCGAGGCAGAGACACAAACTGGGACTTTATTAGATGGTAATAAATTCAACCCTTGGTTAAAAAGGTTGAGCTTTGGAACAGTAGTTGTGGAGAATCTGTTTCCTGAGAAACCAGTAATAACTAAAGATCTCCTTTAATCCTCATTTACAGAGGAAATAAGAATATCGAAATCCACAATAGGAATGACAAAGCTGGAGTCAGTCAAATGAGTCTGACATCAAAGGCCTGAACCATGTTCTACCAGGCATCAAAGGAATAATTTCCTCCTTCACCATAACTAGGTATACCCCAAATAATTAAATAAGGGGTTAGAAGAAAAAATTTTTAAAAAATTCATCAGAATTGGTGTGAATTTCTCAGTGCTACCTTGTTTTTTCTTTATTATATTAAAGATGTGGGGTCCAAATCAGAGTTAAGTATACAAACATTGATTATGCAGTTACCCTTGTTGATAAGGTATGCCCCTCCCTCCCCTAGCAGTTTCCCTCAATTTCCAATTCCACCACCCCTCCCCTGACAGTTTCCCACTACTGCCAATCACTTTCTTACAGTATTATAATTGTGCAAGCTCTGCTTATGAGTGAGAACATATGGTACTCTGTTCTTTCTTTCTGTGATAGACCACTGAGTATGATTGACTCTAAATCCATCCAAGTTGCTGCAAAGTCCCTATGTTTGTCCTTTTTATGACTGCATAATATTCCACTGTGTATATGTACCACATTTTTTTTTATCCAGTCCAGCTTCGATTGGCAGCATGGTTGATTCCATGTTTTTGCTATTGGGAATAAAGCTGCAACAAACATACGTGTGCAAGTATCCTTTTTGTAGAATGATTTGAATTCCTTTGGGCATATTTCCAATAGGAGAATTGCTGGGTCATTTGGAAGGTCAATTTTTAGTTCTTTCAGAAATTTCCACACTGTCTTCCAAAGAGGTTGCACTAGTTTGCCTTTCCACCAGCAGTATAGAAGTATTCCTTTTTCTCCATATCCTCACCAGCATCTGTTGTTTGTTTTATAAATGATGGTCATTCTTACTGGGGTTAGGTGGTATCTCAATGTGGTTTTGATTTGCATTTCTCTGATGATGAGTGAAGCTGAGCACTTTTTCATATATCTGTTGGCTCAGCACTACCTTCTAACTGGAAGAATCTCTTATTCAAAATCTGCTTATGACATATGAAAGTTCTACCATCATCTGATCACATGTTTTCATATCAGCTACATTACAAGACTTTTAATATCTCCTATTTATGTTTAAAAATCATTCCACCACATTTGCAAATTATTCTCAAATCACCTCTGCAGTTGGCATGGTTCTAATGTGATGAAGCAATTCTTGACAACCCTAATCTTTTTGCTTCTATTTTCCTACAGATTTTAATTGTCAAAGCTTTTTATTAGATGCATTTGTTGAGATAGTCATATGATTTTTCTTCTCTCATATATAAATATTGTAAATAATATTGCTAACTTTTTCATTGTTGAATAATTGAATTTCTGGAAAAAAATTGCTACTTGTCCGTAGGATAATCTTACTTTCATATAGTATTTAGTTTCAGTTACTAGTTTTTTGTTGTTGTTTTGTCAGCAGGGCCTCACTCCTTCATCCAGGCTGGAGTGCAGTTGCATGTGTACAGCTCACTGCTGTCTCAAACTCCTGGGCTCAGGCAATCCTCCCACCTCAGCCTCCCAAGTAGTTGGGATAACAGATGTGTGCCACACTCAGCTTTTTTTTTTTTTTTTTTTTAGTTTTTGTAGAAACAAGGTCTGGCTTTGGTGTCTTGGCTGATCTCAAACTCCTAGCCTCAAGCAATTCTCCATCTTTGGCCCCCCAAAGTTCTGGGATTGTAGGCATGAAGCACTTCATCTTGCCAGCATTTACTACTATTTTTGCCTGTAAGTGTCATTTATAAGTGTCTATAAGTGTTATTTAACTAATTTTTTTTTTTGGCATTAATGTCAATTTTTTTTATCTGAGTGTTATGCAAAGGAATTGGAACCCAGCACTAGTGTCACCTGATGTAGATATGAAATGGGTTTTTTTTTTGTGGGGGAAGTAGAGAAACAGCAGGATACATAAAATCTTATTGCTTCTCATCCTTCTTGTTTCTCATGCCTTCAGCCTAGGCTAGTGTTGCATGGGAGAAGGGTCCTGTCCCATTATGTTAAATGTGCTCATAGGGAAGAAGGAGATACTATACAATATGAGAGCTCTCTGTTCTGTAATGTGGCTTTGCTAGAAAGGTGGGGGTGGGCCTGGGGTCTTCACAGCTCCCTGGGTATTATTAAGCCAACTCTTTCCTGATCCATTAAATAGGGAAGGAAATGAGCCTCAAAGGCCATTCAATTTTGTCTCTGCTCACAGAATGTGCTTGTCTTGTATACAAAATTAAAGTGCTTTTATTCTTTTTCAATGTTATAACTACCTTAAGTAGTAGAAAAATTATAAACTTGTCCTTTGAAGTTTGAGAAGATGCCATCAATAAAATTGTAAGGCATGGCATCATTTTAGCAATAGCTATTTGAAAACATTTTTCATATTGTTCCATTATTTTTTGCCTCTTCTTGGGCTAGTTTTTCTAATTTAGGTATTTCTAGAAATTGTTAATATTTATATTTCCAAAGTTACAGCATAGTATTTTATATAGTATTTTTTTATAATTTATAATTTTAATTTTATTCCTATTATTATATTTCTTTTTCATTTTTAATGTATTTTTGCTTTTTTTAGTCATTGTAAGAAAAATTTGGTCATTTCTAAATCATCTTTTGGATTCATTTATCAGTAATGTCATATTTGTGCTTTCTAATTTATCAACTTTGACTTTTTTCCTTATTAATTTACCCTCTGGCATTCCCCAATTTTTTCCCTCTTTATCTGAATTTGAGAGTTGAATGTTTAAATAATTTATTTTTCTTTTTTATTTATAAAAAAATTAAAAATATTTTTTTTCTTCATAGTAATTTGTAAAGTTCTTATAGTGGATCAGGCACTTCTTCTTATAACCATATCTATAAGATATGTATTATTACTGCCTCCATGTTTATGTAAGGGCACCAAGGAGCTAAAATGTCTACCCAAGCTTTGTAACAGTATAACCAGGATATTACTCAAATTATTCTGGCTCTAAAACTTGCTCTTAAATACTTCATTATATGGTTCTGGTCACTTTTCACAAATCTTGAAAGATATTTTTCTTATAATTGCTAACTTGTCTATAATTTTAAAATTTCCTAACAGTTACTGAAAGTTACTTGTTTGATTTCCAAGTAGTAAATATTTTATTATTAATTTTGATGTTAAAATCTATTTCATTGTGGTAATAAAAAGTGACCTATTTTATTCCAGCAGTTTGAACTTTATTTAAGTTTAATATTGCATAATAGAGAATCATATTTTGAACTTATTCAATGACCACTAGAAAAATGAGAATATAATGTTGCATATATAATGTAATTATAATATGAATTACATTATGAATCTTACTATCTTATGTATTTTTACGTGTAATCTATAAAAGAGCATCTACATGTCTCACACTACAAATATTCTGTTTATAATTTTTTTATTTTTAAAAAATATATTATGTTATTCATTGCATAGAACTTTATGAATTTTATATCTTCATCGTGAACTGTACTTTCATTCTCTCAATAAAATTATTCTCATTGTTTTTTTCCTCATAAGTTGAACTTTGTCTTATATTAATAATTCAATCCCTGCTTTTCATTGCTGTTTGCATTATTTGATCCATTTTAAACAAGGCTTTGGTTTTTAATCCGTCAATTATTCTCATAAACAATGTATAGTTTGTATTATAATTCAGGCTATGAGTCAATTTTTGATAGGAGTTATAAACTATTTTATTTAATGCCATAGCTGACAGATTTTGTTATATATCTAATTTATTTATTTTTGTTTTTTACCTAAATTTTTAAAACACTTTTGGTTTGGGTCCCTTTGTACTGTATCTTTTACATTTAACTATTTATTTTTACCTGTTGTTATACAGCAGCTCTCTTATTAATTGTTAATTTTAAATATGTATGGTACAATTTAGGGTTTGGTGTACAAATATTCATTATGGAGTTACCCTTGTTGATGAGGTGTGCCCCCACAAGGCAGTTTCCCACTACTGCCAGTCCTGCCCCCGCCCTCCCATTGCAGTTTCCCTCTACTGCCAATAGCTTTCTTATAGTATTATGATAGTTGTTCAAGGTACACTTATAAGTCAGAACATGTGATACTCGGTTCTTTGTTTCTGTGATAGATCACTCAGTATTATAGCCTCTAAGTCCATCCAAGTTGACCAGCTCTTTTTTACATCTAATACTTTAAAATATTTGCACCCTATGGTATCTGTTACACTTTTTAAAAAATGCAGTGTTTACCTCTTCTGCGCTATATATTTGCCCCCTCATAACTCCAGAAAAAAATTCCCATTTGAAAATAATGGTAATAAGACAGGATTCTCCTCTTTTCTTCCCAGAATCATCATGAAAAACAAGACAAATAACAGGAAGTGCAAACATTTTTTTTAATTGGAACAAAAAGAGAGTTAGATCTCAAAATAATACAATAGGTGAAAAGGCTCCTAAAAGCAGTTTTATTGAGCATGAAAGAAGAAAGACGGCACTGTAGATGTAGATTTTTTTTAAAAAGTCAGAACATGGATTTATGGAAGGTGAGTACATGCTTTGAGGTGGGAGACAATCTTGTATTTAGGCACAGGATGCAAGGGCTACTGGCAAATGTTTCTTTGAGACTGGATTAGTTCTGTAAAGGAGAGGAGTCAAGGCTAAATCAGAGCTCTCATAGATCAGCCATATTTGCAAGAAGTCATTAGTCTCTGTGGCAGAAGAGGAGAAGAGAGACTTTGCATGGTGAAAACTACCACACTTGATTATTTGCTTCTATTGGAATAGCAGAAAGGTTAAAGTGCCTCACACACAAAATTCTGGAACCCAAGGAAAATTCTAGTTTCCTGGAACACAGCTATGATTCTCTTCACTTCATAAAACTTTGGTAAATTACTGGTAAAGGACACAAAATCTTACCTTTTTGAAGGATAAGTAATCAAAAAGAAAATAAGACAAGAACAGGAAAAACAAATGCCAGACAAAAAACACCAAAAAGTGTTGCATTGATGCAGATAAGAAAGGTCCTACTTTTCCTCAACAGGTTAACCACAAACCAAAGGCAACTTCTGAATGCAATGGAAATGGTAAGTGAGGGTAATTCAGGAGTTCTGTGCTCCTGCCTCAGAGTCCCCTAGAGCCTTGTGGGATTCCAGTCCCTCACAGGAAACTGTTTTGCCCACAGTCATGCTCTGCCAAAACCCTCATGGAGTGGTGCAACACCAGCTACCATATAGCAGGAACTCAACCCTTGTTTGCATGTTTTCTAGCTGGCCTGAGAGTGGACAGGCCACAAGGCCAAACTTCAAGCTTCAGACAGCTCCTGGCTGGGGCTGGAATGGGCTGCTGTGAAAATACTTGAGGCTCTGAGGCTGTCTGCACTTTGACTTTCAGGAGGCAAACTGCTTAAGGCTACGGCAAAAGCTGGTTTGGATTCTCTGCCCTAGTAACCTCTCAGTCCCTGTGAAAACTCTTCTGTGCCTGCACCACACAACTGTGTTGCACCAGTGGCCTGAGGCTCCCTCCTAATCCCACTGGGCTAACAAGATTGCACATTTAGGGTGTGCTTAAGTTCCTTTACTCTGCATTCCCCTCCAAGATTCAAAACATAGAACTTGAGTAATCCTCAGAGCCCTGACAACCTAGGTTGGCTGGACACTTCCTTAGAGCAACACTCACCAAGGAGAAGTCCCACAGCCACCATTGCAGCAGGCTTTCTCCAACAAATGCCACCTCCTGACTGGAAGTCAATAAATAGCACAGCCTACCACATAGAATATAATACCTCCACTTTGGGGAAGGCCTGATTCAAGACCCCAGCAAACATTGTTTTCCAAATTGCCTCAGTCTCTCAGGATGCCATGAGCAATTGCAGATGCTCATCATAGGTCTGCCACAGCTGGCAATTGAGAAACCCACCCAACCAAAGCTATATATATCCAAGGGAACCCTAGAGCACCTAGTCAGCTCTCGTCAACCTCAAATAAGAAGAAATAGTCTATTCAAATGAGAAGGAGCCAGAAAAACAATTCTGACAATATGAAAACACAGAGTTCTTCAACACCCAAAAAAACCACACTAAGTCCTCAGGATTCACCCTAATCAAAATGAAATATTTTAAATTCCAAAGATAGAATTAAAAAGGTTAATTTAAAAATATCTCAATGAGTTTTAGGAGACAGTTTAAAACCAACATAAAGACATTTTTAAAAAGCTATTCAGGACATGAGTGAAAAAAATCTCCAAAGAGATAGACACCTTAAAAAAAAAAGCTGAAATTCTGAAAATGAAAGAATCATTTAGGAAAGTTCAGTGGAAAGTTTTAAGAGTAGACTAGAACACGTAGAAGAAAGGATCTTAGATCTTGAAGACAAGGCTTTCTAATTAACCCAATCAAACAAGAATAAAGAATCTAGAGACTAGAACACAGTCTCCAAGAAATTTCGGATTGTATAAAACATCTAAACCTAAAAATCATAGGTGTTCTTGAAGAAGAGAAAGTCCCAGGTTTGGAAAATCTGTTTGAGGGAATAATGGAGAAAAACATCCCTGGCCTTGCCAGAGAGTTAAACATCCAGACACAGAAATGCAAAGAGCCCCTGGAGGACTCATCACAAAAAAGCCATCCCCACAGCATATAATCATCCAGTTATGCAAAGTTAATGTGAAGGAAAGAATTTTAAAAGCACTGAGTCAAAAGAATCAAATAACTTTCAAAAGTAAGCCTAACAGACTAACAGCAGACTTCTCAAAAGAAACCCTATAAGCCAGAAGGGATTGGAGCCCTATCTTTAATCTTCTGTAACAGAATAACAGTCAACCTAGGATTTTGTATCTCACAAAACAGCTTCATAAATGAAGGAGAAATGAAGTATTTCTCAGACAAGAGAACATTGAGGGAATTTGTCACCACTAGACCAGCTCTGCAAGAAATACTCAAAGGAGTTCTAAATACTAAAACAAAAAAATCAAAATACACCCATAGAAAAATGCTGGATATCGGCCAGGCTCAGTGGCTCAGCCTGTAATTGCAGCGCTTTGGGAGGCTGAGGTGAGTGGATTCGAGACCCGCCTGGGCAACTTGGTGAGAGCTCATCTCTACAATAAACCAAAAATTAGCTGGGCATGGTAGCACACTCCTGTAGTTCCAGCTACTTGGAAGGCTGAGGCAGAAGGATCGCTGGAGCCCAGCAGGCTGAGGCTGTAGTGGCCGGGAGTGGCCACTGCACTCCAGTCTGTGTGACAGAGTGAGACTCCAACTCAAAAAAAAAAAAAAAGAAAGAAAGAAAATTGCTGGACATCACAAAGCTCAAAACAATAGATAAAATAAATAAAGCAACCAGATAATCAATATGATGAATGGACTAGTACCTTACATATCACAATTAACTCTGAACATGAATGGTCTCAATGACCCACTAAAAGTATATAGACTGTAAGAATGAATTAAAGAAACAAAATCCAAATATCTGTTGCCTTCAAAAGACCCCCTTAACGCACAGAAACTGTTATAGACTTAAGATAAATAGGTGAAAAACAATTCCACACAAATGGAAACCTAAAATAAGCAAGAGTAATCATTCTCATATCAGATAAAACAGACTTTAAATTAACAACAGGAAAAAAAAGATGGTTATTATATGGTGATAAAGGGATCAATCCAACAAGACATAATTTTAACTATATATGCACCTAACAACGGAGGCCTCAGCTTTACATAACAAATTGTATTAGACCTAAAAAAAAAAAATAGATGGCAATACCATAGTATTGGGAGAGTTCAACACTCCACAGACAGCAATAGACAGATCATGAAGGAAGAAAGGAAACAAGAAGCACTGGAGTTAATCTGACTCTAGAGAAAAATGGAACTAACAGACATCTATAGAACACTCCATCCCCAAATTACAAAATATACATTATTCTCATCAGTAAATGAAACATTCTCCAAGACAGACCATATAATAGGCCACAGGTCAATTCTCAATAAGTTCAAAGAGATCAAAATCATATCAAGCACCGTCTCAGATCACAGTGAAAATGAAACTAGAAATTAACTTCAAGAAGACCTTGCAAAACCACAAAAAAACATGAAAGTTTAACAATCTGCTCCCGAATCATTCTTGGGTCAAAAATAAAATCAAGATGGAAGCATTAAAATTCCTCAAAATGAATGACAACAATGAAAAAAGTTATCAAAACTTCTGGGATGCAGCCAAAGCTGTGCTCCAAGGAAAATTTATAGTGAGTAAGACCAAAACTAATGAGACTAAAAGACTACATATCAACAACCTACCATCACACTTCAAGGAACTAGGAAAACTTGAACAAGTCAAACCCAAAACTAGCTGAAGAAAAGAAATAATGAAAATCAGAGCAGAATTAAATGAAATTGAAATTTTAAAAATGCAAAGGATCAATGAAACAAAAAATTGGTTCTTTGAAAAGATAAACAAAATTGATAGTCCACTAACTAGACTAATTAAGAATGAAGAGAGAAGATTCAAATTAGCTCAATCAGAAATGAAAATGGAGACATTATACTTGATATGATGGAAACTCAAAAGATTATCTGAGACTGTTATAAACATCTTTATGCAAACAAACTGAACAATCTAGAGGAAATGGATTAATTCTTGGAAACATAAAACCCTACCACCTGAATCAGAAGGAAAGATAAAACTTGAACAGAGTAACAATAATAGTAGCAAGATTAAAACAGTAAGTAGAAGTCCCCCAACAACAATAAAAAAGTCTAGGATCTGATGGATTCACATCTGAATTCGACCAGATCTTCAATTAAGAACTGGTACCAATTTTATTGAGGCTATTCCACAAATAGAAGAGGAGGTATTCCTCCCTACCTCATTCTATGAGACCAGTATCACTCTGATATCAAAGCCAGGAAAAGTTTACACTCCCACCAACAGTGTAGAAGTGTTCCCTTTTCACCACACCCTCTCCAGCAGCTGTTATTTTTTGAGTTGTTGATAATTGCCATTCTAACTGGAGTTAGGTGGTATCTCAGTGTGGTTTTGATTTGCATCTCCCTGATGATTAGTGAGGTTGAGCATTTCTTCATGTGTGGCAATTCCTAAAAGCTCTAAAAATTGACCTTCCATATGACCCTGCAATCCCCCTACTGGGAATATACCCTGAAGAACACAAATCACTCTCTAAAAAAGATACCTGCACACGTATGTTTATCGCAGCGTTGTTCACAATAGCAAGAACCTGGAAACAACCATGCTGCCCATCAAAAGAGGACTGGATTTTAAAATGTGGTACATATACACGATGGAATACTATGCAGCCATAAAAAAGAACAAAATCATGAATTTCACTGCAACCTGGAACTAAAGTCTATAATACTGAGTGACCTCTCACAGAAACAAAGATCCGAATATCACATGTTCTCACTCATATAATGGACCTTGAACATCCAATGCAATACTATAAGAAAATGACTGATGGTACTGAGAAGCTATGGGGGGGAGGGGGATGAGATTAACAGTAGCAAATATCTGTCGGGGGATGGGAAAACACCTCTTATTAACAGGGTGCCTGAATGAAACGTAATTGTACACCTAACCCTTAACTGTACCCCACAAAACCATAATAAGAAATACTGATTGATGAAAAAAAAAAAACAAAGCCAGGAAAAGTCACAACTAAAAAAGGAAACTACACACCAATTTCCATTATGAACATAGACACGAAAATTCTCAACACCATATCAGTAAATTGAATTAAACAGCACGTAAAAAATTATTCCAGAAATGCAAGAGTGGTTCAACATGTCCAAGTCAATAAATGTTATCCACCGCATAAAAACAACTTAAAAAAACATATTATAATTTCAATAGATGCAGTAAAAGCATTTGATAAAATCTAGCATCCTTCATAATAAAAGCCGCCAGCAAAATAGGCACAGAGGGAATACTTTTCAAAATAATAAAAAACATAGATGACAAGCCCACAGTCAATGTAATCCCAAAGGGAGAAAAGTTAAATACATTCCTCCTCAGAACTAGAACAAGGCAAGGGTACCCACTTTCACCAGTCTTATTCAACATAGTACTGGAAGTCCTAGAGCAATCAGGCAAGAGAAAGAAATATTTCCAAAATTGGAAAAGAAGAAATCAAATTGTCTCTGTATGCTAATGATAACTTCTTATACCTAGAGAATCCTAAAGACTCCTCTGAAAGACACCTGGATTTGATATATGAATTTGGTAAAGTTTCAAGATACAAAATCAACACACACAATCAGAAGCACTGCCATACAAAGTAGCAACCAAATTGATAATCAAATCAAGAACTCAATACCATTTACAATAGCAGGGAAAAACTAAAACATCTAGTGATATATTTCACCAAAGAGGCGAAAGATCTCTACAAGGAGAACTACAAAACTCTGATGACAAAAATTGTAAAGGGGAAAAAAAAAATGAAGAAACATCCCATACTCATGGATTGGAAGAATCAACATTGTCAAAATGGCCATGTTATCCAAAGTATCTACCAATTCAGCACAATCCTTCTCAAACCACCAGTGTCATTCCTCACAGAATTAGAAAAAAAAAAAAATCCTAAAATTTACATGGAACTAAAAAAGAGCCAGAATAACCAAAACAATCCTAAGCAGAAGGAAAAAAGCTGGAGGCATCACATTACTCAACTTCAAATTATACCGTAAGGCTTAACAACCAAACACCATGGTACAATTAGGTTCACGCAAAAGTAATTTTTGTTTTTACATTGCTGATATTTGCCATTTAATATAGGAATACACTCTTAAATAAATGTGATTATGTTATACTTCATTTTAATGAGCATTTCTTGCTTCATTTTATTTTAGCTAATGACTTGTTACTTGCTGTTTATTTTCTGCTTATTTTAGACTCTAGAAATGATGTTAGACAAAAAGAAAATTTGAGCAATTTTCTTATTTGAGTTCAAAATGGGTTGTAAAGCAGCAGAGACAACTCACAACATCAACAACACATTTGGCCCAGGAATTGCTAATGAATGTACAGAAAAGTGATGGTTCAAGAAGTTTTGCAAAGAAGATGAGAGCCTTGAAAATGAGGAGTGTAGTCACTGGTCATCAAAAGTTGATAATGACCAATTGAGAGCAATCATTGAAGCTGATTCTCTTACAACTACATGAGAAGTTGCTAAAGAACTCAACGTTGACAATTCTATGGTTGTCCGGCATTTGAAGCAATTATAAAGGTGAAAAAGCTCAATAAGTTGGTGGTACATGAACTGACTGACTGAAAATAAAAATAATCGTTATTTCAAAGTGTTGTCTTCTCTTATTCTATGTAACAACAATGAACCGTTTCTTAATAGGATTGTGATGTGTGATGAAAAGTGAATTGCATACAATAACTGGCAATGACCAGCTCAGTGGCTGGACTGAGAAAGAGCTCCAAAGCTCTTCCCAAAGCCAGACTTGCACCAAAACAAGGTTAACGTCACTGTTTGGCGGTCTGCTGCTGGTCTGATCCACTACAGCTTTCTGAATCCTGCTGAAACCATTACATCTGCAAAGTATGTTCAGTAAGTTGATGAGATGCATCAAAATCTGCCAAGCCTGAAGCCAGCATTTGTCAACAGAAAGGGCCCAATTCTCTACAACAACTCCCGACCACACACCTCTCAGCCAATGCTTCAGGAGTTGAATGAATTGGGCTACAAAGTTTTGCCTAATGTGTTATATTCACCTGACCTCTTGCCAATTGGCTACCACTTCTTCAAGCATCTCGACAACTTTTTGCAGGGAAAATGCTTCCACAACTAGTGGGATGCAGAAAATGATTTCCAAGAGTTCATTGAATCTAAAAGCAGGGATTTTTATGTTGCAGACACAAGCAAACTTATTTCTCATTGTCAAAAATGTATTGATTGCAATGGTTCCTATTTTGATTAATAAAGATGTGTTTGAGTCTAGCTATAATAATTTAAAATTCACAGTCCAAAACTGCAATTACTTTGCATCAGCCTAATATAAGAACAGACATATGGACCAATGAAACAGAGCAGATTATCCAGAAATGAACTTGTATACCTACAACAAACTGATCTTTGACAAAGCAACCAAAAATTTGTACCAGAGAAAGGCACTCTATTCATCAAATGGTGCTAAGAAAATTGGATAGCTACATACAGAAAAAGAAAATGATACCTATCTCTTTCTATATACAAAAATTAACTCAAGATGGATTAAAGACTTAAATGTTAGACCTGAAAACATACAATTCCTATAAGAAAACCTAGGAAAAAAGCTCTTCTGGACATCACTTAGGCAAAGAATTTATGACTAAAATCCCCAAAGTAAATGCAACAAAAACAAAAATAAATAAGCAGGAATTAATTAAACTAAAAAGCTTCTGCACAGCAAAATAAATAATCAATAAAGCAAATAAGCAACCTACAGAGTAAGAGAAGATATTCACAAACTATACATCTGATGAAGGACTAATATCCAGAATCTACAAATATTTCAAGCAGATCAACAAGAAAAAAGCAAATAACTCCATTAAAAAGTAGGAAAACGACATGAAGAGACATCTTTCAGAAGAAAATATAAAAATGATCAACAATCATGAGAAAAATATCAACATCTCTAATTGTCAGGGAAATGCAAATCAAAACCACAATGAGATACCACCTAACACCAGTCAGGATGGCCATTATTAAAAAATTTAAATAAAATGGATGCTGGCACAGGTGCAGAGAAAAGTTAACTTATACAGTGTTAACAGGAGTGTAAATTAATACAACCTTTCTGGAAATCAGTATGGTGATTTCTCAAAGAACTAATTGTACATTTACCATTTGATCCAGAAATTCTACTACTAGGTATCTACACAAAGAAACAGAGGTCATTATATAAAAAAGGCACTTGCACCCACATGTTCATTATAGCACAATTCACAATTTTAAAATGTGGAATCAACCTAAATCCCATCAACTGATCAGTGGATAATAAAAATATGGTTTATATACACTATGGAATACTATTCAACTATCAAAAAAATATATAAAATTCACAGTCCAAAACTGCAAGTACTTTTACATCAGCCTAATATAAGAGCAGACATATGGACCAATGGAACAGATCAGAGAATTCACAAATGAACTCAAATACGTAAAACCAATTGATTTTGACAAAACAAACAACAACATACACCAAACGGTTGTCTTTTGCAGCAACTTGGCTAGAATTGGAGAACGTCAACCGTGCTGCCCATCTAAATGAAGTAACTCAGGAACAGAAAACCAAACACTGTGAGTTCTCACTCATAAATGGGAGCTAAACTAAGGATCCGCAAAGACATAGAGGATGGTATAATGGAAACTGTAGACTCAGAAAGTGAAGGTGAGGAAGGGGTGGAGGGACAGTAAATTACAAATAGGTTACAAAGAACACACTGAGGATGATAGGTACACTTAAAGTCCAGACCAAAAATTATTTGCACTCTGAAGCTATTGAAATAAAGAAAATAATTATAAAATAAATAAAGCAAAAAATATAAAGCAGATAAAATACTACTAATAAATTTTGAATTATTAAAAAAATTTAAAGCAAAAATATTAGTAAAACAAGAAAAAAAGAAGAGATATTAGAGTCAACACATGTTGGGAAAAAATACATCCAGATAATAAAACTTGTAAATATAAAAAATGAAATTTTATAATTTAGAAACAAAGTCCTTCTTAAATAAGACACAGCACAGAAGCCATAAAAGAAAAGGATGATAAATGAGTATATTAAAATGAAAAAAAAAAAAATGACATGTAAAAACTTCCAAAACCAATGTCAGGAAGCAAATGAAGAAATATTTGTAACTAATTTAATAAAATGATAAGTTTTCTAATACACAAAAATTGGGAAAAAGCAAAAAAAAGAAAAGAAAAGAAAAGAAAATCCACTAGGAAAGTCATGGTGGTATATTCCTATAGTCTCAGCTACCCAGGAGACTAGGGCAGGAGGATCAATGGCGTTCAGAAGGAGTTCAAGGCTGTAGTGCACAGTGTTGACATCTGTGAATGGACACTATTCCAGCCTGGACAGCATACATAGTGAGATCCCATCTCTTAAAAACAAAACAAAACACAAACAAACAAAACAGAAAAAAGAGGCAAAAAAAAAAAAAACCCTATTGGAACAAAAATGAACAAAAGATACAACAGATTAATTCCAAAAAGAAAATATGGCTTTTAAATATGTTTAAAAATTGTCAATTTTTACTCTTATTTATGAAACAAGAAAAATGCAAATCAGAGCCCTGAAAAGCTGGCAAAGACTTTTAAAATATAACAAGGCCCTAACATTGCTGGTGGGAATACAAATTATCACAATCAATCATCATTGACTTCATCTTTTGTGTTTCTGACTGAGTTTATTTGTGCTTTTTCTCTCTTTTTCTTGGTCAGTCTGGCTAGGGGAACATCGATCATGTTTATCCTTTCAAAGAACCAGATTTTTGTTTCATTGATTTTTTTTGTATTATCTTTTTGTCTTCTATGTCTGGATATGGGCTTTTATTTTGGTAATCTGGATTCTTCTGCTGAAGTTAGGGTTTTGGTGGTCTAGCTTTTCCATCTTCCTTAGGTGACTTGTTAGGCTGTTAACTTGTGATCTTTCCATTTTCTTCACGTGTGTGAAGAATTCATAAAGATATGAATTCCCCTCTTACTACTGCTTTCATGGCATCCCAGAAGTTTTGGTAGGAAGTTTCTTTATTTTCATTTGTTTCTAGGTATCTTTTAATCTCGGTTTTGATTTAATTATTGACCCAGGAGTTGCTTTGCATCATATAGTTTAGTGTCCTTGTCTTTGTGGGCTTTGGGGAAACTGTTGGTGTTGATATTTATTTTTATTCCACTGTGGTCTGAGAAGATGCATGGCAAAATTTCAATCATATGAAATTTGTTTATGTTTGATTTATGACCAATGATGTGGTCCATCTTGGAGTACGTTCCATGTGGTGATGAGTAGAATGCGTATTCTGTGGTCATTAGGTGGAGTGTTCTGTAGGTGTCAATTAAGTTCATTTGTTCAAGAATCTCATTGAGATTTCGGATTTCCTTGCTGATTTTTTGTCTTGGTGATCTATCCAGGGTTGTGAGTGGGGTATTAAAGTCACCAGCTCTGATAGTGTTAGAATCAATCTCTTTTTTAAGTTTGCCAAGAGGCTGCTTTACAAATTTGTTGGTGCTCCTATGTTGGGTGCATATATGTTCAGGATGGATATTCCTTGTTGATGAATTGAGCCTTTTTCATTATGTAGTGACTTTCCTCGTCTTTTAAAGTTTTTGATAGCTTAAAGGGTATTTTTGTCTAAGATTAAGATTGCAACTCCAGCTTTCTTTTGTGTTCCATTTGCTCAAATTTTCTTCTCATCTTTCTTTGAGTCTGTGAGTGTCCTTTCTGGTGAGAGTCTCCTGGAGACAATATATTGTTGCCTGGTGATATTTTATCCATTTTGCCATTCTATGTCTTTTCAGTGGTGCATTTAGTCCATTTACATTCAGGCTAATTAATGAAATGTGAGAGTTTATCCCTGTCATGAGGTTCTTATAGAGGTATTGTTATTCCTGTTTGTTTGTTGTGTTTCTTTTGATCTTGGGGTTGATTCGTGTGTGTTTTCAATCTTTTTCCTACACTCTTGTGAAGAATGTTGTTGTTATTTTTTCCCTTTCTTCTGTGTTTAATACTTTCTTAAGTGTTTCTTGTAGAGCTGGTCTAGAGGCAGCATAGGATCTTAGGGATAGAATGTCTGGGAAAGATTTTTAATGCTCCCTCACTGATGAAGTTTAGTTTAACTGGGTAGGTTATTCTGGGTTAAAATTGATTATCTTTGAGTACTTTGAAGCTCTCCAAGCTCTCCTAGTACAGCCTCTGTAGAAATCAGTGTGGTGATTTCTAAAAGTTCGAAAAATCGACCTTTCATATAACCCCATAATCCCCCTAGTGGGAATATACCCAGAAGAACTCAAATCATTCTATGAAAAAGAATGAAAATTCTATGAAAAAGATACCTGCACACATATATTTATCACAGCATTGTTCACAATAGCAAGAATATGGAACCAACTGTGCTGCCCATCAAAGGACTGGATAAAAAAGATGTGGTAAATATACAGAATGGAATATTACACAGTCATAAAGAACAAAATCATGAACTTTGCAGCAACCTGGATGGAATTGGAGTTTATATTACTGAGTGATCTCTCACAGAAACAAAGAACTGAGTATCACATGTTCTCACTCATAAGTGGACCTTGAACAACTACCATAATACAAAGGATTTACAGTAGTGGGAAACTGTGGGAGGGGTGGGATTGACAGTAGTTGATATCTGCCTGAGGAAGTGGGGGCACACCTCATTAACAAGGGCACCTGCACAAGGAATATTTGTATACCTAACACTGAATTGTACCTCATAATTTTTAAATTACAAAAATTCATATTCGCTAACCAAGAATTTCACTTTTAAGGATTTATCTTCCAGATAAACTGAAATATGTGGAAGATGACATATGTACTCAGTCTTTCTGCATTGTTTATAATAGCAAAAGCCCAAAAACATCTTAACACAAGTATTGCTTAAATAAACTGTGAGGAGGGGTGCAGTAGCTCAGCCTGTAACCCCAGAACTTTGGGAGACCAAGGCAAGAGAATTGCCTGAGTCCAGGGGTTCAAGACCAGGCTGGGCAACTTGGTGCAACCTCATCTCTACAATAAATGACAAAACTAGTCAGGCGTAGTGGCACGACTATAGTTCCAGCTACTTGGAAGACTGAGGCAGAAGGATTGCCTAAGTCCAGCAAGTTGAGGCTGCAGTGGCCATGAGCTTGCCACTGCACTCCAGCCTGAGCAGCAAGAGTGAGACTCCAACTCAAAAAAATAATGTGTGGTACATCAGTTTGTGGTAGAGTGCATCAAGAGCCCCAGCTCCTCAGACCTTTGTAAGTATGAACCTTTTGCCACATCATTTTTCAGGGCTTTTCTACTTTAAGTGAGATGTAATTATGGTTTTTTGACTTTGCATGTGATTTGCCTTGATTTATAGCATGCTGACAGATACAATGCAGACTGTAGCTTAAAAAAGATTTCTATGGAATAGGCTTGCTTGTTCTTGTGCTTAAACTTTGCCATAAGAATAATGTGTTAGGCTATTCCACTGGTCTTAGGAGAGAGGTCAGAACCATTTGGAGCAGAACTGTCCTATCATCATACTATGGAATACTTCTTAGCAAAAGAATCAAAAGGAATACATTACTGATACTCATAATAACATGGATGAATCCAAAATTAATTTTGCAGAGTGAAAGAAGCCAGATACAAAAGGGCACATATTGTATGATTCCATTTATATAATATTCTAGAAAATTCAAATTAATTTCTAATGACAGAAATCAAATTAACGGTTGACTGAGGATGGGATTGTTTAGTGGTAACATGTGGATAGAGGGACTACAAAAGGAAACTTTTGAGGGCAATAGATATCTTCATTTTTACATTCATAAATATGCTCATTTGCATGTTTCATAAGTCAATACTTATGAAATTGTACACTTTAATTATATGCAAAAAATTGAAAAAGAAGCCAAATGTTAGAATTTGTAAAGCTAAGTAATGGGTGCACTAGTTTGTACGCAATTCTCTGTTGTTGAGTATTTGTTTGTTGTATTTAATGACAAAATATTTTAATTCAATCAAAAAAGAATAAGATTTCCACACCTGAGCTAACTGACTTAACAAAGTAATGGAAACAATAAGTGTTATGAAAACAGAACCCTTCTCTGTCTTATTCACCATTGTTTCCTCAGTTCTCAGAATATTGCCTAGAAGTGCTTATCACACACTTTAAAAATATTTAACGATTAATTAGCAAACTTAGATTATCCATAGCTACCGGTTATTTTCTTATTTTAAAGACACTTCACATTTCTTACGAGGAAGCTTGGAAGTTATGGAAGAATTTTCGAGTGTCAGTCCATGCTCTGGAGGGTAGTTGTGGAGGTGATGTGAAACCATGAAGTGTCTTTAGTATTCTCATGGAGATGCGGGGCTTGTATCTAGGCAACCTGCAGTAACAGAGCTCTTTTCGTTGTCTGCAGGCAGCACTCTTGCTGATTATTGAATACGCATTTGTAAATGCATGTGCCATACTGATTGTACACTATTTTGAACATCACCTCTTTGTAAATGTCACCACCTCAATATTTTGGGAACTAAATACTGCCTGATGTCACACATTCCTCCAGCAAGTTTTTCCTTTTTTTTCAGGTTCTGTAAGGGCATCCTGTGGCAAATGCTCTGTTCCCAACTCATTATTCTACCAACACCCACACTGATCAGGTCACATGATTTGACACTAGCTTGACTTTGTTTTTCTGGTTAAGTCCCTTAACTTCCTTTTTTCTTTCACTGCCAAAGTAATACAATAAGTTTCTATTCCAGAATACATAACATCTTTAGTACTCTCTTCACTAACTTTTATCTAGGAATCTAAGTGAAATTTGATAAATATTCACTTATTGGATTTGAACATTTCAGGCAGTGCTAGTAGCCATCCTATTGCTCTATGTACTTTAGCTCACTAGGTAAGACTTATTAAATTAGATGAGAGAAGCCTGGGTCATATATCCAAACTTTGGCCCAAATCTATCAGCTAAACCTCTGCCATGGACGTGCAGTAGATTGCCTATCAGTTTGCCAGGATTAGCACATTCTTTTAAATGATATTACTGACTTTGGATGTGCCTATGTTTGGAAGACAAAACTATTACTAAAAAATTAATAAGCATTTATTAGATTGTATAAAAATTAATTGAAATTAATTGCATTTGGATGTGGCTATAATTATAACTGCTCCCATTTCTTGGCTAAATTCCAGTTTAATTTAGAACCCAACTTGTACAAGAACTAGAGAAATGGAAAATCTTTAATGTCACCTTCAAAATTGAATTAACATACATTAAAAAAGAATATTAGGTAACACTGCTAATTCAAATATTTCCCACACAATTTAAAAGACAAAAATCTCAACCAAATAAGACAGATTCTTCTTTAGACAGATAAGTGTATTGTTCTATCCTTTCTCTAGATATTTTCCAGCTTAACCACAATCAAACTTGACTCTTCAAGTTACAATTATTAGAATTTCTCTTGGTCATCACTTAAAATGTGAAAGTTATCTATAATGTTACTTAGAATTATAAATGTTTGCATTTTCACCTTCATAGTGAATAAATCACTGAGATTTGTAGATTATCTTAAAAATTTATATAGATTGTTTTCAAACTTTCTAAAACCCAATGTTTACTTTTTAAAACAGATATTTTATAAAGTCTCCTTTATTATAGAACATGTACCTTCACACATAATTTTAAAAATATAAACTATATTAACTAGAATTTCATTTTATTTTATTTTATTTTGAGTTGGAGTCTCATTCTGTCGCCCAGACTGGAGTGCAGTGACCGCTCCCAGCCACCGCAGCCTCGACCTGCTGGGCTCTGGCTATCCTTCCACCTCAGCCTTCCAAGTAGCCAGAATTACAGGCATGCGCTACCACGCCCGGCTGATTTTTTGATTTATTGTAGAGATGAGGTCTCACTGCCCAGGTGGGTCTCGAACCTGTGGGCTCAGGCAATCCACTCACCTCAGCCTCCCAAAGGCGTGGGATTACAGGCTGAGCCACTGAGCCCGGCTTAACTAGAATTTTAAAGAAGAAATGAGAGTAATTAAATATTAGTTAATATGTAGTACAACATATAAATGCCTAGGCATAACTACTAGTGAAATGGTGATATTCTTCTAGTTATAAATAATCTAAGATTTAAGAGAAGTTAGAACAACTTTCAAATGAGTGCTGAAATAGGTTTTTTTTAAAATTAGACGTTTTGAAATAAGAATCACTACAAATGCAAACTGATAGAGATAGGTTGTATTGATGATTCAAATAGAATGAATGGCATGACTATCAGAGATAAAATTTTGGAAAGATTTCAAACAAAGCAATATATATTCTTTCCATAATGAACAATGTAGTTGTTCCCAGGAAATTAGTGTATAATAAAGCCATACTGTCGATATTTGGAGTTTAAATGTAAGATGGAGTTGTTTCTAGACTGAGTTAGGTTTTTATCTACAAGAATGCTTAGATGGATAATTCAAAGTCATGAAGGGTGCAGAGCAGTTCTTCATTGTATGGAATTGCCTCTCTAATCACAGGCTTTCTAATCTCCCTGGCTCCTGCCCACTAAATGCAAGTAGCTTTCTCCAGTTACTGTGACAACAAGAAAATGTCTCCAGAAATAGTCAAACTGCCCACTGGGGGCAGTGCCATCCTGTTGAGGACCGCTGGTCAGTATAGTCTCCTGCCTTACCAGTCTTTCACCTCTGCGTTAGTTTGGGTCTTCCCCATCTCCCACTTGGACTCTCAACCTTTCTCCCTGTTTTCAATGTTCTGTGCCTGCAATTCACTCCTCAAATAGAGAGCAAATGTGATCTTTCCAAAATGTACTTTTTGATCATGGCATTCCTCTGCTAAAAACCTTCATGGGTTCCCCAGCATGACAGAATAAGAGAAACATGTAGAACTTTGAGACTGGAGGTTGGGAATCTGATCCCATATATATCAAATCTGACCTTGTACTGAGTCTCCAATGTGTGCTGTGCTCTTCCCACATAGTCTGTACAACTGAACAAACTCTCTGATTTTTTTCACTAACTTGCCAATCTCTTGCCTGGAAAGTTCTTTCTAATACAGTCTTCCTTTCCTATCTGTGGGGCACTGGTTCCAGGAGCCCTGTGGGTACCAAATCCCACAGGTGCTCAGGTTTTTTTAAAATATAAAATGGTATGGTATTTTCATATAGCCTGTGCACATTCTCTAGTAGACCTTAAATTATCACTAAATTATGTATTATACCTAATACAATGTAAATGCTACGTAAATAATAGATTCATCATATTTTTAGATGTATGAAGGAGGATCCACCAAAACAGAATTTATTTATTAAAAATCTTGTATTTATTCTTACATGTTCAAACTTCAGTCATGTTCAAAGTGCTCTCTTTTTGATACAATGTACCTATCCAGACGGTTTTTCTACGGCTTAAAACCATTTTTGAACTCATCAATTTTGATGTCTTTTAATGCTTCTACCATTTTTTGTTTTACCTCTTCCACATCAGCGAAATGTTAACTTTTGAGGACATTTTGTTATTATTTTTTTAATCTGGGGAAACAAAAAAAGTTGCTTGGGCTGAGATCGGGTGATAGGAAGGGTGGGGCATGGGGGTCATGCCATTTTCGGTAAAAAAAAATGCTGAGCACTAAGCATGGTGTGGGCAGGTGCTCTTGTAAACCACCTAACATGAAACGGGCAAACGTGTTGAAAGAATCTCCAAAAAAATCACTGAAGCTGAATGCAACCTCTCACAGTTACACTGGCTAGTACTCTAATTGGGGGAAACCTGTACTAGAACAGGCCTGCCCTTTGAAAGATAACTCTTGTCTTTGGGGGTTCCCCCTCATATTATTTTTATTGCTGTATTTTTTAAAATTACTTTTCCCCTAAAGTAGTTTCTTTTTTTTCAATTTTTTTATTTTAAATATGTGTTGTACAATTCAGGGTTAGGTATACAAATGTTCATTATGCAGGTACCCTTGTTAATGAGATGCGCCTCCCCTTCCCCAGGCAAATTCCCACGACTGTCAATCCCACTTCCCCACCCCTCCTCCTGGCAGTTTACCAACTAGTTTCAATCACTGACTTATACCATCATGCTAATTCTTCAAGGTCCGCTTATGAGTAAGAACATGTGATACTCAGTTCTTTGTTTCTGTGAAAGATCACTCAGTATTATAGACTCCAAGTCCATTCAGGTTGCTGTAAAGTTCATGATTTTGTTCTTTTTATGGCTGCATAATGTTCCATTGTGTATATGTACCACATTTTTTTTATCAAGTCCTCTATTGATGGGCAGCACAGTCGGTTCCGTGTTCTTGCTATTATGAACAATGCTGTGATAAACATACATGTGCAGGTATCTTTTTTATGGAGAGTGATTTGAATTCTTCTGGGTATATTCCCAGAAGGGGGATTGCAGAGTCGCATGGAAGGTCAATTTTTATATCTTTTAGGAATCGCCAAACTGTTTTCCACAGAGGCTGTACTAGTTTACACTCCCACCAACAGTGTAGAAGTGTTCTCTTTTCACTGCATCCTTTCCAGCATCTGTTGCTTTTTGAGTTATTGATGATGGCCATCCTGACTGGAGTTAGATGGTATTTCAATATAGTTTTAATTTGAATTTCCTTGATGACTAGTGAGGATGAGAATTTTTTCATGTATCTGTTGACAGGTTGTATGTCTTCTTTTCAGAACTGTCAACTCATATCTTTTGCCCTCTTTTGCACTGGGGCTATTTTTTTCCCAGCATGTTTGAGTTCCTTATAGATCCTAAATGTTAGGCCTTTGTCAGATATATAGTTGGCAAATATTTTTTTCCAGTCTGTGGGCTGTCTCCCTGCTCTCTTGATGGTTTCTTTGGGTTTGCAGAAGCTTGTCAGTTTAATGAGGTCCCACTTGTCTACCTTATCTCTTATGGCATGGGCGCTTGCGGTTTTGATCAGGAATTGGTTAACAGTTCCAATTTCCATAAGGGTATCTCCTGCATTTTCTAAGGTTCTTAAAGTTTGAGGTTTTACATTTAGGTCTTTGATCCATTTAGAGTTGATCTTTGTGTATGGTGATAGGTAGGGATCTTGTTTTAATCTTCTGAACGTGGTTAGCCAGTTTTCACAGCACAATTTAGAATAGGTTCTCCTCTCCCCAGTCAGTGGTGGAAGCTTTGTCAAAGATGAGTTGGTGGAGAAATTGGTTTTGCTTCTGGAATCTCTCTCATTCCACTGGATCATATGCCTGTTCTTGTACCAGTACCAGGCTGTTTTTATTATTGTACCTTTATAATAGAATGTAAAGTCTGGGAGTGTGATACCTCCTGCTTTTTTTGTTTGTTTTTTGCTGAGGATTGTTTTGGCTATTTGTGGTCGTTTGTGTCTCCATATGAATTCCTGTATTGTCATTTCCATGCGTGTGAAGAATACTGCTAGCAATATAGTGGGTATTGCGTTATGTCTTTAGATTGCCTTGGGTAGGATGACATCTTAAAATGTTGTTCTTCCAATTTGGAGGGAAATTTTCCATTTGTTGTTTTCTTGATTTATTTGAACAGTGTTTAGTTTCATTGTAAAGTCTTTCACTCTTGTTAGAAGATGTCAAGTTTTGTTTTTGTCGCATTGTAAGGATTGCTCTTTTTATTTGGGTTTCTGTTTGTTTGTTGGTGGTGTATAGAAATTCGATGTCTTTTGCACATTGATTTTATACCCTGAGACTTTTTCAAAGTCCTTTATCAGTGCAGGTTTTTGACAGATTCTCTTGGGTTTTTGAGGTATAGAATCATAACTTCTGCAAATAGTGATAACCTGACTTCCTCTTTTCCTATTTGGATACTGCTGATCTCCTTCTCTTGTCTGATTGCTCTAGATAGGACTTCCAAAACTATGTTGAAAAGGAGGGGTGAGAGTGAGCATCCTTGTGTTGTTCTGGTTTTCAGGGGAAATGATTTCAATTTCTGTCTGTTTAGTAGTAGCTGGCTGTGGGTTTCCTGCAGATGGCACTTACTATTTTGAGGTATATTCCATTTATGCCTAGATGTTCAAGGGTTTTTATCAAGAAGCGTTGCTTGATTTTTTCAAAAGCTTTTTCTGCATCTAACAATATAACCATGTGATTTTGTTTCTACATCTATTGATGTATTTAATTATGTTAGTGGTCTTATGAATGCTGAACCAGCCCTGCATCCCTGGAATGACATTTATTTATTGTGGTGGATGATTTTTGAGGTGTGTTGTTGAATCCAATTTGTTAGGATCTTGTCGAGAATTTTAGCATCAATGTTCATCAAGGGTATCGGCCTGTAGTTCTCTTTCTTTGTTGGATCTTTACCTGGCTTGGGTATCAATGTGATGTTTGCTTTGTAAAATTATTTGGGAAGAGAACTACATCTTTCTAGATTGCCTGGAGTACTTTCAGTAGGATTGGTATCAGTTCCTCCTTGTATGTTTTGTAGAATTCTGCTGAAAACCCATCTGGTCCAGGGGTTTTTGTTTGTTTGTTTTGTAGGTAATTTTCTTATGACATAGTCAATTTCCTAGATTGTTATTGTTTTATTTGGTCTCACTTTATTCTTGTTTCAACTTGGGGAGATTGTTGTTATCAGAAAGTCCTCAATTCCCTTTAGGTTTTTAAGTTTATTTCCATATGTGTACATAGTAGTCTGTGATAGTCTTTTATTTCTTTGGGGTCAGTTGTGATTTGACATTTTGCATTTCTGATTGTATTTATTTGTGCTTTTTCTCTGTTTTTCTTGGCCAGTCTAGCTAGGGGACCATCAATCTTGTTTATCCTTTCAAAGAACCACCTTTTTGTTTCATTGACGTTTTGTATTATCTTTTTATTGTCTATGTCCTGGATTGGGGCTTTTATTTTGGTGATCTGGATTCTTCTGCTGAAGTTAGGGTTTTGTAGGGTTTTAACAGACTTGCTTTTCCAACTTCCTTAGGTAACTTGTTAGGCTGCTAACTTGTGATCTTTTCATTTACTTCATGTGTGTTTGTAGAGATATGAATTCCCTGTTAATACTGATTTCATGGCATCCCAGAAGTTTTGGTAAGATGTTTCTTCATTTTCATTTGTTTCCAGGTGTCTTTTAATTTCTGTTTGATTTCTATGTTGACTAGGATTTGCTTAGCATCATGCTGTTTAGTATCCATGTCTTTGTGGGTTTTTGGGGAGCTTTGTTGGTGTTGATATTTATTTTTATTCCACTGTGGCCCAAGAAGGTGCATGGCAGGATTTCAACCTTGTGAAACTTGTTTATATTTGATTTATGGCTAAGGATATGGTTGATCTTATAATATGTTTATCTGGTGATGAGTAGAATGTATGTTCCGTGGTTGTTGGATGGAGTATTCTGTAGGTTTCAATTAAGTCCATTTGGTGAAGCATCACATTCAGGTTCTGGATCTCCTTGTTGATTATTTGTCTTGATGATCTGTCTAGGGTCATGAATGGGGTATTTAAGTCTCCAGCTATGATATTGTTAGAGTCAATATCTTTTTTAAGTTTACTTAGAAGCTTCTTTGTGAAAGTTGGTGCTCCTATGCTATGTGCATATATGTTTAGGATGGATAGTTCTTGTTGAGGGATTGAACCTTTAATCATGTATGTAGTAACCTTCTGTATCTTGTTAGATTTTTGATATCTTAAAGGGTATTTTGTCTGATAGTAAAACAGCAACTCCTGCTTTCTTTTGTGTTCCATTCACCTGAAATTTGTTTCTAAAGTAGTTTCATTTGGCAGTTGGTTGAATCCACAGGTGCAGAAGCTGAGGGTACAGGCAACTGTACTTCAAAATGCAACTCAGGCATTATCACCCCAGTGGAATCTTCTGACAATCTCCCCATTCCACCCCACCCTTTGAACATTTGTGACCATTAGTCTTCTCTCCCATTAGACTGCGAGTTATTTGAGGGCAGGAATTTTTTAAATCTTATCTACTAGTGTATCCCAAGTGCATCAAAAAAGTGGACAACATACATTAAGTAGACTTTAGTCAGTTAAGAGTGGTCCTGTACTATTAGCTTTTGGAAAGTTCTGCAGATTACTATATGCAGTCATCCCTCAGCATCCTTAGGAAATTGGTTCCAGGATCCATGAGAATACCCAATTCCACAATGCTCAGGTCCCTGATATAGAATGGCAGCATATTTTCATAGAATCTATGTACATCCTCTTGTATATGTTAAATCATCTCCAGATTAGTTATAATATCAAATACAGTAGTTGTGCTGTATTGCTTAGGAAATAATGACAATTTTTAAAAACCGTACATGTTTTGTACAGTCACAATCATTTCATTCAAAACACTTCTTCCGAATGTTTTCCATCTGTGGTTGGTTGTACCCTCATTGTACTGACTAATAAGACAAATATATTATATTTTACCTATTCTCTAGTACAGGAAGTCCCCTACATATGAATGAGTTCTGTTCTGAATACATGTCCATAAATTCAACAAAGTTAGCCTAGGTACCCAACTAACACCATTGACTAGATAGTACTATACTGCAATAGGTTTATAATATGTTCTACACAAATAATCCATAAAAAACAAACATAAAAAGTAAAGAAAACATTTTTATTCTTATAGTACTGTGCCAGCTATATCATCACTGCTTTTATGCTTGCTTCCATACATCCTGGACTTGAAATGAAGATATGGTAATTTATACAATAATATAAAGTACAAAAAAGCACAACCACTTGTACAGGATGCATATATGTGGCAATATACATCAGACATGTCAGCTACAATACATGATTGGACATGCAAATGTACGTTTGTATCTTTGAAAGTTTGCACCTTGAACGTTCATATGCAGGGGACTTACTGTATAGATTTTACTTAATTTAGTTTATATATCTCAGAAAAGAAGCATATTCTTTCTAAAGTGATTTTAAATCAGCTTGCAAGAAGAGTTTTTAAAAATCATTAACAAAAAATATTTCTCCATAAATACACACATATATGTATAATTTCTGGGCCGCCTTCTTTTTTTTTCTTCAAACTGACCCCAAGTTGACTCTTCTGGCTGTGTATAGTTCTTTTGACTTATGTGATCTATGTTCACCAACACTTGATTTTCATTTAGTTACTTTTGAGATTTGAGTGTTCACTTTTAACAATTCCTTTGCTAATTTAAAGCAGGGATCAAAACTAACTAGTTTTAAATAACCACAGCATTTGTCCATGCTGGACTACATGGCTTCTCTCTGCTAGCTACCATTATCCATCATTCTTTTATATTTGCCTTATTCTTTGCCTAACCTGGATTCAGCAGCACTATTTCAGTCATTTACTAATGACTTTCCTTTGCATCATGAGAAGAAATATGCTTCCTGTATAATTTTCTAAATAAATGGTAGTTAGAAACACTTTCCCTTCCTGGAGGCTACAAAGTGACCTAACACTAAATTACTAAATTTGTTATTCTCTGTCAGGACATTCAGAGTCTTCCTTTATTTCATTTTGGAATAGAAGAATAAATGGGAAAAAATGTGCTTTGAAATCTGCTGCCCTGCTTTAGAACATGCAAATAGCATCATACACAAAAAAAATTTCAAGCTGTCAGTCATAAAGAAAGTATGATAATTTGGGATAATTAAATGCTTAAGACAATCAAAATAGAACTGATCCTAATAAGCTTTTCTCACTTGAAGGAAACTTCTTTTTTACAAAGTAGTTACTGATCGAAGTATCTTTCAATAGGGCTTGTCAACAAATTCTGGAATAACAATCCATCGATTGAAATATTTTCAGTCTTTAAAAAAGAAGAAAGCATAACTATATGTGTGAGCACAGAGAGATACATAGTTGTGTTTTTAAAAAGTGAATAATTCATATACTACTATCCTATTCATATATATATAATAGCAGAAGCAAAATATACACAAAGATAGAGGACACTGGAAATACACACATACCAAACTGTACTCAACTCTGCATTGAGAGCTTTTGGTTCTGTGTCTGTTTCTTCAAGATTATAAACTGCTTTGCTGCCAGATCAAATCACGGGACATTCAATTAAATGTGAATTTCAATGGTAAACATCACTTCTTTTAGTGTATTTCTCAAATATTGCACAGGGCATACTTACACTAAAAAACTATTCGGTGTTTATCTGAAATTTAAGTTTATCTGGGTGCCCTATATTTTTGTTAAATATGGTAACTCTACTCTATTCATCCCTTGTACTCCTAACACTAACATAGTTACAGGGATAGAGTGGGTCACAATAATGGCACGAGGGAGAGTAATTAATAGAGAACAATAATAGCAGGTGATTTTGCTAAGTGTATTACACACTTCTCTCAATTTTCATGGCAATGCCTTAAACTTCTATTAGTGGTCCTATTTTACAGATTAAGAAACAGAAGAATACACAAGACACAGAAAGTAAAGTGTTGCAACTAGGAGTGACCCTGACTTTCTGGTTCCCACTCAGCAGCCATAACCAATTGTCAGCTGCAGGAAGGTGGAGGGGAAAGAAGAAAAAGGAGAACAAAGGGTGAGGCTTTCATTCTTCCTAAAGAGAACAGAGTAGAACTTCACATAAGCCCCTTCATCTTGCCTAGAGGCAGAATGTGCGATGTACTAGATGGGAAGCAGGTGAATCTGGACCTGGTTCCCGCCTCCATCACTCATTTGAACAAGTTATATAATTTATTTTTTGCATCAATTTTCTCATCTGTAAAACTGGATTGAGAGGACCTAACCTGAGTCCTGATGTGAAGAGTAAATAAGATAATATCTGTAAAGTAATCAGCGCAGGACTTGAGAAGTAGAAGACCGTCCAATGCAAGTGCTTATCAGTTCAAAGTCCTGGTTTTTCCATTTGTAGAACAGAATAACAACAACAATAATGAGACAATAATACAATAATATCAATCTTGCTTCTAAGTTTTTTGAGTATTAGAGACTATGTATTAATTATCTTCCTGAATTCTAAAGTGCACAGACAAAAAAAATCACCTATTTGTACAATGTGCACAGGTGGGGGTGGTGGGCACTCTTAAAGCCTGGACCAAAAACTGTTTGCATCCCCCAAAGCTATTGAAATAAAAAATAAATAATAAAAACTTAAATGGAAAACGTCAAAAAATAAAAAAATAAAAAAGCTTATGAAAATAAATTCTAAAGTGCATCTCATTCTCCTAATAGAGCAGTTACTCTTCAGATCAGGACCAGAGTTAATACCATGCCAGAGCATTATGACAGTTTTTTCCAATGAGTAATTAATCTTATTTTTAACCTTGTCATATGGTAAAATGGGCTCTTTTTGGTGTACAAAGTTCCATGGGTTTTAGAACATGTAGATTTATATAACCACCACCACAATCAGGATACAGAATGTGACTGACATAGAGATTCAATTTTTTAAAAAAGTATTTCACAATCATGTTGCAAAATGCATTTAAAAATTAGAAAAGGGATTTAGATAAAGGGATTTAAGATGCACATTAATGAAACTGATTTCCCCCCAAATCTCTGCTGTCTCCAGCCCCTCCAGAATCTGTCTGGGCCACTTTTTTGTTGTTGGCTCTGCGGAATTTCATTCTACACAGATCATCATAGATTCGAGAGTGGGGGTTTTCTTCACACTGAAGGAATACATCCCAGGCATAGACTTTGGCATTCCTCATTTGATTATTTTTATATGACCAAGTCTTAATTTTCCTAACCATGTTTTCCCTAATTGCCATTTTCTCTCCAAAATGAAAAAGGCTGGAATAACCTGAACCTTTCTATTCTTTCAGGGAAATTACTTGATTGGGACAAAGGGGATATAGAGCCACTGAGAGCAATGTTAGGGCTTTCAGGACCAAAAACCTGTCTACTATGATAACAGACCCTTCTGGGAATCCATCATTCAATCCGTCCCCTTCCCCAACCCCATTTTCTTCACACACACACACACACACACACACACACACACACACACCCAGCCAGACGCTCCCCACAGTAATCACCTTTGGGACCAAACTTCGCTCCCAGGTCTGCATGTCACAAGTCCCACTCCTCCACCTGGGAGCTTTCTTTGCCTCAGTGACTTGACACACCACACCACATGTGGTGAGGAGGGCAAATCTGCTTTTCGGGTGACTCAAGACGTTGCTCTTTGGCTTTTGATTCTAGGATGCTTTTGGCTGCTGTGTTCTTCCCTCTGCTTTTGATTTGGAATGGAGAAAAGAAGCTAATGAATCCAGAATGAATCTCCCCTCCACTAATCTTTTAGTGATCCCCCCCTTAAAGTTGACTTCTCTCCACAAGTTTCATAACTACCCAAAAAGCACGGGACGGGACAGGCGGGAACACGTCAAGTGTTCACAACCTAAGGTACCACTTTGGATGACCTTCTCAAGCTGCCTTACAACCTGCTGGGCGTTTGTGCCGCGCTGTGGGTTTTCTGCTCATTTCCTTTGGCTGCAACTTTGCGCTGCTCTGTCACGCTTCTGTCTATCTCATCACTGCCAAGTGCCTAAATGAGGGTGAATTACACAGAACTCACCAGAGGTTTTGCTCCCGTCCAAGGAAGATATAGTATGCCAAATGTGGAACCACCGAAGGACTGCCAGGAGCGGGGAGAGAGGGGAATTCCCTCACCTTCGGGAGCAGGTTCCTCGTGAATTTCCACCTGGAGGTGGTGTGCAGCCCGGTTCCCCCCGCCTCTCCTCTCCAGTCCCCTAGACAGGTTTGCCAAGGCCAGCCACACCACCGAAGTCCTTTTGGCCTTCCCAGTCCTCCCCCGCCCCGCTTGGTTTTTCCCAGCTGCGGAGGTTGGGCCAGGGGCTGGGGCACGAGGAGCCGGCAAGTCACTTTGACTCCAGTGGAACTCAGAGTTGGTTCCAGAGGCGAAGGGCACGGAGGCAAGAGGCGAGAGCAAGCGGCCAGGGAGAGCTGGGGCCACGCCGGGGCCTTCCCTCCCGCAGGCAGAGGAGCGTGGGCTCGGTATGCCATCCTACCCGAGTCCCATGGCCGTTTTGTCCGCGTACTCTCCTGCCCCTTTAGAGATGACTGGCACCACCTGGGATCCCAGGGTCTGGAGGGGCTGGCCTGGGGGATGACCGCTGGAGCGCCCTCCACTTCCTGCTGCTGCTCAAAAGAGATCAAAGGACTCCTGCAACCCAAAACTTCACTCTCACCCCAACCTGGGCTGAAAGGCAGTTCAGGTGGGGGGAGACTGGGAGGCAGGCCGTCCTCGGGGGTGGGGTGGGGAGTGCGCTGGAGAGAAGTTTGGTCGGGGAGGCCCTGGGACTGAGAAGTTGGATGTGGGAGATGAGTCTGATCAGGGAGGGAGGAGGACGGGCGGCTGCACGGGTCTGTGCAGTGTGGGCCTGGGGAGGAGGAAGACTTTGCTCCCGGGTCTCTGGATTCACGTCCACCTCCTGGGTAAGGGCGTCGGAGGGGTCGGGGCAAGGCCATGCGGGCTTTTGGAAGGAGGTTGCGGGGATGCAGTGGAAACTGGGCTGGGCTTTGAGAGGCCGGATCCGCGCTCGGGGAGGCGCCGATTCTCATGCTTCTCTCTGCTTGTCCCAGGTTGCGAAGTGGATCTCGCGAGGGGCGCCAGCAAAAGCAGCAGGGACTCGCCGCCCGCCAGCAGAAAGAGGAGTGGGAGGAGGAGCGTGGAGCCCAGCGTCCCACCTCGCCCAGGAGGGGCATGCCCGGTGGTGCGGGGGTCGGTCCTCCTGTGCTCCCACGCGAGGAACGTTTTCTCCCGACGCTTCCAACCACCCTGCTCCCTCCCAGCCCAGTCCCCCGAGACTTCAGAGCACGCACCGGCCCAGCCAGCTCTGGGGAAGCGCGAACGGCGCTGCCTGGGGGCCGCTCCTGGGGCCCCGCCACCAGGGACGGGCGGTTGCCGCCAGTGCGGCTGGCGCTGGTCCTGCCGGGCTGGGTCTTCTCATCCTCGCCCCCATCGTTGGTGTCCTCCCCACCTTCTCACGTGCGCTCTTAGCCTCTGCTGCGCCAGCCCAGCCCTGCTGCCTGGCTGGTGCCCTGTGCCATGCGAATGCTCCAAGGCACGCACACCGTCAAGCGCGTGAACAGCAGCCTAAGCAGATGCCTGTGCCCCTGCCCGCCTCAGTGCACACCCTCTTCCTCACTGGCCACCAGCTGGCTGCGCTCCACCCCAGCGACAGCCGTCTGGAGGAGGTCCACGCCAGTGCCCCCAGCATCTACCTGGCCTGCGCCCGCTCAACCTCAGCCCCTTCACCTTTGCCTGCAGCCACGCCTTGGTGTGGAGCCACAGCCCCCTGCTGCAGCTGATGCTGAACCACATCGTGCTCCCCGGGTGAGCAGCAGAACCCGAGCTTCAAGGGTTTGGTGGCCCAGGCCCTGCACGCTGGCCGAGCACTGTGTGGGCTGCACTGCCTGGAGCTGATCGGCAACCACTTCCGCTACCTGCCCTGGGACGTACTGGCCCAGCCGCCCAGCCTCAGGCACCTGAACTTGAGGAACAACTGGCAACCTGACACATCTAGAAAGCCTCCACCTGGAAGATAATGCTCTTAAGATCCTTAACACCGGCACTTTGACAGAGCTGCAAGAACTGCCCCATGTCCTGGACAACAATCCCTGGATCTGCAACTGCCGCATGGAGGATGTGGTGGCCTGACTCAAGGAGGCAGAGAGAGTGCAGGACAAGGCCAGGCTCTTCTGTGTGTTCCTGGAGAAAATGAGGAATTGGGCCCTCTTACAGCTCCACAGCGCCGATCCGGACTGTGACCCTATCTTCCCCCAATCCCTGCAGAATTCGTATGTCTTCCTAGGTATTGTTTTAGCCCTACTAGCCACTATTTTCCTCCGGGTCTTGCATATGAACCACAAGGAGATTAACAAAGTGGATGCATGACATAAGAAATGCCTGCAGGGATCACATGGAAGGGTATCATTACAGACACGAAATCAATGCAGACCGCATTCAGTTCCAATTCAAATGTCTGAGCAACATTAGAGGATAGAACAAGGACAACTCTGCATGAGGTATAGACTTAAGCTTTACCCCATCTTAGGCTTCCTCTACTTCCACCCTCCACTATAGACACCACTGATAGACTGAAAGCAGTGAAGGGGATTTGCCTCCTTGTTATTTAAAGTTGCTTGGCGTGTTCTGTTCATGCAAGATGATGAACAACTGTTCATAGTGTTTTCCCTCTTCCTTTTCTTGGAACTCCTTGACAGGTGTGGAGGGAAGTTTTTAAGTTTCAGTATGAGCATGTTCTCTTTGTTGTCTGTCTCTTTCTTAGTACAGTTCGAGGTGAAGCAAGTGTACTCACACAGATAGCATTCAACAAAAGCTGCCTCAACTTTTTCGAGAAAAAATACGTTACTCATCAATATCAGTTTTATTCTTATGTACCTAAATTTTGGAGAAAATAATTGCATCTCATAAACTGCCTGCAGACCTTAGTATGCTCTTCAAAATAACTCCATAGTACACAGGAACACCTGCATCCAAGAGCTTACTTACATTTTATTGTTCTGTGTATTACAAAAATGACTTGCAACTTCAGATAACTTCTTTGACAAAATAAATTACTGGTTTGATTGCAGTTCATATGAAACTAGAGTTTTTAAATAAACTGCATCAAAATCCAACAGACTGAATTGCTAAAAACATAATAAAGATTTTTAAACTGTGTTCAAGTTTGCTGTTTGAAAAGATTAAGGGCAATGATTACTGAGTGGTCTTGATGCAGATAAGGTATTAGTTAATGTAGTTGAGAGTCAAACTTAGCAATGTCTAATATAAATAGATTTTGGAGAGAGTTTTGAAATAGTAAATTCTTTTAGGATTTAAATAGAGAGTTTGAATATTCATGAGACCAGACTTCTCAAGGCCTCAGAATTAGTGCTATTCATAAAAAAACTTAGGGGACTTCCGGCAAGACGGCGATGGGGCAGCTTGGTCAGTGAGACCATCCAGGAAAGAGAACACACATAAAGACTCTAGTTCTCTCCTGGGGACTGGAGCTCCCATGGTCGGCAGTCTGCTCTTCACACAGAGCTCAGGCGCAGCCACCGCTCAAACAGCATGGTGGTCTGGGCCATTGCCACTGCCGTGAATGCTGCCATCATGGCCATCACCCCACCCATGCCTGAGGCGACCCATGACTTTGGACCATGAAGCCTTTGCAAACACACTCTACTGAGATTGCCGCTGCTGCCACTGCCACTGCCACGCCCCACCTCTTGCCCAGAGCCAGGCTTGTGGAACTCCTTCCATGTACTGTGAGGTGGCTGCCTCCACCGCTGCTACTGTTGTCTGCTCCCTCCGGTCCTGGGTGGCCTCTGACTTCCGCCAACCCTATCCTGCATTGCCTGCAGGCTCCAGCTGCTGTGAATAAAGATCTACTAGAGTGGTGAGATAGCACCACCTTCTGGGGATCCAAGGTAACAACATCAAGATGGGAAAGACAGAAGCTCTTCCCCCTTGATAAATAGACACAGGCCAGATCAGAGTGGTAGACTGTGCAGGGAATCCAGATCTGAGCCACTCTCCACAGCAGGCCTGGAACAGCTGACCCTAACTGTGAATAAATCTACCAGCCTGCAAAGATAGCTAGAAATCAGAGCTGAAAGGACATTGATCTTAAAGGAAAAGTCTCAGAGTATGCTTGGTTGGTTCTGTTAGTTTACTGACTTTATTCTATTCCTTTTGTTTTGATCTTTTTTGTTTTTTTAATTTTTATTTCTCTGCAAGCCCTATCTTTGTGTAGAGGAATAGCACACCAATCAGGAGGTTGGTTAGCTTGTATCTTAGCATTATTGTATGTTTTAGTTTTTTTTGTATGGTTGTTGGTTAGTTTTAGTTGTGGTTATTATTTTTCTTTTTACTAGTTTCAGTCTTTGTGTCTCTTTTCATTTGACAGTCGATACCCTTGTCTGTTTTCCCTCTTACTCCTCTCTTTCTCTCTCCAACCCTCTCTTCCCCCCACTGCCTGCTCCATTCTCTTCCCTCTGTTAACCTCATTTTGCTTCCAGGGAGTAAACCTACAACCCAACTGCATGGACAGATTCCAAGGCAGTGGGAAGTGGGTTTCAGATTATCCATACACCTGTTGGCAGATACCGGGATCTGCAGATAGATTTTGAATCACAGCTGCCCTCTTAATCAAATCTCAAAACTGAAAAAAGGACTGCCCTCGACCTATAGTACAACTCCAGAATTGAACAAATCAAGAGGATATACATAAGGATGCTGGAGTCCTGCTCCAGCTGGATTCAGGGTCTCCTGGAAGAGGAACGGAATCAGCATTGAAGGAAACACTTCGGAAAACTGACTCTGTTGTGAGCAGGACAAATGCTGTTTATTGCTAGTTAACAGTGAGCTTATATACCCTTTTTACAGGGAACTGATTATACAAAAATTCTTAGAACCAGACAAAACTTTTATCTAGGACAAGAAACAGAACAGGGAATTAAAGCATGATGTTCTCCGGGAAACCACTCCAACGTGCATTCCTTCATGCACAAATGCCTTCTCAACAGCATTGCTGTCTTGTGATCTCTAAAGCAGGCAGTTCTCATTTTTCATCTAAAACGTTTAATCTGGACTTCTGGCAAGATGGCAACAGGGCAGCTTGGTCTATGAGATCTCCACAAAAAAGAACACAAAATAACTCTGGCTCTCTCCCTGGGGGCTGCAAATTCCATCATCAGCAGCCTGCTCTTCACATGAAGTTCAGCCGTTGACACCGCTGAAGCACCACAGCAGTCCAGGCAGCAGCAGCCGCCACCATTGCACATTGCACCACCCGTGCCTGAGGCAATCCACGACTTCAGACCTTGAAGCCCCTACAAGCAAGATCTTCTGAGATTGCTGCTGCTACTACTGCTACCAGGACATCCTGCCAGGCTGTGGGTCTCCTACCGTGTGCCTTGAGGCAGCTCCCAATTCGGGCTTCTTTCCGGCTCCCTCTCCTGTGGGGCGAACAGCTGAGATAAAGACCATCTGGAGCGTTGAGATAGCACCACCTGCTGGTGACTCAAGGTAACAACACCGAAAGGGGAAAAAAACAGAAGCTTGATAGACACAGGCCAGATCTGAGTGGTGAACTGGGCAGTAGTGAACTGAGTGGTGATCTGAACTGCCCTTCACAGCAGGTCAGGGCACAGACTCTATCTGTGAACAAATTTACCAGGCTGAAAAGACAGCTAGAAATCAGAGCTGAAAGGACACTGGAATTAAAGGAAAGGTCTTAGAATGTGTTTGATAGGTTCTGTTAGTTTTCTGACTTGGTTCTATTCCTTTTGTTTTATTTCTTTTTTTTTCTTTTTTTCCTTCTTTTCTTTTCTTCTTTCTGTAAACCATATCTCTGTATAGAGGATTAGCACACCAATAAGGAGATTGGTTAGCTTGTATGTTAGCATCATTGTATGTTTTACTTTTTTTGTATGAGAGTTGGTTAGTTGGTAGCCGTGGTCTATTGTTTTTATCTATTTAAATTTTTGTCTCTCTCTATTTGTTGGTATGCTCATCTGTTTTCCCCCTTACTCCTCTCTCTCTCCACACCCCTCTTCCCCCACTGTCTGCTCCATTCTCTTCCCTCTGTTAACTTCATTTTATTTCAGGGAGTAAACCTACAACCTCACTGCACAGACAGATTCCAAGGCATTGGAAAATGAGTTTCAGATTATCCATATACCTATCAGCAGACCCCCGGACCTGCAGAGAGATTTTGAATCACAGCTCCCCCTTAAGTAAATCTCAAAACTGCAAAAAGGACAACCCTCAACAAACAGTGCAACTCCAGAATTGAACAAAGTAAGATGATGTTCATAAAGAATAGGAAATTGAACAAACAGAAGTAAAAGCAACCCCTCACCCCTGAATAACAGAATTAAAGAAGATGGTGACATGGAGGGAAGGAAAAAGTAGGGAGGAAAAAACTACACAAATGAAGAAAAACCAAAAGAAGAATATAAGTCTCACACTGACCCCTGGGAGGTCAGACAACAAGAAAACAGACTTTGGAACAGAAACAATGAAGAGCCCCCAGAATGACTGGTCACATGCAACAAACCCAGACATCAAGACATTAATAGAGAGAATTTAAAAAATTGAGGAGAGATGAGGAAAATAAGAAGGAACTGATGACAGAAATAACAGCAGTAAAGAATACTGTGAGGGAAATAAATAGCAAACTAATAAGCATGGAAAGCAGAATTAGCCAAGCAGAAGAAAGAATCTCTTAGCTCAAAGACCAAAACACAGAACTAAATCAAACTGTCAAAAACATAGAAAAGAAGCCTCAAAAGATAGAACAAAACCTTCAAGAGATGAATGATCACTTCAAGAGAAAAAAACCTAAGAGTAATTGGCCTTCCTGAGGCAGGGAAAGAAACAGAGGCCACACTGGAACAAACATTTCATGAAATCATTCAAGAAAACTTCCTTCATCTCATCAGCGATGCAAAAATTCAAGCACAAGAGATTCAGAGAACCTTGTAAGACAACAAATGAGAAGACCAACTCCCAGACACATAATAATTCGCCTAAACAAAGTAGGTATAAAAGAAAAAATTCTAAAGAAGGCAAGAGAAAAAGGTCAGACTACCTACCAAGGAAGACCAATTAGAATAGCAGCAGATTTATCTACAGAAACCCTCCAGGCTAGGAGAGCTTGGAGCCCTATCTTCAAAGTTGTAAAAGATAAACAATTTCAACTGAGAATAACCTACCCAGCCAAGCTAAGATTCATCAGTGAGGGAGAATTGAAATCTTTCCCAGTCATCCATTCCCTAAGAACCTATGCTGCCACTAGACCACCTCTGCAGAAACACTTAAGAAAGTATTGAACACAGAAGAAAAAGAAAAAAGAACAACAACGTTCTTCACAAGAGTACAAGCAAAAGATTAAAAACACACATGAACTGACTCTAAAACCAAAAGAAGGACAGCACACAAACAGGAAGAACAACAACAACACTGTAAGAACACTATGACAGGGATCAGCTATCACATTTCAATAATTAGCTTGAACATGAATGGACTAAATGAACCACTGAAAAGACATAGAATGACAAAATGGATAAAATATCACCAGGCAACAATTATTGCCTTCAAGAGACTCAGCTCACTAGAAAGGACACTCACAGACTCAAAGTAAGAGGATAGGAAACAAATATTCAGGTCAATGGAACACAAAAGAAAGGAGGAGTTGTGAACTCAATCTCAGACAAAACACCCTTTAAGCTATCAAAATTTAAAAAGATACAGAAGGCCACTACATACGGATAAAAGGTTCAATCCATCAACAAGAAATATCCATCCTAAACATATATGCATCCAATATAGGAGCACCAACTTTCATAAAGCAGCTTCTAAGTAAACTAAAAAAGGATATCAACTCCAATACCATCATAGCAGGGGACTTCCAATACCTCACTCAAAACCCTAGACAGATAATCAGGACAAAAATTCAGCAACAAGATCCAAAACCTCAATGTAACTCTTGACCAAATGGACTTAATTGATACCTACTGAACACTCCATCCAAAGACCACAGAATATACATTCTACTCATCACTACACAGAACGTACTCTAAGATCTACCACATAATTGGCCATAAATCAAGCATAAGCAAATTTAAAAGGACCGAAATTTTACCATGCACCTTCTCAGACCATGGTGGAAAAAAAATAAACATTAACACCAACAAGGTCTCCCCAAAACCCACAAAGATATGAACACTAAATAGCCTAATGCTAAACAACTCCTGGGTCGTTGATGAAATCAAAACAGAGATTAAAAGATACCTGCAAACAAATGAAAATGAAGAAACACCTTACCAAAATCTTTGGGATGCCATGAAAGATGTAATAAGAGGGAATTTATATCTCTATAAACGCACATGAAGAAAATGGAAGGATCACAAATTAACAGCCTAACAAGCCACCTAAGGAAGCTGGAAAAGCAAGACCACCAAAACCCTAATTTCAGCAGAAGAATTCAGATCACCAAAATAAAAGCCCAAATCCAGGACATAGAAAACAAAAAGATAATACAAAAAAATTATTGAAACAAAAAGTTGGTTCTTCGAAAGGATAAACAAGATCGATGGTCCCCTAGCTAGAATGACCAAGAAAAAGAGTGAAAAAGTCTAAATAAACACAATCAGAAACACAAAAGATGAAGTCACATGTGACCCTGAAGAAATACAAAAGATCATTAGAGACTATTATGTACGGAAGTTTGTATGGAAACAAACTTGAAAATGTTAAGGAAATGGAGGGCTTTCTGACATCACACAACCTGCCTAGCTTGAAACAAGAAGAAATTGAAACCCTAAATAGACCAATAACAATCAAGAAAATTGAGTATGTAATAAGAAAACTACCTACAAAAAATAAAAATAAAAAAAAAAGCCCTGGACCAGATGGCTTTCCAGCAGAATTCTACAAGACATTTAAAGAGGAGCTGATACCAATACTACTGAAGGTATTCCAGGTGATTGAGAAAGATGGATCTCTAAAAATCATTTTATGAAGCTAACATCACATTGATACCCAAGCCAGGTAAAGACCCAACAAAGACGGAGAACTACAGACCAATATCTTTGATGAACATAGATGCTAAAATTCTCAACAAGACCCTACCAAACCGGATCCAACAACACATCTCAAAAATCATCCATCATGACCAAGTAGGTTTCATCCCTGGGATGCAAGTCTGGTTCAACATTTGTAAAACCATAAATATAATTAAATACATCAACAGATGTCAAAACAAAAACATTATTATTATATCATTAGATGCAGAAAAAGCTTTTGATAAAATCCAGCACCCCTTCTTGGTAAAAACCCTCAAACGTCTAGGCATACAGGGAACATACCTCAAAATGGTAAAAGCCATCTGCAAGAAACCCACAGCCAGCATACTCCTAAATGAACAAAAACTGGAACCATTTCCCCTGAAAACTGGAACAAGACAAAGATGCCCACTCTCACCCCTCCTGTTCAATACAGTATTGGAAGTCCTGGCTAGAGCAATCAGAACAGAGAAGGCAATCAGGGGTATCCAAATAGGAAAAGAGGAAGTCAAGTTATCTCTCTTTGCAGATGACATGATTGTGTACCTTGAAAACCCAAGAGAATCTGTCAAAAACCTCCTTACACTGATAAAGGACTTTGGCAAAGTCTCAGGGTATAAAATAAATGTGCAAAAGACAGTCACTTTTCTTTACACCAATAATAAACAAACAGAAACCCAAATAAGAAGCACAATTCCATTCACAATAGCCACAAAAATAATGAAATTCCTTGGCATCTTCCTAACCAGAAACATGAAAGACCTTTACAATGAAAACTACAAAACACTACTCAAAGAAATCAAAGATGACATAAACAAGTGGAAAAATATCCCAAGCTCATGGATTGGAAGAATCAGCATTGTGAAGATGTCCATCATACCTAAGGCAATCTACAGATTTAATGACATCCCCATCAAATTACCAGCAACATTCTTCTCAGACCTAGAAAAAACAATACTGGAATTCATACTGAAACACAAACAACCAAGAATAGCTAGAACAATCCTCAGCAAAAAAAAAAAGCAGGTGGTATCACATTACCAGACTTCAAACTTTACTATAAAGGTACAATAATCAAAACAGCTTGGTATTGGTACAGGAACAGGCATATAGACCAATGGAATAGAATTGAGATTCCAGAAGCAAAACCTCAATTTCTCAACCAACTCATCTTCGACAAAGCCTCCACCACCTACCACTGGGGAGAGGAGAACCTATTCAGTAAATGGTGCTGGGAAAACTGACTTACCACATGCAGAAGATTGAAACTGGACCCCTATCTATCCCCATACACAAAAATTAACTCCAAATGGATCAGAGACCTAAATGTAAAACCTCAAACCATAAGAGCCTTAGAAAATGAAGGACATACCCTCATGGAAATAGGAACTGGCATCCAGTTCCTGAACAAAACCCAAAACGCACAGCTCATAAGAGAGAAGATAGACAAGTGGGACCTTATTAAACTGACAAGCTTCTGTAAAGCCAAAAAAACCATCAAGAGTGCAGGGAGACAGACTACAGACTGGGAAAAAGTATTTGCTAACACCAAACCTGATAAAGGCTTAACATCTTGGATCTACAAGGAACTCAAACGTGCTGAAAAGAAAAAAACAAACAACCCCATTATAAAATGGGCAAAAGATATGAACAGACCATGTACAAAGGAAGACATCCAAGCAGCCAACAGACACATGAAAAAATGTTTAACCTCGCTAATCATCATTTCAAAACCACACTGAGATACCACCTAACTTCAGTCAGAATGGCAATTATCAACAACTCAAAAAATAACAGCTGCTGGAGAGGGTGTGGCAAAAAGGGAACACTTCTACACTGTTGGTGGGAATGTAAACTAGTGCAACCTCTGCGGAAAGCAGTGTGACGATTCCTAAAAGCTCTCAGTATCAACCTCCCATATGACCCCACCATCCCCCTACTGGGAATATATCCTGAAGTACTCAAATCACTCTATAAAAAAGATACCTGCACACGAATGCTTATCGCAGCATTGTTCACAGTAGCAAGAACCTGGAAGCAACCATACTGCCCATCAAAAGAGAACTGGATTAAAAAAATGTGGTACATATACACAATGGAATACTACGCAGTCATAAAAAAAGAACAAAATCATGAATTTCGCAGCAACCTGAATGGAACTAGAGTCTATAATACTGAGTGACCTCTCACAGAAACAAAGATCCGAATATCACATGTTTTCACTCATATAGTGGACCTCAAACATCCAATGTTAATACTATAAGAAAATGACTGACAGTAGTGGGAAACTATGGGAGAGGGGGAGGGAGAGGGATTAACAGTAGTAAATGTCTGGGGATGGGGAAACACCTCTTTAAAAAAAGGGTGACTGAACGAAACATACTTGTATACTTAACCCTTAACTGTACCCCACAATATCATAATAAAAAATATTGATTATAAAAAAATTAAAAACATTAAACGAATGTTTAAAAGTTCCATATTGAAAACATAAGAAGGTTAATGTTTGTTGCTCAACATTTCAGGTGCCACCAAACAATTTGCTTTAATACAGTTAATTTATGTTTTGTGATAGAATAATAAAAGCTCAATTCTCTGTGAGCAGAATTCATTAATTTTAATGAAATCCCAGTGGAAATGCCATGTTTTTGTTTTGTTGTGATGTCAAACTTGAAGCGTAAATTTTCAAACATGCATGGAATTTGCAAGAGGCCTAGGATACATAAGAAACAACTTTAAAAACAAAAATAAGTAGGGGGAGGCCTTGTCCTAACTATATCACATAAAGTTTTAGAAATGGAGAAGTCATGCAGGATTTTCACAGGTACGTGCAGTGGGAACAGGGGTCTCAGAAGGGACCCATTCACGAGTGTTCTGTTGTTGCATCATGGACTAGAGTTTCACGGAGGGGAAGGGAGAGGACAGTCCTTCAATTGTCATTGCCAGGACAATTACAGCCACCCCTCAGTGTCCGCAGAGGATTGGTGGCAGGACCCCAAATCTGAGGATGTGCGGGTCCCTTGTAAAATGGGGTAGTGTTCACATGTGATCTACACACACTCTCACATGTTCTATAAATCATCTCTAGGCTAATTATAATACCAAATATGATGTAATGTTATGTAAAATGTTGTTATCCGGTATTGCTTTTTATTTGTGTTTTTATTGTTGTGTTAATTTTCACTGGGTTGTGTGTGTGTGTTTTAAGTCAAGGGTCTCATTCTGTCACTCAGGCTGGAGCGTAGTGGCACAGGCATGCTCATTGCAGCCTCTACCACCTAGGCTTAGGCAATCCTCCTGCCTCAGCCTCCTGAGTAGCTGGGAATACAGGCATGTACCACCACGTCCCGCTAATTTTTTTATTTTTTATTTTTTCTTAGATAGACAGGGTCTCACTATGTTGCCCAGGCTGGTCTTGAACTCCTGGCCTCAAAGCAGTCCTCTGGCCTCAGCCTCCCATAGTCCTGGGATTTCAAGCATGAGCCGTCACACCTGGCCTCTTTGTTGTTTAGATTCCCAAATATTTTTTATCTTGATTAGTTGAATCGTGGGTATGGAGAGCCAACTCTACCTATCTGGATGGATGACAAGGGGTGTAGTGATTTGGTGTCTTTCTTTTCCTGATATCAAACCACAAGGTAGTTAACCCTTGAGAGCACACAGGGACTCTTCCTTTACAGTTTGATACAATGTTTCATCACTGCTGCCAGCTGTGAAGACCTGGCCTCACTTTTCACCAGCAATCAAAAACCTGAAAAGTCTGCAGCTTGGCTACAGTGACATCGAAGATCTGGGAACCAAGCTGCTGTGTGAAGCTCTGAGACAGCCCAGTTCCCACTTGCAAGCTCTCCGGTGGGTGTCATCAGGCTCACGGTCATGTCTTCATGATGGCAAAATGATGGAGGATAGGGCCAGGTGCAGGGGCTCACGCCTGTCATTCCAGCACTTTGGGAAGCAAAGGCAAGAGGATTGCCTAAGCCCAGGGATTTGAGAACAGCCTGAGCCACTTGGCAAGATCTCATCTCTACAATAAATCAAAAAACTAGCTTGGAGTGGTGGTGTGTGCCTGTGGTTCCAGTTACATGGAAGGCTGAAGCAGAAGGATAATCTGAACCCAGCAGATTGAGGCTGCAGTGGCTGTGAGCATGCCACTGCACTCCAGCCTGGGTGACAGAGTGAGACTCCAATTTAAAAAAAAATTTAAAAAGAAAGAAACAAGACTGGGCATGTTGGCTCATGCTTGTTATCCCAGCACTTTGGGGGGGCTGAGGCAAGAGGTTTGCCTGAGCCCAGGGGTTCAAGACTAAGACTAGCCTGGGCAACTTGGTGAGACCTCATCTCTACAATAAATCAAAAAATTCGCCAAGCACAGTGACACATGCCTATAGTCCAGCTACTTGGGAGGCTGAGGCAGATGGATCACCTGAGCCCAGGAGGTCAAGGCTGTTGTGATCATGCTGCTGCACTCCAGCCTGGGTGACAGAGGGAGACTCCAACTCAAAAAAGAAAGAACAGAACATTGGTGGGCACAGAAAAAGGAGCAAAGACTCCCTCCAGGGTATGGTGGCAGTTCACTGCTCCATCATGAGCCATCTGGAACTTAGAGGCTTGAACTGACAAGCACTTTTGGTATGGGTTTTCACTGACCCTGCCTGGGCACCCTCAGGAAACTATGATTGTTTGGGGAATTGGCTGGGCTGGGCTGCCCTCATTGTCAGGTGGTGGGAGCTAGTTGGCAGGCTGTCCCCTGGGACAACTGGTAGACTAGACCACATCTCATGATCTGTCTGGGTAGCCTGGACCCATGGACGCCGCTTCTGGGAGGGGTTGCCAGTGCTGCCATAACAGGCATCATGGATTGAGAACTGAAACAGCAGAAACACACCATCTCAGTGTTCTAGAATCTGGAAGTCTGGGATCCAAGGGGTAGCCAGTTTGGTTGATTATTGTTCTTGTTGAGTTGGGGTCTAACTCTGTCTCCCAGGCTGGGGTGCAGTGGTACAGTCACAGCTCACCACAGCCTCAAACTTTTGGGCTCCAGTGATCCTCTCACCTCAGCCTCCTGAGTAGCTGGGACTTCAGGCATGCACCACCACACCCAGTTAATTTTGTTTCTTTTTTCATAGAGACAAGGTCTCCCTATGTTGCCCAGGCTGGTCTCGACCTCCTGGACTCAGGTGATCCTCCTACCTCAGCCTCCCGAGTAGCTGGGACTACAGGCATGCACCACCATCCCTGGGTAACTTTTTAAAGTTTTTTTGTAGAGACGAGGTCTTGCTATGTTGCTCAGCCTGGTCTCAAACTTCTGGCATCAGAAGACCCTCCTGCCTCAGCCTCCCAAAGTGCTGGAATGACAGGCATGAGACAGTGCACCTGGTCTCACTGTGTGTCTTTTCATTGCAGACTGGAAGTGTGTAAGCTAACCAGCATCTGCTGTGAGGATCTTGCCTCTGCACTCGCCCAGAGCAAGACACTTCTGATGCTGAACCTGACTCTGAACGCCTTTGATCCCCGAGGGGTGGCTGTGCTCTGTGAGGCCCTGAGACTCCCTGAGTGCGTCCTGTGAGCGCTCAGGTGAACTGGGCTCTGTTCTTCTGGAGGATGGGGAGACTGTTTAGGGCTAAGAAGGGATTTCTGGGACCTTAAGTGTGTGACCACCACAGCCTGATCACATTCCCTGTCTCGGGGCTGTTGTAGGAGAAAGAGGCAGTGAGAACTAAGCCCTTGCCACAGTGACTGGTGAGTGCCAATAGGTGGAAGCACCTGGTGCTAATATAATATAAATTATTGGTCAGGCACCATGGCTCATGCCTGTAATCCCAGCATTTTGGGAGGCTGAGACAGGAGGATGGCTTGAGGCCAGGTGTTTGAGACCAGCCTGGTCAACATAGCAAGACCCTATTCCTACAAAAAAAAAAATTTTAATAAAAAATATATAAATTATAATACATAAATATTTACATTTTAAATATAATTTTTATTTTATGTATAAATAACATATTTGTATTTGTAAATATATTTGCAAGTATAACATATTTGTAAATGTAAACTTATAAGATATATGTTAACATGATATAGATATATAATTTATGTTAATCATGTAAGCATAAGTTGTGTTTATAATTATAGAATTGTGATATGTTATTTTATGAAGATAAATAATTGCACTAAGGAACATAGTTCCTGCTGCAGTAAGATGAAGCTACTTGGGACAGTTGCAAATAAACAGATACCAAGTAGAAACAAGAGACATTATATCCACAAAACCAGGAAACAATGAAATATGACTGGGTGCAGGGGCTCACGTCTAAAATCCCAGCACTTTGGGAGGCTGAGGTGGGAGGATTACTTGATCCCAAAAAGTTGAGACCAGCCTGGGCAATATAGTGAGAACTCATCTCTACAAAAGTAAAAAAAATTAGGCAGGTGCATTGGCATGTAGTCCCATCTATTTGGGAGGCTGAGGTGGAAGGACCTCTTGAACCCATGAGGTTGAGGCTGTGGTGAGCCATGATCATGCCACTGCCTGGGCAGCAGAGTGAGACTCCAACTCAAAATCCAAACAAAAAAGAAACATTTATCCTTAATTTAGAGTCATAGGGTTGTGGGTTCCAGAACCAAACTGCTAGCATTCATGTCCTGAAGGTTCCCGCTTCTGGGCTTGTGACCTTGGGCCAGGTTCTTGGCATTGCTTGGCCTTGTGTCTTTAACAAGTCAAGACAGTCACAGCATATCATTAGGCTGTTGTGGAAACTCAGAGAGATATACACGTAAGAGCCTTAGCAGAGGGTCAGTGACTACCTTATCTTTTAAAACTGAAAAATGGCTGCAGGTTTTCTTCCCAACTTCCCTGATTTCTTGTTCCAACTCTAATGTCTTTGTGGCACTGGCACCTTCCGTCACGGAGTACAGGCGTGCACACTGCCCAGTGACATGCCAGCGCCAATTGCTGCAAGCCTGTGAGTGCCACATGTGCCCATCTCTTCAGAGGGTCAGATGACAACAAGCTGGCAGCTTCCAGTCAGCCACGGTCGGGTTAGAAAATGTACACCCCAGAAATGGGCGAGTGGGCAAGGCTCTCCCTGAAGACGTTTTTTGTTTTGAGATCTGGAGATAAATACTTATCAGCTCCCTACTGCAATGTATGGCCATGTTCTTCCCTTGGGGGCAACACCGTGGTCTCCCAGGCATGTCCTGGGAGGAAATTGTGGAGAAAAATGAAATGCAGAAAAGGGGTGGGGGAGTGTGTTTTAAAAAGGCTTTTAAAATGTATTTTACCAGGTTGCAAAAAGCTGCATTTGATGAGGAAACCCAGACTCTTCTGATGATGGCTGAGGAGGAGAGACATCCCCACCTGACAATCACAGAGCTTTGATGACACAGACACATACCCACGGTGGGGGGAACCTGACTGGAGACAGCCTGGACTCCTTGACTTGAACCCTGCAAAATACGGAGATTGGGCCCTCACTCACATGACCCTGCACCCAGCAAGTACCAGGCGCTGACTTGCCCATGAGCTGTGGCTTTCTGGCACCTCATTTAGATGCATTTCATATCATGGATGTGGTTTTTATTTGCTCTGATTCCCTGGAAGCTTCTGAAAGACCTTCATGGTAAAATTTCTACCCTGTCTCCCAATGGAATTTTAAACACTCAAATATTATATCTTAAACCACTGAAAAAATCTTTCTTTTTCCTTCCTTTTTGTATTTGTGTGAATGTAAGGGGTACATGTGCAGTTTTGTTGCATGGACAGATTGTGTAGTGGTGAAGTGAGGGTTTTGAGCATAACCATCACCCAGATAGTGAACGTCATACCCGTTAAGTATCCCTCTTTCCTCACCCCTCTCCCACACTCCTGAGTCTCCAGTGTCTATTCTTCCAGACTCTGTCCATGTGTACAACATACGACTTAGCTTCCACTTATAAGTGAGAACACGTGGTATTTAACTTTCTGTTTCTGAGTTGTTTCACTTAAGATAATGGCCTCCAGTTTCATCCATATTGCTGCAAAAGACAGGATATCAGGATGGGAGTGGTGGCTCATGCCTGTAATCCCAGCACATAGGGCGGCTGAAGCGGGAGGATTGCTTGGCCCCAGTAGTTTAAGACAAGCCTAGGCAACACAGTGAGGCCTTGCCTCTCCAAAAATAGATATCTGGGTGTGGTGGCATGTGCCTGGAGTCCCAGCTACTCAGAAGACTGAAGCAGAAGGATTCTCTGGTCTCAGGACTGTGGAGAGCTGTGAGTGTGCCACTGCCCTCCAGTGGGTGACAGAATGAGATTTCAAATCAAAAAAAGGCATATTGCTAAATGGAGAGAAACTGGGGCGGGGGAATAGGATTTCATTCTTATTGGTGGCTGAATATCATTCTATTGCCCATTGCCTGTATACACCATGTTTTCTTTTTCCATTCATTCATTAGTGGACAGTTAAATGGATGCCATGTGTTTGCTGTTGTGAACGGTGCTGTGATATCCACATGGGTACAGATATCTTTTTGATATAATGATGGTTTCCTTTGGGTAGATACCTGGTAGTAGGAACTCTGGGCTGAATGGAAGTTCTACTTCTAGTTTTTTGAGAAATCTGCACAGTTTGGAAAATCTTGCATGAGATTTGCTGATGGCACATGACTGGAGGAAGAGTGTAGGGGAGGAAATTGTGGCCCTCTCCATGTTGAGTTGGAAAACTGCTGCATGTACTGAGAGGACCCTTCTTTCTGTTAGTCCTACTAGGAGTTTAACTTGAGCTTTCTCTTTTCTTGTCTGATGAAGGTATTTTAGAAGTGCATTTTAAAAATCAGGTCTAAGATAAGAATACAAGTTGAGCATCCCAAACCCCAAATCTGAAATGTTCCAAAATCTAAAACTTTTTGAGTGTTGACATGCTGCCTAAAGGAAATGCTCACTGGAGTATTTCAGGTATTCTGATTTGGTGTGTTCAGCTTGTAAGTATAATGTGACTATTCCAAAATCTGAAAAAAAATCCAAATTCTTAAATACCAAGCACTTAAGATAAGGGATACTCATCATGTTCTACCAGAAAACTTGACGGGGCTCCAGGAGCTAAAATCTTCCAAATGAAGGATATCTGAGAGTCAGGAAGTGGTTTCAAAGAACAGGGGTTATGGAATTTAGAGACATGAGAATAGAGGCTATAGGGTCATGGAGGAGGTTGGGAGAAGGGTCACAAGCAGCAAATGAGGAAAGAGAATATCTACCCTATTATCTGTCTGCTGCCGGAACAAGACAACCACAGCCTAAAAGGGCAGTAGGAGAAGCAGTGTCTTCAGGAGACCCAGGTTTCAGACAGAACAAGAAGATGAAGGAACCCCATCAGTCTGTTCTCTAAATATAGGTTTGCTTGTTTCCAAAGAGCACAGTGGAGAAGTTTCCAGTGAGAGGGAAGGGGGTGGGAATGGAGTCAGAAATAAGTAGATTGTATTGAGGAGTAGAGAGTGGGGGTGAGGAACAGTGAAATAACCCACCCATACTTCGAGGGAGCTAGTGTAGGTGGAGATAAAGACACGCTAAGGATAGTTCTGGATGTCCACCTGACATAGTCAATCACCATATAATAATTATAGAATTACAACCCCACCTATCCCACCTCTTAATCCATGATGAATGAGGCTTTAGGCATTTTTATATCCTCTGCTTTACTGAGTCCTCTCAACACATCCAAGCATTAAAAACACTGTACCTAGTAGAACCAAAAGAGCCCAAAGGCATAGCCGATGTATGATCTGGGAACAGTCCTAGACAAGGACTCTGGAAACTAACTGTTGAACAGGCTGCCCCCAACAAATTTGAATAGGTGTTCTGGAGGTTACAGCTCACCTGTCCTTGTGAACACTGACATCTGGCAAATTGTGGGTCGAGGGTTCCTGGTGGCTGTATTCCAAGATCATTTCACGGTAGAACTGTGGCATCACATCAGAAGGATCACCACCACCATTTGTCTTCAAGATTATTAAAGTTCCAAATACATTTGATTTTTAGGAATAATGCCTTCTGTAATGCCAGCATCTCCTCTCTCACTACATTGTGTAAGTCTCTTTGAAGGCTGCAAAAAAAAAAAAAAGTGAAGAGGTGAGGTGATGTGGTGAGGTGATGGGGTAAGGTGAAATTAGAAGGTGAGGTGAGGTACTAAGGTAAAGTAAAGCAGTAAGGTGATGTGCAGAGAGGAAGTAAAGAGATGAGGTAATGTGGAAAGGTGAGGTAAAGAGGAAAGTGACATGGTGATGTGAAGTAAAGGGGTGAGGTGATATACTGAACTGGAGAGGTGAAGTGACATGTTAAGATGAAGTAAAGAAGTGAGGTGTTGTGCAGAGGTAAAGTAAAGAAATGAGGAAACATGGTGAGGTGAAGTAAAGAGGTGAGGTGATATGGTGGGGTAACATGGTGAGATGGAAAAAAGGTGAGGTGACCAGCTGAGGTGAAAAAAAATGAAGTGATGTTCTGAGGTGAAATAAAGAGGTGAGGTGATATGGTAAGGTTAAGTAAAGAGGTAAGGTGACAGGTTGAGGTGAAGTAAAGACGTGAGGTGACATACTGAGGTGAAATAATGAGGTGAGGCAAAGTGATGTGAGGTGAAGTAAAAAGGTGAGGTGATGTGCTGGGGTGAATTGGAAGTATGAGGTATATGCTGAGATGAAGTAAACAGGTAAGGTGATGTTGTGAGGTAAAGTAAAGAGGAGAGGTGACATGCTGAGATGAAGTAAACAGTGAAGTGATGTGATGAGATAAAGAGATAAGGTGATGTGTTCAGGTGAGTTAAAGAGATGAAGTGAAGTGGTGAGGTACCATGAAATGATGTGGGGTGATGTCTTAAGATGAAGGAAAGAGGTAAGATGACATGGTGAGGTGGAATAAGCAGGTGAGATGATGTGGTGATGTGAAGTAAAGTAGTGAGGTGACGTGATTTGGTGAAGTAAAGGTGTGAAGAGATGTGCTGAGGGGGAAGGAAAGAGGTGAGGTAATATGAGGTGAAGTAAAGAGGTTAAATGATGCGGTAAGGTAATATGCCAAGGTGAAATAAAGAGGTGAAGTGACTCCTGGGGTGACAGGCTGCAGTGATGTAAGGTGATGTGCTTAGGTAAAGAAGTAATGACATGCTGAGGTGAAGTAAAGACTTGAGGTGATGAAGTGTGATGAAGTAAAGAGATGAGATTAAGTGACAGGCAACATGTTGAGGAGAAGTAAATAGGTGAGGGGATGTGCTGAGATCAAATTAAGAGGTGAGGCGACGGGTTGAGGTAAGTAAAGAAATGAGGAGGCGTAGTGAGGTGAAGTAAAGAGGTGAGAAAACATGCTGGGGCGAAGTAAAGAGGTGAGCTGATGTGATGAGGTGAAGTAATGACTTGAGGAGATGTTCTGAGGTTAAAAAAAGGAGAGGAGATGTGCTGAGGTAAAATAAAGAGGTGAGGAGAAGTCATGTGGTGAAAGAGGGAAAGAATGTGTCAAGGTGAAGTGAAAAGGTGAAGAGATGTGCTGAGATGAAGGAAACAGGTAAGGGGATTTGTTGAGGCAAGGCAAAGAGGTGAGGAGATGTGCTGAGGCAAAGGAAAGGGATGAGTAGACATGCTGAGGTGAAGTAAAGATGAGTGATGATGAGCTGAGGTGAAATAAAGAGATGAGGACATGTGCTGAGGTGCGGAAAGAGGTGAGGAGATATGCTGGGGTTAAGGAAAGAAGTGAGGTGACATGCTGAGATGAAGTAAACAGGTAAGAAGACAAGCTGAGGTAAAATAAAGAGATGAGGAGATAGACTGAGGTAAATAAAAAGGTAAGGAGACATGCTCAGGTGGAGTACTGAGGTGGGAAGATGAGCTGAGATCAAATAAAGAAGTGAGAAGACGTGGTAGGTGAAAAAAGAAGTAAGGAGGTATGCTGAGGGGAAGTAAAGAGGTAAAGAGATGAGCTGAGGTGAAGGAAAGTGGTAAAGAGATGTGATGAGGTAAAGTAAAGAAGTGAGGAGATGTATTGGGGTAAAGAAGTGAGCAGATGTGCTAAGGTGAAGTTAAGAAGTGAGGAGTTGTGCTGAAGAGAAGTAAAGAATTGAGGAGATGTCCTGAAGTTAAGAAGTGAGGAGATGTGCTGAGGTGAAGTAAAGAGGTGGGGTGACCTGCTGTGGTAAACTAAAGAGGTAAGGAGATGTGCTGAAGTGAAGAGGTAAAGAGATGAGCTGAGGTGAAGGAAAGATGTGATAGCGTGTGGTGATGTGAAATAAAGAGGAAGGGAGAGGTGCTGGGGTGAAGTTAAGAGGTGAGGAGGTAAGATGAGGTGAAGACTGTCCCGAGGTTAAGAAAGGAGGAGAGGAGATGTGCTGAGGTGAAGGAAAGAGTTGAGGTAAAGGGCTGATGTGAAATCAAGAGGTGTGATGTGCTGAGTGAAGAGGTGAGGAGATGGGCCAGTGTTAAGTTAAGAGGGGAGGAGATTTGCTGAGGTGAAGTAAATAGGTGATATGTGATATGGTGAAAGAAAGAGGTGAGGAGACATGCTGAGGTGAAGGAAATCAGTTGGGAGATTTCTTGAGGTGATGTAATGAGGTCAGGAGACGTGCTGAGGTGAAGTAAAAAGGCATGGATGTGGGTTGATGTGAGGACATGTGGAGAGATGTAATAAAGAAGTGAAGTGACATGCTGAGATGATATAAAAAGGAAGGGAGATGTGCTGAGGTCAAGTAAAGAGATGGGGAGAAGTACTGAAGTGAAGTAAAGAGGTGAGATGACGTGCGGAGGTGAGAAGATGTAGTAAGGTGAAGTAAACAGTTAAGGAGTTGTCCTGAGGTTAAGAAAAGAGGTGAGGAGATGTGCTGAGGTAAAGAGTTGAGGTGAGGTGCTGATGAGAACTAAAGAGGTGAGGCGAAGTGCTGAGGTGAAGGTAAGAGGAGGGGAGATATACTGATGTAAAGTAAAGAGGCAAGGTGTCGTGCTGAGTTGAAGTAAGGAGGTATGGTTACATGCTGAGTTAAAGTAGAGGTGAGGCAATGTGCTGAGATGATGTAAAAGGTAAGGAGATGTGATGTGGTGAATGAAAGAGGTGAAGAGATGTGTTGAAGTGAAGTAAAGAAGTGAAGAGACGTTCTGAGGTGATGTAAGCAGGTAAGGAGATTTGTTGAGGTGAGGTGATGTGCTGAGGTGAAGTAAATATGTAAGGAGATGAGCTGAGGTGAAGTGGAGAGGTGGGGAGAAGTGCTGAGGTGAAGTAAAGAGATGCTGTGACATGCTGAGATAAAATAAAGAGGCCCGGAGGTGTGCTGAGGTGAAAGAAAGAGTCTAGAGGTGAGGTGAGGTGAGGTGATGTGCTAAGGTGAAGTAAAGAGATAAGGAGACATGCTCAGGAGAAATAAAGAGGTAACAAGGTGTGCTGAGTTGGATTAAAGTGCTTAGGAGATGTGCTGAGGTGAAATTGAGAGGTGAGGAGACATGCTGAGGTGAAGTAAAAAGAAGTTGAGGTAAGCTGAGGTAAAGTAAAGTGATAAGGAGATGCACCATGAAGTAAAGAGGTGAGATGATGTGGTGAAGTAAAAATGTGAGGAGATGTAGTGAGGTGAAGTAAAGGGATATAAAAGTGGCTAAGTGAAATAGAGGAAGAGAGACATGCTGAGGTGAAGGAAAGAGATAGAGAGAAGTACTGAGGTGAAATACAGAGGCAGAGAGATGTGCTGAGGTGAAGTAAAGAGGTGAGAAGATTCGCTGAGGTAAAGTAAGAGTTGAGATAATGTGCTGAAATGAGGAGACATGGTGAGATGACGTGCTGAGGTGAAGTAAAGTTGGTAGCTGATGTGCTGAATTGAAGTAAAGAAGAGAGGAAATGTGCTCAGATCAAGAAAAGAGGTGAGGACATGTGCAGTGGTGAAGTAGACAGGTGAGGAGATGCACTCAGATGAGGTAAAAAGTTGAGGTGAAGTGCTGAGGTAAAGTTAATAGTCGAGGAGATGTCCTGAGGTTAAGTAAAGAGGTAAGGAGATGTGCCAATGTAAAATAAAGAGGAGAGGTGATGTGCTGAGGTAAGGTCAAGAGGTGAAGAAACATGTTGTGGTAAATTATAGAGGTGAGAAGATGAGATCAGGTGAAGTAAAATGGTGACAAGATGTGCTGAGGGGAATTAAAGAGGTTAGGATAAGTGCTGAGGTGAAGTAAAGACATGAGATGTACTGAGGTGATGTGGAGAGGTGTGGAGACAAGCTCAGATTAAGTAGAGAGGTGCAGATATGGGGTGAAGTGAAGAGGTGAGGACATGTGCTTAGGTGAAATAAAGAGGTAGGGAGTTGTGCCTAGGTGAAGGAAAGATGTGAGGAGAAGTGCTGGGGTGAAGTAAAGGGGTGAGGTGATGTGCTGAGGTTAGCAACAAGGTTACAACATGTGCTGAGGCAAAATAAGGAAATAGGAAGACATGCTGAGGTGAAGTAAAGAGGTGGGTTGATGTGGTGACATAAAGTAAAGAGATGAAGTGATGTGCTGGAGTGATGTAAGGATATGAGGAGACATCGTGAGATGACGTAAAGTGGTTAGGTAAGGTGATGAGGTGAAGTAGAGGAGAGGTTACATGGTATGTTGAAGTATAGAGTGGATATGATGTGCTGACGTGACATGATGAGTTTAAGTAAGAGGTGAGGTAAAATGTGAAGTTATGTAAGAAAGTGAGGTGACCTGTTGTGGTGACACGGTGAGGTGAAGTACAGAGGGGAGCTGATGTGGTTCAGTGAAGTAAAGAAGTGAGGTGATACGAGTTCAGTCTTAGAGATTAGATGACTCGGTGAGGTAAATCTTAAAGGTGAGGTGATGTGATGAGGTGACATGAAGACAACATGAAAGTGCCATGACTGGAAATAAATGAATAAAATTAAAAAGTAAAGTCAAATTAGAATAATTAGATGACCCATACAAAAAATAACTTTTGTTTACTCCAGTATTGGCACATCCACCCCTGACCCTCATCCACAGTTGCTGATGAGATTTCAAGACTCAAAAACCTCTGTCCATGGAGAAAAGGCACAGCCACAAAGGTGCAGGATGGAAAAAACAAAGATGACCAAAGGGAAAGAGGGCACGTTAGGACATGTCGCTGATAATTGTGTATGAATAAAACTGAGCAGTTCCTCTCATTTTTATTATTAGTCTGTTTTAATAAATTGATGGAAAATCAAATCTGAACCTTCTCTTCTTCAAGAAGAGTCTGGGCATTCAGCCACAGGATTTACAGAAAAGGGAGAGACTTCTACCATCAATGGTCACCATCCCAGAACTATTTTTAAAATGCACCACTCTCAGGTTGGCCGCAGTAGTTCACGCCTGACATCTCAGTACTTTGGGAGGCAGAGGCAAGAGAACTGCCTGAGCCCAGGGTTTCAAGACCCAGACTGGGCAACTTGGTGAGACCTTGTGTCTACAATAAATCAAAACATTAGCCATGTGTGGTGATATACACCTGTAGTTCCAGTTACTTGGTAGGTGAAGGTGGAAGGATCACCGGAACCCAGCAGGTCGAGGCTGCAGTGGCCATGAGTGTGCCCCTGCTCTCCAATCTGGGTGACAGAGTGAGACTCTGACTTAAAAATAATGATAATAATGTAAAATACAATAAAATGCACCACTTAAGTGTGAAGTTGGTAACATCGAATCCTCAGTGTACAGGTTTGTCTAACTTTCCCAAGTAGGCAAGTTTGCTTGGCATCTGAGATGACTTCTGCTAAATGTCTTCCCCACGAGTAACACCTAACCTTTCTGATCTCCCCTACAAAATACCGCATAAGGTGGAAGGTGAATAGTGTCCTAATTAAGTGCTCCTCTTTAAATACCTCAAAGGAGCAACACAAACCTTGATCCAACCTCAGAGACTTTGCACATACCACTGCAGCTTCCTTAGAAGCTAGTCACTTGCTATGTTTCCTTTCTGACTTATAGACTCCTCCTTCCAGCCCCCTTGGGACTCAAGCTCAAGGATTCCACCTCAGACAAGCCCTTTGACATTCTGAACACCCTCATGTTTCTATACCTCAACCCAGAGTTTCCTTCATAGTGTTCGTGACAACAAAGACTTCTCTCAGATTGGACAGCTTCCAGGAGAGAACTTGACACCCATGAGGACAAGTATCATGCTATTTCCCCACCTACCAGTATTTAAAAATAAGCTGATCCATCAAAAAGAATGAAATAATGCCTTCTGCAGCAACTTGGATGGAACTGGAGACCATCGGTCCTAATTGAACCAGCCGAGGAACAGAAAACCAAACACTGCATGTTCTCCCTGATAAGTGGGAGCCAAACTAAGAATCTACCAAGGCATAGAGAATGGTATCCTGGACACTGGAAACTCAGAAGAGGGAAGATGTGAAGGAGGCAAGGGATGAAAAGTCACCTATGAGGTACAATGTGCACAGTCAGGGGTAGTGGGGACACTTAAAGCCCAGACTCCTTCACTACTATACAATGCATCCATGTAACCAAAACTATTTGTACCCCTGAAGCTATTGAGATTAATAAAATAATAAAAATAAAAATAAGCTATTGAGTGAATGGCTATTGAGTGAAATATAGAATAGATACAAGAATGAGAACAACTAGAGGGCTCTCAAAACACCCACAAGTCTCTAGTACTGCACCATCCAATATGGCAGTCTTCAGTCATATGAAGCCGTTCAGACTTAAGTTCATTATAATAAAATAAAAATTTCAATTTAATGAAAGACAGTGGAAATTTCAGTCCTCAGTCCCCAGTCACATTAGCCACATTTCAAGTACCCGACTACAGGTTGTAGCTAGCAGCCATGTGGCTGGGGGACAACAAAGACATGGATGATTTCCATCATAACTGAAAATTCTGACAACAAGAACTGCCCTAGGAAAATAAATGCATGTTAAACGTGATGCTTGCTTTAAAAGACTCGTCAGTCCAGTCCTGTCCTAGGGGAAAAGTCAGCAGGGATTACCTGAGTTTCTGGAGTTTATATGTCGATTTTCTCAAGGCTTTGCACAGCATCTTAACTCCATCAGTATCCAAGTCATTAGCTACAATTTCAGATTAACCAGGCTCTTAGGACTCCTGAGAATAGAGAAGAGATGCTGACAGCAAGCAGTAGTCAAATTGCATTTCTCCAATGTAGAGGTGGTGGAAGGAAGCATAAACACAGTCCTTTGAGACTGAGAATTTAGAAAGAAAGTGATACAAGATCTAGGAAAAAATTCTACAGAAACAGACTCAACAGTGGACTACTCACCACAAGCCAGACTCTTTCCCAAGTACTCACACATGACTCATTTAAGCCATGTACCAATCCCAGCAAGTGTAGATACTGTTTTAAACCTTACTTGGCAGAGAGGGAAACAAAAGGTTAACCCTGCTAGAATGTGAAAGAAACCATTTTATTTTAAAATGAATGTGAGTTTATTTATAAGATCTTTGAAATGGCTGAAACAGTACTCCTATCCCTTATCTACACTTTTTAAATCTTGTTTCTAAATTCCACTATACCACATTTGAATGTATGGTTGGCAAGCAAGTAGGAAGACAAAAACCAAGCAGAAGTAGTACCTCAGAGTAGTTCAACAAAGCAGAAATCTCCACCTAAGTCTACAAAGAAATATGACTTATGCTCCCACGTGCAAAATCTGAAGCATGAAGAGTAGAGGGGAGGGGCATAATCCTTCATGTTGGAGAAGGTTGGGTGAGATCCAGGGAATCCATTAAGGGGAACTCCCATCTGATGAACAAGAAGAGTAGAATATGGGAAAAACATGGACTTTAAGGTCAAAAAAGTAAGTTTCGATGTCTCGGATATCAGGCCCCAGCCTGGTTTTTAGCACTATAGTACATGTTGTTGATCTTCTCTTGATCATTTAATGGCACTCCTTGAATCATATAGCCCAATGTTTCTCAATTAAGGTGATTCTGCCCCACAGAGAAGGTTTGGCAACGTCTGGAGATGGGAGATGCTACCGGCATCTCATGGGTGGAGCCCGGGGATGCTACTCAACATCCCACATGGCACAGGACTGTTCCCCACAACACAGAATGGTCCAGCCAACAGTGTCAATAGTGCTGAGATTGAGAAGGGTTGGTCTAGCTAGTAAAGATGAACCCCTCCATATACGACTCTGGGATATCCACAGGCAATATGTACACATAGGTATATGCACAGACCTCCATTAAGGAATACAACATTGGAGAGATGCACTTATCTTCATTAAGGGATACAACATTGGATAAAAAGTGAGCTGAAAGAATTCAGGAAGGACTTCATCATCAAAGACAATGTAAAAATACTGTAAATGTTTTATTCATTTCTTCCTCTGGAAAGGAGCACTTGGAGAGTGAGGGCTTAAAACCATTCCAGCATTAGTTTGTAAAGCATAACTATGACCTTGATTTTTTTACCTACAGGTTGAAATGCATATGTACATTATATATATATATATATATGCCAAAACATCAAGAAACTGGACTCATTAATTAATGTATTCATGCATTCTTCTTTGGTAGTGTGTGTGTGCGCGCGTGTGTGTATATATATACACACACATTATACATACATATATAATGTGTGTATGTATAATAAATGTTAAGAAAGGAAAAAAGCTATATCAAAATTGTGATACTCAATATATACCAATAACAAAAAATTAATGCCATCTTTTGAGCAAACATCATACTACACATTGCTACCATAATTCAATTCAACTTTGAAAAAGTAATACTTAGATAACATCTCTTAAAATGCATATACTTTTTTTTTTGGCACCCCCAATATATACCCTGAAGATATTTCTTAAGGGATAGAGAAATAGGGAAAAGAATGAAGTTCCAAATCAGACTTAGAATGGGTCCCAGTTCCCACCCTTATGTAGTCAAGTGATCCCTCTCTCTTAGTCTCCCCATTTGTAAATTGGGTATAAAAGTACAAATGCCTCCTAGTAGCTCCCTACTGGAAGATGGTGTGATAATCACTACATGTTTCCCATTTCCATGTCCATAGTGTCATTCAAATAATAGCCTGCCCTACACAATTTTTTAACATAGTCATGTCTCCATTTCCCAGACCCAACATCACTTTGTTCCAAATCTTTGTCCTTCACTCTTCCCCCAACAAAGTCCATCTCTGAGCCCCTGTATAAGCTGTTGCCCTCTGTCAAAGACTTTCTTTTCCTCTCTTCTTTTGGGGGGCTGGGAGGTGGGAGCTCATGTTTCAAGGTCCACCTCAAAACCTAACCTCCTCTGAGAAATATCTCAGAAGGCAGTTTCTGAGAGCAACCTAAGTGTGTGGTGTGTCTTGCACTTTGGTCTACTGGTCCTGTTGTGTGGTACCAATATCAGGGCCCCCTCAAGCACCAGACCATGATTCATTCCCTCCATCCCCATCAACCTGCTGATGAAGCCCTTCCTTTAGAAAGGAAACCAAAGCCCAGAATGAGTCTCTTTTTTAAGGAAATAATTCTGCAATAAACTGCTTCAGTATCTGATACTTTTAAAGTAAATATGAGCTTTTTTATTCAGGGTGCATTCATGTCAAACCATCTTGAATATTACACTGCAATCAACATTAATGTATTCATGCATTCTTCTTTGGTAAGTCTTGTGAGAAAACAAGTCCAGTTTCTTGATGTTTTGGCCATCAGTTTAATTCATGGGGTTTATATAATAGATTTAACAGTCTCTGAAGAGAGGGAGTTTGATGTCGCTGGTAAACCCCAACGATGCTGGAGATTCTTTATAAGTTGAATGAGTTCATTAAATATTTTCTGAGAAATTCTAACAAATACCCTTTCCAAAAACATTATTAAGCTATAGAATTAAACAACCATTGTTCCCTTTACCTACATGAGAAGCAGCTACTAATTAAGCCACATTTAGCCAAAAATCATCCAGCTCAAGACCAAGCCACCTTAGTCCACTAAGCATGCATTGCATTGTGGTTAAAAACAGTCTTTCCTTTGGAAGTAAAGATTCACAGCACAGAAAGCAGGCTGCACCCAAAGTGAACCCAAGATGAGAAGATTGAAAGAAATAATATAAGAATAGTTACAACATACCAAGGATGATAATAACAAGAGTTAAATACTTGCTCTAAACTTGAAGCTTATCATGTTGCCGGGGAGATTTTTGAAAGAAGAATTTTGTCCTTTTCCATTTCTGACTTTGTAATCCCCATGTGACCCCCATCATTCTCTCCCCAACCCAAGAGTAGATGGGGGAGACTTTCTGTAAGAAGAATAGTGTCAACTTACCCATGTGTGTTCAATGCACAATGTGAAGACCTTATAGCCTCACACAGTAGTTTCACTCCATCGTCCTAAAGATCATCGTTCCCAATATCCAAAATTTGCACATTCTGATTATGCTTGAGGGCACTGGCAAGCACTTGACAGACCTTCTTCATAAAAGAACAACCTGACAAACTAAACACATACACAATAAAAATATACAAAATGGGAAAAATAATCTTTGAGTTTTTAAGCCATACTCTGTAAACTCTAGTCCATCTCACTTCCAAGGAAAGGAGAGACACCAAAGCTATGCTTGTCATCCCGAGTCCTAGCAAGAGGAAGGAGCCATGACACCCAGGGTGCTCTGTTTTCCTATATAGAAAGAAGGCAGAAGCCACAGCAAGACACCATTTCCTTCCCGTGCCATCTGCAGGTGTGTGGGCATGAAGGGATTCTCTCTGGAATATGCACCAGCAGAGCTCTCAGACTCTACTTGGTTATCTTAGCTCATGTCCTTCAGCCTTTCAGTTCAAGAGTTGAGCTGAAAATGACACCCAGAATCTCCCCTAAGGGCAGGTCTGAATTTCTCAGAATGAATTACCATACCAAAATAAGTTCAAACTGATTAATCTGGGTGAATATTTGGAGAGAGTAAGGGATGAGGGGAGAGGGATGAGGTGTGGTGGCCAAGGAAGAGACAGGAGAAAGAAGGGTGGAGAGAAACTTTGGAAAATGAACACCTTAATGTGGAAAAAGGATACAGGAGTAAAATATTCTTAAGCCATAAAAGGAAAAGATTGCATGACAAATGTCCATGTAGTTAAAACTATCAAAGGCAAAGTCCAAGCGAATGGCCAACCACATGAAAATCAGATCCCAAAAAACAGATTTCCCTAGTTAGGAGGTTAGAGGGTGGAGGGAATGGGGAGCGTGGACGGTCAAAGGGTACATAGGTTTAAGTTAAGAAGAATATGGTGGTTGGGGCTTTTGTTTCTAAAATGTATTGCATAAATTACTGCATAGTTACTGAAGAGTAAAAACTGTACCACTGGGAAACATTCTAGGATATATTGTTTGGGGTGCATGTTTCCTGGTCAAAAATGTTGAGTGAAAACATATATACTCAAATACACACAGAAGACCTCAAAAAGGATTAAAAATAAAAGAGACACTTAAATCATTGGTGTTCCCCAGGGAGGGGAACTTGACATCTAGGGAACATTGGCAAAGTGGACTTTGTCCAGTCTTTGAACAAGCAAAGTTCAATAGAACTTTCCACCATACCGAGCATGTTCTATGGCTATGATAGCCACTGTGACAGTTGCTAGTCACATGTGACAACTGAGCACTTGAAATGTGATTACTGCAACTGAGAAACTGAATTTCTAATTATATTTCATTGTCATTCATCTTAACTTAAATTCAACCACACCCAGTTAGTTGTCATAGTGGACAGCGCAGCAACATCTAATCTTGTGAATTTACTTACCTATTTTATCAATGCAAAAATATTCAGTTTTGCCTAAGGTGAGCTATGGATGGGCTGCTTTTGGGGCCACTAAAATATTCCCAACATTATCAAAATTAGTAAGTTTTTAAAAATATGATTCTCCTCATTGAGCTCCTTTTTGTCTGTTGGTGGCAGTTTATGGGTTCACACAAGGAGAGAATTCACAGAACTAGCAATGTTTACCTTCTGTCTCTGACTTTACAGAGGGACATATGGCTGTTTTGTGAGACATTCTGGTGTAGGGGAATAGTATACAAAAATTTCCAAAATTTTCATCATGCTTAGTCCATGGTTATTTTAATATCCTATCACCAACATCCAGACAAAGAGTTCCAAAATTGTTCTGATGGGTGGACTAGGCACTGGCATCAGTGCATAGCTTCACAAGGGGAGTCCCTTCACAGATGAGCTGGTGATATTCAACAGTGAGGTGTGTGGCACTGCTTCTAGGATGGTTTGTGGACCTCACTGTTGGACCTTTGTAGGTTGGTTGCCACAGCCCTCCTCCCAGCAGGGACACAGCAAGACTTACTTTAGACTCTGCAGATGGCAACCTGGATGGCCTAAGGCCTCACACAGAAGCTTCACTCCCTTGTCTCCCAGGCGGTTCCTGAGCAGATTCCGGTGCTGCAAGCTTCTGTTCTAGAGGAGAGCGTCTGACAGGTGCCCGCAACTGGGTGGCCCCAGCTGGCAAAACCCAAGCCTGCAGGGTGAGAGCCACAGACACAGATGCTCAGAAAAACAGCCCCACCCAGGACTCCCAGGGCAGAGCCCCAGGCCCCCCTCTGAGACTACCCAAGGGGTAGCTTGCTGACCTCATCTCTCTTTTCCACTGGGTGCTGTGGCCACAATCCAGGCAATGCCAAGTGTCTGTGCTTTCCCTAACCCATTCCCAGTCCAGAGTTATACAATAAGAATGCCAACTATCTGCTTCTTGTTAGTGGCTAGCTTGGGAAAAAATTAAAGAAAGCATTTTCAGTGCCTCCAAGACAATGGAGATGAGCTCCAGGCTCTAGAACCAGTCACACATGGGTTCAAATGCTGCTTACACATTGCCAGCCCTGAGCCCTTCGGGAAGTGGCTTTTTTCTTTCTAGTCTTTGCTTTTATTTTTTCATTCTAAAGCAGTGGCTCACACCTATAATCCCAGAACTTTGGGGGACCAATGCAAAAGGATTACCTGAGCCCAGGAATTCAAGACAAGTCTGGGCAACATAGCAAGACTGCATCTCTACAATAAATCAAAAATTAGCCAGGAGTGGTGGCTCACACCTGTAATCCCAGCTACTCAGGAGGCTGAGGCAGAAGGATCTCCTGTGCCCCAGAGGTCAATGACAGTGAGCTGCGATCATGCCACTGCACTCCAGCCTGGGCAACAGAGTGAGATCCTGACCCAATCAATCAATGAATCAGGTGGAGATTTTCGTGGTCTGTTATATAGTTGTCAATGATCCAAGGAGCGATTCATGTGCTTGGGACAGTATGTGACAAGTAGTAAGTTCCCAGGACAAGTTATAGAAGATAAGTCATGTAATATATGAGGGGAGACCAAAAACACCCAGAACTTATTTACAGAAAATTGTGTGTTTATTCTCACATGTTTCAACTTCAGTCACCTTCAAATGGATCCCAAATGAAGGAATCATTGTTCTGCTCAATGCCTACCCCCAGAGAGTCATTTCTAGAAGCGGAGCCAAGAGGAACTCACTCCAGTCTCTCTAAGGCACACCCAGGGTGAGTCAGGGCAGCACACAACAGCTTCACACCATTGTCTTGGAGCCGATTGAATCCCAGGCACAGTCAGGTTATGCTTGGGATGCCAGTGAGAAGCGAGGCCAGATCCTGACAACCATCCACCACCACAGACAAGCTGCATTTCTCCAGGCTGCAGACGTGAGATGAACCTCAGCCACACCCTATTTCCTTTAACTTTCTTTCTCAAACCCTCAGCCCCTTGGGCCACACATCTGGGACCCAAACATGAGGGAAAGATTAAATTAGATAAAGAGCAGAAGTTTAGAGAAGGAGGAAAAGGTGGGTCAAGGCAAGATGTCTTCACCTTGGCCCTATGGACATGTGAGCTGGACCATGCTTTGTTGTGGGGCTCAGGGAGCTTCCCATGCAGTGTATGATTTTGACTCCACCTGGCCTTCCCCACTCGATCACAGCAGCATCCCTCCCTCCCAACTGTGACACCAAATATGTGTCCAGACATTGCCAAATGTTCTCCTGGGGGAGAAATTCATCCCCAGTGGAAAACCAGTGGGTCTGGGAAGGATAGAAAAAGCCTTAGCGGTATACCAGACACAAAAGGCTTCCAAGTGGCATGCCCACAGTCCCAAAGAGGACCAAGATGGCTAAATGAGACCTGAGAAGAAAGATAGAAAGAAGGAAGAAAAGAATTGTGTCCCCATGACACATAAATACAGTAGGGACCCCCAAGTCTCCTTAAAAGATACCCCACTGCCACCCCAGCCACATCACTCAAACTTTCTGAGATGCTTGGAGAAGGCTGTGGCACTTATGGCAGTTCCCTCACAGGACACTTTGGTATTCCAGAGAACCTCTTCAGGCTTTTCACCTCAGAGAGGTTATTATCAGGTAACCTCTTTGGTATTCCAGAGAACCTCCTCAGGCTGTTCACCAGGCTGAGGAAGGTCAGACTTGTGTTCTCACTGAGTTCCAGAAAGGGATGGCAGATCAGAGAGGTAAGGCCACATGAGTCCAACCTACCCAAGAGGACCCAAGAGATAGTTACCACTGGGAAGAGTAGTCTTCATTCAGAAGCCCTCTTGCCCCATGAACAGAAACTAACCTTCTCCTTCTCTTCCTCATCCCTTTCAGAGCTTCCAAGTCAATGTCACTTACAATGTGACCTATGATCCAGAAGGAACAGTATTATGAGGGAGCCCATTAAAAATGTCAATTATCAGGTCTCACCCTGATCATGCTGGATCACCAGGGATGCGTTCCTGGAATGTTTTAAAACACCCCCTAGATGATGCTGATACACTTCAAGTTTCCAGAATTGCTGTTCTACACCTATGGATTTTTCTCTTTGCTAATATTTTCCTTGATCCTTTTGCTACTGTGTTGAGTCCAATGAGTCCTCCCATTGGATTGTGGAATCTAGGGGCAGTGTCGGGACCACCCAGCAAATGTGGAAAACCGAAGACTTACCATAGATACCTTAGGTTTCAGGCTGGGTGTTTCAGGGTTCTAACAATTATCCTGGGCACAGTCACTCCCAGCCAGTTAGAGCTCAAGTTGAGATGGGTCAGCTTCTTGTTACCATGAAGGACAGGAACAAGTTTCCACAGAACCTGCACGGGAGTTATCAATTTGCACCTGGGGAAGAGAAGTGATTTGGGGAGGAGACTGGAGTCCGGGATTCCATCTGCCTCCTCATCTCACTTTCTACCACACATATCCTGCCCCAAGGTTGTACAGAATACACCAGAAATTCAAAACAAGGATTTTGGGGTCATGGTACTGGACCTTAAAAAGGAAAACTAAAATACTCTCCAAAGAGTCACTAAGCTCAGTTGGGTACATAGAGCCAGGAATCCCTCCCTCCCTCCCATCTTCCACTTTCCCAGAAATCCTCCATGAAGAGGTCCTGGGTCTGCCTACTCTTCTAGGGAGGTGACCTAACAAACCTAGAAAAAACCTGGTAAGAACAACTCTCTTGCTTTTTCTTGACTTTGTTTCTCCTTATATTCAGAACTAAGTGATAGGACCAAAATCTAAATTTAAAAAGAAAAAAATATTTGAAAAGAAGATTGCCTAAGACTGCACCCTGCCATGTGTTTGTTTCAGCTCACTTAATACATGGAAATTTGAGGAAAGTCATTTTTGCCGATCCTTTTATTCTTAACTGGTTGAATCAATGCATGTGTCTAATTCTCAGACCTTCTAAGCAAGCCAGAATGGTAGAGAAAGAACAAGACAATTATTTGGCCAAGACTCCAGAGCATCCAAACAAGTACCACCTCTGATCCAATGCCAGGTATTACTCTATCCTCTATAGGTTTTCGGCCCTGGTTCCTCATACAAAATCTACCTCTACTAGCTGATTTTCCCCTCTACTACCTGATTTTCCCCTATCTTCAAGCTAGATTTGAGACTTTATAACTGCTATGTCCATCACGCTAGAATAGGACCAGTACATTTTAGTACAAAGATATGCTTCAGCTCCAGTAAGGACGCTCCCCTGGCTCACCCCACTTTCCCCAGGCTGGCCTTCTTGACAAGATCAGAAAACATCAAGTGCATTCTCCTCTCAGTGGCTTTGATCTTGTGTTTCCTCTTTCAACTATCTTTTCCCAGGTTCCCACACAGCTCAGTCATGCTCCCTTCCATATGTTGAGTAAAGCAGGTCTTCTCTAAAATGCTTTGTTCAGCCAAGTCCTTCTTCCTTTCCTACCTAAAACAATTGTCAAACTTTTTCCTTGCACACCCTTTCTGAGCCCCTGAAGAGATTTCCTTCTTCTTGGGAGATGTCACCCTCTCACATGACATTTTGAGGAATTTTTTGGTCTCCCTGACACTATGTGAGATCCCTGCTGGTCAGAGTCATCTGCTGGGTTCACTTCAGAAACCTCAGAACCCAGAGCTGCACCCAGCACAGAGAAGACACTCAGTAACACTCCCTGAATGCATAGATGTTCTGCCAGAAACTATCTGCTTTTCCTTGCGACAGAAAACCATTCTCACAGACTACAGATGTCTTTATCTTAGAAGTTTTCTACTCTTTCAAATTCAGCTTAAAACAGTAGACTTGACTTCCGGCAAGATGGCGACAGGGCAACCTGGTCTGTGAAACCCTCTGCAAAGGAGAACTGCAGTGGGTCTCTGGCTCTCTCCCTGGGGGCTGTGGACCCCAACATCGCAGCCTGATCTTCATACGGAGCTCAGCCGTTGCCACCACTGGGGCATCACAGCGGTCTGGACAGCCACTGCAGCGCAGATGCCACCGCCGCCGCCACGGCCTCCATGGCGGCCATAGCACCTCGCACCACCCAGGCCGGAGGCGATCCACGACTTCAGTCCTTGAAGTCCCTGCAGGCAAGATCTGCTGGGATCGCTGCCATCTCTCCTGCGACCCAGACGTCCTGCCCGCCGTGAGTCTCCTGCGTGTGCCCTGAGGCAGGCATCCATCTCCAGTCTCTGCCGGTTCCTGTTCGGCCCCACCCCCTCTGGGATGAGCAGCTGAGATAGCACCACCTGCTGGCGATTCAAGGTAACAACACCGAAACGGGAGAAACAAGCTTGAAAAAGACATAGGCCAGAGTGGTGAACAGAGGGTGATCTGAACCGTCCTTCACAGTAGACCAGGGGCAACTGACTCTTACTGCAAACTAATTTACCAACTTGAAAAGAAAGCTAGAAATCAGAACTGAAAGGACATTGGACTTAAATGAAAAGTCTCAGAGTGTGCTTGATTGATTCTGTTAGTTTAATGACTTAATTCTATTCCTACTGTATTGTTCCTTTTTTTCTCTTCCTTTTCTCCTCTTTTCTTCTCTCTGTAAACCATATCTTTGTGTAGAGGAACAGCACACCAATAAGGTGGTTGGTTAGCTTGTATGTTAGCATCATTATATGTTTTATTTTTTTTGTTTTGTATGGGAATTGGTTTGTCTGTAGCTGTGGTCTATTGTTTTTATCTGTTTCAGTATAGGCCTCTCTCTCCATTTGTTGGCACACTCATTTCTTTCCCCCCTTACTCCTCTATCTCTCCACTCCCCTTTTCAACCCACTGTCTGCTCCATTCTCTTCCCTCTGCTAAACACATTTTATTCAGGGAGAAAACCTACAACCCCCCTGCATGGAGAGATTCCAAGGCAGTGGGAAGTGGATTCCAGATTATCCATACACCTGTCAGCGAATACCAGGACCTGCAGATAGATTTTGAATCACAGCTCCCCTCTTAGGTAAACCTCAAAACTGCAAAAAGGACCACCCCCAACCTACAGTGCAACTACAGAATTGAACAAAGTAAGAGGGCATACATAAAGAATAGGAGATTGAACAAACAGAAGTAAAACCAATCCCTCTACCCCTGAATAACAGAATTAAAGAAGACAGTGACGTGGAAGGAAGGAAAAAGTAGGGAGGGGGAAAAAACTGCACAAATGAAGAAAAACCAAAAGAAGAATATAGGTCTCACACAGACCCCTGGGAGATCAGACACTGAGAAAACAGATTCTGGAACACAAACAATGAAGAGCCCCCAGAATGACTGGTCACATGCAACAAACCCAGACATCAGGACATTAATGGAGAGAATTTTAAAAATTGAGAGAAAAGAGAAAAATAGGAAGGAGCTGATGTGAGAAATGACAGCAGTAAAGAATACTGTGATGGAAATAAATAACAGACTAATAAGCATGGAAAGCAGAATCAGCCAAGCAGAAGAAAGAATCTCAGAGCTCGAAGACCAAAACACAGAACTAACCCAAACTGTCAAAAGCATAGAAAAGATGCTCAAAAAGACAGAACAAGACCTGCAAGAGATGAATGATCACTTCAAGAGACCAAACCCAAGAGTATTGGGCTTCCTGAGGCAGAGAGGGAAACAGAAGCCACACTGGAACAAACATTTCATGAAATCATTCAAGAAAACTTCCCTCATCTCATCAAGGATGAAAAAATTCAAACACAAGAGATTCAGAGAACCCCTGCAAGACAACAAATGAGAAGACCAACTCCCAGACACATAATAATTCGCCTAAACAAAGTAGTTATAAAAGAAAAAATCCTAAGGGCAGCAAGAGAAAAAGGCCAGACTACCTACCAGGGAAGACCAATTAGAATAGCAGCAAATTTATCCACAGAAACCCTTCAGGCTAGGAGAGCCTGGAACCCTATCTTCAAAGTTCTAAAAGATAAACAATTTCAACCAAGAATAACCTACCCAGCCAAACTAAGCTTCATTAGTGAGGGAGAATTGAAATCTTTTCCAGATATCCCATCCCTAAGAACCTACGCTGCCACCAGACCACCTCTACAAGAAACACTTAAGAAAGTACTGAACACAGAAGAAAAAGAAAAAAGAACAACAACCATCTTCACAAGAGTACAGACAAAAGATTAAAAACACACATGAGCCAACTCCAAAACCCAAAGAAAGACAACATACAAACAGGAACAACTCTGTAAGAACCTTATGAAAGGTATCAACTCTTGCATTTCACTTATTAGCCTAAATGTGAATGGACTAAATGCACCACTGAAAAGACATAGAATGGCAAAATGGATAAAATATCATCAGGAAACAATCTATTGCCTTCAAGAGACTCACCTCACTAGAAAGGACACCCACAGACTCAAAGCAAGAGGATGGGAAACAAACTTTCAGGTGAACGGGATACAAAAGAAAGGAGGAGTAGCAATCTTAATTTCAGACAAAATACCCTTCAAGCTATTAAAAATAAAAAAAGATACAGAAGGCCACTACATAATGATAAAAGGCTCAATCCATCAACAGGAAATATCTATCCTAAACATATATGCACCCAACATAGGTGCGCAAACTTTCATAAAGCAACTTCTAGGAAAACTAAAGAAAGATATTGACTCTAACACCATCATAACTGGGGACTTTAACCCCTACTCACAACCCTAAACAGATCATCAGGACAAAAAATCAGCAAGGAGATCCGGAACCTGAATGTGACTTTGGACCAAATGGACTTAATTGATACCTACAGAACACTCCATCCAAAGACCACAGAATATACAATCTACTCATCACTGCATGGAACGTATTCTAAGATTGACCATGTAATTGGCCATAAATCAAGCATAAGCAAATTTAAAAGGATTGAAATTCTACCATGCACCTTCTTGGACCACAGTGGAATAAAAATAAACATTGACAGCAACAAAGTCCCCCCAAAACCCACAAAGATATGGACACTAAACAGCATGAGGCTAAACAACTCCTGGGTCAATGATGAAATCAAAACAGAGATCAAAAGATATCTGGAAACAAATGAAAATGAAGAAACATTTTACAAAACCTCTGGGACGTCTTGAAAGCTATAGTAAGAGGGGAATTTATATCCCTACAAACACACATGAAGAAAATGGAAGAAACACAAATTAACAACCTAACAAGCCACTTAAAGAAGCTAGAAAAACAAGACCACAAAAACCCTAATTTCAGCAGAAGAATCCAGATCACCAAAATAAAAGCCCAAATCCAGGACATAGAAGACAAAAAGATAATACAAAAAAATCAATGAAAAAAAGCTGTTTCTTTGAAAGGATAAACAAGATTGGTGGTCCCCTTGCTAGACTGACCAAGAAAAAATGAGAAAAAAAACCAAATAAGCACAATCAGAAACACAAAAGATGAAGTCACATCTGACCCTGAAGAAATACAAAAGATCATTAGAGACTACTAAGTACACTTGTATGGAAACAAACTTGAAAACCTTAAGGAAATGGAAGACTTTCTGACATCACAACCTACCTAGGTTCGAACAAGAAGACATTGAGACCCTAAATAGACCAATAACAATCAAGGAAATCGACTACATAATAAGAAAACTTCCTACAAAAAAAAAGCCCTGGTCCAGATGGCTTTTCAGCAGAATTCTACAAGACATTTAAGGAAGAGCTGATACCAATCCTACTGAAGGTATTCCAGGCGATTGAAAAAGCTGGAACTCTCCCCAAATCATTTTATGAAGCCAACATCACATTGATACCAAAGCCAGGTAAAGATCCAACAAAGAAAGAGAATTACGGGCCAATATCTTTGGTGAACATAGATGCTAAAATTCTCAACAAGATCCTAGCAAACCGAATTCAGCAATACATCTCAAAAATCATCCATCATGATCAAGTAGGCTTCATTCCTGGGATGCAAGCCTGGTCAAATATTCGTAAAACCATAAATGTAATTAAATACATCAACAGATGTCAAAACAAAAACCACATGATTATATCATTAGATGCAGAAAAGCTTTTGATAAAATCCAGCACCCCTTCTTGATAAAAACCCTTGAACATCTAGGCATACGGGGAACATACTTCAAAATAGCAAAAACCATCGATGAGAAACCCACAGCCAGCATACTCCTAAACAGACAAAAATAGGATCCATTTCCCCTGAAAACTGGAACAAGACAAGGATGGCCACTCTCATCCCTCCTGTTCAACATAGTATTGGAAGTCTTGGCTTGAGCAATCAGAGGAGGCAATCAGGGATATCCAAATAGGAAAAGAGGAAGTCAAGTTATCTCTCTTTGCAGATGATATCATTGTGTACCTTGAAAACTCAAGAGAATCTGTCAAAAACCTCCTTACACTGATAAAGGCCTTTGACAAGGTCTCAGGATATAAAATAAATGTACAAAAGACAATCGCATTTCTCTACACCAATAATAAACAAACAGAAACTCAAATAAAAAACACAATTCCATTCACAATAGCCACAAAAAAAATGAAATACCTTGGCATCTTCCTAACCAGAGACGTGAAAGACCTTTACAATGAAAATTACAAAACACTGCTCAAAGAAATCAAAGATGACACAAACAAGTGGAAAAATATCCCATGCACATGAATTGGAAGAATCAACATTGTGAAGATGTCCATCTGACCTAAGGCAATCTACAAATTCAATGCAATACCCATCAAATTACCAGCAACATTCTTCTCAGACCTAGAAAAAACAGCACAGGAATTCATATGGAAACACAAACACCCAAGAATAGCCAGAACAATCCTCAGCAAAAAAACCAGAGCAGGTGGTATCATATTACCAGACTTCAAACTTTACTATAAGGCTGCAATAATCAAAACAGCTTAGTATTGGTATAGGAACAGGCATATAGATCAATGGAATATAATTGAGATTCCAGAAGCAAAACCTCAATTTCTCAACCAACTCATCTTAGACAAGGCCTCCACCACCTACCACTGGGGAGAGGAGAACCTATTCAGTAAGTGGTGCTGGGAAAACTGGCTGACCACATGCAGAAGATTGAAACAGGACCCCTATCTATCCCCATGCACAAAGGTTAACTGCAAATGGATCAGAGACCTAAATGTAAAACCTCAAACCATAAGAACCTTAGAAAATGAAGGAAATATCTCATGGAAATCAGTACTGGCATCCAATTCCTGAACAAAACCCGAAATCCACAGGTCATAAGAGAGAAGATAGACAAGTGGGACCTTATTAAACTGACAAGCTTCTGTAAGGCCAAAGAAACCATCAAGAGAGCAGGGAGACAGCCTACAGACTGGGAAAAAGTATTTGCCAACTCCAGGTCCGACAAAGGCTTAACATCCTGGATCTACAAGGAACTCAAGCATGCTGAAAAGAAAAAAACAAACAACCCCATTATAAAATGGGCAAAAGATATGAACAGACACTTCACAAAAGAGGACATCCGAGCAGCCAACAAACACATGAAGAAATGCTCAACCTCACTAATCATCAGGGAGATGCAAATCAAAACCACACTGAGATACCACCTAACTCCAGTCAGAATGGCAATTATCAACAACTCAAAAAATAACAGCTGCTGGAGAGGGTGTGGCGAAAAGGGAACACTTCTACACTGTTGGTGGGAGTGTAAACTAGTGCAACCTCTGTGGAAAGCAGTGTGGTGATTCCTAAAAGCTCTAAATATCAACCTCCCATATGACCCTGCAATCCCCCTACTGGGAATATACCCTGAAGAACTCAAATCACTTTATAAAAAAGATACCTGCACACGTATGTTTATCGCAGCATTGTTCACAATAGCAAGAACCAGGAAATAACCATGCTGCCCATCAAAAGAGGACTGGATTAAAAAAATGTGGTACATATACACGATGGAATACTACGCAGCCATAAAAAAGAACAAAATCATGAATTTCACAGCAACCTGGATGGAACTAGAGTCTATAATACTGAGTGACCTCTCACAGAAACAAAGATCCGAGTATCACATGTTCTCACTCATATAATGGACCTTGAACATCCAATGTAATACTATAAGAAAATGACTGACAGTACTGGGAAACTATGGGGACAGGGTGGGAGATGGGATTAACAGTAGCCAATATCTGTCTGGGGATGGGGAAACACCTCTTATCAACAGGGTGCCTGAATGAAACGTAATTGTACACCTAACCCTTAACTGTACCCCACAAAACCATAATTAAAAATATTGATTATGAAAAAAATAAATAAACAAAAAAACAGTAGACTCATTCAGAGGTCTTAAGGGGAAAAAAAATCTCTGTCTACACATATCTCTAGTGCAAGATCACTCAGGATAGGTCGTCATTTACGATCTCAACTTTTTGATTTATTAATGATGGTCCTTCTTGCTGGGGTTAGGTGGTCTCTCAACATGGTTTTGATTTGCATTTCTCTGATGATTAGTGAAGCTGAGCATTTTTTCATGTGTCTGTTGACTGCTCATATGTCTTCTTTTGAGACGTGTCTATTCTTGTCTTTTGCCCACATTTTTTTTTGAGTTGGAATCTCACTCTGTCACCCAGGCTGGAATGCAGTGGCACACACAGCCACCCCAGCATCAGCCTGGGCTCCAGCGATTCTTCTGCCTCAGTCTTCCAAGTAGCTGGAACTACAGGCGTGTGCTACCATGCTCAGCTAATTTTTTTATTTATTGTAGAGATGAGGTTTCACCAAGTTGCCTGGGCTTGTCTCGAACCCACATGCTCAGGCAGTCCACTCACCTCAGCCCCCAAAGTGTTGGGATTACAGGCTGAGCCACTGAACCTGGTATTTTGCCCTCTCCCCCCCCCCGCCCTTTTGGCTTATTTGAGTTCCTTGTAGATCCTAGATATTAGGCCTAAACCAGGGGAAGTGAGGACCAGCGGGGGGCCCAAACTTCACCTGCACATTAACAACTTACATAACTAATACTGACTTGTACCCCACATCTTTAGTATAAAAAAATCTCAACTTACTTCACCTACATAGCAGTTTCCTAAATGCAAGCACAGTGTATTTATTTTCTTCTGAGCATTTAGCGTGTCTCCTGGAAAACAGATCATCCACAGTGTGAGTCCAAAGGAAGACGTTGTCTCACTCTCCTATGGGCACCCTCTGGAACTGTGAGCATCTCACACTTACATCAGTTTTTTGAGTTTGCACCTTGAACTTCTCAGCACACAACAGAGAATCTTTGCGGATGAGGCATTGAACTTGCTGTTGCTCAGGTCCAGCTCACTCACATTCATGTTTGTGCTAAACACCGAGCAAATGCCCTCCCACTTGCTTATCCTGGAATTGACTGTGCTTGCCCCTTAGGAGAGAGAGAGAGAAGCCTGGTGAGGGTAAGTTAGTCTCAGCTAACGCCCAGAATGTGACCTGCAGGAGGCAAAAAGGGCTCTAACAAAAACTGTGGGGATTCACTGGAGTTCTAGACATGAGGATGTATAATCCAGAAGACATAGTTCTCAAAGCTACCAGATGGTTTTATTCCCACAATTCTCAACAATTTTCCTTAGAGTAAAGCAAGCACATGGAGGAGGTGAGAGAGACCATCACATATATTTATTAAATGTTCAGACTTTAAATTAAGCAGATTTAAGATGAACGCAGAGCTCTGTACCTTAGTAGTATTACTTAATCTCTGTGTTTCCATTTTCTCTCTCTAAAATATGGATAGTAAAATGCACTCTTATAGGATTTCATAATGATTAAAGAAGACTCATGAAAGTATTTAGGATTTTGAATTTGAATTCTAATTATTTAGGATTTCTCTAATGCAATGGGCTGTCCATGTTAATGACAAGAGTAATCAAGTATTAAAGTCATAAATTAAACTTTTTCTTTCAGGAGCAATGAGTAAAACAGAGAACACATATCTTAAGTACCGAAAGGATATAAAGTTGTATGCCGTGTAATCCCACCATCGTAGCATTGGTTAGAGTAGTTGTTTCCATGTGTGTATGCAGATATGTGCATGTGTGGGCATGGACATTTTTAAATAAAGATTTACAGGGCCAACCTTGGCTCTACCAATCAGAACATCACCAGGTTAGGGAATGAGAAGTTCAACGAATGTGGCTTAATGTCCCTGTACTCAGTCATTCTGGACAAAGAACATATGCCTGGTTTTGTGCTCAATAATTCTGATATTGGACAAGAACAACTTCACTACTTGCTCCAGAGAACAGCTACTCTTGGATGATAAGACTGAGCCAATTACATGGCTTATGTATCCAGGTGAGTCCTCAATATTTGCTTTAAGACTCTTGCCCACCAATCCAAAGCCATTTTGCAAACTGTCTTTTCCAAACCAATTCTCTATCTTATATGACCCATCTTAAAAATCACCCAGCGCAGGCTCTAAAATTCTATAAATATCCTCTCCAGTCTTCCTCCTTCTGCCTCTGCAAAGACCCTACAAAATGGTGCTCTCCCCTACTAAAGTAGGACTAATAAACTTAGTCGTTCATGCCCAATACGTTTTTTGGGTATTCTTTTTGGTGAGTCAAAAGATAGTGCACATTCCCAAGTTTAATACCCCAGTTAATGCTGATAATAGTGTCAGAGTTAAAAACCACTGAGGAAACAGGCAAGGAGCTGTGCTACAGATAAGCGGGAGTTGACAACATCTGAAAGCCCGGATTTACCTCTTGGGAAGGTGTGAAATCCCTCAAAACTTAAGGTGATCATGCATAAGGTGAATAATGATGCTGACAGAGTATTAGTCCTCACAATAAATGGGGTTATCCCTCGGAAAACATTGCTGCAAGAGCAGTTATTTGCACGATCTAACATTGAGCCTTGCCTAAATAACTTTCCCAATTTAGGTTTTAGAGGTTCCAAGACATGACAAATCATAGTCAATATGATTGAGTATTTATTACCCCAATCCCTAGGCCAAGCATCTTCCCACTACACATGTCTCTTGGCATCCATAGGGGATTGATTCCAGGACCTCTAACAGATACTAAGATCCAAGAATGCTCAAGTCCCTGATATGAAAGGGTGTCTTATTTACATTAAACCTACTCATATCCTCCTGCATATTTTAAATCAACTCTATATTATAATATTTATCATAACTAAGAACAGATACACCCTGAAAATGGTTGTTACACTGTATTGCTTAGGGAATATGGGTAAAAGATAAACTCTGAACATGTTTAGTACATTGATTTTAAAGAAGCTTAATGAACTCAAGGAAATTCAACAGAAATTTTACAGCCAATACAAAGAAATCATAAAATCAGTTCAGATATTGAGAAATTTATCTTGGAGATAGATATTTTTAAGAGAAAAAATTAAACAGAAATTCTTAAATAAAAAAATTCATTGGAGGAATTACAAAATACACTTGAAACCTTCAACAACACACTAAACCAAGCAGAATACAGTATCTCAGAAATTGAAGACAGGTCTTTTGAATTAATTCAGTCAGACAAAAATGAAGAAAAAAGAATGTTTAAAAATGAACAAAGTCTTCAACATAAATGTATTAACTTACAAATCATAGGTATTCCTGGGAAAGAAGAAAAAGCAAAACATTCAGAAAACCTATTAAGGAAATAATTAAGGAAAACTTCCCTAGTCTAGCAAGAGATCTAGATATCGAGATACAAGAGGCTCAATGAACTCTAGAAAAATACATTGCAAGAAGGACCTCACCATGACATTTACTCATACTAAGTTCAATGTGAAGAAAAATATCCTAAAATCAGCAAGAATGGTTTTGGTTTTGTTTTGTTTTTTTTTGGTCCCCCGTTGTATAATCCTGATTATGTGACTCAGTACTAATTTATACCCCCATGATACTGAATACTGACTTAACCACACACAAGAAAAAATGGTAGTTTTATTGGAGGCTAGAAGGGAAGAGAGATACCGACTATAAGAAACCAGTAGATAATTGATTAAAAAACAAAAATAGCAGGATACATTAATCACCTGTGACCATTGAGACAAATATCAAAAGTGATCCCTGGCTGGGTGCATTGGCTCTCACCTATAATCCCAACACTTTGGAAGGCTGAGGCAGGAGGATCACTTGAAACCAGGAGTCTGAGACCAGCCTGGGCAACATAGTGAGAACTCGTCTCTACAAAAAGATTTAAAAATTAGCTGCACATGGTGGTGTGCACTTGTAGTCCCAACTACTCGGGAGGCTGAGGCAGGAGGATCACCTGAACCAGGAAGTTGAGGCTGCAGTGAGCTGTGATTATGCCACTGCCCTCCAGCCTGAGTGACAGAGTGAGACCCCCAACTCAAAAATAAATAACACAACAGATTTTTAAAAGTAGTCCCCAAGAGTGACATGTGGATGTTTCTACAGAGCAAAACTTGAGTTGGGCAAATGTCTTAAGGTTTTTGCATTATACACTTTGTGTTCCTATGACTCTCTGGTGCTTGTATACATGCTGATATTTTTCTTGGATAAAACTAAACTCGACACTTAAATGTGTGTATTATTTTCCCAGTGTTAAAATCTCCATGGGGCCACTGGTACAAAAAACACAGAGGCCTGTTAATGAACCTGTTAATTAGGTGAATGCCTATGAATTGACAAAAGTGCACAGTCCAGAAACAGACACCTGAGTCTAAGAACTTAGGATGGAATCAGAGAATCCCCAATGTACAGTAACATGTGATTCAATAAGCAATACCGGGAGCGCTCATCTGAAATAGTTTTTAGTAGGAGGCAAGTAAGTGTGGATCTAGAGAAATGAGTGCTCCCCCAAGCAATGTATCTGTCATCAACATGAAGTCATGTACAAACCTGTTTCTTCTTCTAGGGCCTCTGGTTCCTCTTGGTTTGAATCTTGAGGTCCCTGGGTCTGCCCATTCCCTGAAATAAACAGTGATAGATAATAAGATATTGAAATGCCCCAGACTGAAAATGGGCAGGCAATGATGGAAGACCATGTAGGACCCACTCTTTCTGTGACAAACTTGGATTGAAAGACTGGAGGAATCAGGTCCTCAACCCAACTAAAGACACAACATTGCATCTGGGCATGGTGGCTCATGTCTGTCATCCCAGCACTTTGAGAGGCTAGGTGGAAGGATGGGCTGAGCCCAGGAGTTCAAGGCCAGCCTGGGCAACATGGTGAACCTCCGTCTAAACAAACAAACAAAAAAAAAATCAAGAAATTAACCAGGTGTGGTGGTGTGTACCTGTTGTAGTCCCAGCTACTCAGGAGGTTGAGGCAGGATGATAGCCTGAGCCTAGGAGTTCAAGACCAGCCTGGGCAACGTGGTGACCTCATCTCTACAAAAAACTGAAAAATTAACCAGGCATGGTGACATACAACTGTTATAGTCCCAGCTACTCAGGAGGATGAGGCAGAAGGATTGCCTGAGCTCAGGAGATCAAGGCTGCAGAGAGGCATAATTATGCCACTACACTCCAGCCTGGAGAAAAAAATAGTGCACAAAAACTAAAAGTTTGGGCCAGGTATGGTATCTCACTCCTGCAATTCCAGCACTTTGGAAGGCCGAGACAAGAGGATTACCTGAGCCCAGGGGTATAAGACCAGCCTGGGCAACTTGGCAAGACCTCGTCTCTATAATAAGTCAAAAAATTAGTTGGCCATGGTGGCCTGTGCCTGTAGTTCCAACTACTTGGGAGGGCTGAGGCAGTAGGATCACCTGAGCCCAGCAGGTCAAGGCTGCGGTAGCCATGATCATGCCACTGCACTCCAACTGGATGACAGAGTGATACCCTGACTCAAAAAAAAAAAGATGCAGCATGCACCTTGGAAAGACCACAACACACATTATGCGTGTTCCTGCCTCAAGGCCTTGGCTGTAGTCAGCCCTGCCTGGAATTCCAGATATCTACTTAGTTCACCTTCTTCAAGGCTCTGTTCAAGTCTCACCTCCTCCAGGGTGCCTGACAGTCCTCTGGAATGCTGCCACTCGTTTCCCTGATTGCACATCCTGGGCTCTCCCCATCTGCCTCTCCCTCTCCCTTTACCAGTGCACTTGCCACCTTTTAGCACACTGTAAGATTTACTTGGTTATGTCCATCCTCCATCTAGGTAGATGGCTGTCTGTCCATCAATTCAGCCCAAGAGCATAGATCAGTGCCTGGAACACAGAAGACACTCAAATCTCTTTGCCATTGACTATTTTAGGAATACAGACACTAAGAGCTGGGTTCTAACCTCAGCCCCTCGACGCTTGGCACATCATCACTCCAAGTGACCCATTCCTCAAGAGCCACGAGACCCCTTCTAGGACTCCCATGGTGGTCAAACTCTAGTACTTAGCTTCTATGAACCCATACCTCACAAGAGATTTGAATCTCAGGAAATATGACTCTCATGTTTATATTCCACTGATTGTCACTGTTTATAGGGCTTGATCGTGGCAGCAAGCCACATCCTGGGCTTCTTCCTGATGCTCCATGTTCCTCTGAAGAAGTGTTATGGTCTGAGTAAATGCTCAGCTGCTGTCTCTTGATCCAATATATCGAGAGGAAGGGAACTGGCATAAAAAAGTTTATTTCTGAATTCAAATCCAGGGAGCAGAACCTGGCTCCTGGCCTTCCTGGAACCTGTCTGCTTGCCCCTTAGGTGTTCTTCTGGGTGTTTAGGGTTTTTTTGAGTTAGAGTCTCACTCCATTGCTCAGGCTGGATTGCAGGGGCATGCTCACGGCCACCGTAGCATTGACCTGCTGGGCTTTGGCGATCCTTCCACTTCAGCCTTCCAAGTAGCCAGAACTACAGACGTGTGCTACCACACCCGGCTTATTTTTCAATTTAAGACTCTGGGTCTAGTTGGGATCACCTGTCAAAAGAGCCAGGTTGTTCAAATGGGCAGCCTTGCAAGGCTGGTTCTGTGGCTCTAAAGAGAAAAGGAAGATTAAAAACATGAGTAACATCATTTTGGTTTTTTCTCCTTAATGTTTAGGGAACTTTGTGAGGACATGAGGGGATGGTAAGGAGCAGGCATGTGGAAGTTCTACTTGTAGCTTGCTAGGCTTTCCTCCATTCTCTGGTGAAACACACCCGAATAGGTTTTACGTGCCAGGTAAGTACATTTTAAGTGCCCAACCCACCCTTTCTGCACCCGGTATTACTCCCTCCAATGCCTTAGGTTTACTTTGTAGTGTCTCTATCCTAATCCTCACAAAACCCAAATGCAGGGAAGCACCAGTTATCTGCCTACAAGTATGTGGTTGAGTCAATGGGGTCCCTATTGTCATGGCATTTTATTTTTTGTTGCATTTTATTTCAATAGTTGTAGAGAGTACAAATGACTTTTGGTTACATGGATGCATTGTACAGTGGTGAAGAATCTGGGCTTTATGTGTCCCTACCATTCCCACCTGGGCATGTAGGTGTACTCAGTAAATGATTTTTCTTCCCTCCTCTCCATCCCACCCTTCCTCTTCTGAGTCTCCAGTATCCGTGATACTATTCTCTGCACCTTGCAAATCCTTAGTTTAGCTCCTCCTTATAGATGAGGACGTGTGAAGTCTGGCTTTGGTTTCTGCATTCATTCACTTAGGATGATGGTCTCCAAGTCCATTCAAGTTGTAACAAAAGACATTATTTCATTACTTTTTATGGATAAATAGTATCCCCCCATGGCATTTTAAACCTTGTTTCTAATAGGGAGGGCGAAGACCTTGTCTTTAAGCCCCCCCTAAAAATGGGAAAGAAATAATTATTGGAAAAGAAACGATCAATAGATAACTAAAAATACAGTTCACTAGGAACAGACAGTCATTTTAAACTTTTAAACCTTCATGTACATGATAAAATAATTCCAAAGCATATGGATTCCACACAAGTATGGCCAAATGACTTTTGACAAAGACGTGAAAGCAATTCAATGGAGAAAGAGTCGTCTTTTCATCAAATGGTGCTGCACCATTTGGGTGTCAGGCTTAACAAAAACCCAAACCTCACCATCACACAATATACCCATGTAACAAACCTGCACGGGTACCCCTTGAATATAAAATAATCATAAAATAAAATAAAATGTTGAAGCCAGTTAGGCCCAGTGATTCCAATGATCAGAATCCACCCTTCAAAACTCCTTGTATTTTGGGCAATCTAACTAAAATTTTTAAAATCGAAAAAAAATATATAGTATTGGTCCAATGAGTATCTATAAGCAAAAAAGGACCAGGCCAGTAACATAAATGTCAGAGCTTATAACTCCCCAAAAATAATAATTTAAAAAGAGATCAGCTTCAAGTGCAAAATGTAAAACTATGAAACAGTCACTTTGGGTTATTCTCCTTTACCAATAAAATAAAGTCTAATTTTTAATTTTATTTTTTGAATTGGAGTCTCACTCCATCACCCAGGCTAGAGTGCAGTGGCACACTCACAGTCACCCCAGCGTTGACATGCTGGGCTCCAGCAATCCTTCCACCTCAGCCTTCCAAGTAGTCAAACTACAGGCATGCACTACCATGTCCAGTTAATTTTTGATTTATTGTAGAGATGAGGTCTCGCCAAGCTGCCCAGGCTGGTCTTGAACCCGTTGGCTCAGGCAATCCACTTGCCTCAGCCTCCCAAAGTGCTGGGATTACAGGCTGAGCCACCAAATACGGCCTATAAAGTCTAATTTTTTTTTTAAGTCTCAATTATGGTCAGGAATGGTGGTTCACCTATAATTCTACCACTTTGGCAGGCCAAAGCAGGAGGATCACTTGAGCCCAGGAGTTTGAGGCCAACCTGGGCAACATATTGAGACCTAATCTCTACAATAAATCCAAAAAAGTAGCCAGGCATGGTGCCATGCACCTGTAGTCCCAGCTACTTGGGAGGATGAGGCAGAAGGATCACCTAAGTCCAGGAGGTAAAGACTATGGTGAGCCCTGATTATGCCACTGCACTCTAGCCTGGGTAATACAGTGAGACTCTGACTTTACAAAAACCAATTCTGACTTCCCTTTGGCCATCTATGGAAGCCTGTACTGCAGATTGTTCCACCCCAAGTTTCTTGAGATGGCCTTGGTGGGGTGGAGGGTATGTGCAGAGAGGTGGCAAAGATTCCTAGTTCCAACACCACTGGCCTGGTCTCATAGTTAACTGAATTCATTTGGAAAACATCAGGGAAAGTGATTTTTTTAGAAAAACACAGTCCCAACAACCAGCCAACATGTGAGATCCTATTGCACACCCAAGGCCTCCTAAGCACTATATCCTAGGAACTTAAAGGTTGGAACAGTGAGAAAGTTTTTTTAAAAGAGAGAGGTGGGGAGAGAGCAAGAGAGTGAGAGAGAGAGGGGGAAAGAGAGAGAAAGAACAACAGGGAGAAAGAAAGGATGAATGAGAATGATGGCAGTCCAGTGGTAAAATCACTTGCCCAAGGTTACAGTGGTTCATATGGAATGGAGGCAGGGTAGCTAGCACAGGATAGACAGAGTTAGATAAATTTTCTGTAGGCAGGTTTTAGGAAGCATTCAGACTTTTTAATTACATTTTTTAATTGCAGGCCAAGCTGGTCACATACTCCACCCCCCTTGGCAAATCAAAAGAAAACCCCAATCTTTCGATTCATGATTTAGCACAATCATCAATAAAAATCTTTCAGGTTCTCTGTGGAAGGCCAAAGACCACCCCTTAACTAACCAAAACCATAGGCATGACCATAAAACCACCTTTTGGCTCATGAACTTGTGAACTGGAAACGTTTGGCAGTTCTCGTGCCAAAGACAATGTGGTCAGGAAAAGACCACCCCTCCACTCACTCACTCCTCCCATCAGAATCAGAGAGAGGTCCACCTCTGGGGTGGCAGTTACCTGGGCTCCACTCTCTTTAGCATGTCAATTGTTGGGAAGACATATCTAGTTTCTTAGTTTCTTAGTGTATCTCTTTTTCAAGAGACACACTTGCCTGCACCAGGTCTTTCTGGTACAAAATGTTTGCCCATCCTTTCTTTCCTCTCTTCTTTCTCTAATAAACTTTGTTTTGAAACTTTGCTGGCTGCTCTAAAATTCATTTCAGGGTTGAGTCAAAAACTCCATGAGCTTTGTGCCACACACCACCCAAAATCAGAACTAGCCTGACTCCAGGTGGCCTGACTCCAGAACCCAAACTCTTAAGCCAGCAGTTCCCGAAAGACACACATGCATTGACAAACTCACCCACAGATGCATCTCCCACGGTGATGAGACATTGCTGTACTGATCCTAGAATGGGGACAGCAGGGCAGATAAACCATCCAGATCCACCCACTGGATGTCTGCTACCATCTCCCACACTGCTGGTAAGGTGGACGTGTCTAGGACTTCCCCTACTCAAGATGTATCTCCCCACACAACCCACCCCTTGAGATGACTGGGTAGGAACTGGACAAGGACCAGTGAAAAGGCACTCCTCTGATGTGTCCTGCCTGGCCCTTCATAACGGGATTCATTTTGCTACTCAGGATCAGTGAAGGAAAAAACCTTTATTTTTTTAAGAGCATTCTCCTCTGTGCAAGTTCCTCCCTCTGGGAAGAAATTGTCAGTGGGACACAGAATGTATTAATTTATTTTTAATTATTTTTTATCAATTTTTTTATTTTAAAGACGGGTACAATTCAGGATTAGGTAGACAAGTGGTCATCATACAGCTAAATTTTGGGCCTCCCTTTGGTCCCCACTCCACCTGATTTGAGATCAGGTACACTTATTGATGTTATGTGTCCCACCATGCCAATCCCTTTCTGTTAGTATGATGGTAAATGTTCAGTATCTGTTTATGAGTGAGAACATGTGATACTCAGTTTTTTGTTTTCAGGATAGATCACTGTGTATGAGCAACTCTAAATCCATCCAAGTTGTTGCAAAGTCCATAATTTTGTCCTTCTTTATGGGTGCATAATATTCCATTGTGTGTATGCACCACATGTATTTTATCCAATCTAGTTCTGATTGGCAGCACAGTTAGCACCACGTTTTTGCTACTGTGAAGAGTGCTGCAGTAAACACACATGTGCAGGTATCCTTTTTGTAGAATGCTTTGAGTTCCTCCAGGTATAGTCCAAGTAGGGGGATTGCTAGGCCATATGGAAAGCCAATGTCTGGTTATTTTAGAAATCACCACACTATTTTCCATAGAGGTTGGATTAGTTTGCATTTCCACCAGCAGTGTAGAAGTTAAAACCTCCCTTTTCTCCACATCCTCACCAGCATCTGATGTGTCTTGTCTTATTAATGATGGCCATTCTTTAATGCATTAATATCTCTTTATTTTTGAGTCAGAGTCTCACTCAGTGGTCCAGGCTCCTGAGAAGCTATGACTGCATGCATGTGCCACAACACTTGAATAATTTCTTTTAATTTTTTTTATGAAGATGAGGTTTGGCTATGTCAGCCAGGCTAGTCTCAGACTCCTGGGCTCAAGGGAGCCTCCCACCTCTGCCTTCCAAAGTGCTGGGATTTCAGGCATGAGCACCTAGCTGGGATAGATAATTTAAGAATTCTAGTTCCCAATTCCTATAGTTTTCTGCTTAACATCTGTCTGTTCCAAACAAGAGCATCTGAGGAATTTTAAGTGAGACAGGGAGAGGAGAGGAGAAGGTGGGAAGATTTCTAGTCTCCAGTCCATTCTCCTGTCTACCAGAAGATACCCAAATCCTGGGTTTTTATGGCTCAGTGTCCAACACCCTAGGCGCTGATGGGGAAATCTCTATTCCTCCCTCCTGACAACTCCTCGCCTCGTTTTGGAGCAAGGGAAGCAGCATTCAGTCAAGCAGGGAGGTTCTGGAGACCTGGGTTCAAGTCCCAGCTCTCTGAGTGGCCAGTTCTGTGACCTTGGGCAGCTCACTGAAGCTGTCTGTGCCTCAGTTTCCTTCTCCATGAAATAGGACTCACAGGACCCCTTCTTACGAATGCAGGGATTAGTAAGCACAAATGCACAGAGGGCCCTGAGGCCAACGCCTGGATGATGACAAGCCCCAACAGCTATTGTAACTATCCCTGATCAGTCTCACAGGCAGACAGTTCTGCTACAAAGCAGCACAAGCCTTCCTGAAACTTGCTCAACAGTTGAAGTGGGGCATAAAAACCCGAGACTTATGAAGAAGGGGGTCAGTTAACACATTTCCACACTTCCCACCAGAAACAACATACTCCGCCAGACACAACATACCCCACCACATCATAGTACACTTCGTCAGATCACAACACGCTCTGCTACATTACAAAACACCCCACCAGGTTACAATACACCCTGCCAGACACAACACACTCCACCAGTCACAACACACCATGCCAGGTCACAACACACCCAGCCACATCACAACATACTCGCCACATCACAGCACATCCCACCAGCCACAACACACCCAGCCACATTGTAACATACCCCACCACATCACAATACACACCATCAGATCACAACACAAACTTCCACATTACAAAACACCCCACCACATCACAACACACCCCACCAGGTCACAAAACACTCCAACACATCACAACACATCCCACCAGCCATAACACACCCACCACATCACAACACACCCTGCCACAATACAATACACGCCACTACATCACAACACACCTACCAGTCACAACACACCCTGCCAGCCACAACATACCCCACCACATCACAATACACCCTGACAGCCATAACACACCCACCACATCACAACACACCCAACCACATTACAATACACCCCACGACATCACAAATCACCTGCTAGCCACAACACAACACACCCCGCCAGCCATAGCACATGACCTTGAGTAAAACATGGAGTGTGCAGTGGGTTGGAGAGTGCTACCGCCTGTGACTTCTGTGGAGTGGTGGAAGAAGTGTGACCCAAAATGGGATGGAAGGCTTGGAGTGGGTGCGGCGTGTGCGTGGGTAGCGGTTCCATATTTGAGGCGAGGTGTGCACCTGGGTACCCATGGCTCAGCTTGGTGGGTGCAGGGCTGTTTGGGCTTGGGTTTCTGCACACACCTCATGTTTCTCTTGGGCAAAATCTCACATAGGCAAACATGAAGCTTGCATTATGCTCCAACTGTTCCCAATGTAACAATCACATTGGAACAAATCTGTGTTTAAAAAAATGCCTGATGAAAGAACTGAGTGTACCTCTTTCAATTCCCTCTTTTTGCTTTTGCCTGCCATTTCTTCCCAGGTGGGAGCTCTAAATGCTTACAGTCTTGATACCTTTAAGCTTTATGCCTTTATAGGAAGACAGACAAGTGGCCAACAAACATGAAAATATGCTTAACATCACTAATCATCAAAGAAAGGCGAATCAAAACCACAATGAGACACCATCTCACACCCATAAGGATGGCTTCCATTAAAAAGTCAAAAAACAGATGTTGGTGAGGTTACGGAGGAAAGGGAACTCTCAGACACCACTGGTGGGAAGGAAAGCTAGTTCAACTCCTGGGAAAAACAGTTTGGAGATTTCTCAAAGAACCAAAAATAGATTTACCATTTGACCCAGCAAAGACACTATATGTACCCAAAGGAGTATAAGTCACCCTACCAAAGACACCTGGACTCATGTGGTTATTGCAGACCCACAAAAGCAAAAACATGGAACCAACTCAGGCACCCATCAACCATGGACTGGATCAAGAAAATGGGACACAGACACCATGGAATACTATGCAGCCATAAAAAAGAATGAAACCATGTCTTCTGCAATGGGTGCACTGGAGATCATCATCCTATACAACTTACCACAAAAACAGAAAACTGGTACCATGTGTTTTCACTTACAAGTGGAACTAAACCCAGGGTACCCACGGACACAAGGATGGGAATAACAGACATGAGACTCCCACCATGGGGAGGAAGGGAGGGTTGAAAGACTGCCCACTGGGAACCCCAGGAAGAGTTGAAAGACTGCCCACTGGGAACTGTGCCCACTACCTGGGGGTGGGCTCAAAGGAAGCCCACACCTCACCACCCTGCAATATGCCTATACAACAAACCCATACATCTAAAAAAATAATAATAAAATACTTCACACCTTCCTAGACAACCAGGGTGTTTCTCTTTTAGGGTAGACCAGCAGTATAGAATGACCCCATAACAACCCAGCAGCCACCTCCTCACTCCCACAGGGCCAACAACACCCCACCCTCACTTCCTTCTTGAAGACTCTCTCAACTTTCATCTCTGCTCCAACTTTCTCACACAGTGAAGTCAGGTTCAAATAATCCACTCACCTTGGCCTCCCAAAGTGCTGGGATTATAGGCTGAGCCACCAATCCTGGCCAAAATGACATCTTTAAGTTGCTATAAAGAGGCCAGGAGCAGTAGCTCATGCCTGTAATTCTAGTATTTTGGGAGGCCAAGGCAAGAAGATTATTTGAACCCAGGAACTTCAGACCAGCCTGGGCAACACAGTGAGACCTCATCTCTGCAAAAATAAAAAAGTTATCCAGGCATAGTGGTGGGCACCTGTAGTCTCAGCTACTTAAGAGGCTGAGAAGGAAGGAGTGCCTGAGCCCAGGAGGTCAAGGCTGCAGTGAGCCATGATGGTTTCACTGCACCCCAGCCTGGGTGACTTAGTGAGACCTTGACTCAAAAAAAATTGCTATAAAGACAAAAGAGACCCTGCCAACCCAGAATGTCCACTGAAAATGCTCTTCAAATATGAAAGCAAAATGAAGATGTTGCCAATCAAATATGGAGAGCATTCATCACCAGCAGATGTCTATGCTACCAAAAAATATCTAAGAAGTAGTTTATCACATGAAAGGGTAGAAGGACATGAAGAGATTCAGACCAGCAGAAACAACCACCATGTGGATAAACGTGAAAGGATAATGACTCTCGACAAGGGCAACCTCTTGTGGAATCTATGACAAATATAAACAAAGGATGAGATGGAAACACATAAAGAGAAAGTCAAAGACGAATATTGAAATTTCTGGGATAGTCATCATGAGAATAAAAGTCAAACCAAAAAGTTGAGAAGAAAAATGAATCACAAAATACATTTAGTTTGCTCCAAAGATGGCAAGAAAGGAGAAATAAAACAACAGGAAACAAATGGAATAAATACAAAATGAATAGCAAGATGATATACTAAGACTGAAATGTATCAGTTATATAAATGTAAATGGACTGACGATTTTAATTGGAAAAAGATTATCTGGCTAGCCTTGGTGGCTCAGCCTGTAATCCCAACACTTTGGGAGGCAGAAGTGAGTAGGATTGCCTGAACCCACAGAGTCAAGACCACTCCAGGCAACTTGGCAAGACCTCGTCTCTACAATAAATCAAAAATTAGCCTGATGTGGTAGCACGTGTCTGTAGTCTCAGCCACTTGGAAGCCTGAAGCGGAAGGATCACCAGAGCCCAGCAGGTCAACCCTGGGGTGGCTAGGAGCATGCCACTGCACTCCAGCCTAGGCAATGGAGTGAGACTGCAACTCAAAAAAAGAAAAAAGTAAGAATGTAAGGTAAGTGAAACTGTTGCAAAACTCAAATAGTAGCAAGTTTAAGAATCCCAGCATTTAGGCCAGGCAGCCGTAGCTCACACTTATAATCCCAGCACTTTGGGAGGCCACAGTGAGAGAACTCCCTGAGCCCAAGGTTCGAGACTAGCCTGGACAACTTGGTGAAACCTCAATAGATCAAAAATTAGCCCGTCATGGTAGTGTGTGCCTTTAGTTCTGGCTACTTGGAAGGTTGAGGCAGAAGTATCATCTGAGCCCAGCAGGTTGATTCTGGGGCAGCTGTGAGTGTGCCACCGCACTCCAACCTGAATGACAGAGTGAGACTTCAACTCAAAAAAAAAAAAAGAAAAAAAAAGAAAAGAAAAATATTGTCTGTTAAACTAGATGGGGTTGCAAAAAGGAACACTTTAAATATAAAAAACATAACACTGAAAGTAAGTTAATGAAAAAAGGGAGCATAAATATCCTAAGCTGAAGAAACGAGGTATAGCAATATCACCATCAAAATAGATCTTAAGACAAAATTAATCACTAAATACTGAAGGACATTTTATAATGAGATCATCCCAACATAAAGACATAGCAAGTTTAATTTGCAGGTACCTAATAGTATTGCTTCAGAATATATAACACAAAAATAGACAGAACTAAAATTATGATTCATTGAAGATTTGAACACACATCTCAATAACTGAGGGAAACACACAGGAAAAAAGTATAAAGCAGATAGAGTATTTGAACTGCATAATTAATCAGCCTGACTTAATGGACATATATAAAATAGTATGCCCAAGAAATGCAACAAAAGCATGTCAATTTTTGTAAATGTGCAGAATGCTACAACAGTGACTTCCTACAAAGGAGGTTATTCAGACAGCCAACATGCGTGATGCATCAGAAACTTTGAATTAAAACCTAAATAAGGTAATACCATCCCCCAGTTGAAGTGACTAAAATGATTAGGGCTGATCTTATGAAGTGTTATTAAAGACATGAAGCCAATGGAGCTCCTAAACATTCCTTGTGAGAGTGTTAGAAGATCTAGCCACTTTGTAACTGGCCTAAGTGAGAAGTTCTCCATTGTAGTTCAAATATCTGCTCTCTGACTAGGTGCGGTGGCTCACATCTGTAATCCCAACACGTTGGGAGGCCAAGGCAAGAGGATTGCCTGAGTTCAGGGATTTGAAACCAGCCTGGACAATTTGGCGAGAGCTTGTCTCAACAATAAATTTTAAAAAATTAGCCAGGCATGGTGGTGCATACCTGTGGTCCACGTACTTGGAAGGCTGAGGTGGAAGGATCACCTGAGCACAGCAGGTTAAGGCTGCAGTGACTGTGATCGTGCCACTGCACTCCTGCCTGGGCAACAGAGTGAGACTCTGACTAAAAACAAACAAACAAACATATATGCTGTTTGAACAGGAAAAGGCTGGAAGCAAATAGAAAACCAAAAATGGGCTGGGCTTGGTGGCTCAGCCTATAATCCCAGCACTTTGGGAGACTGAAGCAAGTGGATTGTCTGAACCCGCAGGTTTGAGACCAGCCTAGGCAACTTGGCAAGAATTCGTCTCTACAGTAAACAAAAAATTAGCTGGGCATACTAGTGCAAACCTGTGGTTCTGGCTACTTGGAAGACTGAGGCAGAAGGATCACCAGAACCCAGCAGGTTGATGCTGGGGTGGCCATGAGTGTGCCACTACACTTCAGCCTAGATGACAGAGTGAGACTCCAACTCGAAGAAGAAGAAGAAGAAGAAGAAGAAGAAGAAGAAGAAGAAGAAGAAGAAGAAGAAGAAGAAGAGGAAGAGGAAGAGGAAGAGGAAGAGGAAGAGGAAGAGGAAGAGGAAGAGGAAGAGGAAGAGGAAGAGGAAGAGGAGAAGGAGAAGAAGAAGAGAAATGACAAACTCACTTGATCTAACTAAAAGCTTTAGTCCTCTGTGGGGCACCCCTGCTACAGTCTGAATGTTTGTGTCCCTCAAAATTTAGAGTTGAAGCCGAATCACCAATGTGACAACAATATTAAGCGGTAGAGCCTTTAGGAGGTGATTAGGTCCAGAGGGAGGAATCTTTGTGAATGGGATTAGTGACCTTACTAAAAAAGTTGAAGGGAACTCCCTCAACACTTTCTGCCTGTCCTAGTCCTCCACCACATGAGGACACAGAAAGAGATGCTGTTTAAGACCTTCCCCAGACACTAAGTCCACTGGCACCTTGACCTTGGACTTCCCAGCCTCTAGAACTGTGAGAAATAAATCTCCATTCTCTTGTATTTCTTCAGGGTCAGATATGACTTTATCTTTTGTGTTTCTGATTGTGCTTATTTGGGTTTTTTCTTCCTTTTTCTTGGTCAGTCTAGCTAGGGGACCATCGATCTTGTTTATCCTTTCGAAGAACCACCTTTTTGTTTCATTGACTTTTTGGATTGTCTTTTTGTCTTCTATGCTCTGGATTTGGGCTTTTATTTTGATGATCTGGATTCTTCTGCTGAAATTAGGGTTTTTGTGGTCTTGCTTTTCCAGCTTCCTTAGGTGGCTTGTTAGGTTGTTAATTTGTGCTCCTTCCATTTTCTTCATGTGTGTTTGTAAGGATATAAATTCCCCTCTTATTACAACTTTTAAGGCATCCCAGAGATTTTGGTAAGATGTTTCTTCATTTTCATTTGTTTCCAGGTATCTTTTGATCTCTGTTTTGATTTCATCATTGACCCAGGAGTTGTTTAGCAACATGCTGTTTAGTGACCATGTCTTTGTGGGTTTGGGGGGGAACTTGTTGGTGTTAATGTTTATTTTTATTCCACTGTGGTCCGAGAAGGTGCATGGTAGAATTCCAGTCCTTTTAAATTTGCTTATGCTTGATTTATGGCCAATTAAGTGGTCGACCTTGGAATACGTTCCATGTGGTGATGAAAAGAATGTGTATTCTCTGGTCTTTGGATGGAGTGTTCTGTAGGTATCAATTAAGTCCATTTGGTCCAGAGTCACATTGAGGTTCCGGATCTCATTGCTGATTTTTTTGTCCCAATGATCTGTCTAGGGTTGTGAGTGGGGTATTAAAGTCCCCAGTTATGATGGTGTTAGAGTCAATATCCTTCTTTAGTTTTCCTAGGAGTTGCTTTATAAAAGTTGGTGCACCTATGTTAGGTGCGTATATGTCTAGAATAGATATTTCTTGATGGAGTGAACCTTTTGTCATTATGTGGTAACCCTCTGTATCTTTGTTAATTTTTGATAGCTTAAATGGTATTTTGTCTGAAATTAGGATCATGACTCCTCCTTTCTTTTGTGTTCCATTCATCTGAAAATTTGTTTCCCGTCCTCTTACTTTGAGTCTGTGCATGTCCTTTCTAGTGAGATGGGTCTCTTGAAGGCAGTATATTGTTGCCTGGTGATATTTCATCCATTTTGCCATTCTATGTCTTTTCAGTGGTGCATTTAGTCCATTCACGTTCAGGTTAATTATTGAAATGTGAGAGTTCGTCCTGATCATAGAGTTCTTATAGAGTAGTTCTTCCACTTAGTTTATTGTCTTTCTTTTGGTTTTGGGGTTGGTTCATGTGTATTTTATTCTTTTTCCTGTACTTTTGTGAAGAACATTGTTCTTTTTTTCCCCTTTTCTTCTGTGTTTAGTACTTTCTTGAGTTTTTCATGTAGAGGTGGTTTGGTGGCAGTGTAAGTTCTTAGAGATTGTATATCTGGGAAAGTTTTACTTCTCCCTTGCTTATGAAGCTTAATCTGGCTGGGTAGGTTATTCTTGGTTGAAATTGTTTATCTTTTAGGACTTTGAAGATAGGGCTCCAAGCTCTCCTAGGCTGCAGGGTTTCTGTAGATAAATCTGCTGCTATTCTAACTGGTTTTCCCTGGTAGGTGATCTGGCCTTTTTCTCTTGCTGCCTTTAGGATTTTTTCTTTTATGCCTACTTTGTTTAGGCAAATTATTATGTGTCTAGGAGTTGGTTTTCTCATTTTTTGTCTTGCAGGGGTTCTCTGAATCTCTTGTGTTTGAGTTTTTGCATCATTGATTAGATAAGGGAAGTTTTCTTGAATGATCTCATGGAAGGTTTGTTCCAGTTGGTCTCTGTCTCTCTTTCTGCCTCAGGAAGGCCAATTACTCTTAGGTTCTGTCTCTTGAAGTAATCGCTCATCTCTTGAAGGTTTTGTTCTGTCTTTTTGAGCTTGTTTTCTGTGTTTTTGAGAATTTGGGTTAGTTCTATATTTTGGTCCTCAAGCTCTGAGATTCTTTCTTCTGCTTGGGTAATTCTGCTTTCCATGCTTATCAGTTTGTTATTTATTTCATTCACAGTATTCATTATTGTTATCTCAGATATCAGCTCCTTTCTAGTTTCTTCTTGAGTCTCCTCAATTCTTTTTAATCTCTCCATTAATGTCTTGATATCTAGGTTTGTAGTTTGAGACCAGTCATGCTGGGGGCTCTTCATTGTTTGCATTCTGAAGTCAGTTTTCTCAGTGTATGCCCTCCCAGGAGTCTGGGAGAGACCCATATTCTTCCTTTGTTTTTTCTTCATTTGTGTAGATTTTTTCTCTCATCTTTTAGTGTCTAAAATCCCTTGAGCTCTAATCTCCAGCCTCTCCCCTCTGTTTTTGTTGCAGACAGCTAACCTGCTGCCTGGGAGATCTGTGACTTGTCTCTGTTCAGCATAGGGGAGGGGCTTTGTCTCCTGTTTAACAACATCACCATGGGAACCGAGGTGGAGGCTCTGATAGGTGGGCAGGGTGATGCAAATCAGCCTTGAAAATTACAGAGGTGGTAGTTTTACTTTCACTTTTAGGGATGCTTGTGTGGGTCTCTAGGCGGGACCAGCTGCACAGCTGCACAGCTGAACGCTGGATCTGGGGTGCCACCAGCAGGCTGGGGTCGCATGCTGAGTGCCTCAGCCAGGGTGGGCCCAGGGCTCCAGATCTCCAAAGCTCCAGAGGGCAAGTTGTGACTCTGGGTCCCTCACAGGGCATTTCATCCAGAAATGGGAATGGTATCTCTGAGGGGCAGGCGCCCAGAGCCTCCCTGGGTGACCGGCAGCTTGGTGCTGGGTGCTGGTCATGACGATGTAACCAGGAAGGGAGCTGGGATCTGGGATTCAGGATTCCCCAGCCAGCCGGAGTTACATATAGTGGAGCAGCCACTGCCAGACCACAATATCTGGCCCTGCATGGGACCAAAGGTCCCCAGGCCTTGTACCAGTGCAGCTGGCAGTGGGCACAGGGTTGCAGGAAGAAAAGTAAGAGTCTTTTGGGGAACTCATGTTTGGAGAGTCTCACAGATCCACCTATGCTGTTGCCATCTTCAGGAGTCTCCATAAATCTCCATTCTCTACAAAATATTTAGTTGATGGTACTGTGTGTGTGTGTGTGTGTGTGTGTGTGTGTGTGTGTGTGTGTGTGTTTGTATGTGTGTGTGTGAGAGAGAGAGAGTCTCACTCTGTTGCCCAGGCTGGAGTGCAGTGGCATGCTCACAGCCACTGCAACCTCAACCTCCTAGGCTCAGATAATCCTTCCACATCATCCTTCCAAGTGACTGGAACCACAGGTACACACCACCATGACTGGTTATTTTTTTGACTTATTGCAGAGACAAGGTCTCACCATGCTGCTCAGGCTGGTCTCAAACCCGTGGGCTCAGGCAATCTCTCTTCTCTGCCTCCCAAAGTGCTGGGATGACAGACGTGAGCCACCAAGCCCAGCTATGGTACTTTTTTTTATAACAACAGGAATAGCATAAGACCACTCCTTAAGTGCAAAAAGAGAAAACTGTCTGGGAAGATTTCTGAGCCTTTCTCTACCCTGTGTCGGGCCCTCAAAACACCCTGACTGACCAGATTCAAAGATCCTTTAGCTGTGCCCAAAACTTGCTTTCTGCCCCTCTCAACCAGAGAGTGACTCCCAAGATGTGCAATGTTCCTGAGACCTAGGTAGGTTTTGTTCAATGATTAGGGGAAGGTGGAAGAGGGAAAGGGAGACTCACAAATAAAATACATCTTTTCATTTAAGAAGTGAGCACCTATTTCCATAAGAAATCCAGCCATGTGCTGAAGAGAATAGGTAACTCCCACTTCTGGTCATCTAAGGACCCGTCAGTTGTACTGAACCTAGCTTTCCATGCTGAGTCTACCACTTCTGAGAAAACTCAGGGTGAGGCTGTAGGAGGCAAGGAGACCATGGTGGTCAACATTAGACTAGGGTGGGTAGATTCGGCAAATAAAATACAGGATGCCCAAATAAAATTCAGGTAAACAATGAATAGAATTTGGGATATACTTAAATGAAAAAAAAGTGGACTTGTTTCTCTGAAATGTAATTCCAGATGGCCATGATTTCAGTTAAAATCTAATTTTAGATAAACAATGAATGACAGGACATATGTATACGCCCAAAAAATACTTTTTATGTATCCAAAATCCTGATTTAACTGGGTATTTTATCTAGCAACCCTATCTAGGCTTTCCCCCCTTCTCAGAAGTAATGATACCATGATCACCCAACTTTATCTGCTTAACTAAAATAGTGACTTCTGTCCTAGAAAAGTTCAGATTCAAAATGATACTTATCAACTCAGATTCAGAGGGCTTGCCCTGAATGTGAGCAGAAAGAACATGGAGGTGAATCATTTACATCCAAGATCAAAGACAACTGAGTGGTGGGGGCAGGAACAATTCAACAGGACAAAGGATTAAAGACAAAAAGAAAAAAATCATCCATGCTGAATGATGCCCACTGCAATGAGGATCCCTGGGCAGTCCGTGGTGACTGAGCCAGAGCTGTTGCTGGTTCTCTATACTTTCCAGGTCATCTTAAAACTCCAGGGAACCCTGAAGGTAACAGGGAAAACAGCAGTACAAAATGCTATTCCTGAAACTGCTGGTTTATTACATCTCCTTCCCCCACAAGGGGTCTACCCGAAATCTGAAATCTGAAATCCCCAGAACGGGTCTACCCAACCCAGTAGACCAAATCCATAGCACTAGGGCTGAAATGGTAGAAAGAAGGAGGAGAGAGCACAAGGAAAAATGTGGAACATCTTGGAGCAAAACCTTATTAGCACAGAGGATAAATACTAGGGATTTCTCTGTGCTTGGTACAGTGGCTCACACCCAGACTACCAGCACTTTGGGATACCCAAGCAAAAGGATTGCCTGAACCCAGGAGTTGGAGACCAGTCTGGGCAACTTAGCAAAGCCTCATCTTTGCAATAAATAAAAAAATTAGCTGGGCATTGTGGTACATGCCTATAGTCTTAGCTACTTGGAAGACTAAGGTGGAGGGATCGCCTGAGCCCAGAAGGTCAAGACTGTGGTAGCCATGACTGTGCCACTGCACTCCAACCTGGGTGACAAAGTGAGACCTCAACTCAAAAAATAAAAATAAAAGAGGCCTGGCACAGTGGCTCAAGCCTGTAATCCTGGCACTTTGGGAAACCAGGGTGAGAGAATTGCCTGAGCCCAGGGTTTGAGACTAGCCTGGGCAACTTGGAGAGACTTCATCTCTACAATAAATAAAAAATAGCCTGGCTTGGTAGCACATGCCTGTAGTTCCAGCTACTTGAAAGGCTGAGGCAGAAGGATGACCTAAGCCCAGCAGGTCAAGGTTGTGGTGGCTGTGAGTGTGCCACGGCACACCAGCCTGGGCAACAGAGTGAGACACCGACTCTAAACAAGAAAGAAAGGAAAGAAGGGAGGGAGGGATGGAAGAAGGGAGACTGGGGAAAAGCTTATTTGAGATCCAAATATCATTAAATTATCAAACACCTAGCAGAAGCTAAGCAAAGAGCTACACTAGGAACTGGAGTCACATCCTTAAACAAAGCTGATCTGTTGGGAAGGCCTTGTCTGCCTTGTTCAATTCTCCATCCCCGGGTACAGCGTGGTACTGCATATGGGCACATGCAAGGGGTTTATGAAATGTTTGTCACTTGCTGCTATGAATACAGCCAGTTCTCATTATTTGTGGTAGTTTTGTTTTATGAAGTTGCCAGGGACTATGAATTGGTGAATACCAAACCATTACTCCAAGATTACAGGGTTTGGTTCTCATGAGCCTCTGGTTGCAACATTTTCATCAGTCAGTCAATACATAACCTTGTTTTTTATGCATCTCTACTTTAAGACACCTTGTTTAATATATATTGTTGATTCATTAACAATGAACTCACAGCCCCAAAACACACTAACTCATGCCTGAATGAAGCTTATCTAATGCACGGATTGTCTTCACAATGCATGTCACAGCCATCTTGTGTGTAGACTAGACAGCCCTTTGACACTACCCTGGGGGACACTTAGACAGTGAAGCCACCAACAGAAAGCCTAGAAGTGCAAGAAACACTAAACAAATACATGACCATTGCTTATCTGATCCCAGCTCAAATTTTTCATAGCTCTGCACATGCCCTGATATTATTATCCAATCCAATAAGTCGGCTGCTATCCCTTACAACCAATGAAAATACAAAAGGCAGAGACTAGGAGAAAAGGGAGTGTCTAATTTCCATTACCAGGTGATAGGGAGGCGGGTCAGCATCATTGCCCAAAAAGCCCACTCAAAGCAACATAGCTTCATTCCAGTATCCATACCCAACATTCACAGCCCTTTGCCCGCCCTGAGTCTGAAGCTACATGCAATTGTAGCATGACTCGAGATTTACATTAATTAATTTTGATATATGACCACTGACATGACACAAAGTCTCCTGGTCATGCTGACATTTTAGATAACAGTTTGGAATTTATAATATGTTCTCTTATGGTGTTTTAGAGGAAAGGCAGACAGTTGCAATATCTAAATGGAAGGGAATACACAATTGTAACAATCCTTTATTCCCAGAGCCCTGGCCTATGACAGTCTAATGTCCTTGTATTCACGGATGAAGGGAGGGGGCAGCATTCACTCCAAGTTTTCAGACACACTCCTGTCCACCTTGGACTGCTCTTCTAATCACTCGGGGTCTGGCTTTTTGGCTGTTTCTTCTTCAGCACCAGCAATGGCTACTAGATAAGAGTGGCCAGCTGGGCAAGGCCATGCCAGGAGAGAAGGGGTGGGAGGAATAGGAAAAATGTCCACTTCTGAACCCAAGTGGCTTCTACATTTAGCCCAACTCAGTTGCAAAAGAATACATGTTTTTAAGACTTTTCTAAATTCCTGTTCTAATACAACCAAAATGGCCCTCTCTTCAGCCTATAACACTAATGACTTCCAAAGCCCAGAAATATTGATGTGGGGGTTATTGACAGATTTTAGCAAGTAGGTGAATTCACAGATATGGAATCCACACATAATGAGGGCTAACTGCCATGAGTATTAAACACTCTGAGTATGGAGCCCACATGGTGCCATAAACTTACACAGCAGGTAGACCAAGCAGATGGGACAGGCACAGGGAATTTCAGCAGCCATGAAGGATGCTTCAGATGGAGCCAAGGAGAGTAGAAAGAGGACTGGAGGGTAGAGGTCAGTGGGGAGAGCAAGAACAAAGCCCTGAAATGAGAAAACACAAGAAGAGAGAAATTCTGTTGCAAGGGCTCAGAGAACCATAGAATCCCTTGATCAGGGAGGTGGAAAACTTCTAATGGGAGAAGAAAAGCCATGCAACAAATTTGCTCCCTGATTACAAAAATGCCAGCAGGGGCAGGTGTGGTGGCTCATGCCTGTAATCCCAGTACTTTGGGAAGCAGAGGCAGGAGGATCCCTGAGTTCAGGAGTTCGAGACCAGCCTGGGCATCTTGGCGAGGCCTTGTCTCTTCAATAAACAAAAAATGTAGAGAGGAGTGGTTACACGCACCTATAGTCCCAGCTATTCAGGAGGCTGAGGCAGAAGGATTGCCTGAGCCCAGGAGGCTGAGGTTGCAGTAGCCATGATCATGCCACTGCACTCCAACCTGGGCCACAGAGCAAGACTCCTACTCAAAAAAAAAAAAGGAAAAGAAAAGAAAATCCCAGCAGGATGCTCCAGGGAGAGGCAGACAGAGAAAGAGAAAGTTTTGGAGCGGAGAGAGGAAACATCGCTTACTAACTAGACTTTGACTCTCACACAGGTCTCCAGATGCCCTGATTCGGGAAACCTCACTGAAGCAGTCACCTCCACCCCATCCCCAGTCAGTGGTTGGCCCTTAGGCCCCTGCCTCCTTTGGTTTTGTCGGCCTCTTGGTGTATGGGTCCTTCCCCAAGCCTCATCCCCAGCACAGCTCAAGGTGGTTTGAGAAGCCAACAAGACTCAGGAGCCATACAGAATCCCTGGCCCTTCTCCTTCAGGTCTAAATAGTCACAGGATGGGAGGCAGAGATGGAAAACCATTAAAAACCAAACTAAGGCCAGGTGCGGTGGCTCACACCTGTCATCCCACACTTTGGGAGGCCAAGGAGGGAGGATTGTTTGAGTGAGCCTATGCAACACACCAAGACCTATCTCTACACAAAAGTTAGCCAGGCATGGTGATGTACACCTGCAGTCACAACTACTTGGGAGGTTGAGGTGGGACAATTGCCTAAGCCCAGCAGGTCGAGAGCCATGATCCTGCCACTGCACTCCAAACTGGGTGACAGAGTGAGACCCCATCTCAAATAAATAAATAATCCATCCTGACATAAGTGCAGTCTTCCAGTTCAACAAAGAGCCACTGATAGGAGATCATGTCTGTGGTTACCTCTGTTACCATCTGGGAGACTCAGAGTGTGATGAGAGATGAGAAAGGAGAGGAAGGAAGAGTTCATGGGACATTAAAATCCTGGAGGCCACCACTTGTAGGAACCATTCTTCTTCTTCCAACCTCAGGAAAAATACCCATGAAGCTACTCCACTGTGAACATGAAGGCCTTTCTTCTTAAGTCAGGAACAAGACAAGCATAGCCTTATTTCCTGGTTTTCGGCATCCTATTGGAGGTAGTGGCCAATTAACCAGCAATTGTAACCAGCTAGTTTAGTTTATTTATTTACCTATTTAGAGTTGTGGGGGTACGAATGAGGGTAAACTACATTAAGTAGGCTGCATGCAAGTGAAGTGTGGACTTCAAGGTGGCCCGCTCTCCCCTGGTAGTGGACCAGGAACCCTCATGGCCCTCCTCTCTCCCTCCTTCCCTCCCTAGCAGTGCCCAGTGACTGCAGATCCCCGCCCCCCAGCCTTGTGCTAGTGTGACTAATGTTCAGGTCCCACTTATGACTGAGAATATGCTGTATTCAGTTCCTTTTTTTTTTTTTTTTTTTAATCAGAGTCTCACTCTGTCACCCAGGCTGGAGGGCAGCAGCATGCTCACAGCCACTGCAGCCTCAACCTACTGGGCTCCAGTGATTCTTCTGCCTCAGTCTTCCAAGTAGCCGGAATTACAGGCGCATGCTACCATGCCTGGCTAATTTTTTATTTATTGTAGAGACAAGGTTTCGCCAAGGTGCCCAGGCTGGTCTTGAACCCATGGACTCAGGTAGTCCTCTTACCTCTGCCTCCCAAAGTGCTGAGATGACAGGCATGAGTCACTGTGCCCAGTGTTTATTGAGTTCTTTGTTTCTGTGATAGTCCACTTAGTATGGTGGTCTCTAAATCCATCCAAGTTGGTATGAAGACCATGATTTTGTCCTTCTTTATGGCTGCAAATTTTCCCTCTTGTATATTACCACTTTTTTTTTATCCAGTCCACTTTTGACAGACAACAGGCAACAGTGTTAGTTTCATGTTTTAGCTATTGTGGATAGCGCAGCAATAAACGTGTATGCAGGTGTTTTTTTGGTAGAATGATTTGAGTTCCTCTGGGTATATTCCCAGGAGAGGGATTGCTAGGTCACATGGAAGGTTAATTTTTAGTTCTTTTAGGAATTGCCACACTGCTTTCCACAGATTAACCAGCTGTTTTAAATTTAAGTTAAGGGCTTGACATTGGCAATTAGAGAGAGGTATAAGAATTTGACAAAAAATTAAACACTGCATGTTCTCTCTTATATGTGGCAGCTAAATGACCACAAAGATGAAAATAATAGACACTGGGGACACTGATAAGGGGGAGGTTGGGCGGAAGGCTAGGGTTCAGAAATTACGACTTTTGCTATCCAGGGAATGGGCCACCCAAGACCAAATCCTACCACTATATACAATATGTCCAGATAACAGATAGGCACTTGCACCCTTGGAATATAACATTCTTTAAAGAGCTTCAAAAAATAAGAATTTGAAAAGAACAGGTAGAACTGTATTTGCAGATGTCTTGATTACATATGGGGAAAATGCAAAATACTTCATGGAAAACTATTACCAATGATAACAGAATTTGGTGATGCAGCAGGTAACAAAATAAGCATGCGAACCTCAATTGACATTCTTGCTATTGGAAAGAATTTACCTCTACAAGAAAATCAAAAGGATTAGCTGGGCATGGTGGAAGGACCTGTAGTCTCAATTACCTGGAAGCCTGGGGCAGGAGGATTGCCTGAACCCAGCTGGTTGAGGCTGTGGTGAGCCATGATTGTGCCACTGCACTCCAGCTTGGGCAACAGAATGAAGTTTTAACTACAAAAAAAGTCAATAGACTTTAAATATGTTAACAAAATGAGAAGAGACAAGGGAAAAGAAGACCCCATTTATTATAGAAAATAAAAGAAAGAAAGAAAAAGAAAATACCTACTTACAAATTTAAAAAGAAATGTCATGAAAAGTATATGAGGAAAAATATAAAATACATTTCTGCAAGACCCAAAAGCAGAGTTACACTTTAAGGAAAGACATACTATATTCGTGCACAGAAAGCCCAATGTCACAAATACATCACTTCTCTCTAATACAAATACAGCAGGGTTTCTCCTCAAGCTGGAGAAGTGGGTTATAAAACTCAACTGGACAAATTGGAATTTGCAATAATCACTTAGAGAACTCTGAAAAAAAGAAGAGGGAGAAGTAACTAAACTCAGCAAGTATTAAAGTATATCATAAGGTCTTTATGATTAAAATACAAGTATAATATTGGCATGTGTACAAACTGGCTGATCAAAGGGACAGACTTTAAAAATTCAGAAATAGAATTAATCCCAGGTGCAGATTTGATAAATATGGCATCACTAATAAGCAATGGAAAATTGATTTTTTAATAAGTGGTGTGGTGCTAGTTTTGTTTCTCTCATTATACAGCAGAATAATTTCAAAGTGCATCAAAAATGTAAATGCATAAAAGTAAATAAAAGTATAGCAGCACTAGAAGAAAACACAGTTAAATTTCTCTAGAATCTAGTAGTGGGGAAAACCTTCTGAACTAAGATTCAAAGTTCAAAAGCAATTAAATAAAAAGTAAACTAAATTTATTACAAACTTTTTAAAAAAGCTTTCATAGAAAAAGGTATATTAAGCAAGGTAAAAATACAAATCACGAACTGGTAAATATATTTGCAGCTGGTATCAGCATTTATATGCCTAATTTATAAAGAGCTTCTAAAAATTGAAAAATTCCCAAAATGAAATGAAGAAATTAACAATCGTTCATGAACAACAAAAAAATGCCAATGACTCTTAACCATCTGGAAAGAAATTATTACATGATAAGAGAAATGCAAATTAAATTTACACAGAAGTCTCATTTCTCACTTAGAAGAGGGTCAAAAATCCAAAAGTTTGACAACAGGTTCTGTTGATGAGTCTTTGAGGAAATAAACATTCCAGCCTGGGCAACAGAGTGAGACAACAATGAGAGAAAAAGAGAGAAAGAGAGAGGGGGGGAGAGAGAGAGAGAGAGAGAGAGAGAGACAGGCATGAGGAGAGGGGGGAGATGGAGGGAAAGAGAGGGAGGGGGAAAGGGGGAGAAAGAGGAGGGAGGAAGAAAGGCAGGAAGGGAGGCAGAGAGGGGGAGAAGGAAGGAGGGAGAAGGGAGCGGGGAGAGAAGAAAAGGAAAAATGGCGGGAGTCCAGCTCCTCTTCTGAAAGGCCCACACCCCCCAATTCCTCCAGGTGTTCATACGGCCCAGATACGCACAGAGGGAGGGACTGGCCAGGTGTTTGGGGACACAGGCACAATGAGCTATCTCAAAGCCAGACTGTGCCTCACTTGCTGTAAGAATCAACAGAAGGGACCACATTGATATCTCTTAACTGTCCCTTCTGCTTGAGATAGTGACAGATTCACATGCAGTTGCAAGACACAATATGGAGAGAGCTCATGCCCCCTTTACCCAGCATCCTCCATGGGAAGATCTCACAAAGCTACAGGAAAATACCACAACCAGGACACGGACATTCATGCATCCAAGGGGCATCAAAGTCTCATCAGCCCAAGGATCCCCATGTTACCTTCTGGCAGCCACATCTGTCCCTGGCCCCTGGCAACTGCTGATCTATTCTCTACATCTTTAATTTTGCCATTTCAAAAATGCTAAGTGGGATTTCACATTGTGTCCTGTTTGGGGTTGGCTCTTTTCACTCAACATTGAGAGTTTCTACAGATGGTTGCATGAATCATCAGCTGGCTCCTTGATTTTTCAAAGAACTCAAAGTAGATCCACCATTTGATCCAGCAATCTCACTATGAGGTATCCAACCAGAGGAATGGAGGTCATTATATAAAAAAACACACCTGCACTCACATGTTCGCTGCAGCACAATTCACAATTGCAAAGATGTAGAATCAACCTAAATTCCCATCCACCCCTCCGCAGATCACGAAAATGTGAAATGTTTACACCATGGAATACTATGCAGCCATCAAAAAGAGTGAAATAACATTTTCTGCAGCAACTCGGATGGAATTGGAGACCATCCTCCCAAGTGAACTCACCCAGGAACAGAAAACCAAACACCACATGTTCTCGATGTTAAGTGGGAGCTAAATGAAGAGGCTGCAAAGACACAGAGAGTAGGATCATGGACATTGGAGACTCAGAAGGGGATGGGAGAAGAGGAGAGGGATGAAATATCACCTATCAGGTACAATGTGCACAGGTGGAGACTGTGGGTACATGTAAAGCCCAGACTTCCTTATTGCTATACAGTGCATCCATGTAACCAAAATCATGTGTACCCCCAAAATCTATTGAAATTTTTTTTAAAAAAACAACTACTCAGTCATCAAAAAGAATGACATCATGTCTTCCCCAGCAATTCGGATGGAATTGGAGACCATCATTCCAAGTGAACTCACCCAGGAACAGAAAACCAAACACCACATGTTCTCATGTATAAGTGGAAGCTAACCTGAGGATCAGATCTGCCAAGGCACAGAGAATGGTAACATGGACACTGGAGATGCAGAAGGGGAAGGCAGAAGGGCAGAGGGATGAAATAGCACCTACAAGGTACAGTGTGCACAGGTGGGGGTGGTGGGGACACGTAAAGCCCAGATTTCTTTACCCTGTTCCATGCATCCCTGTAACTGAAAACCATTTATACCCCCTAAAGCTATTGAAATAAAAACAAAATAAAATCCCAAACCTTTGCTGATAAAAAAAAGTTGACTCCTTGCAGTTTCTGAGTTGTGTTTGCTGATGTATCAGTTTTCTGGGTCTGTCATGACCCAAGTCCCACAAACCAGGTGATTTAAAACAACAGAAACATATGCCCTTCCACTCTGGAGGCTGGAAGTCTGGGCGTGTTGGCAGGGCCCTGCTCTCTCTGGAGGTTTGGGGTGGGGGTTGGGGGAGCATCCTTCTCACCTCTTTCAGCTTCTGGGGGCTGAAGACAACCCCTGGCATCCCTCAGCCTGCAGCTGTCATCCTCCAATGAGAGTTCATCGTCCTATGACCTTCTGACAAGGGCACCAGTCCCTGGCTCTGGAGACCGCCCCATCCAATGTGACCTCAGCTTGACTAATCACGTCTGCCACAATCCCACTCCCAAACAAGGCCGCATTCTGAGGGGCTGGGGATTAGAACTTGGAGGCATCATTTTGGAGGGACACGTTCACACCCTAACACCCAGTATGGGCATATCATGGTTTGTTTAATCATTTACCCACTGAAGGACATCTGGGGAGTTTCCAGTTTTTGCTGATGCCATGAGCAGTGCATTTCTAAAACCCATGTGATTCATTGAGAACTGAGTTCAAACACCAGCCAGCTCCAGGTCTGAGGAGACCTGACTTTGGTGGCCATGCACAAAGTGAGGCAAGTATATTCCCACACAAGAAGCAAACATTTCCGGAAGGATTTGAAAAACAAAACAAATGCTCTCATAAACATTCTCACGACCATCTGTGAGGTATCCAGTAAAAGGAGTTTGGGGGCAACCCCTTCGGGTTCCCTCCCACTGTGGAAGCTTTTCTGTCCTCTCAATAAATCCTGCTTTTTTAAAAAAAAAAAAAGGTGTTTGGGGTGTTTTGGGCCAGATGTGATAGCTCATGCCCATAATCCCGTCATCAAGAGGCTAAGACAGGAAGATTGCTTGAGCTCAGAATTTCGAGACCAGCCTGGACCACATAGCAAGACCCTGTCTCTACAACAAATTTTAAACATTAGCTAGGTGTGGCGGTGCACACCTGTAATCTCAGCTACTAGAGAGACTGAATCAAGAGGATCACCTGAGCCTCTTGGTGGAGGTGGAGACTGTGGTGAGCCATGATCATGTCACTGCACTCCAGCCTGGGGAACAAAGTGAGCCCTCACTTAGCTTTTCTGCATTCTTAATAAACTCCTGCTTTCTCAGCCTTGGGGAAAAAAAGAAATATCAAGGTCCATTCTTACCACTGAACCCTTGGTCATTTATTCATTCACTCATTCATGTGGTCAAGAAGTACATAATGAGAGTTGTAGAATTGTGATTGGGAACATTTGTGAAAACACAGACTGCTGGACGGGGCCCAGAGCTTCCAGTTCAACACTTTGAGGTGAAGCCAATTCTAACAAGTCCCCACCTGGTATGATGCTATGGGGCCCAGGGAGCACATTGTGAGAACCACCATGGTAGAAGGAAACCCTGACTCTTAACCTTGCTTCCAAGATAACCAGGCATTTCACATAGCACTTTCAGGGAGAAAAACAAAATATCACCTAAGGAAAGCCAAAAATAGCAGGGACACCTGGCTCTAGCCCTTCAAATAATCACACCTGAACTAGTTCCTAGACACCTAATGAAAAAAATTAATCTTCATTTTTCACCCTGAAGTCTGAAGGGTATACATAACCTTTGGGAATACACAACTCATGTGTTGAGCACAAGGGTGGAGATGACAGACACTGGACACTGCTAGGGGAAGGAGGGAGTAGAGACAAAAGAAGGAAAGAAGGGGGCACAGGGAAACATACTGGGTACCCGGTCCACTGCCAGAGGGAGAGAGGGCCAGCTGGAAGCCCAAACCTCACCTGCACGCAATTTACTTAGGTAGTAAATCCTCATAGGTGCTTCACAACTAATATAATATAATGTAATTAATGTAAAGACAATATAATAAATATAAATCACATGTGTGAAAATAGCTATTACTCTATCATGAGTTAATGTAAACCTGATGAAGTTTGTCATCTTGTGGGTTCTTTCCCCTTCAACTATTGTGATTTCCTTATTTTTTTTTTTATTTGAGAGATGTGGGGTACAATTCAGGGTTAGATACATAAGAGGTCATCGTGCATGCCGGGAAAACTGGCTGACCACATGCAGGAGATTGAAATAAACAGGACCCCTCCCTAGCACCACACGCAAAAACAAACTCTAAATGGATCAAAGAACTAAATGTAAAACCTCAAACTATAAGAGTCCCAGAAGAAAATGTAATGGAAATTGGAACAGGCAAACAATTCCTGATCTGCTCTCCAAAAGAGATCAGTTAGCCAAGTGGGACCTCATCAAACTGAAACACTTCCGGAAAGCAAAAGAAACCATCAAGGGAGTGAGGACACAGCCCACAGAATGGGTAAAAATTATATATATATGAGAGTTGTAGAATTGTGATTGGGAACATTTGTGAAAACACAGACTGCTGGACGGGAGCCAGAGCTTCCAGTTCAACACTTTGAGGTGAAGCCAATTCTAACAAGTCCCCACCTGGTATGATGCCATGGGGCCCAGGGAGCACACTGTGAGAACCACCTTTTGTAGGCTGGCCCTTTCATGCCATATAATTATCCCCCAAGAAGGAGACAGAAACAGGCAGACAAGGTCACCCACTGAGCAGCTCCGAACATCTCCAGACAAGGAGCAGCACGTTTGGGCTGGATGTGTGTTGTGAGCCCTCCAGGAGTCTGGACGCTCTCCTCAACCCATGTCTCCTGAGGCATGTCTCCTGGATCTGAGAGGCAGAGAACCACTTTCTTCACCAAACGGAAGCAGCTGTGCAGCCAGGTCTCACCGCCCATCACACTGAGCCTGGTGCTAAGTATTTTCAGCCCTGCGCGATGCAGGGGAGGCAGCCCAGCCAATGGGAAGGGAAGACACCAGGGCTGGATTCCCAGAGTCTATAAGGGTGAGGTGGGCAGACCCAGGGCTTTCTCTTTCTGCCCTGGAGGAGGTTCTTGACAGGAGGGGGCCAGGAGAACCGATTCTCTTCAGGAGTGAGTGTTTTAATTATGCACCTTTCTCTTTTCTACTGTTTCCCTCCTCTGGCTTCCTTACATTGACACTGGCAGGTCCTTGAATTCACCATGCCCAGGGGGGCCTGTATTAAAGATGAAAAGTGAAAACGAGCACGTTGCCGGCTCTCACTGATGGAATCTTTGCCAGACCCCAAAAGTCAGTTTTTATGTCCCTGAAGTGAAGTGCTCAGTGCCCACTTCTTCTTGCATCTCTGAGCATCTGAGAACTGAGAGACTGGGAACACTGACAAAATCAGTTTTTTTTCTTTTGTTTTTGCTTTGTTTGTTTTTGTTTTGTTTTGTTTTGTTTTTGCTTTGTTGTTGTTTTTTGTTTTTTGTTTGTTTTGTTTGTTTTTTCTTTGTTTTTGGTGAGTCAGGCTCTCACTCAGTCACCCAAGCTGGAGTGCAGTCATACTGATGAAATCACGGCTACCACAGTCTTGACCTCCTGAGCTCAGGTAATCCTTCCTCCTCAGCCTCCCAAATAACTGGAACCCCAGGTTAGAGACGAGGTCTCATCAAGTTGCCCAGGCTGGTCTCAAACTCCTTGGCTCAGGCAATCCTCCCACTTCAGCCTCCCGAAGTGCTGGGATTACAGGCATGCGCTACCGCACCTGGCTATGTTTTCTGGGATTTTTTGGTCACTCTGTCACCCAAGCTGGAATGCAGTGGCACAATCACAGCTCACCGCAGCCTCGACCTCCTAAGCTCAGGTGATCCTTCCATCTCAGCCTCCAAAGTAGCTGGAATTACAGGGTAGAGACAGGGTCTCACCAGGTTGCCCAGGCTGATCGCAAACTCCTGGGCTCAGGCAATCCTCATGCCTCAGCCACCCAAAGTGCTGGGTTTGCAGGCATGAGCCACCATGCCTGGCAAAGTCTTAAGACCCGAAAGAAACATAGTCAGGCATCCAGAGTTCTAGGAGAGCCATTGGCAGATACAGCCAGAAAAATGAAAGTAGCTGTGAACATGAGGGAGAAATGATGAGGCAGGGAGAAACAGAGGAAGGCAGGAAGTGGCCTGAACAGTGCTGACTTTGACAACACTGCTCTGCCAGTATTCCTCAGTAAAGGCAGGTATCAGTTAACCCATGGGACTCAGTTTATGGGTTTGGGAATTATACAAGACTCCACCTGCTGGTTTCTGCCACTCAGGGTTTTGGCTGAATTTACTTAACCTAAGTCAGCCTCCATTTTCTCCTTTGTAAAATGAAGGAGGAAGGATCCATGTGGGATGGAATTCTTGGAAAAATTAAAGTTATGGAGACTCTAGGGTGATAAAGATTCTACCCCCAAACCAGGCAGAGATGATGGCTTTCTACTTTCTTACAAATATTTACCTCTTAGGATAGCTACTATTTTTAAAAATGAGACTGGGTGCAGCTCAAGGGTGTGATCCCAGCACTTTGGGAGGCCAAGGTGAGGGGATTGCCTGAGCCCACAAGTTCAAGAACAGCCTGGGTAACTTGGTGAGACCTCATCTCTACAATGAATGAGAAAATTAGCTGGGCATGGTGGCACATGCCTGTAGTTCCAGCTACTAAGAAGGCTAAGGTGGAAGGATCACCTGAGCCCAGCAGGTCGACACTGGGGTGGCTGTGAGTGTTCCACTGCACTCCAATCTGGGCAACAGAATGAGACTCTGACTCAAAAAAAAAAAAAAGAAAAAGAAAAGAAAAGCAAGAATTGGCAAAGATGTGGAGAAAATAGAACTTTAGTGCATTGTTGATGGGAATGGAAAATAGAAAACAGTATGGTGGTTTCTGAAAAATCTAAATATAGAATTACCATGTGATTCAGCAATTCTGTTTCTAGGTATACCAGGGGGACCCCCCCAAAAAAACCTGGAGTTTATTTATAAAAATTGTGCATTTATTCTTAATCTTTGAACTTCAGTCCCTTAACACTGCTCTGTTTGATACAATACACCTGTCAAAATGGTTTTCACTGCTCAAAACCACTTGTGAACTCATCGATGTTGATATCTTTTAGCTCTTCTGCTGTTTTTTGTTTCACTTCTTCCATATGGACAAAATGTCTTCACTTTAAGAACTTTTTTCAACCAAGGAAACAAAAAAAAGTCACTCAAGGTAAGATCAGGTGAATAGGAAGAGTGGAGCATGGGGGTCATGCCGTTTTTGGTCCAAAACTGCTGAGCTCTCAGTGCAGTATAGGTAGGTGCGATGGTAAATCACCCATCATGAAATGGGCAAATACACTGAAAGAATCTCCAGAAAAATTCACTGAACACAGCCTCTCACAACACTAGCTGGTTCACGGATGGGTTCCTAGAACACTTACCTAGTGGGGTAAGCCTGTACTTCAAGGGACCCGCCCTCCAAATGATAATTCTGGTTGTGGGGAGGGTCCCCCTTGTAGATTCCCAAAGGATTGAAAGCAGGGACTCAGATACTGACCCATTAATGTCCGTAGCAGCATTATTCACAATAGTCCAAAGGGAGAAACCACCCAAATATCTTTTCACAGATGAATGGATAAAAAATTGTGGTATATGCATACAATGGAATATTGTTTAGCCTTCAAAATGAATGAAATGCTGATAGAAACATGACACTAAGTGAAATAAGCCAGACACAAAAAGGATAAACGTCACACAGTGCCACTTATATGAGGTACATAGAAGAGGCAAATTCAGAGACACAAAGTAGAATAGAGGCTACCAGGGACTGGGGGAGAAGAAATAGAAAAGGAGGCTATATTGTTTAGTGGGTATAGCTGGTCCATGGATGCCAATGGGTTCCAAGAACACTCATGTAGCAGGGGAAGCCTGTAATACAAAGGGCCTGCCCTTCAAAAGATAATTCTGGTTTTTTGGAGAGGGGTGTGTATATACATATTTTCCATTCCCAGGCTACACACACAAACCCCTACATTTATATTATATTATATTATATCATATTTTATTATATACATATAATTTGATTAGATTATTTTAATGTGTAGTCACTCATGGAACCTGCTGGGATGGAGCTGGGACAGAAATTTGAGTCGCATCTATGCTTAGAGATGAGCCTTCCAGGCTGGAAAAAGATTATCCTAAGTTTTTGTTTTCTGATGCCTAAAACAGTTGACCCTTTAAGAGTCCTTGTCTTGTTTAGAACTGCAAATTCCCAGGGAAAAGAACTTTCTCTCTCTCTCTCCCTCTCTCTGTCATTGACTGGAGCTCTGTGAATTAGCCTGACAGAAGACATATTTGCAAGAAAAACAACAAAGAGAGGGTCATTTACACGTAGGCACCTTTGGGGTCACTCAGGGATGAGTCACTCTAAGGGATGGTTAGAACTTAAACTTACATGGCGTCTGCACAAAATCCAGTATATATTCCTAGAGAAGGGACAAGACAGAGGAAAAGGACCTTGATTTCTAGGGTGGCAAATTGTGAGAAGAAATATATGGGGGAACAAATGAAATATAAGGGCAGGCCAGACGTGGTGACTCAGATTGTATTCCCAGCACTTTGGAAGGCCAAGGCAAATGGATTGCCTGAACCCACAGGTGCAAGGCCAACGTGGACAACATGGTGAGACCTCGTCTCTACAGTAAATCAAAAATTAGCCAGGCATGGTAGCACATGCTTATAGTTCTGGCTACTTGGAAGGCTGAGGCAGAAGGATTGCTGGAGCCCAGCAGGTCGATGCTGGGGGTGGCCATGAGTGTGTCACTGCACTCCAACCTGGGTGACAGAGTGTGACTCCAACTCAAAAAAAAAAAAGAAAAGAAAAGAAAGAAAGATAAGGGCAGTTAGGAAGGTTTGTTAGGTGGATTCCTCTGGTGCCCTCTCCAAGCTAATATGCATCTGCAATTGTCTTTGGGGATTAATTTCCACCTTTTCGTGGTAGGGAGTTAGAAGGGATACCTTTACCAACTTACATCTCTGATTTCCTTGACATTTTGCTTGCCTCTTCTCTAAAAGGGGGTGTAGAAATAAAAATTACAGAGTGGATATGCATCTAAAGACTAATCCCAAGCCAGACACGGTGGCTCACACCTGTAATCCCAGCACTTTGAGAGGATTGCTTGAGCCCAGGCATTCAAGACCAGCCTAGGCAACATAGCGAGACCTCATCTTTACAAAAAATTTTAAAACTAGCTGGATGTGCAGGCACATGCCTGCAGTCCCAGCTATTTTGGAGGCTGAGGCAGAAGGATGGTCTGAGCCCAGCAAGTCAAGACTGTGGTGGTCGTGATCGTGACACTCCAGTCTGGGCAACAGAGTGAGACCCCAACTCAAAAAAAAAGGAGTAATCCTAGACATTCCACATCTTTCCACAGGACAGAGAATCTTTGAGGAAAGGAAGTAAAGAGAGAATCTGCCACACATCGTGCTCCACCAAATTCATATTCAACAAGGCTGTCTTCTTTGGTGGCGTCTTCATCCTCTTGTATGTCTCCACAAGTGCTGTCTGCTCTCTCCCCTTATCACGGACGTTGATGCATTCTTGGCATCCAGAAAAGATGAGTAATGCGAATTCAAGCTCTGACGCCCCCTCTCCCTTCTCCACTTACACATCTTGTGTTCCTTCCTCGGCTCTCTCTTGCCGTCCCTGCTCCCCTTGTGAAAATGGGGTCATGTTGTACATGTCGTCCATCCACAAGGAAGAGCTGCCAAGGTTCAAACAGTGGTTAGTGAATGAGTTTCACCCCAGCTCTGCCCACACCACCTGGGACCAGCTGAGGACAGCCAACTGGGCAGAAGTAGTTCACTTCTTGATAGAGCACTTCCCTGGACGACGAGCTTGGGACGTGACTTACAGTATCTTCACCAAAATGAACCGGAGAAATCTGTGTTTTCTGGTACAAAAGGAGCTACATGGTGAGTGGTGGTCTGGAATAAAAATAGGGACAGGCTTGGATATTAGAGCTAGCCACTCCACCCAATACCCATTTCATTCTTGGCCACATGAACAAGAATGCAAATAGGGTAAGATGGCGGATCTAACCCAGATGGCAAAGACTGTCCTGTTGGGTGGGGTGTGTGTGTGTGTATACTTTTTTTTTCCATGTCAAGGCCTCGCTCTGTCACCCAGACTGGAGTACAGTAGTATGATCATGGCTTACTGGCCTCAACCTACTAGGCTCAGATGATCCTTCAGTCTCAGAATCCTGAGTACCTGGGACTACAGACTCATGCCACTATGCCTGGCTAATTTTTGTGTTTTTTATTTTTGTAGAGGCAAGGTCTGGTTATGTTGCCCAGGCCGGTATTGAACTCTCTGGGATTCAAGCAGTCCTCTTGCTTTGGCCTCCCAGAGTGCAGAGATTACAGGCATGAGCACCCTATCTGGCCTGTATTGGCATATATTTTTAAAAAAATAACTGAATACTGCTTATATGAGGTGAGATTTAAATAAAGACACAGAGAAGTAAGAAAAAAAACAGTGGAAAAACATATACCATAAAAACAATGAAAAATAAAGCTGGGGTCACAATGGTGATGTTAACAATGTGATTTCTCTTTAAATCAATATTTTTTATTATATTGTGGGTGCAGTTAAGGGTTAGGTATACAAATATGCTTCATTCAGGCCCCCTTGTTGATAACAGGTCTCTCCCCGTCCTCAGACAGATTTTTACTACCATTAGTCCCATCTCCCTTCCACCCCCCATAGTTTCCCATCACTGTCAGTCATTTTATTATGGTAGTGCTTTGGATGATCAAGGTCCACTATGTGAGTGAGAACATGTGATACTCAGATCTTTGTTTCTGTGAGAGGTCACTCAGTATTATAGACTCTAGTTCCATCCAGGTTGCTGGGAAATTCATGATTTTGTTCTTTTTTATGGCTGCATAGTGTTCCATCGTGTATATGTACCATATTTTTTTAATCCAGTCCTCTTTTGATGGACACCATGGTTGCTTCCAGGTTCTTGCTATTGTGAACAATGCTGTGATAAACATTCGTGTGCAGGTATTTTTTTTATAGAGTGATTTGAGTTCTTCAGGGTATATTCCCAGTAGGGGGACTGCGGGGTCATATGGGAGGTTGATGTTTAGAGCTTTTAGGAATCGGCACACTGCTTTCCACAGAGGTTGCACTAGTTTACACTCCCACCAACAGTATAGAAGTGTTTCCTTTTCAGCACACCCTCTCCAACAACTGTTATTTTTTGAGTTATGGATAATTGCCATTCTGACTGGAGTTAGGTGGTATCTCAGTGTGGTTTTGATTTGCATCTCCCTAATGATTAGTGAGGTTGAGCATTTCTTCATGTGTCTGTTGGTTGTTTGAATGTCTTCCTTTGTGAAGTTTCTGTTCATATCTTTTGCCCATTTTATAATGGGGTTGCTTGTTTTTTTTCTTTTCAGCACGTTTGAGTTCCTTGTAGATTCAAGGTGTTAAGCCTTTGTCAGACCTGGAGTTGGCAAATACTTTTTCCCAGTCTGTAGGCTGTCTCTGCTCTCTTGATGGTTTCTTTGGCTTTGCAGAAGTTTGTCAGCTTAATAAGGTCCCACTTGTCTATCTTCTCTCTTATGACCTGTGGGTTTCGGGTTTTGTTCAGGAATTGGATGCCAGTTCCGATTTCCATGAGGGTATGACCTTCATTTTCTAAGGTTCTTATGGTTTGAGGTTTTACATTTAGGTTTCTGATCAATTTGGAGTTAATTTTTGTGTATGGGAATAGATAGGGGTCCTGTTTCAATCTTCTGCATGTGGTCAGCCAGTTTTCCCAGCACCATTTACTGAATAGGTTCTCCTCTCCCCAGTGGTAGGTGGTGGAGTTTTGTCAAAGATAAGTTGATTGAGAAATTGAGATTTTGCTTCTGGAATCTCAATTCTATTCCATTGATCTATATGCCTGTTCCTATACCAATACCAAACTGTTTTGATGATTGTAGCTTTATAGTAAAGTTTGAAGTCTGGTAATGTGATACCACCTGCCTTGTTTTTCTGCTGAGGATTGTTCTGGCTATTCATGGTTGTTTGTGTTTCCATGTGAATTCCTGTGTTGTTTTTTCTAGGTCTGAGAAGAATGTTTCTGGTAATTTGATAGGTATTGCATTGAATCTGTAGATTGCCTTAGGTAAGATGGACATCTTCACAATGTTGATTCTTCCAATCCATGTGCATGGGATATTTTTCCACTTGTTTGTGTCATCTTTGATTTCTTTGAGTAGAGTTTTGTAGTTTTCATTGTAAAGGTCTTTCAGGTCCTGTTTAGGAAGATGCCAAGGTATTTTACTCTTTTTGTGGCTATTGTGAATGGAATTGTCCTTTTTATTTGGGTTTCTGTTGGTTTATTATTGGTGTAAAGAAATGCAATTGTCTTTTGCACATTTATTTTATATCCTGAGACTTTTCCGAAGGCCTTTATCAGTGTAAGGAGGTATTTGACAGATTCTCTTGGGTTTTCAAGGTACACGATCATGTCATCTGCAAAAAGAGATGATTTGACTTCCTCTTTTCCTATTTGGATACCCCTGATTGCCTCCTCTTCTCTGATTGCTCGAGCCAGGACTTCCAATACTATGTTGAACAGGAGGGGTGAGAGTGGACATCCTTGTTTTGTTCCAGTTTTCAGGGGAAATGGTTCCAATTTTTGTCCATTTAGGAGTATGCTGGCTGTGGGTTTCTCATAGATGGCTTTTACTACTTTGAGGTAAATTCCCTATATGACTAGATGTTTGAGTGTTTTTATTAAGAAGGGGTGCTAGATTTTATCAAAAGCTTTTTCCACATCTAATGATATAATCATGTGGTTTTTGTTTTGACATCTGTTGATGTATTGAATTACATTTATGGTTTTACGAATGTTGAACCAAGCTTGCATCCCAGGGATGAAGCCTACTTGGTCATGATGGATGATTCTTGAGATGTGTTGTTGAATCTGGTTTGCTAGGATCTTGCTGAGAATTTTAGCATCTATGTTCATCAAAGATATTGGTCTGTAGTTCTCTTTCTTTGTAGGATCTTGACCTGGCTTGGGTATCAATGTGATGTTAGCTTCATAAAATGATTTGGGGAGGGTTCCATCTTTCTCAATCACCTGAAATACCTTCATTAGGATTGGAATTTCTCCTCCTTAAATATCTTGTAGCATTCTGCTGGAAAGCCATCTGGTCCAGGGCTTTTTTTGTAGGTAGTTTTCTTATTACATAATCAATTTCCTTGATTGTTATTTTCTATTTAGGGTCTCAATTTCTTCTTGTTTCAACCTAGGCAGGTTGTGTGATGACAGAAAGTCCTCCATTTCCTTGAGGTTTTCAAGTTTGTTTCCATACAAGTGTATATAGTAGTCTAATAATCTTTTGTATTTCTTCAGGGTCAGATGTGACTTCATCTTTTGTGTTTCTGATTGTGCTTATTTTGGTTTTTTCTTTCTTTTTCTTGGTCAGTCTAACTAGGGGACCATTGATCTTGTTTATCCTTTCAAAGAACCACCTTTTTGTTTCACTGATTTTTCTGTATTGTCTTTTTGTATTCTATGTCCTGGATTTGTGCTTTTATTTTGGTGATCTGGATTCTTTGCTGAAATTAGGGTTTTTGTGGTCTTGCTTTTTCAGCTTCCTTAGGTGACTTGTTAGGCCATTAATTTGTGTTCCTTCCATTTTCTTCATGTGCGTTTGTAGGGATATAAATTCCCCTCTTACTACAGCTTTCATGGCGTCCCAGAGATTCTGGTAAGATGTTTCATCATTTTCATTTGTTTCCAAGTATCTTTTGACCTCTGTTTTGCTTTCATCATTGACCCAGGAGTTGTTTAGCATCATACTGTTTAGTGTCCATGTCATTGTGGGTTTTGAGGGGGCCTTGTTGGTGTTAATGTTTATTTTTATTCCACTGTGGGTCAAGAAGGTGCATGGTAAAATTTTGGTCCTTTTAAATTTGCTTATGCTTGATTTATGGCCAATTATGTGGTTGATTTTAGAATATGCTCCATGAGGTGATGAGTAGAATGTGTATTCTCTGGTCTTTGGATGGAGTGTTCTGTAGGTATCAATTAAGTCCATTTGGTCCAGAGTCACATTGAGGTTCTGAATCTCATTGCTGATTTTTTGTCCTGATGATCTATCTGGGGTTGTGAGTGGGGTATTAAAGTCCCCAGTTATGATGGTGTTAGAGTCAATATCGTCCTTTAGTTTTCCTAGGAGTTGCTTTATAAAAGTTGGTGCTCCTATGTTAGGTGCATATATGTTTAGGATGGATATTTCTTGTTGATGGAGTGAACCTATTATCATTATGTAGTGGCCCTCTGTATCTTTTTAAAATTTTTGATAGCTTAAATGGTATTTTGTCTGAAATTAGGATCATGACTCCTCCTTTCTTTTGTTTTCCATTTGCCTGAAAATTTGTTTCCCATCCTCTTACTTTGAGTCTGTGCATGTCCTTTCTAGTGAGATGGGTCTCTTGAAGGCAGTATATTGTTGCCTGGTGATATTTTATCCATTTTGCCATTCTATGTCTTTTCAGTGGTACATTTAGTCCATTCACGTTCAGGCTAATTCTTGAAATGTGAGAGTTCATCCCTATCATAGAGTTCTTATAGAGTAGTTCTTCCATTTGGTTTATTGTCTTTCTTTTGGTTTGGGGGTTGGTTCATGTGTATTTTATTCTTTTTCCTGTACTCTTGTGAAGGACGTTGTTCTTTTTTTCCCCTTTTCTTCTGTGTTTAGTACTCTCTTAAGTGTTTCATGTAGAGGTGGTTTGGTGACAGCATAAGTTCTTAGGGATTGGATATCTGGGAAAATTTTAATTCTCCCTTGCTTATGAAGCTTAATCTGGCTGGGTATATTATTCTTGGTTAAAATTGTTTATCTTTTAGGACTTTGAAGATAGGGCTCCAAGCTCTCCTAGCCTGCTATTCTAATTTGTTTTCCATGGTAGGTGATCTGGCCTTTTTCTCTTGCTGCCTTTAAGATTTTTTTCTTTTATGCCTACTTTGTCTAGGTGAATTATTATGTGTCTAGAAGTTGGTCTTCTCATTTGTTGCCTTGCAGGGGTTCTCTGAATCTCTTGTGTTTGAATTTTTGCATCATTGATTAGATAAGGGAAGTTTTCTTGAATGATCTCATGGAAGGTTTGTTCCAGTGTGGTCTCTGTCTCTCTTTCTGCCTCAGGAAAGCCAATTACTCTTAGGTTCGGTCTCTTGAAGTAATCAGTCCTCTCTTGAAGGTTTTGTTCTGTCTTTTTGAGCTTGTTTTCTGTGGTTTTGAGAGTTTCAGTTAGTTCTATATTTTGGTCCTCAAGCTCTGAGATTCTTTCTTCTGCTTGGGTAATTCTGCTTTCCATGCCTATCAGTTTGTTATTTATTTCATTCACAGTATTCTTTATTATTGTTATCTCAGATATCAGCTCCTTTCTAGTTTCTTCTTGAGTCTCCTCAATTCTTTTTAATCTCTCCATTAATGTCTTGATATCTAGGTTTGTAGTTTGAGAACAGTCATTCTGGAGGCTCTTCATTGTTTGTGGTCAGTTTTCTCAGTGTCTGCCCTCCAGGGGTCTGGGAGAGACCCATATTCTTCTTTTGATTTTTCTTCATTTGTGTAGATTTTTCTCTCATCCCTGGAGCAAAAGGAGGTACAAAAGAGGAAAATAATGGAGGAAGGGAGGGTCAATAGGATGTTAGAAAGAGAGAAGAGTGAGAGGGAAAACAGACATACATACCAAATAACAGGTGAAAAAGAGACACAAGGCTGGAGAGTAGTTGGAAAAAAAAAACACACCGAAGGAAAATTCCCTAAAGAATACTGGTAGCTACACAGAGACAGACCAATAAGATCATGAAACAGATAATGTAAGTGAGAAAGCAAACAATAGTGAGTAAAACATACAGTCAGAATGATAAAACCAAAAGTCAAAATAAGAGATCAGACTAGTTCTGTAATCTTTCCTTAGTGGCTAAAGTCACTTGAGCTGTGATCTCCAGCCTCTCCCCTTTGTTTTTTTCAGCAATGTGATATTTAAGGCAGGATGACAAAAAGGACCATTTCACAGTGACAAAGGGGCCACTCCCACAGGAAGACATCAGAATCCTAAACTTCTCTGTCAGTGACACATCTTCAGTGTATATGAAGCCAAACTTGTCTGTGGTAGCCTCTCTTTTTGGTGGAAGGGTGTTGTAGTCTCTCTCAGTCACCCAGGCTGGAGTGCAGTGGCATGATCCCAGCTCACTGCAGCCTGGACCTCCTGGGCCGGGTGATCCTCCCACCTCAGTCTCCCATGTAGCTGGGACTACAGGTCTGTGCCACCATGCCTGGCTAATTTTTTTGTATTATTATTTTTTGTAGAGATGAAGTATCACCATGTTTCCCAGGCTGGTCTCAAACTCCTGAGCTCAAGCAATCCTCCTGTCTTGGCCTCCAAAAGTGTTGGGATGACAGGCATGAGCCATGCACCCAGCCTCTCCCTTCTCCTTATCCCAAAGCTTTGCTCTCTGAGACTTTAGTTACCCATAGTCAACCATGGTCCAACAACAGGTGAAATGTTTTTTGAAAGAGACCACATTCATATAACTTTTATTACAGTATGTTGCTAATTTTTCTAATTTTTTATTGCTAATCTCTTACTGTGCCTAATTTTTTTTAATTGTTAATTTTAAAGATATAGGGTACCATTCAGGGTTAGGTATACAAATGGTCATTGTCCAGGTAAACTTTGGGCCTCACTTTGGTCCCTACTTTACCTGGTTTGAGATCAGGAACCTTATTGATGAAGTAAGGCCCTCTTCCCTCCCCTGGCAGTTTTCCACCACTGCCAATCCATTTCTTATAGTATTATGGTAAATGTTCAGGGTCTTCTTATGAGTGAGAACATGTGGTACTCAGTTCTTTGTTTCTGTGATAGATCACTCAGTATCATAGACTCTAATCCATCCAAATTTCTATGAAGTTCATAACTTTGTCCTTCTTTATGGCTGTGTTATAGTCCATTATGTATATGTACCACATTGTTTTTATCCAGTCCTCTTTTCATGAGCAGCATGGTTGGTTCCATGTTCTTGCTACTGTGAACAATGCTGCGATAAACAAACGTGTGCAGATATTATTTTTATAGAGTGATTTGAGTTCTTTTGGGTATATTCCCAGTATGGACATTGCAGGGTCAGATGGAAGGTCGATTTTTAGATCTTTTAAGAATCACCACACTGTTTTCCACAGAGGCTGTGCTAGTTTACACTCCCATCAACAGTGTAGAAGTGTTCCTTTTTTGCCACATCCTCTCCAGCATATGTTGTTTTTTGAGTTATTTATGATGGCCATCCTGACTAGAGTTAAGTGGTATCTCAGTGTGGTTTTGATTTGCATTTCTTTGACTAGTGAGGCTGAGCATTTTTTCATGTATCTGTTGGATGCTCATATGTCTTCTTTTGAGAAGTGTCTATTCATATCTTTTATTCACTTTTTAATAGGGCTGTTTGCTCTTTTCTTTTTGGCATGTTTGCATTCCTTATAGATCCTAGATGTTAAGCCTTTGTCAGGTATACAGTTGACAAATATTTTCTTCCTAGTCTGTGGCCTGTCTCCCTGCTCTCTTGATGGTTTTTTGACTTTGCAAGAGTTTGTAAGTTTAATGGGGTCCCATTTGTCTATCTTATCTCTTATAGCATGGATACTTGGGGTTTTGATTAGTAATTGGTTTCCAGTTCCAGGTTCCATAAGGGTGTCTCCTGCATTTTCTAAGATTTTTATAGTTTGAGGTTTTATGTTTAGGTCTTTGATCCATTTCGAGTTGATTCTTGTGTATGGTGACAGATAGGGATCCTGTTTCAATCTTCTGCATGTGGTCAGCCATTTTTCCCAGCACCATTAACTGAATAGGTTCTCCTGTCCCCAGTGGTTGTTGGTGGAGGCTTTGTTGAAGATGTGTTGGTTGAGAAATTTAGGTTTTGCTTCCAGAATCTCTATCCTGTTCCATTGGTCTTTATGCCTGTTCTTGTGCTAATACCTGGCTGTTTTGATTATTGTAGTTTGCAAAGTTTAAAGTCTGAAAGTGTGATACCTCCCACTTTGTTTCTTTTGCTTAGGATTGTTTTGGCTATTTGTGGTCATTTATGTTTCCATATGTATTTCTGTATTGTCATTTCCAGGTCTGAGAAGAATGATGCTGGTAATTTAATGGGTATTGCGTTAAATCTGTAGATTGCCTTGGATAAAATGGACATCTTAACAATGTTGATTCTTCCAGTCCATGAGCATGGAATATTTTTCCAGTTGTTTGTGTCATCTTTGATTTCTTTGAGCAGTATTTTGTAATTCTCGCTGTGAAGGTCTTTCACTTCTCTGGTTAGGAAGATGGCAAGGTATTTCTTTTTTTGTGATTATTATGAATGAGATTGTGCTTTTTATTTGTTTTTCTGCCTGTCTGTTGTTGATGTATAGGAATGCAACTGTAGTATGTATGTATTTAAGAAAACAGTGTATAGATATGACTTTGTACTATCCACAGTTTCAGAACTCCACCAGGGGTATCGAAACACATCACCTGAAGATAAGGGAGGACCACTATATGCAAAAACAGACAAATCCACAAATGGGATGTGGGATGTTAATTCACCTCTCCCAGTAGATAGCTGATGCAGCAAGTCATCAATGCTTTTATCAGCAAGAACAAAGGAAATAGGTAAACTACATACTTTAAAAACAAACAGGCCCAGCCCAGTAGCTCACACCTGTGATTTCAACACTTTGGGAGGCCAGAGTGGGAGGTTGGTTTCAGTCCAGGAGTTCAAGACCAGCCTGGGAAACATATCAGAGTATGTGTGTATAGCTTACATATACATATGTGTGTGTATTTGTATATATTTCTACCTTGGTGTTTGGCCTGTGAGTTTATGTTATTGAACACCTTCTTCAGCACATCATTAAAAAGCACCACTGTCTCCTTCCCTAACATTGCTAGGATGGGGATCTAGGTAGTTTTCTTCCCCCTGAACTGAGCTGGTGAGAGAATGAGACTCACACTGTGTAGCCACTCCAGCTTAAAGGGGCTCATGGTGTCCTCATCATCCTTCCTGCTATGTAGACCTTGTCATACGCATGGGACAAGCTCTGTTTTTGTGTGTTCCAGCCCTTCTACCTAACTTGGAACCAGAGGACTCGAATTCCAGAGAAACACAAATGAATTTGAAGGAAGAAGAATCTGGTATGTGCCACATCCTAACAGACCCTGGTAGAAAATGGGCTATCAACCAGGCACGGTGGCTCATGCTTGTTATCCCTGCACTTTGGGAGACTGAGGTGGGAGGATTGCTTGAACCCAGGAGTTCAAGACCATCCTGGGCAACATGGCAAGACCTCATCTCTCCAAAAAGTAATCAAAATATTAATCAGGAATGGTGGTGCATGCCTGTAGTCCTAGCTACTCCAGAGACTGAGGCAGGAGGATCACCTGAGCCCAAGAGGTGGAGGCTGCCATGAGCCATGATTGTGCCACAGCACTCCAGCCTGAGTGATAGAGTGAGACCCTGACTCAAAAAATTAAATAAAATTAAATGTAAAAGGAAAGAAAATGGGCTTCAGACTGGGGTGAGCAGCTCAACTCCTAAGGCAAGGGAAACTATAAGTTAGTATGTCCAGTCATGCATCTACCAAAGGGTAATTCTGGACTCACCTAACTAAGGAATTCACCCTCTATTCCAGCTGGATGCAGGGGCTCACACAACCTCATCGAGGTGTTACTTCTTCCTTCTTAATAACCCATTCTTCTTCTGTTGGCTTCAGCCTCGAGCCTCCTCCTTTGCTCTGGGCCCCCAGCTGCTCTAAGCCTGGGTCATACCTGCTTTGCACTACCAACAGAAAAAGAGCACTTGTTTTCTATACTTCAAGCATGCATTCTGAAATGGACTCCACTGAATGAATGAAGATCATGAGCTCATTAGTAGATAAGATGCTCTGGTTGGTGAGGAGGAGTAGCTTGTGGACTCAGGAGAGAGCTTGGTTGGGCCCCATCACAATCCAACTTGATGATGGGGAGTGGAAGGAGCAGTTTCCCAAAGAAGATTGTGATGCCATTGTCAGCCTGGGAATGGTCAGTAGGCAGGCAAAGGCAGCCGATATCTTCATGAATTCCTCCTTCCTTCACTGTCCAGGGTCATCCAAATTAGGGTTCTAGGAAGAAGCCAAATTGTATTCATGTGAGAACAGTCTTTCTCAGTCTGATTGTATAAAGAAATTAGGAGCTGGTCTTGATGGCTCAGCCTGTAATCTCGTGCCTTGGGAGGCTGAGGTGAGTGAATTGCCTGAGCCCGCGGGTTTGAGACCTGCCTGGGCAACTTGGCGAGACCTCATCTCTACAATAAATCAAAAACTAGCTGGGCATGGTAGCGCATGCCTGTAGTTCCAGTTACTTGGAAGGCTGAGGTGGAAGGATTGCCGGAGCCTAGCAGGTCGAGGCTGTGGTGGCCGGGAGTGGCCACTGCACTCCAGTCTGGGCAACAGAGTGAGACTCCAACTCAAAAAAAAAAAAAAGAAAAAAAGAAATTAGGTCAGAAGGGACCAAGGGCCAAAGGAAAGCTGTTTAATCTGTCACGAAATCATACGGGAATAGAATGTAAGATTGTCTGTTCTAGCCCTGGTTTAGGTCAGTTTCACTCCTTCAACAAATCCTTGTGAGCCTGTTGTTTTAAAAACTCTAGGAGTCAGATCAGTCAATCCTACTCTGATTCTAGAGATGACGAGGTTGAGGTTTAGAGAGTCTGTAACTGGCTCAAGATCATAAAGCTAATAAGTAGATCTCAGACTCCTAGAAAGCTTCCCTCTACCTTTCAACCAGGGATACGGTGAGAACCAGACATCATCTCTCTCTTCACGAAGTTTATGGTTGAGGGAAGCACAAGGGAGAAAAAGAGAATCACACACTGGGATGAGGGTTTATGACAGAGGTTGTTAACTGTCTACCCAAAGAATTCTACCTTTTTGTTCTAAAATTGGAAAATACAGTTTATTTAGAAAGCAAATTAGGGAGAGAGAGGGGGAGGGAGGAGATTCGCTTCCCCAGGGTAGGAGAAGAGGTCAAATCTTAGGAAAACATGGCAGCCATAGCTCAAAGAGCCACATGGCCAGACTGGAGCCTAACAAAAACAATGACCTCTACCTTCTTTTATGCTACCAGAACCCAATTTTACATAGAGATGAAATGTGCCCTGCCCCATGGTAATACCTGCTTTCCTTGAAGTTGGAGTTATTATGGGACATGTCAATAATGCTCTAAGCTATGAGATGTAAGTAGAAGTCTCCTGGGTGTGTCTGTTTATATTGATGAAAACAGACATGGGTCCTCAGCATGACCCTTCTCCCAATAATTTCAAATTCGAATTCAGATAAAGCTACAGCAGTGGTCTCCTACCTGTGGGGGCGAGAATACAAAGAAAAGGCTGAGAGAATTGTGGTGCTACTACTGCCTATGGAGCTGTGGAGCCGCCAAACCATTTCTATAGCATTCGTTACATCCACCATATTTCTGTAGTAAAACACAGTCCTTGTTTTGTTGAAGCCACTTCAGATTGACTTTCTTGCTCATTGCTGTTTCTTAATTGATACATCAACATCAGGGGAGGTATCTAATAGAGTCAAATATGTTATGAGGCTTAATGTAAGCATCAAGCTAGTTTTCTTATTGTTCTATCAGTTCTTACCAATAACTGATGTTGCACCCTGTATTTCTCCCTTCTCACAAATCTAGATAAAATGAGGAAGTACAAATCAGATGTGATTAAAAAGTATTTCAATGTCTGGGACAATACTACTTGGCCTGGGAACCACAGGGACTTCTTGTTCCAAAATGTATACAGACATGAGATGTACCTACCATGTCTATTTCTACCCAAAAGACCTCATGGTAGGCAGCCCAAGACCGTGGTCATACAGGGAGTTCCTGGGATTGGAAAAACAACCCTGGCCAAAAGAGTGATGTTAGAGTGGGCAAGAAATAGGTTCTACCCACACAAGTTCCGGTTCGCTTTCTATTTCCATTGCCAAGAAGTGAACCAACCGGTGGAGCAGAGCTTCTCAGAGCTGATTGCGCACAAGTGGCCAGGATTACAGGATCTTGTGTCAGAGATCATGTCCAAACCGGACCAACTTCTGCTCCTCTTTGATGGTTTTGAGGAACTCACATCCACCCTGGTCGGAAGACTGGATGATCTGAGTGAAGACTACAACCAGAAGTTGCCTGGGTCTATTCTACTGAGCAGCCTACTAAGCAAAAGAATGCTGCCCGAGGCCACACTGCTGGTCATGATAAGATTTACCTCTTGGCAGACATGTATGCCCTTGCTGAAATACCCCTCCCTCGTCACCCTGACAGGGTTTAATAAGATGGAAAAAGTCAAGTACTTCAAGGTGTTTTTTGGGAACACAAGGGAGGGGGACGTTGCCTTGAGTTTTGCCATGGAAAACACAATTCTTTTCTACATGTGTCGAATCCCTGTGGTCTGCTGGATGGTTTGCTCTTGCCTGAAAGAGCAAATGAAGAGAAGAAAAAGTCTGGCAGAGGCGTGTCCAAATGCCACAGCTGTGTTCACCCAATATCTTTCTAGCTTGTTCTCAAGCACCGAGAACATTTCCAACAAGATCCACCAAGAGCAACTGGAAGGTCTGTGTCACCTGGCTGCAGAAGGCATGTGGCGTAAAAAATGGGTGTTTGTTAAGAAAGACCTTGAGAAAGCCAAGGTGGATGAGGCTGGGCTTGCCATTTTTGCCAGTATGAATATTCTTCGAAGGCTGCAAGGGGATGAAGACCGCTATACCTTTGTGCTCTTGATTTTCCAGGAGTTTTTTGCTGCCTTGTTTTACATCCTCTGTTTCCCACAAAGACTCAAGAATTTCCACGTATTGGACCGTATGAGTATCCAGCACCTGGTGGCAAGTCCTGGAGGAAACAAGAACTATCTTGCTCACATGGGACTTTTCTTATTTGGCCTTTTCAATGAGGCATGCATGTTCATTGTGGAGCAGTCATTCAGATGCAGGGTGTCCTTGGGCAACAAGAAGAAACTGTTGAAAGTGGTGCCCCTACTGCATGAATATAACCCACCCTCTCCATGCTGTGGGGTCCCACAGCTGTTTTACTATCTGCATGAGGCCCAGGGGGATGCCTTTGTAAGTGAGGCCCTGCACGGTTATCACCAAGCTACTCTGAGAATTAACAAGAATAGAGACATGCAAGTGGCTGCTTATTGCCTGAAGCACTGTCAGCATTTGCAGCAGATGGAACTGATGGTCACCCTGAATTTCACGAAGGTGGAGAAGCTTGACCCCGGTTTCCATTTTGACTCTGAGTAAGTACTTTCTCTCTCCTTTGGCTGACTGCCTTACCCAGGGACTTTACCTACAATCTCCTGGGCATTGAGGGAACAATCTTCTTGCCTTAAGGACAAGGTTTGTGAACATCTAAAGCTTTCTCATCTCTTCCTTACTCTAGTTTGCATGATACTTAGACAAACATGTATCCAGGGTGATCAACTATCCCTGTTTGCCTAGCATTGAGATTTCTCAGACACGAAATTTTTTATTTTACTACCAGGGCTGAGGATGGTCCTGGGATACAAGTCTTTGAGGATTAAACCTGGGAGAATCTCGGGCAAACCATGATAAGTCGTTCCCCCTTCTTATGTCTGTGTTGCATGTCCATATAAATGGGACTTGCCTCATGGGTCACACTTACCTTTGTGAATCATAAGCCTTTTTGTCTCTAGGGAAGTGCTGTCTTATAGAACTTCATGGAATGATGGAAATGTCCTGTCTCTGTCCTGTCCAATATGGGAACCACTCATAAATGCAACTGCTGAACACTTGGAATGTGACTGATGTGACTGAGGGACTGAAGTTTTAAATCGTACTCATTTTAATCAACCCAAATTGAAATTGCCATGTGTGGCCAGCAGCTCCTAAATTGGACAGCACACCTCTTGGGGGTCTTTCTTTCCATATAAAAACTATTTTTCTTCATCTTGGATTCAAGGAAACAGTAACTTATAGCTACACAACCTCATCAAGTGACATCTCCCTCTTTCCTTTCTTGTCAAGCAACTTAAAGAAACTTCGATTTGCTGTACCTTTGTTATCACCTGCTGTCATCTGTGGAAGAGGATATTCCAGTGCTATGGCTGAGGCCTTGAGTTTTCCACCTCTTTCAATCACTAGAGATTTGGACAGTCATCTAATTTCCAGGGTCTCTGCTTCTTCATGAGTAAAATGAGAATTTAAAAAATAGTACAGCCAAGGGCGATGGCTCAAGACTGTAATCCCAGCACTTAGGGAGGCCGAGGCAAGAGGATTGCCTGACCCCATGGGTTTGAGACCAGTCCGGGAAACTTGGTGAGACCTCATCTCTACAATAAATCAAAAATTAGCCAAGCATGGTAGTGCATGCTTGTAGTTCTGCCTACTTGGAAGGCTGAGGTGGAAGGATCACCAGAGTCTGGCAGGTTGAGGCTGGGGTGGCCATGAGCATGCCATTGCACTCCAGCCTGGGCAATGGAGTGAGACTGACTCAACAAAAAAAGGGTATACATCTTATAAGGCTGTTTATAAGGGTTGTTCAAGATAAAATGTCTGAGACATTGAACAAGTCCTGACCTCAGCTGGCACTCAGTAGACACAGGCTATTATTATGAAAACAATTCTTATCCCCAACACTCAACTGAAACTCAGATCTTCATTTTGTCAAAGACAATGGGTTTATTTTTGTTCTCCTAAGAAGAGGCAAATAGCACTGACTATTTGTTTTTCTTGTGTGGCCAAGTATTTATGTGAGTGACTTCTCAATCTGATACCATGGTGCACTGAAGATCAGATGTAGGTTGTAACTTGTCCAAGATCACACAGCTGCTGGAAGCTAAGGTGAACTAAAGTTGACCCCAATGGCTGTGATTTTAAAAGTGGGCAACCCTTGGGGTCCCCTCCCACCATGGGAGTTTTTCTATCCTCCCAATAAATCCTACTTTCTAAAAAAATTAATAGATGAGACAACTAGTTTGACCCTGAGATTGGGGGAAGGAAGGGAGACACCATCATTTCTGCTGCATAACTGAAATACCTTTCTGAGTTCTTAACTGCCCTGTGAAAAGAAGCCACAGTCTCTTCCAGACACATGTTTTTCCATAAAACACTGCCTAAGTCCTCTGTATACTGACATGTAAGTCTAATGTTCATAGACTTGTCTAATGTAGGAGGGGGACCCAAGAAACCTGGAACTTATTGGTAAAAGTGTCTATTTATTCCTACATGTTTAAACTTCGTTCACCTTCAAAGTCCTCTCGGTTTGATGCAAAGCCCCTATAGAGATGCTTTTTCCACTGTTCAAACAGTTTTTGAACTTATCCGCCTTGATACCTTTGAGTGCTTCTGCCATTTTTTGTTTGTTTGTTTTGCCTCTTCTGCATCAGCTAAACGTTTTTCTCTGAAGTCTTTTTTCCTCAGGGGAAACTAAAGAAGTTGCTCGGGGTGAGATAGCGTGAGTAGGGAGTGTGGGGCACAAGGGACATCCCGTTTGGGGTCAAAAACTGCTAAACACTCAGCATGGTATGGGCAGGTGTGCTTGTAAATCACCCATCACGAAATGGGCAAATGCCTGAAAGAATCTCCAAAAGCAATTCACGGAATCCAAACTCAGCCTCTTCTACAACAACACTAGTGGGTCCATGGATGCCACTGGGTTCCTAGAACACGCACCTTGCAGGGGAAGACTAGTTGACAAGGGGAAGACTAGTTGACAATTATCTCCAGAAGATAATTCTTATTTTGGGGGGAGTCTCCCCTTGTTTGGCTAGGTAAATACAAGTTGGCTTCCTCTTACATTAGGGACAGAGAGGTTCTGTTCCTTTCTTCACCACGACGAGCAACGTGCAGGGCTCCAACCATCCCTGTGAGTTTCTCTGGAGCAGGGGGAAGCAGACGATAGTCTGAAGGCCCAAGTCAGCTTGCTGCTTGATTTGGTAAAGCATTCTCCACTGGCATCCAGTTATGCTTGTTTGTTATGTATTGTCTCTGATGACGACCCCACTGCAGTGGCAGAGCGAAGGCGTTGTCACAAAATGCTATACTGCAAAGCCAAATATATTTTCTATCTGACCAATTACAGAAGAAGTGTGCCAACCCCTGCTGTGGGATATATTTTTTTAAAAGAAGTGACTGCATCACAAAATACACACACATCCCATCTTTGAATTTAGCACCATCAGTGTCACCAAATTACTTTCCAAGGAAACTTGGTATTACTTGGGTAGAATGAGTTGTATTCACTCAGGTATTAGACAACCACACAGGGCCATGATGTTCCATGTTTGCTCTCCACTGACCTGGGCCATTCTAATGTGCCACACAATATCTCATGCAATGGGTCCTCCAGTCCCTGAGACTGTTTGCTTAGGAAGGAGAATGGGCTACAGAGCTTGAAGTTCCACTTGGTGTTGCCTGTTGGTCTTCCCACTAGGACCTCAAAAGTCTAATCACCATGCCTTGCCATGAGGATGAATAATCTTGAAACCTAATATTAGTAGAAGTCTTGAGAGATGACATGTTTCTTTCACATTGGTTAGTCCATTGTCAAATTTTTGTGGGAGTTCTTGGAGGGCGTCAATATCATTCCTATGTGTTTGCTTTCCTCAGTATTTGAGGGGTGTGAAAATGTGTGGCTTTATCTTATGGTGCTTAAATTTTAAACAAAAATGACATGCTGGTATAAATGTTCTGAAATCTTCTCTTTTCACATAATAGGTCTTAGGAATCTTTTAATTTCTGTGTATCCCATCTTCAATGAAGCATTGTTCTAAAAATAGGTGGGTTAGAAATAATTAAAGCATTTCTCCCTCGATTTACTTTTGGGTTGTTTATTTATTTTGTTTTATTATTATTATTATTATTTTTGAGTAAGAGTCTCACTCTTTCATCCAGGCTGGAGTACAGTGCACATGCTCACGGCTACCGCAGAATCAACCCACTGGACTCAGGCGATCCTTCTGCCTCAGGCTTCCAAGTAACGGAACCACAGGCTCATGCCACCATGCCCAGCTAATTTTTTTAATTTATTATAGAGAGGAGATCTCGCCATGTTGCCCAGGCTGGTGTTGAACCCCTGGACTCAAGCAGTCCTCTCACTTCCACCTCCCAAAGTGCTGGGATGACAGGCATGAGCCACCACACCTGGCTTGTTTTTGGATTGTTTTCAATGATTTCTTTAATGAAAACTACAACAAAAATCTTCACGTGGGTATCATGTCAGCCTCTCTGAGAGGACTGTATGGGTGGGAATACAAGACAAAGCAGGTCCTTCCACCTCTAAGTGACATCACGTGTGCATCTGGCTCCAGATTTTTTCTTCTTCAACTCACCATACCAAAAAGATTCATTCTTCTCTCACTCTGACCCTACAACAGGGGACCCAAAAAAACCCAGAATTATCTTTTGGAGGGTAGGCCCCTTGTGGTCCAGGCTTCCCTCACCAGGTAAGTGTTTGAGGAATCCACATCCATGGACCAGTTAGCGTTGTTGTGAGAGGCTGTGTTCAGTTTCTGGGAAAATTTTTTGGAGATTCTTTCAGTGCGTTTGCCCTTTCATAATGGGTGATTTAGGAGTACACCTGCCCACACAACGCTGGGCGTTCAGCAGTTTTGGACCAAAAACAGCATGGCCCCCATGCCCTACCTTCCCTATTAACCTAATCTCACCCCCAAATGATTTTTTTTTTTGTTTCTCTGATGAAAAACAAAAGTCCTCAAAGAGAAATGTTTTGCCAGTGTGGAAGTGGCGAAACAAAAAACAGCAGAAGCACTAAACGACATCAAAACTGACAAGTCAAAAACTGTTTTGAGCAGTGGGAAAGCCATCTTGATAGGTATATTGCATCAAATGTAGAGTACTTTGAAGGTGACTGAAGTTTAAACATATAAGAATAAATACACAATTTTTTATCAATAAATTCCAGGTTTGGGGAGTTTCCCCCTCGTATACAGGGTTCTTGCTTTTTGATAAAAATTGTATGTACACAGAGCAAGATATAAATCAATCTTTGTCCCCACATAAATCCCAACTAACTAACAAAGCAATTCCTGTTCTTCCTAAGTCAAGGAAAATTATGAATTTGTTAACTGAGTCCTTGAATCTTCCTGGAATGAAATGATAAATCTTGTGACGGTTTTTCTAGGTGTGTGTGGCTTTTTGTTTTTTTGGTTTGGGGGGGTGGTTGTTGTTTTTTTGAGTTGAAGTCTCACTCCATTACCCAGGCTGAAGTGCAGTGGCATGCTCATAGCCACCGCAGCCTCGACCTGTTGGACTCTGGCAATCCTTCTACCTCAGCCTTCCAAACAGCCAGAACTACGGGTGCATGCTACCATGCCTAATTTTTGATTTACTGTAGAGACAAGTACTCACCAAGTAGCCCGGGCTGGTCTCAAACCCATGGGTTCAGGCAATCCACTCACCTCAGCCTCCCAAAGGGCTGGGATAACAGGTTGAGCCACCAAGTCTGGCCTTTTTTTTTTTTTTAAGTAAATGTGTCCTAGAGTCATCAAGGGATCTATGGACCCAACCAGGGTAGGGTTTACTGTTTACTCAAATTTAATCTTTAATGATAAGGCATTTTCTCTTTTCTACCTTGCATGCAGAGCACAAGAGAGTGAAAAGCTTTATCGCTGGTGGCAGGACTTATGCTCTGTATTCACAACAAATGAGAACCTGGAAGTCCTACTTGTGACCAATAGTATTTTGGAGGACCGTTCAGTGAAAGTTCTTGCTGGTGCACTGAAGCATCCTTGGTGTAAACTACAAAAGCTACTGTGAGTATAAAACGAACCCTGGTTGGAAGGAGCTCCATGGAAACAGCCTGCTTTCCATCCTGTTTCTTCATTTCCTCTCTCCTCTCACACAAGACTTCCAAAATGCACCCAT